>OY728164.1:131525687-134025687 GCA_963277665.1 Viscum album
AGTTACCTCTAAACAGAGATATGTATATCGAAAATATATCAAGAACATCAATATATAATCAATACAATAAAAAAATAATTCTCAATAATAATCATAATCTCCATAGGACCCACAGTTTCTATAATACAGAAAGTATCTATAATACACAGTCTCCATAATACACACAGTATCTATTATACACATAGTCTTCATAAGACATACAGTCTCTATAAGACACACAGTCTCTAGGTCAATGATTCCACACATTAATTGTTTCTTGAACCACCCTTATTCTGTAATAATAGACTTCTCATGAAATTAGGTATTATTAATAATCCAAAAAAACCACGTTAGAATATTTTTAATATTTTTCCTGTCATAAGGGTCCTAGTGTCACAATCTTCTCATCAAATGGAAATTTGGTTTGAATGTATTGGCCATTTGAAATTTTTTGATGGGGTTCACTATGCCATGGACTGACCATGTGGTCAGTATACTAACCATTCATTTGTTCCATAGATTGTGTGGTTAGTCAACTGATTATCGAAGTCAGTGGCTGAAGTCGACTTCCCCACAACAAATCGGTCGACCGTGGCTAAGGGTCGAACACCATGGTTTTAATGACCCAGGTATCTATAGAATAATACATTTTCATATCTAATAATATTTTTGAATAAGATATTAATTTTATGTTAATTTACATTCTTATTCTGATATCGTACTCAACACAAAATAACAGGTTACATTGAAATATTACAGGGCACACAACATTGAGTTATATTAAAAATATATATAATATTTTTGTTATTATTTTAAATGGTAGTTAATGTATAGATGTTATATAGGTGGTAAGGAAAATAACTAACTAAAATATTACACAAATTTTCTTTAAACTTTTTTTTCTTTTATACAATAAACATTAGGGGCTTAAAATAATAATGAATCCAATTTTAATCATGAAATACCCATAATTTTTTTAAAACAAATTCTACCTTTTGATGGAGAACCCTTTTTAAATATACTTTATTAACATTAATATGATTTATTTGTCAAAATAATCATCTTTTATAGAGGTGGTACATCAAAATTTACTTTGGTAAAATTTTTGGTAATTTTAGGAGAATGTTGATTTTTTACTAAATAGTGAAAAATACGGCTTTTAAATTCAAAACTAATATTTTATCAAATATATTTATATAGTTATATGGTCATTATAATTGGTATTAATTTATAATTAGATTATTTTATTACCATTTAATACAATTTTATTCATTGGATGTAATTTTACATCGAAATTGGACAAAAACACATGTCATCTTTTGTTAGTTTTTACTTTTTAAAAACACTTTTTTTGTTTGGACAAAGAAAAATAATTTTAAATAAATTTCTGAAAATATGTGTTTTATTTTAGAAAAAACTATTCCTTATTTGTAATAATATGGATAAAATTTATTAAATATTTACATTTTATTTTAGGAAATTATGAATATTTTCTTCCTTAATTATTTTTAATTACCACGTTTAAAGTGTAAATTAGGTAAATAAGTGAAAAAATAATATTAAAATAATATAAACCAATCATAAAATGTTTCTTAATACTTTTGGATGATTTATTTTGGACCATTAGTATCATTATGCTGAACTTCTGTCATTTGGGAGACACTTGGGTGTGAAAATGACATTTTATGATTTTTATTTTAGTGAGAAGTGAAATATAACATAAACATGTATCTTTTAATAAAACCATCCTTATATGGGATTATATAAGTGATCAATTAGACTAAATATAGTAATTATAAATAAAAAAATATTTCCTATATCATTATATTTTTTACATAATTTTTATACCTTAAATAAACAATATTATTTATCACACAATGATGATGCAGTGATTGATCATTAAAATAGGAATGAATGAAACGATATTAGAAATATTATAATAAAATTAATTTGATTATTTGGATTTCATCGTCGAATTTTATAAATTATACTGACATATTATTTTTATGTTAATTCGATTGTTTCAATGGAATCAATTTGTCATGACTTAACAAAAATCAATTCCCAAATGGTGTGAAATTTCACAAAAATGTGTTTTAAAAAAAATACCATTTTATTAAAAGATATAATAGTTTTTAAATCTATGATTCTTCCAACTGATGTATATACTATTATAAATTTCAATAATTATCCACTAACTATTCACTTGGCATTTTATTTTAATTATAATAACCATATATTATGAAAATACAAGAAGGCATAGTCAGAGTTAATGTTTTTAACTAATGGGTAATGTTTAATGGTAATGTTAGTTTGGTTACCTAAACTTGTATAAAACCTATTGGATTAGAGTTTTTCGATCGAGAATCATTTTTTATTTTATTTAAATGTGTTTAGGTCCATTTTCAACCGAAAAAATATTTATAATAAAATAACATTTCAAGACTTTCTTAAATTACCCCTCCTATATCTTATAAAAGGCCACCACCTATACACACTTTCTCACACTGATCAAGCCTCTTGAATCTCTAAATTTCTACTAAAATAATCTCCCAATATCCCTCCCTTTCTCTTAGAATCCATACCTTTGGAAAAAGTAAATCCAAGAAATCCTTTCAGCTCAAATCCAAAGAAGATACCCGCATTATGGGTAACATCTTATCTAAAGATCCTTTCCTTTATTTTCCATAAACACTACCTATGCTCTTCTTATTCATTTATTACATAATAAAAACAGAATCATAAATATACTCAGATTTTTTAAGCTAATTATTAGTACTACATGTAACACACCTCCATCTAATGGATACGAACTAATTGTTCCTATATACAACGAACTTCAGCCTCACAAAACGATCATTATTCAATTTTACCCTACCACCTCTCAAGGTGGACATTAATATAGAAATGTATTTATATATTATATAAATGATATTTATATTTTATGTATGAATTTCTTAAAACATACCATTCTTCTACCCATAATTTTTAAATATGATAATTTAAATTGAGGGAGGGCGGACCACCACCCCTTCAATGTGATATGACAAGTTAATGCCCTACATTTAATGTTTAAAATAAGTAATTAATGAACATATATAATATAAATTAATAATTATATATATTGTAATCATCTATTCGTTATTCTATTAATATGAAAAATAAATGAATGTAGCGTTCATACGTACGTTTGGTCTACCATTCCCATGAACGATGCATTTCATTTCATACCTCCAAATATTATGGACTATTATAAAAGACATATATATATCAGATTTAAATGATATAAATGAAATTTAAATCATTAATATCATTATTTATATACTTAAATTTTGACTACATGGGAAATTTACATCAAAACAAGTTCATTTTCAACTCAAGTATCGAATATCGGCAAAACAACTGATGTGATCATAAATCATTATGTAATTTTTTTAACATGATGATAAGTAATATAAAATGAATAACATAAAATACAATGTTAATTATGTAAGTATAAATTAACCTATTTTTATTATTATGGAATATATAGAATGAATGAGGCAATTTCGACCCAATGTAAAGGAATCAACCAACATTCTCTTTTCAAGCACTCCATTAATGTAATGCCTTTATAATATTTGTTTTCATATATTCGGATTTGTCATTTTTAATCCAAATAACTGTAAATATTAGTTAGAAATTTATAGATACCTCTATCTCTCTCAATCTACTCATTTTATGAGTCTTTAAGTAAAGATGTTACGCTGCTAAAATTTTGTAAGGGAACTTATTAACCCAATTTCCATTCATTGGGTTGATTACATGCTTGTTTATTGTGTCGTTCAATGATTATGTGTGAAATGAATTTTTATATCATATATTGTATTTATACATTTATTTTTTATATTTACAGTTAATAAACATAATATATCTTTTTTATTGATAAAATTATTTTTGTATTGGAATTTCTAAACATAATTTCACTAATTAGGTTTTACGCATACTTCGTTGATTATATTATGCCATGATTATGTGTGGAATTACTATTTATTTATTTATGTTTTAATTTCTACTTCCCTATTTTTGGATATACTATTTCTACAAATATTCACCCGATGAAGAAACTCTTACATCATTTATACATTCTTTGTAAGGGAAATATTAACTAATTCTCATTTCCTTCAGTTAAATAACAATGTAATTTGTTTTTTTTTCAAGAATTCGGGTGAATGTAATAAAATTGTACTACACTTAATATCTAATTATATTGGGTTTATTTATATTTTTTACAAAAAATTATGTCATTTATTTATCCATAATCTAAGGATATGATCTTTGTAAGAGATTTTGTCTTAATTTACATTCTTTTTAGACTTACTTGTTATTATTCCCCAATTAAATTTAATATGGTGTATATACTGACTATTGACACGTTATATCATGAATCTATTTATTCTCATTATAATAAAATTTTTGTTGGATATTATTAATTAATTATTTTTATACAATTATTTTCTCAGGTGGTATGAGACTATTTACCTAAAACCTCACTTTAAATGATTTAATGATATAATCTTCTAAATCATTTTATTTCATTTTCCTGTTTTCAAAATTATTTTAAGGTTAAATTTATTTCTATGAGAATAATTCTATGTGTGATTTAATTTCTAAGTCTTCAAATTGGTATGGAAAAATTTAATTCAAATTATTCCTTGTAAATGTTTTAAATGCGCCTTTTAAATTGGACTGATTTTATCAATTTCATGAAATGATATCTTCTGAATGTAAATGTGGAAATGTTATTCGTTCATTTAAGTTATTTTTCTACCTTATGATTATATTTTTTCCCTTGAGAATAATTTATATAAACAGATGATTTTGTGATAAACTTAATATGGGTGAGCCTATGATATCTCTCCAATGCATTACGTAACGTAACATTGGTAACCGTTAAATTTTATGATAAGGGATTTAGAGAATATACTTTGATGGGTATTCCAAACATAACCATGATGGTTACTCCTTATGAATATGTGAATCATACAATGTATGTATGTTATTAATTCCACATATTACCTTTATGATTTATGATTTCAATGAGTTATTGATAAATATTAAGATATCATGAGGTATATTAAAGGGATTTTGTCTTATGAGTGAAAATTATGATAACATTGATTTTTATGTATTCATGGACTAATGTTTTATTTCCTTATTTTATTACCATTACTGAGATTTTTACCCGTATGCAATGTTTTTGAATTGTTTTTCACAGGGTATATGGAAGAGTAAGTGAAAGGAGGAATTCAAGATGTTTTTTATCAAGAAAGTAATTGTTGTCTTTATTAAAGAGTTTTATTATTGTGAAATAATTGGATATAGTAGAAGTTCCTAATTAGTAATATTTGAGATGAATGTTAATAGTTATGTCCTAATTCTCTAAAACTGTAAATTTGAAAAGATCAACAAAGTGAATTCTTGATATAACTCAAGATTATGAAATGTTTAAGGTTGGGTCCTTATACTTGTTATAAAAGTAATTGTTTACACGAGTTTGGGGATTAAGAGTTTTTTTTAACAACATGGTTAGAACATTTGAAAAAGACATAGTTATTTTAGATATATTGAATTAGTTTTTAGGTTCATCATAAGATATTATATGATGGTTTTACTAATATACTGACACTGAACTTTTTGGTTTTTCTAAATGGGTGGATATTTTAGGCACCAAAGCTACAATTGTTGTAAAGTAATCTATAGTTGTTTTCTAAATAAGAAACCAAAAAATGGGAGATGAAATTAAAATCATGAGGTTATTCAAAAAAAATATTTGGATTCATGATTGACAACTTGAACCTTGGTTATTTTTCTAAGGCATCATATATGTGAGAAATAAATCCATATGAAAGATCAAGTAATAATCATAAAGGTATGTGTATTCGAAAAACAATGTGTCAGGGATGTGGAAATAAACACATTAGAAAATGTTTCAAAGGGATGAGAAGAAGTTATATTTTTTTTAATGAAGGTCATAAATGAATAAAATTCTATGAAAAAAGGAAGTGTTCCATTGAATCCATGAAAGAGAATTATTTTCATTCCGAGGGATCAATTAATGGTTTTAAAAGTGACATACGTGGTCATTACAAAAATTGATGCCCTATAAATAATTTTCGGTAATGGGATTAGTAGGACCATAAAAATATATGTTTACCAATACCTTATTCAATTCCAATTGAGGATGAGGAAACTAAAAATTTTAAATGAAATGTATAATTATTTCTTAGGTCAGGTTTGAACATTATTGAATATTAGGAAATGATTTATGATTTTTTATAGGAAATAATTGTTATAAAATAAGTTGGAAAAATGGTTAAGGGATCATGAGAAATGTTGTATCATTTATATGTATACATTTTATAAATTTGAGAGTTATGTTAGATATCTGGGTGATGAAATGATTAAAACTATTAATGCACTTTTGTTGATGGGATTACTTTTGAAGAATTTTCTATTTTACATGTAACCCTGATGTTTGTTATGTGAAATTTTTATTTGAGAAATAAATATCTTTTCTATTTTGGATATATTTATAATGAATTTTTGGGGTTTATATGATTCAATATCTTCAGTCAATTACGGGTGATTTCTTTTTGGGATGACAAATGTGAGGGATGAGATAACATTTGAGTTTGAAAATGGAATGGTTTTTTTATTAATTTATCTCATTTTTTGGGAATTTTATAAAATTATATGATCTTTTAAAAAGGATAACACACAGACCACGTGACAACCCATCATTCTAGACAATGATTCTGGAATCGAACCCACAATTGAGGTGTGAATGAGATTTATCTCCTACCACTGGCCTGCGTGAGGTCGCTTGTTATTATGACTTATTCATTTTAGTTAAATTATTATAAGGATTAAGAATAAGATTATTCTTTAAAATTAGGTTTTATCAATTTTATATCCTTAGTATTGGATAAATTTTTTCATTTTAAGTTATTGTTGTTATTTTGGGAGACGTTCTCTCTTTGGGGAACACTATAAGCCTAAGCAAAATATGATACTATTTGATTTTATTTAAGAAGTAATGGTTGAATTTAATTTTGGAAGATCAATGTTTTTATAGTGGTAATATGGTGATTTTGGTTGTATATGGAAATGATTAGCCTATCATAGATAACATGTGATTGGGTTAATTACATTTAAGTATGAGATTTTAAGAGTAAACGATGTTATTTGGAGATAAATGTTATGATTTATCGTGAAAGATTATCTGATCAAATCCTTGTAAATTTTGGGATTCAATATTTGGTTTGGATTATTATTTTGGTGAAATTTTATGGATAATATATTGTTTGATTGTATTTTTTTAACTTTTGGGTATTATTTGGAGATTGAAAGCAGTATTTCTATTTATAAAAGTTTATTCATTTGGGTGATTATATGATATTTTACAAACCATTTTGGTTTTGGTTAATGTCTAATGACAAAGTAAATATATGGATCTTCTATTTTGGGTTATGTGTTTATCTATAAGTTGATTATAGCTCTTTAGTTGTGACTAATTAACCTTTAATACTAATCCTTTCCAGAAAAGATGACTTTTTTGTAGATATTTATTATTGGATGATACTCTACTAGACCAGTAAGTATTTGTCCTTATATGCTTTTTATATATAGTAAATGAATTCCTCAAATTTATGAAACATATATTAAAACAAAAAAATTTCCATTTACTTTTCTTTCTGGGAGATCAATGATTGTTTAACCCCTCACTATTTTTTGATTTTCAGGTTGTTAACATTCTATTCATCATGTTTTTTATCACACTCCATCTGAACATGATTGTTAGTTTCTCATCCATATCCATGATTCCCAACATTAAATAGTAGTATGTGTTATCTCATTTGATCTTATTACTTCTATTTATTTCATTTAATGTGATATTTTTACTGACTCTTTTTATGATTTGTTATTTTCAGTGATGCATCTGAGTCCAATTTTAAAATAACAAGGACACAATTTTCAAAAGGGGAAAGATGTAGCCACCCAAGTATTTATATAATAATAAATTTTCATATCTATTAATATTTATGTATATGATATTCATTTAATTTAAAACATGACTCTTTTCTTGATATCATACTCAACAAGTAATAACAGGTTTCACCGAAATCTTATATTTCACACAACTTTGTGTTATACTGAAAAATAATACAAAAATATTATTATTATATTAAATAATTGTCAACATATGATGTTATATTGGTAGGAAGCACAATAACTAACTAAAATATTATTACACATATTTTTTATTTTTTACAATTATCCAATAAATGTTTTAGGATTAAAATAAGAATGCATATGATTTTAAGCCTGAAATATACTAATGTATTTAAAATGTTGTTTTTACCACCTTATGAAGTAGAATAATTCATTAATCTAGTTTTTGTAACTTTTATATGTTCTATTTTACAAAACAAACTTTTTCTAGTGAAGAGGGACATTATTATTTACATTGGATTATATTTTGGTATATTTATGATAATGTTCATTTTTTTAATGAATAGTAAAAAATGCTGCATTTTAATTCAAAACTGCATTTTCATATAATTTATTTATACAGTTAGATTACCATATTGATTTTTTTAATTGGAATTGTATTATGTTTTTATAATCTAATTCAATTTTGGTCATTATATGTAATTTCAAATTTAAATTGGAAATAAACAATGTAAATCTTTTCCAACTATTTACTTCATAAAAACACACTTTTTGGTTTTGAAAACTTGAATTACGTTTAAATTAATTTCTGTAAAATCTGTGTTTTAAATTTTGAAAAATTGATACCATATTCAGAATTACAATGTCTAAATTGTGTAAATATGTACCTTTTCTTTTTTTTACATTATGAATAGTATATTCTTTAATAATTTTTAATTACAACAGTTAAAGGGTAAAATTGGTAAATAAGGGGAAATAAATAATATTATAATAATATAAAACTGCCCTAAAACATTTCATAATCCTATTGGATGATGAATTTACAATCATGGGAATACATAGGCTGAACTTTTCCCATTTGGGAGACACTTGTGTTTAAAAATTATATTTTATGATTTTTAATATAATGACAATTGAAATATAATATAAACACGTATCATTTTAGAAATTTTTTATGGGGTTATATAAGTGATCTATTAGTCTTTAGATATTAATTATAAGGATAATAAATATTTCCTAAATCATAATATTTTTATATTATTTATACATTAAATAAATAACTTTATTTATGACACAATTATGATGTTGTGATTTCTTCATTAATAAAGAATTCAAATAAATGATATTATAAATAATAAAATAAATGTAATTCGGCTGTTTTTATGAAATCCAGAAATTTCATGGATTATATTGACATATTATATTTTAGTTAATTTCTTTTTTTTTGATGTATTCAAGTTGTTATTACGTTGTGAAAAATCAATTACTAAATGGTTTCTAAATTGACATAAATGAGTTTTAAAAAAAATCTATTTTATTAAATGATAAAATAGTTATAAACCACTATGATTCATCCAACTAACTTATATTATGTTAATAACGACATTAATGATTTAATTATGATTCTACTGTAATTTTATTGCAACAATAGTTACCATATATTGTGAAAATTCTAGAATACATGGTATGAGTTAATGTTTTTAACAAATTTGTAAATCTAAATGATAAGGTTATTTGGGTTACCTAAACTTGTCTAAAACCTATTGGTTGAGATTTTTTACACCAAAAATAAGATTATATTATATATAAATGAGTTTGGAAAAATTTATAAACGAAAATCAATTTATAATATAACAATATTTCAAGACTTTCCTAAAGTGCCCCTCCACCCCCTTATAAACGGCCACCACCTCTACCCACTTACTAACAGATCTCAAGACCCTTAGATTGTCCAAATTTAAATAAAATAATCTCACATAATACCTCCATTACTAATATAAGCCTTACCTTGTACATAAATCAATTCTATACATCCTTTTTGAACAAATGAAAAGAAGTACCCGATTTTGAGGCACCATCTTCTCTCATGTTCATTTCCTTTATTTTCCTTCTACACTCCCAATTCCCTTATTATTAATTGATTATAGAACAACACCAGTATCATCAATATAATATTATGTTGTTTTGAGATATATTTAAACTAAACTTACACAGACATCCATCAAATGGATACAAACATATTGTTTCTGTGTACGGAGAACTACTGCCTCACGAAATGATGATTGTTCACTTTTCCCCAACCAACTCTTATGGTGAAAATTATGATGGAAATATATTTATATATGATATATATTACATTTATACTATATATATTATTTTATTTAAACTATACTTTAATTGTTTCCATAATATGTAAATAAGATAATTTAATTAGAGGATGTGTGGACAACCGCCCCTCAAAGTGATATGACTCGTTCATGACATACATGGAACATATAAAGGATGATTTTAATGAACATATGTATCATATATAAAATATATAACATATTTATAATATTATAATTATAATATACCATTGTATAATTTATATTTAATTCTTTTTATATGTCGATGAAATGAATGATGCATTCACGCGTACATTCAGCCAACCGTCTCCATGAACGGTAAATTTCATTTATTATGTCCAACTATTATGGACTATTATAAATACATATAGTCTGTATATATATATGATATATGTTATATTTGAATAATTAATATCATTATTTTGATAATGTAATTTTGACTACATCGACAATTTACATCAAAACAAGTTCAATTTTGACTCATGTTGCTAATATCGACAAAATGATAGATATGAACATAAATAATTATGTAATTTCAATAAAATGATTATATGTAATATAAAATTAATAATAAACATGAAAAATTTTCTAATTAACATTGACGATAAGCCATGTTTATTATTCTGGAATAAAACGTATGAACAAGACAAATCATACTCAACGTTAAGGAATCAACCACCTTTTCCTTTTCCAGCACTCCTTTATTTTTATGCCTTCTTAATATCTATTTTCATATGTTCTTATTTTATATTTAATATATTTTTTACTAAACATATGATTAAAAATGGGTAGAGACCCATTTTTCTCTCAATAAACTCATTTTCGGAATTTTTATGTTATGTCAATAGGCTGCATAAATTTTGTAAGGGAACTTCTTAACCCAATATAATTTTTTTGGGTTGATCTACCACTTCATGATTATTTCATTCTATGATTATGTCGGAAAATGAATTTTTTTCTTATATTATTTTTATACATTCCTTATAGGGAATTATAGTGATTACTCATAATTGAACTATCTGATTGATAGAATTATTTTTGTAAGGGACTTTATAAACTCAACCTCCACTAATTGAGTTTTACGTATTCTTCATCAATTATATTATGCTAGGATTATGTGTAGAATCACTATTAATTTTTTTATTTTGTAATTTACACCTCCCTTTTTATGGATATACAATTTATAAATAAAATCACGCCATGTATAAATTATTAAATCATTTATACCATCTTTGTAAGTGAAATATTAACTCAATATCATTTCATTGAGTTAGATATCCATGTCATTGGTTTTTTTCCTTGAATATGTGTGAAATGCCTCTAATTTTTTTTCAATAAATATCAAATTAGATTGGGTGTATTTATATTTAAGACACATAATTGGGTCATTTATTTACCCTTAATCTATTGATATGATCTTTGTAAGTGATTTTATCTCAAATTACATTACATTTAGAATTATTTATTGTTATGAACCAATTAAATATTATATGGTGCATATACCAACCTTTGACATATTATATCATGAATCTTATAATTCTCATGATATTATATGTTTTATTTAATGTTATTGTTTAATAATTTTTATTCAATTATTTTCTCAATTTTTATGGGACTCTTTAACTAATACAAAATTTTAAATGATTTAAATATTTAACCTTCTAAATCCTTATCTTTCATGTCCATGTTTTCAAAATTATTTTAAGGAAATATTTATATTGACATGATTTTTTTTATGTGTAAATTATTTTTCAAAAGTTTCTATGTAGTATGAGATAATTTTATTCAAAAATTATATTTTAAAATTTTATAAATGTGCCTTTTAAATTTGATTGGTTATGTCAATATATTGAAATTATATCTTTTGAATTAAAATATAGAAATGTTATTTTTCCTTACAGGTGGTTTTAGGTTTTTTGATTATGTTATGGTTCTTGGTAATTGTTTATGTATATTGGTGGTTATGTTATAAACCGGAATTGGGTGAGCTCGTGAAATCTCTCCATTGTGTTGGGTAACTTGACAGCGGTAATTGTTAAAATTTCTCCTAATATATTTATGTAATAGAGTATGATAGGTATTCCATACATATCCAGGATGGTTACACCCTATATAACTATGAAAGATACAACATAAGTATTTTATCAATTCCACAGGTTACCTTTATGATATATGATTTCTATAAGTTGTTCATAAATATTATTAGTTCATGAGGTATATTATAGAGCTAGTGTTTTTTGTGTGAAAATTATAATTTCATTAATTTTTATATATTTATTAAATAATGTTTTCTTTCTATATTTTGTAACCTTTAATTTTATTTTTATGATCATCCTAGGATTTTGAATTTTTTTGACAGGGTATAAGGAAAGGTAAGATAATTGAAAAATTTATGAATATTTTTATCAAGAAAATAATTACAATTTTAATTAATGTTTTTTGTTATTGAGAAAAGATTGGATAGAGTAGAAGTGTCCACTTTGTAATATTTGAGATTCAATGTAATAGTTACATCCAAATTCTCTAATTCTCTAACCCTGAAAATACCATCAATGTGAATTCAGGACACAACTCAAGATTATGTACTGTTTATGTATGGGTCCTTTTAATAGTCGACCATGGCTCGGTTCGGATGCCCGGGTCTAACTCGATCCACCGTTTTGACACAAGACACTTCACCCGACCCTCTCAAACTATGCATGTCCCACTTCACTGTCTGCCATGCTCGCCCGGGTCTAGCCCGGTCATCCATGTTGACTCGGCCCACTCTGACTTTGCCCAACCAACCTCACCGACCTATCCAGCTTTCCTGAACCCATCTACTACTTATGTCAGTCTGGCCCATGTGGTCTCCTACGATGACTGCCTCTAACCAAATCTCCAACCTCGCCCTGCACGCGGGTGTTGTTTGTGGCCTCCACATCACATGCATCAGCAGACGCACCACACATCTCAATGCCACAGCATGCACTGACCACCGATGCCCCCACATCTGCATTCCCCAGTTCTTCCTACAGTGCTCAAAATCTCTAAAATGAGATTACATTAATGATTCATGTGTCCTGATCTAAAATAAATCAGGATATGTTTCGTCTTGCCTCGAATCTGGGGTCTTATCACATATAGAGCCTCTCAGAATGTGATGATGTGATCATGAGGATCCAATGGAAATGAATTCCAAGATCTGGGGAGATAAAGAAGAAGAATGCCTGATGAACAATATTTGTACTTTCATAATGTAAGAAACAATTAATTTTCATTATTAGGATAAATGATGTTGATAAACTACCCTCCTGATAATCCTACATCAATACCCCATCCCACTACCACGATTGAAACATTAATCAATCTAATGTTTTATTTACCTTTTTTCTCACTGGAAATAAATAATGGGGAATAAAAATAAGAAATAAAATTACACACCTAGGATATGGATCGTTCACTTGCGAGGAATGATTTTTGTTTGTGATTCATCTAGAACGATCTATGATCTCGGTGTTTTTCATCGCTACCAGGATACTTTTCTAATGATTCAATCTAAATACTCCAGTGAATTTACAGGGTTATGATCCTCACCCTAGGTCATTTAATATCCCTTCATATAAAATAAATAGTGTTATTTTGTCAATGTAACATTTACATAATATAAACTCACAGTTTATTTTATTCATTAAAACATTCAAAAAGTATTTTTTCACATTCAACCTGTACCATCAAATGTTAGGACTCACCCAAGGAAAACAACTGATTAAGAACTCAATGGGGGTGTCAAATATCAAAACTGAATCACCATCCATGAGTTTTTAGGATTTTAAATTAAAATAATTTTAATTTTTTTTACCATTGTGTTATTAGTGTCCTTTTCATCATATTGTCTGCATTGACCAAATATAGGTCACACCTATGGTAATGAATCCATTTTGGGCTCAAAAGTGCACTCATATTTATATACAAGGCACTGATATAAATGATATTCCAATTCCTTAAGAAATATACTGATGCGTTCTACTAAAAATATAAAATTTTTAAACAAATTATTTTGAAAACACTGGGCCCCAGAATAACATTTTATCTCAATAGATTTTCTTGGTATTTTTCCAAATTATTTCTAAGAATAAAATTAATAAAATTTGAGTCATTGAATTACCCCAACCATAGGTTTTTATGTCCCTGAAAAACTGAAACACGGGATAATAAAAAAACGAGGGTCCAAAGCAAAAATACGAGCCTCCCTCTCCCATTTTTTATCTTGAATTTTCCTATGTTTCCACTAGAATCGTAGTAGATGTATCAAACACCAATGAATGATCCTCTCATTTGGTCCCTGATCTCCACCTGGTACACTTCAAAAGTTACCCCATCATTGATTTTTAGTTCTCCCCAATCAATTGTGTTCGATGGATCATGCACATACCTCATCAGTTGTGACATCTGGATGACATCTTCTACCCACTTTAACATTGGAGGTATATCCATGTGGTACATCACCTCACCAACTCTACACAGTATCAGAAATGATTTGATGAAAATTGGAGATAGCTTACCAACCTGGCCAAATCTACATATCTACATTGAGATGAGACCTGAAAGATCTCACTGTCGCCTTCATTGAACTCTATAGGTATCTATAATATATTAGAATAACAAATTATAATGTTTTTGGGGAGTTTTTATATGCTACTATATGATCAAAATATTCTCTATAGTCTCCTTGAGTAACTTTGGGCCCATCAATAATGACTCTCCTTGGTCCGTCTATCAATGTGATGACCTATATGGTCATAAGTACAGGACCTCAAATAGTGCCATGGTAATGGTTGAATGGTAGATTTTGATTTAGAAAAACTCTACATGGGTAGGTGATCCTCCAAACTTGGGGAAAAATCTAACATTCAAAACTGTAGCATGTCCTCTAAAACCTGTAAGGTTTGGTCTGTCTGGTCTTCTATCTATGGAAAAAACATTTTTCTTATGAATAATGGATCCCAAAACTCCTCCAAAAATCCATTACACAACCGAGATATAAATTGTGCATCACATTTTGAAACTCTAATCGATGGAACTCTATATATTGGAAGTATCTCATGCACATAGTGGCATCTTAAGATCTCTACTAACCTATTCTCTTCGATAGCTAGGAAGTTAGGAGACATGGTGAGTCTATAAATGATCACCCAGAAGGCATCGTGTCCCATGGACATATGTGGTAAACCAATCAGGAAGTACATTGATATCCCATACCACTTATATTCCATCACATCAAGTGGTATAGTCAAACTAGTTGGAACCTGGTGCTCTTACATCACCTGTTGAATAGTGAGGCATCGAGAAATAAACTCTAAAACAACATTCTTCATCCCTATCCACCAAAACTAACATAAGAGGTCCTAGTCAATCTTCACCACACATAGATATACATTCAAATAGGATATATTAAACTCTCTCAAAATCTCCTCCCATAATGAAATAATTACTACTGTCTTCCCTCTAAAAAGAATGATGTGACTTCTACCATTCAAAAATTAATCATGGGAATTCCATGGGAACATATTTTCACATAAAATATCTCAGTCGGTATCCCCATGTTTTACCTCCCTGAATAATAGTAATATTATAGGGGTAACAACCATCTATTGAAGGTAAGTACTCCATCCCCATCCATATACAATATCTATAATGAGGCTATATACATAAATGTCTCACTTAGTAACTTCGAGATATTTTACCTATTGAGATCATATTACTCCAAATACCCATTTACATGAGTATAGACAATATCAATGTCATAGTCTTGGTCGAACTCGAGACATCCCCACCATCTCAAGTTATGATCAATATGTTACAAGATATACTTGAATCTCTTGTGACCAGTGTAGAATGTATATTCATCATCCATCATGAATTTTCTCTACATCATTAGTTTGAATACTACCACTACTTTCGCAAGATTATGGGTCATAAAGTAATTCTCATGTTCTATCAATTGGTGTGAAACATATCCAATCACCACTTAACCTTGTATCAAGACACAACCAATATCGGTCCCTAATGCATCATGGATCACAATGTACTCAACAACCACCTTAAAAAATCTCAAGATGGGGGTTCTCTTCAACCTCTACCTCTTTTCTTGAAATTACTATGGGCCCTTCTCTATACACATGAATGGATTCCCCTTTCATGTCAAATTCATCATGGATTCTTCTACTCTAGAAATTTTGGTAGAATCATCTGATAGTACCTTCACATTCCAAAGAAACTCTAAACCTTGGTAACACTATTGGGTGGCTCCCATGAAAGAACCACCTCAACCATCACTGGACCCACTGAAACTATAGCCTCTAAGATGACATGTCCCATAATATAGACCTCTAGAATCCATAACTAACACATTGATAGTTTCATATAAAACTAGTTATCTAAGACTATTTTTAGGACCATCATCAAGTGTCTCATGAGATCCTCCTTATATGAGGAGTACATTATGACTTCATTAATTAATAACACAATGAAACAACCCAAGTAATGATGAATGATCCAATTCATGAGTCCCTTGATCACTACTAGGGTGTTCATCACACCAAACGAAATCACTTTGTACTCATAGTTACTGTAAATAAACTTGAAAATCATCTTCAGTATATCCTCATCACATAATCTGAATTGGTGATATCCTATCATGAGTTTGATCTTCAAAATCCATTGCATCCATTTCAACTAATCTAATAGGTTTTCGATAATTGGTAGTGGATTATTCTTCTTCACGTTCACCTGTTTTAGCCATTGGATGTAAACAGATAACCTCAAGCTCCCATTAACCTTTTAGGAAAATATAATTTGGGCATTCTAGGGTGAAACACTCAGTCTTCCAAATCCCTTCTACGGTAAGTACTCAAACTATACCCTCATCTCAAAAATCTCTACTAGAACCATATGATATTCCAATATATATATCTATGCCATCTTGGGGTATAGAATAAGGTATATGTCTACCACCATGTAAGAAGGTAATCCAAGATCATCCGTAGGAAAAATATCGACAATATCTAACACAACATTAGGAAACTGAGGACTCATATCATCCACTACACAAACTATTAGATTATCCGACTAATGATTAGTCCGTTGAACCCTCCTATGCTTGAGTCCATCGGACGCTGCAAGCATGTAAATTAAAAAAAAATATTGGGTCTCATTAACAAGGACACACTACACTCTCTGTGTAAAATAGTCAACCTGAGCATGAACCATGGATAACCAGTCCACACCATGAATGAAATAATAAGGCCTAGATGCCACATTCATGAGATCCCAACTGAAACTCTCACCTTCAAAAACATGTCAAACTATTGGCACATGTGTTTGTTCATCAAATATCCACCTAGATGAGTCACTAAGCATAAGGGTCGAGTCAACAGTTCAACATAAATATCAATGTCTCAAACAAGGATCATGAAAAGAAAATAATTACTAGAACCTATCTTAATAAATATTGTAGATAATGTATAAAAGTCAAGTATTGTACCTATAAACATCCATTAAACCTCATGGTCATAAGACTCCATCATATTAATTTTTCCTTATCTGTATCCACCAGCTCCCATACCCTGGCGTGGACTACATTGGGGTGGTGGTTGTAATACGTTGAACCTATGCCCGCTTATTTCTACCCTTCATTCTCCACTACAACATCCACCACCCAATGAACCACCCATCTCGATTCTCTTCCTCTTCAATAGTGGTCCCTCAACCATGTCTAGATATGTTTCATGATGGGATGGGAAATCTCATTACATAATTCACTTATTTCAACATGTGTAACATCATATATATCTAGGATATCTCATGTATCCACTGTATCCCTTCACTACTGAACCTATTGTTGGAACCATGGTCTTCTATGAATGATTTGGAGTATGGTTTGTGTTTGTTTTCAATCATCAATGGAAGTTTGGATCATGTACCAGCAAAGAGATCATACCGTATAAGCAGAAAACAGTATTGAAGGTGGCGTCCTTTCCCAGTGTTTGCCAAATTTTTAGGGACCAAAATCTGAAAGTTACTGAGCATTGCAAAAAGTGGATTTCCATGAAGATAATAATTACATATGTCAAAGGAATGAATTTCGTGAAGAAAGTATGCAACGTGTGGAAATTGCGAAGACGAGAAGAATGGAGGCGGTGAGACATCACGATTACGTCAAAGCATCGCGAACGACGGAGTTGAAGCGCATCGCGGCGGTAAAGGGAATCACGAGGGAGCTTCGCGGCGAAGGCACGAAGGAATGATGACGGTGATACTCCGCAATTATGACGAGCTCCGCAATCCGAAAATTGCTGAGGTGCTTCGCGATTTGGACAGAATTCTGGCGGAAACTTTGGAGCTTCACGATTTGAGATGACATGGCATTGACTTCGCGCAAAAAGTTTGAGGGTCGGTGGAATTGCCTATAAATAGAGGCCGACCCCCTCAAAAGAAGTAGAGAGAATTTCAGTGAAAATCAATTTCTCTCGGTTCGCAAAGGTCTCTGGCAACGTCTGTGTGATTCACGACAGAGGAGCTTCGTGGCGGCTATTCTAGCTCCACGAAAGTCGTGCGCCCCGCGTTGGCTCAGTGAGCTTGAAGAAGAGGTAGGAGCTCCGCGATAGCCAAGCATTACGAAGGCTGGAGCATGGCAAGAGTGCTTCATGATTGAGCTTCACGAAAAGGTAGGGACTCCGCGAAGGCTTGTTTGAGCTTTGCAAAATTGGGAGCCTTGCAAAGTAGGGTACTTTGCGAAGGCCTCATCCAAAGGTTTTTTTCCCAGTGGACATGGGAAAAGGGGGTTTTCATCATTGGTTGGAATTTGGACTTTAATAGAGAATTAACTCAGGACTCTGATGCAAGCAAAGTCTCATGATGAACAGGAGAAAATGAACTTCATGTCTATCAATTGAAGAGACCTTCACGTCTATAAACTGAGTGTGACTTCACCAACGGTAGTGAGCCCGGGGGAGTCAACAGGAGTGACCCGAGGGAAGTAGTGAGCTATCCCTGAACCTTTGTAAAGGTAGTGAGCCTGGGACAGAGTGACTGTTCCCGAACAATGGTAATCTACAGCTAGTGAAGCATAGTGGATTTTGGTATGACTGACAACTTGTCGGCATATGCTCCTTTGACGCAGCCCTTAGTGGTGAACCAAGTAAAAAGGGTTGTGTCTTCTCTGTGCATGTGAATGTTTGATTTCTGGTCATTTTCATCTGACAGGTTCAACAAGTTCCTACCAACGTGGGAAAAAGATCCATCACATTAAAAGAAAAAGTTGTCAACCTGATTCACCCCTCCCCTCTCAGGGTGTACCGGGGTCCTTCAAATGGTATCAAAGGCAGGTTGCTGGTGTAGAATCTGACCTTTTTCGTCTTGGAAAACACGGTAACTGTCAGGGGGGTCCCTCCCTTCGATGGAAGCAATTTCCAGATCTGGAAGAACAGAATGAGATCTCATCTAAGATCTCTTGGAATGGAAGTTCTCTTTTCTACTGTGCAAGTAATACAAGTCACTGATCCAACAGGCCTAGCTATGACTGAAACAGACATGAAACTTCTTGATGCAGATGCTAAAGCACAGAATGCACTCACTACATCCCTTTCTGATCAGATCTACCTAAAGGTCATGAATTGTAACTCAGTAAAATCCATGTGGGATAAAGATGAGAATATTTATGAAGGAGATACCAAAGTGAATGAGGCGAAACTTCAACTGCTGCACAATAGGTTTGATGATATGAAGATGCAACCAGACGAGAATGCAGAATCTTTCTTCAATCGAATTACTGAAGTGGTTGGAGCAATTCGGGGTCTAGGCGAATAAATCAAAGACATTGATATTGTAAAGAAAATATTGAGAAGACTTCCACCTCTGTATAATGCGAAGGTTTCAACCCTTGAGGAAAGAGATCTTTCCAAACGTTCTCTAGATGATCTACTGAGCAGCTTTGTAGCATATGAAATGAGAGTCAAACTAGAAGATGCTACGACTCGGGTGAGCAAGGAAATGGCATTCAAGGCCATGGATAAACTGAAAATATAAAAAGATAATAGCGGTGAATGTGACGAAGAAAAAGAAATTCTTTCTCTCATTGCAATGATATTTTAGAAGGGGAAAGGGAAATTCAAATGGAAGTTACCTCTCGCGTGATTCCGTTGTGGAAAAGTTGGGCACATTGCCTCTCAGTGCTGAAAAATGATCAATGATGAAGATAGTGAGGATGAAAACTTCAATAAGCATCAGAGAAGGTTTTTCAAAAAGGGAGACTTAAAATCTTGTAAGAAAATGAAAAGGAATATTTTTTTCTTTGGAAAGGAAGAAGATCATAATGAATTCTGTGATGAAGAAGAACCAGAATTAAAAACTGGGAACCATGCTTCTATAATGGCCACTATTGAAAATTCAGAAGATACTGATGGAGAAAAACAATTCAGAACTTGTGTAGATCCTGAGATGCAACTTTAGGATGCAGTTAGTAAGCTTAAGATTAAATGTTAGAGCTGCAATAAGTGGAAATCAATTGTAGAAGAATCAACTGAATATGTTGACCAACTTGAAGCTGAAATTGAACGAACGGATGAATTTGTGAAGGTACAGTCTAAAATAATTAAAATAAATGATGATGTAGTAGATCTGAAGCTGAGAATTGAAGAGAAGGCAAAGGTCATCAATGACCTCACCTCCAGACTGGATGAAAAATCTAAGACTGTTGATGGTCTTTAAGAGGAAGTAGTTACTCTAAGGAGTAAACTAGAGATTGAATCAGTTCCAAAAGAATCGAGGAAGAAAATACAGTTTGGAAGATTCTCAGATGCAGAATTACTAGCAAGAGCCAAGTGTGGTTCAGATGGGGTTCGAAAAATCATTAGTGATCAAAGACCCGCTTGCATGGGAAAGAGTGGAATTGGCTGTGAGGCAGAGACATCAACTGCTGGAAGTGAAAAGATCCAAAAGAAAGATAAGATCAAAGTTGAACGTGTTGAAACATTACCTAGAGTGCATAAAAAGGAACCCTCAATCCAAACTAAAAGGAGACCTGAAAATTATCCTCAAAAATTTAGAACTGACAGACAGTCTTACTATTCTCCCAAGGAAGAAGGTATGAGGAGAAATTCAAGTGAGAAGACATTTCCTCTCATGAAGTGTCAGTTCTGTGGCTATTTGGGCCATACTATGTCTTATTGTGAAGAGGAAAAAAGCTATCTGAATGGAGAAGATATAGAACCTCAACAAAGGAGAACAATTTCATATCCTAATTCTTATAGAAGAAATAATTTCTATGGATATTGTTTTTGTTGTTCTAACTTTGGTCATAAGGCCGCTAATTGAAGGCAGAGAAGGGGCATGGAAACCTCATACCGAAGTTCAAGACAAGTCAAGACTCGTCAGCAAGATAGTGTTGCTCTTTCAAACAGGTTTTCACCTCTCAAAGAAGACTTTGACTATAAAGAACCTGGGTATGCGGAAGAGATAATTGAAAGGCCATTAGTTATTTATACTCGATCTAATGTCTCATGGAAGGAATGGAAGAATATTGAGAAATCCAACCTTGCAGAGGTGGCCCTTAAAGCTACAAAGAACAACAGTACCTGGATTCTGGATAGCGGTTGTTCATCTCATATGGCAGGTAATGCCGGCCTACTAATGAATATCGAAAGGAATGTCAATGGTACAGTAATATTTGGTAATGATGGGGCTCTGAAAATAAAAGGGAGTGGAAGTACTGAATTAGATAATGGAGAACTAAATAAGACTGAAGTCCTTTACGTAGATGGCCTACATCATAATCTCCTCAGCGTGAGTCAACTCTGTGACTCAGGACCTATAGTTATGTTTAATCAGAAAGGTTGCACTATCAAGGGAAAGACTGGAAATTCACTTATGAAGGGATGCAGAACAGAAGGCAACTTGTATCAGGTTGATAGTGAAGAAAATGTATGTTACATGACTGTTGAAGAAGAAAACAATTTGTGGCATCGGAGACTGGGACACATCAATCAACAAGACATGGAGAAAATATCAAAATTGAGAATTGTCATGGACATTCCCAACTTGAAGCATGAGCGTGAAAAATCTTGTGATGCTTGTATTCGTGGGAAGCTAGTCTGCAGTTCATATCGGCCAAAGAAGAAAAGGATGTCTCACCTTCTTGATCTGATTCATACAGATGATTGTGGGCCAAAAAATGTTTCCGGAACTCATGGAGAAAGGTACTTTGTACTTTTCATAGATGATTACAGTATAATGGCATGTGTGATGGTCATTCACATGAAACGAAAAGTCCTTGACTGCATGAAAACATATCGGTGAATCACCGAGAATGATACTGGACGAACAATCAAAGTGTTGCGATCTGACAATGGAGGAGAATACACGTCCATTGAATTTGAGAATTATCTGGAGAAGCATGGGATATAAAATGAGGTAGCTGTTGTGTGAACTCCACAAAAAAATGGAGTTGTTGAACGTAGGAATCGATAGGTGAACAACATGGCACGAACTATGCTTATTGAGAGTCGTATTCCATGACATTACTAGAAAGAGGCTGCTTAAGCTGCAGTTTATATTCAGAATCGAACAGGACTTTATATGGGTGAGACGAAGACACCATATGAATTGTGGCATGGATGGAAGAATTCTCTAAAATCCATTCATGTCTTTGGAAGTAAATGCTTCATCAAGAACAAAGAAGGAAATCAAGGGAAATATGGCGACAATGCAGATGAAGGAATTTTTCTTGGTTACTCAATGAACATCAAAGCCTACAAATGTTTCAACAAGAGTTTAGGAAGGATTTTGGAAAGCAGTGATGTTAAGATAATTGAAGAGAAAAACACAAATGCTTCAAGGATGTCATATTCTTATGTGATAGAAAGTCAGGAAGAATGTGAATGTGAAGAAAATACAAATGCAGAAATAGAGGAAGTTGTTCAAAACACTCAGCAGTCACATCATGATGTTGACTCAGAAGAAAAATCTGAAGAAGAAACTATGGATGAAGAGAATACTACTGAACCTCGTAGGAGAAATCGAAGAGCTGAGATTGATCCATCCAACATAATTGGGGATAGGAGTGAACCCACTCAAACAAGAGGGATGAGGAATACCACACAATCTGTATTTCTATCAGTTGTAGAGCCATCCTCATTCGAAGAAGCTTCAATAGATAAATCTTGGGTGAACGCCATGAATGATGAATTAGATCAGATTGACAAGAATCAGACATGGGATCTTGTCCAAAGACTCGAAGGTCACAATGTGATTCGTACCAAATGAATCTTTAAAAATAAGTTTGATGATCATGGAAGTGTCATCAGAAAAAAGGCATGATTGGTATGTAAAGGATACTCTCAGATTGAAGGCATTTATGTTGAAGAAACTTTTTCTCCAGTGGTTAGACTAGAGTCAATCAGGCTTTTCCTTTCCATGGCACTCCAAAGAGGATATAAAGTATATCAAATGGATGTCAAGACAATATTCTTGAATGGTGTACTCAAAGAAGAAGTCTACATTGAACAACCAGTGGGCTTTGTTTTGGGTAATGATGAAACAAAGGTCAACAAACTGAAGAAACCTCTATATGGTTTGAAGCAGGCACCACGAGCATGCTACTCACGGCTAGATTCATATCTCAAGAAGTTGGAATTCAAAATAGGAGGAGTTGATCACAATCTCTATGTGAAGAATTCTCCAAAAGATCAATTCATGGTTCTTGTCTACGTTGATGATATCATATATGGTGGCATCAGGAAGAAATCAGTGGATGAATTTTCCAACCACATGAAATCAGAATTTGAAATGTCTATGATTGGGGAGCTCACATATTTCTTGGGGATTCAAGTGATTCAAAAGAAGGAATACACTTTCATTTCTCAGGAAAAATATGCACGAGTGCTACTGAAGAAGTTCAATATGCAAGACTCCAAACCAATGTCAACTCTGATTGCAGTTGTAAATAAACTTGGAAAGCATGAGGATGGGAACTCCGATGATCCTACCATGTACAAGAAGATCATTGGAAGCCTACTATACCTAACAGCGACAAGGCCAGATATTTTCTTTGCAACATGACTTGCGGCCCGCTTTCAGATTAATCCAAAGGAGGAACATATTGCAGTAGTAAAAAAGAATCATCAGGTACATTCAAGGTACACATAACTTCAGGTTATTTTTTACTCTAGGCAGGGATAGTGAATTATCAGCGTTTTCTGATGCCGACTGGGCTGGTGATGTAGTAGACAGAAAGTCCACTAGTGGTGGAGCTTTCTATATTGGGTAGAAATGTGTTGACTGGTTGAGCAAGAAACAAGAAATTAATTCTCTTAATACTGCTGAAGGTGAGTGTATCTCTGCCACAAAGGGATGCACTGAACTGCTATGGATGAAGCAGCAATTAACTGATATTGGTGATGAGGTGAAGTAACCAATGGTGAATTACTACGACAATAAGAGCACAATTTATCTTACAAAGAATCTTGTTCAGCATTATCGTACAAAACACATTGAAATCAGGTATCACTTTATCAGAGAGAAAGCTGAGCAAAGCGTGATTAGATTGGATCATGTGGGAACAGATGAGCAAGTGGATGATATCCTGACAAAGCCACTGTCAGCAGCTGTGTTTGAGAAGTATCGGTTAAACCTAGATGTTCGGCCAACTCCCAGTGCATAAGGAGGTTACAGAATTACCCTCTCCCCATTAGTTATAACTGTTTTAATCTGTTGATGGGTGTGATGCAGGTTTATGGGGGAGATACTATCCAGGGGGAGTATGGTTTGAGCTGAACGTGAAAAAAAAATTAATGGTCTTTGGATTTATTGTGAATGGGGGAGAAATGAGAAAGGAAAAAATTCAGGAAATTTCTGTGATGAGAAGAATGGGAAGGAAAATAGTGGAACCCAATTCAAGCCTCTTCTCTTGTTGGGAAAGAAAACAGTGGAACCCAATTCAAGCCTCCTCTCTTGTTTTCTACACCGAGCATTGCTCACGTAGACTTAGAGTGTTGGCTGAGTTGATTCCTGCTTTTTTGGTTTTCACATAGAAGGAGATCTATTGAATTTATTTTCTGATTGCCAAAAAAACCCAAAGAGGGAGATTGTTGGAACCATGGTCTTCTATGCATGATTTGAAGTGTGGTTTTTGTTTGTTGTCAATCATCAATGGAAGTTTGGACTGTGTACCAGCAAAGAGATCATACCGGTCAAGTAGACAACAGTATTGAAGGTGGCGCCGTTTCCCAGTGTTTGCCAAATTTTTGGGGTCCAAAAACTGGAAGTTGCTTAGCATCGAGAAAAGTGGATTTCCATGAAGATAATAATTAAATATGGCAAAGGCATGAATTTCATGAATAAAGGATGCATCGTTTGGAAATCGCGAAGACGAGAAGAATGGAGGCAGTGAGACTTCGCGATTACGTCAAAGCTTCGCGGACGACGGAGTTGAAGCGCATCGCGGCATTAAAGGGAATTGTGAGGGAGCTCCGCAGAGAAGGCACGAAGGAATGATGATGGTGATACTCTGCGATTACGACGAGCTCCGCGATCCGAAAATTGCCGAGGTGCTTCACGATTTGGACAGAATTCCGTCGGAAACTTCGGAGCTTCGCGATTTGAGATGACGTTGCATTGACTTCGCACAGAAAGTTCGAGGGTCGGTGGAATCGCCTATAAATAGAGGTCAACCCCCTCAAGAGAAGTAGAGATAATTTCAGAGAAAATACTTTTCTCTCGGTTTGCAAAGGTCTCTCGCGAAGGCAGTGTGCTTCGCGAAACAGGAGCTTCACGGCGGCTATTCTAGCTCCGCGAAAGTCGTGCACCCCGCGTTGGCTCAATGAGCTTCGTGAAGAGGTAGGAGCTCCGCGATAGCCAAGCATTACGAAGGCTAGAGCATCACGAGAGTGCTTCACGATTAAGCTTTGCGAAAAGGTCGGGACTCTGTGAAGGCTTATTTGAGATTTTCAAAATTAGGAGCCTTGCGAAGTAGGGTACTTTGTGAAGGCCTTTTACAAATGTTTTTTTCCCAGTGGACAAGGTAAAAGGGGGTTTTCACCAGTGGTTGGAATATGGAATTTAACAGAGCATTAACTCAGGACTCTGATGCAAGCAAAGTCTCATGCTGAACAGGAGACAATGAACTTCATGTCTATAAATTGAAGAGTCCTTCACATCTATAAACTGAGTGTTACTTCACCAATGGTAGTGAACCAGGGGGAGTCAACGGGAGTGACCCAAGGGAAGCAGTGAGCTATCCCTGAACCTTTGTAATGGTAGTGAGTATAGGATAGAGTGATTGTGCCTGAACAATTGTAATCTACAGCTAGTGAAGCATAGTGGATTTTGGTACGACCGAAAACTTGTCGGCGTATGCTCCTTGGACATAGCCCTTAGTGGTGAACCAAGTAAAAAGGGTTGTGTCTTCCCTGTGCATGTGAATGTTTTATTTCTGATCATTTTCATCATACAGGTTCAACAAGTTCCTACCAACGTGGGAATAAGATCCATCACATTAAAATAAAAAGTTGTCACCCTAATTCACCCCTCCCCTCTCAGGGTGTCCCGGGGTCCTTCACCTATATCACAAGATTATCCACTAAAGCACTTGAAACGATTGGTTCCCTGTGATTATTTTTGACTTCCTATTGTCTAGGTCTTAGTTACCTAGTTCTTACTGCAAGATCCCACTATAAATAATCACTCTTCCAAAAAATTACACTAATTGGACTCACTCAAGTACTACAACATAAGTAGGAATTGAAAGGAATAACTCCAATTCGCTATTGTACTAATGTAATCCTTGCTCGATGGTCTGATCACTAATGAACCGATCTCGTTCCATGACCATGGAGTAGTGTAAAAGTTTATTAAACCTAAATGAGTACTCCTCCTCATTCATACTTCCATTTTGTAGATGAAATATTTTTTGAATGTGAACTTATCACAATACGGTTAGATATATGTCCTCTCTGAAGAGATGTTGAATTCCTTCTAGGAGAGAGTTGTCTCATCATGACACTGAATCACGTAGCTCCACACTCACCCAATGGATCCCTGATGAATACTCATAGAGTTTAATTTCTTCTAGTTGAATGTTTTCCTCACTAGGTGGAAAATAGGGGTAACTACCGCATTCCAATCCTTCCCTTATTTTGGGTATGGATCACACTGAAACCTTGCAGGTAACTGACTCTGAATCACATGAAATGTTATTAGTCTATGTGCATCCTCAGATAATATTTTTGGTAGTACCTTCTACTTGACGGATAATGTTATAGTTGTTAAACCACTCGGAGGTGCTTTCTTTATTATAGTCCTCATACCAATGTCTTTTCAATATGAATATTGTCCACATTATAACAAAATAGAATCCTTACTATATTTATATGTGGAGGCATCATGAAGTAAAACAAGATACATCTTTGAAAATAGAATAAATTTGGAGATCTGACTCAAGAAGGACATTGAATACACTACCCTTTCTTATATGCTATAATAATCATTATTTTCCCTTTAAGAATTGTAGTCATGTACCAAATTGAAAGGTTGGTTCCCAATGTTTAGGCAGATGGATGTGTCGACCATCGCACCAACACGTAATTACATGGCCTAAATGCCAAACTCAAAACACATAACATTGTTTCACTAATCAAACCTCACAAACTCTTGATCCAAATGTACAATCGGATAACCTTTGATACTACTCTTTCATGACCCGTCCTAGAGGTGCACATTCCATGACTACCCCAAACCCACCTCCAATTGGCCATGGGCTAGTGACTAGCACTGAGTAGAACTATCCATCAAATTGAATCCAATTTACTATGTAATTGTACGCACAAACATCTCAATGCCACAAATGATAAAATTTAAATGCACATAGTATGAAATGCATACAACCCACTATATCCACCACCAGAGTAAAACTGTGGAGGAACTAGAAAGTAAACATGGACTAATGAAACCGACCAAAAGAAATGATTCTGCATCCATAATTCAAACCTATAAAGTAATAGGTAAGGGGACTGTTTACAGAAAAGCTACTAGAACACACCTTGGCATGTTTGCTCTCACAAGGCACCACCTATTCATGGTCTACCGAGAACTATGTTGAAGAGTTGATCATCTGCACAGGACATGAAATGTGATGGAAAATCCTATTAAGTGGTGAGAAAAATAATACTAATTGGGATTCCCTAAAACCATAATGGAATAAAAAATGTAAATACCACTAGGGAATACCATGAACGAGATACCATGAAGGAAAACAACCAGGGAATAAGAAAAATGAAAACAACAAAGGAATACCCCAAAAATTGCATAAATATAACCTCACAATAATATATGTCTAAATAATATATATTATCAATAACTAGATATACTCAATCCAATAATACAAATAGTCTCATCAATACACATAGGATCCATAATACACACAATCTCTATAAGACACAAAATCTCTATGAGACACATAGTCTCTGTTAGACACACAATACTTATATGACACTTAGTCTCTATAAGACACACATTCTCTATAAGACCCACAATCTATTAGCTCACAACCATCCACATTATATTTTGACTGAAGGTCACTAATTATATGAAAAGACACTCTTCAATCCATTTGGTTGTATACATATGACCAAAAAAACCCACATAGGATATCTCAAACTGACCATCTAGTTATAAGATTTCCAACACCACATGCAATTCATCAAATGGACGTGTGGTTTGATTGTTAAAAAAGTTTAAAAATATCATAAGGGGGTCCATTGGGACATTGACCAATCGTTATGGTCGACTAATGTGGTCGACCACTCGGTCTGACTACCCCACAACAACTCAAGTGATTATAATGGTCTAAAATGTTATAGGATGAATGGCCACGTGATATAAAGGTTGATCATGGATCATGGTTGATCGTGGCCTAGTCATACTGCCTGGTTCTGACCTGGCCCACAGGTCCTAGCCCGCTCCAGCTAGGTCCATCCCACCACACTGGCATGTCCTTCCACAATGGCCCAACCAACTCTACCGACCTGGTCAACCTTGGGGGTAGGTATAGCTCACACGGTCACATGTAGTGACCACTTCCATTCCATATAGCCACCCCCCACATTATGAAGCTGCCACATCCAATACGACACTAGATGCGCTATGATGATGTGCATTGCAATGTGCCACCACCTACAACAGTTGTCGATGCCCTCCCTTACATGGTCCACGGTTCTTACTCGGGTGCTCCAATATATAAATCATAAACACATCTTTGATCCTACTGTCTCAAGCTACATTTTTCTGGCCTATGTTTCATCTTTCCTCCAATCGGGGTGTTTGACTACATTTAGAACCTCTTAGAAAGTCATTCCACGATTATGAGGATCCAAAGATGATGATCGCCAAGAACATGGGATAAAAAGTATATGAAATATAGAATAAAAACTCATGGCATTTATTCATGTCCCCCTTGATTTCATCTTATTACAAGGATAAACGAATAAGATAATATAATCTCTCAATAATCTTATGAGAAAAACCATCCTACAATATTGACTTAACTACATATTAATTTAATTTTTGATTGAACCACATTAATCATGGAAATAATGAAGGGGGAAATGAAATAAGATATCAAATACCCTGCCTAGGATATAGATCATTCCCTATTTAGGATTTATTTTAATTGGAAATCGGTCAAGAACAATCTCTAATCCCGATGTTTATTACCATTGCTGAGAGAATTCATTAAGGATTCCTTGTGGAACTTCAAATGAATTTATAGGGTTGTGATCCTAACCGTTAGTCCCTACCAAGATATTAATTTAAAAAAATAGTGTCACTAAATTGATGTGACATTAAAATATACTAATCACATAATTTATTGTTTTTATTTAAATTTAAAAAAATATTTTTTCATAGTCAACCCACACTGGTCGATGTTAGGCCTCCCATAGGGATAACATCACTTCAAGAAAGAAATGGTGGTTTAAAATTTATAATAAAAGTCTCTATACATGATTTAATATTATTTTAACTAAAATAACTTTTTTTAATAATTTTATTTATGATTTCATCCTTGATGACTTTTTTCATCAGATGACTAGTGCTGACCAAAGCCAGGTTGCGCCATGTGTAAATCTATCATTCTGATATGAATGAAAATCTAATATTTCTTATATAGGAAATCACTTGAAATATATTCCACTTTTTATAAAATATTTGTCCTTTTAGTTTTAAAAATATAATATTTTTCCAAAAAAAATTTCTGGACAGACAAGGCATTAGAATTCCATGTCGTCTCAGCACTTGCTCCCAAAATTTTCCCAACTAATTTATAAAAATAAAATCTATATCATCTGACTCATTAGAGTCACAATATTAGGTTGTGATGATGTTTTCATTAACTAGTGTTTGAGATAAATCTATATAGGTACATTTCAATAAATATGTATAGACTGATGATTATTATATTAGGACATGAATTGATGTAAATATTCTCATTCCTTTACAAATATGGGACTGTTGATAAGGAAAATTACTCATTTTATCCTTAGTGTATGAAGATACACTATGATAATTACAAATTCATAATCCTATAAAAAAATTATCTTTGTACATGTCACTTACAAGAATTATATACATCTAAAAAAATTCATTTCCCTAATATAATGATTTTTTTGTAAAATATAGAGTGTCTTGTACCTTTAATTCATGGATATCACATTATAATTGTTAAAGTATTCAATAAATAACATAACAATAAACATTTAAATCATATAGTTGAGTTTCCATTGGAGAAGTAGATACATAAACAACAATTTCATTAGTGAACAACATGATCTACCAAAATATTTATCAAAAATAGGACCCTTCCTAGACATATCACAGATAATAACATTCTTTATAAATTGAAATATTTGATTGCAAACAATGGATTATATCATATTCTAATTAATGTAAAACAATGTAGACATCAAAATCACATAAGCATAAGGTTATGATAACCAAATAATAATATTTTAGAACCAAAAAATATATATCATAGATCAAGAAAATGAATCACTTCAAAAATAATGGTCATTAATAATACATGAATCACAATGGAATTCATGTACATAATTACTGAGTTCATAAAATTTAATTGATACATATATTTGTAAAATACACATAATAATAGAAAATAATTTCCATATTGGTAATTTTTTTTTGAAAAACTATCATAGTGGAATGGGTTTACTCACCAAACCATCGTAGTTTTCATGGTTCACTCCTAAGACTATCGTAGTGGAAAAGTTACCTTGATGAACTCAGTTCACTACCCGTTGTAGTCCTATTTATCTCAAGATATTCCCAAAATTACCTAATGAAGTAGAGAGATATATAATTTTTGGGCCCACCAAACAAAAAATAAAATCTTTCATATTTATTACAAAAAGATCCTAATAAATTCATCATAGCATAAAACATACAATGGAAATGGGATTCATAAACATTTAATCATCAAATAACACATGGAATAAAATCTTTTCACTATAAATTCATCAATCCATAAAATCCTATACCATGTAAAATAAATGGGTTTCATATTAATTTCATTAATCTATTATATAATACCCAATGGAAAATAAATGGGTTTCATAAACATAAAAGAATTATTATTATAATACTTATAGTTAATTAATAAGGATGATTTTATTGAATCACATTCCTATTAAAGAATATGACACATCAAAGAATGTCATAATTTATTGAAAACATTTTTAAGAGATCAATGCACATATTTTAGGAGGAAAATTACTATTTTATTTTGAAATTTCATTTTTAAAATTAAAAATTAGAAAATAAAAAACAAATCCTTTCATTTGAAAACAAACCTATGAACATATAAATAAAACATTAAATCATTGTGTTTTTATGATGGTTGAAAATATCATTAATGTTAACCATGATAAAATAAGGATTCAAATTAATTTTTTTATAGAAATTATGAAGTAACTCATTCAAAAAATGAAAATAAAAATCAATTTTATCCATTATTTATAAAATCAAAAAAAGGTTAATAATAAATTTAACAATTTAATGAAAAAATTGAAAAACTATGTTAAATAATATCTAGAAGACATAGATCTTGTAGAAAAAATAATTTTTTCTAAAGATAGAAATATATTAAGTTTTATATGAAAACATTACATAAGACTATATAACACATAAATAGTGGACAATGAATGGATAAAAATTTATTTTCAAGAAATTTTTTCAGAGGTGATTTGTTTTGATTTTCTTTAGAGATATATCATAAGAGTTCACCATCACATACTAAATAATAAATAACATCATTAAATAAATAAAATTACGGGGATTTTAAAACCCATTTAATATTAATGTAATTTATCTTAAAATTCATATATATATATATACTATAAACATCACATAAATGAATCAAGTGTTGAATATGGTATGTGTCCCGTAAAATTGTTAGATGAAAATCCCTTAGCTAAAGCCTCAAATTTTTTAATACATGATAAATTCAATTTTATATAAAATATTATGTTCCTATACCCATGTTACAAAAAAAATAATCATATATATCAAATGAAATATTATTCAATTATGATCATTTACCTCCCATTTTTTAATATTACATTTTTAAAATCATTATTCTAGTTGATAACTACATAATTTTTCATGTATGTTTTTGTATGATGGTTATAGTTCGAATACATTTATTATGGTTCCATAATATATAGAATATTAATCATGATAAAAATATCAAAAATAATATATATATATATATACTGAAATTCACCTCTAAAATTTAGAGACAAAAAGTTGAATTACACTATTCATGGGGAAGGTATGTCGTACATATGCATGAATGTTGTTTTCATTATTTTGATGGATGGATCAAAAATAATAAATTTATATAGTATTTTAAATTAACATAATAATTATAATATAATTTATATCTTATGTTTCCATTAATCCAATAATTAGTGTAATCAATGTCAATAAGAAAATAAAATAAGTATCACATCACTTCGTGGTGGTGGTAGTCTAAATGTACAAATGATTAGCATTATGATTTGTCAATGAATTATATGGTATGAATATAGATTTTGAATAATAATTTAATATGTATAAATATGAAATTATAATATATATATATATATATTATATTAATTATTATATTTATCATTGAGAGTCGGTGAGAGAAAGTGAATTACATCAGTTGACGAGGTGGTAGTCTGTCGTACATATGATTGATGGTTTCATTTCCCTTTTAATAGAAGAGGATATGAATATTGGTCAATATATTATATAAATAACATAAAATTATATAATAATAATATTTTTATTAAATTTCATCATATTTTATGAATAATGAATTATGGTTGAAATTAATTAAAAAAATTTTCTATTTTGAACAATACATCTACTTCAAACTACCTCTTCAGTTTTTCATAAAAATCATTATTTTGAGTTCTCTCTAATACCAATAATTCCTTCAAGAAATGTATATGTAATTAAAGAATTTATTTGGATATGAATTAGATGAGCAAAATATATATAAATTTGTGAAGAGGAGAGGATAGGGGTTCCCTTTTTTTTGAAAGGGGTGGAAAAAATAAATTTTTTGAAATAAAAAAAGATACCCATACATTGAAAACACCAAATGAATAAAAAAATAGATCATTAACAAAAATATATAAGATAAGGATGAAATAAATCCATAATTTAGGAATTATATGGTTTTATGTCATTTTATCACATATCATTTTAACATTAACAGCACAGTAAACCCATTGTAACCATAACAGTGGTAATTAAATTTGAAATGTTTTTATTATAAATTTTAAACATAAAATATTTAGTCATTAATATATAATATTAAAAATGATAATTCTAAATATTTAATTAATTATTTCTATTTTTATTCATATAATTGGCATAATTTAGCTTAATTTGTATGACGTAGACTTTTTAAAAAGTTTTTCTCCAATGAAATGTTTTTCATATGTATAAAAATTAAATATATAAAAATTTAACATGAAATTTTTTAAAATGAAATAAATTGGATATATAATAACACTTTTAAACTAATTATTCTATCAACAGCATAATAAAACACATAACATTTAAATACATTCAATAAAATGAAAATTTTACATAAAAATTATTATTTTTCACTATTCATTGGAAAATTAGTTTTTACAAAAAAAATTAAATTAAGATAAAATTAACATTTTTATTTAAAAAATTATTTTTATTTTAAAAAAAAATACAAAATGTGTAACAATAATTTTGATTAATTTTTGCACAATACACAACATTAATGTTTCAAAATGTATTCTTGAAGAATATATGGACAATAGTCTAATTTACATACTTATTAATCAATAAATTTACTTTATATAAAATCATTATACATAATTTAAAAAAAATCTATTAATTTTAAAACCACCATGTTTTATGAATATAGTATAATGATCAATTTAATATAATAATATTAATAGATTAATTGGTTTGTTCAAAATCAATGTTCTATGTACCACCATCAATCAGTGAAATTAAATATATTTTAAAAAAATCATTAAATATTGGTGTGTTGCATTATACAAATATGAAAATTAATTTAAACTTAAATATACAACTACACAAATATAAAAAACTGATAATACTAATTCATTCCCATATCAATGGGTTCCCATGTAGCTTTTTAATTTTACTAGTTTCTCCTCTAAACTTTAATAAGTTGAATAGTCTTGAATAATAGATCATTATCTCTATGGTTATGAATATTCATAGGTTATTCATCAAATTAATGATAATGAGAAATAGTTATTTCCTATGAGTCCAATATATGTGATGGATACAGTAAGCACATCTCCAAAATGGATATATACAACATATCATTGACTTGAGAGAGGATTGGTGTATATGCTATGTGATAAGAGCCCATCCTTAATCCAACAAGAATCTATAAGGGTCCAATATTAATAGGGATTTACATTCAATTCTTTAATAATCCCATCACTATACTTCATAGAGAAATTCGATGGAAAAATATCTCACCAACATCAAACTTCATATCACATTGATAATTATCAGCATAAATTTCTATCAACTTTGTGTGTACCTAATATATTTTTGAGTTGCGCTAATAATTTCAATGATTTAATAATTTTTATTAATCCCTAATATCATTATGTCTATAAAATATAACAATTATATATTATTTCTACAATTCATTCCATATGGGATTCATAAAAGCCATCTAAAATCCCCAGTCAAAGCAATTGTTGTATTAAAAATCAACTACGAGAAGGTGTTGGTCATATACACCATTGAAATCCATTGAAAGAGATATCAAAATATCATTTAAGGATTTAATTATTCTATAAGGATGAATATATTTATTTTGAAACTATTTAGTATTGAAACTGAACTCTATATCAAGATCATGTTGATGAATTTTCTAGATATTTTTTGTTAACCTTATATCTAGATGAGATACTATTAAATGCGATAAACTATGTGTAACACCCCCATGGTTTTGAAAATAATTATTTAATGCATTAAACACTATGTCCCTACAAAACAACAAATTTTATAATCTACCGATTGAAAACAACATTTCCTCTACTATGTTTTGAATTTCAAAAATTTGTCATCCAAAGTTTTGATCAATAAGTCATTTGGAGTCTGATTGAACAAACATGTTTTTTTTTGTGAATATTAAAATACCCTTATGAAAAGTAATATGAATATTAATATGACCCTTATGAATAGTAAATAATGATATTATTTTATTTTTTACGGTAATAATATAATGAGATCTTAATTAATTTTTCTACGTGATATAAAACTAATAATACCATTAAAATTATTATTTTTCGAATTAACAATGATTTTATATTAAAAAAATTTTAAAATATATATAAAATTATATGTGAAAAATGGAAATCATTTTTTAATTAAACATGTTAAAAAAATTTAGGGGTAAATTCTTGGGATTTTTCTAAAATTTTTGTTTTTGTTATGAAAAGTGAAATACGGTAAAATAACGTATATACAAATTATTAGATAAATACACTATTAATGAAATTATGAATGGTGAAAGGCCACATGGTTTGAACTAAAATGAACTAATTTCTATTGGGGGTCAAATGAAAAAAACCATATTGTTTTTCTTGATGGAATTAATAAAATAACGATAAAAATATTGAAAACATACTCCTCTCTTCCACTATAACCCCCCATCACTCCCTCTTCTCTTCAATAGTCTTTCCCTTGAAACTCATAAATGATCTATCCAAATATTATTCCATAGTCAATCCCCACTTCCATGAATCTCTTTTCCTTTCAAAAATTCCAAAACGCTTTCCCTTAAGGAGGTTCAAAAGAAGGTTATTTCAAGAGGTAAACCACCCTTCTTTTTCATTTATTTTTAATTAAATTTATCTTCATTTGTTACCCAATACTCAACTCATCTATAAAAATGACCATGATAACTCTATTATAATATATATACTAAAATTATATCATTTTAATGGAATAACTGTCATCAATATTCTTACTCACTCCCTTTTATTTTATAAATGAAATCAATGTCTATAATGTTCAAATTTATAAACATCTTGGACGACAATGTTTTGTTCTTCAATTTCCCCTTCCTTACAGGTCATGAAACCATTTTTATGGTTCTAACATAGTATAATATATTTATTATAACCTAGTTAATATTCAAGAACCCATATACATACATATTATTAAATCATATGACCAAACTAGTTCCTAATAATCAATATACGGCTAAAATAATCGTTGTGAATGTAATTAACAATTCATCTAATGATTCATCATATTTCCATGAATAAAAATGATATAAATTGTCTTTAACAATTATGGATGTTTATAAATGATATATAATTTAAATTTTTGAGATTTACAGCCCTTCCACATGAAATCTATTACTTAAAAACAAGTGAACTGATTAGTAAAATCCATAAAACAAACACTCTGAAACGACTTAATTCAATATAATAACTTTTCAATATTTTCATAAATTAACTAAACAGAATTATGATAAAATAAAATCATATCTAATAGGTTCTAAAATATGTTATTAATATGTATAATTTCATATTCTAGGACCTTTTTCTCCAAAGTGTAACATTTTCATATTTAAGTTAAGGGTTTTCCACCTGATCCTCAATTTGTATTCGAGTTTTCTTATTGACTAATAACCTAAATGATATTCTTGTTTATTATTATATACTCATCATAAATTATGTTTGAGTGTTCTATATATGATTACCAACCACAATCCTACTTTCTTTTATTGGGATATATATGTTCGAAAAGGATCTTTTAAAAATTCATTCGGAAATACAAGCCCGATTCAAGGGAATTTCACAAATTCTTACCTATTTTCAAGGGAGCCCTATAATAACTTTTTGGAAACAATTATATTAATAAAACAACTCATTTTATTTTAAAAATATTATTTTACATCACATCTAGTTTTAAACCAATATTTTTCCTAAATAACTCTTCTTTTCAATGTAAAAGATTATTTATCTAATGAATTACTTGAAGATATTATATGAGTCTCTTCATATATTTAAAAAATCTTGTTGAATGTTATGTATTATTGGGATTAATATTTAATGGTATCATATACCATATTTAATTTAATGGTTTATGATTATTTTGGTTGTGGGTGTTCTATCTTAAAACAATTACCCATTTTACCTCGAATGGTTACTGTTTAGGCTTAATGATCGGGGAATGTTATTTACATTTCATATATATGTTTCAATATGAATTAATATATTGTTAATATAAATCCCCATTAATATGAAGAATTAATTGGACATATGAAGTGTCATGTGGGCCCCACTATTTCCCCCTGGGGCATCGGTAGGTCTCATTAGACAAACTACGATCATGGAAAAAGGCCTTGGAAAAATGATTATTTATGGTATTGACACGAGGCTGTGATGGTATAGTGATGATGTACCACATTATTCATCCACTAATTATGAAATAATTATTAATGGTACATGTGGTTATTCGACTAGGATAATACCTATGATTATTTTTTATTATGGAATTACTTATACAACTCTTATTCCTGCCATAATGTGTTCATGTTTTTGTCAAAGGAATATGTTTTAGTTATTCAAATTTGCTAATGTTTATATATCTTCCACTTTATTACATATCCTTACTGATATTTTTATCTCAACCATTTATAATGTTTCATTTTCTCAGTAGATTAAGAATGTTTTAGGAATGTCATACTGAAATAACCTATGCATTACGGATGTGGTCTAAGGAGTTTCAATGATGTATTTCATTTCCTGTTGTAATTTTGAACTTACGTATATATCTTGTTCCTAATAAAACTAAAAAAAATAGACCATCAGGATTCATATTCCTTGTGTATATTCTAATGTGAAAAAATAAGGCACAAGCTCTGGGAAACCGGGGCTGGGTCCTTACAGTTGGTATCAAAAGAAGTTTAGTTACAAACATGGAAACTATATTAGAAAATGTATATTAGTGAACAAATCCATAATTTAGTATTTGAGGACAAACATACAATAACATCCTATAATCATAGTATGGAATATATTATGTGGATATTTCTAGTAAATACACCCTAGTCTAGATACAAATGGGTGGAGGTGGATCAGGCATAGATATACCTAGGATTGAAAACTCTGACAAGGAGTTTCAGGATTTACCCAGGGTATCCTAGTACATGAAAACAACCCTTGTTTCCCTCTTGGTACTGACAATATCTCGGCATAGGATTTGGATAATTCAAAATTTCTTTACAATTATGAATGATTTAAATGAAAATTTTTCTTTAAAGATACCATTATTATGATTATGATATTAGCTATGTATAAAATATGAATTTATGCTAAGTATTTTTTATACATAATGATTTTTCATTATGATTCGTACCATAATCTGTTGTATTACATTATTTATAAATGGAGCCAAGTGGAAGGAATGTAAACCACATGAATGCGAGTGTCCCATGTAGGGATTTCCCTCCGATGTAAGATTATGATGGTTGCGCGGGTGTTGTGACTAGTGCAAAGAAACGTATAACTATTCTGCGACAACATTCACAGGTTATGAATAATATCCTTCCCTGTATGGAGAATCTGAATCCAGCAAATGTATGAGCTATGTTATATCTCTTTTTGTGGAAACATCCCCCATCATTCAATGGGACTACAACCCTGTTTAGAAAAAACTGGTGAATATGTTCCCTAGAGAAGATATTTTTTGCTTTTGTATGTAATGAAAGGGCTAAGGTTGTCATGGAAGAGTGTGGTCTATCGGGATATGAATATTAGTGGTGGAAATTAATCCAAAAAACAATGGAGGATGATGAAATATAAGATATGTAATATAGGGATTTTAATGAAATATTCCTAGAAAAATATTTCCTATGTGGATAACGTGTGGAAATGGAGAGGAAATTAGTGAATCTCACGCAGAAGGAGGATGAAAATGTTTCCATGTATGAAGAAAACATTATAATATTGAAATGGCATGTTGTGAACTACATACATAAACCAAGGAGAAAAATTGATTGATTCTCAGATGGTTTAAAACCATTCTGCCGAGGGGCTCTAGTCTCCCAATGTTTCTCATTATATGAAGATATTTTCTCAAGTTCCATCAAGCCCGAAAATAAATTTTCTTTGTTTTATGTCTTTAAGAGAAAGAAAGAGACAAATAGGGCTATCAAAAATACTTAAAAGGGAAATAATGAAATGGGGATTAAGGGATGATTTTAACATCCTAAGATTCTAGTAAACGCTCCCCAAAGAAGGGAAATGGAGTAATTCCAATCTTATGTTGTCACAACAGTAGAGGTTGATATTCATAACAAAGTGGTAGAAGGTATATTAATCATTTCATCAAACATAACCCATGATTTATTTTATTGTGGGCCCTCTCATTTTTTCTAATCTTTCCTGTTTTCCCAGAAAATAATATATTTACAATTTAATTTAATAAGGGAGTTTTCAATCAAAACTCTGATGTGAAGTATCATTGAAAAAATGATGCGTCATGCAGTCCCCATTATGTTGTAAAAACGTTATTTTCTGCAAATTCTATTGACATAACCATGTTTTTTATTGATATAATCCATATTATGGATTGGATTTTGAACCATGTTGTGATAATTTATTTCAAGAATAAGTAAGTTGCAATTTTTTAGGATGATGTTGAATCCCTTATCTTTAGGGAAAAACATAAACTTTTGATTCTCATATAGATCCACCACTAGTATCTCTACTAAATTTAATTATTAGAGAGGAATTATATCCAATATATTTGGAAAATAAATGAAATATTAAAATTTAAGGTGTGAATACAGTGCAAGAATAAATTGATGTATTTCCTGAGGATTTACTTATACATCCTCTAGAGTATGAAATTGAGTCATATATCAAAGACTTTCTAAAGAATGGAAACTATGGTATTAGTGGATGTAAATAAACAACTAGAAGGATTTTATTGAAAAATGATTTATTCAGCCTAGTGTTTAACCAAGGGGATACCCTATCCACTTTTTCAAGAAGAACGATGGATCCATGAGGATATGCATTGATTATAGGGAAATCATTGATATTACAATAAAGAATAATTTTCCCCTTCAACGAATTGATGATTTTTTATCAACAAATAGGAGCACTATATTTTTCGATGATTAATCATTGATATGAATATCATCAGTTTATTGTGAGGAAGAAATACATTCCAAAAAAAGAATTTTGAACCATGTACAAGGATTACTAGTTTAAAACAATTTCTTTTGGACTGACTAATGCATCATTTATTTTCATGGGTCTAATGAATAGAGTTTTCAAGGAATATCATGATGAATTTTTCATGGTGTGTATTGATGATATCTTGGTATGCTATAAAAGATATGGAGATCATTAAAATAAATTGAGCACTATTCTAATGACTCTTAGAAGAAATGAATTATATGGGATGTTCAAAAGGTCTGAATTTTGTCTTTAATAATTTTCCTTCCTTGGACACATTGTCTCCATGGAAGGAATATATATTGATCATGAGAAGATTGTGTTTGTTCATGAATATACTACCTTGAAGAACATATCTGAGTTATATAGTATTATTGGTTTAGCTGTTTATTATTGGCATTTCCTTCAGAACATCCCATGTTTAGGCAACCCAACAACAAATCTTACACAAAAATGGGTTATGTTTGTATTGATAAAAGAATGTGAATACTGTATTAAAAAATGGATGATAAGATTATTGAATTATACAATATTAACTCTATAATCAGGGAATCATGGATTTGTGATATGCGGAGATATATCAAAGAAAGGACTTGGTTGTGTCCTTGTGCCGAATGATAAAGTGATTTCTTATACATATATGAAGCTAAAAGATACATAAAAACAATCTATCTCATAATCTTGACTTAGTAGTGGTAATCGTTGCTCTAAATATTTGTAGACATTACCTCTATGGAAAACAAATTTGAGATATATATATAGATTATAAGACATTGAAATATATCTTCTCATTGAACGAACTCAATATGATACAAAAGATTTGGATTGAGCTACTCAAGGATTATGATTTCACAATACACTACCACCTGTGGAAGGAAACAAATGTGGGAATCACTTTGAGTTTAAAGGAACACATTATTTTGAATAATATGAGAGTTTAAAGGGATTCTATGTTCATGAATTTAGTAAATATGGACATGGTAAATATCATAGATGGTAACACATCACTACTTTTTCTAATTGTTGACAAACCATCTTTATTGGAAATGATAAAATGTAATCAAGCTGATGATTAGGTATTTCAAAAGATAAATAATTCATTAAATGATGGGAAGTTGATTGAATTCTTATTTGAAGGTGGAATTTTGAAATTCAGAATGAGTATTTTTGGCCCTGCTATTCCTATGCAAAAGAGGGCACTATTGGATGATTCTTATTACTCTAATTCCCATATATTCCCTGGAATCAAAAATTTGTATAGATATGTAAAGGAAAACATTTAGTGGGAAAACATGAAGAGGGTGATTGCCGATTATGTGTAGAGATGTTTGGTTTGACAACAGGTGATGGCTTGATGAAAACATCTAGGAGGAGTCATGAAACTCCTTCCAATTTCTAAGTGTAAATGGTATGATATTACAATAGAAATTTTCATGGGGCTACCGAAGACTCCAAGATTGAACGATTTTATATGGGTAACTTTTGATCATCGTACGAAATCAGCGCATTTTTTTATAAGAGACGATTTACCACATGAACGTTTAGAAAGACTATATATTAATGAAGTAGAAATACTTCATGGTTTAACCATATAAATTATTACTGATCATGATCTCTATTTTAAAACACAATTTAGGAAAATTCTTCTTAATCCCACAGATACTGATCTTTTTATGAGAACTACCTACCTCCCAAAAACACATGGTCTATTAAAATGGACTATTAAAACATTGGAAGACATGTTGAGGTCTTCTTCACTAGTCTTTAACAGATTCTTTGATCTGTATTTACCTCTCATAGAATTTTAAAATAATAATATCTTACATTCAAGTATTAAGATGGAACCATATAGAGCATTATATAGAAAGAGATGTCGTACACCAACCTGCTAGTATGATGTTGATGAAAGAAAACTCATTAGCCTAGAACGTGTTGAGGAAATAACAAAAAATGTGATGATTATCCAAACCCATATTTAAAGAGCTCAATGTAGGAAAAATATCTATGTTGATGATCGAAGGAATGATTTTTAATTTCAAGAAGGATATCATGTTTTCTAAAATGTTTCTCCCTAGAAGGGTGTTATATGATTTATTAAGAAGATAAAATTACATCCCAGGTACATCAGACCTTTTGATATTATGGATTGAATTGGAGCCAAAGATTTCTGTTTAGAAATTATGACAAGTCTCTCAAAAATTCACAATGTGTTCCATGTATCAATGTAAAAGAAATACATGTCAGACCCAACACATGTACTCACTTATGAAGAAATAGTACATGATTTTGATCTGTCTTATTGTGAAGTGCCTATGAAGAATATTGATACCATAGAATAAGTACTGAGAAACTGGATGACTCATCTGGTAAAGGTTCTTTGGAAGAACCATATGATTGAGGAAGAAACATGGGATCTTGTATATCTTATGCTGAAGACATACCTAAATATTTTTTGGTAAAATTTTGTGAATTTCAATAATGAATCTTTTTTGAGGAGGGGTGAATGTAACACCCCAGGGTTTTGAAAATAAATTTTGAATGCATGAAACATAGTGTCCCTACAAAACAACACATTTTATAATCTAGTTGTTAATCACAACTTTTCCTTGACTAAGCATTGAATTATAAGAAATAGTCTTCTTGAGTCGTGATGACAAAGTCATTTAGTGTCTTAGAAACAAAAAATGATTTTTGGTGAATACTAACATATCCTTATGAATATTAATATGACCCTTATTAATAGTAAATAATGATATTATTATGTTTTCCTATGGTAAAAAGATAATGAGATCTTAATTAATTTTTCAATGTGATATAATACTAATAATACATTTAAATATAAAATATATTGAATTAACTATGATTTTTATAAAAAATAAATTAATAATATTAATAAAACCATTTCTTATAAATGGATTTCATTTTTTAATTTTTCTCCTCAAAAAAAGGTAGAGGTTCATTTTTTGGATTTTTCTGAAATTCTTGAATTTTTTAAGAATATTTAAACGTGGTGAAATACCATATATAAAAATTATCTGTTAAATACACTATTTATGACAGCATGAGTGATGAAAGAACACTTTTTTTAACTCACAAGAACTTATTACTATTAGGGGTCACGTGAAACAACACTATTGGTTTTCTTATGAGAATTAATCAAATAATGAATAAAATATTAAAAACTTACTCCTCTCCTCCCCTATAAACCCCCCCCCCCCCCATTATTCCCTCTTCTAATCACTCATCTAAGCCTTGAATATCCTAAATGTTGTTCCCAAATAACATTTCCTTATCACTCCACACGTCCAAGAATTGTCTGGTCTTTCCAAAAGACCAAAACCCCTTCTTGTAAGGAGGTTCTCAAGGAGGTTATTTTAATAGGTAAATCATGCGTCTTTTTTATTTAGTTTCATTTAAAAATATCTTCTTTTATTATACTCTCCTCACATCCTCTGTCAAAATGACCGTGAAAACACTATTATAATATATATATGATAATTATATATTTAAAATTGAAGAACTATCACCAATATTCTTACTCTCTCCCTTTTGTTTAATAAATTTAATCAACGTCCATGATGTTCCTATTTATAACATTTGTAGATGACTATGTTTCGTTCTTCAATTTTTCATCAAAATTATTTGAAACGAAACTATTTTTATGGTTGAAACAGACTATAATATATGTATTAAAAACTAATTAAAACACAGGAACCAGTATACAAACATATTATTAAATCATATTACTAAACTTGTATATATTAATCAAACTACCGTTAAAATAATATAATTGAATTCCATTAATAATTTATATAATAATTCATCCTATTTTCATGTTAGAAAATCATAGAAATAACCATTATCTATTCTATATGTTCATAAAGAATAGGTAATTTCAATTATATATATTTACATCCATTCCAATTGAACTCCTTTAAATAAAAACAAGTGAACCGATTATGAAAATCAAGAAAACACACAATCTTGAAATGATAGAATTCAATATAATAAATTATCAATAAAAAATTAAAAAAAACTGAACAGAATTATGATAAAATAATTTCATGTATAATAGGTTATGAAAGAATTTATTAACGAGTATAATTTCATATTCTAGGACCTTATTTTCAATATCAAAACACAATCAGACTTAAGGTAAGGGTTTTTCACCCGAACCTCCATTTTCATTCGTGTTATTTTTATTTCTAATTACCTCAATGAAAATATTCTGTTTTATTATGTACTCCTCATAAATTCTCTGTCAGTTTTTATATATGATTACCAACTAGAATCATAATATAATTTAATGGGTGTTATATGATGTAAACGATCATTGAAAATCTATCCAGAAATACAATCCTAACTCAACGGAATTTCTCAAATTCTTACATATTTTCAAGGGAACACAATAATCTATTTTCAGAAAAAAAAATTAATTCGCTAATTTTATTATAAAAATATTATCTTGATTATCTTATAGTTTTATAAAAAAAAATTCCAAAATAACTCTCATTTTCAAAGTAAAGGGGTATTTACATCAAGAATTACATGAAAATTTTATAATAGTATCTTCATCTACTTAGACACTCATGTTGATTCTTATGTATCATTCAGATTAAAATATTATTATATCATCTAACATTTATAATTTAATGTTTTAATATTATTTTTATGGTGGATGTGCTATCTTAAAAGTAATCACCAATTTACTCTGAATGGTTATTATTTAATCATAATGTTTGAGGAATTTTGTTTACATTTTTTATATTAGTTATAATATGAATGTATATGTTGTTTATATTTATCCCCATTAAAATGAGGAATTAATTGGACATATAAATTTTCATGTGGGGCTTGTTATATCTCCATGGTGCATTAGAAGTTCTCCTGAGACAAATTTTGGTCTTGGAAAAAGGCCTTCAGAAAATGATTATTTATTGTCTTGGCACGAGGCCTTGAGGGTTTGGGGATTATATCCCATATTATGAATTCCCACATTATGAAAATATATTTGATGTATCATTTGGTTAATTAACTTTTACAATAAAAATGATTATATTTTATTATGGCATTACATAAACAGCTGTTATTCCTTTCATAATGTGTTAATGTTGTTGTTAAAGTTCTATGTTTTTAGTTATAGAACATTCCTACTATTTTTATATCTTCTGCTGTTTTTCTTAACCTTATTGATCATTTTAGATCACCCCTTTATTATATTTAATTTTCATAGGACGTGAATAATTTTTGATGAATGACATGTTGAAATAACATTAGAGTAATGGAAGTTGCCTATGGAGTGTATATGTTTTATTTCTTTTCAAGTTGTAATGTTGAACTTATGTATGTATATTGTTTCCCATAATATTGAACTAATTGGTCATTTTGGATGCATATTCCATATTTATATGGCAATGTAATCAAATAAGGCAGCGTATCTAGGAAACTAGGGTCGGGTCCTTACCTTATGTAACAATATGACCTTATTTACGTAAATTCTATAAAGAAGATAAATAGAGAAATGTTATTTAATGGAAATGATGTGTTATTTATTTGTAAGATATAGGCTATAACAAAGTTCACTGTTTATAATTTTTTAGTAGTCCGATGAGAAAATACAAGATGTTGTTTTCCAATTTCTATCATGGTATATGGAATGGTTATAAAATCTATTAATAATCATGTCTCCCATCCTTAACATAAATAAATACCCCACATCATGATACAATATATACAATATACCACTTCATGTTGTCCCATTAAAAGTACTATATCAAATATTTATACTTCTTTGTACTTCCTGGAGAAATATAGAATCAAGAAATATGAGTTCACTCCAACAATAAATTCATCAAATATGATATTGAAAGAATAAATACATAGTTCCTAAAACTTATCATTCAATAATAATCATGTTTAAACAATGATACATTTCAAAACTTCTTCTTTTTCTCTACATCATACTTATGCACCTCTTATATCATAACATTTATATATGTTTATAAATAACTATTTGCGAAATATAACTTTTCTAACCTTTCATTAATATTTTAATGAATATAATTTTCAAATAATAAAAATGGATCTTTTTTTATCATCATCATAGATAAGCTTTCATGATCTTTTCTGTGAAAGCATCAACAACCATTTTCTCTTTCCTATGGTTGTAATGTATTAAGAGGTGATAATATTTAATCTACTAGAACTATATTATATATAACATATGAAACTCATTCTATGTCAATATATATAATAAAATTTTATGATCATTATATATATCCCACCATTAACCATAATGATAGTAACACCATCTATTAAATTACAAAATAACCACATCTGACAATAAATAATGAGTTAGACATTTTTTATCATAAAAGTAAATTATGAGGAGGAATAAGATATCAAAAAATCATTTCTCGTGAATTAATTTTCCTAATCACAGTGTCCAATTTGAAATTTGTCAAACTACCTAGTTTTGATACATGTTTCATGACCTTACAAAATATAAAACATGGGACCTTGTCACATAACGATAACATAGATGAAATATTACCCCCATTTTGTGATATTAATGTACATATAGAAGGTCCTTCTCATATGAACATATATTATAGTACCCATCGATATGAACATTGTGGCCCTAAACTATATTCCCCCATAATCCCATCCTATATGAATATAAATTAATCAATGTGGCCCTTTATTAGTGTGTTGTTTCTCCCCTATAAGAGAACACGTTTTATGTTAATGTATTTTTCATGATATCAGTCAATGGAAAATAGGACCAATTTCATTATTCATTACATATTATATTGAAATATACTAGGTAATTTCATTAATAACTACAAATAGCTTGATACCTATCTATACATGATATGTAAGGATACCTATATAATCTATTCTTGTCCAATAATAATAAATATTGGCCAACATCCTTACGTAGATTAACTTATTGATTAATATAAGGGCACAATGAATTATAATAACTATATTGACATTCCCTAACCTCCTAGTCTTCATGATACAGGATAATCAAAATTCCATTTGTCTCACATATGAAGTTGAAATATATATATGGAATTTCACTTCCTGAATATTTTTTAACTTTATTCGTATCCTCACTTAATATGATGTAATTTCTATGTCTCATTTCCATTTACCAGCCACAAATAAAAAAATCAATCTGAATCCTTGGTTTTGTTTTGGACTCTCTAGTAATGGATGTTTCATCATAATTCCCCACCTAATTATGAGAATGTTCTATATTGGATCCATTAACATGATACTTTTCATTGCTAATACTATTCATTGGAAATCCCCATTACCCTATATATGAATCTGATCTATAAGGGTTATTTTAAAAAATGAATGGCTTGATCCCAATCAATATCGGAGATGAAGTGTAGAATGAGATTTCATATCATGGACTAATCCATGGGGTTCTTTCCTAATACTAAGATCATTATATTCAACAAATGTCTTGGGTGACCTGACCTCATTGTTCTTAAATGGTGAAAGGTTCCCCTTTTTGAAACAATCACTTAATTCAAGGGGAACCTAGTCTTATCCATAATACCATGAGATAAAAGGCTCCCATCATTGAATTTTGATGTTAAAATGCATTACACCATCCCAGAAAAATAATTCTAATCACCAAAACCCTCAATACACCTTCAAAATTCATTAAACCAATTTCAATAAACTATATTTTGTGGTATGAATCTATAACATTAATATTGATTTATTATATGTTATTTTAGTGTACTGATCTAAATCCAGAATAAATATAACATTTCTAAAATATGTTCCAAATCTATGTAGGGGTAAAATTAATGGGATCTTCATCTATTAATACATTTGAGAATGTGTGAGGTTAATCATTATAAGGAAAATGATATAAGGACTATCTGTTGGTTGATTTCGATTTTATTAGGATGTATATTGATAAAAAGATCAGCATGGAAATGGATGAACATAAATTCAATTGTCCAAAATTCTCATCACAACTATGTTATATTTTATAGATTGAAATAATATTTTATTGAATCTTCTATCTAAACCCCACAATAAAAAATATATGGTCTAAAAGAGGCCCAAATTCTTGTGTTATAATTTTCTTTACATGTATCAATTAATTCCATGCAACCTCATAAACTATGACATTTGATAAATTAATGTAGATTGACTGTGGACCGAATAATATATTTAGTGACAGATGGATCTCTTATCTTATGACCAACCACAAATCAAAAAAAAATAGCATCACCCACCTTAGAGATCTGGTCCTCTTCAATAACAAATCATATTCTTGGTGTCACTATAATGAACCTTCTCCAATGGGCCTGTGTTGTGGCTATTAAAATCCTTCCTCTAAAAGTCAATGGGATGGTGACTAGCACAGAGATTGTATATACAACAAATGAAGGAAATTTCCATCGGTACCAATAAACACAGACACATCTCTAAGCCATAAATTCTAAAATTTAAAATAAAAAATTAATAAATTCAAGAAAACAACTTTATCCCCCCACCAATGTACAATAGTTAATGTTCTAGAAATTAAATCGGGCAAAAAAATCCCACCTATAGAAAAGTTAATGCAACCACAAGTCTAACCTATAATGTATGAGGTATGGGGACTGCCGTTGAAAAAGAATCTAGAACATACCTCATCTTGTCTGGTGGCACAAGGAACCACCTAGTTTTGGTCCTCATGGAACTCCATCAAAGAATTTATCATCTGCAAATGACATGCCATGTGTGGGAAAAGCCCGTATTGGGGTGAGTATAACGAAACTCAATAGGATACCTCAAAACCAAAACGGAATATCAGAAAAGAAATACCACTAATATAATAACATGACGGAATACCAAGAATGAAATACCTTGAAGATATACAACCATGGAATATGACAAATTAATACCACACGTTAATACAACAAAGAAATACCATAAATGAATTCATAGTTACCTCCAAACAGAGATATGTAGATCGAAAATATATCCAGAACATCAATATATAATCAATACAATAAAAAAAGAAGTCTCAATAATAATCATAGTCTCCATAGGACCCACAATCTCTATAATACATACATTCTCTATAATAAACAGTCTCCATAATACACACAATCTCTATAATACAGATAGTCTCCATAAGACATACAGTCTCTATAAGACACACAATCTCTATGTCATAGATTTCACAAACTAATGGTTTCATGAAGTGCTCTTATTCTAGAATAATTGACTTCTCATGAAATTAAGTATTATTAACAATCCACAAAACCCCCCGTTAGAATATTTTTAAATATTTTTCCTGTCATAAGGGTCCCACTGTTACAAACCTCTCATGAAATGGAAATTTGTTTTGAATGTATTGTCCTTTTGAAAATTTATGATGGGGTTCACTAGGCCATGGACTGACATTGTGGTCAGTATACTAACCATGCAGTTGTTCCATAGACTGTGTGGTTAGTCAACTGATTATGGAAGTCAATGGCTGAAGTTGACTTCCCCACAACAACTCGGTCGACCGTGGATCAGGGTCGATCACCAAAGTTTTAATGACCCATGTATCTATAGAATAATAAATTTTTATATCTAATAATATTTATGAATAAGATATTAATTTTATGTTAATTTACATTCTTTTTCTCATATCATACTCAACACAAAATAACAGGTTACATTGATATATTACATGGCACACAACATTGAGTTATATTAAAAATTTATAAAATAATATTATTATTATTTTAAATGGTAGTTAAAGTCTAGATATTATATAGGTGGTAAGGAAAATAACTAACATAAATATTATTACACATGTTTGTTAAAGTTGTTTACATTAGTCTAATAAACATTAGGAGCTTAAAATAATAATGAATCCAATTTTAAACATGAGATACCCAAATATTTTAAAAAAGTTTATTTTTTATACCTTTTAATGGGTAACCCTTTTTAAATATAATTTATTCACATTAATATGATTTATTTGACAAAATAATCATCTTCTATAGAAGTGGTGCATCAAAATTTACATTGGTAAAAATTTCGGAAATTTGAGGAGAATGTGGAATTTTTACTAAATATTGAAAAATACTGCATTTTAATTCAAAACTAACATTTTATAAAATTTATTTATAGAGTTAGATTTTCATTATAATTGGTATTAATTTATAATTAGATTATTGTATTATCATTTAATACAATTTTTTTCATTGGATGTAATTTCACATCAAAATTGGAAAAAAAACACATGTCAAACCTTTTGTTAGTTTATACTTATTAAAAACACTTTTTTTTGTTTTGACAAAGGGAATTATTTTTAAATAAATTTCTGAAAAATATATGTCTTTATTTTAGAAAACAAGATTCGATATTTAGAATAATATGGTTAATATTGCATAAATATTTAAATTTTATTTTTTTAAATTATCAATATTTTCATCATTAATTATTTTTATTTACCATGTTTAAACAGAAAATTAAGTAAATAAGCGAAACAATAATATTAAAATAATATAAAATAATCATAAAATGTTTCCCAATACTTTTGGATGATATATTTCTGAACATGATCATCCTTAGGCTGAACTTCTTTCATTTGAGAGTCACTTGGGTGTGAAAATGACATTTTTTGATTTTTTTTATTTACTGATACGTAAAATATAACGCAAACATATATCTTTTAATAAAACCAACATTATATGCGGTTATATAAGTGATCAATTAGAATAAAAATAGTAATTATAAATAAAAATATATTTCCTATATCATTATATTTTTTACATAATTTTTATACATTAAATAAATAATTATATTTATAACACAATGATGATGCAATGATTGATTCATTAATATAGGATTCAGAGAAATGTTATTAGAATTATTATATTAATTTTAATTGGATTTTTTTTATTCCATCCCCAAATTTTCGAAATGATACTAGAATATTATTTTTGTGTTAATGCCTTTGTTTCAATGGAATCAAGTTCTTATGATTTTAACAAAAATCAATTCTTAAATGGTGTCAAATTTTACAAAAATGTGTTTTTTTAAAGCATACCATTTTAATAAATGATATAGTAGTTATTATAATATAAGATTCTTCCAAGTGAATTATATAAAATTCTAAATGTCAATAATTATCCACTAAAATTTACGTGGCATTTTATATTATCTATAGTAACCATATATTATGAAAATATAAGAAGACATGGTAAGAGTGAATGTTTTTAACTAAGGGGTAATGTTTATTGGTAAGGATAGTTTGGTTACCTAAACTTTTATAAAACCTATTGGCTTAGAGTTTTTCGACCCATAATCATTTTTATTTGAATTAAATGTGTGTAGATCCATTTTAAACTGAAATTAAATTTATAATAAAATAACATTTCAAGACTTTCTTAAAGTACCCCTCCTCCGTCTTATAAAAGGCCACCACCTCTACACACTTACTCACACTGATCAAGCCCCTTGTATCACAAAATTTCTACTAAAATAATCTCCCAATATCTCTCCCTTTCTCTTAGAATCCATACCCTGGGAAAAAAGAAATTCTAGAAAGCATTTCAGCTCTAATCCAAAGAAGCTACATGCTTTAGGGGTAACATCTTATCTCATGTCCCTTTCCTTTGTTTTCCATAACCACTACTTATTCTCTTATTATTCTTTTATTACATAATATAAATAGTATCATAAATATACTAGGATGTTTATCTGATAATTATTATCACTACTTGTATACACACCTCCATCTAATGGATACGAACCTATTGTTCTTGTATACAACGAACTTCTGCCTCACAAAACGATGATTATTCAATTTTCCCCTACCACCTCTCAAGGTGGACATTAAGATTGAAATGTATTTATATATGATATAAATGATATTTATATTTTATCTATTAATTTTTTTTAAACATTCCATTATTCTATCCAAAATTTTTAAATAAGATAATTTAAATTGAGGGAGTGCGGACCACCGCCCCGTCACTATGATATGACTTGTTAATGCCCTACATGGAATGTTTAAAAAGAGGAATTAATTAACATATATTACATATAAAAAATATATAATGTAAATGAATAATTATATATATCGTAATCATATATTCTTTATTCCATTAATATGAAAATGAAATGAACGTAGCATTCATGCGTACGTATGGTCTACCATCCCCATGAACGATGAATTTCATTTCTTACCTCCAAATTTTATGGATTATTATAAAAACATATATACAGGATATAAATTATATAAATTATATTTAAATAATTAATATCATTCTTTATATACTTTAATTTTGACTACATGCGAAATTTACATCAAAACAAGTTCATTTTCAACTCAAGTATTGAATATCGACAAAAACACTGATATGAACATAAATCATTATGTAATTTATTTAACATGATGATAAGTTATATAAAATGAATAGAAAACAAAAAAAAGTTTATTAAGTTAGTATAAATTAACCTAATTTTATTATTAAGGAATATAAAGAATGAATGAGACAATTTAGACTCAATGTAAAGTAATCTACCACCCTTCTCTTTTCAAGCACTCCATTAATGTAATTCCTTCATAATTTTTGTTTCATATATTCCGATTTTTCATTTGTAATCTAACTCGCTATAAATATTATTTAAAAATGACGAGATACCCCTTTTTCTCTCAATCTACTCATTTTATGAGTCTTTAAGTAACGATGATACGCTGCTGAAATTTCGTAAGGGAACTTCTTAACCCAATTTCCATTTTTTGGGTTGATCACATGCTTGTTTATTATGTCGTTCGATGATTATGTGTGAAATGAATTTTTATATCTTATATTTTATTTATACTTTTATTATTTAGAGATATATGGAATAACAATAATCTATCTTTTGTATTGATAAAATGATTTTTGTATTGGAATTTCTAAACTTAATTTCACTAATTGGGTTTTACGCATACTTCATTGATTATATTATGCCCTCATTATGTGTGGAATTACTATTTAATTTTTTATGTAATTATTTCCACTTCCCTATTTTTGGATATACTATTTCTACAAATATACACCCTATTAGAAAACTTTTACATCATTTATACAATCTTTGTAATGGAAATCTTAACTAAATCCCATTTCCTTTAGTTAAATAACAATGCAATTTGTTTTGTTTTTTCAAAAATATGGGTGAATGACCAAAAATTTAATTACACTGAATATCTAATTATATTGGGTATATTTATATATTTTAGACATAATTATGTCATTTATTTATACATAATCTCAGCATATGATCTTTTTAAGGGATTTTTTCTCAATTTACATTATTTTGATACTTACTTGTTATTATTCCCCAATTCACTTTAATATGGTGTATATACTGACTATTGACACATTATATCAGGAATATCCTTATTCTCATTATAATAAAAAATTTGTTGGATATTATACATTATTTATTTTTATTCAATTATTTTCTCATGTGGTATAGGACTATTTAAATAAAACATCACTTTAAATGATTTAAAGATATAATCATCAAAATAATTTTCTTTCTTTTCCATGTTTTCAAAATGATTTTGATGATATATTTATATGTATGATAATATTATTACCTGTGATTTCATTTCGAAGTCTTCAAATTTGTATGAAAAAATTTGATTCATAATTCTTCCTCGTAAATTTTTTAAATGTTTCTTTTGAATTGGACTGATTTTGTCAATTTCATGAAAATTATCTTCTGAATGTAAATGTGGAAATTTTATTCATTCCTTTATGTTATTTTTCTATTTTATGATTATATTATGGTTCTTGGGAAAAATTAATATAAACAGATGATTTTTTGATAAACTCATTATGGGTGTGCCTATGATATCTCTCTAATGCATTACGTAACGTAAAATTGGTAACCGTTAAATTTTATGATAAGATATTTAGAGAATATACTGTGATTGGTATTCCAAACATAACCATGATGGTTACTCCCTATGTGGTTGTGTATGATACAATGTATATATGTTATTAATTCCACAAGTTACTATTTTGATTTATGATTTCAATGAGTAATTGATAAATATTAATATTTCATGAGGTATATTAAAGGGATTTTGTCTTATGAGTGAAAAGTATGTAACATTAATTTCTATGTATTCATGGACTAATGTTTTACTTCCTTATTTTATAACCATTACTGAGCTTTTTATGCATATCCAATGTTTATGAAATTTTTTTCACAGGGTATATGGAAGGGTAAGAGAAAGAAAGAATTAAAGATGTTTTTTATCAAGAAAGTAATTATTATTTTAATTATGGAGTTTTATTATTGTTAAATAAATGGATATAGTAGAAGTGACTAATTTTTAATATTTGAGATGAATGTTAATAGTTATGGCCTAATTCACTAAAACTCTAAATCTGAAAAGATTATCAACGTGAATTCTTGACATAACTCAAGATTATGAAATGTTTAATCCTAGGGCCTTATACTTGTTATCAAATTAATTTTTTACTCAAGTTTGTGGATTAAGAGTTTTTTTTAACCACATGGTTAACACATAAGAAAAAGGAATAGTTATTTTAGATACATTGAATTAGTGTTTATCCTCATCATAAGATATTATATAATGATTTTACTGATATACTCACACTGAAATTTTTGGTTTTTATAAATGGGTGTAACTTTTAGGCACCAAATTTACAATGGATGTTATATAACCTATTGTGGTTTTCTAAATAAGAAATCAAAAAATTTGAGATGAAATTAAAATCATGAGGTTATTCTAAACCAACTATTTGGATTCATGATTGACCACTTGATCCTAGGTTATTTTTCTATGTCATCATATATGAGAGAAATAAATTCATATGAAAGGTCAAGTAATAATCTTAAAGGTATGTATATTCAAAAACCAATGTGTCCGGGATGTGGAAATAAACACATTATAAAATGTTTCAAAGGTATCTGAAGATGTTATATTTGAGGTAATGAAGGTCATAAATGAATAAAATTTCATGAAAAAGGAAGAGTTCAGTTGATACCATGAAATAGAAATATTTTCATTCCGAGGGATCAATTGATGGTTTTAAAAGTTGCATGCATGGTCATTACAAAAATTGATGTCCTACAATGAATTTTCGGTAATGGGATCAGCAGGACCATAAAAATATGTGTTTACCAATACATAATTCAATTCTAATTGAGGACGAAGAAAATAAAAATGAAAAATGAAATATATGATTATTTCTTAGGTCAGGTTTTAACATTATTGAATATTAGGATATGCTTCATTATTTTTTATAGGAAATACGTGTTATAAAATAAGTTTGAAAAATATTTAAGGTATCATGAGAAATTTTGTATGATTAAGATGTCTACATCTTTTAAATTCGAGAGTTATGTTATATATATGGGTGATGAAATGATTAAAACTATTAATGCTATTTTTTTTGATGGGATTACTTTTAAAGAATTTTCTTTTTTACGTGTACCCTGATGTTTGTTATGTGAAAATTTTATATAAGGAAGATTTATCTTTTATATTTTTGATATAATTATAATGAATTGTTGGGGTTTATATGATTCAATATCTTGTGTCAATTATTGGTGATTACTTTTTGGGATGAAAAATGTGAAGGATGAGATTACATTTGAGTTTTACAAATGGTATGTTTTTTGTGTGGAATTTATCTCAAATTTTTGAAATTTTATTAAATTATATGTTCTTTTAAAAAGGATAACACATAGACCACGTGGCAACCCATCATTCGAGACAATGATTCAGGAATCAAACCCACAACTGAGGTACGAATGAGATTTATCTCCTACCACTGGCCTATGTGTGGTCGCTTGTAATTATGACTTATTCATTTTAGTTAATTGATTATTTGGATTAAGAATAATTTTATTTGTGAAACTTATGGTTTATCAATTTTATATCCTTAGTATCGGCGAGTGTTTTGGTTTTTAAGTTATTATTGTTATTTTTGAAGACGTTCTCTCTTTGTGGAACACTATAAGCCTAAGAAAAATATGATACTATTTGATTTCATTTAAGAATTAATGGTTAAATATAATTTTGAAAGATCTATGTTTTTATTGTGGTAATATGCTGATATTTTTTGTTTATGGAAATGATTATCCTATCATAGAGAACATGTGATTAGGTTAATTACATTTAAGTATGATATTTAAAGTGTAAGTGATGTTATTTGGAGATAAATGTTATGATTTATCGTGAAGGACTATGTGATCAAATACTTATGAATTTTGGGAATCAATTTTTAGTTTGGATAATTATTTTTGAGAAATTTTATGGAGAATTAATTTTTTGATTGTATTTGTTTAACATTTGGGTATTATTTGGAGATTAACAGTACTATTCCTATTTATAAAAGTTTATTCATTTTGGTGGATTATATTATATTTTACTAAACATTTTGGTTTTGGATAATGTCTAATGACATAGTAAATATATGGATCATCTATTTTTGGTTATGTGTTTTCTAGAAGTTTATTCTAGATTTTTATTTGTGACCATGTCATATTTAATACTCATCCTTTCAAGAAAAGATGGGTTTTTTGTAGATATTTATTATTGGATGACACTCTACTAGACCAGTAAGTATGTATAATGATATGCTTATTATATATAGTAAATGAATTAATCAAATTTATGAAACATATATTAAAACAAATACAATTTCCATTTTTTTTCCTACTGGGAAATCAATGATTATTTAACCCCTCAAGATGTTTTGATTTTCAGGTTGTTGACTTTCTCTTGATCATGTTTTCTATCACACTCCATCAGAACATGATTTTTACTTTCTCTTCAGTATCAATGATTTCCAACATGAAATCCTAGTATTTGTTATCTCATGTCATTTTATTAATTCTATTTATTTCATTTAATGAGATATTTTTACTGACTCTTTTTATGATGTGTGATATTCAGTGATGTTTTTATGCCCAATTATAAAATCACAAGGACACAATTTTTAAAAGGGGGGAAGGATGTAGCCACCCAGGTATTTATATAATAATAAATTTTCATATCTATTAATATTTATGTATATGATATTAAATTAATGTAAAACATGAATCTTTTCCTGATAACATACTCAACAAGTAATAACATGTTTCACCGAAATCTTACATTTCACACATCATTGAGTTAAACTGAAATATAATACAATAATAATACTGTTGTATTAAATAGTTGTTAACATCATGATGTTATATTGGTAGGAAGGAACATAACTAAAAAAAATATTATTACACATATTTTTAATTTTTTTTACATTTATCTAATAAATTTTTGAGGATTAAGAAAAGAATGAATATGATTTTAAGCGTGAAATATGCCAATGTATTTTAAATGTTGTTTTTACCACCTTATGAAGTAGAATAATTCTTAAATATAGTTTTTGTAACATTTATATTTTCTATTTTACAAAAAAACTTTTTATAGTGATGTATGACATTACTATTTACATAGGATTATATTTTGGTAAATTTATGATAAAGTTCATTTTTTAATGAATAGTAAAAAATAGTGTATTTTAATTCAAAACTGCATTTTCATATAATTTATTTATATAGTTATATTACCATATTAATTTATTTTAATTAGAATTGTATTATATTTTTATAATATAATCCCATTTTGGTCATTATATGTAATTTCAAATTTAAATTGGACATAAACACATGCCAATCTTTTGCAACTATTTACTTCATAAAAACACACTTTTTGGTTTTGACACCATGAATTACGTATAAATTAATTTCTGAAAATTCTGTGTTTTAAATTTTTAAAAATTGATACCATATTCATCATTAAAAGGTCTAAATTGTGTAAATAGGTATCTTTTCTTTTTTGACAATATGAATAGTATATTCATTAAAAAAATTTAATTACCACAGTTAAAGGGTAAAATTGGTAAGTAAGGGGAAATAAATAATATTATAATAATATAAAACTAACCAAAAACATTTTATAATCCTAGTGGATGATGTATTTCAAATCATGGGAATACATAGGTTGAACGTTTCACATTTGGGAGACACTTGTGTGTAAAAATTACATTTTATGATTTTTAATATAATGAAAATTGAAATATAATATAAACATGTATCATTTTATAAAATTTTTATGGGATTATATAAGTGATCTATAAGTATTTAGATATTAATTATATGGATAATAAGTAATTCCGAAATCTTAATATTTTTTATTATTTAAACATTAAATAAATAATTTTATTTATGACACAATTATGATGTTGTGATTGCTTCATTAATAAAGAATTCAAGTAAATGATATTATAAATAATAAAATAAATTTAATTTGACTGTTTTTATGAAATCCAAAAATTTCATGATGATATTGACATATTATATTTTAGTTAATGTCTTTTTTAGATGTAATCAAGTTGTTATTACATTATCAAAAATCAATTACTAAATGGTTTCTAAATTGATGTAAATGAGTTTATAAAAATATTCTATTTTATTAAATGATATAACAGTTCTAAACAAATATGATTCTGCCAACTAACTTATATTATGTTAAAAATGACATTAATTATTTAATTATGGTTCTACTATAATTTTATTCTAACAATAGTAACCATATATTGTGAAAATTCTAGAATAAATGGTAAGAGTTAATGTTTTTAACTAATTGGTAAAGCAAAAAGATATGGTTATTTTTTTACATAAACCTTTCTAAAACATATTGGTTGAGAGATTTTTCAACCAAAAATAATATTATATTATAAATAAATGAGTTCGGGACAATTTATAACTGAAAATCAATTTATAATATAAAAATATTTCAGACGTTCCTAAAGTGCCCCTCCTCCCTCTTATAAATGGCCACAACCTCTACCCACTTACTAACATATCTCAAGACCCTCGGATCATCCAAATTTAAATAAAATATTCTCTCATAATACCACCATTACTCTTAGAAGCCTTACCTTGTACATAAATCCATTCAATAAATCCTTTTTGAACAAATGAAAAGAAGTACCCGATTTTGAGGCAACGTCTTCTCTCATGTTCATTTCCTTTATTTTCCTTCTCAACTACCAATTCCCTTATTATTCATTGATTAAATAACAACACCAGTATCATAAATATAATATTATGTTGTTATGAAATATATTCAAACAACACTTACACAGACATCCATTAAATGGATACACACATATTGTTTCTATGTACGGAGAACTACTGCCACACGAAATGATGATTGTTCAATTTTCCCCTACCAACTCTTATGATAAAATTATGTTGAAACTATATTTATATATTATATATATTAAATTTATACTATATATATTCTTTTCATTAAATTATTCATTAATTATTTTCATAATATGTAAATAAGATAATTTCATTAGAGGATGTGTGGACAACCGCCCCTCAAAGTGATATGACTCGTTCATGACATACATGGAACATATAAAGGATGATTTTAATGAACTTATCTAACATATATAACATATAAAAAATATTATAATTATAATATACCATTGTATAATTTATATTTAATTCTTTTTATATGACCATGAAATGAATGTTTCCTTCAAGCGTACGTTCAGCCAACCGTCTCCATGAACGTTGCATTTCATTTATTATGTCCAACAATTATGGACTATTATAAATTCATATATTCTAGATAAATATGATAAATATGATATTTGAATCATTAATATATTTATTTTTATAATGTAATTTTGACTACATCGACAATTTACATCAAAACAAGTTCATTTTTGACTCATGTTGCGAATATCGTCAAAATGATTGATATGAACATGAATAATTATGTAATTTCAATAAAATTATTATAAGTAATAAAAAATTAATAATAAACATGAAATATTTTCTAAAGAATGTTGAACATAACCTATGTTTATTATTCTGGAATAAAACGAATGCACCAGACAAATCATACTCAACGTTAAGGAATCAACCACCTTTCCCTTTTCCAGCACTCCTTTAATGTTAGGCCTTCTTAATATCTATTTTCATATGTTCTGATTTGAAATTTAATATCTTTTTCACTGTACATATGATTAAAAAATGGTGAGATACCAATTCTTCTCTCGATAAACTCATTTTTTGAATTTTATGTTCTGTCATTTGGCTGCTTAAATTTCGTAAGGGAACTTCATAACACAATTTCCTTTTTTGGGTTTATCTACTACTTCATGATTATTTCATTCTATGATTATGTGGGAAATGAAGTTTTTTATCTTATATTATTTTTATACTTTTCTTATGGTGAATTATAGTGATTACATGTAATTGAACTATTTGATTGAAAAAATGATTTTTGTAAGGGACTTTATAAATTCAACCTCCACTAATTGGGTTTCACGCATTATTTATCAATTATATTATGTCTGGATTATGTGTAGAATCACTATTAATTTATTTATGTTGTAATTTACACCTACCTTTGTATGGATATACTATTTCTATATAAAATCACGGCATTTATAAATAATTTCATCATTTATACCATCTTTGTAAGTGAAATCATAACTCAAAATCCTTCCATTGAGTTAGATATACATGTCATGGGTTTTTTACCTTGAATATGTGTGAAATACCACATATTTTTTAGAAATAAATATCAAATTACATTGGGTGTATTTATATTTTTCACTCATAATTGTGTCATTTATTTATCCTTAATCTATGGATATGATATTTGTAAGTGATTTTTTCTCAATTTACATTAAATTGAGACTTATTTATTGTTATGAACCAATTAAATTTTATATGGTGCATATACCAACCTTTGACATATTATATCAGGAATATTCTTATTCTCATGATGTTATATGTTTTATTTAATGTTATTCTTTTATTATTTTTATTCAATAATTTTCTCAATTTTTAGGGGACTCTTTAACTAATACATCATTTTAAATGTTTTAAATATTTAATCTTCTAAATCATTATCCTTCATGTCCATGTTTTCAAAATGATTTTAATAAAATATTTATATGGACATGAATGTTTTTATGTGTAAATTATTTTCAAGAGTATCAATGTAGTATGAGATACTTTGATTCAAAAATGATATTTTTAAATGTTATAAATGTGCCTTTTAAATTTGATTGGTTATGTCAATATCTTGAAATGATAACATTTGAATGAAAATATGGAAATGTTATTTTTCCTTACAGATGTTTTTATGTTTTTTGATTATGTTACGGTTCTAGGTAATTGTTTATGTATTTTGGTGGTTATGTAATAAACAGGAGTTGGGTGAGCTTGTGATAGCTCTCTATTGTATTGGGTAACTTTACAGAGGTAATTGTTAAAATTTCTCTTAAGATATTTATAGAATATACTATGATAGGTCTTCCATACATAACTATGATGGTTACACCCTATATAACTGTGAAAGATACAACATAAGTATGTTATCAATTCTACAGGTTAACTTTATGATATATGATTTCTATAAGTTGTTCATAAATATTATGAGTTCATGAGGTATATTATAGAGCTTATGTTTTATGTGTGAAAATTATAATTTCATTAATTTGTATTTATTTATTAAATAATGTTTTCTTTATTTATTTTATAACCCTAAATGTTCTTTTTATGGTCATCCTAGGTTTTTGAATTTCTTTCACATGGTATAAGGAAGTGTAAGAGAATTCAAGAATTCAAGAATATTTTTATCAAGAAAATAATTACTATTTTAATTAATGTTTTTATTATTGCGAAAATATTGGATAAAGTAGAAGTGTCTACTTTGTAATATTTGAGATGCAATGTAATAGTTACATTCTAATTCTCTAGGGCTCTAACCTTGAAAACATCATCCATGTGAATTCATGACACAACTCAAGATTATGTACTGTTTATCTCTCGAGCCTTATAACAGTCGACCATGGCTCAGTTCAGCTACCCAGGTCTGACTTGATCCACCGTTTTGACACAAGCCACTACACCCAACCCTCTCAAACTTGGCCGGACCCACTTCACTGCCCACCATGCTCACCCAGGTCAAGCTTGGTCTTCCACGTTTACTCGGCCTGCTCTGACTTGGCCCAACCAACCTCACTGACCTAGCCAGCTCACCTAAACCCATTAGCTTTCAATGTTGGTCTGGCCCACGGGGTCTCCTATGATGACTGCCTCTGACCCAATCTCCCACCTTGCCCTGTCACACAGGTGTTTTCTGTGGCCTCTACATCCCATGCATCAGTAGACACACCACACATCTCAACGCCATAGCATGCTCTGACCACCGATTCCCCCACATCTGCATTCCACAGTTCTTCCTACAGTGCTCAATATCTCAAAAATGAGATTACATCTTTGATTCATGTATCATGATCTAAAATAAATCAGGATCTGTTTCGTCTTACCTAGAATCTGGGGTCTTATCACGTTTGGAGCCTCTCGAAATGTGATTTTGTGATCATGAGGATCCAATGGAAATGAATTCCACGATCTGGGGAGATAAAGAACAAGAACTCCTGATGAACAATCTTTGTACATCCATAATATAAGCAACAATTCATTTTAATTATTAGGACAAATGATGTTGATAAACTACCCTCCTAATAATCATGTGTCAATAACCCATCCCACTACCAGGATTGAACCACTGATCAATCTAATGTTGTATTTTCCTTTTTTCTCACTAGAAATAAATAACGGGGAACAAAAATAAGAAATAAAATTACACACCAAGGATATGGATAGTTCACTTGCGAGGATTGGTTTTTGTTTGTGATCCATCAATAATGATCTCTGCTCTCAGTGTTTTTCATCAATACAAGGATACTTTTCTAAGTATTCTCTCCAAATACTCCAGGGAATTTACAAGGTTATGAGCCTGTCCTTGGGTCATTTAATATCCCATCATTCTAAATAAATTGTGTTATTGTGTCAATATAACATTAAAATAAAATAAACACGCAGTTTATTCTTTTCATTAAAACATTCAAAAACTGTTTTTTCACACTCAACCTACACCATCTAATGTTAGGAATCACCATAGGAAAACACCAGATTATGAACTCAATGGGGGTCTCGAATATCAAAAATGATTCACCATCCATGAGTTGTTATGATTTTAAAATAATATAATTTTAATTTATTATTTTATTTACCCTTGCATTCTTTGTGTCTTTTTCATCGGATTGTCTGCATTGACCAAAGATAGGTCACACCTATGGTAAAGAATCCATTTTTGAGCTCAACGGTGCACTCATATTTGTAGCCAAGGCACTGATTTAAATGATATTCCAATTTTTTTATGAAATCTACACATTCATTCTACTAAAAAAATAAAAAATTTAAACAAATTATATTGGAAACATTGGGCCTCAAAATATCATTCCATCTCAATACCTTGTCATGGAATATTTCCAAATAATTTCTAAAAACAAAATTAGATAATTTGAGTCATTGCATTATCAAAACCATAGGTTTTTATGTCCCTAAAAATAAAAAACAATGGATAAAAAAAATCGATGGTCCAAAGAAAAAATATGAGCCTCCCTCTCCCATTTGATGTCTTGGATATTTTTATGTTGCCACTAGACTCATAGTAGAAGAATCAACCACTAATGAATGATCCTCTCCTGCTGATCCTTGATCTCCACCTGGTACACTAAAAAAGTTACCACATCATTGATTTCCAGTTCTCCCCAGTCAATTATGTTCGATGGGTCATGCACATACCTCATCATTTGTGACATGTGGATGACATCGTGTACCCGATTTAACATTGTAGGTATATCCATGTGGTACTTCACCTCACAAACTCTAGACAGTATTAGAAATTATTTGATGAACATTGGAGATAGCTTACCGCCATATCCATATCTCCATATTCTACATCGAGATGAGACCTGAAAGATCCCACTGCCACCTTCATTGAACTTTATAGGTCTCTATCATCTATTATAATAATTATTATTATGTTTTTGGGGAGTTTTTATATGCTACTAGATGATCAGAATATTCTCTATAGTCTCCTTCATTAGCTTTGGGCCCATCAATGATGACTCTCCTATGTCTCTATCACAATGTGGGGACCTATAGGGTCATAAGTAAAAGACCTCGAATAGTGTCAAGATAATGGTTGAATGGTAGATATTGATTTTGAAAAACTCTAATTGGGTAGCTGATCCTCCAAACTGGGGGATAAATCTATCTTTCAAAACCGTAGCTTCTCCTCTAAAACCTGTACGGTTTGGTCTGTCTGGTATTCTATCTATGGGAAAACATTTTTCTTAAGCATAATGGATTCCCAAAATCCTCCAAAAATCCCTTACATAGCCAATATATAAAGTTTTCATCACAGTCTGAAACTCTAATCGATGTAAATCTATAGATTGGAAGTATCTCATGCACATAGATGCATCTTAAGATCTCTACTGAACTATTCTCTTAGATAGCTAGGAAGTTGGGAGACAAGGTTAATAGATAAATGATCACACAGAATGCATCGTGTCCCATGTACATATGTGGTAAACAAATCAGGATGTACATTGATATCCCATACCACTATTATTCCATCACATCAAGTGGTTTAGTCAAACTAGTTGGAACCTAGTGCTCTTACTTCACCTGTTGAATAGTGAGGCATCGAGAAATAAACTCTACAAAAACATTCTTCATCCCTATCCACCAAAATTAACATAAGAGGTCCTGGTAAATCTTCACCAAACTTGGATATACATTAAAATGGGATATATGGAACTCTCTCAAAATCTCCTCCCAAAATGAAACTATTACTACTATCTTTCCTCTGAAAAGAATGATGTGATTTCCACCTTTCAAAAATTAATCATGGGAATTCCATGTGGACCTCTTAGTACATAAAATATCTCAGTCGGTACCCCCAAGTTGTGCCTCTCTTAATCGCGGTAAGAGTGGAGGGGTAACAACCATCTTTTGAAGGTGAGTACTCCATCCCCATCCATATATGATATCTATAATGAGGCTATGTAAATAAATGGCTCACTCAATAACTTCAATATATATCTCCTACTGGGATCATATTTCTCCAAATACCCCTTTACATGAGTATAGACAATATCAATGTCATAGTCATGGGGGAACTCAATACATCACCACCATCTCATGTTATGATCATTCTGTGACAAGATATACTTGAAACTCTTGTGACCAGTGTAGATGGTACATTGATCAGCCATCATGAATTTTCTCTACATTATCAATTAAAAGACTACCACTACTTTCTTAAGATCAAGGGTCATATAGTAATGTGCATGTTCTCTCAATTGGTGTGAAACATAGTCAATCACCACATACCATTGTATCAAGACACAACCAATCTTGTTCCCTAATGCATCATGGATCACCATGTAATTAACAACCTCCTTAAGAAATCTCAAGATGGGGGCGATCTTCAACCTATACCTCTGCTCTTGAATTTACTGTGGGCACTTCACTATAAACATGAATAGATTCCCCTTTCATGTCAAATTCATCCTGGATTCTTTTACTCTAGAAATTTTGGTTTAATCACTTGATTCTACCTTTACATTCCAAGGAAACTATACACCATGGTAACATTATTGGGTGGCTCCCAAGAAAGAACCACCTCAACCTTCACTAGACCCACTGAAACTCTATCCTCTAAGATGACATGTCCCATAATATAGACCTCTAGAATCCATATCTAACACATTTATTGTTTCCTATAAATGTATTTCTCTAAGACTATTTTTAGGACCATCATCAAGGGTCTCATGAGATCCTCCTCGTATGTGGAGTACATTTTGACTTCATTATTGAAGAACACCATGAAACAACCCAAGTAATGTTGAATGATCCAATTCCTGAGTCCCTTCATCACCACTAGGGTGTTCATCACACCAAACTAAATCACTTTGTACTCATAGTTATCGTAAATAAATATAAAAATCGTCTTTGGTATATCCTCATCACATAATCTAATATGGTGATATCCTATCATGAGTTTGATCTTAAAAATCCATTGCATCCCTTTCAACTGATCTAATTGGTTTTCAATAATTGGTAGTGGATTATTATTCTTCATGGTCACCAGTTTTATCCACTAGATGTAAACACAAAACCTCAAGCTCCCATTTACCTTTTTGGAAAATAGAATTTGAACATTCTAGGGTGAAACACTCAGTCTCCCAAATCCCATCTGTGGCAAGTACTCAAACTATACGATTATCTCACAAATCTCTGTGGGAACCATCTGATATTCTATTGTATATATATGTTCCATCCTGGGGTATAATACATGGTATATTTCTACCACCATGTAAGAAGGTAATACATGAACATCTGCAAGAAACATATCCTTAATATCTACCACCACATTAGGAAACCGAGGACTCATATCATCCACTACAAAAAAAATTTTGTTATCCAACTGATGATTATTCCATTGAACCCTCCTTTGTATGAGTCCATATGACGCTGCATGCATGTAAATTTAAAAAAAATGTGGTCCCATAAACAAGGACACACTATACTCCCTACCTAAAACAATCAACCTGAGTTTGAACTATGGATTACCAGTCCATACCATGAATGAAATCATAAGGCCTCGATGGAACATTCACGAGATCCCAACTAAAACTCTCACCTTTAAAAGACATGTCAAACTATTGGAACATGTGTTTCTTCATTAAGTCTCCTCCTAGATGACTCACTATGAAATAGGGTTGAGTCAACAGTTCAAAATAAATATCAATGTCTCAAACAAGGATCATGAAAAGAAAATAACTACAAGAACCTATCTTAATAAATATTGTAGATAAGGTAGAAAAGTCAGAGATTGTACCTATAAACATCCATTAATCCTATTGGTCATATGACTCCATCATTTTCATTTGTTCTTATCTGTATCCACCAGCTCCCACAGCCTGGCATGGACCATGTTGTGGGGGTGGTTATAATACGTTGAACCTATGCCCACTTTTTTCTACCCTTCCTTATCCACTACCACATCCACCACACTGCAGACCACCCATATAGAGTCTCTTCTTCTTCCATAGTGGTCCCTCTACCATGTCTAAAAAGCTGCATGATGGGACGGGAAATCACATTCCATATTTCTCTTATTGACATATGTGTAACATCATATATATATATATCTAGGATATATCATGTATCCATTGTATCCATTCACTACTGAACCTACATCACAAGATTATCCACTAAATATCCTAAATGGATGGGTTCCCTGTGATTATTTTCAACTTCATGTTGTCTAGGTCTTAACTACTTAGTTCTTACTGCAAGATCCCACTATAAATAACCACTCTACCAAAAAAAATCCCCTAATAGGACTCCCTCATTTACCCTAACATAAGTAGGAATTGAAAGGAATACCTCTAATTCTCTATTGTTCTAAGGTAGGCCTTGCTCAATGGTCTGATCACTAATGAACTGATCTCATACCATGACCATGGAGTAGTGTGAAAGTTTAGTAAACCAAATTGAGTACTCCTCCTTAGTCATACTTCCATTTTATAAATGAAAAATAATTTGTATGTGAACGTATCACAATATGGTTAGATAGATGTCCTCTATGAAGATATGTTGAATTCCATCTATGAGAGTTGTCTCATCATGACACTGATTCTCTGAGCTCCACACTCACCCAATGGTGCCCTGATGAAGACTCACAGAGTGGAATTTCATCTAGTTGAATGTTTTCCTCACTAGGTGGAAAATAGGGGTAACTACCGCATGCCAATCCTTCCCTTCTTATTGGTCTGGATCACACTGAAACCTTGGAGGTACTGACTCTGAATCGCATGAAATGTGATTATTCTATGTGCATCCTCAGATAATATTTTTTTTAGTACCTACTACTCGACAGATAGTGGTATTACTGTTAAACCACACTAAGGTGCTTTCTCTATTATAGTCCTCATACCAATGTCTCTTCACTATGAAGATTGTCCACATTATCACAAAATGGAATCATTTCTAGATTAATACGTGGAGGCATCATGAAGTAAAACCAGATAAACCTTGGAAAATAGAATAAAAATAGACATTTGACTCAAGAAGGACATTGAAGACACAACCCTTTATTATATGATACCAGAATAATTATTTTCCCATTAAGATGTGTATTCATGTACCAAGTTGAAAGGCTGGTTCCCAATGTTTAGGTGGATGAATATGTCGACCCTCGCACCAAAACATAATTACGTGGCATAAATGGCACACTCAAAACACTAAACATTGTTTCACTAATCCAACCTCACAAACTCTTGATCCAAAAGTAGAATCAACTAACCTTTGATACCACTCTATCATGACCTGTCCTAGAGGTGAACATTCCGTGACTACACTAAACCCACCTATAATTGGCCAAGGGATAGTGACTAGAACTGAGCAGACCTATCCATAAAATTAGATACAATTTACTAAGTATTTTTACGCACAAAAATATCAATGCCACAAATTCTAGAATTTAAAAGCATATAGTAAGAAATGCATATAAACCACCATATCCACCACAAGAGTACAACTACGGAGGAACTAGAAAGCAAACATGGACTAATGAAACTGACCAAAATAAATGATTCTGCATCCATAATTCGAACCTATAAAGTAAGAGGTAAGGGGAATGTCATCGAAAAGGTTGCTGGAACACACCTTGGAATGTTCAGTTTCACAAGGAACCACCTATTCATAGTCTACTTAGAACTCTGTTGAAGAGTTGATCATATGCACAAAACATGACATGTGAGGGAAAATCCTATAATGTGTTGAGAAAAATAATACTAATTGGGATTCCCTAAACCACAATGGAATACAAAAATGTAAAAACCACTAGGGAAAACCATGAAGGAGATACCATGAACGAATACAACCAGGGAATAAGAAAAATGAAAACAGCAAAGGAATACCACTAAAAATGCATAAATATCGCCTCACAATAATATATTTCTAAATAATATATATTAACAACATCTAGATATACTCAATCCAATAATACGAATAGTCTCATCAATAGACATAGGCTCCATAATACACACTATCTCTATAAGAAACACCATCTATAGGAGACACATAGTCTCTGTAAAACAAACAGTACTTATAAGACACTTTGTCTCTATAAGACAGACATTCCCTATAAGACAGACAATCTATATCTCACAACCATGCACATAATGTTTTATGCGATGGTCACTAATTATAAGAAAATATACACCTCAATACATTTGGTTGTATAAGACAACCAAAAAAAACCGACATAGGATATCTCGAACTGACCATCTTGTTATAAGGCTTCCAACACCACATGCAACTCATCAAACAGATGCGAGGTTTGAATGTTACAAAAGTTTAAAAATATCATAAGGGGGTTCATTGGGAAATCGACCGACCGTTATGGTCGACTGATGTGGTCGACCACTCGGTCTGACTACCCCAAAACAACTCCAGGGTTTATAATTGTCGACCATGTCATATGAAGAATGAAAACGTGATATATAGGTTGATCATGGATCATGGTTGACCGTGGCCCAATCATACCACCTGGGTCCGACCCGACCCACTGGTCCTAGCCCGCTCCAGCTAGACCCATCCCACCACACCGGCATGTCCTTCCAAAATGTCCCAACCCACTCAACTGACCTGGTCAACCAGGTGGGTCGATCTGGCTCACACGGTCTCTTTCAGTGACAACTTCCATTCCATGTAGCCACCCCACAACATTATGTAGCCACCACATCTAATATGACACCAGATGTTCTATGATGATGTGCACTGCAATGTGCCACCACCTACACCAGCCACTGATGCCCTCTCTTCCACGGTCCACCATTCTTACTAAGGTGCTCCAATATCTAAAACATAAACACATCTTTGATCCTCCTGTCTCTTGCTAAATTGTTATGTCCTATGTTTCATCTTGCCTCCAATCATTGTGTTTGACTACGTTTAGAACCTCTTAGAAAGTCATGCCACAATTATGAGGATCCAAAGTCGATGAAAACCAAGAATTGGGGACAAAAAGTATAAGAAATCGAGAATAAAAATCCATAGCCTTTATTCATGTCTCCCTTGATTTCATCTCATTACAAGGATAAACGAATATGATAATCTAATCTCTCAATAATATTATGAGAAAAACCCATCCTACAATATTGACTGAACTACAAATCAATATATTTTTTGATTGAACCACATTAATCATGGAAATAATGTAGGTGGAAATGAAATATGATATCAACTACCCTTCCTAGGATATATATAATTCCCTATTTAAGATTGATTTTAATTGGACATCGTTAAAGAACAATCTCTAATCCCGATGTTTATTATCGTTGCTGAGAGAATTCTTTAAGGATTCATTGCGGAACTTCGAATGAATTTATGGGGTTGTGATCCAAACCATCATTCCCTGCCTGGATATTAATTTAAAAAAATAGTGTCACTGCATTGATGTAACATTAAAATAAAATAATCACTCAATTTATCGTTTTCCTTTAAATGTCAAAAAAATATTTTTTCATAATCGACCCACACTGATCGATGTTATGCCTCCGATAGGGATAACATCACTTCAAGAAAGAAATGGTGGTTTAAAATATATAATATAATTCACCATACATGATTTAATATTATTTTAAAGAAAATAATTAAATTTAATTATTTTATTTCTGATTGCATCCTTGGTGACTCTTTTCATCAGATGACCAGTGTTGGCCAAAGCTAAGTCGCGCCAAGGGTAAATCTCTCATTCGGAGATAAATGATACTCTCATATTTCTTATATAGGATATCACTTAAAAGGTATTACACTTTTTATAAAATATGTGTCCTTTTAGTATTAAAAATATAATAATTTTCAACAAATTTATCTACACAGACAAGGCATTAGAATTCCATGTCATCTCAACAACTGCTCCCAATATTTTCACAAATAATTTCTAAAAATAAAATTGATATAATATGAGTCATTACAGTCACTATACTAGCATGTGAAATTTTTTTTCATTAATGAGTGTTTGAGATAAATCTATATAGGTACATTTCAATAAATATGTATAGACTGATGATTATTATATTAGGACATGAATTGATGTAAATATTCTCATTCCTTTTCAAATATGGAACTATTGATAAGGAAAATTACTCATTTTATCCTTAGGGTATGAAGATACACTATGATAATTAAAAATTCATAATCCTTTAAAAAATTATATTTGTACATGTCACTTACAAGAATTATATACTTCTAAAAAAATTCATTTCACTAATATAATGAAATTTTTTGTAAAAGTTTGAGTGTATCGTACATTTCATTCCTAGATATCACATTATAATTGTTAAATTATTCAATAAATAACATAACAATCAACATTTAAATCATATAGTCGAGTTTCCGCTGGAGAAGTATATACATAAAAAACAATTTCATTAGTGAACTACATCATCTCCCACAATATTTATCAAAAATAGGACCCTTCATAGACATATCACAGATAATACCATTCTTTATAAATTTGATAATTGAATGATAACAAAGGATTATATCATATTCTAAATAATGGTAAACAATGTAGACGTCAACATCACATAAGCATAAGGTTATGATAACCAAATAATAATATTTTAGAACCAAAAAATATATATCATAGATCATGAAAATGAGTCATTTCAAAAATAATGGTCGTTAATAATACATGAATATCAATGGAATTCATGTACATAATTAATGAGTCCATTACATTTAATAGATATATATATTTTTTAAATACACATAATAATATAAAATCATTTCCTTATTAGTAATTTTTATTGAAAAACTATCATAGTGGAATGGGTTTACTCACCAAACCATCGTAGTAGTCATGGGTCACAACTAAGACTATCTTAGTGGAAAATTTACCTTGCTGAACTCAGTTCACTACCCACTGTAGTACTATTTATCTCAGGATATATCCAATATTACCAAATGAAGTAGAGAGATATATAATTCTGGGCCCACCAATCACATAATAAAATCAGACATATTTATTAAAAAAATATAATAATAAATTCTTCATAGCATAAAACATACAATGGAAATGGGATTCATAAACGTTTAATCATAAAATAACACGTGGAATAAATGCTTTTTTAGAATAAATTCATCAATCCATAAAATCATAGCCCATGTAAAATAAATGGGTTTCATAATAATTTCATTAATAAATTATAGAATAACCAATGGAAAATAAATGGGTTTTATAAACATATAAGAATTATTATAATAATACATATAGTGAATTAATAAGGATGATTTTATTGAATCGCATTCCTATTAAAGAATATGACACATCAAAGAATGTCATAATTTATTGAAAACTTTTTTAAAAGATAAATGCTCATATTTTAGGAGAAAAATTACTATTTTAGTTTGAAATTTCATTTTTGAGATAAAAAATTAGAAATTAAAAAATAAATCATTTTATTCGAAAACAAACCTAGGAACATATAAATTAAACTTTAAATCATGGTGTTTTTATGATGGTGGAAAATATCATTAATATTAACCATGTTAAAATAAGGATTACAATTAATTTTTTATAGAAATTCTTAAGTAACTCATTTGAGAAATGAAAATAAAATTAAATTTTATCTATTCTTTATAAAATCACAAAAATGTTAATAATAAATTTAATAATTTAAGCAAAAAATTGAAAAACAATGTTAAAAAATATCTAGAATACAAAGATGTTGTAGAAAAAATAATTGTTTCTAAAGATCTAAATATATTATGTTTTATATGAAAACAGTAGTTTATACTATATAATACATAAATAGAGTAAAATTAATGCATAAAAATTTATTTTCAACAAATTGTTATCAGAGGTGATTTTTTATGATTTTCTTGAGAGATATATCATATGATTTTATCATCACATACAAAATAATAAATAACATCATTAAATAAATAAAAATACATGGATATTAAAACCCATTTAATATTAATATAATTCCTCATAAAATTCATCTATATGTACTATATACATCACATAAATGAACCATGTGTTGAATATGGTACGTTTCCTATAAAATTGTGAGATGAAAATCCCTTAGCTAAAGTCTCAAAATTCTTAATACATGATAAATTCATTTTTGTATCAAATATTAGGTTTATATACCCATATTACAAAAAAATAATCATATATATTATATGAAATATTAATTATTTATGAACATTTACCTCCCATTTTGTAATAATTCATTTTTAAAATCATTATTCTTGTTGATAACTACTTAATTTTTCATGTATGTTTTTTGTATGATGGTTCTAGTTCATATAATTTTATTATCGTTCCATAATATATAGAATTTTAATCATGATAAAAATATAAAAAATAATATATATGTATATATATATTGAAATTCACCTCTAAAACTTAGAGATAAAATGTTTAATTACACTATTCATGGGGAAGGTATGTCGTACATATGCATGAATGTTGTTTTAATTATTTTAATGGATGGATAAAAAAGAATACATATATATATAGTATTTTAAATTAACATAATAATTATAATATAATTTATATCTTATGTATCCATTAAACAAATAATTACTTGAATCCATGTCAAAAATAAAAAAAAATATGTATCACATCGCTTCGTAGTGGTGGTAGTCCACATGTACAAATGATTAGCATTATGAATTGTCAATGAATTATAAGGTAAGAATGTAGATGTTGAATAATAATTTAATATTTATAAATATGTAATTATAATCATATATATATATATTATTCATAATTATATCCATCATTGAGAGTCGGTGATAGAAAGTGAATTACATTAGTTAACGAGGTAGTAGTCTGCTATACATTTGATTGAAGGTTTCATTTCCCTTTCAATAGAAGAGGATATTAATATTGGTAAATACATTATATAAATAACATCAAATTATATAATAATAATTTGAATCTATAATTTTATCATATTTTAAGAATATTGAATTATGGTTGAAATTAATTAAAATAAAAATCCTTTATTTAGAACAATACCTCTACTTCAAACTACCTCTTTAGTTTTTATTAAAAATCCTTATTTTTAGGGTTCTATAATACCAATAATTCCTTCATGAAATGTATATGTAATTATAGAATTTATTTGGATATTAATTGGATGAAAAATATATATATAAATTTGTGAAGAGGAGAGTATAGGGGTTCCCTTTTATTAGAAAGGGGAGTAAAAACGTAAATTTATTGAATGTAAAAAAAGATACCTATACATTGGAAACACCAAAAGGATAAAAAATTGATCATTAACAAAAATATATGAGATAAGAATGAAATTAATCCATAATTTATGATTTTTATATGGTTTTAGGTTATTTTATCACATATCATTTTAATATTAACCACATAGTAAACCCCCTGAAACCATAACCGTGGTGATTAAGTTTGAAATGATTTTATTATAAATTGTAAACATAAAATATTTAGTCATTAATATATAAAATTAAAAATGATAATTCTTAATATTTAATTATTTGTTTCAATTTTTATTCACATAATTGGCATAATTTAGCTTAAATTTTATCACGTAGACTTATTAAAAATTTGTTCTCCAATGAAATGTTTTTCATATATATTAAATTGAAATATATAAATATTTAACATGAAATTTTTTAAAATGAAATAAATTGGATATATAATAATACTTTTAAACTAATTATTCTATCAACATCATCATAAAACACATAACTTTTAAATACTTTGAACAAAATTAAAAATTTACATAAAAATTATTATTTTACTATTCATTGGAAAATTAGTATTTACAAAAAATATTAAATTAAGATAAAATTAATATATTTATTAAAAAATTTATTTTCAATTTTTCAAAAAAATACAAAATGTGTAACAATAATTTTGATTAATTTTTGCACAATACAAAACATTAATGTTTAAAAATGTATTCTTGAAGAATATATGGATAGTATTTAAATTTACGTACTTATTAATCAATAAATTTTCTTTATATAAAATCAACATACATACTTTAAAAAAATTATTAATTTTAAAACCACCATGTTTTATGAATATATTATAATGATAGTTTTAAAATAATAATAATAATAGTTTAATTGGTTTGTTCAAAATCAATGTTCTATGTACCACCAACAATTAGTGAAATTATATATATTTGAAAAAAAATCATTAAATATTGGTGTGTTGAATTATACGCACATTAAAATGAATTTGAACTTAAATATACCATTACAAAAATATAAAAAACTAATAATACTAATTCATTCCCATATCAATGGGTTCCCATGTAGCTTTTTAATGTTACTAGTTTCTCCGTGAAACATTAATAAGGTGAATAGTCTTGATTAATAGATCATTATCTCTATGGTTATGAATATTTGTAGGTTATTCATCAAATTAATGATAATGAGAAATAGTTATTTCCTATGAGTCTAATATATGAGATGGTTACAGTATGCACTTCTTCAAAATGGATATATACAACATATCAATGACTTGAGATAGGATTGGTGTATATGCTATGTGATAAGAACCCATCATTAATCCAAAAAGAATCTATTAGGGTATAATATTCATAGGTATTAACATTTCATTCTTTAATAATCCCATAATTATACTTCATAGGGAAATTCGAAGGAAAAATATCTCACCAACATCAAACTCCATATTACATTGATAATTATAAATATAATTTTTTTTCAACTTTGTGTGGACCTAATATATTTCTGAGTTGTGCTAATATTTTCAATGATTTAAAAATTTTTATTAATCCCTAATAGCTGTATTTCTATAACATATAACAATTATATATTATTTCTATAATGAATTCCATATGGGATTCATAAAATCCATCTAAAACCTGAGTTAAATAAATTTTTGTATTAAAAATCAACTACGAGAAGGTTTTGGTCATAGACACCTTTGAAATCGATACAAAGAGATCTAAAAATATCATTTAATGATTTAATTATTCTCTAAGGATGTCCATATTCATTTTCAATATATTTAGTATTGAAACTCAACTCTATATCAAGATCATGTTGATGAATTTTCCTGATATGATTTGTTAACCTTATATCTAGATTTGATACTATGAAATGCGGTAATATATGTGTAACACCCCATGGTTTTGAAAATAATTGTTTAATGCATGAAACACTATGTCCCAAAAAAATAAAAAAATTTATAATCTACCTATTGAAAACAACATTGCCTCTACTATGATTTGAATTTCGAAAATATGACATCTAGTGTTTTGATCAATAAGTCATTTAGAGTCTGATTGAACAAACATGATTGTTTTTGAAAAGTAACATAACCACATGAATAGTAATATGAATATAAATATGACCCTTATGAATAGTATATAATGATATTATTTTATTTTTTAAGGTAATAATATAATGGGATCTTGATTAATTTTTCAATGTGATATAAAACTAATTATACCGTTAAAATTATTATTTTTCGAATTAACCATGATTTTATTTAAAAAGTAAATTTAAAATATATAGAAATTTCGATTTGAAAAATGGAATTCATTTTTGAATTAAACATGTCCAAAAAAATTATGGGTGAATTTTTGGGATTATCTATAATTGATGTTTTTTTATGAAAAGTGAAATACAGTAAAATAACGTATATAAAAATTATTAGATAAATACACTATTACTGAAATGTTGAGTGATTAAAGGGAAATTGTTTACAAATCAAATGAACTAATTTCTATTGGGGGTCACATGAAAAAACTCTATTTCATTTCTTGATGGAATTAATAAAATAGCGATAAAAAATATTGAAAACATACTCGTCTCTTCCACTATAACACCCCCCCCCCCCGAATCACACCCTCCTATCTTCAATAGTATTTGGCTTGAAACTCATAAATTATCTGCCCAAATACCATTCCATAGTCAATCCCCACGTCCACAATTATCTTCGTCTTCCAAAAACTTCAAAACAGTTTCCCTTAAAGAGGTTCTCAAGGAGGTTATTTCAAGAGGTAAAGCACCTTTCTCTTTCATTTAGTTTCATTTAAATTTATCTTCATTTTTTATCCAATCCTCAGATCATCTATACAAATGACCATGATAACTCCAATATAATATATATTCTAAAATTATATCATTTTAATGGAATAACCATAAAAAATATTCTTACTCACTCCCTTTTATTTTACAAATGAAATCAATGTCCATGATGTTCCAATTTATAAACATCTTGGACGAAAATGCTTTGTTCTTCAATTTCCCCTTCCTTACTATTCTTGAAACCAGTTTGATATTTCAAACATAGTATAATATATTTATTATAACCTAATTAATTTTCAAGAACCAGTATACATAAAAATTATTAAATCATAAGACCAAACTAGTTCCCAATAATCAATATAGGACTAAAATAATCTTTTTGAATATCATTAATAATTCATCTAATGATTCATCATATTTCCATTCAACCAAATGATTGAAATTGACATTAACAATTATGGATGTTTATAAATGATATTTAATTTAAATTTTTGAGATTTACATCCTTTTCACAAGAACTCTATTACTTAAAAACAAGTGAACCGATTAGTAAAATCCATAAAACAAACACTCTGAAACAACATAATTCAATATAATGACTTTTCAATATGTACATAAATTAAATAAACCGAATTATGATAAAATAAAATCATGTCTAATATGTTTTTAAATATTTTATTAATAGGTATAATTTTATATTCTAGGACCTTATGTTCCAAGTGGAACATATTCAGACGTAAGTTAAGGGTTTTCCACCTGATCCTCCATTTTCAATGGGGTTTTTTTATTGACTAATTACCTAAATTAAATCCTTGTTTATTATTATATACTCATCATAAATTCTATGTGAGTTTTCTATATATGCTTACCAACCACAATCTTACTTTCTTTTATTGGGATATATATGTTCTAAAAGTATCTTATAAAATTTTATTCAGAAATACAAGCCCGATTCAAGGGAATTTCAAAAATTCATACCTATATTCAAGGGCACCCTATAATAAATTTTTGGAAGCGATTATATTTATAAAACCACTCATTTTATTTTAAATATATTATTTTACATCACATATAGTTTTGAACAAATATTTTTCCCAAATAACTCTTCTTTTAAATGTAAAAGTGTATTTATCTCATGAATTACATGAAGATATTATATGTGCCCCTTAATATATTAAAACAATATTGTTGACTATTATGTATTATTGGGATTAATATTTAATGGAATCATATACCATATTTAATTTAATGGTTTTTGATTATTTTGGTTGTGGATGTTCTATCTTAAAACAATTCCCCATTTTACCTCAAATGGTTAGTGTTTTGGCTTAATGATCGAGGAATGTTATTTACATTCCATATATTAGTTTAAATATTAATGTATATATTGTTAAAATAAATCCCCATTAATAAAAGTAATGAATTGGAAATGTCAAGGGTCATGTGGGGCTCACTATTTCCCCTTGGGGCATCGGTAGGTCCTATTAGACAAACTACGATCATGGAAGAAGCCCTTGGAAAAATGATTATTTATGGACTTGGAATGAGGCCTTGACGGTATGGTGATGATGTACGACATTATTCATTCACTAATTATGAAATAATTATTGATGGTATATGTGGTTATTCTACTAGAAGAATACCTATGATTATTTTTTATGGCATTACTTACCCAACTCGTATTCCTGCCATAATGTGTTCATGTAGTTTTTAAAGGAATATGTTTTTAGTTATTGAAATTTTCTAATGTTTATATATCTTCCACTTTATTAGTTATCCTTACTGATCATTCGATATCAACCCTTTATAATGTTTCATTTTCTTAGTAGATTAATAATTTTATAGGAATGACATGTTGAAATAACCTAGGCGTTATGGATGTGGTGTAAGGAGTTTCAATGATGTATTTCTTTTCATGTTGTAATGTTGAACTTATGTATGTATCTTGTTTCCAATAATACTAAACAAATTGCACCATTGGGATTCATATTCCTTGTTTATATTCCAATGTAAAAAAATAAGGCACCAGCTCCGGGAAACTGGGGTTGGGTCCTTATAGTTGGTATCAACATAAGTTTAGTTACAAACATGGATACTATATTAGAAAATGAATATTAGTGAACAAATACCTAATTTAGTATTTGAGTAAAAACTTATGAAGACATCCGAGAAACCTGGTATAGAATATATTATGTGGATCTTTCAAGCAAATACACCCTTTTCTAGATACAAATAGGTAGAGGTGGATCAGGCAGAGATATACCTAGGATTGAAAACTCCGACGAGGAGTTTCGGGCTTTACCCGAGGTATCCTAGTACATGAAAATGAGCCTTGATGCACTCTTGGTATTAACAATATCTAGGTACAGGCTTTGGATAATTCGAATTTTCATTATAGGCAATTATGAAAGATTTAAATGATAATATTTCTTTACAGATACCATGATTAGGATTATGATATTAGCTATGTATAAAATATCAATTTATGATATGTATTTTTTTATAGATAATTATTTTTCATTATGATTCATACCATAATCTATTGTATTAAATTATATATAAATGGAGCCTAGTGGAAGGAATTGAAACCACATGAATGTGAGTGACGCATGTAGGAATTTCCTTCCGATGCAAGACTATGATGGTGGATTTGGTGTTGTGACTAGTGTAGATAAACTTATAACTATTCTGCAACAACATACATAGGTTATAAATAATATCTTTCCCTGTATGGAGCATTCGAATCCACCACATGTAGGAGCTATGTTAGATCTCTTTATATGGGAACAACCCCAATAATTCAATGGGACTACAACCCTGTTTAGAGCAGACCGGTGAATATGTTCCCTAGAGAAGATATTTATCTCTTTTGTATGTAACGAAAGGGATAAGGTTGTCATGGTAGAGTATGGTCTATCGGGAGATGCATATTATTGGTGGAAATTAATCCTAAAAATAATATAGAGGGTAAAGAAATTGAAGAGATGTAATATATGTATTTTAATGAAATCTTCCTAGAAAAATATTTCCCATGCAGATAACGTGTGGATATGGATAGGCAATTCTTGAATCTAAGGCAGAAGGAGGATGATAATGTTTCCAAGTATGAAGAAAACTTTATAATGTTGCAAAGGAATTCTGTGAACTACATACATAAATCAAGGAGAAAAATTGATTGATTCTCAGATGGTTTAAAACCATTCTTCCAAAGGGCTCTTGTCTCCCAATGTTTCTCATTATATAAAGATATTGTCTCAAGTTCCATGAAGCCCAAAAATAAATTTTCATTGTCTTATGTCTTTAAGATAAATAAATATATGATTAGGGCTATAGAAAACACTAGAAAATGAAATAATGAGATGGGGAAGACAGAAAGATTTGAACATCTTAAGAATCTGGTAAACGGTTCCCAAAGAAGGCCGATGGAGTAATTCCAATCACATGTAGTCACAACTGTAGAGGTTTATGTTCATAAAGAAGTGGTTGAAGGTATATTAATCATTTAATCAAACAAAACCAATGATTTATTTGATTATGGGTCCTCTCTTTCTTTCATATCTTCCCTATTTTCCCAGAAAATAATATATTTACAATTTGAATTAATAAGGAGGTTTTTAATCAAAACTCTAATGTGAAGTATCATTGCAAAAATGTTGTGTCAAGCAGTCCCCATTATGGTGTCCAAACGTTATTTTCTTAAAACTGTATTGACATACCAATGTTTTTTATTGATATAATCAATATTATTGATTGGATTTCGAACCATGATGTGCTAATTTATTTCACGAGGAAGTTGGTTTCAATTTTTGAGGATGATGTTGAATCCCTTATCTTTAAGGAAAAACATCAAAATATGATTCTCACATAGAACAACCACTAGTAGCTCTACTAAATTTAATTATTAGAGAGGAAGAGTACCCAATATATTTGGGAAAGGAATGAAATATTCAAATTTAAGGTGCGAATATAGTGCAAGAATAAATTGATGTATTTCCCGAGGATTTACTTATACATCCTCCAGAGCAAGAAGTTGAGTCATATATCAAAGATTTCCTATAAAATGGAAACTATGGTATTAGTGGATGTAAATAAACAACTAGAGGAATTTTGTGAAAAATGATTAATTAGGCCTAGTGTTTAACCAAGGGGAGCCCCTATCCACATTTTCAAGAAGAAGAATGGATCCATGAGGATATGCATTGATTATATGGAAATCAATGATATTACAATAAAGAATAAGTTTCATCTCCCACAAATTGATGATTTTTTATCAACATCAGGGATCGCAATATTTTTCGATTATTCATCTTTGATATGGATATCACCAGTTTCTTGTGATGAAGAAATACATTCCAAAAATAGCATTTCGAACCATGTACAAGGATTACCAGTATACAACAATTTCTTTTGAACTGACTAATGGAACATTTATTTTCATGGATTTAATGAATAGAGTTTTCAAGGAATATCTTGATGAATTTTTCATTGTGTGTATTGATGATATCCTGGTATAATATAAAAGATATAGAGATCATAAAACTCAATTGTTCACTATTCTAAGGACTCTTAGAAGAAATGAATTATATGGGATGTTCAACATGTCTGAATTTTGTCTTCAATAATTTTCATTTCATTGCCACATTGTCTATATGGATGGAATATATATTGATCATGAGAAGATAATGGTTTTTCATGAATGTCCCACCTTGAAGAGCATATCTGAGTTATATATTTTTACTGGTTTAGCGATTTATTATTGGAATTTCCTTCAAAACATCGCCTGTTTAGCCAACCCAACAACAAATCTTACACAAAAATGGGTTATGTTTGTATTGATAAAGGAATTTGAATAATGTTTTAAATAATGGAAGATAATATTATTGAATTATCCAATATTTAATCTATAATCAGGGAAGGATGGATTTGTGATATATGGATATATATCAAAAAAAGTACTTGGTTGTGTCCTTGTGTAGAATGATAGAGTGATTTCCTATGCATCTAGGTAGCTAAAAAATCCATAAAAACAATCTATCTCATCATCTTGAGTTAGCAGTGGTAATCGTTTCTCTAAATATTTGTATACATTACCTCTATGGAAAATAAATGTGATATATATATAAATTATAATAAATTGAAATATATCTTTTCATTGAAAGAACTCAATAAGATTCAAAAATATGGATTGAGCTACTCAAGTATTATGATTTCACAATACACTACCACTCGGGGAAGGAAACTAAGGTGGCAGACACATTGATTTTAAAGGACCATAGTATTTTTAATAATATGAGAGTTTAAAGGGATCCTATGATCATGAATTTAGTAAATATGGATATGGGAATTATCATAGATGGTAACACATCACTACTTTTTCAAATGGCTGAAAATCCATATTTATTGGAAATGATAAAATGTTATCAAGCTGATGATGAGGAATTTAAAAAAGATAAATAATGCTTTAAATGATGGGAATTTGATTGAATTTTTATTTGAAGGTGGCATTTTGAAATTCAGAAAGATGATTTTTGGTCCTGCTATTCCTGAGCTAAAGAGGGAACTATTGGATGATTCTTATTACTCTAATTTCCATATATTCCCTGGAATCAAAAATTTGTATTGATATGTAAAGGAAAATATTTAGTGGGAAAACCTGAAGTGGGTGATTACTAATTATGTGTAGAGATGTTTGGTTTGTCAACAGGTGATGGCTTGAAGAAAACATCCTAGATGAGTCATGAAACTCCTTCCAATTTCTATGTGTAAATGGGATTATATTATGATGGATATTTTCATGGGGCTATAGAAGTCTCCAAGAATGAATGATTTTATATCGTTCACTGTTGATCTTCTTACAAAATCAAAACATTTTTTATAAGAGAAGATTTACCACTAGAACGTTTAGAAAGACTATATATTAATGAAGTAGAAATACTTCATGGTTTAACCTTACCAATTGTTACTGATCATGATCCTTATTTTACATCACAATTTAGGAAAAGTCTTCTTAATGCCACATATACTGAAATTTTTTTGAGCACTACCTACATCCCAAAAACTTATGGACCATTAGAATGGAGTATTAAAACATTGGAAGACATGTTGAGGTCTTATTCACTTGTCTTTGAAAGATTATGTGATCCGTATTTACCTTTCATAGAATTTTACTTAAATAATTGCTTCCATTCAAGTATTCAGATGGCACCATATGAAGCTTTATATAGAAATAGAAGTCGTGCACCAACTTTCTGGGATGATGTTGGTGAATGAAAACTCATAGGCCCAAAACATGTTGAGGAAATAACGGAAAATGTGAAGATTATCCAAACTCATATCCAAAGAGCTCAATGTCGGAAAAGAGTTATGTTGATGACCGAAGTAATGATTTGTAATTTCAAGAAAGAGATCATGTTTTATAAAATGTTTCTCTATGGAAGGGTGTTATATGATTTATTAAGAATAGAAAATTACGTCCCATGTACATCAGACCTTTTGAAATTATTGAATGAATTGGAGCCAATGCTTATTGTTTAGAAATTCCAACAATTCTCTCAAAAATTCACAATTTGTTCTACATATCAATGTAAAATAAATACATGTCAGACGCAACACATGTACTCACCTATGAAGAAATAGTACATGATTCGTATATGTCTTATTATGAAGAGACTATGAAGAATATTGATACCATAGAACAAGTACTGAGAAACCGGATGACTCATCCGGTAAAGGCTATTTGGAGGAACAATATGATTGAGGAAGCAATATGGGATCCCGTATATCTTATGTAAAAGACATACCTTAATATTTTTAGGTAAAATTTTGTGAATTTAAATAATGAATCATTTTTTAAGGTGGGGTGAATGTAACACCCCAATGTTTTTGAAAATAAATATTGAATGCATGAAACAAGGTGTCCCTACAAAACAACACATTTTATAATCTAGCTATTAATTATAACTTTGCCTCGACTATGCATTTAATTTTGAAAAATAGTCTTGTAGGGTTTTGATGAGAAAGTCATTTAGAGACTTAGAGAACAAAAATTGATTTTTGGTGAATAGTAATATATCCTTATGAATATTAATATGACCCTTATGAATATTAAATAATGATATTATTATATTTTCCTATGGTAGTAAGATAATGAGATCTTAATTAAGTTTTCAATGTGATATAATACTAATTATACCTTTAAACTTGATTTTTTTTGAATTAACTATGATTTTTATAAAAATTAAATTAATAATATTAATAAAACTATTTATTATAAATGGATTTCATTTTTGATTTTTTCACGTTGAAAAAAGGTAGAGGTTCGTTTTTGGGAATTTTTTGAAATTCTTGATTTTTTTGAAGAATAGTGAAATGTTGTAAAATACCATATATAGAAATTATCAGTTAAATACACTATTTATGACATTATAGGTGATGAAAGGCCACTTTTTTCGAACTCACATGCAATTATTACGATTAGGGGTCATGTGAAACAACACTATTGGTTATCTTGTGAGAATTAATAAAATAATGAATAAAATATTAAAAACTTACTCCTCTCCTCCCCTATAAACCCCCCATCATTCCCACATCTAATCACTCATATAAGCCTTGAATCTACTCAATGTTGTTCCCAAATAACCTTTCCATGTCACTCCACACATCCAAGAATTACCTGGTCTTTCCAAAAGACTGAAACCCCTTCCTATAAGGAGGTTCTCAAGGATATTATTTTAATAGGTAAAACACAGTTCTTTTTCATTTAGTTTCATTTAAATTTATCTCCTTTTATTATACAATCCTCACCTCCTCAGTAAAAATGACCATGAAAACTCTATTATAATATATATATATATGATAATTATATATTTCAAATGGAATAACCATCACCAATTTTCTTACTCTCTCCCTTTTATTTTATAAACGACATCAACGTCCATGATGTTCCAATTTAAATCCTTCATGGTTGACGATGTATCGTTCTTCAATTTTTCTTCATAATTATTTGTAATGAAACAATTTTTATGGTTAAAACAGCCTATAATATATGTATTAAAAACTAATTAATACTCAGGAACAAGTATACAAAAATATTATTAAATCATATGACTAAACTAGTACATATTAATCAAAATACCGTTAAAATAATCTAATTGAATTTCATTAGTAATTAATATAATAATTCATCCTATTTACAAGTTAGAAAATCATATAAATAACCATTATCTATTCTATGTGTTCATAAATAATAAGTAATTTAAATTATAGATATTTACATCCATTCTAGTTGAACTCGATTACATAAAAACAAGTGAACCGATTATGAAAATCAAGAAAACACACAATCTAAAACGATATAATTCAATATAATAACTTATCAATAAAAAAATTAAAAACTGAACAAAATTATGATAAAATATTTTCATGTATAATAGGTTATGAAATAATTTATTAACAAGTATAATTTTATAATCTATGACCTTATGTTCAATATCGAAACACAATCAGTCTTAAGGTAAAGGTTTTTCACCGGAACCACCATTTTCATTCGTGTTATTTTTATTTCTAATTACCTCAATGAAATTATTTTGTTTTATTATGTAAACCTCAAAAGTTCTCTTTCAGTGTTTTATATATTATTACCAACTGGAATCCTAATTTCATTTAATTTTAGTTATATGTTGTAAAAGATCATTGAAAAGCTATCCTGAAATACAAGCCTGATTAAAGGGAATTCCTCAGATTCTTACATGTTTTCAAGGGAAACCAATAATCTATTTTTGGAAAACAAATATTTATGAAATCACTAATTTTATTATTAATATATTATCTTACTTATCTTCTAGTTTTATAGAAAATATTTTCCCAAACTAACTCTCATTTTCTAGGTAAAATGGTATTTACGTCAAGAATTACACGAAGATTTTATAACAGTATCATCAACTATTTAATCAATCATGTTGATTCTTATGTATTGTTAGGATTAATATTTTTTATATCATATACCATATATAATTTAATGTTTTATGATTATTTTTGTGGTGGATGTACTATCTTAAAAGTATTCACCAGTTTACTCTAAATGGTTAGTATTTATTAGTAATGTTTGAGGAATGTTATTTACATTTCTTATATCAGTTTTAATATGAATGTATATGTTGTTTATATTTATCCCCATTAAAATGAGTAATTAATTTGACATATAAATTTTCATTTGGGGCCTATTATATCCCCATGGTTCATCGGTAGTTCTCATGGGACAAACTCTGGTCTTGGAAAAAGGCCTTAAAAATGATTATTTATTGTCTTGGCATGAGGCCTTGAGGGTTTTGTGATTATATCTAGAATTATTAATTACCATATAATTAAAATATAATTGATGGATCATTTTGTAAATAAACTAGTATAATATCCATGATTATATTTTATTATGGCATTACTTAATCAGCTGTTATTCATATCATAATATGTTCATGTTATTGATAAAGATATATGTTTTTAGTTATAGAACTTTTCTACTCTATATATATCTTCTGATGTATTTATTACCCTTATTGATCATTTTAGATAACCCCTTTATTATATTTAATTTTCTTAGGACATGAATAATTTTTGATTAATGACATGCTGAAATAATATACGAGTAATGGATGTTTCCAATGGTGTTTTTATGTTGTATTTCATTTCAAGTTGTAATGTTGAACTTATGTATGTATATTTTTTCCCATAATAATATTCTAATTGGTCCTTTAGTATGCATATTTTTTATTTATATGGAAATGTAATCAAATAAGGCAGCGAATCTAGGAAACTAGGGTTGGGTCCTTACCTTATGTAACAATATGACCTTATTTATGTAAATTCTATAAAGAAGATAAATAGAGAAATGTTATCTAATATCAATGATGTCTGATTTATTTGTATGATATAGGCTATAAATAATATATCGGTTCACCATTTATAATTTTTTAGTTGTTCGATGAGAAAATACAAGGTGATGTTTTCCAATTTCTATCATGGTATATGGAGTGGTTATAAAATCTATTAATAATCATGTCTCCGATACATAAAATAATTACATACCATACATCATGACACAATATATACAATATACCACTTCTCATTGACCCATTAAAAGTAAAATATCAAATATTTATACTTCTTTATACTTCCGGGAGAAATATAGAATAAACCAATATGAGTTCACTCCAACAACGCATTCATCATATATTATATCGATAGAATAAATACATGGTTCTTAAACCTTATCATTCAATAATAATCATGTTTAAACTATGAAACATTTATAACCTTCTTCTTATGCTCTAAATCTTACTTAATCACCTCTTATATCATATCATTTATATGTGTTTATAAACAAATATTTGAATAATATAATTTTTCTATCCTAACATTAATATTTCAAGGAAAATCATTTTCAAATAAAGAAAATGGATCTTTTTTTATCATCGTCATAGATAAGCTAGCATTATATTTTTTTGTGAAAGCAGTAACAAACATTTTCTCTTTCATATGGTTGTAATGTATTAAGATGTGATAATATTTAATCTACTGTAAATATATTATATAGAACATATGAAACTCAATCTATGTCAATATATATAATAAAATTGTATGATAACTATATATATCGTTCCTTTAACCATAGTGATAGTAACACCATCTGTTAAATTACTAAATAACCACATCTGATAATAAATAACGAGTTAGAAATTTTTTATCATAAATGTCAATTATGGGGAGGAATAAGATATCAAAAAATCATTTATCATGAGAATTCATCATAATCCCTTTATTTATTAATCTCTATAGATTAAAACCCCTTATCCTCTTTAGTTTAATGTATATAGGTGTGTAATAACTAACCATCTGTTTAGTACATAGAAACTTTGACCACATTTATGTTAATAGAGTATCACATATTACTTCCATGTAAACATGATTAGTTGACTATATAGTCATGAGAAATTATCAATAACCCCTTGATTGTATCCAAAAAGACAAACAAATCATCGGATCTCTATCAATGGGCACAGTCTGAAACAATGTTCAATTATTTTGGTCATTGATTGATCTGCGAGTATACTTCTCTTGAGATTATATGTCCAAATTATTAATCCTTTTATTTCCCAAATGGAAAATTTAAATTTTTTCTTAAACATACTCCATGCTCAAGGTCTTTAGAAAAATTATCTAGTGATATTCATTCTCTTCATTTCAATTTGAAAATATTTTAATATCTTCAATAAATATTACAAAAACTGATCAATGTAATATCTAAAGATTCATTAAACTAAAAACATGAAGATAAAATGTTAATATTTATGACCAAAATGAATAACTTTATATTTAATGATTCTATATGTTGTACGAAAATATATTTTGTGGAGATCCTCATTCATAAATTACACAATATTATATCTATAAAGAATTATAGTATTTGGAATGTATTCATATCCATGTTATTGATCAAACAAGTCATAAATATGGTTTAAGGTATTGCGTCTCTTTATTATGATATTGTTCAGCTCCAAATAATCAATGAAAATTCACATCGATCCAACATTATTATTAAAGAAAAGAAAATGTGTAACATAAAGTGACACACATGGATGAATACATACCTTCTCAAGACTCTATATGTGTTTCTTCTCTAATACATAAAAATAATCTAGGGTCATTTTATTGGGAGTCCTTGAAATATGTCTAGAACAAGGTATGAGTGTTATTGAGAAGTCAACCTCATGATTTTGTAGGAATGATTGGGAAAATCATCTAGAAAGTCATAAAAATCCCACACAATAATCATATTATTGATGATGATTTTCTCCCTAACTATCTGAGATAAACACCCCATTTATATGGGAGTCAATAGCCATATAATGGATGTGATTTAGAATATAATTTAATATTTATTTCAATACTAACAAGAGATCATAAGATGGTTTGGAATATCAAACCTGATTTACCTTCCAAATATATTTATATGGGATTTATAAATTGAAATACAATACATTCATATGATTTCATTGAATTATATAACATTGAGAAAAAATACGTCTAGGAAGAACGCTAACACACACTTCAATAAGATATTTTTAAATACTTGAGATTCGACCAACCTATCATTAGGGTTGTTACAACTAATTCAACAGCATATAATTGGTGAGGAATTTTGATATACCTTAATAATTTATTCATATTTAGAAGATTTAGTTGGTCAATATTCAAATAATTCATTAAGAGTTTAGTTTAGATGGTATGATTACAATTCACCACATCATTATCATACCCCTCATCGAATATTGTGATCCAATAAATTCTTATATTCTTATACTCCTTGATTGTCAATGCTGACCATAATCTCCACTAACCTTTAGATTTCAAAAGTTTATATAATAATACCCATACACATTGATTTTGTATCTTGAGAGTGTTGGTGGTTTATTTTCACTATAGTTCTCTCTATTCACATTATTATCTCCCTTCAACCCATCACAATGATATTCTATTTTCAGATGGCCTTCCTTTATATATATAAGGTAGTAAATAGTATCTTTTATGAAATTGACTCCATGTTTTCTTCTTCAATTTGGGAATGGTAAATGTAAAGACCCGTAAATTTCAAGGATTTTTTTTAATTTTCCTTGGAATTTCACAGGAACACAGTTTCTGACGGCTCCTGATTCCGAGGCCCGGTGTGCCCGGAATTAATTTCTGAAGTTTTTCTCGGGTACGTTCAGTGAACGGGCGAGCGGGTTTTTTTCTAACTTTTGAACCGGTGCCTGGAATTGAATTCTAAGGGCACCGATGAAATTGCAGTGCCGGTACTTTCTTATAAATGCCTCTTCTGGAGTTGTGTTTGCTCAGGTGTGGTTTTTAATTTTCGGGATTAATGTTAAGAAATAAAATAATTGTACGACAAACTTTATTTTATTTCACTTAAGTCACATGGAAGCCACTTGAAGCCACTTAAAAGCGGCTTAAGCTGAGTTGATTCGGATAGGATTCTATCCAAAAATATCCTACCCTCTTGGTAGAATATTTGTGAGGTGGGGCCCACACGAGCCCCACCGTTTCTTTTCTGCTAAGTAACGCACCCGCGAAAACCCGTCATTATGAAAGTCAACAGACGTGTTTTCTTAAATTCTTAACGCACCATTTAATTGGGTGGTTTATTTAATAAATTAAATGGGCAGTTTCCTTCGTTGAAGTAATTATACGAATTAATGGGTCGTTACTTACCTCTTTTTCCTTTGTTGGAATAATAATAAAATAAGACCAACACGACATTTGGAGGATTACACGTTGAGAGGCTTTGACAGAATTCTTGAGCCTTCATTCTCCTTCGCGAAGAACGCGAAGAACGTGAAGAACGTGAAGAACACGAAGAACGCCGGCCTCCGACGAAGAACGCCGAACCCACAGAAATCGACGACGGGACGTCGTGTTCCGTGACGCCGACGTTTTGTCTCCCGCGACGTTCTTCGGCGACGTTCCTTAATCCGCAACAAAAACCTTCGATCATCCGTTGAGGTGAGAGTTTAATATTTCTTTTAAATTTCCATGTGGTTTTTAACTCAAGAAGGATTTAATTATTATTAATTAAATCTTTTTGTTCTTGAACCTTGGAGTTCGTCGACGCGACACCCTTCCGCAACGACGCGACGCCTTCCGCGACGCGACGATCACCTCCTTCCGCGGCGATCAAGTTCCGCGAAGAAAGCGCGTGCGATGACTTGACAGGTAGGGATTTTATTTTGGAAATACCCCCTTTTTTTATATTCCCGTAAATGTTTCTTTAATATTTAAATAACCGGATTCATATGAACAATTTTAATTTATTAAAATTGTTGTTTCATGTGTTGAATAAAATTCTCCCGTTGTTATTATCTAACGTGGAGGGTGCGGGCCAAACAAACACGGCCCGACAACCCTCCGTCGTTCTTCGTGGTTGTGTGGATTTGACGGGCAACGGCAAAACGTGACGCAAGGGCGATTTGTTGATTCCGCAGTGAATAAAGGGTCCTGGGAGGAGCAACAGCGCTGACGGGAAGGAAAACGGATCACCGGAGCAACTCCGGGGGCCAGCGGAAGCTGCCGGCGGCGGCCGGAGGCGGCGGTGCCCCGATGCGCCGCCGGACGGGACCATCGCGGCTGAAGCCGCATCGGCAGCGGCCAGCGGCCACGCGGGTCCAGCTCGCCCGCACGATACGTGGCTGAAGCTGCGTCCGTTTGTCCAGCGTGGCCCCTCCAAGGGTCGCGGCATCTCCAAACCGCGGGGGCAGCGCCCCGCGGCACCCCGGCGCTCGGCCGCTCGGCCAAGCCAAGCCAGGCCGGTCCCACCGGCCGGGCCGCACCCTGGCCGGACCGGACCGGGTCCGGCTGGGTTGGACCGGGTCGGGTCGACCAGGTTTGGCCGACCCAGGGGGGGTTGGGCCGGGTCGGCCTGGGCCCGGACCCCCCGTCTTCGGACCGCCTTCGGTCTTTTTCCCGTAACCTGAGCTACGAGCCTCCGAACGACGCGATGTCAGCGGCAACACGATCCTTGGATCGAGACGATCATTTCGGTATATCGCACGCAAGGTTTCAGAATACTTTGGGATCGGCCGGGTTGGTTCGTACACGAAACCAACCTGGCCCTCGGAGCGGAAACGCTCATATCTTGAGCTACGGACGTCCGATTGACGTGTCGTCAGTTTTGGTGGATTCCTCTAAGTGAGACGGATCTTTTGGATCACTCCGCCTAAGGTTTGGACGCAGGTGGAGTACGGTCGGGTTTGTTTTTCCTTAAAAATCAACCGGGCCCCTGGGACAAAAAAGCCAATAACTCTCAGACCGGGCGTCTGATTGACGCGTCGTCTGCGACGTTGAGTTCCTGTTGACTATACGGAACATTTGGATACATCAACTTCGGATTTGTGTCTATTGATGTATCAGCCTCTCGGCTCATGGAGCGGACCCTCCCGAACGAGCTTGCTGTGTGCGGGAACCCTAGTGCTGGCTGCGACTTCGACGACGACTATACAGAGATCCTCGGTGGATTCGACTACGACGATGATGAGAACAGTACGGGAATCCTCCGTGTTTTCGGCTGTGACCACTACGGTACACCTTGGGATACATCAACTCCGGACTGCATGTCAGTTGATGCATCAACCTTTTAGCTCGTGGAGTGGACCCTCCCGGAACGAGCATGCTGTGTGTGGAACCCTAGAGCCGGTTGAGATTTGACGAATGCTGATCGAATGACTCGGTGTGTTACGGATAGCCCAGTGGGGAGCGCTTGGTTGTTGCGACAGACCCACGACAGAGGTTTACTTGGTTGTAGCGGCACAGGGGAGCGCTTGGTTATAGCGGCACAGGGGAGCTCTTGGTTGTAGCGGCATAGGGGAGCGCTTGGTTGTAGTGGCAGACCCACGAAAGTGGTGCGCTTGGTTGTAGCGGCACAGGGGAGCGCTTGGTTGTAGCGGCAGACCCACGACAGAGGTGCCCTTGGTTGTAGCGGCAGAGGGGAGCGCTTGGTTGTAGCGGCAGACCCACGACAGAGGTGCACTTGGTTGTAGCGGCACAGGGGAGCGCTTGGTTGTAGCGGCAGACCCACGACAGAGGTGCGCTTGGTTGTAGCGGCACATGGGAGTGCTTGGTTGTAGCGGCAGACCCACGATGGAGGAGCGCTTGGTTGTAGCGGCATAACCACTGTACTTGATGGAGAAGGAGTTTCCCAATAGCTTTGGGTCCATCTTCATGATCGATCCTATGTGGGTCATTGCGGTGGGGTTAGTACCTTCCGATCCTTTATGGGTCCAACAGATTAGATGAATCAGTGGCTACATCTGATCATCTCTATCGTCATTTGAAGAAGTATACCTGTGTGAGCTGAATCTTGTGTTACTCTCCTTTGTGGATTGTGTTGAACTATCCTGTATAGATTTAATGTTTACTCTCCTTTGTGGATTGTGTTGTGTTATCCTGTGTGGGTATACGTTTTGCTTTCCTGTGTGGACTGGGTTGTGCTTGAGCTCGGACGTTGGAGCCGAGCGGCAGTTGATGACTTAGGTATATGTATGGGCCTATACCTAAGCAGTGTCGGTTGTTACTTCGTGATTGTATCTTTCCTTGTGGTTTATCCTTTGTGGATTTCGGGAGACCTTCGGGGTCTCGGGGTCCCTACTGAGTAGCTTATACTCACCCCTGCACGGGCTTTGCCCGCACTTCGTGGTGTTGGTTGCAGACGACGGACATCGGTGCTCGTGGTGGAGGCGTGCGGAGCAGGACGATACCTGGAGGTGGACCACTGGGCGGGACGTACTCAGAGTGGTCAGGTGGACCCGAGGAGTAGTAGAGGCTATCTGTACCCTCCCTTCAGGTGGGACTTCCAGAGGACTGCTTGACACTGTGGCTTTTCTTTTCAGTTTCTGTTTTTCCCTTCAGTTATACTTTTCAGTTGGGCTTGTATTTCCGGCCCCATTTTACTTTCAGCACAGCTTGTTACAGTTTTTACTTAGTGTTTACTTTTCCGCTTGCTTACTCTGTGGTGCTTGTTTACTTTTCAAAGGCAATGCCTTCCCTTTTCCGGGATTTACGCCTTGGTGCTAGTCGCCAGCCCCTGGCCTATGGAAGGCGGGCTTGGGGTAGTCACGGCATGGGCCCCGAGGACAGGTCGTGAAAAATTGGTATCAGAGGTGGTCGGTTCTACCGCAGACTCTAATCTTTCTTCTATGTGAAGCAATAGTGTTTAGCATATTGAGTGTGGTTATCAGTCCAGGGACTCCAGTGTTGGTGCGGCGGCCGACGTATCCGTACACCAGGACCCTGACTTCTGATTTCCGACATAATGCACGAAAACATTAATTGCATTTGTGTTTCAAGTTTTCTTTGTGATTACTATATGTCAGCTCACCAGGTATACTGTTCTGACCGTGGTGCACCTGTTTCCTTTTCAAGATGGCCCCACGACGGCAAACAGCTAGGGTTTCGAGCGATGTGCGTGGCGAGAGCCCACCGAGCGTCGAGGACTCGGTACAGGGCCCTTTGACAGCTGAGCCACCGGCGGTACCTATACCCGTCGAGCCACCGATGCTACCAGCCCCAGCCGCTGACGATTCACGTCGCCTTAGTGCACTGCATGAGTTCCAGCGCTAGCGACCGCCCAGGTTCCGCGGGGAGACGGACCCTCAGGCCGCCGAGGACTGGCTGGAGGCGGTTGTATGGGTTTTCATATTAGCGAGGACACCAGCAGACCTCATGGTGATCCTCGCAGCGAGCCTCCTGCACGCGGCAGCAGGCAGATGGTGGAGCTTGATTTTCCAGGTGCACGACGAGACATCTCTCCTCTAGATGGACTTTTAGAGCATCTTTCTCTCTGAGTTCGTCCTAGCCACCCTCCGAGCGGTGCGCATCCAGGAGCTACTACAGCTGCGGCAGGGTAGCATGACTGTGGCCCCGTACTCGGTGAGATTTACTGATCTCTTACGCTACTCCACATATATGGTATAGGACCCGTTCTTCCGGTCCCGGACCTTCGAGCAGGGACTGAGGCATGAGATCAGGGCTTCGATGATCTCCATCAACATTCCGACTCAGGCAGGGGTGTTGGAGCGAGCCCTCTTAGTGGATAGTTTCCTTGCTGAGCAGTCTCCAGCAGCAGGACCCACCTCTAGCCGGCATGCGGCAGAGTCTTCTGCGGCGGGCAGTAGACAGATGACGTAGGGATCCAAGAGGACTAGACCTACCAGTGGTCGACAGCATGACTCTGGATCGTTTGTGCGAGGCACTTGGGGTGGACAACGACTTCCCATGAGCGAACAATGTTACTCCTGCGGCGGGGCTGGTCACATGGCTCGTGACTGTCCGACCCGCCATACGGATGACCAACAGGTGGACGAAGGGCCCCCCAGGCAGATGCAGAGGTTCGATCAGGGCGGGCCGCAAGGAGCAGGCGACCATGGCAGGGGAGCTGGCCGTGCAGCTGGAGGTGGACGATGCTTCGGGGTGTTGCCACCACCACCACCAGGAGGTCCACCCCAACCGCAGGGGACAGGAGGACATGGGAGAGCTCAGCATTAGGTATCTATGGCCTACGATCATGGAGCTCCGGGAACAGATGGACAAGAGCGGGACTAGCTCCAGACCTGGAGACCTTTGTTCATGTTGCATCTAGTTTTGTTGATGTATGTTTGTAGATTCTTTGTGTCTTTGTACATGAGTTGCAGTAATAAAAGACACCTTTTCTTCTGGCATTTACTTCCCTAACCTCTCTTCTGTTGTTACTAAGAGGTTCCGGTTTAGACTGTTGACTTGACCCTCACTTTAGAGGTACCTACTGGAGGAGACCCAGTTACCACACACTGATGCCGACAGTGTGACTCAACCCTTGGAGGCGAGAGTAACGGTTGGATCTCTTGGTAGTAGCGTCGAGGCCTTACGACGTCATCCCTGGTATGGGTTAGTATCATCCATGTCGGGATTGACTGTATTGGGAAAAGAACGTGGTTCATCCAGGGGATGAGACCGGATTTATCTTGTCCGCAAGGAAGAAATCATAGCAGCTCTAGAGGGACCAGAGGTGGTCGAGGCCACGACAGAGAAGGTCCAGGTCATCCAGGAGCGGATGAGGACAGCTCAGAGCCAACAGAAGTCTTTTACTGACAAGAGGCGGAGGCCACTAGAGTTCGAGGATGGCGACCACGTCTTCTTGTGGATCTCACCTCGACGTGGATTACGGAGGTTTGGCTGAAGCGGCGAGTTGTCTCCACACTTCATCGGACCCTTCCAGGTCCTCAGCAGGATTGTCAAGGTGGCTTATCGCCTGGCTCTACCACCACAGTTGCGCCGGTTGCACGACGTCTTCCACGTATCTCAACAAAGGAGATACGTGCACGACCCAACGTCAATCTTTGACCATGGAGAGCTGGTCTTTGGTGATGGGTGACTTTTGCAGAGGTCCCAGTGGAGATCGAGGATCGACAAGAGCGGGTCCAAAGTGGACGATCGATTCCTCTAGTGCGCTTCAGATGGCAGCTCGGGAACCTCCAAGAGAGCACTTGGGAGCGGGAGGCTCAGATGCGTGATCAATACCGCCTTTGTATCCCTAAGATTGTGGTGAAGCTTTACAGGGACGTAAAGCCCTGTGGTGGGAGTAATGTAAAGAGCCATCAATTTCAAGGAAATTTTTTTTCTTAATTTTCCTTGGAATTTTACAAGAACGCAGTATCTGACAGCACATGATTCCGAGGCCCGGTGTGCCCGGAAATAATTTCAGAAGTTTGGCTCGGGTACGTTCAGTGAACGGGCGAGCGGGTTTTTTTTCTAACTTTTGAACCAGTGCCCGGAATTGAATTCTGAGGGCACCGATGAAATCGAAGCACCGATACTTTCTTAGAAACGCCTCTTCCAGAGTTGTGTTTGCTCAGGGGTGGTTTTTAATTTTCGGGCTTAAAGTTAAGAAATAAAATAATTGTACGACAAACTTTATTTTATTTCACCTAAGCCACTTGGAAGCCACTTGAAGCCACTTAAAAGCGGCTTAAGCTGAGTTGATCCAAATAAGATGCTATCCAAAAATATCCTACCCTCTTTGTAGGATATTTGTGAGGTGGGGCCCGCACGAGCCCCACTGTTTCTTTTCCGCTAAGTAACGCACCCGCGAAAACCCGTCATTATGAAAGTCAACTGACGCGTTTTCTTAAATTCTTAACACACCATTTAATTGGGCGGTTTATTTCATGAATTAAATGGGTAGTTTCTTTTGTTGAATTAATTCTACGAATTAATTGGTCGTTACTTACCTCTTTTTCGTTTTTTGGCGTAATAATAAAATAAGACCAACACGACATTTGGAGGATTACACGTTGAGAGGCCTTGACATAATTTTTGAGCCTTCATCCTCCATCGCGAAGAATGCGAAGAACGCGAAGAACGCGAAGAACACGAAGAACGCCGGCCTCCGACGAAGAACGCTGAACCCGCGGAAATCGATGACGCGACGCTGTGTGTCGCGACGCCGATGTTTCGTCTCCCACGACGTTCTTCGGCGACGTTCCTTAATCCGCAACAAAAACCTTTGATCATCCGTTGACGTGAGAGTTTCAGATTTCTTTTAAATTTCCTTATGGTTTTTAACTCAAGAAGGATTTAATTATTATTAATTAAATCTTTTTATTCTTGAACCTTGGAGTTCGTCGACGCGACACCCTTCCGCGACGACGTGACGCCTTCCGCGACGTGATGATCACCTCTTTCCGCGGCGATCAAGTTCCGCGAAGAACGCGCGTGCGACGACTTGACATGTAGGGATTTTATTTTGGAAATACCCCCTTTTTATTATATTCCCGTGAAAGTTTCTTTAAAATTTAAAGAACCGGATTCATATTAACAATTTTAATTTATTAAAATTGTTGTTTCATGTGTTGAATAAAATTCTCCCGTTGTTATTATCTAACGTGGAGGGTGCGGGCCAAACAAACACGGCCCGACAACCCTCCGTCGTTCTTCGTGGTTGTGCGGATTTGGCGGGCGACGGAAAAACGTGACGCAAGGGAGATTTTTTGATTCCTCAATGAAGAACGGGTCACGGGATGAGCAACGGCGCAGACGGGAAGGAAAACGGACCTTCGGAGCAACTCCGGTGGCCCGCGGAAGCTGCCGGTGGCGTGGGTCGCCGGCGCGGCGGCGGCGGCGGCCGGAGGCGGCGGTGCCCCGGCGCACCGCTGGACGGGACCATCGCGGCTAAAGACGTGGCGACGGCGGCCAGCGGACCCGCGGCCACGCGGGTCTAGCTCGCCCGCACGGGACGTGGCTGAAGCCGCGTTCGTTTGTCCAGCGCGGCCCCTCCGAGGGCCGCGACATCTCCAAACCGCGGGGGCAGCGCCCCGCGGCACCCAGGCGCTCGGCCGCTCGGCCAAGCCGAGCCTGGCCGTACCCTGGCCGGACCGGACCGGGTCCGGCCAGGTTGGACCGGGTCGGGTCGACCCGGTCCGGCCGACCTAGGGGGGTCGGGCCGGGTCGGCCCAGGCCCGGACCCCCCGTCTTCGGACCGTCTTCGGTCTTTTGCCCGTAACATGAGCTACGGGCCTCCAAACGACGCTCCGTTAGCGGCAACACGTTCCTTGGATCGAGATGGTCGTTTCGGTATATCGCATGCAAGGTTTCAGAATACTTTGGGTTCGGACGGGTTGGTTCGTACACGAAACCAACCGGGCCCTCGGAGCGGAAACGCTCATATCTTGAGCTACGGACGTCCGATTGACGTGCCGTCACCTTTAGTGGATTCCTCTATGTGAGACGGATCTTTTGGCTCACTCCGACCGAGGTTTGGATGCAGGTGGAGTACGGTCGGATTGGTTTTTCCTTAAAACCCAATAGGGCCCCTGGGACAAAAAAGCCAATAACTCTCATACCGGGCGTCCAATTGACGTGCTGTCTGCGACATTGAGTTCCTGTTGATGATACGGAACATTTGGATACATCAACTTCGGACTTTGTGTCTGTTGATGTATCATCCTCTTAGCTCGTGGATCGGACCCTCCTGAACGAGCTTGTTGTGTGCGGGAACCCTAGTGCTGGCTGCGACTTCGACGACGAAGACTATACAGAGATCCTCGGTGGATTTGACAACGACGATGATGAGAACAGTACGAGAATCCTCCGTTATTTCGGTAGTGACCACTACGGTACACCTTGGGATACATCAACTCCAGACTGCATGTCAGTTGATGCATCGACCTTTTAGCTCGTGGAGTGGACCCTCCCGGAATGAGCATGCTATGTGTGGAACCCTAGAGCCAGTTGAGATTTGACGACTGCTGATCGAATGACTCGGTGTGTTACGGATAGCCCAGTCGGGAGCGCATGGTTGTAGCGGCAGACCCACGACAGAGGTGAACTTGGTTGTAGCGGCACAGGGTAGCGCTTAGTTGTAGCGGCACAGGGGAGCGCTTGGTTGTAGCGGCACATGGGAGCGTTTGGTTGTAGCGGAAGACCCACGACAGAGGTGCGCTTGGTTGTAGCAGCACAAGGGAGCGCTTGGTTGTAGCGACAGATCGACAACAGAGGTGCGCTTAGTTGTAGTGGCACAGGGGAGCGCTTGGTTGTAGCGGCAGACCCACGACAGAGGTGCGCTTGGTTGTAGCGGCACATGTGAGCGCTTGGTTGTAGCGGCATAACCACTATACTTGATGAAGAATGAGTTTCCAAATATCTTTGGGTCCAACTTCATGATCGATCCTATGTGGGTCATTGCGGGGGGGTTAGTACCTTCCGATCCTTTATGGGTCCGACGGATTATATTAATCAGTGGCTACATCTGATCATCTCTATCGTCATTTGAAGAAGTATACCTGTGTGAGCTGAATCTTGTGTTACTCTCCTTTTTGGATTGTGTTGAACTATCCTGTGTGGATTTACTGTTTACTCTCCTTTGTGGATTGTGTTGTGCTATCCTGTGTGGGTGTACGTTTTGCTTTCCTGTGTGGACTGGGTTGTTCTTAAGCTCGGACGTTGGAGCCGAGCAGGAGTTGATGACTTAGGTATATGTATGGGCATATACCTAAGCAGTGTCGGTTGTTACTTCGTGATTGTATCTTTCCTTGTGGTTTATCCTTTGTGGATTTCGGGAGACCTTCGGGTTCTTGGGGTCCCTACTGAGTAGCTTATACTCACCCCTGCACGGGCTTTGCCCTCACTTCGTGGTATTGGTTGCAGACGACGGACAGCACAGATCGTGGTAGAGGCGTGCGGAGCAGGACGATACCTGGAGGTGGACCACTGGGCGGGACGTACTCGGAGTGGTCAGGTGGACCCGAGGAGCAGTGGAGGCTATCTATACCCATCCTTCAGGTGGGACTTCCATAGGACGGCTCGACGATGTGGCTTTTCTTTTCAGTTGCTGTTTTTCCCTTCAGTTGTACTTTTCAGTTGGGCTTGTATTTCCGGACCCTTTTTACTTTCAGCACAGCTTGTTACAGTTTTTACTTAGTGTTTACTTTTCCTCTTTCTTACTCTGTGGTGCTTTTTTACTTTTCAAAGGCAATGCCTTCCCTTTTCCCGGGATTTACGCCTTGGTGCTAGTCGCCAGCCCCTGGCCTATGGAAGGCGGACTTGGGGTAGTCGCGGCATGGGCCCCGAGGACGGGTCGTGACAGTAAAAATATCATCTTCTTCTAAATATGGTGTTTAGAATTTCCCTTGAATTCTGTCATTATTTTTTATCAAAACCAACAGACATTCAAGTTACACAAATATCCATTTTCACCAAGATTTAATATCAAATCATTTGTTGGTAACTACTAATTTCCCATATAGATAACACCCTTATGATACTTTATTTTAATCCACTAATTAATATACTGACCGTACATTCAGAATGAAATATAATACCATAAGAATATTATATTATACAGGTTCTGTTTATCTCAAAAGACCATCTCTGGTGCCTTAAGAGGAATCCTAAAAGAGATGCGTCGAAGAAGAGATAATCTCTTCTACCGATTCTTTCAAGTTTCTTTCATCTTAAACTTCTTATTATTTCATTTTTTCATTAAAAAGTAATAAAATAATTATCAATAACATAATTATATGTTATTATAAATATTAAAAAATCCCATTTCACCTTCTATCCAACCAACAAAAAACGAAATCACCGCACGTACGTACCTACAAAATACCGTATCCACGCCGTGGTGTGATCTGTTTTTCCACCACCACATTACTTGGATGTGCATAATGGTGTAAAGAATAACTCTATATGGTTATAATAACACCATACTGATTCTAATATATTATATCATCCACTCCAATTCCATTCAATAATTATGGGAACAATATCATCGCTCGTGCGTACGTACGGATTACCGTCTCCATGACGCGATGAGCTTCATTCTCCATGTTAACCATTCAAGAATGATTATAAAGTATATATAATTAATAATAATGGTATATATAACATAATAATTCTACTGTATTTATGTATGTATATATATATGTCATCTACCTACGTAGATTCAAGTCAATAAGAAAAGAAAAACAGTGTTCATGCGTACGTTCGGCCTACCATTTCTATGAACGGTGTGTTTCATTTCATTTATCTATCCATTATATATATATATACTAAGTATATATGATATATAAATCATGTTTTAAATTATTTACATATGTAAATTATTATATAATTAATAATAATATCAAGAACAACATGTCCAAAAACGTACGATAAATGAAACGATTTTACTGAAAACACTACTTTAACATTGAATTTACAAAAGAACTGGTAATATAAAGTCATAAGTGAATCATATATGATATCATAAATATTATTATGGTTTTTTACAAGTTAATAATATGTTTAAACCAACTATACAGGACTTTCAGACACGTACGGAAGAAATTGGACCTAAGGTAAGGGATAAATTTTCCAATCTCTTTTTTATCCGAGATTGTTTATTCGTAAGTATTTACTTGGGTTATATTTATCATCCATGTCCATGTTTTCTAAAAAAATTTCATGTATGATTAAAGGAATTTTTAACCATTTTTTACTTTTACTACATGGTATGTAATTAATCATTCTTTTGTTTACCATACAATGTATTTTTTTGACTTTTATGGTAAAAGTACGAGAAGAATGGTTTTTAACCTATACGGCATGAACAGATTTTTAAAGTTTCATAATTCATTATGTTCATGAAGATTATTCTACAAATATTTCCTAAATATTTTCAACAAAATCATCTTATTTTAAAAAACCATGGCATTTTCTAAAAAATGATTTTGAAAAAGAAAGGATATTTTCCTCAAGAATTCATTTCAAGTGTTTTATCAAAACCATTTTCCATCTAAGTTGAAATTATTTTATATGTTTATGTTTCAAGTATAATATCTCTATGATTTACATGGCTTCACTTTTCTTATGATGAAATGATATCCATATGTTTTTTATGGATTATGTTATGATGGGATGATGTTTATGAAACCCATTTTATTCTTTGGGTTATGATGAATGATTTATGTTTATTTTGTGGCACAAGTAAAAATGATATCATTATGAGATGGGTGGGACCTATACCTCCCTCCAATGCATTGGGTAAAGATTTACATCTCATGAGATATACATGGATGGAACAGAACGCTAATCCAGTTCCATGATACAGGATTGGAACGAGGAGTCAACTCGATTGAGTAAGGGACATTGTCCACTAAGATGGTCTTGGCAGCATTGCCTTGGCTACTATGGAAATCATATCATATGTATAATGGTTTTACACAATTTCATGTTTTATTCGCATTTTATTTTATCATGATTAATGTTCCATTATGATCTATGCCTTATGTTCTGCCAAGATTGATTTCTCAAGATTTTTATGTTTAAACATTATGTTCATGTTTTTTTAATGTTCAAATTTATATAATTTGTTTTATTTTCTCCATTCTTACCCTTATTGAGCATTTGAGCTCATCCTTTTTATGTTTTATTTTCCCTAGGATTTAATGCAAGGTTTTAGGTAATAAAACAAAAGGGGAAGATATTTATGGCAGATGTTTAAGATATTTCACCATGATTATAAGATTATGTTCCGAGATTCCAAAGACACTAAACTATTATGTTCCTTGAGTGTTGGTTCATGTTATGTATTAATTTTTCCTCAAAATTAATGTAATTTCCATGTACGTAAATATTGGTTCTCTACATTGCTAAACTATTATACACCACATTCTAGTCTTTTTAATCTCTTGGGATATCCATATTTAGCTAATGCATTGAATAGATATATAATTCCAGGACCACCGATCAGATAATGAAAATTATATATATGTGTGTAATAATATCTTCAATGTTTATTTATATAATATCCAATATAAATGTAATGGGGTTCATAAAAATTAAATTATAACATAGATTGTATAGAAGAAATGGTTTTCATAAGAATTTAATCAATCCATCATAGCATAACCAATGGAAAATAAATTTTTTTGGGAAACATATAATAATAATCATCATAATACAACCAGATAAATAATGATGATGATATAATTGACCCATATACCATGTAATTATTATGGAACATCAAATGATATCTTCTTATATGTAAAATTATTTAAATATATCACTTGGAACATTTTATATATAAAATAAAGTTTTTTATGTTGAAATCACATATTTAAAACAAAAAAATTCGCAAATAGTAATGAAAAAATGAATAAAATTTGAAACTAAAATATTATAATTTATCTATTATATCATTTAATAAAAATTCCAACAGTAAATACAATTCATATCTTACACATTTAATAAAAGATTACATACACATTTTTATAAAAAAATCAAAAGTACCCTATTCATAAATTGTTCAGAATATTCATTTTAAAATATTTTTCAAAACTAAAAATGGTAAATATGGAATTAAAAAATAATTGGATAATGGTAAAAACATTCCACAAAACATTTTTAAAAATCAAGGACCTGAATGTGAAAGTATTGTTGATCAAAGATTGAAAAAAAATTGGTCTTCCATGCATAAATTATTTTTGAATATTGATTACATAAAGAGATGGAAATGAACATTAAAAAAGTATTTCATGCAAATAAAAAATATATAAAAAAATTATAGATTTTAATGATATATAAAACTTAGCACTTCTTTATTATTTATTCAATCATTAAAATAACATGATAAATGAATTGATTGTACCATAAAACCATTTAAATGATTGTGACATGTGAATCTCCTTACCAATAAAAGAAATAAAAATTATAAGATATTTTAATACCAAAAATTAAAATAATATGAATAATAAAAAATTTAATATGAATAATTTACCCAACTTTTAATAATCAAGTGGTTATTATTTCATGTGTCCAAAAAAATAATGTTAGTTGAAAATCTGGTACCTCATGTATCGACATTCAACATACGTAGTTGAAAATTATATATAATAAATATAAGATTACTATAAACATATTTTAGAACTAAAATTATATAGATCATTTTAAAAATTATTTACTTACAACCTTTTAACACTCTATTATTAATAATTATTTATTAATATCACTATTTTGGCTGACAGGTACATTATTTTTCATCTAATTTTTTTGTACAATGGTTTTGGCCCTATTACATTTATTATGCATCAATAATCTCTATAATGTTAATAAGGTTATTAATATCATATATATTAAATATATACATATTTAGATAAATCTTCAATATGTTTATATATAATAACTAATTACAATATTTTAGGAGATAGTGGCACGTGCATATGTAATAACGTTGTTTTCATTATTTTAGTGGATAAAATAAATTGAAGGTATAGAATATGTCATAAGAAATAAAATCATTATAATACCATACATATCATATTTATCCCTTTAATATATCCTTATTTTCATCAATTTCAATATAAAATGTAATTTCTATCTCATCGCTTCATAGAGGTTGTGGTCCACACCTACGCACATGCGATATAATCATTTTTCAATAGATGTGTATGAAAGAAGATGAGGTGATATTTTAATACCATAATTATATATTTTTTGGAATATCACATAAAAATAAATTAAATACATAATAGTATCTATTTTAGAGCGTCCATGATTGAAAAAAATTTCTTAGTTTCACGAGGTAGTAGTTCTTCATATTCATGATCGTCTATTTTATTCCCCATTTTATAAAAGATGAGATGTAAATATGTCATTACATTAAAAAAAATATTTATATGGAAGAATTTTTTTATTATTTTATTATAGTTCAATAAATTTCTAACAAGGTAAAATAACAAATGAAACAATAGTTATTCATCGGGAACTATAAGTCAACTTAAGACAACCTCTTTTTGTTTACATAAAAATCCTTCTTAGCAGTGTTTTACAATAAAGATAAGGCCTATATGATGTCTGGTGGGAATTAATAATGGTTATTGGTGTGATATTGGATGTCAAAAAGGTTTTATTTTTTAATTGGAGAGGAATGTGGGTAACATTTTATATGTTGTGGAAATGGTAGTCTTGTTATTTTTCAAATGAAATAGATATTCCAATGTTTTGGAGACCCCAAATTGAAAAAAATATCTCATTATTGATCCATATATTATAATTGGTCTAAATATACCATAAAATTTGAATTTCGAAAATTTTTATGTTATGCTAACCCTTATATATTTATTTTAACACTTGGTAGACCAATTTTTACCATAAAAGTGGTTATTGATTTTTTATCATTATTACTCGTCATTATGAAGAAAAAATTTTTGTTACTTATTATATAATATTAAAACTTCTGATCCCAAATATGGAATAAAATTTCATAAATTAAATTTATATATGTGAAAATATATAATTTTAATGTAGACACACATTTTCATTGAAAAAGTAGTTTTCCAATGAAATATTTTTAATCTACCTAAAACAATTATATAAAAATTAAATATGAAATTGATTCCAGTAAAATAAATTAGATTAAAATATTTTTTCTATTTATATTTACTTTTAAAAATATATTTTTGAAAAAAAAATACTTGTAAATTATTTAAATGAAATGGTAATTTTTAATAAAAATTTGTATGATTTCATTATTCACCAAAAAATTAATCTGGTATGGAAATTATAAAAAATTTACTCAAAGATAATTTTTAAATGATGATTTCAAAATTTTATTTAATTTTAAAAATAATATTGTTATATTTATAATTTTTTTGTTATATGTTAACATATAAAATTTCCTTTACCTGAAAATTATATTTTGGAGTAATATAATGAGTTTACTAATATTTAAGCACTTATTTGTCAATATATTTTTCTTCTTCTAAAATGACTATATATAATTTTTAAAATGTTCTTATAACTATTAGTAACTATAATTTTAATGTGTAGGTTATAATGTTCTTGTTTGAATGATAATATTACCAGTACAGTGTTGTTCGATAAACCACAGTGTTGCATGTAACACAAGCTATCAAATAAGATAAATGTATTTGAAAAAAATAATTTACAAAATATCAGGATTTTATAGAGGACCCATGTAAAGAAACAATCTCTTAATATCTATTAATTAAAATTCCCCTTCACATTATTATATCATGATATACCGACGAGTTTTCAGTATCCTTAGGGGGTCCAATATTAATGGAAATGAAAACTAACCCTCATATCATAGTTCACATGACATATGATAGAAGATGATCATATCAATATATTTGAGTTAGAACTTAATAGGGATCACTTCTACATATACTATTTGTGTACTGATTTTATATCTTTTTAGATACTTAGTGATGCGTGGACCTCCTATTATATTTGCATCTATAAATATTCTTAATGTCCTGATATTTCCTATAATTTTATATTATAATTTGTTTTGGGTATTTATTATTGAATCAAGATAAAAAATACCCAAAAAATAAAAATTCTTATTCCCAAATGTGGTCTAGATGAGACCTTAACTAGCTCCTATATCTCATTCCTTGGGAAAATCATGTGACCTTAGAGGTTAAGAGAAATTACACTTACCAACATGGTTGTGGTGAAACATATTCAATTGTAGGGATCCAAATTCATCATTAAATGATGTTAAACATCCAGATATAAGGTAAAACCTACGTGAATATAATTTTCTCATAGTGATTCATGTGTTACATGTAAAATAACAAATATTAAATTCATATCCATATTTGAAAAATAATGAAAATAGAATTATAAACATGAATTAAAATCCATATTTATACCTATAAATTTGAGTGTTTCTATAACCCCATAATCTTATATGACTATAACCTCCCCCATCACCATTGGTATATATATATATGAGGTTATTTGGGTGTCAGATTTTATATTTATTAAAATCCACAACAGATGATCCATATCATTGGAACCGAAAAAAATGCTTCAAAAAATATAGTTTTTTTGGAACATATAATGTTATAAAATGACTTATATTTTGATATATTTCGTCCACATGTACATAGCACTCAGATGATGATGTTTCATCTAATACATGAGTTATGTATTTACACCATTCATAATTTTTACGTCATGATCACATGATGTCATACATTATCATGTAATTTTTTTTACCTGTTATTAAATAGAATGATATATGAGACTAGGTACAACAATGTTAAACTACATAGATCACTATATATTATAAATTTAAACCAAAGGACCAAAATAGTCTAACCATAGTCAACTAAGGAATGGGATTCCTCCATCAACAATACTAAAAATTAATTTACATAAGTCACTCTTTGTAAATTTTGTACACTATATTTCTATAAACCATTCCTGGATTGTTATAGTGTGCATATCTAGATTCATGGGTAATACTATTCTTTTCAAAGCATGATTTCATTATGTTTTCTCCAGCATATGTTCCCCCAGTATAGTGTAACAATCCTATGGGTCTCCAACTAGGGTTAAAGGTCCTATAATATATATATATATATATATATATGTATATATATATATAAATATATACATTGATTTCATCATAGGGGAACTATTTATTAAAATATATTTGTTGTTCACTTCTTTCATTTTATCCCATATCATCAATCCTAATATTATTATCATCAAAAATGATTTTTAGAATCATCGTCAAGTGATCAAAATGTCATAAGATCATTATTTTCCCAAAAATCAAAATACAGTTGTATTTTCAATCCCATATTTTATATCATCTTCTTGAGTGCTATAACATCAAACTAAGTATATCCCAATTGAGATTTCATATTCTAGAATCAATATCATTCTCCATTACAGTCATTTCTTACATCTATTAACCAAATTATCTTGTCTTATAGGTAATATGGGTACGACATTAAACTCCACCCCTCTATGGTTAGAAATGAATGAATTTAAATTCCTATTATATGATACATAAATCATTTATTATATTATTTTACCACATCTTCACATTTATTAAAACACCCCATTATGTGATTGGGTACTCAGTAATCTTGTGTTCCCTTCAGTCACCACTAAAATATGTTCATTATATAATAGATTATCCATTATTGTTTTCAAACCCATATTGAATTTCTTGTTAACCATAAACAAAATAAATATTTATGATTCCTAAATCATTATTCATCTTGTAATCCCATATGAATTATTGAATATTAATTTATATCCCATTATTATAAATACTAATTTAGGGATTTATGGATCTGAACATACCCACTCCTCCATTTAATGGTATATTTCATTTGATCATTTTATGAAACCCCATGGTGATATTTCATTCATAATGGAAAATTTATTCATAACCCCAGGAGTTATTTCATGAAAATGTGGTCCCAGTTTATTCCATTAATAATAATCATTATAATCACATAATTCTCTATATTATATGGTTTCATTCATTCATATTTTTTTTACACATTCTATTAACAAATTATTACATTATATTTTTATACACTCATTATTTTTAATTTCAAAATCATGAATACATTCAATGAAAGATTATGATATTTAATTTTTATCATTATTAATTTATAGTATACTTCTCATATGAATACAAAATTCGGATAAAAAAAATCATTTTGGACATATAACAATTAATAAAATTTTCATTCTCACACGTAAATAAATTGAATTTTTTTCATTGATCTAACCATAACATATATATTAAACTACTTAATGTTGTCTCAATCAATAAAACTATACTATTATATTCATGTTAGGTTTTTTCAACCCATGATAATAAATAAACATACGTAACATTTATTAAAGATACATTCACAAAAAAACTATAGAGATTAATAGTCTACACTACTTGATCTTAAACATAACCATTCATTATTCTAAAATATAAAAACAATTATTTATTAATGAAATATATAGGGAACTCAAGATGTTAATAATACATATTTTAATCATTGGAAAAAGTAAATAATTTACTCCATATGAATTCAAATGTGGTGATATAAAAAAATAGTTTTTTAAAAACACTAGAATATTTAAAAAAAATTATGTTAAAAGCCTATAATGGGACTCATATACATAATCTAAAACTAAAACTATAAATTACACCTAATATTAGTCTTATAAAAAATATGGAGAGATATATTAAATAACTAAAATATTTTTTGTCCATAATATGACCTCATTAGAAGTCTTGTTATGGTCAGTTGTCCACTTTTCGCTGAAAAAATTTAAATCATTCATCAATAATTATAGGGCCATCTTGAACCATGGGAATTTTATTATATATTTTCCCTTTGTGAAAGTCATTATGTTAATTCAAAGATCAATACAAATGGATTCAATATACTTAATTATTATCGGATTTCATCATATTACAATTGATAGTCAATTCCTAGAAAGAAAACATCCAAATGTATCAAGGGTTGTACAATGTGATAGTATTTCAATATATACATATCTATTATCCAAACCATGAAGGAAAACAAAAAACACATCATATTCTGTTTTCATGATTGAAATTATTCATTCCTATATCATGTATCAGTGGATTCGATGTATCTTGATGGTACCCATAAAAACATTAATAGGACAACATCGAGTAGAAATATGAGAAATCTAACTGTATAAGGGAGTAAAAAATTATTGTGTAATAAATGAGATTCATTTATTATAAAAAAGTAACTGGTAATCTCCACAACATTGATACCCTCACACATTAATTTATTGATGTGATACGACTAATAATCTATGTTCTATAGATTTAAATATTAATTAACTACTAATTTTTTTTTCATAATCATTATCTTTATCCAACATGATATAATTATCACTCGCAATATGAAGGATAATTTTCTATATCATATTATCATAATCCATCTAGTTTTTTGATTCCTTAAATACATTCTTATGATCCTCTATTTTCCTCTCTATGTTCCTCAGATTATAATGAAAAAACTACAATTTTTGTACATTTTTTCAGCTATGTCCCACCGTTTCATGATGAATTTTTTTATCATTAAAACAATATTTTCATATTTTTAGATTTCTTAAATTTTGGATATAGTATGAATCCCATTAGTTTGTAATAACTATGTTCTTTATGAAATCATTAATAGATATTTTTCTTACTCTTTTTTTTGAATGAAATAATTTTATTGTATATTGGGTGGCTATGCAATTGATCCCACATTATTGTAGATCTACAAATATGAATCAAAGTATCAACATCATCACTGTTATTTCCTCTATATTGGTTTGATAAAAAGTATTCCTGATGATTTTTCTTAGAGATATATCATTGATCAGATAAGAATTGATAATATCATATCCAACTCAGAGACAAATTCTTATTATAGAAAATATTCTATCACTAAATAAACCATGGATATTTGATCCCAATAATTCCCAGTATATCAAAAATCTCTCTAGCTTGTGCTTCCCGGCTGTCACGTTTATAGAAAATTAATTTAATATGGGTAAAATTTTATTTACATTGAATGAATAATATTATATAAAATCTATTAGACTCACTTATCAATAATGGTAGATGATGTTAGGGTAAAGAAATATAGATCCTCACAATTGGATATAAGAGATCTTGCTTCATCCTCAATTATTGAATCATAAATTTTATAGGGAATGTTTTTCAGTAAAACTATTCCCTCCATTGGACTCATAGATCTGTATACTATATCATGAACCTGAATATAGTATATTCTATAAATTATGGTTTCCATATATAATTTATTTTAGAAAAATGTTTCGAAAATATTCCATAATCAATGAAAATTAGATTCCATTAATTATATTCCATACAATGTGAATTGCTCCCTAGATGATAAAAATGTTTCAATTTTATCCCTTAGTCTCTCCACTAGATTTGACAGAATGTAGAATGTGGTCAATGCATCTAGATTCAAATAAAACTTGGGGGGCTCAAGTGTATTATCTTGCAATTATCCATCATAGTTATGTTCTTATAAAGATCAATAATGAAAGGGGGGATGTTTTATACTCTTAAGGGGTAGTTAATTCATAGTCCAGGAACCCTAGAATGTTTACCTATTCTTTCATAGCCTTATGATTGATGATCCCAAATTCTGAAATCCCTTCAATTAGTATCTTCTAAATTAGGATGATAATTGACTTATTTATAGGGGATATGGAATTTATTTTCATTAGAGAATCGATAGTTGTGATATATATGGATGCACCTCTAGTGATGTTTTTTCTTGTTATAAGATTTTAATCTGGAATCTTTATCTAGTCCATGGGTGAAAAAACAAGATACCAATATGGTTTGAAATTATGTTAAGAATAAAGTTTAATGTTATCTAACACTTTCACACAAAAATAATATTATCAATTAGTTTTGATGCGTATTTCTTTTTCTGTATCCCCTGTGGTGATTTTTCTAGGATTAATAAAACTCATTTTGGAACAAAGGCTGTCACAGAAACTAAAGAAAATGCCATTATTTCATTTGATTTATTATGATATACATCCTCCATAACATTTTTGTCTAGATAAAAATCTTCATATGTAATTACCCCAACCATGTACATAATAGAAGGTATATATTGTTTTTAATTTATGTTTTATAGAACTAAAAAATACATGGAGACTTCCAAAAGATATAAAAATGAGTTTCATTAGGTAGAAATACCAACATATTTGTTATTATTCTTTGGTTCACTACTCAGAATCCTCTTCCAAATTTTATATCAGAAGGGGACCCATCATTAATTCATATTAATTGACTAACAAAACACAGAATTAATGGAGATTATGATATTCTCACTATCATAATATGTCACATTACTTTTGAATGAGAAATTTCATATTAGATGATTCTAAGTGTAGTTATGAACCCAATCCTAGTCAAATATATCTCTCTCATTTAAGGAGAGGTCTATGCTTAGAATGTGTAATGATACCCCTATGGAAACCAATCCCCCATATCCACTATATATGATACATTTGAATTTAAAAAATACTAAATATTTATCCATGTCTTTTTGGGAACTATTTCATTCAAGGGGGAATTTACATAGTCCTCCCATGCATCCTAATCAATTATGTCACCCTTATATTAGGAATAAAATGTAGGGGTTTCCTTAGAGGAAACCACTATTCCTATTTTCCAATATTATCCTATCTGTTATTTCCAAAATTTTCAATTTCGATATATCTTCTATTAGACAATCATATACTGTCGGCCACTAAGCTATTTTTCATTCTAACACTTTATGTGGTTCTATTTTGGTATCATTCATATATATAGTTATCCATTTTAGTGAATTAATTAGACTAATAAGTTAAAAATTTATATATGATTGTATATATGAAGAATTATAATCAGAAGAAATCTAAAAATGAACATAATTTGATATATGTCTGAATTAACCACCCATCTCCCCACATGTTATTAAAATCTAAAATTTTCAATAAATCCTATGATTAAATTAATCTGAAATTCTTTTTTGGGAGTAAAGAACATATTATTAAAAAATTAAGCGATGAATAAGTCAACAAAGATAATATATATCCTAGATAAGAACTTTATATGATTAATGAAACTATCCCGCCACCCAATAGATAAATAATTTATAAAATAAAATTATTGGTGCGGGTGGTGTTGTTTATAATATAATTTTAATTGTTAGTGTATGTATTTAAGGAAAAAAACATCATGTTGACTGAATAAGGCTTTGATATAATTCTTATTTATGTAAAAATACCTATACCATCCCAAAAATAAAATATAGGCCCTACATTTTTATTCCAACATCTCCTTGATATAGAGAAATTTATATCATCATACAAATACTACGATACAACACAAATAACAATTATAGGGAATACAATTGAAAGGGGGTACATACCCTTGGGAACAAGTGGTTCCCTATACCCACACACCTAGTTCTTGTTTGAGTAAAAAAATTAATAATATGTTTGGTATAAATTATAAATTGTCAAAAAAGATTTTATAATAGTTACAAGACATAAAAAATTATTGCATCGCATAAATTTCCTACACATTTTGGTTAAGATATTTATAGAGTTTAAAAAACATAATCTAATCAATCAGCTGTATTTTTGAACTAATGGAATCATCTTCTAATATATATAAACAAAATTATAATTACTAATTCTTCTCCATCTGTGTAAAATCCTCCATAAAATTATCATGTAAGAAATTCCATGTTTTTTTCTTTTATTTATAACTTTGGAAAATAGACAAATTATAATTTATGAGTTCAACACCCTGTAAATGAATGCATATAACTATCTCAATCAGGGAATAAACATGGAATAGATTTCCTGGTTAGAATAATAAATCATCATAATGTAATAACCAACTGAAACTGATATCATAATATATCCACAGATTGAAATGAAAATAAATAGATCACATGGATACTAATTATAAGTTCTGTAGTGATAAAATTCAAAACATGGGAAATCAAATTCCGGACCATAAGATAATAAATTATGATCTTAATCATCATGATATGATTGTTAATGACCTGTGTCTATGAAATATATTTTTTGGGAAATAAATAATCCGACTCAAAAATATTCAAGTGACACTTTGAATAATCAAAGGGCAATATAATTTCGATCTTCACCCCTCAATTGTTTATTTAAAATGCATTCAACATATGATATAATAAGTAAAAAATACATAATAAAATTTTATAATTATCATATCCACTAAGATAATAATCTACCCAAAAATATTACTTTCCCTATTTCATTAAGAGGTATAATATTATAATATCATATATTGAGAATTGAGGGGGATGGTTAAGCATTATATAGTATAATTTCTTGAGTAACTAATAATCATCTGTATTGAAATAAAAAAGTCTAGATATTTTCAATGGTTAACTAATCACTGAATATAATGGATTTATATATAGGTATTCGTCAATCTAAATTATAAATGAGTAATAATATATGTTTATGTCTATAATTTCCATATTAAATCAATACATGGAATACTAGTGATTATATTTTAATAAAATTCATGGAAATAATCATATTAAAAAAGAAAATTCATTTGAAGAGTAGTTTTTCTGACTCACGGTCGATGGAGATGAATGAAATTGGTAGGGATAGATCTTATAGTTGATATAAATGTCAATTACATAATACATTTGAATATTTTGATAAATGGTTTCAAATAAAACATTTACCTTTGTAATAAATGTAACATATATGGTAGTCTAAATAGATAAAAATCATCCATTGCAGATATTGCTTTGAACGTAACACAAAACAATACACTAGCAATCGTATTATTTCATACCAAAAGTTAAACTTACCAAATATTAAATTAACAAAGTAATCAATAAATACATTGGGTAATGTAAATAAAATGAGTGTCAATGCATTGGAATATGAAAATGAGGACGAATATTAAGTATCAAAAGTGATTTTAGAAGCATTTTAATCATTGAAATAAAATATAAAATTATATATGAAATTCCAAATTAGCTTTTCAAAAATTAAAGATAATGGGTTTATAAACTATTTCATTTAAAATATATTTTAAAATGTATCCTTTAAAATGACATAGTGTTTTAAAAAAATAATATTGATCCAAATATATATATATATTTGATTTTGAAAAGTAAATATCTTAATTAGATAAAATTATATATATTGATAGGGTACATTGAAAATATAGTAATGAGGAAATTTTTTATTAAAAATAATCTAATATAAGTGGATTACTTGATTCCATATAATAATTTTTTTTGGTAAACCTAATCATGGAATTGAAATGATCATGATGAAAATTCATAATAGAGTTTCCAAAATCATTTAAGAAAAACATAATTTATTAAAAATTGAGGATTTTAAAAGGGGATTTCCAAAAAAATATTAAACCATGACATAATACTAAATAATACATTAAAAACTAAAATCATACATAACATATTTGAAGTATATTCCAGTGAATGATCATAACTGAATGAATGAAAATTTCATTACACAAAACTATTTGGACTAGGAAAACAATTGAAATATAATATATTTGATGAAATGAGTTGATTGTGATTATTATATAAAATTAAATAATATGTATTTTAGTATATAAAATTAATGGTATAATAAATAAATATATCATTATATATAGGAACCATTGTGCATAACATTTAACATATCTGAAATAATCAAAATTGAGAAAAATAAGATTCCATAAATTTTTAGTTACAACCCTGTGATAAAATTAATGTGGGATATAATGTAGTAAAAAAACATCATGTAATTTTAGGCAATAATTATACAATATGATAATGGGAAAAAAATTTCATCATGAAAAAACAATGTGTTAAACATAAACAAATTTCTAGAAATAAAATGTTTTTATAATAATCCCTTACCTTGAATTCCTTCTAACTTGATCTCACTATTAATAACCGCATAATAAACTTTACCAAAATATTCATATAAATTATAATTATTTTCATGTATTTAATGTAATGATCTGAAAATTATGTGGATTTTTTTTTAAAATACATGGGAATTTTTAGGAGTCCACAAAAATTTACGGCACACGATTCTGAGGCCCGGTTTTCCCAGAATCAATTTCTGAAGTTTTGTTCGGGTAAGTTCAGTAAACGTACGATTTGGATTTCATAAATTTTGAACTGGTTCTCGAAATTTAAATCTAAGGATTCCGTTGAACTCGCCGCACCGGTATTCGCTTAAGGAGACTTTTATTTCGACAGTAGTGAGTTGAGAATAAAAGATACTTTTTGGGGTTTTAAGAGATTGAATTAAATAAAAATTAAGTGTGTGACTATATTTTTATTTGATGGTCAAATTATACTCATGAAATTTGGAGGTGTGACCACCACACCTTAACCTCCCATGAGAGGTTATGGTGGTGTGGCCCACCCAAACCTACCCTCTTGTGAGAGGTTATGACATAAGAACCACACGGGGCTAAACTCCCCTATTAATGGCGGGAGCGGAAAATCTCTAAACTCTCCTCATTAATGAGTGAGAATTTCTCCACACCCTCCATACTTTATGGTTACACCTTCAATTTAATTAAATCATGCAAACTCTCTTAATTAACTTGTGCCAATCCAACACATTAATTAGCTGGATCCAATTTCATTTATTTCACATTTTTTGAATTTTGTGCCAACGAAATAATAGTAAAACCTATCTATTATTATTTTCTTTGGATTCTTGGTGGATACTTGGGAGAATATGGACGAACTCTCCCAAAGAAGAATGATGAACTCCAGCCTTCATCAACTTCTTCCTTGGAGCTTCTATCGACGTGGGATATCTCCAACTGACTAACCCTCTGTATCGTTGTCAACGAGCCGACAAAGCTCAGGATTGGAAGCCTACAGCAGACGTGACAAACGATTATATTCTTTGTATTATTTCGATGACTCCATCAACGAATGAAGAATGACGAACAAAGGGAGGGTTTTTTACATGTTAAAGCTTTCCTTGAATATTCTTCAATGGTTGGAAAGGAATTGTATGCAGTTGAGTTTTTGTTCATCCTCTTACTTCTGGATGAGCCAATTGATACCACCCTGAACACATAGGGTGCGATCCAACCCAACATTTCCCAAACCCTCCACAATTCCTATTTGTGATGAACATCGACATGGTGATGAGGCGACAGAACGATGAAGGCGGCGGCGACAAAGGTCGCGCTACCCGTAGCCACCACAAATGGCACCGCCCGAGCAGAGTTCCGGTGCCCCGAGTGGAACCATGACCCTCCAGCCGACTCACCCTGGTTGCACTGCCACTGGCCTGCATCACCTGGCTCCCGGCTGCCTCCCAGCCTGGGCGAGCCCTACCTGACCGTTCGTCGCCCTGCCTGGGGTCCTGCCGACCGCCCGCAGGCCCGCCTACTGGCCTGCTCAGTCGCCCCCCAACTAAACTGTCACCCTAGCTGCACCGTCCTCTCGAGCCATCCCACACAGCCCCTTGCGATGCTCAGTATGCACTAGCCTAGCTGCACCTTCTGGTTTGAGCAGCATCGGGTCGTGCCCTTGCGACACACTGGGCCGAACCGGCCCCGTGCCCGGGTTGAATCGCCCATGCGTCCTGCTGGGTGTGTCCCAACTGGCCAGGCCGAACCTAACATGCGAGCATGCCCAATGGGCTGGGCCAGACCCAATAAGTCTGACCGAGTTGACCAAGACATAGTTGGCCCAGACTAAGTTGGGTCAGGTCGGTCCGACCGGGTCAGGCCGGACCCGGTCCCACTACTGACCCCCTTTACTTTCTATTGGACATATCTTTAGTACCAGACGTCCATTTAATGAACCGTCAATAGTGCTGGTAATCATGGAGCGTTATGGTCCCTTTGAGAATACCTCACTGGAGATCGGGGTATAAGTTTAGTTATGGTCAGGGTGGATTGTGGACGAATCCAACTGGGCCCTCGGGACTAAAACACTAATAACTCACAGACCTGGCATCTGATAGACGTGTCGTCTGTTACATTATGACCACTATGAAGTGGTGGAAATTTTAGTTAATTCTTCATGGGACTTCATGGAAGTTTATAAATTGACTTGTAGCTTGTGATTCAAATCTTCCAGAGATGAGCGACAATTTGTGCCGGAACCTAATAATTGTCTGAGACCTGACGACTGCTGACCGATTCGACTCGGAGTGATTTGACTAGCCCTGTGGGGAGCGCCTTGGTGTTGCATCAGACCCACAGTGGGGAGTTCCATGGTGTCGCGTCATACCCAATTTACTCGATAGGAGTAGTACCTCAGCAAGAAACATGGGGGAGTACCTATGTGTGATGTGGCACACCCATGGTGGGGACTACCACTATGTGACGCGGTGGACCCATAGTACTCGACATGAGGAGTATCTCAGGAGTCTGAGGTTAGTGGGAAGCCCCTCTGTGTGACGTGGTAGGCCCACTGTACTCAATATAGGAGGATTTCTCCAGCGAGGGTTCGAAATGTTACTACCACTAGAAGAAATCTTGGTTTGAGAAGATTTAGTAAATTTTGTGTTTAGCTCATGATTGAGATAGATTACTTGATAACATTGGTATATGTATGTCCATATACATAAGTGGGGATATCTGTTGAATTCATTCATTGGGATTATCCTTATTTTATTTTGAGAGACCATGAGGGTCTCGGGGTCCCTACTGAGTATTGTTATACTCACCCATGCACGGGCTATGCCCGCACCTCGTCGTGTTGGATGCAGACGATGGACTGCACTGACTGGGGCTGAGTGTACTAGGACTGGACGGTACCTGGAGGTGGACCATACAGTGTGACAGTGCATAGAGGAGGTGAACGGATGTGGAGTGCTGTGGAGGTTATCTTTACCTACCCTTTAGGTAGGAACAGTGGTGGATGACCCAGTATCTATTTTCCCATTCTTCTATTGTACTTGTATTTCTAAATTTGGATTTTATTCTTCCCCCTACTTTCATCACACTTTTGTATATAGTTTTACTTAGTGTTTTTCTTTCAAATCGTACTCTCTTGTGTGCATTTTCAGATTATAAAGGAAATTCATTCCCATTTTGAGGGAATTACACCATTGGTGCTAATCGCTAGCCACTGGCGTATGAAAGGTGGGGTTGGGGTAGTCACGGCATGGGCCTCAGGGGACGGGTCGTGACAAATTGGTATCATAGGAGTCGATTCTACTTCTGAACTTAGGACTCTGATATTTTCTGTGAAGCTATAGTGTTAAGGGTATTGATTATGTTTTTTAGTGCATGGAGTCCAGTGTTGGTGTGGTGGTCGAAGTATCCATAAATAAGGACCCTAACTACTGATTTCTGATTCAGTGCACAAAAACACTTATTGCATGTGTGTTTTCAAACGATTTATTTATGTTAGGTCAACAAAGTCAGCTCACCAGTTGTAATATTTGATCATGTCACATCTGTTTCTTTCATGATGCCTCCCCACAGACGACCAATGATAATTCCGAGAGTTGTACGCTCAGATAGACCACAGAGCGACGAGGCCTAGGTGAAAGGACCTCTTCTATTGGAGGCACCAGCGGTACCACTACATGTTGTGCCACCACTGCCACCAGCCCCAGCAATAGACGATGTCGACTTCTTGAGCATGTTGAATGAGTTCCATAACCAAAGGCCACCCAGGTTCAAGGAATAGATGGACCCACAGGCAGCTGAGGATTGGATGGAGGTTGTGGTGAGAGTTTTTTGACTCGTAGAGACACCTGATGACTTCATGGTGATCCTTGCCGCGAGTCTCCTTCAGGCAGCAATAGATAGATGGTGGAGCCTTATGCTCCTTGTGCATGACGAGGCGACACTACTCTGGGTAGAATTTGATAGCTTGTTTCGGGCAGAGTTTATCCCAAAAACCCTACATGCAAGGTAGATACAGGAGCTACTACATCTACAGTAGGGGTAGCATGATTGTAGATCAGTAATCAGTGAGGTTTACCGACCTCTCGCGCTACTCCATAGATATGGTACATGACCCATTCTTCAGGGACCATACCTTTATGTAGTGGATCAGGAAAGAGGTCAGGGCTTTGATGATCTAAATAAGCATCCCGATGCAGGAGGGGGTGCTGGAGAGAGCCCTCCTGGTGGAGAGTTTCTTTGTTGAGCAGTCTCCAGCGGCGAGTCCCACCACTAGTCAACATGTAGCGGATTCTTTTGCAGCTGGCAGTAGACAGATGTCGCAGAGGTCCAAGAGGACTAGACCCATGGGTGGACGACCGCATGACTCAGGATCAGTTGTGTGGGGCACCTAGGGCAGAGAAATACATGTCAGGAGGGGATAGTGTTACTCATGCGACATGTAGGGTCACATGTCTCGTGACTATCTGACCAGCCATTAAGATGACCAGTAGACGGTTGAATGACCGCCCATACAGAGGCAGTGATTCAATCGAGGCATTCTGCAGGGAGTAGGAGGACATAGAAGAGTAACTGGTTGTGAAACTTGCGATAGATGACGTTTCGAGTAGTTATCTCCACCACAACTAGGAGGTCCACCCCGATCGCAGGAAGCTCGTGGATATGGGAGAGCTCAACTCTAGGGAGCTGAGGCCAATAATCACGGCACTACAGAGATGATTCATGGTAAACTTTATGCATAATTCACCATAGCTACAGTTCTTATAGACATAGGTGTCAGTCACTCTTTCATTACCACTTCCCTCATTCAGAGATTGGAGATTTTGACTAAATTGTTGGCTCGATCATTATGGATAGCGAATCCTACGAGAGCATATTTTACGATTACTCACTGGTGCCGGTCGTGTGATCATACTCTAGGATGTGAGAGCTTCAGATAGGATCTCCTTGTAGCGGCGTCGAGGCCTTACGACCTCATCTTGGGTATGGATTCGTTATCTACAGTCCATGCTTATATAGGCTTTATTAGGCGCAAAGTGCAGTGTGTCCACACAGATGGGACTAGGTTTACCTTCACCGATGAGAAGGGAGCCTTTTCAGCACAGGACTGACTTACTTGGTGTAGGCTGCAACCGATAACTCATTAGTTGGCTTGCCTTACCCTCAGAGCAGTTGATGTGGATAGTCCGACTTATCCTGTAGTGATGGACCAGTACGCGGATGTTTTCCCTGACGATGTTATAGGACTACCTCCTCAAGGAAAGGTGGACTTATACAATGTCATGTACCCTGGGATGGCACCGATATCCACACCAGAAAATAAGATGGCTCCTGTGAAGCTTCACGAGCTGCGGGTACAGCTAGAAGACTTGTAGGAGAAGGGATTCAACTGGCCTAGTGTTTCTCCCTAGACAGCCCTGATTCTGTTCACCAATAGGGTGGATGGAAGATTGAGGCTTTGTGTTGAGTACCGTCACCTGAACTAGGTGACCATGAATAAAAATTACCCACTCCCCAGGATAGAAGACCACTTTGATAATCTGAAGGGAGCATGGTGGTTCTCGAAGATAGACCTCAGATTAGGCAATCACCATCTCAGAGTTCGAGACGAGGATGTGCAGACGAAAAAATTCATATGTTGGTATGGCCACTACATGTTCTTTGTTATGCCATTCGGGATAACTAATGCTCCAGTAGTATTCATGGGACTCATGAAAAAGATCTTCCAGCCATTCCTCGATCACATTGTCATAGTTTTCATCTATGACATTCTGATCTACTCGACTACTGAGGAGGAACATGCCTACCATTTGCGGGTAGTACTAGACACACTCCGAGAGCACCAACATTATGGTATACTCTCGCAGTACCAGTTTTGGATCCGAGATATCCACTTTTTGGGACACATCATCTTGGAGGATGGAGTTGTAGTGGATCTAGTGAAGATTGTGGCAGTACATTCTTGGGATACACCCAGGAGTGTGACAGGGGTACGATGTTTCTTGTGTTATGTTGGGTTCTAACAGAGGTTCATTCCATAATTCTCGAGAGATGTATCCCCACTATCTTCCTTGACGAAGAAGGGTAACCCTTTGCATGGTCGGAGAGATTCCAGTAGAGCTTTCAGGAGCTGAGACAGAGGCTGACTAGTGCCTCTATATTGAGGCTTCCAAATGAATTCATAGGGTATCTAGTATTCTGTGACGCATCAGGGACTGGACTCGGGAGTGTCCAAATTAATGAGTGAGCATTGATCTCATAATGTTCTCTGCAATTGAGACAACACAAAAAGAACTATGCTACCCATAACCTGGAGTTATCAGTAGTGGTCTTCGCCTTAAAGATGTGGCGGCACAATCTGATGGACGAACGTTTTACCATGTACTCTGATCACAAGAGTCTTAGGTATATCTTCACTCAAAATAACATGAACCTGAGACAGTAGTGATAGATTGAGTTCATCTAATATGTTGACTTCGAAATAGTCTATACTATTGGAAAGGGGAATGTTGTAGCAGATCCACTCAGCAGGAGATCTGGTATAGAGCTACTAGGCGAGGTGATAGAAGAGTTGGATGCCTTACATATATCCATTGTGGATAGAGATGAAGCATCCTTTCTACAATCTCTTATAGTCACTCCCCCACTTCTTCATCGAGTCAGGGAGGCACCACATAGAGACACTGACTGCGAGACACGATGTGCTCCGATATTCACAGGGCAGGCACCAGATTGATTTTCTTATGGTGGGGAGCACACCATCCTCTTTAGAGGACGTACTATGGTGCCTGTGTCACATCAGGATGAAGTGTTGAGGGAGTTTCACACATCCTCTTTAGAGGCACATCCAGGAGTGGTGAAGATGTATCAGGACCATCGTCGACAGCACTCGTTGCCATGTATGAAGAAGGCTGTAGAAGATTTTGTCTCTCGATGCCTCACTTTTCAGCAAGTGAAGATGGAGCACCAGGTACCAGCAGGCTTCTTTCAGCCTTTAGAGGTCCTATAGTGGAAGTGGGATGGGATATCCAAGGACTTCATGACTGGACTTCCACGTATATCCAGGTGTCATGACTTGATATGGGTGATCATCGACCGACTCACCAAGTCATCCCACTTCCTACTGATCAGAGAGAAGGGTTCAGTATAGAGCTTGGGATGCCTCTACGTGCATGCGATTGTGCGGCTACATGGAGTACCTCCTTTTGTATTTGATTTTGACTCATGGTTTACTTCCCTGCAATGGAAGGAGTTGCAGGAGGATTTCGGGATGTAGCTTCGTCTGAGCACCACCTAACATCCTCAGAAGGATGGCTAGACTGAGCAGACCATTCAGACCCTTGAGGACATGTTGCGTGCTTGTTTCCTTGAATTTGATCGCAGTTGGGAGAATCACCTACCTTTTGTGGAGTTTTCATAAAAAAAACTATCACTCAACCATAGGGATGACACCTTTTGAGGTGTTATACAGGCGACCTTGCAGATCACCTTTGTGATGGACTGACCCAGGGGAGTCATCACTTGTGGGGCCATATATGGTATGGGCTACCACGGTAAAGGTAAAGATCATCCAGGAGCGGATGAAGACTGCACAGACTAGGCAGAAGTCGTATGCCGATAGGAGACAGAGACCTGTGGAGTTTGAGGATGGTGACCATGTCTTTCTATGGGTCTCACCATGACGGGGTCAATGAAAATTTTTCTGAGGCGGCAAGTTATCTCCGAGATTAATCAGACCTTTCAAGATCCTTAGAATATTAGGTGTGGTGGCATAACTCATATCTCTTCCACCTCCGTTGCACGGGGTGCATGACTTCTTCCATGTATCTCAGTAGAGGAGATACGTGAACGACCCTTCTCACATCATCGACCATTGAGATCTGGACATCGGTGATGGGGATACTTACATCGACGTTCTAGTGGAGATTGAGGATCGATAGGAGCGGGTCCTAAGTGGATGGTCGATACCTCTAGTGTGTGTTTGCTGGCATCACGAGAACCTCTAGAAGAGAACATGGGAGAGGGAGGCTTAGATGTGTGCTCAGTAACCCCATGTGTTCCCTTTGTTCATGTTGTAGCTTACGGGGACATAAAGTCCTACGTTGGGCAGAATGTAAAGACCCAGAAATGCCATGGATTTTTTTAAATACATGAGAATTTGTACGAGTCCATGAAAATTTACAGCTCACGATTCTAAGGCCCGGTGTGCCCGAAATCAATTTATGAAGTTTTGTTATGGTACGTTCAGTAAACATACAAGCGGGTTTTTATAACTTTCGAACCAGTGCTCTAAAATTAAATCCAATGACACCATTGAACTCACAGTGTCAGTATTCGCTTAAGGAGACTTTTACTTCAACGGTAGTGATTCAGGAATAAAAGATAGTTTTTGGGGGTTTTTACATATTGAATTAAATAGAAAAAAAGTGTGTGGCTTTATTTTTATTTGACGGTTAAAATATCCTCATGGAAGTTGGAGGTCAGACCACCAAACCTTAAAATCCCTTGAGAGGTTACGGTAGTGGGGACCACCCAAACCTAACCTATTGTGAGATGTTATGACATGGGGACCACACAGGGCAAAACTCCCCTATTAATGGTAGGTGTGGATAACCTCTCAACTGTAGGATCGAAATAACAATGTAGATGCTCAATATACAAGAGGGGTGAATTGTACACTTTAAAAATTCCTTTGGAACCTTTAAAGTTAGTTATGGATAACTATGTTTTCCTTAGTCAAGGAAAATCTAGGTTTAACAACGTTAAACTAAACAAATACACAACAACTCTAATCACCAACTGAAGTTTTGGAACCGAGGTTTACAATATACGATTCTACCTTAAATCATATAGAATCTTAAACTAATAAGAGTACAATTGTATGGAAATACAAGAAGGTTATACTTTCCTTAAAATAAAATATGCAGTGGAAAAACAAGTAGTAAAACTACAAGTAACAAGATATGAATCTTTTAACCCAAAGAGAAGGGTATCCAAAAACCTTGGATAAAGGTCCCTTGATTTATACTTTCATGCAAGTCTGTCTTACCCACACCAGGGTTAGACCTCAATACGAAGATCGGAATCTCTGTCTTGCTATCCCCGCAAGCCCTCATCTTTAAGGTAGCTGGAACCTCTGTCTTCCTCAGCAAGGAAGCCCTCAAACATAAAGGTAGTCGGCACCTCTGTCTTCCTATCCCCAGAAGTCCTCGAATGTAATCACCAACATCCGGAGTCGCACAAAGAAATCTGAATTAGCTGTTCGGTACGCACAAGGAATGAAAATATTCTCTCTCTAGAAATCACCTTAAAAACGTGCGTTCTCTAGATTGATCAAATTCTTCATTTCAGTGATTAGCTCTTTCAAATGAGCTCCTATTTATATTAAAATTTCTAACGGTCGGCTCCCTCTTCCAACAGTCATATTTTCCATGAAATTTGGAGGGACATGTACATGTGTAAATCAACCAAAGGATAATTAGAAACAGAATAGAAGACATCGTTTTATAACAAACTATGTATAACTGAATGTACGACATCGTTTTGAAATGAAGCATATGTAAGTAATGGCTAATCAATATTTCGTAGTGTAAGCAAGCTAAATATTCAGAGTCTAACCAAAATGATGTTTAGAGTCTATGTTAACAAATATTCGGATTCTATTTTATATGAATTCGGTGTCTGGTTTCACTAGATATCGGAATCTCAACTTGAAAAGTTGGGAGTCGAACTTCTTAAGAGTTCGGAATCGAACTTCTTGAATGTTTGGAGTCGAACTACTTAAGAGTTCAGAGTCAAACTTCTTAAGAGTTCGGAGTCGAACTGCTTAAGAGTTCGGAGTCGAACTGATTAAGAGTTCGGAGTCGAACTGCTTAAGAGTTCGGAGTCGAACTACTTAAATGTTCGGAGTTGATCTGCTTCAGAGTTCGGAGTTGAAGTCCTTAAGAGTTCATAGTCGAACTACTGAAGAGTTCGGAGTCGAACGACTTAAGAGTTCGGAGTCGAACTACTTAAGAGTTCAGAGTCCAACTTCTTCAGAGTTCGGAGTCGAACTACTTGAGATTTCTAAGTCGAACTACTTGAGAGTTCGGAGTCGAACTTCTTCAGAGTTCGGAGTAGAACTACTTGAGGGATCGGAGTCAAACTTCTTAGGAGTATGGAGTTGAACTTCTTGAGATTTCGGTGTCGAACTACTTAATAGTTCGGAGTCTAGAATTCGGATTAAAACTCCATTATAGATCACATCCAGAATTCGGATCCTAGAAAAAGAATTCTCCAAATCATTTCATTATATGGCTCCGGAAATTTGGTTATGAATCCGGTTTTTGAATTTAAGAATAATATTGTTATGTATGAGAAAATCTAGGTTAAGGTAAATTTCCTTAAAGAAGTAAATTTTCCTTATGGGGGTAAAAAAAATATTTGCTTATATATAAGATGTTTGTGCTTGTCAAAACAAGAAGAATGTAAATGTCATAACGAAAACCTTATTGACTCAACAATCTCCCCCTTTTTGGAAAGCACAAACATCCTTTCGAAAAAGCATATAAGGATTTTGAAAATTTTCATTAGACTTTGAAAATTAAAACTTATCTCCCTTTGTTCACGGAAAGAAGTGAATACAACTAACTCCCCACTTAGGCATTGAAACTATAAGGATTGTATTCTGAGTTTCCAGAGTAGAGTTTTCATTATTATAAGAATGAAAAATACTTCGTAGTGGGAAAATCCCCCTTTCTTTAAGGATATTTCTCTTAGAAATTTTTCCTTTCTCCTCCTTAGGAATAGTTCTTTTTTATTCTCCCCCTTTGTGATTTTAAAAAAGAATTGAAGGGAATGGAAAACAAAGTATGCTACATAAAACATTATTATATAACAAGATACAAACAAACCAGATAACCATTTCATTAGAGTTGGGAAAAAATACAAGGAAAGAAAACTACAACAAAAGATCAGAGTGGGTTCATTTGTCTTCATTTTCCTTCGGAATGAGCTGCTTCAACAAGGCTTTGAGTTTCATAAAGTCTCTTTGATCTTCCTCTCATTTCCTCTCCATGTATTTTACCTTTTCTTCTTGAGCTTTTAAAGCCTCTGCCTGAGCCTCCACGACTTCTTTCTGCAACTTCAAACAACTCATCTTGCTTTTCCATCTTCTGCTGAAACTCAATCCAGAAATCTCATTTAGTTTTCCAATTTTATAGATACTGAGTTAAGCATCCCATTCAGATCATTGACCTGTTGATTCCATAAATTTTTCTCCTGGGTCAACTTCTCAGAAATCTCATTAACCTTTTTATCCTCCATTTCAAAAGCATTTTGAAATTCAGCCTGAAAATCCTCAAATTGAACTAAATCTTCATCAAATCTCTTAGAAAACATGGTTACTTTACTGTAGGACTTCCTATGCACGTCATAATCGATCAGAAAACATTTCTGTTCAGCTTCCAACTTCACAAACTTATCCATTACCATGGATAAAGAATCTGATTTCTGATTCATAGATTGTTTCAGCAAATGGCATTTTGAATCTATTGGTGGATGAATCAGAAACTTCTATTTGAGATTCTTCTTCTTCAACTGGCATCAGCTTTCTTCTAGAGGTACCACCAACCTCTATCCTTCTGATGAAATCTTTAATAGGTGTCTCTATGAGAGTTTGCTTCCCTTTAACAGCTCTCAGAACGGTTTTCTTATTAAGGGATACTTCTTCATATTCAGAAACTTGAACAATCTGATCTTCATCTGGTTTCTTTCTTTCTTGACCTTCCTCAAGAAAATTCCTCTCATAGGATTCTTCTTCATCATACATGAAATTTTCTTCTTCTTCTTGATGTTTATTGCTAGCTTCCTCATCTCCCTTTCTCGAGGTAACTATCTTTGCAGATTCAGCCTTATCTTTGTAGTTTTGTACTTGCTTGATCAAGGTATCCATATCTTCAATCTCCTCCTCTTATTCTTCTTCTACTTCTTCCTCTACTGCTTCAACAACTTCCTTCTCAGCTTCTACTACTAGTTCTTTATCCTTGTCCTTTTTCGGAGTGACACAATGTTTTACTATAGTTTCTGGTAAAAAAGGTTCAACACCGAATGTTTCCAGAACTGGAAGCCTTTCAGAAGCCAACTCTGTAACTTTTAGCAAAGATCGCAGTAGTTCAGCTTCAGACATCTTCTTTCTCAATTTCTTTTCCTTCGCTTGTCTCTCTAGCTCTTCACTAGCTTTTTCCATTAATTCTTTAGCCTCAGCAGGGTACAGTCCGAATTGAGGATCCCCTTCCTTCCTTATTTCTTTATCTTCACTTCACTTTGCTGCTACTTCATATATATAAGTTTTCTGCTTCTCCGGTTTGGGGGGAGCAGATTGAGTTTCCTTAGTCTGGGGAATTTCTTCATCAGTAACCACTTTCATAGCCTTTCTCTTCTTACTTTTCTTTTTTGAAGGTTCAGAAGATTGTGTTTCTTTTTCAGCTGCTTCAAACTCCTCCACAGATAGGGGTAAAATTCGTCGGACTCACAAATCCCATCTTCATCCTCTTAAGAGTATTATCACTGACTAGCATGAGCATGCAATTACTGATCTTTGATTTGCAGGAAACATTGAAGGATTCTAAGAATCGAACAATCAACTTAGATAACAAGGAAGGAAACATGATAATCTGAGCTCTCAAATTCCCTTCTTTGATATTCTTGATCGTAACCAAGACATGCCTCATCGGATTTATCTTTCTTAGATTTACCAAGAAATCAAAGACATAGATATCACTCTTATTCAGATTGACCTTATCTCCTCTTCTCGGAACCAGAAAACCTTGCACCCATAGTTGAAGAATTCTATTGATTGGAGTGAGTTGAGAAATCTAAATTGTTGATTCATCCTTAAGCCCAAGACACTTCGGTGCCTTCTCCTTATTGAAATTCCCTTGCACATCATGAAGTTTGTGAGAGCAAAATTCAGCCTCTCCTTCATATGATATACCAACCAGGCTCATTGCCTTAGTGTAAGAAATTTTATAAGTCTTCCCATAAGTTTTGAGAGAAAACCTCTCTCTGCCATCTTCCACCATGAAGGAAACAGACTCATAAAACTATATCAACAAATTAGTATAAACCGGATCCTGTTTATCTGACTTTTCTATGAAGACATCTTCTCATCCATTGAGTCTAAAATTATTTGAAATAAGAGAATCAAGCTTATAAAAATCCAGGTAAACTAACCTTTACCCTGAAACTAACCACTTTGAGATAGGTTTCATAGTTGACATATCCTGAGAAGCTACTTCAACAGACATTCGGAGTGAAGTAAACTGTAAGATTCAGATCGACTTCACAAGGTTCGGAACTGGCCTTAAGAGGAGTAGTAGAGCTTCGAGACACAAAATCTTGAAAACACGATGTGGGATGAGTCTCAGGGTCCCCTTTATATAGGCAAAGAATTTGACCGTTGGTCTTCCAAAATCAATCTAATGGTTGAAAACACTTTGATCAGATCTGACGGTTGAGAATAATTCCTCAAGGATAAATTTTACTCCGATATATTGAGGTTTTTTAAAGAAAACATTCGGATTTGAGGAAAAACTAGAATCCAAACTTCAAAAAACAAGGAAAATACCAGTATGTAATATTTGATTAAGAAACTATAAGTAAGAAAAACATAACTTACGGATTAACAAGAAATATTGTTTGTAATTGGTAATATTCTTCTTTTAAAAAAACTTCATTATGAAAGTTCCAGTATGAAAACCTCGTTACGAAAACTCCAGTACGAAAATCTCCATTCCGAAACTTATCAGTACGAAAATTCCATTCCGGAAGTTTTCAGTACGAAGACTTTCATTCCGGAAGTTCTCATTTAGAGAATTTCAGTCCTGAAAATTTCAGTTCCGGTAATTCCCATTCCGGAAATTTTAGTTTCAGAAATTTCGTTTCCGGAAGTTCAGTTCTGAAAATATTTTTTTTATAAAAATTTACTCTAACAATCAAATGTACTCCCCCTATAAAAAGGTGTTTATTACTATTAGGAGAACTGTTCAACAATAAGTTAATGAAGAATGATTACCTTACAGTTATCATTCCTAAATTTTTTTTAATGTATTAAAATATATCGAAGGGTAAAGATTTTGTGAAAAAATCAGCAAGTTGATCTTGCGTTCCGATAAACTGAAGAATGATATCTCCTTTAAGTGTGTGATCCCTAAGAAAGTGATGCCTAATATCTATGTTCTTTTCACGAGAGTGATTTGCAGGATTCTTACATAGTGTAATGGAACTTGTGTTATCACACAATATTTGAGTCTTAGTAAAACTCAAGACATAGTCTGTGAGTGTGTGTTGCATCCAAAACACTTGAGCACAACAACTTCCAGCTGCTACATATTCAGCTTCAGCAGTGGAAAGTGCTACTGAATGTTGCTTTTTGCAGGACCAAGATACTAATGAATCTCATATGAAATGATATGTTCCAGATGTACTTTTTCTATCCATTATACATCCACCAAAGCCAGAATCAGAAAAGAATTTTAGAAAAAAATCATTTCCAGAAGTATAAAATAATCCTAGATCTATGGTTCCCTTTAGGTAGCGAAAAATTCGTTTTACTGCCTTTAAGTGAGATTCCTTAGGACTGGATTGATATCTTCCACATAAGCACACTAGAAAACATTAAGTCTGGTCGACTAGCTGTTAAGTAATGTAGACTTCCAATCATGCCTCTAAATGATGTATGATCTACTAGTTTCCTAGCTTCATGAAGATCTAAAGAGTTTGAGGTACCAATGAGAGCACTTATACTCTTATTGTTTTCGTAATCGTGCTTTTTGAGAAGATCTTTAATATACTTATGTTGAGATATATAGGTTCCTTCTGGTTTTTGAGAAATTTGAAAACCAAGGAAAAAACATAACTCACCCATCATACTCATTTCAAACACAGACTTCATTAGACTTGCAAAAGAATCAGTTAAATATTGGTGAGTTGAACCAAATATGATGTCATCAACATAAATTTCAACAATCAAAACATTTTTATTATCTTTCATTATAAAAAGGGTTGGATCTTCATTTCCCTTAACATAGTTATTTTGAAGCAAAAATCATGTGAGTCATTCATACCATGCTCTTGGGGCTCGTTTAAGACCATACAAAGCTTTGGTAAGTCTAAAAACATGATCAGGATGTTTTGTATCTTCAAAACCAGGAGGTTGTTCAACAAAAACTTCCTCTTGAACATAACCATTAAGAAAAGCACATTTCACATCCATTTGAAAAAGTTTAAAATTGAAGAACGCTGCAAAGGCAAGTAGAATACGAATAGATTCAAGTCTAGCTACTAGAGCATAGGTTTCTTCATAGTCTATTCCCTCTTGCTGATTATAGCCTTTAGAAACAAGTCTAGCTTTATTTCTTACTATGACTCCATTTTCATCACATTTGTTTCTAAAAACCCATTTTACTCCAATAACAAAAGTTTCCTTAGGTATTTCAACCAAGGTCCAGACTGTATTCCTCCCAAATTCATTTAGTTCATCTTGCACGGCTTTTATCCAATCATCATCACCTAAAGCTTCATCAGTGCTTTTTTGTTCTAATTGGGAAAGAAATGATAGATGTTCTACTTCATTTCTTAAGGAATTTCTAGTCCTTACAGTTTGATTTACATCACCAATGATACTATCACTAGTATTATTCTTATGAAACACCTGATTTGGGTTTTGTAAAACCTATTCATCAACATAGGGTAGAATGTCTTCTGGGGTAAATATTTCATAAATATATTCTTGAACATTTTCCTTATCTAAATGATCTTTTATCAGGGGTTGACAATCAGTTTTTGAAAACACATCTGAGGATGTAAGTTGGGATAGTTTAAAAACAAAAGGATCAGACTCATAAAATTTTACATGCACTTTTTCATCAACAGTAAAAATGTTTTTATTAAAAACTCTATAAGACATGGAAGTTGTGGAATAACCTGAGAAAATTCCTTCATCAGATTTCGGTGTGAATTTATGTATGTTATCTTTAGTATTCAGAAAGAATACTTTGCAACCAAAAACCTTAAAGCAGTATAGTCTTGGTTTTCTACCATTACATAACTCATAAAGAGTTTTATTAAGAAAAGGTCTAATCAAAACTCGATTTATAGTATAACAAGAAGTACATATAGCTTCAGCCTAGAAATGTCTAGCTATAGAATATTCACTCGACATGGTTCTAGTTACCACTTGAAGAATTCTATTTCTTCTCTCAAATACACCATTTTTTGAGGAGTTCTAGGTGCTAAAAATTTGTGAGTAATATCTTTCCTACTACAAAAAGATTCAAAAATAGAATTTTGAAATTCTCTTTCATGATCACTATGAATAGATTTTAGTGGAAGATTTTTCTCATTTTTAACTTTTTCTCTAAATCTTTTGAAATAAGAAAAAGCGTCAAACATTTGTGCTAGAAAATAGACACAAGTAAATCGAGTGCAATCATCAACTAAAACAAACACATAGTATTTGCCTCCAATACTTCTAGTTTGTGTTGGACCAAAAAGATACATGTGCACTAACTGTAATGCATCAGTCATTGAGACTTCAGCAATTGATTTAAAACTATATTTATGTTTCATTCCATATTGACAAGGATCACAAATGTTAGAAGAATCAAATCTATGCTCTGGTATATCCTTAAATAGTTTCTTCTTATAGAGTTTACATATTTTTCTAAGGTTACAGTGTCCTAGTTTTCTATTCCATAGCAAGGAATGATCTTCCATTGCACTTAGTCAAGGTAAATCTTGTCTCTATAGGTCCTCTAAGTTCAAAGTAGAAACATTATCTTGCCTCTTGACTGAGAGAATAAATTCTTCCTTGGAATTGTGTACTAAGAACTTATCATTACTAAAATTCACAAGGTACCCTTCGTCACATAACTGACATATACTAATGAGGTTGTGCTTAAGTCCCTTAACAAATAAAACATTTGAAATCAAATTTTTACCTAGAAGAACAATATTACCAATACCAACAATTTCTCCCTATGCATTATCTCTGAAAGTTACCTTTTCTGCTTTCGTTTTGATAAACTTTTCAAAATAGCTTTTGTTTGCATTCATATGCTGGAAACATCCACTATCCATGTACCATGTATTTTTGTTGGTACTTCTTCTGTCTTCCTGAAAAAAAGAAAATAATTAGACTTTTGTAATCCAAACTTGCTTGGATTCGGAATTTCCAAACAACAAAATTTTAGAAACCCACATTTTCTTAGAAAAATAGGCATCATGAAAACCTAGATATTGGGTTTTATTTAAAGAAAAATTATTTTCCCAGTGACCACCACATTGACACTTGATAAAAAATGGGGCACTTTGTGGAACAAAGTAGTTGTTACTAAAAAGTGGTTTTTCATGGGTATAACCAATTCCGGATTTGTTTCTTAAAGGTGGTATTTGAGAATACATTTTATCAAAAATTTCCTTACCATGGGTAATGTTTGATAAACACTTCTTTAAGGAAAAGATTTTTGACTTGAGTTTGATAACCAAGATTTTATCTTCAAAATAATTAGATTTAAAATTAGATCTAGGCTCATAAAATCTTTTCCCAGAAATTACTTTTTCTAAATCTTTAGAAAGTTTGTCCCTCTCAGAACATGCTTCCTCAAGATTTTTTTAAATACTTATAAAATCAGCATTTTTCGTATCAAGATCTTTAAAAAGATCTGATATCTCTTTAGTAAGAATATAATTCCTATAGTTTTCCTTATCAAATTTCATATTGAGTTTGGAGTTCTCAATCTCAAGAAGTTCAGCAAACCTAGAAACTTCTTTATAGGTAGGTGAAGTATTTTCTTCATCAGAAGAGGATTCTTCATCAGAGGAATTATAATACTTGGTATCATTAGGATTTAAAGATACATTGGTCAATGATTCAGCATTTCATACCTTATCCATAAATCAATGATTGTCAATAGGTAATCTGGCTATAAGAAAAAGATTCTTCTTTCCTGAATATTAATAATCAGAAGATTCATCTGAAGAGTCACCACCACTGGGACTCCCAGTGTCATTTTCTTTTAGAACTTTCTTTGCTTTGGTTTTGTAATACTTCTTCCTGCTCTTTTCAGAAGGCCTTTCTTTCCTTTCCTTCTTTTTGAGAAGAGGGCAATCTGGTCTAATATGTTCAGCTCTCTTAAATTCATTACAAGTAACTTCTCCATCATTACTTTCTTTCCTTTCCATTTCCTTATACTTTGATTGGAAGTTTCTCTGGCCGGCTATCTTGTTCATCCTTCGAGCAAGATTTTCTAACTCATTTTCTAATATTTCACATTCACTAGAATCTGATTGAACAACCACCTTCTTAGTCTTGGAGCTGGTTACTATCTCAGGAGTCTTAGCTTTCATATAATTTGACGTAGTTGTGAAAGAAACAGTTCCATTCCTATTCATCTTTTTGATGTTGTCAGCATCTCTCTTCATTCTGGTTTCATGTTGGAGAAGAGTTCTGAATAGCTCATCACGAGAAATTTGAGTTACCTTCTTGTTCTCATCTATGGTTGTTCTCTTTGATTCCCACTCTTTGGGCATAATATCAATTATCTTATCTACAAGGGATTCATCATCTAAAACTTTTTCTCCCATAGACTGTAAGATGTTGACTATAGTCATAAATCTCTGTTAAACATTGCAGATTGGTTCACCATACGGAAAAATGAATCCATGGTATTCATCTCTAATAATAGCACTCCTAGTTTCAATAACTTTAGAAGTGAAAAAGTTTGTAACTTCTAACTTCTTCCAGATACAATTAGCTACTTCACAAGAACAAATTTGACTATATATATTTCTAGTCATTGAACATAGTAATGTATTGTGTACCTTATAATTGAGTTGATACTCTTTCTTTTCCTAGTTAGTGAACGTTCTAACTTCCTTATCAGGAATTTTATAATCACTAGTAAGCATAACAAAATTGTCCACTCCAGTGTTGATGATAAAAGTCTTCATTCGATATCTCTAATATTCATATTCATTACCATCAATGATCGGTGGTCTTGTAGGATTTAGATTTTCTATAGATCCAACATGGATTCCTGCCATACTAAAACAACTTGGGCAACCAAACTAGTTAGTAGAAAAAGTTCGTAACCACAATATTTGGAATGACTATGTTCGGAATGACAACGTTCGGAATGAAAAAGTTCAGAATGACAATGTTCGGAATGACAATGTTCGGAATGGAAAAGTTTGGAATGAAAAAGTTCCGAATGAAAAAGAGAAAGAAAAACTTATACGTTAGTATGAGTATTTCATAGACCTCCTATGATACCAATTGTAGGATCGAAATAACAATGTAGATTCTCAATATACAAGAGGGGGGGTGAATTGTACACTTTAAAAATTCCTTTGGAATATTTAATGTTAGTTATGGACTACTATGTTTTCCTTAGTCAAGGAAAATCTAGGTTTAACAAAGTTAAACTAAGAAAATTCACAACACCTCTAATCACCAACTAGAGTATTGGAACTGAGGTTTACAATATAAGATTCTACCATAAGCGTATAGAATCTTAAACTAATTAGAGTACAATTGTAAGGAAATACAAGAAGTTTATACTTTCCTTACAATACAATATGCTGCAGAAAAACAAGTAGTAAAACTAAAAGTAACAATATATGATTCTTTTAACCAAAAGTGAAGGGTATCCAACAACCTTGGATAAAGGTCCCTTGATTTTTACTTTCAAGAAAGTCTTTCTTACCCACACCAGAGTAATCCCTCGATACGAAGATCAGAATCTCTATCTTCCTATCCCCGCAAGCCCTCAACTTCATGGTAGTTGGAACCTCTATCTTCCTCAGCAAGGAATCCCTCAAACTTTAAGGTAGTCAGCACCTCTGTCTTCCTATCCCCAAAAGTCCTCGAATGTGATCACCAACATCCAGATTCTCACAAATCAATATGAACGAGCGGTTCAGTACGAACAAGGCATGAAAATATTCTCTCTCTATAAATCACCTTAACAGTGTGTGTTCTCTAGATCGATCAACTTCTTCATTTCAGTGTTGAGCTCTTTAAAATGAGCTTCTATTTATAAGCAAATTTCCAACGGTCGTCTCCCTCTTCCAACGCTAATATTTTCCATGAAATTCGTAGGGACCTGTACATGTGTAACTCAACCAATGGTTAATTTGAAACAGAATAGAAAACATCGTTTTATAACAAACTATGTATAACTAAATGTACGACATCATTTTGAAATGAATAATATGTAATTAAAGGCTAATCAATATTTCGTTGTGTCAGCAAGATAAATGTTCGGAGTCTAACCAAAATTAAGTTCAGAGTCTATGTGAAGAAATATTTGGATTCTGTTTTATAGGAATTCGGAGTCTGGTTTCACCAGAGATCAGAATCTAAACTTGCAGAATTCAGAGTCGAACTTTTTAAGAGTTCGGAATCGAACTGCTTAAAATTTCGGAGTCGAATTGCTTAAGAGTTCGAAGTCGAACTCTTTAAAAGTTCAGAGTCGAACTGCTTATGAGTTCGGAGTCGAACTGCTTAAAAGTTCGGAGTCGAACTTCATCAGAGTTCGGAGTCGAACTACTTAAGATTTCAGAGTCGAACTACTTAAGAGTTCATTGTCGAACTTCTTCAGAGTTCGGAGTCGAACTACTTACGTGTTCGGAGTCGAACTACATAAGAGTTCGGAGTCGAACTCAGGAAAGTTTAGAGTGGAACTACTTAAGAGTTCGGAGTCGAACTTCTTCAGACTTCGGAGTCGAACTACTTGAGAGTGCGGAGTCAAACTACTTCAGAGTTCGGAGTCAAACTTATTCAGAGTTCGGAGTCCAAATTCTTGAGAGTTTGGAGTCGAACTTCTTCAGAGTTCGGAGTCGAACTTCTTCAGAGTTTGGAGTCGAATTACTTAAGAGTTCGGATTCCATAATTCGGATTAAAACTCCATTACAAGTCACATCCAGAATTCAGATCCTAAAAACAGAATGCTCCAAATCTTTTCATTATATGGCTCCGGAAATTTGGTTATGAATCAGGTTGTTGAATTTAAGAATAATATTGTTATGTATGAGAAAATCAAGGTTATGGTAAATTTCTCTAAAGAAGTAAATTTTCCTTATGGGGGTAAAAATAATATTTGATTAAGTGTAAGATGTTTGTGATTTTCAAAACAAGAAGGAATGGAAAAGTCATAAGGAAAACCTTATTGACTCCACATAAACTCCCCTCATTAATGAGGGAGAGTTTCTCCACACACTCCATCATTTATGGTTCCACCTTCCCTTTCATTAAATTGTGCAAAATCCACTAATTAACTTGTGCCAATCCTCCACATTAATTAGGTGGAGCCTATTCAATTTATTTCACAATTTTTTTGAATTCTGTGCCAACGAAATAATAGATAAACCTATATATTATTATTTTCATGGGAATCATGGTGGAAACATGGGAGAAGATGGAAGAACTCTCCCAACGAAGAATGAAGAACACAGACCTTCTTTGAATTCTTCCTCTGAGATTCTACCGGCGCAAAACGTCTTCAACTGACCTACCCTCTGCATCGTCGTCAACGAGTCGACTTAGCTTGGGATTGAAATCATGTAGCGGACGTGACAAACGACGATCTTCTTCATCTACTTTCTACAACTCCATCAGTGAAGTATGAACAATGAACAAAGGTAGGGTTTTTTTACATGTTGTTCTTTCCTTGAATCTTCTCCAATGGTTGGAAAATAATTGTATGCTGGTGAATTGTTGTTTATCCTCTTAATTATTGATGATCCAATTGATACCACCCTAAACGTGGAGGGTACGGGCCAAACTCATATGGCCCGACCCCTCTGTCATTCTTGTTTGTGACAAACATCAGCATGGTGATGAGGCGACAGAACAACGAAGGCAGCGATGAAAAATGTCGTGCTACCCGCGACCTCCATAAACGGCGCTGCCCACGCGGCGCTCCGGTGCTCCGAGCCGAACCACTGCCATCCGGCCGTGCTGCCCCAGCCGCACCACCGCCGACCCACTCCACCTGACTCCTTGCAGCCTCTCGACCTCATTGCACCATGCCCAGCCGCCTGTCGGCCCGCCTGGCCACGCCCTGCAAGGCCGCTCGCTGGCCCGCCTGGCCGCGCCCTACCCTGCCAGCCAACGGCCTGCATGGCGCCCTTCCTGGCTACCCACCTTCCCACCTGGCGCCCTGCCTCGCCTCCTGTCGGACTACCTGGTTGCCACCAGAACAAACCGTTACCCTGGCAGCGCCGACCTCCTGAGGTGGCCCGCGGACTCCCCTCGTAGCGCTCTTGCCAAACCGGCCCGGTCGCGCCCTCGCGAAACTCCGGGCCAAACCGGCCACGATCCCGAGTTGAATCGCCCACGCATCCAGATGGCCTGGGCTGAGCGGGCAGGCCGAACCTAATAGGTTGGCCCGCCCAATGGTTCGGGCCAGACCGAACAGGTCTGACCGGGTCGACCCAGACTGGGTCGGCCCATACTAAGTCGAGTCGGGTCGGTCAGACCGGGTCAGACCAGAAACCATGCCCACTACTAACCCCCTTTACATTCTTTTGGCCATATCATTGGAACTGGACGTCCGTTTGACAAACCATCAATGACACTGGTAATCTTCGAGCATAACGGTCTATTTGAGAATACCTCACTGGAGTTCGAGGACTAGTTGAGTTATGGTCAGGTTGGATCATGCACGAATCCAACCGGGACCCTAGGACTAAAAGGATAATAACTAACAGATCAGGTCTCTGATTGGCCCGCCGTCTATTGCATTAAGACCCCTATGACATCGCATACCTTTTAGTTAAATTACCATGGTACTTCATGGCAGTTGTAGCATTGAATAATAGATTGTGGAGAAAATATTTTGGGGACGAGCGAGCATTTGTGAGGAAATCTAGTAGCTGGCTGAGACCTGACGACTACTGATGGATTTGACTTAGAGTGATTTGGCTAGCCTAGTGGGGAGCACCTTGGTGTCACAACATTCCCACAATGGGTAGTGCCATGGTGTCATGGAAGACCCACGTTACTTTACTGGAGGATTACCTCAGCAGGCTACAAGGGGGAGCACCTCTATGTGACGTGATAGACCCATGGCAGGGAGCACCTCTGTGTGACCCAGCTGACCCATGGTAATCGACAAGAGGAGTACCTCAGCAATCCATGGTTAGTGGGAAGCACCTTTGTGTGATTTGGTTGGTCCACTATACTCGATAGAGGAGGGGTTCTCCAGTAGTTGAGGGTTCAAAATGTTACTTCCCCTAGAAGAAATCCGGGTTTGAGCTGAGTCAGTAACTTTTGTGTTTACCTCATGATTGAGATGGATTACTTGATAACTAAGGTATATTTTTGGGCATATACCAATGTGGGGATATCTATTGAATTCTTACTTTGTGGTTTATCTTTGTCAGATTTTGTGAGACCTTGAGATTCTTCGGGTACCTACTGAGTATCATTATACTCACTCCTAGACGGGCTATGCACGCACCTTGTTGTGTTGGATGTAGACGACAAACATCGCTAGTTGAGGCTGAGTGTACTAGGACTGGATGGTACCCAGAGGTGGACCACATTGTGTGATGGTACACGGATGAGACGGAAAGATGTGGAGGGCTGTAGAGGCTATCTGTACCTACCCTTCATGTAGGGTCCGTGGTGGATGCCTCATCAGCTATTTTATCTTTCTTATATTGTACTTGTTTTTCAGTTGTACATGTACTTCCTAGTTTGGCTTGTATTCTGACCCCCTACATTCAACTCACTTTTTTATACAGTTTTACTTAGTGTTTTTCTTCAAACTCGTACTGTATTGTGTGTTTTCTCAGGTCATAAATTTAATACCTTCCAAGTTTGAGGGAATTACTCCTTTGGTGCTAGTTGCCAGCCCATGGCCTATGGAAGGCAGGCTTGGGGTAGTCACCGCACGGGGCCCAAGGGACGAGTCGTGACATTTAACCTTTTATAAACTTCATATGAAATTATTCCTTATATATATAATTTAGTTAATTTCTATTTTGAATATCGAGTGTTACTAATCTTTCTTTTTTTGTTCAACTTTTATTATAGGGGGGGTTTAATTCATTTTTATCCATAACCTTACAATTCATAGATCATAAAATGAAATATATATTAAGTTTTACTATTATATATAATCCTTTAATATCATTATATTGTTTTTTGGGTTATTATCTTTTAATATAATTATATTGATGTTTGTGTAGTGAAGATTCTTAGTAAAAAAGGGTGTTTCAATAAATAGAGAGTTAAATATTTATTTCACCATTCAAACAAATAATTTTTAACTAGATATTATTTTAAAGTAGTAATTCATTTTATAAATTAATAACATTTTATAATTAGGTGTTTAAAACAACCCAAATATAAACATGACATAATTAGTGGACGATTATGAAGTGATTTAGTTGAAAAATCATTATACAAGAATAAAAATGATATTTTTTAGAAATAATAATTTTTAAAATATTAGAATTATAAGGAATTATTATAAGGAGATCACTTTAATTAATTAATTTCATATTATGATTAAATCATATATTCCATTATTACACTCTTTTTTATGGTTTAATTTACTATGATTTTAAATTCATCATATTTTAAATAGATTGACAAATTTGAATATTTAAACCCATAATAATTTTAAAAATAAATATATTTATTGATTAAACCCATTCTCATGGTTTTTTATCAGATTTAATTTTGAAAATAGAAAAATAAATCCATTCATCAATGGATTCGGTTTTCCACACCTATTCCTGGATTTTGATTACAGTTTCCATGGAAATGGGTAAATGAGAATTAATGATTATCATTTAATATTATAAAATAATTTTAAATATATTAACTATATATTAAAATCAACATTATAATAATAATTTTAGGGAAGTTATGGGAAAAAATGTTGTCTAATGGAAGCGTTAGTTAACATAATGCTTAAATTAAAATTTGGTTTTTCATAAATGAAACCAGAATGTTGGGTATTTCATGTAAAAAATTATAATAAACTATAAGAAGAGTAATTATAATTATATAATATTATTACTATTTGTTAATGAAATTTTATTTAGAAAATAACATATAAATAAAGAGAAATGATAAAGGAGAAGTAATAAATGTATACTTCACTTATTGGTTGATATCCTTTGAAAAAGGGTTTAATCGTCCGGGGTATTGTTTTTTGAGAATATAATAACACCCATAAATAATATAGGAGTTTTTAAGTAGGGTCTAGGTGTATTTTGGATGAATAAAGTTGGTCATTATGGGATGGGAAGTTAATATAGGTGGTCCCCTTTTATATGTTAACGTGAATGAAATTTTCATTAATAACGAAATAATTTAATATTTTGGAGTAAATTTCAAGTAACGTGTATTTAAAATTGATAAATAATGGATAAGTTAAGTGGTAAGGTCTTGAAATTATTCATATGGTAATTCTTATACTTTTATGAACCCTTTTTCAATATATTATCAATATATTTTTCAGTCTACCATATCATCTTTTAATGTCGAATCAAATTTTTACCGAATTAAATCTATCCTTTATTCAATAAAAATAATAAAAACTATTCAATTATATTGGAATAAAAAATTTAAATTTTATATCCCTTGTATATATTTAGGTTACATACGAGATAAGAAATAATTTTAATATATTAATTTCAATAGGTTTTAAATATATTTTTCATGAAAATCATTACTATTGTTCTATATTGTTTATTATAGATTTATCAATAAAATTCAAAAACTAAAATTTTCTTCAGCGAAATGGATATAATAAGTTTTTATAGCATACATATTTTCATATAATTTTCAATTTTATATAATAATTATGAAAACATAATGTTTCATAATTCTCCATGAAATAAATCATTCCAGAAAAAACCCCTAAAATTTATCTTCTCCAATATTTATGGGATAAGAATGGAGATGAAGTTATTTTTATGAAATTGAAATTAAAAAATTTAGTTTTTTAATACTTATGTAATATTATGATATATGATTAAAGTCTATTTTATGGAAAATTTTCTTTATTATAAGGTTACACATTATCAGTGGTATTTCCGATAATTTAATATTTTTATTAAGCAATTATTCATAGGAAGTGTATTTTATTACCATAAATCATAAAATTAATTGAATATAAATTCAAATCATCTATAAATTATATATATATATATATTTATATACATTTTTAAGAATAAAATTACAATATTAGTTGTTTTACAAAAAAATAATTGAATTTTATGGTTATTAAAAGTGGACTTTATATTACATTCAAAAAATATTTTATAAACTGGATACTCTTATTTATTCCTTATAATATAATTCCTTTTTTTAATTCCCTTAAATAATAAATACATTTTTATATAAATTTATATTGGTTTCATTTATGTTTCGTGTTTCATGTCGATAATGTTATTGAGCACAATGAATTATTTAATGGTAATCATATATAAAAATATATGGTTTGTTACTTCCCCCTACCAAAATAAATTTCCTCCTCAACATGTTATATATTACTATGTTATGAAAATTTATGAGGGTATTCTTAACGTATTTACTATTTGGGATAAAAAAATTAGATTTAAAAATTCAAATACTCTCTAAGGAGAAATTATGTTACATATCATAAAAAAATCATTAATCATTTATAAAATCATATTATCTAGGGTATATAAATACTAATAAATAATTCTATAAATTATATATTTAAAATTGATACATCAATCTCTAAGACACATTACCAATGTGTAGCCTTATGTTCATCCAATAATTAACACTAAATATTACTATAAATGTTGGTAAACACTGGTTCATAAGATCACATACTATTCCAAATATATCACAATCCCAAAAAATCACAAAAAAAAAATATTTTGGATTAGTGTAAATTAAATCAATAATATATTCAATGTCAATAAATACAACCTAAATACCTTTTTTTAAATTCAATTAAATATTTATCATGAAATAATAAAAATTATTTTATGAGTAAGATTTATTCATCCCACAATCATTTGTTATGGAAAATTATCCAAAAAACTCATTTATATTATAACATAACATTTCATGTCTCTTAAAACCATTAAATATATTTTTTTTAAAAGAAGATATTTTTTGAAGAATAATACTGAGATATTTCATATAACCCTATAAATTTTAAAATATATCATAATATCATCAATAAATATCACATAGTAATGAAATTATTTGTCATTTTTAGGATTTAATGTATATTAAGATATCAATTTCATTACCTTAGGTAATAATAGGTAATAATACTTTTATATCATTATAAAATTATATTAATATTGTCATTCATTTTTTGAATTCTCTTTTATTCAGTTATAAGATATTATTTTTATATATATAACTCTATGAGAATTATTTTCATGATCATATTTCTAATAATTACTAAATCCAAGAGGATTAATCATAAGAAATCTATTTTAAGTTTTATACATTACTGTTTTAATGATAAATTTTATTACCCTTCTAAATTATTACAATTGCATTTATAACTTTATTAAATACTCTTTGATTAATTTTTACTTTATTATAATTGGATCTCTCATAATTAATATGTGAATTAATATAAACAAAAGAATCCTCATAATGGTTTGTAAAGAAATTTTGATTAACTAAAGGATATCCCCCAGGAGTGTGAAAAAATGTGTGTAGTTGGAGCTATTTATTGTGGATTGGTTATCGATTGATTTAATACATAAATAATATATCCAACCAATAATTATCACCTCTTGTGAAATAAATATAATCTTGACCTTTCTAGAATTAAAATTGATAAATATAACAAAATATTATCCCTCAAAAACATGAAATATCATATATAAATATTGGATCACATACATATCCAAGAACCATTATGGTTTAGATATTTAGATTAATATGAAAAAAATATTACATAATAATGTTGAAATTTCAACACGACATCGATTGTTCCAAAAAAGAATGTTCATTATAAAGACACTCTTACTACATTAAAGGTAACTCTTATATATAGAGTTGTCATATTAATAAAACTTCTAATCATCCTTAATACTTATGAAATATTACATGAAAATGTGGGATGAGATAATGATTCTTAGTAAGGTACATATAAAAAAATAAAATAATTTTTTAGTCCTTTTCAAAATAATAAGATCATATATCATGGTTGAATTTAACATAATTAAAAATGAGCTCAAATAATCATATATATATACACATGAAATAAACATTACATTCCCAAAATCATCATAAAATACATTAAAATAAAATAAAATAAAATAATTATAAAAAATGGTGTGTCTTAGGCAATATTATATCCAATGAGATATATTTCTTATAAACCCGTATTTTACCCCTAAGGGGAATAATCATTCTTTAAAACTAAATTTCAATGAAATCATTTGTAAATGATAATATTCTCTTCAAAAAATATTTTTAACCATTTTAAATTCATTTATGTTCATTTTTACATTATCTTATTAGAACCCTTAATATAACCCTTATAAATTGAATAACCTAATCAGTTAATTCCAAAATAACAATATTGAGATCATATTCTTTATCCAATTCTTCATAAATCTTTATCATGATCAACTATAATTGTAAATAATGTTCATAGAACATATAATATTTAAAGAACATAAAATCATCCAAGTAGTAATACAAAATTTGAAAATTTTTTGTACACCTATTTAACAAATATGTGATAGATAGATTTCTATACATGCATCTCTTAATGAAAAAATCCCTAATATGTTTTGGACCACTAAATCAAAACCATTGAATAAATTTTTATATTTTTTGGTAACTCTAACATGAAATACATTAACATATATTAATGGGGGGATATTTTATAATAATTTACAAAAATGATTATTGAACTTCAGAATCTATTATATTACACACTGTAATTCTTGTTAAATAAAACTACATATATTATTAAATTATGAATTAGTACTATAATATTGATTGATTTATTTATCATAACTTTTTTAGTGTTTTATATAAAATATGAATAAAAAAATATTTTTAACAGTTATTTAGTTATAAAAATATATTATCATTTTATTTTAAAATATTATTTTGAAGTTAGATTAGAAAAATATTGAAATTTGATTTAAAAACACATTATTTTTAAAATTTTAAATTTAAATATTATTATAATTTAATTACAAATTTTTTTATAAATTTTATATATTTTTAGTTTAATATAGAAAAAACCTTTTTTAGAAATAAAATAACATTGATGATGTTTTTATTATATACTTATGAATGTGACATTTAGACAACCAAATTATAAGAATAATTTTTATTATTATAAGTTCCTTTATAATATTAATGTTATTAATTGACATTATAAAACCAAATCATTACATTTAAGAACTTTGGTTATATTTTTCATAAAAAAATATATTAATAAAGTATAAATATAATATTTAAAATTAATATTTTTATCGTGTATAAATTTTTAATATATTAAAATAACATTAATTTTTATTCTTCATATGATAATATTATTAGTATAAATATATGGGGATTTTTGAAAATAATACATTTTTAGATAAATTTTATTGTAATTAAAATTTCTCTAAAATACTGAAATTTAATACTTTATGAGTATATGATAATAAGTTTGAATTTTATAAAAATTATTAATAGATTTAATATTTAATTAAGGAATAACTTTTTTCTTTTTTATAACAGATTTATAAATTTATAAATCCTTTGTTTAACCCTATAATAAATTATATTTTAATAATATTAAAAATTGTATTTATTAATTTGGTGAATTTGAGTTTTTATTGATATGAATGCTAGAATATATTAATTTTTATTATACTATACTAATTTATTTCTTAAAAATGATAAACATTGATAATCATATCCTAAACATAATTGTTATAATTAAAATAAAATATTTTTTATGAAATTTGTATTCCAATTTCATGAGGTTACAATGGAATTAAAAAATATAAGTTATGAAAATTAATTTACATAAAATTATTAATATATTTAAAACAAACACAATTAAATTTGTAAATAATTTTTATTTCATTTGTTCAATTAAAATTTTACTCCAGGTTTGAAACTATTAACCATGATAAAGTTAAATTAGGGTTAATGATGTTTAACATAAAAAAGGTTAAAACATGTGATAATTTTTTTGATATTTGATGGTACAGGTTGGATAATTGTTATATCATTCTACACACCATTATTGGATTTTTTGACCCATCGATCATGAATAATGGAGTTAGTTTCTTGAAATGTAATGATATGTTATAGTATTAAAACCACTTTAATTATAAAATGTTCTCACATGCTCCCATTATCTCAAGCCATTTATTATATACGAAACAACCAATTATGTTTCCTATTCATTAATAATCACTATATTCATGAATTAAAATGATTTGTCTCACCAAAATACTATGCTAATGAACCATAAAGTGATACCCAATGTAGAACATCTAATGTAGAGGAAGTTATGTGCATGTTTAGAGTTCTTTCAATCATGAATGTTATGAAGATAAGTATGGAATATTATAAATAACGAGGGAGCTTCTAAAGATACAATAATAGATAAATGTTCCTATGTATTAAATAATAGTTTTCAGATGAACCATTTCATGTAGGATAATATAACTTATGTTTAGGTTATTGTGAGTTCATTATTAAAATTTAATTCTAGAAGGATGTAAATGATTTAAAAATGATGTATATTGGGTTACAATATTTGGTATCAGTGTTTTATATAATAAATTTTTAGGATTGTTTTATATAATTTTATGGAATAATTTAAGATTAAAATAGTGAAAAATCATTGGTTATGTATGATAAATAAGCTGATGTATTTGTATAGAATTTAGATGTTTTGTTATTATTTTGAGTATGTGGTTTTCATTGAAATTACATACCTTTCTACATACAATAATTGGATTCAATCTTTGGAATAGATATATAATGGGGTAATAAAGAAAAATCGGGTTGTTTAGGTATTGACCCAGTATTCAGTTGCACCACAAGAAAATGCCTAATTATACACCTAGTTTGAATGTACTGAGATATTTCTTTTGATTATATAACCATTATAATACACAATTATGGACCGATTCTTATAGTACATTAAGGTATTTTTTATGAGTTATTATAAAAATTAACTTCACGTAAACTATTATGAATCATGAATGAGATATATTGAACCATTGATGAGATAATTTGATATAAAAAATTTATAGGGTAAACTATTATTGATGTAGGATAAATAAAGAGTGATTTAGCTAAAATTAATATAATTATGAGATAAGAATATGGTATTATAAATTTTGAAATTTTATGGATATATTTCCATTTATCTATCTTGTAAACATATCTTATGATTAAAATAATTCATCAATCAGGTTAACCCCGATTTATTTTATTAATGGCTATACCTAAATGGAAGCCTTTTAATAATAAGTGCGATGGATAATTCAAAAAATTTCTAAATAAAATTCTATTCAGATTTATATGTGTACGATGTAAGAATCTAATTATACCAAAACTATAAATTATTAAATGTGATTAACCATAATACTATAGTTAAAATCATAAACCCAGAAAATATGATAAGGATAGTGTCATGAGAAATCATTCAGTGAATTTATTATAAGGAATATTTCACTGCCTATATATTAAAAATTTTTGATGAATATTCAAGATAATTTCATCAAAGGGAATAATTTATGATTTAATGAAATTATAACATGACATAAAAAAATAGGTTTTAGAGGAAAAAATATGGATATAATGATGGAAGAAAATGTACATCAAAAGGACCTACTAATGATTCGATAATTTATATAGAAGAAATTTGGAGACTATGTAACCCAGAGAACCAATATAATTCGTAAATAAGAAAACCAAAACCTATCACCTCATAGATAATGGTAATAGGGAAATTTCTATCAAAATACAAATGTTGATTTTGGTAGTGATTTTCAATGTAGAATATTCGATGTCGTATGTCATGTAAAATTTCAACTCTTATTTTTTTAAGATATAAATACAAAATGCTTGATGGTATAATTATTATAAATGTGTTATTTAAAACATCATAATGTTTTGAGTAATTTTATTTCTAATATTTTTATATATACATCAATAATCATTGTCACGACCCGTCCTCGGGGCCCGTGCCATGACTACCCCAAGCCCGCCTTCCAAAGGCCAGGGGCTGACGACTAGCACCAAGGTGTAAATCCCGGTAAAAAGGGAACCCTTTGTCTTTGTAAAGTAAACATACACCACAGAGCAAGAAAGCAGAAGTAAACACTAAGTAAAAATTGGGTACAACAGTAAGTGCGGAAAAGTTAGTGGGATAGAATACAAACCCAAACTGAAAGTAAAGTACAACTGAAAACGGGAGTACAGCAACTGAAAGGTAAAGCTGCAGCATCGAGCCGTCCACTGGAAGTCCCATCTGAAGGGTGGGTACAGATAGCCTCCACAGCTCCTCGGGTCCAGTTGTCCGCTCCGAGTACGCCCTGCCCAGTGGCCCACCTCCGGGTACTCACCTACTCCTCGTACCTCAACCATGATCAGCGCTTTCCATCATCTACAACCAAGACAACTTAGTGCAGGCATAGCCCATGCAGGGGTGAGTATAAGCTACTCAGTATGGACCCCGAGACCCTTGAAGGTCTCCCATAATCCACAAAGGTTAATCGAAATGGAAAGATACAATGACGATGTAAAATCCGACACTTCTTAGGTATATGCCTATACATATACCTAAGTCACCAATTCTAGTTCGGCTCTAACATTCGAGCCCAAGTCCAATCAAGTCCACACAGGATAGCACAACACAATCCACATAGGAAAGCAAGTCAAGATTCAGATCACACAGGTATACTTCATTGTAAGACGATAGAGATGATCAGATAATTCCACTAATTCATCTAAGCCGTCGGACCCACACATGATCGATAGGTACTAACCCCCGCAATGACCCGCAAAGGATCGATAGGTAACTAACCCCCACAATGACCCACACAGGATCGAACCAACACAGGATTGGTAGCACTGATCCACGTAGGATCACTGAATGTTGTAGTCATCGCTGTCGAATCCACAGAGGATTTCTGTACAGTCTTCATCATCGTCTCAGTCGCAGCCAGCTCTAGAGTTCCCACACACAGCAAGCTCATTCGAGATGGTCCTCTCCACAATCTGAGGTGATGATACATCAACTGAAACATAGTCCTGATTTGATGTATCCAAATGTTCTGTATCGCCAACAGGAACTCAATGTCACAGATGGCGTGTCAATCGGACGCCCGGTCTGAGAGTTATTGTCTTTTTAGTCCCAAGGGCCCAGTTGGTTTTTAAGTCAAAACCAACCTGGCTGTACTCTAACTGTGTCCAAACCTCAAGAGGAGTAATCCAAAATGTATGTCTCACTAATTGGAATCCTACAAAGTCGATGGCACGTCAAACGGACGTCTGGAACTCAAGTTATAAGTGTTTCCGCTCCGACGGCCCGGATGGATTCATGTACGAACCAACCCGGACGAACCCAAAGTACTCTGAAACCTTGAGTATAATATACTGAGACGACCGTCTCGATCCAAGGATCACATTGCAGGTAAAAATGCGTCGATCGGAGGTCCACAACCCATGTTATGGGAAACATACCAAAACAGTCCGGTATTAGGGGGTTCGGGCCCGGTCCGACCCGGTCCGGTACCCCCTGGGTCGGCCCAAACTAGGTCCACCCAACCTGGGTCTAGGTCCGGCCCGACCCAGCTGGCGTGGCCCGGCCCAGCCTGGGTGCGGCCCGGCACGCTGGCGCTAGCCAGGTGGCTCGGCCGATTTGGCCGAGCGGATGGGGGGGGGGGGGGGGGGGGGGCGCTGCCCCCCTGTCTCGTAACCGCGGCCCCCATGGGGGGCCGCTCCTTGCCAACGGATGTGGCCTAGCACCGCCTCCCGACTCCCTCAGTCCCGCGCGGTCGCGGGACCATCGGCTCATCCTGGCGGCATTTCGGGCACCACTGCCTCCTGGAGGCCGGCCGGCGCCGGCAGCCGCCTCCGGCCGCTGGTGCCGCCGTGCCGGCGAGGCGCACCGGCGGAGTGCTCCGAGGACCACTGGACGAGCTTTGGAAGTTGGTTTTGCATGCCGTCTTCGCCAACGGCCCTCCCGGGACCGGTTATTTAATGCAAAGACCTCAAAACGCCTATGTGGCATGCTTCATCATCGCCCGCCGATCCGAACACCAAGAACGAAGAGACGGTGGGTTCGGACTTTTTTGTTGGTCCGTACCCACCATGTTAGCTGTTTAAAAAGGCTTCCGAAAATTTTTAATCACATGCCGAGGATATAAATCACATAGATTTAATTGAACCAAAACCCCTACCTCAAGCGTCATCAAGCGAGGGTTCGTCGTGGAATTGCACGTCGCGAAAGAAGGCATCGCGGAAGGGGAATTGTCGCATCGCGGAGAAAGGATTCGTCGGCGACACGTCATCAATCTTCGAGGATCCAGCGTTCTTGTCGACTTTCATCGAAGTTCGGTGTTCTTCGCGTTTTCGCGTTCTTCATGTTCTTCGTCGAGGAGGAAGAACTTCAAGAGCCTGAGTGAATTCTCCCTAGCCTCTCAACACCACCAGACTAAAATAGGAGTTGCCTTATTTTATTTCTCAAGCCATGAGTTTTAAAAATCAAAAAAGAATCAAACAATTATGTGAATTAATTGCAACTTTTAAACCGCCAAATTAATGAGGCATTTATTAACCAGAATAAACGCAAGGGTTGACTTCATTAATAGGGGGTGTGGGTGCGTTACTTAATTAAATAAGGGAGGTTTATGAAGAAAATAAATAGTGGGGCTCGTGTGGGCCACACCTCACAAATATCCTACCATGTGGTTAGGATATTGTGGGTCCCACATCATTCACTTAACTTATGTTAAGAAAAATAAAATAAAAATCGGTAGCACCACTTTTATTTTATTCCTTAACTTAACCCCAAAAATTAAAAACTACACCCAAGCAAACGCAACTCCGGAAAAGGTGTTTCTAAGCAATTACATGAGCTGCGATTCCATTGGTGCCCTCAGAATTCGATTCTGATCACTAGTTCAATAGTTAGATAAACCCGCTCGTTTGTTCACCAAACGTACCCTAGCTAATCTTCGGAAAAAGATTCCGGGCACACCGGGCCTCAGAATTAGGGGCCGTTAGAAAATGTTTTCTTTTAAAATCCCAAAGAAAATTAAGAAAAAAAATTTCCCTTGAATTTTATGGGTCTTTACATTACTCCCAACTCAGGGCTTTACATCCCCGTAAAGATACATCAAAAACTAGGGAAACAAATGTGGGTACTATGCATGCATCTGAGCCTCCCGCTCCTAAGTTCTCTCCTGGAGGTTCCCGTACTGCCATCTGATGCACACTAGAGGAATAGACCATCCACGTAGGACCCACTCCTGTCGATCCTCGATCTCCACTAGAACCTCCACAAAATTTTCCCCAACATCAATGTCTAGCTCCCCATGGTCAATGATATGCGTCGGGTCGTGCATGTATTTACTCAGCTGAGATACATGGAAGACGTCGTGCACCCGGTGCAACTGAGGTGGTAGATCCAGGTGATAAGCCACCTCACCTATCATACTGAGGACCTGGAATGGTCCGATGAAGTGGAGAGATAACTTGTAGCCTCGGCCAAATCTCTGTAATCCACATTGGGGTGAGACCCGCAAGAAGACATGGTCGCCATCATCGAACTCCAGTGGCCTCCGCCTACTGTCACCATAAGACTTATGCCGGCTCTGAGTTGTCCTCATCTGCTCTTGGATGACCTGGACCTTCTCCGTCGTGGCCTGGACCATCTCTGGTCCCACAATTGCTGACTCCCCAGGGTCTGTCCAGCACAGAGGTGTTCTGCAATGTCGGCCATACAACACCTCGTATGGTGACATCCGATTCTGGAGTGGTAGTAGTTGTTGTACGCGAACTCCACCAAGGGTAGGTGGTCCTCCCATCTGCGACCAAAGTCGAGGACACAGGGGCGGAGCATGTACTCGAGAGTCTTAATTGTCCTCTCCATCTGACCATCTGTCTGAGGGTGAAAGGCGGTGCTCAGACGTAGCTGTGTCCCGAACACCTCCTACAACCCCTTCCAAAGCCGGGAAGTAAAGCGAGCATCTCGATCGGAGACGATAGAAGATGGCACACCATGATGCTGTACAATCTCTTGAACGTAGAGAAGTCCCATGCTCTCCACTGAGCCCTGCTCTCTGAAGTGTAAGAAGTGATCCGACTTGGTGAGTCGGTCGACAATCACCCAAATGGAGTCGTGACCTCTGGAAGTGAATGGAAGTCCAATCATGAAGTCCATAGATATGTCATCACACTTCCACTCCGGGACCTCCAAGGGCTGTACCAAGCCTACTGGTACCTGGTGCTCTGCCTTCCCATGCTGGCAGGTGACGCATCGAGAAACGAACTCTGCCACAACCTTCTTCATACCCAGCCACCAATGCTGTCATCTGAGATCCTAGTACATCTTCGCCACTCTAGGATGTACCTCCAAAGGGGAAGTGTGAAACTCTCTCAGCACCTCCTCCCATAAAGCAACTGGTACCAAGGCACGTCCTTTGAAAAGGACGTCATGCTCTCCTCCTTTGGAGAAACCATCAGGTGCCTGCCCTGAGGATATCTACGCACGCCGCGTCTCATAGTCGGAATCCCAATGCTGTGCCTCTCTGACCAGCTGCATTAGTGGATGAGTGATTATGAGTGACTGAAGAAAGGAAGCTCCACCTCTATCCACGAAGGATATCTGCAAGGCGGCTAGCTGCTCCGTCGCCTCCCCAAGTAGCTGGATATCCATCCTCCTACTGAGAGAATTGGCTACTACTTTCCCCTTCCCAGGAATATAGACTATCACAAAGTCACAGTCCTGGAAGAACTCGAGCCATCGCCGTTGTCTCAGGTTCAGGTCCTTCTGCGAGAAGATGTACCTGAGACTCTGATGGTCAGAATAGACTGTAAAGCGATCTCCCATCAAATAGTGTCACCACATCTTCAGCGTGAAGACCACTGTTGCTAACTCTAGGTCATTTTTAGCGTAGTTCTGATCATACGACCTCAACTGGCATGATCCATAGGCGATAACTATCCTCTCTTGCATTAGGAAACATCCGAGTCCAGTCCCTAATGCGTCGTAGTAGACTAATTACCCAACTCTCTCCTCTGGAAGCCTCAAGATAGGTGCACTGGTCAATATCTGTCTCAGCTCCCAGAAGCTCTACTGACATCTGTCTGACCACACAAAGGGTTTCCCCTTCTTCTTCAAGGCTGATAGTGGTACTGCAACTCTGGAGAAGTTTGGCATAAATCTCCGGTAGTACCCAGCTAGTCCCAGAAAACTCCGCACCTCCGTCACGCTCCTAGGTGGATCTCATGCTAGCACTTCCTCGATCTTCGCAGGATCCACCGTAACTCCCGCCTCAGAGATGAAGTGTCCCAAGAAGTGGACCTCACATATCTAGAACTGACACTTCAAGAGCTTACCATAAAGCTGGTGCTCTCGGAGTGTGTCCAGTACAACCTGCAAGTGGTAGGTGTGCTCCTTTTCAGTGGTCGAGTATATCAAAATGTTGTCAATGAAGACCACAACAAATCAATCGAGGTATGGCTGAAACATCCAGTTCATGAGTCCCATGAACACTATTGGAGCATTGGTTACGCCAAATGAAATAAACAAGAACTCATAGTGGTCATACCGACATCTGAAGGCTGTCTTCTACACGTCCTCTTCCCAAACTCTGAGCTGATAATAGCCTGATCTAAGGTCTATCTTTGAGAACCACCGTGCTCCCTTGATCTGATCAAAGAGGTCATCAATCCATGGTATTGGATACTTGTTCCTCACCCTCACCTGGTTCAGGTGACGATAGTCAACACAAATTTGCAAGCTCCAGTCTGCCTTCTTGGCGAACAATATCAGGGAAGACCAGGGTGAAACACTGGGTCGGATGAATCCCTTGCCCTGAAAGTCCTCCATCTTTAACTGTATCCCTCAAAGCTCGTCGAGAGCCATCCGATATGATGGGGTGGATATCGGAGATGTCCCGGGTTACAGGTCAATATAAATGTCTACCTCTCTGCGAGGAGGTAGTCCTAGAACGTCGTCGGGGAAAATGTTCACATACTGATCCACCACTGCAGAAAAACCAGGACTCTTCACGTCAAATTATCCTAGGATGAGGCTAGCCAACTGATGAGTGATGGGTAGTCCTCTCCTCTGCGTGAATCCATCCTGTGCTGCGAAGGCTCCCTTCCCACCGGTGAAGGTGAACCTGCTTCTGTCGGTGCGTACACATCGCACCTTGCGCCTAATACAGTCAATCTATGCATGGACTGTTGATAACCAATCCATGCCCAAGATGATGTCGTAAGGCCTCAGCGCCACTATAGGAAGATCCCAGCAGAATCTCTCACCTCCTAGAGTAAGCTCACAATGACGGAACCAGTGCGTAATCGTCATGTCTTCTCTCGTAGGAGTCTCTAGCCATATGGATCAAGCCAACGACTCTATCAGAATCTCAGAGATCTGAACAAGCACAGCAGCTATGAAAGAATGACTCGATCCTATGTCTATAAGAACTGCAGCAAGGGTAGAATAGACACAGATAGAACCTCTAATCATCTCATGTGTGCCGCGGTCGTAGGACTCCGCTGCCTGAAGTTGTGCCTATCTCTGCCCGCCAGCTCCCTGTGGTCGGGGTGGGCCTCCTGTTGGTGGTGGTGGTAGAGCCTCAAAGCGTCGCCCACCACCTGCTGCTCGGCCATCTCCTCTGCCTCATACGCCTGCTCCCTGTGGACCGCCACGGTCGACCCTCTGCCTCTGCCTGGGTGGCCCCTCAACCGTCTGTTGCTCCTCGGTATGGCGGGTAGGGCAGTCATGAGCAATGTGGCCCTGCCCGCCGTATGCGTAGCACTATCTGCCTCTCGAAAGTCTGGCTCCATGCTATGTTCCCCACACCACTAAGCCAGTGTCCTGAGGTCGTCTGCCTGAGGGTCTGGTCTGCCTGGACCCATGTGTAATCCGTCGACTTCCTACTGCAAAAGTCACTTCTACGTGCTGCCCTACGTTCGGTATCGCTGCTAATGTAGGCTCAGTAAGGAATATCTCGATGATAAGGGCTCGTTCTAGTAACCTTGCCTGAGTCGGAATACTGAGGGAGATTAGTGATGATCTGATCTAATGCCTCAATCCCTACTCAAAGTTCCAGGCCCAGAAGAATTGGTCTGGTACCATGTCTGTTGAATAGCGCGAGAGATCTGTAAATATCGTCGAGTACTGGGCGACTATCAAGCTGCCCTGCCACAGTTGAAGAAGCTCCTGGATGCGCACCACACGGAGGGTGGCGGGGACGAACTCCAAGCAGAAGAGTCTATAAATGTCCGTCCAGAGAAGAGATGCCTCGTCGTGCACCTGGAGCATCAAGCTCCACCATCTGCCTGATGTCACGTGCAGTAGGCTCGCTGCGAGGATCACCATGAGCTATGCAGGTGTCCTCACTAACCTGAAAACCCATACAACTACCTCCATCCAATCATCGGCTGCCTGGGGGTCTGTCTCCTTACGGAACCTGGGCGGTCGCTGGCACTGAAACTCATGCAGTGCACTAAGATGACGTGTATCGTCAGCGGCTAGGGCTGGTAGCATCGGTGGCTCGGCGGGTAGCGGTACCGCCGGTGCCTCTGCTATCAAAGGGCCCTGTACCGAGGCCTCGTCGCTCGGTGGGCTGTCGTCACACACAACGCTCGGAACCATAGCTGGCTGCCATCGTGGGGCCATCCTGAAATGAAACAGGTGCGCCACGGTCAAACAGTATACCTGGTGAGTTGACACAAAGTAATCACAAACAAAACATGAAACACATATGCAATCAATGTTTTCATGCATCAAGTCAGAAATCAGAAGTCAGGGTCCTGGTGTACAGAGACGTCGGCTTCCGCAACAACACTCGACTCCCTGGACTGATAACCACACTCAATACTCTTAACACTATTTCTTCACATAGAAAAATATCAGATTCCTGAGTTCTGCGGTAGAACCAAACCTCCCTCTGATACCAATTTGTCATGACCTGTCCTCGGGGCCCGTGCCGTGACTACCCCAAGCCCGCCTTCCATAGTCCAGGGGCTGGCGACTAGTAGTAAGGTGTAATTATCGGTAAAAAGGGAAGGCATACCCTTTGTAATGTAATCGTACACCATAGAGCAAGCAAGAAAATGTAAACACTGTGTAAAAACTGGGTACAACAGTATGTGCGGAAAAGTAAGTGGGCCAGAATAGAAACCCAAACTGAAAGTAAAGTACAACTGAAAAATGGAGTAAAACAACTGAAAAGTAAAGCCGCAGCGTCGAGCTGTCCACTAGAAGTCCCACCTGAAGGGTGGGTACAGATAGCCTCCACAGCTCCTTGGGTCCAACCGTCCGCTCTGAGTATGCCCCGCCCAGTGGTCCACCTCCGGGTACCGACCTACTCATCGTAACTCAACCACGATCACCGTTGTCCGTCGTCTGCAACCAACACAACGTAGTGCGGGCATATCCCATGCAGGGGTGAGTATAAGATACTCAGTAGGGACCCCAAGACCCTCGAAGGTATCCCGGAATCCATAAAGGATAATCCACAATGAAAGATACAATCACGAAGTAACATCCGACACTGCTTAGGTATATTCCCATTCATATACCTAAGTCACCAATTTCAGTTCAGCTCCAACATGCGAGCCCAAGCCCGATCACGTCCACACAGGATAGTACAACACAATCCCCATAGGAAATCAAGTCAATATTCAGCTCACACAAGTATACATCTTCGTAAGACGATAGAGATGATCAGATATTTCCACTGATTCATCTAATCCATCGGACCCACATAGGATCGATAGGTACTAACCACCGTAATGACCCACAAAGGATCGATAGGTAACTGACCCCCACAATGACCCACACAGGATCGGACCCACACAGGATGTGTAGTCGCTGGCCCACACAGGACCGCTGAGCACTGAACCACACAGGATCTGACCCACACACGATCGGTAGCACTGATCCATGTAGGATTGCTGAGTGCTGTAGTCATCACCATTAAATCCACATAGGATTTATGTACAGTCTTCATCGTCGTCGCAGTCGCAGCCAGCTCTAGGGTTCCCGCACACAGTAAACTCGTTCGGGAGGGTCCTCCCCACGAGCCGAGGGTCTGATACATCAACTGACACATAGTCCAGAGTTGATTTATCAAAAAGTTCCGTATCGCCAATAGGAACTCAATGTCACAGGCGGCGTGTCAATCAGACGCCCGGTCTGAGAGTTATTGGTTTTTTCATCCCAGGCACCCAGTTGGTTTTTAAATCAAAACAACCCGACCATACTCCAACTACGTCCAAACCTCAAGAGTAGTAAGCCAAAAGGTCTGTCTCACTGAGAGGAATCCAACAAAGTCGACGGCACATCAAACGGACGTCCGAAACACAAGTTATAAGTGTTTCCGCTCCGAGGGCCCAGTTGGTTTTGTGTACGAACCAACCCGGTCGAACCCAAAGTACTTTGAAACCTTGAGTATAATATACCGAAACGAACGTCTCGATCCAAGTATCACATCACAGTTGACGGTGAAACGATCGGAGGTCCACATCCCATGTTATGGGAAACAGACCGAAAGATTCCGGTATTAGGGGGGTTCGGGCCCGGCCCGACTCGGCCTGGTACCCCCTCGGTCGGCCCAAACTGGGTCGACCCGACCCAGGGTCCGGGTCTGGCCCATTTGTGCGCGGCTGGACTCGGGTGGCGCGGCCCGGCGCAACACGTCCTAGCGGCCTGGCCTGGCAGTCCGGCTTGGGCAGCCGGCCCGGCACGCTGGTGCTAGCCAGGTGGCTCGCCCGTTTTGGCCGAGCGGATGGGGGGGGGGGGCGTTGCCCCCTGTCTCGTAACCGCGGCCACCATGGGGGGCCGCTCCTTGCCAATGGACGCGGCTGAGTGCCGCGTCCCGACTCCCTCGGTCCCGCGCGGTCGCAGGACCAGCGGCCTGCCGCCGCAGCTTCAGCTTCGGCGGTCCATCCCGGCAGCGCGTCGGGCGCCGCCGCCTCTGACGGAGTGCTCCGCGGACAACTAGACGAGCTCCGGTGGTCGGTTTGGCCTTCCATCTTCCCCAACGGCCCTCCCGGGACTGATTCTTCACTGCGAAGACCTCAAAACGCCCGTGCGGCCAGCTTCATCGTCGCCCGCCAATCTGAACACCAAAAACGAAGAGACGGTGGGTTCAGACTTGTTCGTTGGTCCGCACCCACCGTGTTAGCTGTTTAAAAATGCTTCCAACAGTTTTTAAACACATGCCGATGATATAAATCACATAGATTTATTTGAACCTAAACCCCTACCTCAAGCATCATCGAGCGAGGGTTCTTCGTGGAATTGCACGTCGTGGAAGAAGGCGTCGCAGAAGGGGGATCATCGCGTCGCGGAGAAAGGATTCGTCGGCATCGCGTCGTCGATCTCCGAGGATCCGGCGTTCTTTTCAACCTTCGTCGGAGGTCGGCGTTCTTTTCATTCTTCGCGTTCTTTGTGTTCTTCATCGAGGAGGAAGAACTTCAAGATCCTGAGTGAATTGTCCCTAGCCTCTCAACACCACCAGACTAAAATAAGGGTTGTATTATTTTATTTCTCAAGCCATGCGTTTTAAAAATCAAAAATGAACAAAAAATTAAGTGAATTAATTGCAACGTTTAAACCGCCAAATTAATGAGGCGTTTAGTAACCAGAATAAACGCAAGGGTTGACTTCATTAATAGGGGTGCAGGTGTGTTACTTAATTAAAGGAGGGGGTATAGGAAGAAAAGAAATGGTGGGGCTTGTGTGGGCCCCACCTCACAAATATCCTACCAAGTGGGTAGGATATTTTGGGTCCCACATCATCCACTTAACTTAAGTTAAGTAAAATAAAAATTGGTAGCACCACTTTTATTTTATTCCTTAACTTAACCCCAAAAATTAAAAACCACACCTGAGCAAACGCAACTCCAGAAAAGGTGTTTCTAAGCAATTACGGGCGTTGCGATTCCATCGGTGCCCTCAGAATTCGATTCCGAGCACTAGTTTAAATGTTAGAACAACCCGCTCGTTCGTTCACTGAACGTACCCGAGCTAAACTTCGAAAAAATATCTCAGGCACACCGAGCCTCGGAATTAGGCGCCGTCAAAAAATGCATTCTTGTAAAATCCCAAAGAAAATTAAGAGAAAAAAAATTCCCTTGAATTTTACGGGTCTTTACAATCATTATTTGATATGTAATTTACTATATCTTTTTACAAAGGATTCGTATGAAAATAATTATAAAGATATCCAACTTTATATCCGAAATCAACCCCTAATCAACTACCATTGTGTAGTTAATTACTATCTCACAATGACAATTAATCCAATATTGTTTTTTATAAAATTATAAGGAAATAATTTTTTAATGGGGATGTAACAACATGATATTTTAATATATATTTTCATCTAAATAATTTATAAATGATAGATAGCATTACCCACAATAAGCAATGATCTAAATAAAAATGTGATATGTTTAGACTCCTAAAACTAGTTCAATGAATTATTAGGTATGATTTGATGTGATTTAATTGTTAAATATTTAAATATATGTATTTATAAATATAAGTGTCAATATATTTATATATATAAGGAATATATTATTGTATTTAAAAACATATATTTTTTTGTGATTCACTTTTTGTTACATAGAACTAAGTATATTTTTCAGTAATTATTCTGAAATATAATTTATATTTTAATTGTAGATTTAATAGTGTTTTACTGAAATTAGGAATAATATTGGGAAACCTTTGAAAATGTAATTTTCATTTAATTAATATTTCTCAATTTTTTTAAAAATCAATTATTAAGAGATAATGTATACTATTGATGAAAATTATTTTTTAAAAAATAATTATATTTTTCATATTTTTAATTTCATTATTATTTTTATATTAAAATCTCAGGTTTTAATAAAAATGATTAATATTTATTTGGATAATGAAAAATAATAATTTTATAGATAGCATGACTTTTATGTCATTACAAGCATATAAGTATGAATTTTAAATTCAATAATACATATTATAGGATTAAATACATATTAAATATGTGAATTCTTGGATTATGAAAATTATTTCAACTTATAATCAAATATTTGAGATTTTTGGACATCATTTATATTTTTCATAATTATTTTAATATTTATACATTTAGTAGTTTTAAATTTATTTTTACCACTTATATATGTTGTATATAAAAATGTAATTTTTTTTTGATTCATTATGTATACATAATCATAGGATTATGTTTTTTGATTTTTCAAAAAAATAGTTTTTTAGATAAATTGTGTTAAATTTTTTTCCCAAAATGTTGACATTTTTTCAATTATCGTTATATAGGTAAAAAAATATTCTTTTATTAAAACAATTAATTGATCATACATTTATTTCTGAAAAAAAAATTAATTTTAAATATATATTTCTAATATTATAAAACACATATTTTACTTTATAAAAAATTATATCCCCAGATAATAAGAAAAAACATTTTTATTTTTGAAAAAATCAATTTTTTGATGATTTAAAACCAACATAAAATATTATTATATTATAATAAATCAATTATTATGTATTGAAAATCATAAATAGTTAAAATTATATCCCACATGTAAATTTTATACGTAAAATGAACATTTTATATAAAAACAATTTAAGCATTATATACGCTAACATTAAAATTAATTTCTATTATTCATGAAAATTTAAATTATATAATTATTTATGAATTTAATATATTAAATATCAAAAGTTATTATTTTTTAAATTAATATTAATTTCCATAGGTGATAGTGGAGTTTCATCATTAAGGGGAAATTACTGTAAAAGATTTTATACACAGTGAAACAAGTTTAAACATGTGATGTAAATTTTTATCTTTAGTGGTTGATGGTATATTAACATTATCAATTTAAATAATCAATTTGTTAACATTTTTGGAGAATTTCGTAGTGAATAATGGAGAATCATTGATGAAATTTAATCAGATTTCAAAAACAAGACAGTCGCATTCCTTATTAGTGGAAATCACCAACTACTAATTTCTATACCCATTCCAATGATTTTTTCCATCCAAAACTCTTTCCTTTATATCCTCAATACCCACTCCACGTATTATAATTCATGGTCTCACCAAAAATAATGATAACGAACCTTATGGAGCTTCCCAAAGGAGATGTTTCTAGGGAGGAGTTGTTCAACGAAAGTACACAGCACATTCAAATATGAAAATTAAAAAAATATGTACAACAAATTAGAATTCTATAAATAGTATTAAAATATATATAATATGGATGAATATTCAAAAGTATTATTGAATATGTTTCACATCTATCTGGACCTCAAATACACTAAACCCTATGTTTTTTGTATATTGAGAATTTTATGGCAGATTTATTTTTAAAATAATGGAAATGATATAATAATTATGATCCGTTCTAATATTATTTTTATATAGAATTTACATAAAAAACATAAAAATACACCTTTTATCCCATTTTAAAAACATTTTTCATTATTGATATACACATTTCCTATAAAACCTAATTTTTGACACTAAAATACCCAGCACAAAGGGAGGATGTCGTTTTCATTGATGAAAGTTTTTTAATCCTTTTGATGATGTAAATTTTTTAAAAAATAGTTATAACAATGTGAAAATTCCTTTATTTTTTATATATTAAAATAATCCTTTTGTACATTTTAATGAAAATCAAAATAATAATAGAAAATTAAATATAATGTATAACTAATGTTATGTAATATAGCTTGTGATACATGATAAACATAATGAAAAATTAACAGACATATTATGATAAATTTATTAATAAATATATAATATGGACAGTGAAGGTAAATGATTAAAATCATTGAAGGTAGGTAAATATTACGATTTAATATTGAAATAGGATATTCTCAATAAATTTGTTTTCCACAATATAATGTATTTTCAAATAAAATTTAAATATTTAAAAATTTACTACAAATTTTATGAATTTAAATTAATAATTAAATTCATAAAATTAAAAATTTAATTAGTAATATTTCTTTTCTAAAAATGTAGATTTTCAATCTAAGAAATTGGTTTTTGCGATAATTTATTTTTTTATTAATTTATCACTATGTAAGATTATTCTAAAAGAATAAGAAAATATTTACTTAATAAAATATTTATTTTTGAAAAAATATTATTATTTTTTAAAAATTATTGTATAACATATTCCAATGACCAATACTTATAATACAGGATGGAAATTTTAATTTAATAAAACAAATGTTTTCTTAATTTCCGCCAATTTGGTTTCTAAATGTGGAAATTATTTTAGTTTTTAAAGATTAAATATAAAAAAATATATTTATTAAAAAAATTAATATGAGTTATTAAAATAATAATTGAAGATACATTTTTCTTATATGAATATTTAAAAACATATGAATAACATTTTTTTAAAAACAATTTTTACATGACTTAGTATCATAATTTAATGTTTTGTTTTCATATCATTACATAATTTATGATCTACATATTTTTTATAATTTTTAATCAAAATGATGATATTATGTTAATGTATCCAATAATAATTTTTATTATTAATGTTATTTATTAATTTTTAAAATTTATTACCAAGGAAAAACTAAATTTGGATAACGGTTAAAAAAATGTAAAATCACTCTTAAATAGTTGAAAAATTAATTTACATGAATACCTTAGAACATTTAATTTTCAAAACCCATCTTTTTCAAATATTGAAGAATTGAACAATGAATTATGTCATGAGATTATTAAAAATTATTCATGTTTCCAAAATAACCCTTTCTATAAAATAGAAATGGATACCACTTCTACCCTATCATGTTACCCTTAACCCCAGAACAACTCTTTAAAAATTTTCAATTTTCTCTTCCAATAACCAAATATCACATGTATCATTTTCTTATAAATCTAATTATTTTTAAGGACTTAACTTGTATTGAAAATTAAATGATGAAACTTAAGATTCTAACATAAGTATTCACATATCTTATAATTTTATTCAATTATAATACATCCTTATATAATTTCAAAACATGGTATTATTTTCACAATATTATCATTAATATACTGAAATTCAATTATTATAATCCAAAAATATATTCAATCATTTCAATTATCTATTAAAAGAATAACATGGATCATGTGTACGTCTAAAATTCCACCACCTTAACATGATATAGATTGTGTTCCATCAATACATATCAAGGGTCATATAAATGATAGATTATATTCATAAAATATTTTTATAATTTCAATATTAAAATAATTAAACGATCATTTTATTATATACCATCATTTCCAATATTCTTGGTGAAATGGGATCATTAATCATAAGTGCATGTGGTTTCCAGACTCTATGAACAATGAATTCTATTTATCATATCCAACCATTGTGAATGTTTAAAATAATTAGTTTAGTAGTGATATATGATAATTATGAGATATTAAATATTCTTTAAATATCATATTTACAATATAAAATATCATTCTCTTAGTCATTCAATAATTTTAACACACTCGTATTTTAATAGTTTTTACCACCAAATTGTTTGATCGTTTATTTTATATTTCATGGATGATTAATGAATAGTATATTCTAGCTAAATTTTACAATAGTAATTTATTATATATTATAAGATTATTATAGAGTAATAATTTAAATATCATATGATGTTATTAATATATTACCTTTTATTCACTAAACTCATGAAAACTATATCATCTTTTCAATTATCATCACAAAACATAAAAAATTTAATAAATTAAATTAGAAATTAATATTTTATTATAAAACGTCTATTTCAATACCATTCAATATATTGGATTTATTATATTGGGATGAAAAATTAATAACTAAAAGGATATTTTAAATGATGTTCAAAATGATCAATATTTCTCACACCCAATTTTCAAAATAGATTATAAATAGATTATATAAATTAATTGAATATTTATTTTCTAATTCTAAAAAATTATTTATAAAATATTATATTTATGAAATAGGTGAAAAAGATAGTAATTTTTTGATATATAAGGTCAGTGCACATTAGAATAAAAAAGATAAAAGGTAAGGGGTTTTCATGACACAAATTTGTTCCTTGGGTAAAAAACACTACTCTTTGTCTAAATAAATTTCATTTATGATCACATATAACCTTTTATAATGTTATTTTTAATATCCACCATATTGTTTTAGGAAATCATGTTTGACACCATATACTTCTTACTTGATGAATATTTTTTTTTTGGAAATGAAATTTTATGACAATAATCATCATTTGTTTTAATGAATTGTTCCCACAAATCAATATTTTACCTCTTGAAAACGTTCTTCATCAGCATGTGGAAACAAAAAATTCTTCTATACACAATGAACATTATATTACCAATTATTTTAATAATATTTATTCAATATCATTTTAATAATTTTTTTCAATAAATGTTTTCTTATATATTTCTTTTTCTTTCCCGTTTAATGGTAAAATATTATTCCCTAAAACATTTCATTTATATATTTAATGTTTTTTTCTCATGTTATATTTATTACAATTTGTTTGGAAATAAATTATTTATTATAATTCCTCTTAATTTAGTTTCCTTTAATTTTACTCAAAAATATTTTTTTATGATAATATTAGGAGATGTTTCTAAAAACAATTATTTTTTTGATTTTATTTTCATTTTCTACTGATTATTCTCCATCAATGAAATGGTTCATAAATAATTTAATATATAATCTTATAAGGTGATCATTTTTATATTATCAAGTTTTCATATCTATTTTTATCTGATTCAATTTTGAAAATGTATGAAACCTGTATATAATCTTATGGTTTATTAATGATAAGATGAATGATTTAATTTTAAATGGAACTCAGATGTATGGATGAAGATAAGTGGTGACCTATATAACACTTTATTATTTTAGTCAAAGTTATATATGAAAATAGATAATTATTTTTAGACATAAATGGATTTATTAACAAAACCAAATGGATGACATTTTTTGAGTTGGTCACAATGCTAAATGGTAGAAATAGATTATTTTTTTAACAATGATTACCCATGCTTATATTTGTGCCACTAATCCTCTGGAATTTTCATTAATTTAAAATATTCCAAATTATTAGGATAATTCAATCTATAAATATATTATTCATTCTTATTTATTGATTCAATGTTTGTTATATGTTTATAAGAAAATTATTTTATGTCCTTTCATTAGTGTTATTTCACATATCATGATTTTTTGTGATCAATCCTATTCATTTTTACATACAATCTCATGATATTTTTGTCTGTAAGTACTCCCATACTCATATTCTCATTCATACTTGACATATTCCTATTATGAATATTTGATATGTTTCCCTTTTTGATAATTTTTTATCACACCTTCTTATATTTCCTTTTCCTATGTTATAAGGATTACTACATCCTATGGGATTTCTAGAATATGGTCTATTGGAGAATGGTTATAGATATTGTTTGTGAGTGTTTATAAAATATATTATCATATATCTAGTATCCAATATAATAGTCCATTCATTCATTGTTTTTTGTGACAATTTGTGAAATTTATTAATTAATCCATGAAATAAATTTATTATAAATATATATTTCGGTCACCAAAATTGGTACTACAAGGAAGGTCTAGTTGTTTTGTGGTATTATTTTGATAAATTTACAGAACACATTGAGAATGAGTCTATATATTGGATAACATCTTGATTCATTTGTAGTTTAGATAATATGTTTGTTTTCTAGAATACATGTCATCTAAAAAGTATATGGGTGATGTAGTTATGTTACAATTGAGACGTTGGGTAAATAACTCAAAAATGGATAGTTGAGAATTATCTTGATTGTCACTATGATTTATGATGAGTGGTGATAAGACTGTAAAACAATATATATACACCTATGGAATATTATTTAGTTTATTCACATACACTTTAAGAACCATTATGTGGGATTTTTTTTAGGGTCAGAGAACCTGGAAATAAAATTATCATGGGAAACTTATATGAATTCCTAGAGGTGCATATGTTTTGATATGTTAAACATCAATTCATTATTTATTATATAATAATATTTTCCCTTATTATATTTAAAATTTAATTATATAAAAATTATCATATATGAATAAATGGTTGGAACAATGGAGGTACCAAACTAATAATGAGTGTTGGGTGGATTGCCATGATTTTCTGAATGATGATCCAATTAGGAGGTGGTCAGTTTTAGAAACCACATTGAAATGATCACTCTACTTATAAAAGATTTGAATGACAATGGGAATCTTGTTGATTTAGGAAATTCATCAAAAGTGAAGATAATTTTATTTGATCATTTAAAAATTAGAATCAAACCTCATTTAGTGTCTCATTAAATCCATATATTTTCATCAATGAATCAATATGAAAGAGAATCTGTTTTTCATAATCTAATAATCAGAACATGATAACGTAAATTTGGATATTTACAGTTTAGAAGTACATTCTAACCATGGATGATTGTCAATGTGAATACAATTTAAATAGTGGAATTAGAGACTGTTGAATATGAATATTTGAAAATGTTATTCTTCATCATTTACTCTCAATAAACTAAAATGAAAAAGGTGGTGTTATAATTATTTTATTTCAAAAAAATATGATGAATCTACTATAATATAAGAAGAAAAAAACATTTATCTCAAATATTATACCTATAGTAATTTATTCGAATCTAAAACAAAAGTCAATCATTTAATTTTTGGATCAAAACCATTTATAACAATTGAGTTATCTAAAAGATACTTTTGATTATATGAGTGTGTTGTTTGATGTGTACTAAATGTGGAGATATGAAATTAGAAAATTTATTTTATTTAGGGAAAATAAAATAACGGTGGTGTATCATGGATTAGAGGATGATAATACATTATGGGGATATAATATAAAACCACTTAAATGTAAACAATTATGGTTAAATAAATGTGGAAACTACCATGTGGGACCAATGAACTATTTTACATGTTATAGAGAAATCCATATTTCAAAAAAATCATTGTGATCTCAAGAGTATGATTAACACAATAGATGGTAATAATTATCTGAATAATTTGAATCCTGTAATAAAATGATTGATGTGGAAAAATATTGGGTGTTATTAAAATAAATAACATTACCCCCTAGAGCTAATGAAGAGTATATGAATTAGTTTTCAATAAAATAATAGAGCTGTGGATAGAATCTTATATCTCTTATACTGAGGTGGAGCATAAAAATTATGGGGCATAACATGAAAACAATTTATAATATATATTTAAAAATTAATTATTTTATTATATTTAATTATATTATATTATATTATATCACAGAAGTTTTCCTTGAACACTTATTTACCACATTAGACTATGGGTAAGTAATTATCATTAAAACCTATAGTTGGAAAATAATATCATATATGATATAAAATTATTATCAAATATAATTTCGTGGGAAAATATTAATTATTAATATTTTTTATATTGTTTTCATTGATGTGATCTTGGGTTTAGATTGTAAATCGTTATATAGAGAACTTATTAATTTTTAGGATATAGATATATGATTTCATACACCGAACCATCATGTGATAAAATATTGATTAATGAATAATTATGAGCTCTCTTTGGAAAAAAAATTATATATTGGATTATCACCCCATAAAAATGAGGGAAAATTTAATCAAATTATTTATATTTATGTCAAAAATAATTACATGAATGTTTTATGGGGGTAAATTTTTGTATGTACAAGTTAACTTCATGGAATTACCCAAGTGAATAAGAGTTATTTTTAATCAGGATCATACCTTTTTTGATACCTTTCTCAAAGAGTTTAGTTTTAACGGTCCTTAGTGAGTTGAATGACATAAAAATTAAACAACATTGTTATATGTAAAAGGAAATTGTATACTTACATACATAAACCCTGGGGTGAATTGGTGATTTTACTAAAAATATATATACACCAATTCACATATTCATTGACTATAATGAACATTAAAATATCATGATCAAGAACAAATATTACCTTCCATATAGTTATGGTATTTTAAAAAACAAAAAGGATAAAAATATTTATCAATGATTGACCTTTAGTCCAGATATCATTAATTGAGGGATATGAGAGATGATATTCCAAATATAGATTTTCAAAAAAGGTATAATCACTTTGAATTAATAGTTGTATAATTTCAGATAAAAAATTATCCATAAATATTTAATGATTTTATGTATATAGTCATTGGATATTACATGGAAATTTTTATATCTTTTATTGAAGACATTATAATATATTTTATGAGAAAGTATGTACATGAAGCAAAATTGGGATTTTTGATGAGGGTAACATGAATAGAAAAATTATATGAAATGTTATGAAATTGTGAATTTTTTTTAAAAGAGTATCCTTCTTGGGTAATGTTTTCACGGGAAAAGTTACATATATCATCGCATCTAAGACATGTGTAATTAAAAAAAATATGAACACCATTTTCAACAACTCAGATCAACTTATTTTTTTGGTTAGAATAATACTATAATTTGTTTGAGAAAAGAAATTGAAGAATTCAATCCACTAATATTGTTGAACATTAAGGTAGTGATGTTCATTTGGATAGTGGAACACATGAAAAGCTATGGGAATAATAAAAATAGATTAGTCACTATGAATGTTCATATTCTACCCTCTAGTAGAAAAGAGTTTTTGATATATAGTTATTCATCATTGAATTCTTTGATTTCTGTTTTCTTTTGTAAAATGAAAAAGTAATTGCATATAAATAATCATAATCAATGACTCTTACACATAACAACCTAATTCATGGTCTGGGGATAACAAAAGTGGAAATTTAATTGAAATTTTTATGGAGTCTTCTTTATGGTGACATGAGTGATATTTATAAAGACCATTAGATAATAAATTAAATATTCAAACTAAAATATATAAATATGATCCAAAATAGATAGGGGTAAATGATAATGGAAAATGACTGGTCAATAAATTACAAATATGGAAAGGAAAACAAGGTTGGTGAGGAACTAGGAAAGAAGTTCAATTCTATCTTATACATGATTAAGACTGAAAAAGAATAAAAAATATTATATTCAAACAAGATTTTTCTTCAAATCATCAGTGATGTATAATATTATTGTCGTATAAACATGATTTATCACCCATAAATTCATGATAAGATCAATGAATTCGGGAAACATGACTTGAATGTCTAAAAAATGACTGGATTATTTCGTAGTTCATCATTTATAATTATGATTTTATATGATTCATAGCATAATTATTTGTCCCCAAAAAACATAAATCAAGAAGAATACATTGGATTATGATTGGAGCTCATTGTTTTCTCTATTATCTCAAATGAACGATTTATTTTAGATATCTGAAACAAAACATTGTGTGAGAACACCCGAATTGAAAAATCATGGATTACATATCTCGATTGAGGTTTTACAAGCAATTTAATATCAAATGATATCATTCCATGTGGATTGTTGTAACCATTATCAATACTAGTAACAAATGTGAAAAAAATTGATTTGGATTTCATATAAGACTCCCCAAAACTTATAAGGGTCATAATGGTATATGTATTTAAGTAAATATAAATACAAAGTCGACACACATTACTTCCCTGAAAAAGAATCCCTTAATTAATAACTCTCGGTCATATAATTAATAGACACATTAAGACTGCATGGGATACCACTTTCCATTATATCTAATCATGCATTGTGGAATAGCTCAAGAAATTTGGAATAATCTTCAATTAGAATTCGATATTGATATATGATTTATCACTATTTAAAAAATTCAGAAATTTGGTTAGACTGAGGGGATCATCCAAAATTGGGATGATATATTGATATCTTGTTTAAATAAATTTCAACGCTGTTAGGATCAACACCTTCCCTTGGTAGTTTTCATGTAAAAATATTTTCTATTCTACAATTATTATGAAACCATTTTAGGCTAAGTATTATAAAAAATTTAGGACTAAAACATGCTAGATGGAGTTAGAAATAAGACACTTATTGTTCATTATTTTTTCCAATACATAATGAAGGTGTTTTAATCCATTCAAATATATATTAATGTAGGAAAAAACTTAATAGAATATCTATGAAAATAATCCCTAATTATTCCTATATTTTGTAGTTGTTAAAATGATATTCATCTGGATATCCCCATAAAACTATTTTATGATATTAGTGAATAAATGAATGTTGATCCCTATTTACTTCATTCCCTTTCGAGATCTATGATCTTCTCAATATAGTTTCACATCTATTAGTACCAAATATCTAAAAATATAATGTACATTATGTATTTGATATATCACTTTTGAGGAACTAGATACCAAAAAATCACATTTACTGAATTTTAAAGTTGTTCAATTGTACAATGATCTATTATATGTGGAACAAACATAAAAAATTTATGATCGAAGAGATAATTTGATGTAGATCAAGAACACACTAATATTCAAAGTTCTATTTATTAATAAGATGTTTAAGGAATCAACAAATTAATTAGCAGACATGGTTATTGTAAATTACCCCCTCTCTTTTACCTCTATCTAAAATAATTTTGATGTTTATATTATCTTAATGGGGTAGAATACAAGGAAATAAAATTCTAGACTTTTTAAAACATATGTTATGTTTTATAAATTTCATTACATGCTACACCTAATGAAAAAAGCTAAGACACATTTTGATAAAATTAATTATATACCTCAAATCAAGACAAATATGTAAATCCATTAAATATATTGAAGGTAAATAATAAATGTGATAGTATTGAAAATTAAATTATCAAAAAAATCCAATTACTTATTATTATGTATTTTATTTGAGAATATAAATTTTATAAAATGAATTAATTTTTTAAATTCATCGTATAATAATTTACATAGTATGGATTTTTTTTTGTTTTTCAAAAAATGGTTGATTTTTAGTAAAACAATATGGGATTCATAAAATTTATTATTTTTTAATGTCATAATTATGAAATATAATCATATCATATTTAAAACCCATTTAATCATTAATATTTGTATTTAATAAATAACATTATATGTTTTTAAATATACATTTATTTTATAATCATATTTATAATATTTTGTTAACATAATAAAAATTTTACTATAATAAATAATAATTGATTCAATCTTTTTCAATAAATAACTATTTTGATGGTGATGTTTGATTTTGGAAATATATTAAATTTTCCATCCATTTATTATTATCTTAATAAATCAATTTATTTAAGGAAAATCTATATACATGATAATTTTATCTCTTGTGTAAATTTAATATCATAAAAATGTAAATTTTTAACCAAAAAACCACTTTTTTACATGATTCATTATATTTATTCTATAAAATATTAATAGAATAATAACATTTACATGTAAAAAGTTGTTTCAAATTATAAATAAAATGTATCAAATCATGAAAAGGAAAATTATATTAATTATTTTCATTAATGCGATAATCTAAAACTATTAAATGTAGAAGACACAAATCACTCTAATGATATCTCAAAAAGAATTTATGAAATTATTTTTTACCTTATATTGTAGAATACACTCTATTTTACAATTTTTATTCATTCACGGTTAAATATTGTCATGTCATTATTTAAAATTATGCATGTTTCCAAAATTCCCCTTTAAATATCTAACAAAATAATGATAATTAAAGCCGTAAAAGTATTATATAAATATATTATTATGACATTATAATTGTATAATGTTATGATATTATGACCCTATCCCACTTATATATACATCTAGTCACCTTCTATTGTCTTCATTCCTTCACATCCAAGGATTAATCCAATAGATAATAGAATATTCTATTGTTAGTATTACCTTTACATTATAATTTCTTTTATTCATCTCTTGTAAAAAATAATTTGTAATATTGCTAAAATAATAAAATATTTAACCTTATTATAATTATATTTAATGATATAATGTTTAAAATAAATACTCAACACATTCTATCATTAATGTAAAAAATAGCACTGCTTTTGCACGTGTAGACTACCACATCAATGACATAATGCAATTTCTTTTCCATCTCCACTTCACAAGGACAATATTAAGGATGTATTTGTTTAATAAATAGGCTCTCAATGTTAGAAAAATAATTTTTCAATGATATTTTATCATATATTATCGTTCAATTTAATCATTTTTTAATGTGATCATTAATATAGTGTACATGCAGACTACAGCCTCCACATACAACGAATTTCATTTTTTAAAACCACAATTATTTTATGGTTATAATAATTATTATATTAAATTTATGTTAAACATATAAAATTTTAATTACTATATTAAATTTATATAATAAATATTTTGTTATTTTCCCATATTTGATCATTCATTACAACACACTCTTATTTGGATGTTTTTACAACTGACATGATTTGTGTTATAATGATTACATCATTGTTGATTAAGTAATTTTATAATATTTTAAAACATGTAATGATTTTTTTAATTATTAATAGATTATAATGGAGTAATAATATCAATATCTAATGATTATATTAAAATAACCCCTTTTTTCTGTATTCTCAAAAAATTGATCAGCTATTCATTTTCATTACCCCAAAACATTAAAAAACAAATAAATGATATTATGAATTTAAAAAGTATTTTAAATAAAATTTTAACTATCCATGTATGATTTAGAATTAATTAACCTTTGTATAAGAATGAATAATAACACCTTCATTGCAAAACTAGTTTAAAATGATCATGATTTTTGACACTTGATTGTAAAAATTAATGATTACTCACTGATATACATGTATTCAAAATTTATAATGAAATTTCATAAAATTATATACAATAGATTATGTTTCTTAAATAATTTAATAAGATATTTATTTTTGTGACTCAATATGTTATACAACATTCAACTAAACAAGAGTAAAGATATAGGGTTCTATCACTAAAATAATTTCATTGGGTTATAATAACTTCTCTTTTTCTAATCCTAAACAAGTGTAAATTTATCTATCCTATGATAATTTTTATTTTACTTTAAATTAAAAAATAATTTAAATAATTTATTAACCCAAATTAGTCTTCCATGAAGAGTCTATTATTATGTGTTAATGATATTTTTCTGAGAATAATTCCCATTTCATTTAATTTATTTCACCATTATCCAAATTTCTTCCCATCAATTCAATCCATTACCTTGTGGAATATATCTAATTACCCTTAAATTACAATATATTTTGCAAATAATATTTTTTTCCTTTAAGTGATGTAGGGTTTAGATAAAATCATTTAAAAATATTCCCAATTCTTTTCTGTTCAATTGTCATATATTTTTTCACTTTAAATCAAATTTTGATAAATGATCGAATTCATTTACAGGTTATTTATTTTAATTTTTTATCCCATAAATGTTTATGTATATATATTTATTGAAATGAATGTTAGTCAAAAATCACAACTTTTTAACATGATATTAGAAAATATTTTTCTAGAAATAATAATTTTTTGATTTATCAATCAATTTCAAAATATTATTCTTTAATAATGTAATGGTTTATAAATCTCCTGATTTATAAACATTTGGGGTGATAATTTTTTTGGAAAATATGATCATGTTTTTTTGGTAATAACATTAGAAAATGTTATGAAATAAATTTTTATTCACATGGTTACTTAATGATAATTTTAATAATTTGATTTTAAGAGGAACTCAAATGTATGGAAAATGATGGGTGGGTCCCTATAACACTCTCCATTGAATTGTTTATGGTTTTACAGCTCTTGATATTAAGAAGTGTTGAAATATAAGAACTTTTAAAATAAAATGGGGGATATTCTTGTATTTTTTAATATAATTATAGGGTGGAGATACATGTATTTAATTACAATTATTTCCTATCATAATGATTATACCACTAAATCACTAAAATGTGACTTATTTTTATACATAGACAAAATTTTATGGTATCAAATGATCTCAATTTATTTTTACATTTGTATTCATTACATGTTCATTATACTTTTCAAATCCATGTTTTTTGTGACCAATAATGGGTTCTTATTTTCCAGTTTCATGATCCTTAATGTTAAATAAATATTTTTTTTCAATTTATTATCTCATTATCTTTTTAAATGATATTATACCATAACTCATTATTCAATCATACTAAATATATAACTGTTATTAAAATTTGATATGTTTCACTTAATAATAATTTGACCTCATCGCTTTATATGTTTCCATTCAATTTGGTTATAAAAATGTATAGGTTATTGAGGAGAATGGATATAGATAAATATTGATATGTATTTTAAAATATTTTATTCATATATCCATTATCAACAATACTATAAGTTTTCATCAACTATTTTTTTCATTAGTTTTGTAATGTAGAAAATAGACCTACGATTCAACCTATTATTTATTTATGATTATCTTATTTTAGCATTGTCAATGATTATGTACAAAAAACATAAGAAAATTACTTACTCATAACAATTAGAGATTGTAAAAGGATAGTTATAAGGTATATTTTAATTAAATAATTTATTTATTTGATCTTAACTAAAAAATGGCCTGGTTGGAAAATATTTTAAACAAATAATCAATACATTATGAAACTGGGTTTTAACATTGAATAGACATTACCTTGTCTCCAAATATGTCACATATATTCATTAACTCTTATATGATGATATTATATTTATTCTGTAAATTATTAATAACTTTTTTTATATTCATACACAATTAATAATCAATTTTATTTTTATTATTACCATTTATTATAATGTTAACATTTTAGGAATTTTATGTCATATGTTTCGAATAAGTTTGTTTCATAATAATCAAAAAACATCGATCAGATAATAGTGGGCTAATGGGTAATTTTTTCATCATCTAAAAAATAAAAATAAATACATATTTATAATTTTTATACACAAAATATAATTTTAGAGATATAGTAGAAAAGATATCACGAATAAAAATACCTTGGCTCATAGGGCGGTAGTCTGTATATACACCTGCATGATGTTTATTATTTTCACCACATATAAAATAAGGAATTAAAGATAAAATATTGAATTTGAAAAATCCATGTAATGATATTAAACAAAATGAAATATTTTCAAAACATTTACATTGTCACATACATGAAATATTTAGAGGTATTTTTCATTTAATTTACATCCTTGATTTGTTTTGGTGGTTTTTCATGCATTTTTAAAGGAAATAGTGGGTTTCCAAAATTTGGGCCAACCTAAGAGCCCATTTCCAGTTTTGAAAGTACATTTTGTTTCATTAATAACTCCTTCGATTTTCAACATTTTTCAACCATTCAACTTCCAAAATTACCTTAATTTAAATATTAAAACCACAAAATAATTTTGGACCCCTTAAAAATTCATTAGAATCATGGATTTGGGTGATAAAGTTAGGTATTGGGCCAACCCGAAAGCCCATTTCTAGTTTTAAATTTTTTTTGTAATTATTTTATAAAATGTTTATTTTTCATCATTTTTCGGTGATTCCACCTCTCAAAAATTCCCAGAGAACCCATCCACACCCCCAACTTCGTTTTCGCCTCTTTGGAGCTCATATGTATCGCGATTTAGGGCCGATCTTCTGAAGCTCCAAAAAACGTCCAGATTTCTCAAATAAGTTGTTTCTCTTCCTTATTCCTCCCTTCTTCTTAGGGTTTCGTTCTTCTTTTTTTTTTGAACCCCAAAATTTCCAGAATATGGGGTTTCGTACCTAGGGTTTTAGTTTTGAGTTTCTTAGTCCAATCCTCTGGTTTTAGGTTCAAGCTTACTCCTTTGTGGTGCGGCGGAAGTGCGGTTGAAGTGACGCACAAGGATTTGGGGGTTTTGACTCTTTTGGTAGGTGATTTCATATGTTGGTATTGTATAATGCGTTGGCTTGCTGTATTTAGGTTTACATTATGTTCATCATTCAGTATTTTGATTTCAAAAATTGATTTGGGTAGCATTTTAAAAGTGGTAGATTTTTAAGTGCCAATCTTGTGTGAAAATGGGTGTTTTACATGTGTAACCCATATTGTGCCTCTTGGTGTTGTTTTATAATTCAGGGATTGGATTTATAAAAATGTTTTGATGCTGAAATTTATGTTTTGGTATAATATTGGTCCCCATTTGGTTTTAAATATGGGATTTTAGATGAATTTAATGTGCAACATTTGATTAATTTTCTTGAAATTGTTCTATGGAAATTATAAATGGTTTATTGAGTTATGCAAAAGGTGAAAAGAAGGTGTAGATACTGTTTTGAATGTGTGTGACCAGAACTAATATTTTTATGTGAATATTGATTTTGGTAGCATGTGGTGAGTATTTGAGCACAATACGGGAAACCCGGGTATCTAGGTGGGCTAACGTGTACTAGTACGCTAGTGAACGGAGGGGTTTTGACCATGGTTCACATAGCAAGTCTGACATGGATAACACTAACAAAACTATAATGGAGATGATTGGAGACCACTAGGTTATGGGTATGCTCCCTTCTAGTGGCTCGTGCACGAGAACAAATTTCGTTATGGTTACTTTCACCGAGGTACGAGGTACTTGGGGCTCACAACAAACTAATACCTAGGGGGGTACCTACGCTTGGTGCTAATGGCCTTTTTGGCATTTAAACTTTCTTTATGGTATTTTGGGATGTGAAAACCAGTATCTTTAATGTTTTATTCAATTTCACTAATTCTTTATAGTTATCCCCATTGAATGTTATTTTCTTTTCAAAGTTGCACTTTTAGAAATAAATGCCACTATTATCTATTTATAACTTTTGCAAGCCTTTTATTTTACAATGCCTATCACTTGAAATCCTTGGGTGATATCCTATTGGGCATAGTCTCACACCCTACTTACACCTTTGGGTGTAAGTATACTTGATCATGTTTGACACAGGAAAAGGAAAAGCCTTGGGCCATGGCGGTTCGGGTTGCTAGATTCTCTCGATGGTGCGGTGTTGTGGAGACGGCTTGTGGGTGATGACCCCTTGTCGTGTGGAGCCTCATGGGCTGTTTGCTGCAACTTTTATGTACCTTTGGACCTCTTGTGTCTTGTTTAAACTCATATACTAAGTTCTTAATTTTTATTAATTCTTGTTTGGCATAATTTTGCAGATTTGGTTTGTTGTTTGTTTTTTGTTATCTTATGAACCCAAACTCGGGTAAATTGTTCCCAAATGAATTTTTATGATACCCGGGCACTTGTGCCAGCCCGTGGGCATGGGGAAGGCCCTTCGGGTCTTTCCATGAGCCGGGTTTGGTCCTGGTTTGATGGCGACCAGATTCGGTTCGTGAAAAAACCCGAAGGGCGTTCCCCATCCCCACGGGCTGGCACAAGTGCCCGGGTATCATAAAAATTCATTTGGGAACGACTTACCCGAGTTTGGGTGCATAAGATAACCAAAAACAAATAACAAACCAAATCTGAAAAATTATTCCAAACAAGAATTAATAAAAATTCAGAACTTAGTATATGAGTTTAAACAAGACACAAGAGGTCCAAAGGTACATAAAAGTAGATGATTTGTTTGATCAGTTGAAGGGGGAAAAGTGGTTCTCAAAGATAGACCTGCGTTCAGGGTATCATCAACTCAGGGTGAAGGAGTCAGATATCCCAAAGACAGCCTTCCGAAGCAGGTACGTCCACTTTGAGTATTTGGTCATGCCATTTGGATTGACAAATGCTCCAGCAGTCTTTATGGCACTTATGAATAGGGTTTTCCATCAATATCTCGATTCCTTTGTTGTGGTGTTCATGGACGGCATTCTGGTATACTCTAGCTCTGAGGAGAAACACGAACATCACTTGAGGGTCGTTTTGGGTACATTACGGGATCACCGCCTCTATGCAAAGTTGTCAAAGTGCAGTTTCTGGATCAGGGAGGTGAGATTTCTTGGGCATGTGATCTCAGAGAATGGAGTTTCAGTGGACCCTGATAAGATTAGTACGGTTATGTCATGGGAGCAGCCGAAGAATGTGTTCAAGATTAGGAGTTTCCTTGGCCTGGCTGGTTATTATAGGCGATTCGTTCGGGATTTCTCTCGGCTTGCTTCACCATTGACTACCCTCACCCGGAAAGGGGTGAAGTTTGTATGGGGTCCAGAATGTCAGGCATCATTCGAGGAGTTGAAGAGGCGATTGACTACTGCCCCCGTGCTGATTTTACCAGAGGCGGGAAAGGGATATGTGGTTTATTGTGATGCCTCAGGTATGGGTCTTGGGTGCGTGCTTATGCAGGATGATCACGTGGTGGCGTATGGCTCTTGCCAACTCCGGCCACACGAAAAGAACTACCCAACCCATGACTTGGAGTTGGGAGCAGTGATGCATGCTTTGAAGACGTGGCGTCACTACCTCTTTGGGGAGAAGTTTGTGGTCTATTCTGATCACAAAAGCTTGGCTTATATCTTCTCACAAAAGGACCTCAACATGAGGCAGCGTCGCTGGATCGAGTACTTGCAGGGGTTTGATTTTGACATTGTCTATACCCTATGTAAGGGTAATGTAGTGGCCGAAGCCTTGAGCAGAAGGGTCCCAGTGCAGGCTTTGAGGAAGTCCAGTGATGAGTGGACATTGATGGGGATATTTTCTCAGATGCATGTGGAGACCAAGGAACATAGTGGAGGGGCATTCTTGGAGAGCATCCAGTTGAGTCCTTCTCTGTTGGAGTTGATTCAGCAGGAACAACCTAGTGATGAGCTTTGTCAGAGATCGAAGCAGTTTCTTCATGGTGGGGAGACATCCTCTGATTGGCCGTCGTCTCCCGAGGGCATCTTGTGCTTCAAGGGTCGTTCGGTAGTGCCGTTATCTCTACAGAAGGTGGTGATACAGGATAGCCACCAGTCTAAGTGGGATGTCCATCCGGGTTCCACTAAGATGTATTATGATGTCCGTCGGCAGTTTTGGTGGCCTAGTATGAGATGGGACATAGCGGACTTTGTGTCGAGATGCTACACATGCCAGCAGGTGAAAGAAGAGCACCAAAGGCCCTCCGGTTTTCTCCAACCACTACCCATTCCTACCTGGAAGTGGGATGAGGTTGCCATGGACTTCATTGTTGGATTACCTCATACACCTCGAGCTAAGAATGCCATTTGGGTGGTTATTTATCGTCTAACCAAATCAGCCCACTTCATTCCGATCAGAGATACATCTAAAGTGGATGAGTTGGGCCGTTTGTATCTTCAGGAGGTGGTGAGACTCCATGGTGTGCCATCAGCAGTTTTCTCAGATAGAGACCCTCGTTTCACATCTCGATTCTGTGAAGGCCTTCAGAAGGCCTTGAGGTCCCAGATTAAGATGAGCACAGCATACCATCCGCAGACGGATGGTCAGACAGAGCGGGCGAATCAGATTTTGGAGGATATGCTTCGTGCATGTGTCCTAGACTTTGGAGGTTCTTAGGATACCCATTTGGGATTGGTTGAGTTTTCTTATAATAACAGTTACCAATCCTCGATTCGAATGGCTCCTTTTGAGGTGCTCTATGGTCGGCCTTGTTGGTCCCCCCTCTGTTGGGCTGAGGTAGGTGAGACCTCGCTACTGGGGCCGAGTATGGTGCAGGAGACATCTGAGAAGGTAAAATTAATCAGGCAATGTTTATTGACAGCTCAGAGTCGTCATAAATCATACGCTGACCGGAGGCGTCGAGACCTAGAGTTTTCTGTGGGTGATAGAGTATTCTTGAAGGTGGCCCCTCGTTTGGGCCATCGTCGATTGGGGAAGCAAGGTAAGCTGAATCCGTGGTACGTCGGGACATTTGAGATCATCGAACGTATTGGAAAGGTGGCATACAGGTTGGCCTTACCTTCTCAGTTGATGTCCATCCATGATGTCTTCCATGTTTCTCAGTTGAAGAAATACTACCCGGATTCGTCCCATGTGTTGAGTTGGGAAGAACTGGAGATAGAGCCTGACTTGTCTATTGTTGAGAGGCCAGTGAAAATAGTGGACACCCAATAGAATATACTTAGAGGTAAGTCTATTCCATTAGTCCGGGTTCTATGGCAGCATGGAAATGATACACATGAGACATGGGAGCGAAAGTCGTGGGTCGAGGAAGAGTACACGTTCTTGTTTTCCAATCAAGCCTCATGTTGACTTTCCGGGGCGGAAAGTCCTTCATGGGGGAGAGAATTGTCACATACATGAAATATTTAGAGGTATTTTTCAGTTAATTTACATCCTTGATTTGTTTTGGTGGTTTTTCATGCATTTTTAAAGGAAATAGTGGGTTTCCAAAATTTGGGCCAACCTAAGAGCCCATTTCCAGTTTTGAAAGTATATTTTGTTTCTTTAATAACTCCTTCGTTTTTCAACATTTTTCAACCATTCAACTTCCAAAATGACCTTCATTTTAATATTAAAACCAAAAAATAATTTTGGGACCCTTAAAAATTCATTAGAATCGTGGATTTGGGTGATAAAGTTAGGTATTGGGCCAACCCGAAAGCCCATTTCTAGTTTTAAAATTGTTTTGTAATTCTTTCATAAAATATTTATTCTTCATCATTTTTCGGTGATTCCACCTCTCAAACATTCCCATCGAACCCAGACACACCCCCCATCTTCGTTTTCGCCTCTTTGGAGCTCATATTGATCGTTATTTAGGGCCGAACTTCTGAAGCTCCAAAAAACGTCCAGATTTCTCAAGTAAGTTGTTTCTCTTCCTTATTCCTCCCTTCTTCTTAGGGTTTCTTTCTTCTTTTTTTTTTGAACCCCAAAATGTCCAGAATATTGGGTTTCATACCTAGGTTTTTAGTTTTGAGTTTCTTGGTCCAATCCTCTGGTTTTAGGTTCAAGCTTACTCCTTTGTGGTGCGGCGGAGGTGCGGTTGAAGTGACACACAAGGATTTGGGGGTTTTGACTCTTTTGGTAGGTGATTTCATATGTAGGTATTGTATAATGAGTTGGCTTGATGTATTTAGGTTTCCATTATGTTCATCATTAAGTATTTTGATTTCAAAAATTGATTTGGGTAGCATTTTAAAATTTGTAGATTTTTAAGTGCCAATCTTGTGTGAAAATGGGTGTTTTACATGTGTAACCCATATTGTGCCTCTTGGTGTTGTTTTATAATTCAGGGATTGGATTTATAAAAATGTTTTGATGCTGAAATTTATGTTTTGGTATAATATTGTTCTCCATTTGGTTTTAAATATGGGATTTTAGATTAATTTAATGTGCAACATTTGATTAATTTTCTTGAAATTTTTTTATGGAAATTATAAATGGTTTATTGAGTTATGCAAAAGGTGAAAAGAAGGTGTAGATACTGTTTTGAATGTGTGTGACCAGAACTAATATTTATATGTGAATATTGATTTTGGTAGCATGTGGTGACTATTTGAGCACAATACGGGAAACTCGGGTATCTAGGTGGGCTAACGTGTACTAGTACGCTTGTGAACGGAGGGGTTTTGACCATGGTTCACTTAGCAAGTCTGAAATGGATAACACTAACAAAACTATAATGGAGATGATTGGAGACCACTAGGTTATGGGTATTCTCCCTAATAGTGGCTAGTGCACGAGAATGAATTTCGTTATGGTTACTTTCACCGAGGTACGAGGTACTTGGGGCTCACAACAAACTAGTACCTAGGGGAGTTCCTACACTTGGTGCTCATGGCCTTTTTGGCATTTAAACTTCTTTTATGGTATTTTGGGATGTGAAAACCAGTAGCTTGAATGTTTTATTCAATTTCACTGATTCTTTATAGTTATCCCCATTGAAAGATATTTTCTTTTCAAAGTTGCACTTTTAGAAATAAATGCCACTATTATCTATTTATAACTCTTGCAAGCCTTTTATTTTACAATGCCTATCACTTGAAATCCTTGGGTGATATCCTATTGGGCATATTCTCACACCCTAATTACACCTTTGGGTGTAAGTAGACTTGATCATGTTTGACACAGGCAAAGGAAAAGCCTTGGGCGATGGCGGTTCGAGTTGTTAGTTTCTCTCGATGGTGCGGTGTTGTGGAGACAGCTTGTGGGTGATGACCGCTTGTTGTGTGGAGTCTCATGGGCTGTTTTCTGCTACTATTATGTACCTTTGGACCTCTTGTGTCTTGTTTAAACTCATATACTAAGTTCTGAATTTTTATTAATTCTTGTTTGGCATAATTTTTCAGATTTGGTTTGTTGTTTGTTTTTGTTATCTTATGAACCCAAACTCGGGTAAATCGTTCCCAAATTAATTTTTATGATACCCGGGCACTTGTGCCAGACCGTGGGGATAGGGAACGCCCTTCGGGTCTTGCCATGAGCCGGGTTTGGTGCTGGTTTGATGGCGACCAGATTCGGTTCGTGACATACATGACCGTTTACAAGGGATAGTATTGAAAAAAATGTACTTCACTATGTGGATCTAGATGTCAGGACATTTTCACTTTTGATGATTCATATTTTAACTGTTGGAATGTTATTAACATTGATAATATATTATATATAATGATTTATCATTATTTAATTAATATCATATATATATATATAAACTAAATTCATAATAGAAATCATCCATGAATTCTGGTGATGAGAAACAACAAAGGTTGGTTTCTAAGGCAGTAGTCTACATGAAATCATGAATGATGGTTTCATTTACAATTTTATAGAAAAGGATTTCAATAATAATATGTTATTAAAATAAATATATACCTGTATATGTATGATATTTCTGTTATTATATAAGAATTTTTTGGTCATAATTGAAGAGGTTATATAATAATTAAAATGAAAATTCTCAATTATGATGATTACTACCTCTTTTAAGAACCTCATTTGTATATCCCATTAAGGACTCCATTGACAGACTTATACGAAGAAAAAAACAACTATAACGTGTCCAAGGAAGTTAAAATGATTTTTCCATTTTTTTAAACTAGGTTCTAAAATATGTCTATCGAGGAGAAGATAGTTATTGTCTTTATATAGGATAGTCAAGAGGCACCATTAGAAACAATTAAAGTATTAAATTAATGTAAATAAATTTTCAACTCATATGGAATGAAACAGATAAATATCATGTTTAGTGTGAATATAATTCCCAATTAAATCATATAATAAAATTTATAAATGTTTTTTTCAAGTATTTGACCTAAAAATCTCAATTTTAACATCATGAAGTCATTTTTAATAATTACCACAATAGTAATATTGTTTTTACAATCTGGGTTAATAATGTTAGAATAAAAATCAAAAATTACCAACAAGTGTAAAGTGTTTTATATTCTCCACCATATATCTTTAAATTTATCAATGATATTATTCTTATTAATTTTAAATAATTTAATAATATATTATATTATATAAAATACAATTTCTGTGATGTTTTAGACTATTTATATAATATAACATTAAAAATATCAAAAAATATTATAATTCGAATTAAAATTGTTAAATCATTAATAATATATTATTTTTATCTAAATTTTTTATGAAATCTAATAAATCAAAGAAAAATATTACATTAATTTATTCTAAATTTATTTAATTTATTTTTTTATAAATTTCATTATTAATAAAATATAAATTTCATTATAAAAAATGATATAAATTTCATTATATAAAGCATAAAAAATATTATATGTTATAATATATGAAGGGTTAGTCTAATTAAATTCCTTAAATAAATTATAAAAATCCTTTAGAGTTATTTTAAGGCCTTACCAAATATGAATAACCTTTGTTAACACAATTTACCCTTTACTGTGGTGAAAAATATCTTCCATGGTTACTACTCATCATAACCAAAAATAATTATGGTTTATTTTACAATTTTTCAAGTTTTTATTCCAAATATTTAAAAATTATTATTAAATAATATTCATACAATTGGAAGAAAATTACTTCAAAATTAACCTACAAAACGTGATGAAAATAGTTGTAATGAAAAAATCAATTTCATGTATAAAATTCCATTATTCAAAAATTATACATAACTTTGATTCAAATAAAATAATTTTGTTTATTATTAATCAAAAGAAATTATTGAATTTATTTAAACAATTTAAAAAAAATTACATTTTAAAAAAATAAAATCAATCACATTTTACAGTCCAATGAGGTTTTTTTACAACTCAAAGAAAATTATTATTTTCAAAAAATAAGAAATTTCACCATAACATAATTTTGATATGATAATTTAAAATGAAATATCATTAATTTATAGATAAAATACCAAAATGTGTATTAAATAGAATTTATGTTACAATTCATAATAATATATAAGAACCATTTTCATTGATAACACTTCGTAGAAGCATAAAATGACATAAATAAAAGTCCATTTCTTTTTTACTTTGAATTATTCAATGAATTCTTATTGTGTATGATCATTACTTATATATAATGTTATGTGGTTACACATATTTATACATGCCAATTCAATTACAATTATTTAATGAACATATTATTTAATTATATTTCATGGTCAATAATGATCAATGTTGTGTGTATTGTATGATATCAAATAAAATCATCTATCAAAATGACTGTGAATTACATTATAAAAAATTAAAAAAAATTAATCCATGAAATTTTAGCTAATATCCCATAAAAATATTTCAAAAAAATATAAATTCAATTCAATGGAGTGGATGATAAAACACATGATCATTAATGGAATTCCAATTCTAAAATATGGTTTTTATAAAATGTTGTCCATGTCAAAAAAACAACATCATAAAATGGACAATATTACATCTTTTGAAAAAAAAGTTAAAGGAATATTGGAAATTCACCTAGAATAACACATAATTGGGATCTGAAATAAGGATAACCTTTGAAGGAAGTTAAAACTATGTTTTTTAAACAATATTCATCAATGATATAATGGTATGAATCATGAGAATATAATCAATCACGAATTCAACAAAACTGATCATAAAAGAAAAAAAAATTTATCATTTTTCTACGGTAGTGATTTTATTTTAGCTTTAAGATAAATAACAAAATAAAATAATATTTCATGATATATTTCCATTTCAATAGAAAAATATCATCCCTTGGTATTATTTAAATTTATTTGAACTTCGGTCAAATATAATATTCCACAAAAATGAATATTCAAGATGAATTTTTAGTTCCCAAAAAACTAATATAGTGTTATAAATGATCACATGATCCACAATTGGTTATACATTTATTCCTAATGTTATTAAACATTAATCATAAACAATATTTTTTCACAAGGTTACATAATATCCAAATTTAGAAAACACTATATTAATCATGAAACACTAAACAATAACACCAAATGGTAAGAATTAAAAATTCAATAAATAAATTACCTACATAATTTTCAACTTTTTGGGAATTTGTTAGAAACCCCAAAATTCAATGACATTTTTACATATTCATTCATGAACATATTAACATTTATATACAAACAACATTAATCACTTATAAATTCATCTATATAAGTATATATCAAAATCATATAAATTCCCAAATATTATATTTCCTCAACAATTTTCCTAAATCACCACAAATATATACCAAAATCATATATACATACATATAGTACATAAATATTTATTCGAGAAAATAAATCCCATCATGTCCATTACTAATTACATTTATCATAATCAAATAATGTTTTCAAAATAGTGAAAATATTAAATAAAATATTATTAAAAACATATCCAAAAAATAACTATTCAATCCCATATTTATCTATCTAGAAAAACATATTTCCTCAAAATTAAATAACACTTTAATTATAATTAACCTCAATTTCTTTAAAAAATTAATACCATTATAATATCCAAGGTAATTAAATCCATATAAATTATCTCCACAATAGCTATAATAATTATTCCTCAAATGAATTTTTTAATATAACAATAAAATAAACATATTATTTATGTATCCTTTTTTGAAAATCAATAAATGTATCCCAAAGTATCATTTATCACCTTAAAGTCCATAAACATAAAACCATAATGTGGTATCAATTCTTTTTAAAACCTTATAAAATATAGACATATAAACCATTTATACAATACATAAGTCTTCAATTATGAAAACATGAAAATATTATACGCTACAAATTTATCTAAAAAGGCTCTGATGACAACTAAAACTGCCATAAACATGCACTCTCAGATCCAATGTTAAAAAATCATTATAATTCGAGATATGATACAGATAAATGTAACCAAATATCATATATCTAAAAAATAAGAAATACAATAAAAATTTATGGTTAAAATTAAACCCAAGAACCTTTTTCAGTATATAATTTTATGTATTTGGGAAAAAATGTTATATAATGAAGTGGAAATCTAAAGATAATATCCACCTTCATACAAAAATCATTCATTATAAAAAATATTCATTCCTTCAAATATACTCACATAGATATAACATTGGAATAATTATATTTTATACTCATCATTAATATCATGCAATGATAACATGAAATTTTATTATTTTAAAAAAACTCTCTTTAGGTTACATACAAATAGACTTGTTACACTATTTCTAAACCATCACATCATATTACTGTGTTTTCTTTTAACAAATATATTTTTTATCTCAGATAATTTTTTATATACAATTGAAATAATTATTAATACCTAATTTTTATCATAAACAACAATATAAGAAAACATAAATAAAAAAATATCAATCATGAGTGATTTATAGAAAACATTCAAAACTATGAATGTTATTTATTTAAAAACCTAAATTTTACCCTTAATGTGTATATAAATTACAGACTATAAACGATCACTATATTTATTTATGAAAAAAATATATTATCATGGAAAAATTAATTTCATGAATTGAAAATTCATGTAGGTTTATTGGTACATAATATATGTAGTCCCTTTAAGAATAATCCTTACAAATAATATGACCGACTAGGTAAATACCAAGATAATTCTCTATAGAAAATTATCATTACCCAATTCATTGGAGAGCTATATCAGAATAACCTATCATTATATAAATGACTTGTAACATAACATATATGAATCACATAATGAATTTGTTTTTCATCATTATACTCATAATGACATACTTTTGAACCAATATTTTATTTTGTATATCGATCTATCCCTTTACCTTAAAACACCATTTCCCAAATTATAGCTCATCTAAAAAATTTTAAATGGGTTTACTATATGAATAAAATTTATAATATGATTAATTATTTTAAATGTAATATAATGGTTTTGGTTGTTGCAAAATCCATATATGTCAAATACATTGATTTTTTCTAATTTGAGATTATAATCAAACATTTAGTAAGGAATTTTCATCATGATTCCTTTCAAATAACTCTGTGATAGATTAAAATTAGTGATAAATTTTCCATTTGAATTCATTTGATTAAATATTTACTCATCAATCAATAAATATTGACATAAAGGAAAAATATTTCATTTCTAATTTTTTTAAATATATTTTATGATAGAATGTCCTTATATTCTCTACCAGTATTCATTATAAATTCATTAACACATGAATATTGAAGTACTATGAATTATTAAAATTATTAATAAAAATATAAAATTTTATTAAATTATAATAATCTATATTTTATTATATTTTATCATGTCCCATATAGTTAGAAAATTGTTTACATTCTTGCCATGTGTTTTTTGAATGTTAGGTTCATAATCTATGAGAAAATATTTAGTTGGATGACAGTTATCAATTGGGACATTATTCCCTCATTTTAAGAGTAATTACAACTAAATAATTATAATAATTTTATATTATATAAAGTTTTATACATATCAATGAATATAACTAATGAGTAATATTTATCATCCCACGAGGTAGTATTCAAAACATTCATATAATAAAACCTCCTACATTTTATTAGTTAGATAATAATGAAATAAAATGATATATTTTAGTTATAGAATCATAACAATTTTCTATTAATCAAATTCCTTCACTAAATTTTTCCCCATTACCATACATTATAGGTTGTTTTTTAAATGATGTTCAACTCTACGTTGAGGCAATATATTGTATGTACCCACATACTAGGATTTTGTTATTAAAAATTGGAATTGTATTAAAATTGTTGATATATTATACATACAGGATAAAAATAATTTCATAAATTCATTATATACATTTAAAATACTCTATAATAACCATCCATGAATGTCACATGTGAGAAGTTATATATATTAGATCATGAGGTGGTAATATTCACAAATAAATGAATGATGGTTTAATTTCCCATTTAATTGAAGAGGAGATGAATATAGATATTTTTTCATGATAATAATAATTTTATATGATTAATAGTTGTACTAAATAATTTCTAAGGGTTATTACAAAATAAATGGGGTTAAAATATGATATAAAATGACAATTATTTGTGAAGAAAATTGTCTCCTCTTTGAAGAACCTCTATTTCATCTCCCCTTAATTATCCATGAGATTGTATTTTAAGAAGAAAATAACCTCTTTAATAAGTCAACATCTGTTAAGAATATTTTTTTAGGTGTCTACTAAGCTAAGTGGATCAGTAAGTGTATGTACAAGAGGATATTTTATGTCCTTATAGAATAGATGAGATGGGAACTCTTAGAATTTATTAAAGTATTAAATTAATATGAAAGGTATTTCATTTTTATGTTGAAAATATTGAGATTTTAAAAATATATAGTGTCATTGTAGGTTGGAATAATATAATTAAAATATATTTTATTACATTTTATGCGATCTTTTAACCCTTATATGTTAGTTTTATCCTCTTGTAAACCCTTTTAACTATTTCCATGATAATAATGTTTTTACTCTTCAAGGATGAATAATGATGAATTTAATATATATATTACCTCTATGTGTACTATGGTTGATATTATATACCATATCCCATTCAATATTCCAATTTTTATTTTTTAATAAATTATAAATTATTTAATAAAATATTATTGAACTTAAAATACCATTAAAGACTTCTTCTATATTATTCAACTGATTTGACATAAAGAAAATATCACGATAGTATAGATATTAATCCATAAAAATTTAACACATCACTATTATATTTTTATTATATATTAAATTTTTATACAATAATAACTATCCCAAATATATTTTTTTGATAATTTTTAAAATTTGTTTATTTTTGGTATCTTGTATATGCATTGTATCTGCATTTTGTATTAATTTCTGGTATTTGATTCATCAAAAAAATTTCAAAAATAAATTATCATTATAAAAAATTATATAAATTCAAAATAGTATTTTTATTTAAATTGAAAAAATATTTTTATCCTAGCCACAATTTATGGTTGATATCAATATAAAAAAGGATTAATGTATTAATTTTCCATTACAAAAAAATAATACAAATTTAACTATTAAAGAATAATTATTAATAAATATATTTTTTCAAATACATGAAATTGATGGTACATTTATTCTTATAAAATATATTTATTTAATTTCATATGGTGATTTTAATGCCTTTTAAAATTTTTTACCTAGTTGTTCACATATACACATTACTATGGTGAAAAATATTCTCCATTGTTACTATTCATTATGAAGAAAAATAATTTTTTACTATTTGTGATATTTTTACTTCATAATTACACATATGAAATATATTTTATCTAATTCAATCCTAATAAGTTTTAGAAATGAATTTTAAAATCATCCTGTAGAATGTGATGAAAAAAATTTATCAAAAAATTTATTTTTTATTTTAATTTTTTTGTGTGGAAAATATAACATTAATAACAATTATAATGAAATTATTTGTATTATGATTAATAAAAAGGAACCAATTACGATTTTAAAATTGATTAGAAAAATGTGTATTTTTAAATTCTTAAAATTAAATGATATTGTTATATAAAATTAATATTTTAAATTATTCACTAAAAATCATTTTTGAAAAATATTAAAAAATATAAATATAATAATTTTCTATTATTATTTTAAAACTTATATCAGTTTTATAAAATAAAATATCTACTATTTTATGAAATTAATTTTTTTATTTTCATTATCAAAATAAATAAAAAATGTATTTGAATAAAACATAATTAAAAATCATTGATTGACATCACTATAAATTCAGTGCTTATATTTTTGTATTGGTCAATAAATATATATTTAGTCATATATTCATATATTTATTTCATGGTATAGTTACTCATATTCATACCCAAAAATTAAATTTTAGGGTTATAATGGTTAAATTAAATAATAATATTTTATGCATATTAGATCTTATTGTTTAATGTCATGTACAGTGTTAAACATTTTCATCATTTAAAATCTCAGGGTATTACACCCAATGCACTATTTGGGTATTTTCACACCTAATTTAATCTATTAGAGTGCCTACATCAACTTTTTATAGCATCAATGGTTAGTAAGTTCTATAAAAATGTTATACACAAGTATTTACCAAAACATTTAAATGGAATAATATACAGTCATATTCCTTGGATTTTTAATAATGTTCTTTTTTTCATTGCCAATAAATAAAATGTGTATTATAACTATAATATTGAATCATATACTATCCAAAATCGTAATATATAACATTCAATGATCCATCAACCATAACTTATCTACCATTAAATTATGCTCAACAAATAACATAATTTCCAATGTTTTCAAAACACTGCTATGAAACCATTTGTGGTGCCCCAGACCTACACACCCAAATCTTGTGATAATAACACATACTTTACATACTAGAATTGATACTAACGATATATTCTCAAACATTAAAATTAAATTTTAACATGCATTTCAAAAATATATCTTTAGATTCATTTCTAGGACTTTTACATTTAGAGAAGTATACAATTAAACTAAATTGAAAACTAATAAATCCGAAGACATTATTAGCTGATGTAAATACTTTACACAATATATAAAATTAAATAATAAATTAAAATTCTTCATCATCTCATAAAATAACACCACATATCTATCCTATTAGACATATCATTTGTTAAAAAATCCTCTATTAGTTATGAAAATTGAAAATTAAGAACGTGTGATATCGAATACCTGGTAAATTGAACAAAATAAAATTATAGAAATAATTGTATAATATATGAATAGATATTTTATATAAATAAGTATTAATTATAATTTTATAGTCCAATATAACGTAGATCATATTTTTTAAATGGAACATAAGGAAAATTAAAAGGTCACATGAATAACAATAATTAGTTCCATGGTAATTAAATTCATATTGCTGGATAGCTAATTTATTTCCCTAAGCTAAGACATCCTGATCTTCTACATCATTGTCTTACCGTCTAGGAACAATGTTTGTGAAATAATTTGTTATGTGTCGGTACACACCTTAAACCAAAACACGTTTGTCTCAGGACACCCACCTATGTATCAGTGTGCCATAAAATATAGGGCACCCCACATGACTTATGTATGTATAATGCATTCATCATTTGGGATAATGAATAATTAATAAATAATCAAAATTTCCAATAAAATTCAATAATTGAATAATAGAATACCGAATGAAATGACTTTCCACAAGTTAATAAATGGCTAAATAATATAATACCACATCAGTATAAAGGAGGTGCATGAAAATAAAATACATAGTCAAAATTATTGACTAATAAAAAATATCTCTATTAAAATAAATAATATATATAAATTCAGTAGTTAACAAATAAATAAATGGAAGAGATATTTATTTTATATTCCTACATGATAAAAACATATATATTAATTACCTATAGTAATGTGAATAATTCCCCTAAATTTGTTTTCCAATATATGTTAACACACATTAATTGAAGGAAGGGAAATAATGTGTTTACAAAAAAACTGAATCTAGTTTAACATTATTCGTATAATCATTTGATGTTTAAGAAAGAAAAATTTATTGACATATCGTATTCCTGATAAAAAACTTATTACACAAGTCATGAATATAAATAAGGAAGAACTTTAAAAATAACATATCCCCTCTGTAACAACAGAAACAATGAAGGATGTTCAATTAGATGAAATACATGATATCCAATAAGTACCTCAAATGATGTCACAAAATAAGAGACAATGAATTGAATTTCTTAATAATATGTGTTAAATGCCAAAAATTATAAATAATTATATTTATTATAGGATAAATCCTATCATAGAAAATTAATGAGTGTAACATTTATTGAATATAAAAAGGAAAATATTGGTGAAAACCAAAAAGATATTTCTAAAAAACATATATCATTTATATAAAATAAATTATTATATATCACATTGAAATTTAAATCTATAATAGGTGAATAGAATATTTTTGAACTGTTTTACTTCTAAAAATAATATCCAATAATATATCTTTGAAGGAGATATAATTTTTTCTATTTAAATTTTGGCCCCAAATATTAAACCATTGACTACGATAGGTACAATTTTAAAACATCAAAATTAAAATTTTTAAAAAACATTTTAAAATATAGTATTTATAAAATTATTTAAAAAAATATTTATATAATATGATCATAAAATTTAATATAATGACATTTTATTGTGGTAGAACCCATGTCTAAAATATTATTTTTTAAGATGAAACATTTAACTCAAAGAAATGTTATTTGAGTTCTCTAATCCATTATGGGAATCATACTCCTTGAATCATAAAATATTTGAAAAATAGATTATGAGGTAAAATATACTCTACTATTAAATACCATGTATTAATATAAAAGTGTTTTACTTACCAATATATTATCAAATATGTTCAACTAAATGAGTATAACATAATGAATGAAAAAAGGAATTCAAAAAATTCATTCGACTAAGGTAACACATTAGATAAAAAAATTGAACAAAATTAGTGAATTTTATTTATAATATCATAATAATATAAATAAAATTATATATAGATAACTCATTGTATCATACACAATATAACAACATTAAATTTTAACCAGATTCATAACATGTAACGTGTCACAAAAAGTTGGAATTAAGACAAATCAAAACCTTATATCTTATATAATAATTGACTAAAACACCCATGAGAGAATGTAATTGTAATATAGAATTTAAAACCATGAAATATATGGTAATTATGATAAAAATTATAATGTTATACTATTTTAAATTTGTATTTTAATACATAGAGTAAATCACAGACAAGTCTCAAGGAATTCAAATTTGAGATAGAGTTTCCTTACCTTAAATGACATATTAGTTGATCGCACTCTAACATAATTTATAATAAATATAACCATATTAATAATAGTTTTCTTCCTATTATTCATATTAAAATAATTTAACAATCTCCAATTAAAATTACCCTTTTTAAATATATTATTCAGACATTATCTCTTTTCAATAATTGTTATGTGAAATCATGGTCATTTTAAACCAGTTTCTTAATAATGATGTTGTATTTTATTATTATACCAAGTTAAATCATTAAAATATATTTAATGGTAGAGAAATTAATGTTTAATAATTATTTATAATTTTATAATTCTATTCTATGGGAGTTTCTGTTGCCATGATTAATGATGAATTCAGCGATGACCATGTTTTGTTGACTTTTAGAAAATGAAGCATGTTTTCTTTAAATAGTGAGTTAAATTTATAAATTATCATTCAGAAAAAAAAATAAACAAATTATTTACATATTCATATTATATATAATCTAAAACTAATTTATCATCTTCATCACTCATATTAAATTTTATCATATTAATGTTTTTGGTTGAAGCAAGAAAACTAAGAACATATCATAATCGAAGGATGATTATGAAGTTACTTAGTAATAATATAATTATTTTCGAAGAATAATGATATTATTTTCAATTTATTATTTTTATATAACATAATTATAAATATTAAAAAGAATAATTTAAAAAATATGGTGTTATTTTGTACTATGAATAAATCATTTTTTATTAGAAATATATTTTGGGGGGTTGAATTTATGATTGTTCGTTATCAATCATATTTTTTTATAGGAGGAACAAATTTTTAGTTCAAAAAACTAATAATAACATAAAAATTTGATTCATTCATTAAACCCATTATCATTACCATACAGGTAAAGTAGTGATCAAAAGAAAAATGAAAACAATCATCCCATGATGGTGGTAGTCCACATGTGGACATGGTTGATGATATAATTTTTTGTAAAATCCGAATATGTTGTAATATAGTTTATCATTTTAGAAGATATATTATTTCAAAAATATCATTTTTATATATTAAATCCGATATTTGGATATTCCAACAAATGTAGTGTTGATAAACATAAATTTTTTTTCTTGGAGGTGGTAGTCTAGAGAAAAACATTTGACAATATCTTTTTTCAATATAGAAATGGGAAATGAGGATATGTATTTTTAAATCATTATAATTACATAATATTAAAATAGTTATAACATATTATAATTAATTAAAAATAAATTTTAGGTCTAATATTTTTACATTAATAAATTTAAATTTGAAATGAGTAGTCATAAATTTATACATAATTTATAAGAATATAAATGTTACCATGTGGGTTAGGTTTTAAAGAGGTGGTCTTTTGAGAATTCCAAAACCTTATTATATTGTATCTATGTGTTGACGGGAGTTAGGGGATTATTTTTGGAGGAATTTCTTAGTTTTTTGTTAGAGGGGATGTGAGGAGAGGAGTTCCAATTTCATAAATCAAAGGGGATGTAATTATTATAAATACCCATACTATTTAATAATGATGTAAATATATGATGAAAATTGTATCAAAAATGATAAATAATTAATAAGGGAATATATAACGTATAAAAAATTTCAAAAAATGATTCAAAATTATTTTTTAAATATGTTTTTAACTTACTACAATTTTATTTTCCACTTTTGACCATTCATCTTTTATCGGGGTAAGTAGAATTTACTAATTGTGTCTTATCCATTATGCCTAAAAATAAAATGGCCATTATTAAATCATTTGAATATATTGAATTGTGAATTTTAAATCAATTTTATTATATTTTATAGATAATTGTGATATAAATTAATGTTAAAATAATAAATGTACAATGTATTAAATAAATTATAAAAATATCACTAATCATCCAAATTGAAAATTTTAAGTTTTAAACCGAATACAAAATTTTTATATTTTTATTGTCACATAAAAATTTATATATCATTAAAATATAATTTATAAATTTTACAATCATTTTTATAATCTAATAATTCTATTATGGCATGGCTTTTGTTATAATTGAATATTTCTCTATTCATGTTAATATGAATATTCCCAGAGAAATACCAACAATTAATCTTAAGTATATATTTATTAGTAATATAAAAAATTAATATATTTTTATCAAAAATGAAATTATAAAAATTTCTTTATTATCATCAAAAAATATTCTGAGATATAGTGAAATTATTATTTGTATAGAAATTTAGATGTTTTATAATTTATACCATTTTCATTCATATTTCCTATCATTAACTAATTTCTTTTTTATTAAAGAATGATCTAAGTAGAATATATTTTATCTTTATTAATAAAATTTTTGTTTTTAAATAATTCTATTCCAAATAAATTGTAAATATATATTAAATTAAATATATAAGCCTAATGTAATAGTAGTTGTTGTTTTTGTTGTATCTCTATAGTTATGGACATGGATCCCAGACAACAGTGCCTCGAAACAGTTGTGTCACAAGGAAACAAGTGAATATCGCCAAATTCTTGAGTTTTCCAACCACCAATGTGGCACTAGGCTATGTTTATTATAAAATTATACACTCTCATCAGAGTATAACATAGAGGAATATCAATAACAACCAATACCAAATTTAGTAACTCATATAAATAATAGGTTTTAAGAATGAATATATATCAATGAAATAAAATATCTCATAAAAATTTTTGATCTAGTAATATTTCTACAAAGTATCCAAATCAGGTATAGTGAATCTCAATATAATACATGTATGAAAATACAGAAATGGAAACAAAATTGTTATCTTCAAATAGAATCATGACCCTTATCTCGGTCTCATTCTATCCTAATCTAATCATGGTACAAAATAAACCCTCAAAATGTGTTTTCTTGAACCTGTCTCTACCTGAATGGAAAAGCTTGTTTCAGTACCCAATGGTCTTCTAAATTGAGTGTGAGGTACAATCCTAGTAGGTAACCACCTAATGATATATGCCAATACAGGATGTGTTGTATCATAAGCTAATAATTGTTTAGTAAAATTGGTAAGTAGTAAAAAAAGTAAATATCCCCATGCCACGTAACTACTAAATAGACAAAAATAAAATAACCTTTTATGGATCAATGAAAAAGATGGTGAGGCTCCTCTAACAAATAAGCTACAAAAAATAAAAAATAAAAAACTTTTTCCAGCCTTACATCCTAACATTTCTTGTAATCTATGACCTTTCTGTATAACCTAATTTATCAAAAAATCAGGTAAATGCTTTATAATAAATGTATAAAATATCCCATGGTTTTCCCAGAATAAACAAAATTGTGAAACCACAATTGTTCTAATCCAAGGTGTTGAAGGATAATGCATCTGTTTGCATCCCGGAAGCCCCTCAAAGGAATCATGGTTTGGCACTAGTTGGATTCTATGAACCATGTAATAACAAACATGTCCTCTATGAGTCCAATCAAGATGAATCCAAGGGAAACCTAGTCCCATGGCATCCCAAAGAATTAAGTCCTAGGGACCATATATATCCATGGAATCCACTATCACATCATGATCCATCAAATAATAACAATTAATCTAAATTGAATTATGACATATGGTATACCAACTGAGTTGTTCACCAGCATTTCAAATACATATCATCTCATTCTTTAATCAAATCCATTTACCATTTGATATCATTAGTATACACACTCTTGCTTCACATTCACATTCAATTACACAACATGAGTATTCCCACTACATATCACAATTTAAATTCAAGGAAAAAAACAATTATTCAAAATCATTTAAAAAACCGATTAAAATTCAACCATTATACAATTCAATATCCACATGTTATAAAATTTAAATAGATGAAACAAATATATTAAGAATATCATCAACTTAAATTCATTTATTAATGGTATTTTATAATATATGAAAGAATAAACTCACCCATGGGGTGGTTTAACATTGGAAAAATGACATGAATTCATATTGAACACTCGTTGGGAGTTATGGATTAGGAAACAACCTTCATATAAATACCATGGAACCTAAGGGAATCCCAAATAGATCCTATTCCATTTGAATGAATAAATAATTTTGGTTTGTGGGCCACACAAAACGGTCTAGTGTGAAACATAATTTTAGGTATAACCAAAACACAAGGAAAATGTATTAACCACCTATAATGTGTTGGGTGTAGAGTTCATATCCAATATAAACTACTGAATCAACTTAGATTGATATAAAAATGAAGAAATGATGAAAACCTGAAATTTGGTAAAATCATCTCCCACATAAATATGATTTTCAATTAGAAGAAAAATAGCTAATGGATAAAATAGAAGTGAGTAATCACTGATGTGGATACAAGAATATGTTCTCCACTTCAGTCATTGATTATACAGAGAGGATATAAAAAATTCAAATGAGTGTTATTGTTGATACCTTCAAAAGGGGAGATCTTCATTCATTTGAAGAAGTGTGATATATTATGTTAAAATAGATTTATTTAAAAATAAAATTATTATATTACCCGAAATTAATATTACTTCATGTTCTAGGTGAAATGTTTGACAAACCATGCACCAACTTTGTGTGGTTAGCTATAGAGAATGGCACCACGCAAGGTTTCCTCACATGGAATCCCTAAACGATTTGACTAACCTTGCATAAACAACGAAATATTCCTCTATTAAAATTAATTACTACCCTACACTAGCATGAACCTACCCCACATGGTTTCTTCAAACTATGGGGGATTATAATTCTATCTTCCTCGGACTCATATAGTTTATCATATCATGCAATCCTCCTCACATTGTTTTTACTAACTATGTTCTAGGATTATTTCACCCCAATACCTGGGTTTTGGGCTCTAAACGAGGCCCATAAAACCCCCGAACACCCCTGATCATATCAGTCATATATATTAGTCAATAATTAGGCATTATAACTGAAATCAAAAGCATCTGATCTTCATATGAAAAACTAGGTTCTTACAATCTTCCCTCCTTTGGGGAATTCATTCCTGAATATCTCTCTGAAGAGTGGTCATGATTCATCTTTGAACAACACCATCCACTAAGCTTGAACATTTTACTCCTACGTTATGACTCATATTTTTATGTAATTTTTTTGAAAATTGTATGCGATTATTTTGAGAACATCCAATGAGGTGGCATGTTACTTTGAGGCCCTAGGTTCCCAAAATAAATCATTGAACTTTTTTTTAAAATTTACAAGAAATAGAAATCATGTATGGTTTTTAGTAATATCTAAATGGTTGAAAATATTGAAAATATGAGGGCACTGTTGTTCTCAAAATGAGTTTTTCTTACCTAGGGCCTAACATCAACTATCATGGGTCAGCAGTACTACTTTATTTATGGACATTATAAGAGAAATTTAAAATATAGTTAAACTTTTATTTTATTTTATTTTATTCCTTCAATTTTATGCAGCCCCTCAGCAAAAATATGAATTGGTGACTTAATGAAACATCAATGAAGCGTCACGGAAATGATGGAACATGTTTAAATCACTGAAATGTTTTATCATGTTTCAATCATTAATCAGGGGTGGGGCTTTTTTTAGAATTCATTATGCTGGAAATTTGTTTCCCTGGAGCTATAATGTGTCCTTGAGGAAAGGAGAAAGAAGCCATCTTATTGATGAATGAAGAATATCGATTCCTGAAAGATCCAAGATTCTCTTGGATAAATATACTTCAAAAAATATCCACTACCCAAAATGATACTCTTTCCAGGCAGGGGGTTTGTTTTCATCGTATTTTTCTTTCATGTTATTGATTACAATGATGAAAACATACCAACCCATGAACAGGTTGACTCGCAGCATGATATTTATACAGGATGGGTAGAGTGTGGGGTAAAATGGAATATTCTTGATGATTATCCTTTTTCATATTCATACTGACAGAAATGGGCCAAGGAAAGTACGAAAAAATAAAAGGTGTGTTCGAAGGGTGTTTTGTTTTTCTTTCCCATCCCAATTTGTGTGTTATTCACCAATAAAACCTTGTGGTCGCATCTGGATTTTTTAGGAGGTTCTGAATGTGATCAGACCCCCAGAGCATAGGTAAAATGATTACAATCCCATGGTGATTATGAACGTGACCCGAGGGTCAAATATTTGATTCAGTTTCGAAAAACAAAGTACCATAGTGTGACCAGTGACCAGAAGAAGGAGAGACACTTACAGAATAGCCCCACGGTAGAAGATGACCACTAGCTCGATGGTCGGTGGTGGAGAGGCCATCAGGGGCGGTGAAAATCCTTGGAAGAAAGACATAGTGGAGGGATGAGGTGGCTCCCTGAGCCTCGTCAGATGGTGGAATAATGACTGAGCCACAGGTGGATCTGGTAACACAGACCAGCCACATGAAACATAGTCCTTCCACGTTGAACGAGGGAGATTATTCCATTGTACACATGGTACTGGAGTGGACGCATCAGTTTCCACATTCATGAGGACTAAACCGGCTCACTTCCGAGCTGACAGAGGTAGAGCCGATAGGCCGGGATGATAGTGGGACTGGCCCAGCTTGGCAGGGATGACCCAAAGGGGCGTGTTGGACCCTATGTGTAGGAGGTTTGGACACGGTGGATAGGCTAATGTGAGTCCTGGGTTGGTTCGTGACGGGTCAGTCCTCCAGGGTCAGACCTAACCGAGCCCCAACCGTCCTCTACTTACTCAAATTCCCAAAAACCTCAAATTTTTTGTCTGTTTGATGATCCATTTTTGGCATTAGAACCCTAGTGGAAAGTTTATTATTTTGGGATACTCTAAATGAGTTTTAATAGAGTTTGGAGTACTATATATTCTCCTTGAGGAGTGGGTTCTCTCAGAATGAGAATTCTAAGAACGATATCATGTGGCTGGTTAAACGAAGATACGGAGTGTGTCTCGAATAGATATACAGAGTGTGTCTCATACGGTTATATGGAACATGAATCCAACATATATAAAGAGTGTCTCCTGTGATTATAAAAAGTTTTTCACCAAAAGATATACAGAGTGTGACTCCTATGGTTATAGGGAGCATGAATCCAACAAATATAAAGAGTGTCGCCTATGATTATACAGAGTGTGTCTCCTTGGGATATATAGATTGTGTCTCCTATGGTAATAGGGAGTGTATCTCCTATGTGTATATATAGTGGGTCTACTACGAATATGTGGACTGTGTCTCCTAAAAATATTCAAAGTGTATCTCCCTTGATTTTGATATGCCTTTTCATTCCTAGTAAATGTTTCCTAGTGTGAGCTAACACTAGTGACTCTTTTGAATGTACTTATTAGAGGCTACAATTTTTGTACCAACTTAGTAGCCTACCATGTTTTTTACCTTTCATGTTTGGGGTCCCTAATGAATATTGTTTTACTCACCCCGGTAAAGAATTCCCCTTCATGTGTATTCTCTTGTGAAGATGATCAGTATCTTTCACACAGTCCTCGGTTGTCTGGTGACTGGGGGTGCATCAGGGTGAATTGAAAGATATTGTATGATTCATCCACATTCAGATAGCTTTATGTATATACCCTCTATGTTTGGTTTTCTTGTAGAATAGTTCGATGATATTGTACATTTCATTTTTATTTGGGAATGTATTCAAGCTTATTTACCTTTTAGGTTGTACTATTACTATTAGTTGTTTTCATAGTGGGATGAATAACTATTTACATAGATTTTTTGGTTTTAATACATTTTCATGTGGATGGGTTCATGTATAGAGTTTCATAGGAAAATTCCTCCAATTTTATAGAAATGCCTACTCAGTGATAGTCACCAACCCATGGCACATGGGGGTCGAGCATGGGGTAGACACGAAATTGGCCCTGAGGGTAGTTTATGAAAAAGTGGTCTCAAAGGGAGATTAGTTATACACATTTTTGGGGAAATAATGTTATGTTTATTACATTTGGCATTCAGGCCAGGTTACCTAGCATTGGTGCATCATCCAATGTATCTATACACCATGACCTTTAATTCTACTTACCAACTCGGTACATAAAAACACTAATTGTAGGGTAAATCAATGGTTCTTGCATCATATATAAATTGAGTGCCTTATTATGTCCTTCTTGAGTTAGAGTCATCCCACCATGAATACATTATTAGCCATGGTACATATAGTTCTATTTCAGGATTCTTCCACATATGAAACTAGCTAGGATTCTGGGGCACAACCACGATGATCGTATGACAAGCAATGAGGCATAGGTGTTGGGAACGTTTCTAGATATTGCCCCACCTGGTGGTATTTCAGTGATACCACTACCCAAAGAGAAGCATTTCATAGCGTCATTACTTGTATAGTATGTACCCAGTATCAGTGCATTGCATGAGTCCTAGATATAGAGACCTCCCATGTTCCGAGGAGAGATGGATCCTCATGTGGATGAGGAATTGTTGGAGGCGGTGAATTGAGTTTTCCTCGTAGTGAGGATGCCTCATGGCCAGATGGTTGTCTTAGCCATTACTCTTCTATAGGGATCAGTGGGGAGATGGTGGAGTATGAAAATCCAGACGCACTAGGAGGTGACCATCTCCTAGATATAATTTTATCGTATCCTCAGGGGGAGTTCTTTCTAGTCACATTAATCTATATTCATATACTAGAGCTTCTGCATCTACATCAGTCAAGACATATTGTGGTAGATTACTCTTTGGGATTTGTGAATAATTCTTAACACACAACAGAAATGGTGTAGGTCCAATACATTAAGTGGTGTACCTTCGGGTATGGACTGCGGTGATAGATCAGTGTGTCAATGATATCCCTGCGAATTCCTATGCATGCTAGTGTACTAGAGAGAGCTCTATAGGTAGAGAGATTTCCTGTAGAGCATATACTGATAGTGGGTGCTACAACCAATGCTAGGTAGTTGGGTATTCAACAAAAGGTAGCCAAAAGCTGACACTAGGGTTCAAGTGGACAAGACACTCTTGGGGATGACCCCATAATACAGGATCCGCAGTGTGGGATTATAGGGTAGAACAAGTTAGTCGAAGGAGAGGTTGTGCTACTCATGGAGTGGTCGGAGACATATGGCTTGATATTGACCGACCAGCCATACAAATGACAAGGGGATGGTCTAGGGACCACCTATGTTGTAGTGGATGTAGGAACATGGTGTCATTCTATCTGGAATATGTTTTGGAGGAGTATGATGAGTATAAAGAGGGGGATGGAGGATTGATCCACCACCACCACCACACCCAGGTGGTCCACCCAGAGCTCATGGAGCTTCTCTAAAGGAGAGAGGCCAGCTCCAGGTAATTTAGGATTAAAATCTTGAGAATACTAGTTTGATTAGATGTACAATATATGTATTTTCATCCCTGTATATAGTTTTTATAGAAACAAGTTCCATTCACTCTATTCTTACCTCGATACTTTTTTGAGACAGAATAGTTCTAGGGGAACTCATGAATCAATCACAAAACATAAAAACTCATACGAGAAGATATTAAACGATCAAAATTGGGTGCTGATAGTGTGCCCTTACTCATGGGGGTAGTATTTTTTGGGATTTAATGTTGGGAGTTTGAAGGCCTTAATCATTATTTTGTGTATGGATTGGTCATCCACATTCCATGCTCAGATCAACTATTTTAGGTGCATAGTGAGGTTTTTTCACAGATATGGGACCAAGTTTCTCCTTTTCAGTGAAATAGAGACACAACCACCATAATATGGACTCACATGTAGGAGGGTGGATCCAATCACACATCGGTTCAATAGAATGACCCTCAGTGTAGTGTATGGGATGAGTCCTTATTTTTATGTAGTGGAGGATGAGTATGAGTACATCATTCCGAAAGATATTTCAGGACACCCTCCTCACAATGAGGTAGAAATATACATTGAAGAGTACCTCAAGAATGAATTTATATCAACACCATCATATCGGATGGCTCTAATTGAGCTTCTTGATTTCACAGTACAATTGGTGGTTTTTTATAGGAAGGGCTTCGTGAGACCCATAGATTCACCACGGGTAGCCCTGGTTTTGTTTTCCAAAAAGATATACAGGATCATGAGGTTATGTGTGGACTTCAAATGCATGAATCAGGTGTCCCTGCATAATAATTATCCACTACTGAAGATTTATGACCTCTTCGACCACCTAAAGGTAGTGAACTTGTTCTCGAAGATATACCTCAGATCAGAATATCACCAGCTTTGGGTGATATATGAGGACATTCTGAAGATAAATTTATAATGTTTCAATGGACCCCATGAATACATAGTGAGCCTTTTGGCATGAATAACTCTCCATAAATTTTTATGGGAATCATGAAGAGGATCTTATAGACGTACCTAGACCGGTTTCTAGTGATCATTATTGATGATATCATGGTTTACTCGGCATCTGAGGAGGAGCATGTGGTAAAAATACTGATGGTCCGGGACATAATTTGAGAGAACCAGTTTTATAAGAAGACCTCAAAGTGTCTATTCTAGGTAATAGAGGACCAATTTTTAGGAAACATCATTTCAGAGGATATAGTATCTATAGATCCAACGAATATAGTGGTCGTGCTTTCTTGGGAGGCTCCAAAGAACATTACTATGGTGTGGAGTTTCCTTGGGTTGGCAGGATACTATCAGAGGTTCATGCCTGACTATTAATTATTAGAAGCATCCATGAACCCCTTTACATGAAGGAGGAATCATTTTCTGTGTATGGATAAATGAGGGGTGAACTTTTAGCAGTTGAGTTAGAGTTTGGCGAGCACTCCCATCCTATTATTTCTAGAGGAGGGTGTCGAGTATGTGTTGTTCTACTATGAATCAGGTACTAGTCTTGGTTGTGTCATGATATAGTTGCTGGAAGTGATTTCCTTTAGATCATAGAAGTTAGACCACATTAGAATAACAATGAAACCCCCGGTCTGGTGTTGGCGATGGTAGTCATCACATTGATTGTGTGATGACAATAACTTATAGGCAATAGGTTTATCATCTACTCAGACAAAAAATTCTCATGTATATAATTTGATAGAAAGATCCAAACATTAGATAGTGATTATAGCTATATTTCCTTTAGGAATATGAATTCGGGATAGTATATACTTCTAGGAAGGGGAATGGAGTGGTAGATTCTCTCAGCTGGAGATCATTTTCACAGATACTGAACAAGGACTCAACGAAATTGGCCTCATTTATGATATCCTTCATAGATAGGGATGAAGAATCTTATTTCCATTTTTTGGGTTTTACCCCACCAATCATGTAGTGTAAGTGGGAGGAACAACTCATTGATGTCCTCTGTGAGAATACATGTGCTCAGACGTTGATAGGGCATGCCCCTGATGGATATTCAGAAGGTAGGGATCATGTCAAACTTTCCAAAGGATGCAAAATTGTACCCACAAAATTATGGGAGGATGTGTTGTGGGAGTTCCATACATCCCATTTGGAGGTACATATATCTGTTGAAAATATGGACTAGGACTTACGACATCAGTTTTGGTGGCTGAGGATGAAGAAGGCAGTGACAGAGTTTTTCTCTAGATGCCTCACTTGTCAACAAGTGATGGTCGAGTACCAGGTTCCACCTATTTTGAATCAACCCATTGAGGTTCAATAGAGGATTTGGGATGGAATATTGATGGAAATTGTGATGGGTTTACCACATACATTCAGTTGAATGATACTATCCGTTCAATCATTGAATGACTCACCCTGTCGGACAACTTCCTAGAAATTTAGGAATGGGTTTCAATAGAGTGATTGGGATGCCTCTACATGTAGGAGATCATTCGTCACCATGGATTACCATTGAATACATGATCATATTTTGATTCTTTTACCAAATCTCAGTTGTGGATGGGGTTGCAGGAGGAATTTTGGGATCAATTGTTCTTGAGCACAACTTTCCAGCCAAAGACATACTATCAAATGGACCAGACCACTCATGTCCTAGAATATATTCCACATTCTTGTATCCTCATTTTATATCATATTTGGGAGGATCTCAAACCTCAAGTGGTGTATTCATACAAAAAATATACCACTCCACCCTCAGTATGGCATCGTTTGAGATAATGTATGGGTGACCATGCGGGTCACCAATTTGCTACACTGACCCAGGAGAGTCAACAATCATGGGACTGATGTTGGTGCAAGACACTACCAAGAATGTGTAGGTCATCCAGGAGAGGTTGAAGACTGAATAGAGCCATTAGAATTCATTTTCTGATAGGTGATGGAGTCCCTTGGAGTTTAATGAGTGGTACTATGGGTTTCTTCTAGTGCCTCCTCAATGTAGGATACAGTGATTTGGTCGGAGCAGCAAGTTATCTTTGATGTTCATTGGACTTTTTCTGATTATACAATGTGTGGGTGAGGTGTTGTACAACATTTATCTCCCTCCATAGTTAGAGAAGATGCATTATGTCTTTCACATATCCCTGTCGAGGAAATATTTATAGAAACCGTAACACATTATTGAATGGGGCATGTTGGACATTAACAACAGGGCGACATTACCATGGTTCTCATTAGAGATTGAGGATAATCAAGAGGGGACACTTCTTGGGTGGTTGATTCCTCTAGTCAAATTCAGTAGAATATTGAGAGTCTCGAGGAGATAACATGGTAGCGGGAGCCTCAAATTCATGCTCAATATCCCCATTTGATTATTTAACTTTTTTTGGCTTTTGGGGATGTAAATCCCTAAATTGGAGCGAATGTAATGTCCTAGATATTCCATGTATTTTTTCTTAAAATTATATGGGATTATTTAACAACCATGAACTTAGAAAGTACACGATTCCAAGGCCTAGGGTTCCTAGAATAAATGTTCTTACTATTGTTAATTTTATTAAAAATAGAACTACTAAGTTGTTTTGGTATCTCCTAAATGGATGCCTAGATCAAAATATTAATGGAACAGTTGAGATTTTAACAATACGTTTCCCATTGGTGGAACCTAACATCAGGTGACGTGGTATGGATGAAATGGTTAATTTATGAATTTTTTAATAGAAAAATTAAATATACTTCGATGTTATTTCTTAATTTCATTGATGTTAGGAAAAAACTTAGTAGCACTGTGATACGGTGACTCAACAATGTTGAATCGCAACATCATGGAAATGATGAAACCTGTTAAAAATGACAAAATGTAACAATATTTTTCCACCCTTAATCATGGGCATGGAATAGTGTTAGTATTAATTACACTGGAGATCTTTTTCCATGAAGCTCTAAATTATCTCTACGACACGGAGAAGGAATCCCTCTCACTGACAAATGATGAATTCCGATGAATGATTGATCAAGGATGTCTAAGAATGGATATCCTTCAAACAAGATTATATCAACTGACTGACCCCCTTTCCTAATATGGGGTTTCTTTCATCATATTTTGTATTCCATGTTCTTGATTCCAATGAAAAATGCGGACAAACCCACGAACTAGTTTTTCCATGGTTGGAATTTTCATACAGGGTGGATAAACAATGAACTTAAAGGGAATATATTTGATGATTATATTTCTACTTAATATTTCTAACATTAATGGGACATGGATGATATGAACAAGGCCAATCCCAGTTTTATGGGTGTTCTTGTGGTCTTTTACTCCCTTGTTGTTGTGTTCTTAACTGATAGATTCATGTGGTCGCGTCGTGCATTTCTGGGAGGTTGATATCCCTACCAACCCCTCAGAAAGATGAAAGGACAGTATTGAGCCCATGTAAATGATGTATGTAACCCGATGGTCCTAGGAATGCTTCTGTTTAAAAAAAGGAGCAATAAATCGTGACCATAAACACGGAGAACGATAGGTACCACCACCAGCATGTGTTGGCGTTGGAGGTGGCACTTGGAAGCATGAACATCAAGTAGTAGACGACCACTGGCTTAATGGCTAGTTGCGTCGGGGCCCACAGTAGTGATACATGACAGTGATCCATGAAGGATGGAGGACATGTCTCCCCGAGGTGCATCGGAAGTAGGACTGACAACAGAGGCATTGGGGTAGGTTGGTCACATGGATTGTCCACTGTGTCCCAGAGAGACACAACCAGGGGGTCACAAAGAGCTAGAGCGGACACAATAGTCTATGTGTATGGTAATATCAAACCAGATCGCATCCGAGAAGGATAGGTCAGATTTATCGGGTCAGGTCAGGCGGGACGTGGGTTGGGTCGGTCCGAGCATGTTTGACTAGAGCCGAACTCATCCGGTCAATTTTTACTTAAATTCTCATTACTCTTAAATTGTGTGTCCATTTGACAATATGTTTTCAGAATTGGGAACCTCACAATGAGGTTCTTCTTTTGGTATACTCTAAATGGGTTTTTATAGAGGTTCACATATGACATTGTTCACTCGAGGAGTATGTGGTCCTGGAACAAGTGCTCCTAGATTGAAAACTTATGGCTAGTTGTAGGATGATATGGAGTGTGTCAATTACAGATATAGGAAGTGTGTCTCCTATGAAAATATGAAGTGTGTCTCATATAGGTATATGAATTGAGTCTCCTATAGTTATATTGAACATGTATCCTATGGATATACAAAGTTTTTCTCTTATAGATATACGGATTTTGTCTCCAATGGTTATAGGGAGTGTGTCTCCAACGTATATATGGATTGTGTCTCAAATGATTAAAGAGAGTGTGTATCCTAAAGATATAAAGAGTTTGTCTCCAACTGAGTATTGTTTTACTCACACATTAAAGGGCTTTTCTCTCACAGTTCCTTTCTTGAGTAGATGGTCGACAACATTGATAGAGTCCTTGGTGCGACGAAGATATGTGGTATTATAGGATGACCTAATGGACATGGTACTCTTTAGAAAAATTCAGAAATATTACTGTACCGATCCTTTAGATAGGGTTTTTTGTTGATGAGATCCAACAGTTTGTACTTTTTTATTTAAGTTTTCCTTTTTTCTAGACCATTGTCATTTTATTTTGTACTCTTACTCTCATTTGTTGTCTTTGTTGTATGCAAATATTTCTACTCATTGTTTTTTCTTTCAGTACCTTTCCATGGGGGTGGGTGCATTTTTTCTATTTCGTAGGAAAATTTCTCCCCTTTTTGGGAAATTTTTACATAGTGCTAGTTGTCCGACCCTTGGACTGTGGTAGTGGGAATGGGTTAGTCATGGAAGGGGGCCTGGGGAACGATTTGTGACATCATTCTCCCAAGTATCATCTTGTAAATGGTTATGCATCCATAGAACTCACACTATATGAAATGACCAACCATGTAAAACCATCATTCCCCTGTCAATGATACAAATCAGATGATCCTCAAAGGATGAATCAACCTATAAATCTACCTCCTTAGGTTGAAAATCATATGTTGTGTCCAAATGATAGTGGCTTAACTATGATACATGGAAGAAAGTGTACATGTCTCTATACAACTTAGGTAACTACAAACAATAGTTTATTGAAATAACTCTCTATATAATATCAAATATCTAGACATATCACTAAAAAAGATTACCATGTCTCCTGATCCACTAATGACAAAGCCTCGATGAAACTCATAGGTATACCAGATCCACAAAATAAAGATCTAGAGGTCATATTCTTCAATCTTCATTATATTTATTTTTAGATTTTTCCATATCAATCATACTTTTAATCATCTAGACATGATCATATGTCTTGTACTCAATATGTGGTCCCAATAAGGCTACCTTACCTACCTCCAACAAACATAAGGGTGATCGGAATTTCCTACCTTACAAATATGCATAAAATGTCATATTAATTTTCTCATGATAGATATTATTGTAAATGAACCTAACCCGTGGTAGAAAGATCCCGTAAGAGCCCCGAAAATCTAGTGAAAAATTTCACCCCATTCCCTCATGAAATTTTATTATATTCTACGACTTTCCCTCACATTGAGGGTGTTATTCTATGCATAAAAGCACCTTTTTTACATAACCCTATGAAAACACTTCTAAAATGAGACGTAAAATGTTCATCCCAATATGAAACAATAGTTCAAGGGACCTCATAATGTTGTACTATGTCATAGATATACAAACTCTCATGATTATAAGCATTTATGGTCTCCTATATTGGAATGAAATGATAAAACTTCACAATCCTACCAACAACATCCCACAAAAAATAATCACCATCAGGAGAGCACGGAAAAATGGTAATGAAATCCATCGTGAAAATGTGCAATTTTCACTATGGAATAGGTAAATTTCTACCTGGATTCTTATTTTCCACCTTCACCTAATGGAATGTAGAATACCTTGTGATGAATCCAGCTACCTGATTCTTTATAATTGACCAACAATACAAATGGAAAATGTCCTGGTACATCATAGGGACTCCAGTAGTCACTACCAATGATGAGTAATGAATCTATATCATCTTCTCATCATGTGGTCCACTAGAATCAAAACTCAACCATGAATATATAGGATATCATCCTCACCCATAGTCCAACCAGAAGGTGGGTCCCCATCTTTCATAATCTTCCTTGGACTAGTCCCTCTAAATCCAACAGTTCCATCATCTTCACTCTATCTAGTAGGGTATAAGACACATCTAATGATGATAAATAATTATTATATTGAATTTCATGATCCTCCTTGTGCAACTCAGGGTACAATTCCATACTTTTCCACTCTCTAATGGAATTCAAAACTACTTGTATTTGAATCCTCTATCCCAGTGAAGTAGCCATTGCAATGCCTTTATCCGGAATGTAGGTAATCTAAAAGTCAAGTGAATGATGGTACACCACCCTCATTCACTGAATCAGATTCTAATAACACAATATGAAATTATATTTGATTCTTTTGGGGTCTCTGTAAACAATAAAACACTCCCCAGTAAGTATTGTCTCCAATATCGTATATAATGAATGAGTAACGCTAACCCCAGATCATGCGTCAGGGTAGTTCCACTCTTTCGGACTCAGTATCTGACAACAGTATTCCAAGAATCAATCCCCATGCATCATCACTTCTCCTTGATAGATACACAGAGCATCACAATACATAGTGTAGCTTCTATTCTACCCTGGTAGTGTCATGACCCATGCTAATGTCAATCTAACTTCAATAACCTGAAAGTATATCATTCATGCGTCTATCCATACATAATTTACACCCTTCTTAGTCAATCCACTCATCATTTCTAATAATCATGAGAATTACTATATTAAAAACTGTTGATATCCATCTATAGAAAGGAAACTCCATATGTCAATGATGTTATTGGGATGTTCCCAGGAATTTAGAACCCTCACCTTCATTGGGTCTCTTAAAACACATGTCTCTAATATTATGTTACCCATGAAATTAATTCTATCCATCCTAAAGTGTCAATTTTTCATCATAACATATAAATTATTCTCTCTAAATGTATCCCAAAAAATATCAATGTGTTGGTAATGGTTGTTTTTTATTATGATATTACACAAAGATATCATCCTTGAAAATCACTACAAATGGATCCAGATAAAGATGGATGACTCGGTTCTTCAGTTCTATAAAAACAAATTGTGAATTAGTGAGACCTAACAACATAACCATATACTAATATATTCCATACATAAAATGAAAGGTTTTATGAGGTATTTATATAGTTTTAACAAGTACGTGGTGATATTCAGACCTCAAATAAATTTTGAGAACACTTGAGGTTATAAAATTTAATAAAATAGGTCATCAATATGTGTAATGGGATACATGTACTTAATCATTAGATGGTTCAATTTCCATTAATCCACATATTTACAAAGGGTTTTATATATATATTTTCACAAAATTTTCCAATGAAATGCTAGGCGAATTACAGGGATTAATGATCCCATTTTCCTCCATATCCTCTATCTTCCTCTTCAGATCCCGAGACACTATAATTGCTATCCAATAAGTAGGATTGGATACCATTTCAGATCTTACTACTATATCAATGGATGGAACCATCACTTCCCAAAGAGGTAAACCAAAAAAATCACATATGATCACATACATAAAATGATAAAAATCAAGAGAAGTATTTTCTAGACACACTCCCTAATATACTAAACAGAAACTGATGATTTTCAATGTCATACTACCTATACAATGATTATATAGTACATAAAGACTTATATGGAAATCTCATTCACCATGTGAGTATAAACTACTCCCTATAGTGATGTTATATCAACCCTAAGACAATAGAAGTCAACATAATAGTGGTAATCTACTAGGCAGTCTATCATACGTATGACGTCAAACATGGTGATATCATGGAAAAAAAGATCCCATGAGAAGTGAAAACCACCAAGATCAAGGGGAAACTCACTATAGTGGTGTACATCCTCTGCTATGATTCCCAATGGAGTATCAATATTCTTAATTCTATTAGATGATATTATAATTATCCATAGTATTTTCAACATATGTAAAAATATGAAACTATATGATGTGCCTATATAAAAATGAGAGGTTAAAATATTATAGGCTACTAATATTATGTTTCTCACCATAGATGGTCCACCACCATGAACCATAGGGGTAAGCCAAACATAATTAATATTCCCAGAACCACAACACATTGACACAACCTCGCTACCCAAAGCAGGATAAAATTGATGTCTTGGTGTAACTGGTTCCTAGATGGATTGACCTTGACCGCCACTACCTCAACCTAAATTATCATCATTTCAAAAAATATCTACCATTCATGGAGCTGAGAAACCATCTCATAAACCTAGTATTGGAGGTGAGCCCATACCAATCACTACTGCAGTGATGGTCATGATAATTTTTTGTATGTTTCCTATCTTGCCTCACGATCAGCACTTGACTAGGTCATAATCTCACCGATTTTTCATGTGGACCCATCTACCACACCAATGGAAGAAGAATTCGCTACTAGTACTCATGTCTTGACTATTACCAATATACCAAAAATCCTCAAAATGTTCTTTCTAACCATTGTAAGTCTACCTAATCTGCTTAGAAAACCCAGATCCCTACTTTATGACCCATGATTCCACTGGGTTTATCTCTTTAATCAGTGCCTAATTCTCAATTTTAGTTACATAGTTCAATATAAACACATTTAAATGATATATTATACCATGTAAGAGAAATTATTTGCTGAATATTACTCATAATAGCTTAGTAAGGTACGTCGGATCAAAACACTTAAACTCTACAAAACTCCTTGAGTACTCCATATTAGTCATATTTACCTACTCTGGAAGCATAAACTAACTATCCCACTCTACCCTTATAGTCTAGGGGAAGATATAGTTATTGAAAGTATATTATAAATCATACCAAAAGATATCTACATTCCTATTATCCTAGTTCTAATCATCACACCATTGATTTTCAGCTCCACAATTATTGTAAGTAGTTTCCTTCACTCTAATCGTGTGATGTTTTTTATGGTAATTGAATATCATCATAGTAGTATATATATTAGATAATTAGAATATTATATACTTTTTACCCCTAAGACATTGGGTGGATGCTGATGTTGGAACACCCAAATCAGCTCAACCATAAACAAGCCATGCTACGATGCTCCCTGAAAACAGTACATGAAGTAGTAAAATCCTTAACGAAATTGTTTCTCATAACCTATGTCCAAAAAAAATATTTTTTACCATATATTGCACTAGAGGATGATAAAAAGGTATCCCATGGCCATCCTCTTCTAGATTGTTATCATCACCACCGACCTGGGCATGATTGGAGGTCATTGGTGTGGCACGCCTGAACAATTCAAAACATACACCTCAGAAAATAACAACAGTTACAATATATACTAAAAAGTGAAGGACATGTCCAAACCTTCTTAAATTAGGTTATTTTACACATCTTTCTCTTAATTAGAGGATAGTAAAATTTTCAGTGACACAAAACTACAAAATACACTACCTCTTCCAACTCAAAATCTGGGTCTAGGTCATAACTCAATTTACAATTTCAAATTTTCCATTTCAATTCATATTTATTTTAAATTGAATTCCATTTAATTTACACTATTAATTTATTCAAATGTTTTATCTAATGTTTTACCATGTTCCAAACCAGGATGTCTAATAAAACCTATTGAACCAAAATTAGGTTCCCGTATAATCCATACTATATCCAGTTAAATGTAAATAATTTAATAAAATGGTTTGTAACATTCCATTCAATAAGGGTCCATTTTCATTATGAAACGAAATATGGTGTAACTTTTTTATCCAATGCTAAAACATTATCTCAAGGGAATTTACAAATATCACTACACATATAAAAAAACAACAAAACATGAAATGTATTCTATATGTTGTGACATAATACATCCCATGTGATTCAAAAAAATTTCTAATATGAAGCATGAGATGAAATACCCTCATCTCGTCATGTTGAAAAAAATATATTAAAGATTTTCTTATAAATAATAACATCTCAATACTAGTACATCACAAAACAGTGGAATCAAATAAACTTTAACTATAAAATTCCAACAAAAAATAAATTTAATTATAGTAAATTTGGTAGTTTCGTGTATGTGGGGAATCTAGTCCCAAGAACAACTCATATAAAAAATCTTATTCCTTTTTATACCTTTATATTTTAGACATATATTAATCAATACAAGAATAGAATTAACTTGGATAGCACTTTATAATGTATCTGAGTCGGAGACTCCTCAATAGTGCCCCTGGCAGCATGGATCACAAGGCCTCAAGCGTATCTCCCCATTTATTAGTAGATGTAGACTAGAAGCAAGGGACTATCATGTGTTAGTGGGGAGACTGTGTCATCTCATAAGAGTGTAACATAGTGGAATATAAATTCCAACCAATACCAGAATCATCACATCATATAAGCAATAGGTACTAAATAGGAATGGATAACAATATAATCACAAATATCATACACAATGATGATCTTATAATATATCTACAAAGTCTCCAAACTAGGTACAATACATTTCAATAAAATACCAGTATCAGGATACCATAAATTCCAAATAGTTCTATCTCAAAATAGCATCATGAGCCTCATCTCAGACTCAGGCTCCCCTTCTCCTAAACAAGGTCCAAAATCAACCCTCAAAATTTTGGGTTTCCACCATTCTCTAACTTAATCCAAATAGTCTATCTAGGTACACAACTATGGAACAGTGAGGGAGAGATATACAATCCTAGTAGGTAACTACCCAAATATCAATACAAGTCCATGATGTGAAATATCATAAGTTAATCATTATGTAGGAAAACTAGTATATAGAAAAAAATACCCCTAGAATGTAACCAAAAACCAATAATACGAAAATAACCTCTCATGAATCCATGAAAAAGATGGTCATGATCATATAAAAAGGATGCACCAAAAAATTCATAAATAACTAACACAATGTTCCGTTCATGAAAACATTTCATGTCCCCTACACACTTTCTGAATAACCTATGTTTTAAAAGAATAAAAAATGATCCATATAATCATTGCATCATATTTCCCATGACAATAAAATAATAATAAAAATTTCCAGACTGTGAAGGGATTTATCCATGTTGTAGATGACCATGGAATACCCAATGATCCCCAAGAACATTTCGATGGAGAATCATTTAATAAAGGGTTTCAGTCCTTGGAACATGTCACAATGAACTTGTCCAACATGAACTCAAGCATGTCAGGTCCAAGAGGAAGAAAGTCCCAAGGAATCCCATTTAATGAAGAACCATGGAGAATACTCCATCTAATGCATCCAGTAATGTATCATGATCAAAGGAGTAACATACAATAAATCTAAATGGAATCTAGTCTCATGGTATACCATCATAGACATCAACTACCACTTCAAATGCATATCATCTCATTCATCAATCAAATCCATTTACCATTTGATTCCATTAATATACCCACTCATGTAGCTATTTAACATTCAATTACACCACATGAGTTTACCCACTCACATATTGAAATTAACAATCAAGATAAAACAATGAGTATCCCCACTAATTTAACAAAACCATTTCTGATTCGACCATCAAACAATTCAAAATCAACATGCTATCACATGTAAAATGTAGAAACCAATCTCTTACATATTTAATATAACTCAATTAATTTATTAAATTGATTCCCCCATCTAGGTAAGAATCAACCCACCTCATGGGAGATTTAACATGGATTAAACAAGGTGAATTCCGAGGGAACATCCATGGTGTGGAATGGATTGGGAAAACAATAAATATCAACACTGATGTACCTAAGGTAATCCATAATAGGTCTAATTACATTTAATTCAATTAATAAATTATGATTTGGTTCCATTCTAGAAATTCCATGGGACGTATAATTGAAGGTATCATAATAAATCACCAAAACTCAAGGAAAATGTATAGAACACCAACTATGACATGGTAGCAGAGTGCCTATCCAATATTAGATGATTATTCGACTTGGATTGGGATAATAATGAAGAAAGAATGATTAAATGTAAATGATGGAAATTATCTTACACCTAAATACCATCATGGATAACAAGAAAAATGAATAATGAATAAAATGTAATTAATTACACACCTATGTCGATCCAATAAGATGCTCTACTCTTAAATCAAAGATCAGAGGGAGGGAATACCTCAAATCCAATGATATAAAATATTGATAGCTTAAATATTTGTGAGATATTATCCACTACATAAATGATATATTTTAGGTTAAAATATATTTAATAGAAATTTAAACTAATAATGTTCCCAAAATAATAATAGGGATAGTTGGGTTATGAGCATGGTTTCACAAACTATGTTTCAACCGTACATAGTAAGCTATAGAGAAATAATCATCGCATTGTTTCCTTTCATGTTTTGAATAACCATGAAGAAAATTTTAAAAAATCAATGATATAATTTTAGACTAGCCCACATGGTCATTCTCATACCCTCACGTAGTTTACACAAATTTTGTGGGCTCCTACTGCTATATTCCCAAGCCTTGAATGGTTTATCAGACCATGCGACTAGCCCCCACTTGGTTTTCTCTAATCATGTGCTAAGATTATTTCACTCAGAATACTAGTATTCCATGATTTTAACAAGCCCCATACCAAACAAAAACCCATGTTATCAAATTATTCTTCCACATTTAGAAATGTTTATGCATTCATGATGAAAAATAACAGATCAAAACCTCATACAATAACCCATATTCATAGAGTATCAATAATTACCCAATTATTAAAATTATACATTATGTTAATTTGTACAGAATATTTTACAAATCATATTTTCTAATATATTCCTGATAAGTTTCCATAATGGTTTTAATATACATAGTTAATAAAAAATTCTAATGGTATTGTGAATTCATTTCTGTTCAATGATTTTATGGTGGAAGATATCATAAAAATATACTTCTTTAAATGTAATCATATATTATGATATTTTTATTTTGTAAAATATGTCCAAGAATGTGGTAAAAGTTTTAAATTTAAATGACAACATGTTCATTTACATTTATTTCTTAAAATTTTTCTACTATCATATAAGTCTCCACTTTGACTATGACCATGAACTCATTCACATGGAGAAGGTAACCACTACTGAATATCATGTGGAAGGTCACTATTTGGGAGGATCCAGAAACATTAGGGATAACATCCCTTCTCTATCTTGTGTAATTAACTTCTACAATTTTTTCCATTAAAAACTCATAATACATTTAGAATGGTGAGATAGAAATATCCTTGATGTATTCATCATAGGCTTCAGAGTTTTTATGGTTTATAAAAAAATCTTATAAACTAAAGGTGACATCGATAATTAAGAGAATATATTTATATATAATAAAATATTCCCTATAGAATAATTTCCTCACCAACATTGTAGTAATTTTAAGGGATTCCTATGTGGTCATATGAGGGATACACACCCCATAATTGCCTGGGAAAACCAATGTTTTTCTAATATTATCCATGTCCTAGATACATATCCCAAACCTTTTTGAAATAAACAGGAAAGTCATAATGCTTTGAATCTGGTGGAAAAATAGTTCTAAAACAATATGATGTTTATGATGAAATAAATATTTTAAAATCAAGATGACCTTATAAAAAATGACAAGTCATATGGACATATAGAATTATGTAATTCTTATATGAAACCGAAAGGGACATACCCAATCCATTACAAATGGTTTTCAATATATAATTTCCAATTTTTTAATCCAACCTAACATAAGAATATATATTGAAGGTTTTTAATGGATTCAAGTCCATATGTGTCTTTTTTAGAAGAACATTATTCTGTTTCTAGATCTAATTGGTGGTTCCCAATAGTATACACACTAGACTCTTCTTCTAGGATGGAATGTCCCATTATAGAAATATTCATCTATGGAACATTTCAAGTCAAGATAATCCAACAGACTTGAATGTTTATATCTGATGATGTCAAAATGGTCTCATAATCTGGAAAAAAATAATTAATATATTGGAATAATATAATATAAAGTGTATTCATGAATGGCTTTACCCCAAAAAAATACGTTATCCCTGGAGATATTCTATTTTTGGGAATTACTAATGTCATCATAAATTTTATTACACCATGAAATAGTATTATAATATTTCTTTTCAAAAATCACTATCAGAGAAAATAAGAAATAGAAGGGATTAGAATCTTGAAATTTTTTATTTATATTGATGAATTAAATATAGAATTTTAAATGAAAAACTCATGGAAGTTAGGAACATTAACTGTAGTGGTTGACCACATTGAATATAAGGACTACCACACAAATTGAAATCTTAGCCACATAGATGAACCCAACATGGGACATATGTGATGATGAACAAACAGATTATATTATTTTTAAGAGATCCACAATTTGGATTACTCATAAGATTCCTCATGACAATATCATATATTTCTCAAGAAAATTCATTATTATTTAGAAGTTAAACATTCTCAATATAATCAATAGTATGCTATTTTCATAGTATATGGTATAAATGTTCAAAAACATTTAATATTCCCAATGCCTAAATTTATTGGGGCCTACCATATTGTGTAATGAATAGAATCTAGGGGATCCATTCTAATTAATCATAATAGACTATTTATTATTCAGATCTGACCAATTTCTAAAGATGGTGGGGGATTATTTTAGCTACAAAGTCATCGATATCCATGAATGATATGAAATAAAAAACAAATGATTATATTTAAATGATTCCTTGAAATTTGGGGGATTTAAAATTGAGTTCCAACTCACTATGAGGACGCAAACCAACTAAAGTAAAACCCTTTGATAAATTACATTGTTCCCATCCTAAATGTTTAGTCAACAAGAGGAATCAAATGGTTCAACCACATAGTCATAGAGTGTTATTTTCAAATGAAATTAATGGTCATCCAGCCTCACCATGTCGTTTAGTAACATCATTAAGAATCATAATTAAAAAACACTCCATGTGGCCTGACCATGTGGAGATTAAGCATCTATAGATAATTTCATCATGGTTTTCTCACCAATATCATGACTATGGGGTAAATTTTTTTAGATGATACATTGTGTCCTTGTTTTGGTATCACTAACCAATATACACTTTAGTGGCATGCAGAATCATTTTAACATCATTCTGTGAAAAAATTACATAGCGGTGTCTATAAAGATCACACCCCCTATCTCAAAATATACATAAGTACAAAAAATGAAATGAATGAATGTAAAAAAGAATAATACATGATTTTAAAAAAACTTCCTCTCATGTGAGTCTTATGTAATCTATAGAGACTCACCCGATAAAATTAAAAGGCATTATGTTTCATATGAGGTCAATTTTGATAATCAGACCTTTAGAAGAAAAGATAACATGGTCCAACCAATATAACAGAATTTATGCCAATGATTTTGCAGTGAGTCAAAAAAAGTGTAATAATTTCAACAATTTTAAAGAATATTTTTTCATGTATATGATGTGTATCTCATGGTACATCTTTTCTGTGATGTCCACCTCACAAGACCACTCCACCAACTGCCTCTCTTCAATATTTTTTCCCTTATTCGAGTTGTATGTATTTTTTTGTCATATTCTATTGGTACAAACATGATTGGAATACCTCAAAGGACTTGTTTATACAAGTTCAAAACTCAAAACCCCCAAAATATCATGAAACCTCTATTGAAACCTATTACACATAAAAAATAAATCATCATTTATCCCTTCGATTATATATTCCATTGAAAAAATTTATAATAGTCTTTTCAAATATAATAGGATGAACTGTAAGTAGAATAGGAAAAGTTGATTACCTTAATAAAGGGGGTCCCCACTAGGAAAACATATATTTCTTTCCCCATATAATGAAGGATTTCATTGATATTCAATGATTTCTATTAGATAAGTAATCCCATCGATGGTAAAAGTAGTTTTTTTATCAAGGAATATATACCCCCAACATCAATATTCAACCATTCCAGTCTGTTGGTTTGAACTAGTATTATGGGGTTTCTATTTTTCAGTAAGACCCATGATGGTCCCATTATTCCAAAAATTATTACTGTTGGTGATACTATCAATAGTTTTGTGATACTTTTAATGGGTAACCACAGAGTGTAATTTTCATCCAAACATAATTGAATACTCCCATAAAACAATCCTAATAATTTATCTATTTTCTCATAAAAAATAAATGAATCACTTGGGATAAAATATCTTAATTATTCATTAAATTGGAATCATTACTAAACCTCCAATATGGTCCCTATCTCCAACTCTAAGGCCTGACCAATAATTTTCTCTTTAATAATCAATTTCAAATTCTTTATAAGAGTAGAGTATCAGGAAACCCTTATATGTTAAACCCCGACCAATTAACTATTACCAGTCATCTCATGGTATAAATGAAATAACATCAACTCCCTATACAATACGACCATTATCCTACTGTCACCATAATAAAATTCACAAAAACATCCATAATATATGATAGTAAATTTCATGGTCTAATCCCATCACTAAAAATTTTACTATGTCATTAATAATATGTGAGTTTTGATACATTTTTTATGTTATAAATAGTAGTCTTCCAAAAGGATAAATTCACCACAATTAATCTACTATTATCACCCTCATAGGTCTATAATCCCCATGATATCATTTATAACCTCCCCTCACATTTCTATATTCCCATAAAATAAGGAAACAATTTCTCCATAGAAACGTTCCCTAGAACTTATATATTCGTAAATATTCCAAATGAGTCCATAAATGGATTCATACCCCCCTACAAGACTATATTCTATATGGGTCATATCATATAAAACTCATTGAGTTATACTCTTAATGAAACATATACTCATACACCATTATTCTTTATAAGACCCAAACCATCACCATCATGTTATATTCCATTTGAGTTCAACGATAAAAAGGATACACCTGTTTATATACCACTCCATAATTTATAATATTTTTTATCCAATATGTCCTTATTTTATTAAATTATATTGCATAGATCAGTCATTGGCACGTGACCTTGAAATGTACAATCATTAATGTCATGTGGAACCAAAAATTGTGGTTCCTATTCCATTTATACGAATACATATATTAACCTTATCAATGGTTTGATAGCAAATCTATAGTAACCCATCACCTTGTTGAAAAATAATAATCTTTTGAGATACTTACTATGTTCTTTTAAACCATTTCATCCCAAACAATGCATCACTATCAAGTTAATAAGCGATGTGTAACCATGAATAAATATAGATTTTAAAAAAACAACTTATTAAAATATATCATAAACACATCGGTAACAAAAATCCCTTTTTATAATTTTAGAAGTATTCATGAATATTATAGAAATATATAAGTGTTCCCTATAATATGTAATAATTCCACCCTTAAATGGTGTAATGATGTTGAACTACCATCCTATTAACTTATGTGATTTCGTAGGGGTAATAATAGAGATACACTGATGATTGTATATTTTATAAATTCGGTATCTGTATTATCTATTTTCATGCATATGAGATTTTGGATGTATAAATTTTCTTGAAAAACATCCCATTGGAAACAAGCTATAATTAAATGAAAACCCAATGTGGAGATTTTTCTCGTATGGTAAAAATATTACAATCAAGCATAGGGTGATGCCGCGTTTCTTTTATGTAAAGACCTATATATTCCATGTGATTTTTTTAATTATATTGGACTATTATGAGGCTGTAAAATCTGATGGTGTTTGATTCTAATGCTTGGTGTGCCTGGAGCAATATTTTAAACTTTCTTTAAGGTACATTCAAAAAACATGCAAGTGGGAAATCCTAAATTTTGAACCGGTGCCCGGAATAGAAATCTGAGGGCACTATTGAACTCACAGTTTCAGTATTTTCTTATGAGAATTTTATCCTCGACTATTGTGGGTCGAAGAGGAAAGTTTTTTTTTCATTAATTGTTGATGGATAAACATAATAATTTTTTTTATTTTTAAAACATCCTTCCATGACACATTTATGTTTTGATGGTGGGGACCATAGGGGTGGTTGGAAATTTAATGGACATTAAATGCCTAGTTACACAATGGTTGTGTAATCACCCTTCGTGTTATTAATGAGGCTCAATAAATACACCAATTAAAGAACCTATTGATCACAAGATAGAGTGTTAAACTCTAATTTGGGGTTTTAGAAAATTGATGGAAAATGCTTGATCATGGGAGGATTCTTGATGAAGAACTAATCCCATCACCAAGGAAGAACTGAAGGACTACGATTGAGTGGTGTCGTTGGAGGCTAGTTGCAGGAACGATGAACACTGAATCCTCTTAAAACGTGGATGTTGTCCAATGATATTGAGGTCAGGTTTTTGTTTGGTTTAGTTTTATAATAATTGTTTAATATTATTCTTCCATCATGTTATCAAGCTAGCATGGATGGATAGGTCAAAATGAACAAGCCCTGGACCCTCCACTCCATTGGGGATCTATAAATTCATCACAGACTTTTTATTCTTGATTGGACAGAACCCAGAAAATATGGTCAAGCGGCACAGAGGGAATCCCTGGTAGGCTGTAGATAACTTCGAATAGAAAAAATGGTTCACCAGATCTCACCCAGTGACTCACGAAAGACCGCTGGCGCGACACCAGCATGGCGGCGCCAGCAACCGATGCCGGTGGGGGTGTAGGAGACGACTGATTCCAGCTGGCGGTGAAGGAGGGGGTGGCCCGCAGTTGCGCGCTGGTAGGGAAGAGGGCCACGACATATATCTGGGGTGGGCAGTACTGGATGAATGTTTGAAGAGTTGAGAGTGGGGCACTGTCGCATGCTTCTGATGATGGGCGCGGCTCAAACGCTGCGGCGGAGGGTCGGGACTCACTCCCTGAGGGTCCCACGGGTGAACCCGTGGCCCCACACAGTGTTGCCGCTCCACCTTCCGAATTGGGGAACCCCCCCCCCCCCCCCACGCCAGCTAGGGTGGGCCCAAGCCAAAGGGATGCACCATCTGTGGGATAGTCTGCGGCCTAGAAGGCCGAACCCGCCATGGCCTAGCATAGCCGGGCTAGACCTGGACCAGTTTGGGTCAACCCAAACTATGTCAGGTCAGCCCAAACCTAGTCATTATCACCTAGTCAGACCGAACCTGGACCCCACGATGTCCAGTTTTTCTTAAAGGTCCAAAACTTGTGAACCAGAGGTTTTTTTGAAAAATGTTCTATGGTGCTGAGATCCTCGTAGAGAGAAGGTCCTTCTGGTTTACTCCACATGAGTTTTGGAGAATGCTGGAATAAAGACGAGTTGGATCGAACCTGAATCTAACCAGGCCATTGGCATTAAAATACTTATAACATACAGACTAAGAGCTTGATTGACACGTAGTCAGTCTCGTCGGAACCCTTTCGACATGATGGTCCTTTGGGGTAATTCATTGTGGAAATTCATGGAAGTTGAGGTATGACCAATATATTGATGAGAGGATCCTACCGTAGTCAAGCATTCATTGTGCTGGAATCTAGTGGTTGGTTGTAACGTGAAGAAAGAACATTGATCCTAAATGGGTTAACATATATTGATCCTATGTGGGTCAGTATCAATCGACCATATGTGGGTCAGCACTCTACTATCCTGAGTTGGTTAGCACTCACGGATCTTATCTGCGTCATCATCTACCAATCCTATGTGGGTAAACTACTGATTCTCTCGATAGAATAAGATGATCCAGTGATACGTCTAATCATTTGTACTTATGTACTTAAGTTATTCCTCATCAGAGCTGAGTATTTACCTTTCTGGTACATTTACATTCATCATCTACCCTTCGGGGTGTTACCTTTGTGGTATTCCCCAATCATGGATCATCTATGAAAATATATTAAATGATTTATCCTTATGTTTCTTCATGAATAATATGTGTTTATTTTGATAACATAGATATATGTATGGACATATACCTAAGTAGATTTGATGACTACTTCATGCATTTTGATTGAGGTGTTTCTCTGTGGTTTTTTATTTGGAGAACTCTAGAAGTCCTTCGGGGTCTCGGTGTCCCTACTGAGTGTATTAATTCTCACCCCTGAATGGGCTATGCTCGATCCTTGTTGTGTCTTATGTAGAGAATGGAAAATTTTGATCAAGGCTGAGGGAGCTAGGACTGGACTATACTTAGAGGTGGACCATTTGACGTGACGTGTCGTAGTGACTACTGATAGTGAGTTGTACTTACACATAAGGTAGAATACTTGGATGATGAACACATGGGCTGTTTTTTTGTAACTGATGTACTTTTCAATTAGGCTTATATTTCAGCCCCCATTACATACAGTACTAATTTTTTTACTTTATGGTTTTACTTCGTTGTTTGATCCATGTTGTGTGATTATACTGTGGGTTAGAATATTTAAAGGAAATTCATTCCTGTTTGAAGGGATATGCCTTTCTGGTGCTAGTTTCCTTCCCTTGGCCTATGGAAGGCGGGCCTGGGTTGTCACGACATGGTCCCCGAGGGATGGGTCAAGAAAAATTGGTATCAGAGGAGTTGGTTGTACGGAATAACATGGAAAATTATTATTTTAATGTGGCAATAGTTTTAACTATTATGAGTGTGTTTTTTGGTTGGGGAATCCCATGTTGTGGCAGCGACTGACGTATCCATACATCAAGACCCTAATTAATGATTTCTGACTTTGTGCCTGGAAAAAATGATTGATTTTGTTCTGAAATGTTTTTATTATGATTTCTTTTAGTTAGCTAAACATGTATAACATATTGATCGTGGTGCATCTGTCTTCATTCATCATGCGACCACATTAATAGCCAGTCAGGGTTCCCCAGAGAGTACATGATGATGGCCCACCGAGAAATGTGGCCTTGGTGTAGGGCCATATTACGTTGTTAGTACCTCTAGGTGGTGTACCAGCTGTAGCACTACCCATTGGGCAGTCATTTCCACCATCCCCACATGTAGATGGTGCACACCGATTGAGATTGTTGCAATGTTTTAGCGGGAGAGGCATCTGAGGTTTCGAGGTGAGACGGATCTGCAAGCTGCTGAAGATTTATTGGAGGATTTGTCCATAGTTTTTCATCTAGTTGGGACACCGGCCGATCCGATGGTGATCCCGAGGTGCCATCCTTTCCCAGGGAGCACCAGGGTGAGGGTGTAGCCTGAAATTCTAGATACACGATGAGGTGACCCTCAGTAGGGAGGACTTCGATCGACTTTTCAAGGTAGAGTTCATCCAAGTAACTCTATGCTCAATGTGTATGCAAGAGATTATACATATACATCATGGTAGGATGATCATGGCCCAGTCCTCGGAGAGGTTCATTGATCTCTCCCACTACACTACACACATGGTATGTGGACCTTTTTTCAGGGCTCAGTCCTTTGAGCAGGGTCTCTGATGGGAGATCAAACCATCAATGATATCGCTCAGTATTCTGACGTATGTGGGCGTGCTAGTTTGAGAACTTTTGGTGGAGAGCTTCCAAGATGAGCAGGCACTGAAAGAGGGTGCCGCCACAAGACATCAAGTAGTAGATTCATCCGCAGTTGGTACAAGACGGATGACACAGAGGTCCAGATAGGCCATACCTTCTGGTGGATGACATCAAGATATAGGGTCAGTGGTGTGGGGCTCATGAGATAGAGGAGGACAGATGTGGAGCATGCATTTTTACTCATTGTTGTTCGGGTTCACATGGCTCGCAACTACACGACCCACTATAATGATGACAAAAAGTTAGATGCGTGACTGCCAAGGTAGATTCATAGATTCGATTGGGGAGGTCCACATGAAGAAGTAGAACACGGTAGAGGAGAAAACTGTGTAGTAGGCCATGGGTAGTGATTCAAGGTTCTGACCCCACCTCCACTAGGTGGTCCACCCCGACCATAGGGAGTCCGAGTAAAGGGACGAGCTCAGTTCCAGGAAGTTGAGGCCTATGATCACGGTTCTCTGGAGATGATTCTAGGTATGATGTGTGACAACTCTACCCTAGATGCATCACGTATAGACACATGTTCCAGTCACTCCTTTATTTCCATGACTCTCTTTCAGAGATCAGATATTTTGATGGAGCATTTGGATTGATCCTTACGACTAGAGACACCCACATGAGGATATTCTAAAATTACACAATGGTGTCGGTAGTGTGAGAATACAAAAAGAGGTGAGAGCTTCATATGGGATCTTCTAATAGTGGCGTTGAGTCCTTACGACATCATCTTTGGTATGGACTGGTTATCTACAATTCATGTTCAGATTGATTGTATTAGGTGAAAAGTGTGGTGTGTCCATGAGGATAGCAGTAGGTTTTCCTTCACCATATTGAGTGGAACCTTTACATCCCATGATGGACATACCTAGATCAGGTTGGATCTGATCACTTATCAGTTATCTAGACTTACCATCATAGTTGTGTGTATTGAGAGTTTGAGCTATCTTGTAGTGATGGACCAGGATACTGATGTATTTTCTAATGAATTTTCGGAACTACCTCCTCATAGAGAGGTGGACTTTTACATCAACCCATACCCCAGGATGACACCAATATCTATACCATAGAATCGGATGGCTCCCATAATGCTTCGTGAGTTATGGGTATAGTTAGAGGACTTGCAGAGGAAGGGGCTCAAAAGGCCTAGTGTTTCTCCATGGGAAACCCCGATTTAGTTCACCAAGATGGAAGATGGGATTTTGAAACTCTATGGGGACAATCGGCGCCTGAACCAGGTGACCGTGAAGAAAAAGTATACACTTTTGTGGATTGATGGTATTTTTGATTAGATAAAGTGAGATCATTGGTTTTCGACGATAGACCTAAAATCAAGCTATCATTAGGTCAGGGTATGAGATGAGTAAGTGAAGATGAAGGCCTTCAGATGTAGGTATGGATGCAATGTGTTCAAGGTTAGTCCATTCAGCATGACCAACTCCCATGAACTGTTCATGGGGCTCATGAACATGATATTTTAGCCATACCTCAATCGCATTGTGGTGTTCTTCATCGATGAAAACTTGATATACAAGGTGTCAGAGGAGGAGCCTGCCTATCATCTACATATATTGTTGGATACACTCCGCAAGCACCAGCTTTATCGTAAGCTCTCAAAGATCCAGTTCTAGTTACGGGAGGTCTACTTTCTAGGGAACACTATCATAGAGGATAGAGTAGTACTGAATCTGGAAAAGATAGAGGATGGGCTTGCTTGGGAGCCACCCAAGAGTGTAACCGATGTTCGGAGATTCTTGGGGTTGGCAGGGTACTACCAGAGATTCTTACCCAACTTTTCCAGAGTTGTGACACACTTTTCAGCATTTAAAAAGAAGGGAAACCCTTCATATGGATGGAGACGTTGGGTTGTTATTCTAATGCGACACATCAGGGACCAAACATGGATGTGTCCTAAAGAAAGAGAGATCAGTGATTGCTTATGTTTACTAACAGTTGAGACAACATGAGCCGAACTATACTACCCATGACAAGAAGCTAGTAGTAGTAGTCTTCGCCTTGAATATGTGGAGATACTACCTAATGGGTGAATGGTTTACTATTTACTTTTATCACAATAGTATCAAGTATTTCTTCTCAAATAATAACAAGATCCTGAGACATCGGCAATGGCTAGATATCCTCCAGGACTGTGACTTTGAGATAGTCAACACTCCAGGGAAGGGGAACGTAGTGAAATATGCACTCAATAAGAGGAAGGGTTTATAGTTATTGAGTGAGATGACTACACATATATCCATGTTGTAGATATCCATTATAGAGAAAGATGAAGCATCTTACCTCTAGTCTATGACAATCACTCCCCCACTTATTCAGTGAGTTTGGGAGGCACAACTTGGGTACATTGACTACAAGGCTCGATGTGCCCCGATTTATTCAGGATAGGCACCTGATGGTTTTTATGAATGTGGGAAGTAAATCATCCTCTTTAGAGGACGCATTGTGGTGTGAGTGGCGCTATGGGAGTAGGTGTTAAGGGAGTTCCATATGTACCCTATGGTGGTACATCCTGGTGTGGTGGAGATGTACCAAGACCTCCAATATTAACACTGGTGGCCTGAGATGAAGAAGGCAGTGGAAATGTTTGATTCATGATGCCTAATATGTCATCAAGTGAAGTTCGAGCATCAGGTTCCAGCAGTCTTAGGGTATCCACAAGAGGTGTCGGAGTGGATGTGGGATGATATCTACATGGACTTTTTGACATGGAATCCACGTACATCCAAGGGATGTGATTCCATATGGGTGATTATTGACCGACTCACCATGTCATCCCACATCATACCGATCTAATAGCAGGAATTAGTAGAGGTATTAAGATGCCTTTACATACAAGATATTGTATGACTTCATCAGGTTCCATCGATGATTGCCTCTAATTGTGATGAACGTTTTACATCCCGGTTGTGGAGGGGATTATAGGAGTCATTCAGGACTCAGCTATGTTTGAGCACTGCCTTTCATCCACAGATAGATGGTCAGAAGGAGTGAACCATTCAGACACTAGAGTAAATTATTCATGCTTGCATCCAAGATTTTGGCCACAGTTGGGAGGATCACTTTCCCTTGATGGAGTTCGCATAAAAAAACAGTTATCAATCTATCATCGTTATGAAACCATTTGAGGCCATGAACGGTCGACCTTACAGATCACCTCTATGCTAGACAGACCTAGGGGAGTCAATAAATATGGTTACAGAGTTTGTATGGGATAACACTGAGAAGGTGTAGATCATACAAGAGTGGAAGAAGAATGCACAGAGCATACATAGGTCTTATTCTGAGAGGAGACCGAGACCTTTGGAGTTCGAGGAGAGAGACTATGTATTGAAATGGGCCTCACCTCGACAAGGATTGTGTAGATTGGTATGGGGCAGCAATGTAGAGACCCGAAGCTTAAATTACAAGGACATTACATTACTTTTTCAGAATACTTATTACATAACAAAAACACACACACAATGACCGTAATAGTCTAATGTCTTTGGAAACTCGGAACATAAACATCTTAATCATGGTGAAAGATCTTCAACATCTCCCATAAAGATCTTCCCTTTTTTTCTTACCTAAAACCTTTCTTTATATCCCGGGGAAAAGAAAACATAAAAGGGTGATCTCAAATGCTCAGTAAGGGTAATAAAAAGAAAAATCAATCACATCATATTCATAAGAAGATAACATTTTGGAAATCTTAACGTGCAAAAGAGATCATAATATCAAAACATGGGATAAATCATAATAGAGAAATGAAATCTCAATAATCATAACTTAAAACATGAAACTTTGTGGCATACACACATAATCATAAAGAATCACATCTTATTAGTCAATACTCATTGCCAAGACTATCTTAGTGGACAATGTCCATTTCTTAACTGAGTCACCCTCATTTCAGTCCTGTTTCACTGAACCGGTATAACCTACCGTTCCAGCCATGTCTATCTCATGAGATATAAAATATTTACCAAATGCATTGGAGGGAGATATAGGTCCCACCCATCTCATAATGATACCATTCTTATGTGTGCCACAAAATCATAAACCATACATAATTGCATAACCCATGTAATAAAAATGGGAATCTTAAACATCATGACATCATAAAACAATTCATATACGATAAAGGAATTCATAAAAATAATTCCATCACAACATAATCAAATCAATTTAATAATAGGGATAAAAACATAACCCTTTATTATCTTAGATGGAAAATAATTTTGATTAAACACTTGAACTCCATTCTTGAGGAAAATATCCTTTTTGCTTCAAAAACACTTTTTCTTTCTTAACATGACGTACAATTATAAGCTAAGAGAAGTTGATTAAAAATAAACATGAAAACTTGTAAAGGAAGCTTCTTGGAAATAATGTTTTAAAAATACTTTCATGCCGTATAAGTAAAAAAACATTCTTCTCGTACTTTTGTCGAAAAAGTCAAAATGTACCTCGTACGAAAAACGACATAGGATTCCATTCATATCTTTTACTAAAAACTCAACGAAGGGTAAAATTGGATATAAACTATTGTATAAGGATATAAATATTACATATTGAGGAAACATGGATGTGGATGATAAAATACACCCCAGTAAATTTCAAAGTATAAACAATCTCGGATAAAAATGAGATTGTGATACTTTCCATTACCTTATGTCTGGTATGCTTTGTACGTATCCAAACCTCCTGTATAATGATTTAAATAATGTCATTAACTTATTACATAATCATATTCATTGTTATGATATCATATATGGTTCACTTATTACTTTATATTACCCGTTCTTTTGTAAATTCCATGTTAAAGAAGCATTTTGGGTAAAATCGTTTCATTTATCGTAGGTGTTTGGACTTGTTGTTCTTGACATTATTATTAATTATATCATGATTTACTTACTTCCAGAATATAAAAAATTATTTATATATCATATATATTCAGTATATATATATATATATAATAGATAGATAAATGAAATTAAACACACCGTTCATGGAGACGATAGTCCGTACGTACGCATGAACGCTGTTTTCCTTTCCTTATTGTCATGAATGGAAGTAAGTAGATGACATACATATATATATATATATACATAAATCCATTAGATTTAACATTTCATATATTTCATTATTATTCATTATATATACTTTATAATCATTCATGAATGGTTAATGTGGAGAATGAATCTCATCGCGTCGTGGAGACGGTAGTCCGTACGTACGCACCAGCGATGATATCGTTCCCATGGTTGTGGAATTGTGTTGAAGTGTATGTATACTATTTCAGTATTAAAATCACTTTATAATAATCATATATAGTTACTCATTACACCATTATACCCATCCAATTAAGGTGGTGGCGGAAAATAGATTACACCACGGCGTGGAGACGGTATTCCGTACGTACGTACGCGCGGTGATTTCCTTTTTCCGTATGATGGATAGAAGGTTAATTAGAGTTGTTTCATATTTATAATAACATATAAGTATATAAGAAATACTGATGTTATTAATTTATCATGATACAACTAAAGAATAAGAAGTTGAAGAAGAAAGAAATTGAGAAAGATCGGTAATGGATATTAACTCTTTTTGACGCGCCTTCACTTAACCTCCACTTAATGAACTAAGGATGGTCTTTGAAGAAGACCAGGACCTCTAGGATGATACTAGGGAAGTGGAGAAGATATTTTTGTAGGGTTTTTCCATTCTTGAATGCTCAAATTGGTGTTAGGAGGAGAGGGAGGAGGTGCCCTTTTATAAGGTAGGAGAAGGGTACCTTTGGAATAACTAAAACTATTATTTTATTATAAACTCAAATTCGGTTTTAAATAGCTCCAAATTGATTAATTTATAAGATAAGGTGGTGATGGGTCGAAATCCTCTCATCCAATAGAATTTAGACAAGTTTATGTTCCTATTTTAACCTTACCATTTAGATTTAACATTAAGTTAAATAATTTTACTTTTACCGTGTCTTCTTGTGTTCTTATACTATAAGGTTACTAAACATACTATAAGCAGCAAAACAAACCCCAAGTTGTTTATTATTAATATATATAACCGTATATAAGTCATTTGACAGATCCTTAGATTTTTAGGAATAAAAAAACAATTAATAATATAATATTTGTTTTAAAAACTATTTTATGTCAATTTTGACACTATTTTGTAATTGATTTTTGTGAAACTCATAACAGAATGAATAGTTATAAAAAAGTTAATTAAATCAATAATAACATGTCATATTAACCTAGAAAATTAGTTGATTTCATAAAAAGTCTGAAATTACATTTATTTGGGTATTTATAACATCAATTATGTCAATATTTCACTAATAAGATAATTATTGAATCATCTTTGTGTCATAAATAAATTAAATTATTTAATGTCTAAAAATTACAAATAAAATACCATTATGTAGGAATGATTTTTAGATTTCTAATTAATATTTATAGTCTAATTTATCTTATGTATATTCCTATATTAAAAATTATTTACTTATTAAACATTGATTTTAACTATTTTAACCCTTCTTTAAATAAATTAATAATAAATGTCCTAATCTAATCCAAGTGGGTCTAAATGGTAATATTTTATTACTAAGTTTGTTTTTGGTCGAATTTCACTTCTCCAATAGAATTAGGACATGTGTTAGGGTAATAATAATATCATTTTTACCCTTAATTACCCTATTTACTTTTAACCGGTGTAAAAAAAAGAAAAAAGTTACTATTCACCAAAATTTATTTTCACCTCATTGAACCACATTTTACTTACTGACATCAACCGTGTCTCTCGTATTTTTGAAATTCCACTCACAGAAGCGGTAAAATTAAGTTTTATGAAAAATTCATTTTTCTTAACTACCACTTAGTGGTTTAACTATTCATCAAAAAATGAATGTTTCCAGAAAAATAGCAAAAATTAGGCCTAAGCTATATTTGATATTATGAACTCAAAAATTATGTCTATTTTACCAAATTAAAAACATATCAGTTGCATTAATTAATTTAAAAATTAATTCCCGTCGTCAAAACAAATAGCGTGTTCTTAAGAGATAATAACTGTCAAAAGATTGACACTTGTTTATGTCTGGTTTAAATGTGAAATTACATCCAATGACCAAAATTTTATTAAATTGTAAAACTATATTCTAAATATATTTTAAAACCACTCAAATTAATAATTTATCACTATTAATTATTTCGATTGAAAAAGTTGTTTTTAATTACAATTTATTAATTTTCACTATTCATCAAAATATGAAAGTTATCCAAAAAGTACCAAACATTCTCCCTATGCTAATTTCGATATTACGAATCCAAAAATGAAGTCCATTTTGAAAACTAAAATTGAAAAAATTTAAAAAAGTGGTTATTAATATTCATAATGGCTAATTTTAAGAATATCGTTGTTTAGTGAAAATCAGTATTGCGTACTACACACGCTATCGAGGAAGGTCGTGATTGAGTTTAATGCAAGGAAAGTCAAGGATGCGTGTTGTGCAAGCTCCTTTTGGTGTAGCGTACAACATAAGACATTAATAAAATTAAAAAGAATATTTTTCATAAAATCTCGGGGTGTTACATTCTACCCCCCTTAAAATGAATTTCGCCCTCGAAAATCGTCGGGGTTATAAATGGTTTACTATTCGAAAGTTTCTTTAATAGAAACCCACATCGTAACAAGGAATACCAAAACCAATCTTTAAAAACAAAAGTATGAAATGTAACGGTTATCCAAATAAACTAATCAATGGGTTTCCACATAGGTGAAAATATGGATATGGAAGAGAAATCTAACCATCATGTTCTTGATGAAGCATGGTAGAGAACATGGATATGGAAAAGCAAGCAATCAAAAAGCCATAAATTTGTGACGATCTAAGGTACCATCTGATTCATCAGATATAAGAGCACTAGGACAACATTTTTGGTTTTCAAGATCATTTCCCTAAAGTTGATGAAATTGGAATTAGAAGAAATACTTTCGTGATTTTGGAATAGTCTCATCATTGGTCATTATTTGGAAAATTTCCACTTCATCTCTTAAAGAAATGAAGTTGAATTTGTCATTCGTGATGTGGTAGCAGATCATGTGATAGAATAATGTGTCATTCCATCTGTCTCAAACAAAAGGTTAGAAAAGTTATCAAAAAACACATATGTCCATCTATAGTGAGATTAATCATATATGGTTCCTAAAATGGACTTATAATTCATATATCATACTGCTTAATATAATAAAACTATTTTCTACTAAACAGGGACTTCCTGAAGGCCAGTGGTAGGCGACAAAGGCCAGTCGCACTTCGGTTGTGGGTTCGATTCCCACGGCCTTGTCCGACGCGATGGGCTGTCGCCCGTCCTACATGTTGTCCTTTTTCTAAAGCTATATTACTATAATATCCCATAAACTATATCAAAAAAGTGTTATCCTTAAACAGTACTAACTTATGTCCAACATAATCCATTCCAATCTCTATGCTTATCTAAAATACTTCGATCCAAGATCATAGTATAAAGAAAATGATCACATGAATGCCATCATTTATCCCCCATATATCACAAGATATATCTTTTTGGTCAAATTACAAATATGTGAATACCTTAATCATGTATTCTCTTGAAGAATGAATACCCATTGAACCATAGTGAAAACATGAATGCAGTTAAAAGTTAACACTTTCCACATACCAAAATACTCAAAATTCTATATCCTCAAACCATGATATCGCTTAGTCCTTATATCAATCATGAGATCATGAATACTATCAAACATTTCATTTTCTCCTTATCCCTTCATTATGCGCATATCATCTAATTTCCAAAATATTTGAATCACTTTTCATGGTTACCGATACCTTAAAATTATTGAAAACCACAATAGACCAATACATAAATATTTCAATACACCATAAAAGTACCTCAACAACATTTTTCTTAAATACCAATACATAAACACTTCATTCCATCCACTTTAATGATTGTACTGGAATAAGTCCTTCCTTAATTTAGAAGTAACTTTTTAGGTCAGGGCATTGAGTTGGGTAATGCCAATGTTCTCCACAAATAAGACATTGAACTCCATAACAGTCTTTCACTCTATGACCCTTTTCTCCACACAGATAACATCGGTCCCTACATTTGAGGAATTCCACAAGGTTCTTATTCCCTTATATAGAAATCTCAATCTTCATTTCTTTATGCTACTCAACATGTGAACATGGATAATAGTTTATCTTCCTCTTCTTTGATGAATTAGACATACCACTAAATTTCACCTTGTTAATCATATATCACGATGACTAATTCGGCATAATCACAATATCTTTCTCTCTAGGAATTACACAATTTTGTTGCTCATAGTCACTAATTTGTCCATTGGATTCAATGTTAACCGAATTCCTTCTGGTTCCCTCCATTAACTAAAACACAAAAAGAATCTTTTGAGAGGCAAAAATCATGCTAGAGAAAACAACATAGTAAAGAGGGAGTACCCTCAATATCTAATATATTAGGTTAAATTCTATGATCGTTAGCGCAATTCTAGGACTATAACCTATACGTATTCTTATCCTTAGGGACATCCCTAGACATACCTTAGAAATATCTCTAGGGATCTCACTAACGTTTTCACATCCTTGTTACCAAAGGTTGACTAAACCTCCCTCTGATACCAACTATAGAGACCCGAAGCTTCACGTACAAGTACATTACATTAATTTTGTGGAATACTTATTACATAACAAAAACACACACACAAGGACCGTAATAGTTTAGTGTCTTTGGAAAATCAGAACGTAATCTTCTTAATCATGGTGAAAGATCTTCAACATCTCCCATAAAGATCATCCCTTTTTTTCTTACCTAAAACCTTTCTTTATATCCTGGGGAAAAGAAAACATAAAAGGGTGAGCTCAAATGCTCAGTAAGGGTAAACAAAAGAAAAATAACTCACATCATATTCATAAGAACATAACATTTCGGAAATTATAAACTGTAAAAGAGATCATAATATCATAACATGGGATAAATCATAGTAGTGAAATGAAATACCAATAATCATAAATTAAAAGATGAAACTTTGTGGCATACACACATAGTCATAGAGAATCATATCTTATTAGTCAAGACTCATTGCCAAGACTATCTTAGTGGACAAAGTCCATTTCTGAACCGAGTCACCCTTGTTTCAGTCCTGTTTCCCTGAACCGGTATAACCTACCGTTCCAGCCATGTCTATCTCATGAGATATAAAATCTTTTCCCAATGCATTGGAGGGAGATATAGGTCCCACCCATCTCATAATGATACCATTCTTATGCGTTCCACAAAATCATAAACCATACATCATTTCATAATCCATGTAATAAAAATGGGAATCATAAACATCATGACATCATAAAACAATTCATATACGATAAAGGAATTCATAAAAATAATTCCATCAGAACATAATCAAATCAATGTAATAATAGGGATAAAAACAGAACCCTTTATTATCTTAGATGGAAAATAATTTTGATAAAACACTTGAACTCCATTCTTGAGGAAAATATCCTTTTTGCTTCAAAAACACTTTTTCTTTCTTAACATGACGTACAATTATAAGCTAAAAGAAGTTGATTAAAAATAAACATGAAAACTTGTAAAGGAAGCTTCTTGGAAATAATGTTTTAAAAATAGTTTCATGCCGTATAAGTAAAAAAACATTCTTCTCGTAATTTTGTCGAAAAAGTCAAAAAGTACCTCGTATGAAAAACGACATAGGATTCCATTCATATCTTTTACTAAAAACTCAACGAAGGGTAAAATTGGATATAAACTATTTTATAAGGATATAAATATTACATATTGAGGAAACATGGATGTGGATGATAAAATACACCCCAGTAAATTTCAAAGTATAAACAATCTCGGATAAAAATGAGATTGTGATACTTTCCATTACCTTATGTCTGGTATGCTTTGTACGTATCCAAACCTCCTGTATAATGATTTAAATAATGTCATTAACTTATTAAATAATCATATTCATTGTTATGATATCATATATGGTTCACTTATTACTTTATATTACCCGTTCTTTTGTAAATTCCATGTTAAAGAAGCATTTTGGGTAAAATCGTTTCATTTATCGTAGGTGTTTGGACTTGTTGTTCTTGACATTATTATTACTTATATCATGATTTACTTACTTCCAGAATATAAAGCATGATTTATATATCATATATATTCAGTATATATATATATATAATCGATAGATAAATGAAATGAAACACACCGTTCATGGAGACGGTAGTCCGTACGTACGCATGAACGTTGTTTTCCTTTCCTTATTGTCTTGAATGGAAGTAAGTAGATGACATACATATATATATATATACATAAATCCCGTAGATTTAACATTTCATATATTTCATTATTATTCATTATATATACTTTAAATTCATTCATGAATGTTTAATGTGGAGAATGAATCGCATCGCATTGTGGAGACGGTAGTCCGTACGTACGCAAGAGTGATGATATCGTTCCCATGGTAGTAGAATTGTGTTTAAGTGTATGTATACTATTTCAGTATTAATATCACTTTATAATAATCATATATAGTTACTCATTACACCATTATACCCATCCAATTAAGGTGGTGGTGGAAAATAGATTACACCACGGCGTGGAGACGGTATTCCGTACGTACGCACACGCGGTGATTTACTTTTTCCATAGGATAGATAGAAGGTTAATTAGAGTTGTTTAATATTTATAATAACATATCATTATATGAGAAATACTGATGTTATTATTTTATCATGAAACAACTAAAGAAGAAGAAGTTGAAGAAGAAGGAAATTGAAAAAGATCGGTAATGGCTATTAACTCTTTTTGACGCGCCTTCACTTAACCTCAACTTAAAGAACTAAGGATGGTATTTGAATAAGACCAGTACCTCTAGGATGATACTAGGGAAGTGGATAAGAGATTTTGGCAGGGGTTGTCCGAGCTTGAATGCTCAAAATGGTGTGAGGAGGAGAGGGAGGAGGTGCCCTTTTATAAGGGAGGAGAGGGGCACCTTTGGAATAACTACAACTATTATTTTATTATAAAGTCAAATTTGGTTTTAAATAGCTCCAAATTGATTCATTTCTAAGATAAGGTGGGTATGGGTCGAAATCCTCTCATCCAATAGAATTTAGACAAGTTTAGGTTCCTATTTTAACCTTACCATTTAGATTTAACATTAAGTTAAATAATTTTACTTTTACCGTGTCTTCTTGTGTTCTTATAATATAAGGTTACTAAACTTGCTATAAGCAGCCAAAAGAACCCCAGGTTGTTTATTATTAATATATATAACCTTATATAAGTCATTTGGCAGAACCTTAGATTTTTAGAAATAAAATAACAATTAATAATATAATATTTGTTTTAAAAACTATTTTATGTCAATTTTGACACTATTTTGTAATTGATTTTTGTGAAACTCATAACAGAATAATTAGTTCTAAAAAAGTTAGTTAAACCAATAATAACATGTCATATTAACCTATAAAACTATTTTATTTCATAAAAAGTCTAAAATTACATTTATTTGGGTATTTATGAAATCCATTATGTCAATATTTCATTAATAATATAATTACTGCATCATCTTTGTGTCATAAATAAATTAAATTATTTAATGTCTAAAAATTACAAATAAAATAACATTATGTAGGAATTCTTTTTAGATTTATAATGAATATATATAGTCCAATTTATCTTATGTATAACCTTATATTAAAAATGATTTACTTATTAAACTTTGATTTTAACTATTTTAACCCTTCTTTAAATAAATTAATAATAAATGTCCTAATCTAATCTAAGTGGGCCTAAATGGTCATATTTTATTCCTAATGTTGTTTTTGGTCGAACTACACTTCTCCAATAGAATTAGGACATGTGTTAGGGTAATAATAATATCATTTTTACCCTTATTTGCACTATTTACTTTTAACCGTGGTAAAAAAAATAAAAAGCTAATATTCACCAAAAATTATTTTCATCTCATTGAACCAAATTTTACTTACTGACATCAACCTTGTCTCTTGTATTTTTGAAATTACACTCACAGAAGCGGTAAAATTAAGTTTTATGAAAAATTCATTTTTCTTAACTACCACTTAGTGGTTTCACTATTCATCAAAAAATGAAAGTTTTCTAGAAAAATACCAAAAATTAGGCCTAAGCTATATTTGATATTATGAACTCAAAAATGATGTCTATTTTACAAAATTCAAAACATATCAGTTTCATTAATTAATTTAAAAATTAATTCACGTCGTCAAACCAAATAGCGTGTTCTTAAGAGACAATAACTATCAAAAGATTGAAACTTGTTTATGTCTGGTTTAAATGTGAAATTATATCCAATGACCAAAATTGTATTAAATCGTAAAAATATATTATAAATATATTTTAAAACCACTCAAATTAATAATTTATCACTATTAATTATTTCAATTGAAAAAGTTGTTTTTAATTACAATTTATTAATTTTCACTATTCATCCAAATATGAAAGTTATCCGAAAAGTACCAAACTTTCTCCCTAAGCTAATTTCGATATTACGAATCCAAAAATGAAGTCCATTTTAAAAACTAAAATTTCAAAAATTTCAAAAAATGGTTATTACTATTCATAACGGCTAATTTTAAGCATATCGTTGTTTAGTGAAACTCGGTATTGCGTACTACACACGCTATCGAGGAAGGTCGTGAATGTCATTCTTCGGTCGTGTTATCAAGCTAACGTAGAGGGCGTGGTCCAAATGAACATGGCTCGGACCGTCTGCTACATTGTTGATCTACGCATTCTTTGAGATCTTTTTATTCGGGATTGGACAGAACCCAGAACAGAGGGTCAACCAGCGAAGAGTGTGCCCTTGGGGGTGTCTTTGATACCATCGAATGGAAAAACATGTCTCTAGAGCTCACCCAATGACCTACGGATGACTGTTGGCATTGCACCGGCATGGAGGCAACAACAACCAATGTCAACGGGTGAGTTGGAGGCGTCTGATATAGGTCGGCTGTGAAGGAAGTGGCGACGCGCTGTCATTCACTGCCTGTAACATCCCCAAAAGATAAAGGGTTAAATGACTAAATGATATGACTCATGTTAACAACGTGCACCTTCCTTTTTGGGAGCCTACCTGGTTAGAACTCCATAGTTAAGCGTGCTTGGCCTGGAGTAGTGATCAGGATGGGTGACCTCCTGGGAAGTTTGTCAGGGTGTGCCTGAGTGAGGACAAAGCACACTGGAAAGGACATGTGTTGGCCTGTGGTGATAGTCATTAGTCAGATAACCCGTTCAGGCACGTGGGTGGACCCTAGGGTGGGACCAACATGTCTGCGGGGCAACTGGGGGTACCTGGTGGGCCAGGACCTGACGACCATGTTAAGGCGGGGTGGTTGTGCTATCACCGGGGCCCGGTTGTCACATTTGGTATCAGAGGAGAAACACAGCCTTAAGTGCGCGGTGCACTGCCTGGGTTGAGATGTAGGGCCCACAACCAGGGCGTCGTGCTCTAAAAGGGATGGTGAATGTAACATCCCCAAATGATAAAGGGTTAAATGACTAAATGATCTGACTCATGTCAACAAGGTGCACCTTCTTTTTCGGGAGCCTATCTAGTTAGAACTTCATAGTTAAGCGTGTTTGTCCTGGAGTAGTGATAAGGATGGGTGACCTCCTGGGAAGTTTCTCAGGGTGTGTGTAAGTGAGAACAAAGAACACTGGAAAGGACATGTGTTGGCATGTGGGGACAGTCATTAGTCAGATGACCCGTTCAGGCATATGGGTGGACCCTGGGATGGGCCCCACATGTCTACGGGGCAACTGGGGGTACATGGTGGGCCAGGACCCGACAGCCACCTACCTGGTTAGAACTCCATAGTTAAGCGTGCTTGTCCTGGAGTAGATATCAGGATGGGTGACCTCCGGGGAAGTTTCTCAGGGTGTGTGTGAGTGAGGACAAAGCACACTGTAAAGGACATGTGTTGGCCTGTTGGGACAGTCATTAGTCAGATGACCCGTTCAGGCATGTGGGTGGACCTTGGGATGGGCCCCACATGTCTGCGGGGAAACTGGGGGTACCTGGTGGGCCAGGACCTAACGGCCATGTTAAGGCGGGGTGGCTGTGCTATCACCGGGGCCTAGTTGTCACATTTGGTATCAGAGGAGAAACCCAGCCATAAGTGCGCGGTGCACTGCCTGGGTTGAGATGTAGGGCCCACAACGATGGTGTTGTGCTCTAAAGGGGGGGTGAATGTAACATCCCCAAATGATAAAGGGTTAAATGACTAAATGATATGACTCATGTCAACAAGGTGCACCTTCCTTTTCGGGAGCCTACCTCGTTAGAACTCCATAGTTAAGCGTGCTTGGCCTGGAGTAGTGATCAGGATGGGTGACCTCATGGTAAGTTTCTCAGGGTGTGTGTGAGTGAGGACAAAGCACACTAGAAAGGACATGTGTTGGTCTGTGGGGACAGTCATTAGTCAGATGACCCGTTCAGGAATGTGGGTGGACCCTGGGGTGGGTCCCACATGTCTACGGGGCAACTGGGGGTTCCTGGTGGGCCAGGACCCGACGACCATGTTAAGGCGGGGTGGCTGTGCTATCACCGGGGCCCAGTTGTCACACTGCCAGTGAAGAGGGTTGCGACATATAGTTGTGGGTGCCCTAGATGCGCCACATGGTACCGCCACTCACCCTACTGAACGAGGGGAAATTGTCCCCCCACATCTAGCTAGGGTCTTTCCCAACCAGTGCGAAGAACGAACCCAATGGGTCGTGCCCTCTACTAGAAGGCCTGCACAAGCCTAGCAGGCCGCGCTAACCTAGAAGGCCGCAACACCCAGGCGGGCTGGGCGTCTTCGCGGCCCAGTAGGCCGAGCCCGCTGCGGCCCAGCCCGACTGTGTCAGACCCGAACCGGGTCAGCTGGACTCGATCATTGACGGGTCGACCCAGACCAGGTCAGGTTGGGTCAGTCTGACCTGGTGAGACTGGACACATTCCCAACCCCGAATAGTTACACTTAAAGGTCCATTACATGTGAACCGAATGTCTGTTTGATTAACCATCTATGGCAATGAGATTCTTGGAGTGAGGCAGTCATTTTGGTTCACTCCACTTGAGTTTTGGAGAATTTTTTAGTACAAAAGGATGGGATCGAACCTGAATTCAACCAGGCCCTTGTCATTAAAATTCTTATAACATACAGACCGTGTGCCTAATTGACGCACCATCATTCACATTGGATCCCTTTCAATATGATGGTCTTCTGGGATACTTCATTGTGTAATTTTTTGGTGGCCGGGGTATGAATGATGCTTGAGGACCAGATCCTCCCAGAATCAAGAATTCTTAGTGCAGGAATATAGTAGTTGGATATAACGTGAAGAAAGAACATCGATGCTATTTTGTTCAGCATCTATAGATCCTACATGGCTCAATATCTCTTGATCTTATGTTGGTTAGCACTCATCGATCCTAAGTGGGTCACCCCTCACTAATACTATGTGGATCCGAATCTTTTGATCTAGTGTGGGTCAGTAGTAGAGGCTCTCGATTGAATATGATGATTCATTGATATGTCTAATCATCTGTACTTGTTTACGTAAGTTATACTTGGGGTGAGATGAGTCTTTAACTTTGTGGTACTTTTACCTTCATGGTGTTACGTTCGTGGTGTTTCAGTTGTCATATTCCCCCCTCATGGATCAGTTGTGGAAATGGCTTAAAAGATGGAGCCTTATGTTTTCTCATGAATGAGATGCGTATATTTTGATAACATACGTATATGTTTGGGAATATACCTTTGTAGAGTTAATGACTGGTTCGTACATTGTGATTGAGTTCTTGATTTCTATTTTTTCATTTATAGAACTCTGGGAGACTTTTGGGGATCTCTGGGTTCTTAGTGAGTATTGTCATACTCACCCCTAGAGGGGCTATGCCCGCACCATGTTGTGTCTTGTGGAGATGATGGAAATCATTGATCGAGGCTGAGGCAGCCACGACTAGACCATTTTCAGAGGTGGACTATTTGACATGACATGACATAGTAACTACCGATTGTGAGATATACCAACCCTTTAGGGAAGATCCATTGTGGATGAACATAAGAGATGTGATTCTATAGTTGTTGTAATATTCAGTTGGTCTTGTATTCTGACTCCCATTACATACAATATTCACTATTTTAAAATATAGTATTACATCGTGGTTTGATTCTTGTTTTGGGCTACGATTGTGTGTTTGCTGGTTAATAGATAAATCCTTCTCGTTTAAAGGGATATGCCTTTCTGATGCGAGTCTCCAGCCCTTGGCCCGTGGAGGGCGGGCTTGGGGTAGTCACGGCACGGGCCCCGAGGGACTAGTCGTGAAATTGTGAAACAATGGAAGATAATTATTATACATTATAAAATCAAATTTATGTAATAGTTATAATATTTTATTATTAAATCTATCTTTATTATCACCCATGTTAGAATGTGATTAAAATGAAATACATCATTCCTAGAGGAGATAGTATACATGTACGCATGAGTGGTGATTTTATTTTCTAGTGAAATGAAATGATATAGATGATGGTAATTAAATCAACATAATAACAATTAATTACACTAATAACACTGATTTCATTAATATAATATGGTTTTGTTTGATTATTTATATTTTTAGAAATAAAGATACTTGATTAAACTCAGTTATGATACCCACCACATCCTTTAGATCTCTCTATAATCATTCTTAGGATATACTAGTAGTGAATTCAGAACATCAAGGTATTTAATATTAGTTTTTTGTATTGATTTTGGTAAATATTGGTTTATTAAAAGTTCAATAATTTTGTAGTGACATTTTATGGTGAATGAAACCTTTTATAAGTGAGTGGAGTGGAACTATTGTAAATACTTTTAATCTTTATATAATTTGAATAAATTTACATTGTAAATTTTAATTTAATAAGACATAATAACCTTATAAAAATATATTATTAAAATTATACATTCTATTGTGATATTTGTGGGTTGATCCCTTGTTGTAACCCTTTTTCTCGATCATGTCCTCGGATTTCTAACATTTATCATGGTTAGTTTTATTTTTTAACAATAATAAAACTAAACTTATTATATAATTTCAATTTTATTAGTCCAAATATTAAATCAATGTTTTAATATAAAATTATATAGGAGATAAAATTAATTTTTTTAGTTAGTATGAAAAATGAAATTAAAGATAACTTTTAGAAATGACTTTTTAAGCATACAATGAATTTCAACAAAAAATAAAGTGAAGTGAATAAAATATTGAAATTTATATCTTTATTAATATTAATATGATACTTATGGGACTATAAAAAATGAAAAAGTTCAATGTAACCTTGTGAAATCTTAATTACTGAAAATAGTCAAAAGTTGATATTTTATTAGAATGAAGCAACATTTCATTTTAAAAATGAAAAATTGTATTTTAAGATCAAAATAATATTTTTAAAATGATTATTTTTATTTATAAGTATATAAATATATATTTATATATATATTACCTTTATAGATGGTTTCATAGTCTTTAAATATATATTTTTTCATAATAATATAATTAAATTTTCATTATTTTTGAAAAATATGTTTTTCATTAATCAAATAAAAATAGTATATTTTATACAAATCCCAAAAATTAACCCTAATATAAATATGATATGCTCGATGAAAAAATAATATTATTTTCAATAAATTCAAATTAAAAATTTAGATCATTCTATTTTATGTAAAATTTTATAATACATATAAAAAATAATTTTTTTTATATTAGAACCTATTTGTTATCAAATAAAAAACCATATCATTATTTCAATCATTGGTAAAATTATTTTTCATAATAAATAAGCATATTGAGTAACCATAATATATTTTTATATCATATATAATTACATAATAATTATTTTAATTATTTTATAATATGAAATTATTTAATGAAAATATATTTAATCATTACATAAAATTAAATTTCTATCAAAAATAAAAAATATATGAAATTATAGTTATTATGTAGTTGATTATATTATATAATTTTATACCTGATATAATCATTTAAACATATATATTAATAGTAATAATAATTTTTATACTATAAATAATTAATGTTATTTAAAATGCAAGCTTCTTCATATTCTTCTCCCTTAATGAAATTTCATCACCATAGAATTTTCATGTGTAAAATTTGGTAGGGGATATAAATGTCAGAATAATGATTAAATTCAATAAATAAATTTAAATGAGTAAATGGGGAATTAACAATAATAATTTCCAATTTAAACCCTTATTATATAATCTGATAAGGAAACAATGTTAAATTTATTTAATAAGGAGGAAAATATAAAATAAATATACATATGTGGAAATAAATACTTTCTTTGTATTTTCAAAAATATTTTTGTTTTTCATATGAGTAAAAAATGCGAATGAGATTATATTAAATACTTTGGTAAGGTAATTTCTTCTATATATGAATTGATAAATTTATCATTATTTTTTCGTAATATCAATTAATTATTTTATAATCCTGATAATCTATAAGATAAAATATTTTTATTACATGATCTCCTTCCAAATCTACATGCATAATAGTATCCATTTTTCTATTATTCTATTACGTTCCACCAATATATAATTTCATAATAAAAATGATGAATAAATAAGATGAATATATCATTCTTGAAGCATGGAAATTAATTTCTAATAGAACATGATATCAATTAACAGGTGAAAAGTTATTCATCTGATTTTATAAAATTTAGAAAAATGTAAATTTTGTATAGATGTAATGATAATACCCATAATGAATAATACATTAAATAATAAAATAATAAATTATTACTAAATAATTAAAAAATGAAACCTAATGATCAAGAAAGATAATTCAACAAATAAATAATTATCTAAATCATCAAAATATGATTGGCCTTGATCAAAAAACAAAAAAACAAAAAACCTTCCTTGTATATTAGATAAAAATATTCTTAATTTTTATCATAAAGAAATATAATGTAACTCATAATGACCAATACTAGACATATATATACCATAGTCAATTTCTTTTAATTTACAGTAATATTTTCTCAAATCAAATTAACCCAATTTCTAAATTAAGAGGAATAACCAAAACATAAAATCACTAACCCACCCAAATATAAATATTAATTTCATTCATTTATTCATCCCAGAACCCAATGCCAATTTTATTATATATAATTAATCACCACTTTATACAACTAAAATAGAATACATACGTTTTATATATTGATCTTCCTATGACTAATCAACACATGATGGAATCCACCACTAATAAAATATCATCATCTAAAAAAATATTAAATGTAAACATAGATAAACCTTTCCCTGATACCAACAATAACACTTCAGACTTATAAATTTTAATCATGTTCTAAAATCTTTTTTTAGAATAATTCCATTGATAACAACAATAATTGTTCAAATTGTAAAAACTATAAATACAATATCAACATCAAATGTTTTGTTGTTTATATACCCAAATACATTTTCTTATATTGATTTAGATAAATAGGAAAAGAAAATTACATAAAACTCACTTATTATTCTCAATGAATGTAATTTTCTAATTATAATAAAAACATATTTTTCACTTTAATCCATCAATATCTCCAATAAAATTTCTCCTAAAATAATATCCTTCTATACATATCATATATAATACATTTATTCAAAATATAGGTAAATAGAAACATATGAAGGGTGACATAAAATTCTCCATGAGGGTAAACATGGTCATTGCAGTTAAAAGATCATAATAGAGCATAATAATAGAATAATGGTATCTGAACAAAAATTAAAATTAGTGAAAATTTTATAATAGAATCATCTACCACACAATATGATTCATATATTGTGTGTCATTTTACACATATATATATATGGAATAATATATGCGAAAATTTATATGGGACAACAATAAAGAGCGACATGAAATAAAACATTTATCCTGAAAATAGATATATCTAATGTAAATAAAAAATAAAAAAATATGGTATATTTGGAGATTATATTAATCACCTATACTCATGCATTTAACACAAATTGCACAAAAAATTTAATTAGTTAATTATAATCATTATTTCTATAGAGAATAAGTTATTTCCATGTGCATAAAATGTATATATCCCCATACCACCCATCCAAATCTCTAATATGAAAGAAACAAATCATGAATAATACATATTGGGTCTTTCACATTCATAGTTAAATTTTTTATATCACTCATCATTCTTTTATAGTTTTATAATCCAATGGAATCTAATTGGGTTTCACAAAAACTTCTCAAAAGAGTCATCATAATCCATCTAAAAAAGAAGGTTGATGGTATCATTAGAAAATATCCCTAGTATTGAATATGAAATAATAATTCATTCTGGGTTAGATGAAAATACCATTATAATGTAATTGGAATTTTGACACCATAAACCCAAAGAAATACCTTATTCTTTTGGTAACATTAAATAATGAAAACTTCATAGAAAAATGATAAAAATATTTACCTTGAAATAACTTGTAAATGTATAAATAAGAATAATAACGAATAAATTACATAATTTTAAGAATAAATGATGGACATATAATTGAAAAAAATAATTTTTTTATATTTTTATAATGATATTAACATATAAAATGTGTAGAAATTGTGAGGAATACACCATTTAAAATTTTTTTGAAGTAATTAAAATGACCATGAAAAAAATACAATTAATTATTTTATAAAAGAGAAAATTATTGAAATTTTTGAATTAAATTGACAAGAATATTATTTATTTGATGTAAAATATTGTAAAACATTTAAATAAAATTTTTCAAGTAAAACCTATTTAGAACATTATATTAAAATCCCATGTCAAATATAAAATTTTATATGGATTTATACACCAATTTATTTTTATTAAATTAATCATTAATTATGTTCATTGGGATTATATACCCCATTAAATAAAATTATGTTTCTGAATATGGAACAAATCTAAATGAAGGGATCATTTTATCAAATATAACACTTATAAATATCATAATATTAATAATAAAAATCAATAATTAATGATATTTTGTGAAATATGAAAATACACACAAAAATCATGTTGAAATTAAAATCAAAATTATCAAATTTTAGGTTGATCATGATCATTGAACATCATATTCGAAGATAAAATTATAAAAATGAAGGAAATTAAATTATTTTGTGAATCCCCTTACAAATGATTTAAAATTATTAAGATAAGATCAAAAATCCTTGTATAATAAATTTGTATTTATCATAAAACTACATCAAAATAAATAAATATATTTTTCTTACTAGATACCATATTCATATACTTTATCAGAATCTATTTTTTAATTATTCATTGTTAGGATCAATGTATATGGGTAAACATTCCTGTTTCTCGTAAATTTTTCCATTCGTAGAATTCTTTCCTTGTACCATAGTCATTGTTTTATAAAAAATAGAATATTCATTATGAATTTAAATTCCTATTTTATATAATTCTATAGTTCCATGGAGATTACAATGAACTTATTTCATCAAATCCTAAGAAAAACATTAAAACTCCTTTTAAAAATAGTATTTTTTTCATATAAATTAGTGATTATATAAAAAACATACTTATTTATTAAGAAATTACAATTATGATAATATAATAAGATCATCATAAAGAATTATATTAATAGTGAATAAAATTCCTTATTCATTAATAAAATAATTGTTAAAATATTGTTTTCACATGTCATAAAATCGACATAAATAAGAACTTGTTATAATAGTTGAATGAGTATGAAAAATTATTTCAAAATGATATTATAACCTTAATAGAATATACATAATTTTATTAATAAATAATTTTAAATTTTAATTAATTTTTAGACCATATATGTTTATTATTAATGGAAAATTTTAATATATCATTCAAGGATGTGGTGGTCCACACACACACACGAGTAACATTTTCACTTTTCAATAGATTGAAAAGAATAATGGTAGATTTTTATTTTTCACTAAATTAATCATAGTTATGTTAGGTATATAATATTTATACATTATATAAATATGTATAACCATCCATGTTTTTCAGTTAAAAATTAACAAATGAATCATTCAAAGAGGCTTGAGTCATATTGTATATATGATCAGCAATTTCATATAAAAATGGACTGAAAGATGATGGATGATAGTTGTTCCAAAAAAATTAATATAATTTCATTATAACAAAAAAAACTGAGATATAATGATAAAATGGTTATAAATTATTTGGAGGATATGTATGAATAAAGAAACATGAATGAACATAGTTTAGTCAACTGCATACTCCTTTGGTATTCTCTATTATATTTCTCATTTAGCCTTCTTAGATTTGTACTTTGGTGAGAAGAAAAACATTATATCATTAATAAATTTCATTTGAAATCATTTAGATATATCTATTTCAACATAATGTTCTAAATTTGGGTTGTTAAGTTTAAATATTAAAGGATACTTTTATATGTGAGAGGAGTGACACACTTGTAAATACTCTAGACTGTTAAACAAAAAAATTGGCTTTTTAATTGTAATTACATACCAATAATAAACCAATTATTATATATATGACTATAAGGTCAAAGTACCCACATCAAATGAAATTATGAATTTTTTTTTCGGGCCCAACCCATTATTTAAAAACCCGTTTAACCCTTTTACCATTTACCATGTGACTAAATTTTACTATGGTAACTATTATTATTATCCAGGCATAAAACTGTATCTTTTAATTATTTTGAATATGTTTTTTTATAATTATTTCATAATTATTTCATAATTAAATTTCTAGTAGAGAACAATCTACTTTTAATATATGCATGTAAAACAAAATGACATATATTTTTTCAAAAATGTATTTTTTAGAATATATATGATTTCAAAAAGAAGTCATGTATTGTGTAGATATTATTGATAATAATCTGATTATTAATTAATAATAGATAATTTTTTCACATTAAAAACAATAAAAAAATGTGGACTGATAAATGTGTATAAAAATGTTTTTAAAATAGATGAATTATTAGAAAAAACATCTCATGGGATTTAAAATTTCAAATATCAGTTTTAAAATTCTTCATAAAATTTTCAAATGTTTTATGTTATTTTTTAAATTTATATTTTATAAAAAAAATGATTCAAAAACATCAATTCAATTATAGTATTATTTTAAAATTAAAAATGTTACTTTATTTATAAAAACATGATTTTATTTTTTACCTTCAAAACATTTTAGAAAAATACCAAAAAATCCACCCTAAGATAATTTTCAGTTGTTATATTCAACAATTATTTTTTATCATAATTAAATTCTAAAAATATATATTTCACTTTAAAATAATACAATATAAGATATGTAATAAATCTAATTTAAATTCTAAGCTTCTAATTTTTATATGAAAACCCATATATTTATATTATTCCATGATTACATTAGTTATAATAAAATAAATTTTGATTATCATGGAAATGAATTTAGAACATATGTAATAGTCATATAACTATTTTAATACTCTGAAAATAAGAAATTATTTTATGAAAATATATTTAGTCTTTAAATTAAAATACATTTCTATTATAAAGTGAGCATAAAGGGTTTCATTTATAACAGATATCTAATTGATCATATAATATCACTTGAGACATTACATAGACATATCAACATATATATATATATTCAACAGTATTAATAAATCACAAAAGAGATATGTTATTAAAAATACTAACTTATATTTGTACAGATTTCATTTAGTTCGTATACATTTACAATAAATTGTTTCATAAACAATATTCCATGGATTCATTTAGAAGTGATTGAATACAATTTTATTTTAATTTTTATTTGTAAAAAATGATATATATATTTTCATGATTTACACATCAATATTGTTAGAACATGTTGATGTGGTATAAGTAATATGATTTAGAAAATCTAATTCATTAGATCCACATACACATGTGATGTATTTAATGGAAATAATGTGGTGAGATTGAATCCCATGAAAATATTTATGGACAGATTCTATATGAAGCAACAAAATTAAATACCACAGTCCACTAACTAGGAAGGTTCAAGAATATTATTGGCTCCTCTTCGTTATCTAATTATAGGATAACAAGTAATGGGTGGACATAATTATATAAATTGAATATTCATAGTATTGAATTTTTATCACAAAAATCACAAAAATCATATGAATTGTAATCATAGAGGAATCATGTTTGGATTGTACATATGTTATATTGGATAAAAAATTTACAATAAACTACCATAGAGTTGTAAATGATGTTTTGGTTATGATATCAAACCAAAATAACTATGTCATGAGAGGATAAATATATTGTAATAATTGACTAATGATATATGGATCTTGGAAAAATAATGAAATATATAATTTTTAATCATTATAATGGGATTAGATATGATGACTGATCTAATTATCTATTTTTAAAACATTTTACACATATAACAGAAGATTATATTATAGATGAATTACTTGATATTCATCAATCTAAACGTTGAGATCCTTACATAAAATGAGTAAAATAAATTAGGTAACTTATATGATTTGTAACATAATAATGGTTCAACGGTATGTTAAATATAAATTTTAAATAAAAACATTTGGATGTAACCAATAGTTGAGGATGTTGAAAAAATGTAATAAACTTAATTATGAAAAAAAAATTAAATAACTAAAGATATGTGATTGATGGAATTATATTCAGTACACATACACACAATAATATTGAGTATACCAATGAATATTTGACACTAAAGGTATCATCTAATGGATTTTCTATATAGGGAAATTAATATGTTCTCAATAATAGATATTTTTTTGACATTGTGAATGAGTTCAATGAATAATTGATTAATATTCTAAATGTGGTATGTATAGATAAATGAATCATATGAATTCATTAATCTTGTTATTTAGATATTGTGAAATTAGGTGAAGGTTTAAACAATACAAATATATATTTTTTGGAATGTCCAATAATTATTATCATACTACCAAACCAGGGATGTTTAAACGTAATGTTATAATGCCAGAATGAAAAATGTAGTTGTATGATGGATATATCTAGAATACATGTAGGGGTTTTGGAAACAGAAATACGTTTTCATGTATGCTATATTTTTTATATAAAAAATTCATTATTCTTAAATAGAATATGAGATAAAAATATATTGTTAGAAAATCTATGCTAATAGAAGTAGTTAGAAATTAATGTAATCATTGATAGAGCTTATTGTTTTTACTCATCTAATGATGTGAAGAGTTTCTACATAAATGATATTAATACAAAATAAAAAATTGATGAATCTATGTAATGAATGTAGAAATACATATCATTTACCTTATATGATAACATATGTTTTTTTATTAACAATGTTTTTTGGGGAATAAAATGATATTAATACAATTATGATATATTGTATTTTATAGACTACCTCATTGTGAGACAATGTAAAAACATTATCAATGATATATGTGTTTTTTCATATTTTAGATAAAATATTATTATTTAGAACAAGAGTAGGGTGACCATGAACCAGTCACCCTAGCTGATCTACGACTTGGCCAAAAGGTCATTCCCAATCCCCATGAGCTAGAAACTAGTGTCAGGCATCCAAATATTATAGGTCCAAACTATTTATCATAGAAAATATAGATAAATATTCTAAAATTAACTAAACATACTGGAACAATAAAAAAAACATATGCAATGATTCATTACTCATGTGACCTCATGGGTCACAATGGGACACATAATGACACTCGCTCCAAGAGTGATCCAAATAGAGGAACCTTAAACTAAAAAATAATGTACGAAAGAGTACCGAAATGATCACTAGGAATTCTGTGGATAATCCACTCCCTATTTACTTACATTTAAAAGTACATTGAAATCATTTTAATTATAATATAAAACAACATAATATTAATATCTACTATTCATGAAAATTTAAGCAGTCAATTTCCAAAAAAAATTCTCTTTTTATCACAGTGAAAAAATAGTTTACAAGCATACATAGTAATTTTAAAATGGAATTAAAACATTTCTTAAAAAAATATATTTTTATAAAGGGGGAAACAATCTTAAATCAAATAAAATGGAAATCATTTCACAAACACCATGTCATAAGAAAGAAACATGGTCAATTCCTTATAAGTAAATCAAAAAAATGGGACCCTATGAACATCCTACCTTAGTGAAATGTTATATTGAAAAAATGACCAACAAAATTCTCATGCATGATCCACTCCTAAGGGGAACCCCCATAACCTACTGGTCTCCCATCATCATCCATAATCATTTAGTAAGAGTGGAAGCATCAATATTTCTTGATTATTCTCAGAAAAAAACATATGAATCATATTGAGTACCAAATATAGTCAACTCACCTAGATACCAGGGGCTTCCCATGATCTCTATTTCAGTTGGTGTTGAGTTTACATAAAACTAACATACATGAACATATCTCTCTGTTTGTTAAAAAATTCACCCTCTCACCACTGATCTCCCCCATTGAGAACATTCCCCTTTTTCCATCACACAAATAAATTACAATGCCACTTTACTAAGAACATATTCCAATATACAAATTCATCCAACACATCATTTTATAAAACAAGGGGTCATTATTCAAGATGTGTTTTATTTTTTCACAAACCAATCATTATTTGACTAATAGGCTTAATAATTTTTAAGGTATACTTTCCATTTTTGAACACATAATCACACAACATTTGTAGGTTTCCAAGAACATTTAAAATCTCAATTGAATAACCAATTTTCTACACATTTAAAATGAATATTCAACCCATGATTATAAAAATGAAATTATTTTAAGAAAGTCAAACCACAATTTGAGTATGTGTTCAAACCAAAACCCATCATTGAAAATCAGATTAGAGATTTTTGGAAAAACAATCATTCCATTACAGTTTTATATATTAACAGAATGAAAGGCCAAGTGACATTGGAAATATAAACTACCAATTAAAAACCACATTGGAAACCAATTTTTCAAAAAATTTACTTAAGACAAAATGGTTGTCATAAATAAATTTCATTTTAAAAAATAAGGGAACAATCCTTCCTTACAACAGCAACCCGATTTCATTGAATTTGTAAATTTCATAAATATAAAAATGTTTTCTTTAATTATAATGAAATAATTGGATTTAAATAAAATGCTTTGGAATAGGCGACCTACCTAAGGGTGGAACCAAACTGAACATTCGACCCTTGGTAGTTTCTAACTAAAAGTTTCAATCCCCCCCCACTAAGCATATGAACCTTCAAAAACATGTAATGACACCTATCCCAAATCAACACATCCACATGGCAATGAACATATTCAAGGGGATACTTACATATTGGATTATATGGATATACTATTCACCACTCCCTGATGCATACATTTTCAAACTTATACATGGGCACATATAGCCCCACACATGTATATTCACTACCATGGATGATTATACATGTAATGGGGGATCCCACATATACATATATTCTTACCTATGCAAACGCAAGCCAATCTCCATAGACTCGATAACTTGAAACCACATAGAAGAGTCTAATTCACCATACATCAAATACTAGGAACCCTTAAATCACAGTAACAATTTTCAATGCACCTCAACTAATTTATTAAGAACCCATGAACACCATAATATTCTCAAATAAAGTGTGTCAACCCAACCGGTAGCATAAAATATGTACATTAGATGGTAGTGCTAAATCGAAACAACATTTAACAATCCATCACACTGTAAATTAAATACAAGAGACTCATAAATTAAAAAAAACCAAATAAAAACAAGAAAATAAATAATAATAGAGTAAAATCTTAACTAAAATCATTCGTGGGAAGAAATAATTGGAGAGAACCACTTCTACTTCGGTGGTGGTTGTCTAAACACACATGAACTAGACCCGAAGAGTCGTTCGCATAACCTAGAACCATAAGAACAAAAAAATTCAAGTTAAATACTAACCATAGGTTATTCAAAATTGAATAGGGGAATAAAGGGAGAGAAAACATAGAAGAAATGAAGGAAGAGGTAAAATGAGTTCTTACTCGGGAAGTTATCACTTCTAATCAAGAGGAGAGACCATGATAGGTGGGAGGGAGAGGTCATTGTAGTGAAAAAGGTATGGACATCAGCTGAAGGATGTGCGACACAATGAAATTAAAATGAATCAGGTGTCATGTGACCTAATAGGGAAAAGGGGGGAAGAGATGAGAATAATAATCATCATCATCTTAATAATAATTATCATAATAATCATAATAACATAATTATAATAATAGTTTTGAAATTTATATTAATAATAAAAACATAATGACAATGTGAATATTAGAATTATTATTTTTCATTATTTAATTTTTTATTTCATTTTCATATTTAAAATTATTTTTTTTCATTTAAACAATATTTTTTTAGAATCATTGGTAAACTGCACAGTTACCTGGGCAGAGAAGAATAGTTCTTACACCAGGTTATTCCCACACTCTTTTTGTTTCCATGCCCAAAATTCCTAGTTCAATATAAAAACTCAATAACTCAAACTGTAACTCAACCAACTCTAACAAAAAATTAAATAAAAAACAAATAAATAAAATAATTAAAATAAAAGAGATGTGTTGGGCCAGGCTATCTTAATTCACCCCACCATCACACATTATTTCCCCTATAAATTCCCAAAGACTCATTTGATCAATGCACAGATCATAACGCATGATTTGGAAGATAGTACAATTATAATTGGTAACTCACTGAATAACAAAATTAATAATCAATGGGATCCCAATAGTCGAACCACTAATCAATAGGAATGATATATTGTGTCACACCCATCCTTTTTATATTATTTATTTTATTATTTTTATTGGGTATCAGATAGTTTGGGTTGAGGCTCGACATAAAAATTTCTAAGCTCTAATTTAGAAATGCATGTTTCCCTCCATGTTGCATCCAGTGCACCGCGGTCGAAGCCGTGCGGCCTCTCCTAGGTCGCCATGAGACCTCGCCCAGATCGCCACATGGCTTGTCTGATGTTTAAGGGAGATGAAAATTATACAACAAATTATAAAATGAGAACATAATGAAAATTGATACTGCGCGACCTTAGGCGAGACACGACTCGGGAATGGCAGGATTTTGAAACCGCGCAGCCTCGCCTGGTCCACCGGGTGACCTTCTAGTGTCCAATTAATTAAATAAAATGACTTGATGATAAATAAATGAAATTTAATGTGATAAAATTTAATGAATTGTTTTACTAATGATAATAATATTATTAATTGATTATATTGTTAATTATTATTGAGTATTAATATTATTAATATTAGTGTCGATACTTAGGTTATTTTGATTTTGATTATTATTATTATTATTATTATCCTTATTTTTATTATTATAGGTATTATTTTATTTTTCTCTTATTATTTTTTTACATTTTTTTATTTATTTTTTCTTCTAGGGTTGGATAACACTCCCCACCCCCTTCCTCGCATCGAGCTGCTAGACCCCACCCCCCTCCATGTAGATCTGGTCACAACACATCCCTCCCCATAGAATCCTATCACACCCTTCTACTTACCTTGGTCTGCACCGCACCTTTCTATCCCTAGTATCCTATTGCGGCGCACCTCCTCTCCCTGGTTCCCCGCCACACCAAACCCTCCTCCCCCCAGATCCCCATCATGCTATGCACCCCCGTATTCCCTGTCCTCTTCCTATGAGGGATCGCACCCTGGAATTACTAGTTCATTGTGCCATGCCCTGCACTCCGTTCAGTGCCATGTACTGGACCTCCACTACTTCTCTCAACCTTCTACCATTTCTCCCTTCACAGCCAACATCCCCGTCATGCGCCCCGCTCGCCGGACCAACCGCACCCCTGTTCCCAGCTTGCGCCGCCGCACGGACCCTCCCTGCTCCCCTTGTCTATCTCAAGGTGCAACCCCCCTAGAACCCCCATGTCAGCCGGCATACCCCGTAACTCCTGAACGACCTCCCTCTCCAACCCTTTTTCCTACATTGACACCCCGGTTATGTCTTCCTCTCTTTGTTTTTTTCCTTCTTTTATTCTGAGTTTGTTTGTTTTTTTCCAGCGGGTATATGTTCTGATTTTGGGGTTTTAACTTGAATTTTTCGGTCTGAATTCATGTTTGCGGGTTCGCATTAGGTTTTTTGTGGAGCGAATGACATGTGATTGATGTTCCGCGCAGAGTTTTGGGGTCATCGACACTCGAGGTAGGTGGTTCTACGTTTTAAACATTATATAATGAGTTCATTTTTTTTCTTAATTAATTTATATTTCTTAATGGTTAATTATTTTGTGTGCGGATTTGATTTTCTTGAAGTCTTCCATGTGTTAGATTGTTTTGTATAACGATCAAATGGGTGGGCGCGTTCTTTGGTTGAAAACATGAATTTATTAAATCGTTAGTGATTAATAATATGTGTACATAGTTATAATTTATTAAAGTGGTGTTAAGCGTGTTTTTGACATAGTATTGCATGTGTTTGGTTTTAAGGGAAGGTGTTGTGTGGGTTGAGTGGGTTGTTGCTGTGAAAACCCATATTGATCTGTCCACTAGTGTTTCATAAATCTTTTGTTTGTTTTCTGAAATTTTGAAAAGTGTGTGGTTTATGTTTGGGTGTATAATTCATATGAGATTTGTCAAAAAAGTTAATTTGAGTGGGTATTTGGTGTTTAATGTCATGTTTCATCTTCTAGAATTTCTTAGTAAATTTTTTTGTGGTTTTTTTAATCGGGAAAATTGTCTTTTAACCGTGTGGTTGAGTTATTAATTGATGCCAGTGGTGCAGGTTGTGTTCTTGATGTGGCGTCAGGTATGTTTGGTCAGGGAGGAGGGATGAGTTGGTTTTTCATGTTAAGCCGTGTTGTGAATATTTTGTTTAGAATTTTTATACAATAAATTTAACATGTTGTAATAAAATTAATTAAGGATGTTAATTTAATATGTTTTAAATAAATAATTATTAACAATGCATAAATTTTTTGAATTGAGTTGGGTAAAGTCTATTGGTGTGCATTCTATTTCAAATGGATTTTTGTGTTTGAGTGCAAGAGTGGAATTGGGTTTAGGTATCACCTTGTTTGTTTTATTCATCTGTGTTTGACATGAAATGTGAAACTGGATTATCCTGAGCACAAAAGGGGAAGCCTGGGTACTAGGTGGGCGGACTAGATCTAGCACACGAGTGATATAGAAGTGGCTCTGTCCTAGTTTCACATAGCTGGTTTGACTATTAAAACACTAACTAAACATTGGATGATGATTCGATACCAGTAGGTTATAGACGTGTTTCCCTACTAGTGGCTCGTGCATGAGAATGTATTTTGTTGTGGTTCCTATACTACTTTTCACTGAGAGGTGATGTTCTAGGGTCCCATTCTTTTATCTAGTACCTATAGGACCTCTCACACTTTTGGTGCTCCTAGACTATTATATACTCACCATCGGCATACAATGTAACTTTTGTGTGTTTCTGGAAGGTTTGGGTTTTTCTTAAATTCAAGGTTGTTTTTATTTATTGATTTAAGTTGTTTTCTTTTATAGTGTCTTCATTATAGAAATTATTTCTTTAAAATCGATCAATATTTAGCATCTTTTCATTTATTTATCTTGGAAATGTATTTTTCATTTAATATTTACATGTGGAACCTTTTTATTGGGTGACGTCCTACTGGGCTTTTTGCTCACAGCCTGCATTCACATTCAGGTGTATGTAGACCTTGGTTCTTGTGGTCTTCATGTTGTGACGTTGTGCTCAGTGATGGCGTTTCAGATGTTGTTGCTCCTCGCATGAAAGTTGGTGTTAGTAGCTTAGGGACGTGGCTTCTCATGTCGTGGAGAGTTTGGTATCAGAGTTTTTTTTTCTATCCTTTTTGTTCACTTGTGGTTTATAGTTGAATTGTAGACATTAAACCTGTTTAAAGTTTAAAGGCGTGTTTGGTTGTCTGTTTTCAGTTTTAGATTGTTTATATTGTTAGTTGTTTTTTTCTAACTTTTATTTCGGGTAAATTTTTCCCATGTCATGTTTTGATACTCAGGCACTTGTGCCAGCCAATAGGGATTAGGAACGCCCCTCGGGCCTTGGCGTTGACCGGGTCTTCCGCCAGGTCGGATGGAGACTCGTCCTTGTTCGTGAAAAAATGGTATCAAAGGAGGGTTTCATTCTAGTTCGTGTTCTTTTGGGATAGAGATAGGTGAACCAATGTTATTGTTGTCGGGACATGATGTCCTAGATATGAGTAAGGTGCCTCGCCAGCACACCTCATGGCAAGACTCGATTCACCAAAGTAATTTGAGGTTTGTTCTAAGTCATTGGTCCTTGTGGTTAATCTTGTCTAGGGGAAATGAAAAGAGAGTAGATTCAGTGGTCCCAGTGAGCTCGCAGGGTCTGGCAAGCCATGTGGATCTGGGGACACTGTCCTAGAATACTCTCAGTGGCAGTGGCGTGATTGGAATATGGTCTTCAACCATATGTTCCATTCACCCGCTAACATTAGTCTCCTCTTACATTGCTCTTCACCTCATTGTTTTGGATTCATGGAAATTTGGTTTTTAAGTAAAAAAAGACTTGGTTTTAAAAAAAATGTCTTGAAATAAAGCACTTTTAAAACAAAATGACATATGTGGTTTTAAAGGTGTGGGTTGAATGTTTTGGTTTTTAAAAATGGAAATGTTTGGTTTTGATCCTTGGTTTTCTCGTGGGAAACCACATGCATGAGCGTATATGGAATGGGAAGTGGTCAATGGCCCGAGTGAATGAATTCATGGATAGATATGTGATGGGTGCTGATGTGGCATGGGAATATGCATGTGCGAGGCCCAAGGGACACCATTGGTGTTTTTTCAACCCACCAGGTTTGTTGATTATCAAAAAGTTTTGTTAAATGAGAATTCAGTGTGGTAATAACTGGTGATGGTGTGGTGTGTCCTGTGTTTTAGAAATGTTTAATGTGTGGAATTTCGAGACAATAATTATTATTATTTATGGATGTTTTGTTCCTTGAGTATGAATTCATGTTGTTCAGCTGGTATAAAAGCATGTGGTTTGTGGTTTCTTTTGAAAAGTTCTTTGGGAAGCCCTTATAGTGGTTCCCTCTGCACATTTAGTGTCCTCCTGTGGAATGTATTGACCATTGGACCAGCTTGATTTGGGTCCATGGTTTTCTTTCAAATCCGGTGTACCCCCTCTATAGATCGTTAACATGTGATTGATGTGTGGCTACAGGTAATTCGCCATTGGCTGACCCTCCAGTTGATTAAAGAAAGGACTCTCCCTTTTGAGTGATAGTGCTATTTCTATTCCTTTTCCTTTTCGGTTAAGTGGATCCACTCGTAGCGGGAAGACATATGCGAGGGGAGTTGAAGGGATTTTTGGTCTTTTGAGTGTCTGAATTGTTGGGAATGAAGTTCGACACTGTCCTGTTTGAAGGTTCTCCCTAGAAATAGCGAAATGAATTCTAGCGGGGAAGGGTGAAGGCGGTTCAGAATTATTATTTTTGACCAGTGTCTTGAAGGGCTTTGCAGTACTTTAATATTCTATAAGGGTCATTTTTGGTGATGTCTTGCAGTTTGAGTTCTCTTTTAAAGTCAATGGTGAATTTTGACCCCATTAATTTGAATGTTGTGTTTGGAAACAGTGAAGGAAATTCCAGTGGGGAAAGGTGGAAGGAGCCTAGAGTGGTCGGTGCGGGACACTATTCTAAATGACCTTTGGTCCTTCATTGGTTTCGTTTAGAAATGGGTCTATGTTAAGCCACTAGTGTGGCAGACCTAGTCACATAGAGATGCTATTGTTGATTTTAGGAATAACATGTTTTTTTAAGACTTAGTTTTAAGTCCATATCCGTATAATGTTCTTCTCAACAGCAATGGTCATTTTCAAGTGACGATTGGTGGTGTCGTGTTCTCATTCAGTGTGACGAGGGGTGATACGCATGCACCATTTCAGTACTTGTGTTGGTGAATGTTTTGTGTATGATCATTTGGATGTTGTAATGTGTTGTTCTTGCTGGTGTTGTCTCATTTTCAGTGTGGTTGCATGTGATGTGAAAAGTAGAAGCTCTGTTCACAAGTATTTAATACCTGACTACGAGGCAGGAGACACTTTAAACATCAGGGCTCTAGCCATAGGCATCTAAGTGATGCTGGCGCATGGTCAGGAACCCCAGGAGTGTATGGAGGGCATTTTCGTCTATGTTTGTTCCATTTCAAACGAACCATCTGGTTTGGTAAGGTTTTTGTGACAATGTGGAGTCATGTTCGTCTCTTTGCCTTAATATCCTAGGGGATTATGTGCCACTAGATGTAATCACTATAGTGGTCTGTATGGGAGTTTGTTGGGTAAATCAGTCTCAAATTGGAAGAGTGCACGTCCAGGGATGTGAAGATGTTGGGTTGTCTTGGGTTTTGGGTCTGACGCCCGGAAGTTGGGCCTGACCCTCCACGCCCCTTGTGGTGGGGTTCTTGGTCGCCTTCGAAAAATTTCTAAAGTATTGTATCTACTGTTAGTTCCAATGGTGGGGAGACCCACATTGGATCACGCCCAAATTTATATAGAAAGAATTGGTGTTGGACTTTTTATTAATGGTGGGGAGTCTTCTCAGACCTCCCCATGTCGGTTTTCCAACCCCGTCTTGGGAGATAGTAGGTTCTTAATGGCGGAGAGCCCCTATGACATCCCCATGTTGACCATTTGGTTCTGTTTCTAAGGATGACTTGCTGATAAGTGTTAAGAGTATTTCTTGGACGTGGTTTCACCTAGTTTTTTCATTCAATCCAAATGGTGTGGTTTTCATTTATTAGTTCTTGAGATGTTTCAGCTTGTGAAGTTAGTTTCTGTGGGTGTGAGAGATCTTTTCTTTGATCAGTCAACTGGAGGTGTTCAATCTCATTGGGGTGGGTGACACATATCAGAAAGTGTTTTCTCAAGTTTCATGAAGTTTTCTTTGAGTCACTCTCTTTGAGAATGATACTTTTTCCTCTCATTGCTTGATGTTTGTGGGGGTCCCCTTTAAACCTTAAGGGGGTATGGTTTTCTTCTTTGGGGTTTGGTTCTATTTGTGGATTTCCGGGGACAGAAAGCATTATGGTGGGGAGAATTGTCACAAATGTTCCTTTTACATTATTTATTTTGTTATTTTTATTAGGAATCGGATTGTTCGGGATGAAGCCCGACTTAAAATTTCTTGAGCTCTTATTTAGAAATGAATGTTTCGCTTTTGGTTTCATCCAACGCACCATGGTTGAAGCCGTGCGGCCTCGCCTATGTCCCCGCATGACCTCGCCCAGCTCACTGCATGGCATGCCCGATGTTTATGGGAGACAAAAAAATATACAACAAATTATAAACTGAGTACACAATGAAAATTGAGACCAAGAAACCTTAGGCGAGACATGACTCGGGCGAGACATGGTTTTGAAACCACGCAGCCTCGCCTGGTCCACCGGGTGACTTTCCCATGTCCAATTAATTAAATAAAATGACTTGATGATAAATAAATGAAATTTAATGTTATAGAATTTAATGTGATAAAATTTAATTAATTTATTTACTGATGATAATAATATTATTAATTGATTATATTATTAATTATTATTTAGTATTAAGATTATTAATATTAGTGTGGATACTTAAGTTATGTTATTTTTATTATTATTGTTATTATTGTTGTTGTTATTATCTTTATTTTTTTTATTATAGGTATTATTTTATTTTTATCTTATTATTATTTTTACATTGTTTTTATTATTATTTATTTTTGTATCTAGGGTTGGCTAGCTCCCCCCCTCCTGGCGTCTAGCCACCAGACCCCCCTCCCAGTACGCTTGATTGCGACACAACCCTCCCCATGGAATCTTGTCACCCCTTCTCCTTCCCTCGGTCTGTGCCACACCTTTCTCTCCCTAGTATCCCGCCATGCCGCACCTGATCTCCCTAGTACCACACCTCACCATACCCTTCTCCCCCCAGATCCCCATCATGCTGTGCACCCCCCTGTCTTCCCTGTCATCTTTCCATGATGGCTCGCCCCCCAGGAATTCCTAGTTCAGTGTGCCATTCCCCGCACTCCGTTCAACGCCATGCACCAGACCTCCATTGCTTCTCTCAGCCTTTTGTCATTTCTCCCTTTCCCGGCCAGCATCCCCATCACGCACCCCACTCACCAGACTAGCCACACCCATGTTCCCAGCTCACGCCTCCGCACGAACCCTCCATTCTACCCTTCTCCAGCTCGAGGTGGAACCCCCTGGAACCCCCATGCTATCCGTCCCACCCCGCAACTCCCAAATTACCTCCCTCTCCACCCCTTTTTCCAGCGTTGACCCCCCGGTTATGTCTTCCACTCCTTGTTTTTTTCTTTCTTTTCTTTTCAGTTTGGTTGTTTTTTAGTGGGTATATGTTCTGAATTTGGGGTTTTAACATTATTCATTCTGTTTGAATTCATGTTTAAGGGTTCACATTAGGTTCTTTGTGGTGCGAACGATAACCAGTTGAAGTTTCGCGCTGAGTGTTGGGTTCTTCGACACCCGAGGTAGGTGGTTCCCCATTTTAAACACTATTTAATGATTTCATTTGTTTGCCTAGTTAAATTATATTGTTTATTGGTTAAGTTTTTTGGGTTCAGATTTTATTTTCTTGAAGTCTTCCATGTGTTCGATTGTTTGGTATAATGATCAAATGGGTGTGTGTGTTCTTTGGTTGAAAAATTATATTTATTAAATCAGTAGAGTTTAATAATATGTGCAGTTAGTTTTTATTTGTGAAAGTGGTGTTAAGCATGTTTTCGACATGGTGTTGTATGTGTTTGTTTGTAAGGGAAGGTGTTGTGTGGGTTGATTGGGTTGTTGTTTTGAAAACCCACATTGAATTGTCAAGTAGTGTTTCATAAATTTTGCGTTTATTTTGTGAAAATGCGTAATGTGTGTGGATTATGTTTTGGGGTATCATTCATACGCGTTTTTTCCAAAAAGTTAATTTGAGTGGGTCTTTGGTGTTTAAAGTCATGTTTCATCTTCTGGAATTGTTTAATAAAATTTTTAGTGTTTTGTTTAATCAGGAAAATTGTCTTTTAACCATGTGGTAGAGTTATTAATTAATGCGAGTGGTTCCGTTTGTGTTCTTGATGTGGCGTCGTGTATGTTTGGTCAGGGAAGAGGGTTGAGATGGTTTTTTGTGTTAAGCCTTGTTCTGTTTCTTTTTTTGAATTTGTTTACAAAGAATTTAACATGTTGTAATAAAAATTATTAACGATTCAAATTTAATATGTTTTTAATAAATAATTATTAACAATGCCTAAATTATTAGAATTGAGTTGGGTAAAGTCTTTTGGTGTGAATTATATTTCAAATGGATTTGTTGTGTGTGTGTGTGCAAGAGTGGCGTTGGGTTTAGGTAACACCCTATTTGTTTTATTCATTTGTGTTTGACATGAAATGTGAAATTGGTTCATCCTGAGCACAAAAGGGGTATCCTGGGTACTAGGTGGGCATACTAGATCTAGCGCGCTAGTGATACGGAAGCGGCTCTGGCCCGATTTCACTTAGCAGGTTTGACAATTACAACACTAAATAAACATTGGATGATTATTGGAGACCAATAGTTTATGGATGTGTTTCCCTACTAGTGGATCGTGCATGAGAACCTATTTTTGTGTGGTTCTTATACTATTGTTCACCGAGATGTGATGTTCTAGGGTCCCATTCCTTTTGCAATTACCTATAGGACCACTCCCACTTCTGGTGCTCCAAGACTATTTTACACTCACCATCAGCTTACGGTGTAGCTTTTGGGTGTTTCTCGAAGGTTTGGGTATTTATTAAATGCAGTGGTGTTTTTATTTATTTATTTATGTTTTTTTCTTTTAAAGTGTTATTTTTATAGAAATTATTTCTTTAAAATTGATCAATATTTTGCGTCTTTTCATTTTTTTTATCCTGCAAATGTATTTTTCATTTAATGTTTACACATGGAACCTTTTTACTAGGTGATGTCCTACTGGGATTTTCATTCACACCCTCCATAAACCTTCGGGTGTTTGTAGACCTTGATTCATGTGGTCTCCAGGTTGTGACATCGTGCTCAGTGATGATGGTTCAGATGTTATTGGTCCTCGCGTGCAGGTTGGTGTTAGTAGCGTAGGGACGCAACTTCTCGTGTCGTGGGTAGGTTGGTATTGGGATTTAGTTTTCTATCCTTGTTGTGCACTTGTGGTTTTTAGTTGAATTGTATCCTTTAAAGATGTTTAAAGTAGAAAGGCGTGTTTGGTTGTCTATTTCCAGTTTTAGTTTATTTATCTTGTGAGTTTTTTTTCTAACTATTATTTCGAGTAAATCATTCCCATGTAATGTTTTGATACCTGGGTACTTGTTCCAGCCCTTGGGGATCAGGAACACCCCTCGGTCCTTGGCACGGACTGGGTCTGGTGCCGTGTCAGATGGCGACCTGGCCTGGTTCGTGACAGATTGGATCCCTCATCTCCAAATAAAACAGCAACATGGAACACCCGAAACCATAACATAAAAATTGCCAAAACACAGTGGAACTCGCATAACATTCATCCTCTGACCCATTATCCAATTAAAAATTACCACAATTGAGGTAGGTTTGAAAAAAAATTAGAGATTTCCCCCAACATGAGCTCTTTAAATACCTAGTTTTCTTGGGTTCATTTCATTATGTTCTCCCCATCATTTTAGGATTTTGTTCAATGTTGAGCATTTAAACTTGAAACAACTCACAATACCAATCCCAACTCCTGACACCTGTGAGAGCAGTGATGAATCTCCCCACCATATTAATAACATTCTAACACATTTGGGTTCCACCATCAATCAAGAATCTGCTAACATAGACTGATTCCCAACATAGTAGAGGGGGAATGAAGGAACATAAAATGAATGCGGATCTCTGGACCATCAATTTATTAAGAGATGTAAATCTCAAACAGGTGGTATCCAACACCCAAAACATTGTCAAATTAAGAAGATTCACTCAGATGTTTATATCCCATGAGACACACCCATGAATACTTTGGAAAAAATGCCACTGGAATATTCAAAGAAAAAGGGCCAAATAAAAACAACCACGAGAAGGGAAAATTCAATCAGCATACTCTTCCTTGTCAGAGAAAATATGTTACATCTCCACCCCCCACCTAGAGACTTCCTTAAGACATGAAAAGATCCACTCCAAGAATATGGTTGGAGTCCTGATGTCTTGAAGCATATGTAACACTGCAACTAGAAACTAACAACCTCCATATGAGGCTTCATCCTATAACAAATAATTCTACATGCCTTTTTCTGAATCCACAACCTCAATATTCCTTGAAAGTATTTTGGAAAAGTGTCTTAGTGTTTAAAATTAACATTATTGGAAGGAACAAGCATGAAAGACAATGATCAAGAAATTGGTGGTGATGAGCGTGACACACCTAGAACATTTTCCTCTGGTTCACACTCCTAACTGGATGAGAAACCTTTCACGATCACCTTATGAAACTAAAAAACCATCTATTACAATCCACGCATTGGGGCTGAACAAGAAAATAATGGGGAAAGTACACTTCACCAATTCAAATATGGACCTTTTTAAATAACAAAAACTGATAATTCCCTGATGACATCTAGGGTTCCCAAATACCCAATGAAACACCTTTCTTCCTAATGATACACTACAACCACTATCAATCCTTGAAAACCAAAAAGAAAACAGACAACATAATCAGAGGTCTCTACCCCAACATTCCTTTTGGAGTCAGGGTAAAACCTTCAATCAAAAATGATTCGTTACAGGACATATGACATATATGGGCTGATAAATCTAGTGAGAAACATTAAACCAACTCAATGTGAATTGAAAAACTGGACACTACAACAAATCCTAAATCAAATGTTAACTCGAACATCATCTCAACCCATGAATAGCAATTTTGAAACTAAGCACCACACAATAAAGATGAATCTCCAATTATAAAATAACCACTTTCATTTCAAACCCAAATAACATTTCACATTAAAAATCAACTCTCCACTATAAACCCCTTCCAAAATTCACTTTCATTTCAAGAACGTTTTGGAAAAAAATCATTCCAACACACCAAATTATCAACACATACCTTTAGAAAACATTACAGTCTTTAGAAACCAAGCACCTACCATTGGAATTATATGAAGCCTCTCTAGTATGTACATTCATGTTCCAACATGGCACCCATCCATACATACCAACTCCATGTTCACTATCCATATATGTGATATCCATTATAATATCAATGGTCAAACAAAAAATTTCCAAATTCCAATTTCCGAGAGACAATACTTTCACATTTCACAAAAAATTTCAAAAACCCCAAACCATTCTACAAATCCACTTTTGATTTAATCATTATAAAATAATTCATAGATCCTAATATAGTTCCCCAGAGAATATCCATTTTCAAAATAACCTATTTCATTTTTAAAATAATATATACTTTTATTATGGAAATAAAATTTTGATAGACCAATCATTAATTTTGGTGCCCAATAAAATCACACCAAAACCAAATAAAGTCACACCATGAACATCCAAAAGAAACTAATTCACTCAATGAATCATGATTCCAAAATCTCAAATAAATAACTACTACATAGAGCATGGTCACACAGTTTGGAAGACTGTGCACCGACTATCTAAAATAATATTAAGTCATCAGAGGTAATGGAATGTTGTGTAAAATGATTTCTAGGCCATGAAAATCAACCATGAACCCTTATAAAATAACCTCTGAGTTTCAAGACCCCCAAAGAAAACCCAAACTAGACTAAGGGAATGGAATAAAAATCCATATCCATGTACAAACCATGATTCAAGACCATCTCAACCACTCTAGAAATTTAATTGTCATTATGAATAGGTGGTGTTCAAGAACATACACAAAATTGACTACTTTTATTTGGAAAATACTAACTCCAAACTATTAGAGTTCCGTATAGGACATGGACTAAACCTTCTCTGATACAATTTTGTCACAAACCATATTGGGGAGAAACTGAACTAGTAACTCAAGATGATTCGCAATGTGTCCTGAAGGGTTTTCGTGATCCCCATGGGCTGGAAACCAGTGTCAGGTATAAAAATAACTCATTTGGGAATTATTTATGCTAGAAATTAATGAGAAACAAAATAAATTAAAATGAACAATCTATTTATCGAAATAATAATATTCTATGAATCTAAACATACCTCAACTGTTATATTGGGTCACCAAAAGTCATAGAACCACACTCCCTCCAAGAATGACCCAAACTAGATGAACATGAAAATAGGAAAGAAATAGTCATGTGTACTCAAATACTCAGTAGTAATTCGACGGATAAACAACAACTTATTCCTTTATAATTAAAAATAAACCAAAATCATTCTAGTTTGAAAATAAAACCATATAAGAATAATATTTACCATTCTTAAAAATTTAGGCAGTCCATTTCCTAAATTTTCCCCTTTTTATAACCTCTCTAAAATACATAACAGGAATTAATTGTCATTTAAAAATTATTTGAACACATTTTAAAAATAAAATTAGAAATTTTTAAAAAGGGGGAAACAAGATTGAAGAAATTAAAATGGAAATAATTTCAAAAACATCATTTCATAATCAAGAACCACAGTTAATACCTATAAAAAATCACAAATGGGACCCTATGAACCATGAAAATCTATGAAATGTGGTATAGAAACCATGAACAACAATGTTCTCATGCATGAGCCACTTGCAGGGGACACCTAAAAACCCTACCGGCCTCCAATAAAAATCCATAATCATTTAGATAGTGTTATAGAGTCAATACTGCTAGAAGAATCTTGGATGAACCACTTCTGAATCATCTGGCGTACTATACCTAGTCCACTAGATCCCTTCAGAGAACTATGTACTCTATTTCAAGTGGTGGTGAGTTTTCATAAAACTAATATAAATGAAAATTTCATCTTCTTTATTGAAAAAACACAAAACCACTCACCACTGATCTCTCTCATTAAGTACCTCCCCCTATTTTATATAACACAAAAAAATGACAAGCCTCTTTACTAGGAATATGTCACAATACACACATTTAACATACACATCGTTTTCTAAAAAAATGTCTTATTCCTCTAGAGGGGTTTTCCTTTTTCACATACCTATCATAATGTAAAAAAAAGTACTAATTATTTACAAGGAATACATTTTATTTTAGAACACATAATTAGTGAACACATAAAAGTTTTAAAATAATTTAAAAGATCAATTGATCAACCAATGTATTATACATTTAAAAACAATCTTGAACCAATGCTTATAACGATGCAATTCTTTCAAGAATTTAAATGTTCCATTTGACCACATGTTCGCACCAAAACCCATCATTAGAAATCACATAAGATATTTTTGGATAACCAAACATGTCATTACACTTTTATAAAAAAATTGGCTTGATGGCCAAATGCCTTTGGAAATTTTGATTACAAATTCAAAACCACATAGGACTTTATTTTTTATGAAAAGTAACTTAAGACCAAATGCGAAATAAAAATACATTTCATTTTTCAAGACAAATGAATAATAATTTCTGGAAACCACGCCTATATTTCATTGAATTATAATATTTCATAGATATAATAGATATTTCAAAAAAAAGAAAAAAATCATGGGATTCAAATTAAAAGAATATGAATTTAGGGACCACCATAGGGTGGAACCAAATCCAAAATTCAATCCAGGTCACTTTCTAACAAAAATCTTCTACCCACCATTCCCACTATTAATATGCACCTCCACACACATGTAAGGATTCCTAGACTCTATGCGCACATCTGCATGGTCATGAACATGTGCAAGGGGGTCCTTACATATATGATTATATGTATATACTAATAGCTACACACCTATGTATATAGTTTCATATATATACAACAGATCATCTTTTCTATACAGATATATTCACTACCATTGATGATTATACTTGTAATGGGTTAACCAAAATATACATATATACTTACCAATGCACAAACATGGGATTCAACTCAAACCCAGCTACTCAAAACTACTTAGAATAGCCCATCAAAATATACAAAAAAATAATAGTAACCATACAAACTCAATGGAAAAGTTTAATTAAAATCAACTAAATTACTAAGAACCCATAAACAAATTAATAATAAAAAATACAGGCAGTGAAACCAACCAAAGACATAAAATCATTTCCTCAGATGGCGGTGGAAAATAGAAACAACACAACACAATTCAAAAAAAATTAAATTAAATACTAGCGACTCATATATTACAAAAACCCTAAATAAATACAATGAAACAAAAAATAATATAGTAAAAACCTATCTCAAATCATTGGTGCAAGACTAAATCTAATTTAACCACTTAACCTTCATAGAATATTATCATAACACCTAAGAATGAGACTCGGGAAAACATTTTCATAAACTAGAAGTATATGAACACAAAAAAATCTAGCTTAAAACCTATCACTATGTTCAGCCAAAGAATATAGGGAAATGAAGGGAGAGAAAACCCCTAATGAAATAAAGGATGCATGAAGAGGAGGGCTTATCATAGAAGACAACACTGCAAATCTAGAGGAGATAGAGTTATCAAAGGGAATGAGAGGCGATTATTGCATTCGAGGTCGGGCCTTTTTCAATGTGATGTGCGATGTAGTGAAATAAATGGGGAAGGGGTCATGTGAACTAAGGGGAAATGGGGGTGGTATTATAATGATAATGATAATCATCATCATTAACATCACCATTATAATAATGATAATATTATGAATAATAATACTAAAAATCTTAATAACATATTAATAATAATAATCACATTAATAATAAAAACATAATTATAATATGAGTATTACTATTATAATTAATCATTCTTATAATTATTATTTCATTTTTCATATTTTAATTAATTTTTTATTTTGAATTTCACATTATTTAAAAACATAGGCATATGACACTGTTACCTATGCGAATCCACATAGGTCTCGAACCGTATTATGCACACATGCCAGATTTTTCCATTCCCAAAATGCCAATTTCAAATTTAAAACTAAAAAAAATCTAATGGGGATTCAACCCTCTCAAAAATAAAATAAAATGATACCCTGGATGAATAAAATATTTTAAATTAATGAGTATTTTCAGGTCAAGGTGTGATAATGATGGAGCTTCTTGCTACCTCCCATAAGTATTATATTTTAATAGATAATATTCTTTTTTGAGAAAAACATGAAAACACATAGAATACCATATATGATATCGAAATAATCAATTATTTAGAAAATGTTAATATGAAAAACATACAAAAATATCTCCAATAACAATGGATTTTTTCTATCAAAATATGACATTCAAAACTGAATTTAGTCCTTAAGATACTGTTGGAATTCTGGTAGTATGAAAATATGTTAATATTTTACCAATAAATTATTAAAAATTACATAAAAATGGAATTTCAAATTATATTTCAAAAGTGTTAAATAATTCTTGTAATGTATTAACGTATTAAGTCAAAATTGTAACGTCCCGACCCATATGCCACTAAACCAGTGCTCCGAGCCGGTTTGCCAAAAGGCCTCAAGCGCACATCCCTATACGCCAGAGGCTGTTGACTAGAAGAAAGGGCCAAGGGTGTGATAGTGGGGAGACTATGCCCTCATATCAGAGTAAGAAAACAGCGGAAATAACTAAGTATCATACACATCAAAAAGTAAACAGAGTGGGGAAGAAGTAAACAACTCAAATAGAACAAGATGTAATAGTAAAATTATGTAAAATCCCGAATAGCTGGCAATTCAAAACAAAATTGGTCACCCACTGGGCCGACCATATAGATAAAATAAAAAATAAACTGAAAGTAAAATTACAGGGCTCTGCTACTAACTCCAAGCCAACCCACATACCCGATCTCCAAACACTATCGAACTGCATATGTCTGATCCGTAGAACCACTCGAGCAGCTTCACTCGATCATGTAACACTGGGCCTCAGCTCTATCCACCATGAAACTCGTTCCCAACCTGAAAATCAGACATAAGGTCTACACATACACTGAGGTGCATGTGCAGGGGTGAGAAATAGTCTCAGTAGGGCACCCCGACAAGCAACCTATTGTTTGGCGGAGAAAGAAGGAAGTGATGGCAAGAGAGGGGGTGAATTGCCTTTAAAAAAAATAATTAACAATTTAAAATCAAAGTTAAAAGTGCAGCGGAAATAAAATAGGCAAGACACAAAATTGATAACGGAGTTCAGCCTAAAACCCGGCCTACGTCTCCGCTCCCAACTCAACCATTGAGAGATTTACTACCGCTTGCTTTTCAATGGTTGTAGCAAGAAACCCACTAGCCTTTTTATAGGTGAAGGCTAGCTCACCTATTACAGCTTGCTTTTTAATGGTTTGAGCAAGAAACCCACTAGCCTTTTTACGGGTGAAGGCTAGCTCACCTTTGACTCAAGCCTTTTAAAAGGAATGACTTGACTAACCTCTTCACACCTTAAAGGTGATGTGAAAACCCAAAAGAAAGGATGAGTGAAAGAGATGGGGTTTGTAGGCACAAACCCAAAATGATGATCAAAATAAATAAAACAATAAAACCCGTAATGAGGAAGTCTTGGGCGCCAATGGATTGATGGAGCTGATTAAGGGCGCTCCCAAGCTTCTTTGGAGGTGCTCCTTGGATGTGGAAGTGTGCTGGAGCAAGTGGGTTTCCCTTGGAGGAATCTGCCGGAGGTTCGCCAAATGATGGAAAATGTGTCCGTTGGCTTCACAATAGTTCCGGCTATGTTCCATAGGCTTCCGGGGGTTCCTAGTCCTTTATTTATAGAGGGGGGACCCTCAAATGGCCTTAGGGAGTCTTCGGAGCCGTTGGAGAGGTCTTCGGAGCCGTTGGAGGCCAAGTGGATAGGCTGGTCAAAAGCCTGACGGCTAGTTTGACTGGCTCCACCGGCTGACCGATGCAAGGCCACCGGTTGGCCGGTGCTTGCAAAATGGAAGAGGGATCGGGCTCAGGCTCCACCGGCTGGCCGGTGCTGAGTCCACCGGTTGGCCAGTGCTGAGGCAGTAGCAAACACTGTGCTGGCTGGGTGCCACCGGTTGGCTGGTACTGAGGCAGTGGCTCAGCCTTCTGTCTGGGTGCCACCGGCTGGCCGCTGGTGTGACACCGGTTGACCGGTGGTCTGGACAGAGGGATGCCTTCTGTCCAGGCCTCCATCGGCTGGCCGGTGGTCTTCCACCGGTTGGCCGGTGGACTGAATTTCAGTCCACTTTTGCTTCTTGCTTTCTTGGCCCAATTCCTTGGCCACCTGAAATCATGCCTATTAACAAAAACACTTGAAACAAGATTAGTAAAATAAGAGAGTGATTGTGATCATGAAAATTAAACCACGAGGGGTTCGAGAGTTACAACAATCTCCCCCTATTTTGATGATCACAATCACCAAAACAAACAATGTCAAAATGAAATGAAAGGCATGCTTTAAAATATTTCTCCCCCAATCAACCAAGAATTTCTCCCCCTTTGTGATTATCAAAATAGCACGGGGCATAAAACATGATTGAGGGAATTAAAGATTTTAAACCAATTGAAATTTTTGAAATTTGAATTGAAAGATTTGAATCAAAAATTTGAAATGAAAGTTTTGAATGAAAAATTGAAAAATTGAATTACAATTTGAAATTAAAAAATTTGATTCCAAGTGTTGAAATTGAATGTTTGAATCGAAAATTTTGAAATTGAAATAAAAAGGGCTTAAACGATCCTAACTCCCCCTAAATAAAAACAACAAATCACCGCGGAGAGGTTTTTGGAACCGAGACAAATTTTGGTTTGGTGAGACTCGCTAAGAGGGATTTTTCAATCCATACTTGTCTAGGTGCGGGTCTTCTCCTTTGAAATTCATCATTAAGGAAAATGGTTTTGGGCCTACCATACCGGGCATTTTTGCAATTGCACTCATAGATTAAGTTCCCGGGTTTTTTGCAATAATTACAAAATTTAAATTGGGAGCTCCCCCTTACAAAAATAGTTGGAGCATGGGAAGAGGAAGCTTGCTTGGAATAGCCAAGCCCTTGGGTGGTTCTAGATATGCGTTGGGAACCTAGGAGTTTGGTTAAATTTTGTTCACCTTGGGTGAACTTGGCTATGGATTCCCTTAAATCTTTGATTGTTGATTCCATAGAATCAACATCGGGATGGTTTTGGATTTTGAGGGACAACTCTTCCTTCTCTTTGAGAAGTTGTTCCTTTTCAGAAGAGTGTTTTTTGAAATTCTTTTTTAAAGCAACAAATTTGGAAGAAAGTTCGTGAAAACCTTCCTCCAATTGATCTCTCGCATGTTGGAGATCCTCATAAGATAAATGATTTAAAGAATTGGAAGAACTAGAGGATGAAGAGTCGGAAGATGTTACCTCATGACATGCCATTAGGAATTTCGTACTGTTTTCACATGAGGAGGAGGAGGAGGATGATGTGGAGCTATCACTCCAAGTGGCCTTGAAAGCCTTCTTCTTCTCCTTTTGTTTGGCCTTTTTCTTGTTGAGTGGGTAATCGGGCTTGTAATGGCCTTTCTCGCCGCACCCGTAACATGTTACCTTGGGCTCGGATTTTTCGTTGGGTTGAGCCTTTTGAGCCTTGCGAGATTTCTTCTTCTTGTGCTTCTTCATGAATTTGTGCATCTTTCGGGCAAGATTCTCCATTTCTGAATCACCGCTTGAAGAGGAAGATGATGAGGAGGAGGAGGAGCTTTCTTCTTGTTGAACATTGAAGGCGATGTTCTTTGGATTTTTGATCGGTTTGCCTTCCTTTTCAGCTTGCCTCCTCATGGTGATCTCATAGGTCATGAGGGATCCGATGAGCTCTTCGACCGGCATATTTTTGATGTCCTTTTCTTCTTGGATTGCCGTGAATTTTGGTGCCCATGAGCTTGGTAGGATCCATAGGATCTTCTTGACCATCGTTTCTGCGGACACATCATCGCCAAGAGATTTTCTACCATTGCAAACGTCAGTAATGCGTGTAAAAATTTTAGAAATAGATTCGGATGGATGCATTGAAAAAGACTAAAAATATTGACGAAACATATCCAATCGAGTATCCTTAACTTTGTTAGTCCCCTCATGGGTAACCTCCAAAAGTTTCCATATTTCATGTGATGAGGTGCATGTGGAAACTCGATTGAATTCATTACGATCAAGGCCGCAATGTAGAGCGTTCATGGCTTTGCCATCAAGCTCGAAATTTTTTATATTGGCTTGGGTCCATTTGGATTCATCGGGAGAAGAGAGAGAGTAGCCTTGCATGACAATTTTGTAAATAGGATAACCTATACTTCTAAGAAAAGTGGTCATGCGGGTTTTCCAATATGTATAGTCGGTTCCATCAAAAAATGGAGCATGACCCAATGAATAGCCTTCGGGGGAGAAAGAGGTTGATGCCATCACAATGGATCATGAATTTGAAACCGGTGAAGGTATTACTCAAATTTCCCTTTGATACCAATTGTTGGGAGGAGAAAGAAGGAAGTGATGGCAAGAGGGGGGGTGAATTGCCTTTTAAAAAAGTAATTAACAATTTAAAATCAAAGTTAAAAGTGCAGCGGAAATAAAATAGGCAAGACACAAAATTGATAACGGAGTTCGGCCTTAAACCCGGCCTACGTCTCCGCTCCCAACTCAACCATTGAGAGATTTACTACCGCTTTCTTTTCAATGGTTGTAGAAAGAAACCCACTAGCCTTTTTACAGGTGAAGGCTAGCTCACCTATTACAGCTTGCTTTTTAATGGTTTGAGCAAGAAACCCACTAGCCTTTTTACGGGTGAAGGCTAGCTCACCTTTGACTCAAGCCTTTTAAAAGGAAAGGCTTGACTAACCTCTTCACACCTTAAAGGTGATGTGAAAACCCAAAAGAAAGGATGAGTGAAAGAGATGGGGTTTGTAGGCACAAACCCAAAATGATGCTCAAAATAAATAAAACAATAAAACACGTAATGAGGAAGTCTTGGGCACCAATGGATTGATGGAGCTGATGAAGGGCGCTCCCAAGCTTCTTTGGAGGTGCTCCTTGGATGTGGAAGTGTGCTGGAGCAAGTGGGGTTCCCTTGGAGGAATCCGTCGGAGGTTCGCCAAATGATGGAAAATGTGTCCGTTGGCTTCACAATAGTTCCGGCTATGTTCCTTAGGCTTCCGGGGGTTCCTAGTCCTTTATTTATAGAGGGGGAACCCTCAAATGGCCTTAGGGAGTCTTCGGAGCCGTTGGAGAGGTCTTCGGAGCTGTTGGAGGCCAAGTGGACAGGCTGGTCAAAAGCCCAACGGCTAGTTTGACTGGCTCCACCGGCTGACCGCTACAAGGCCACCGGTTGGCCGGTGCTTGCAAAATGGAAGAGGGCTCGGGCTCAGGCTCCACCGGCTGGCTGGTGCTGAGTCCACCGGTTGGCCGGTGCTGAGGCAGTAGCAAACACTGTACTGGCTGGGTGCCACCGGCTGGCCGGTGCTGAGGCCACCGGTTGGCCGGTGCTGAGGCAGTGGCTCAGCCTTCTGTCTGGGTGCCACAGGCTGGCCGCTGGTGTGACACCGGTTGACCGGTGGTCTGGACAGAGGGATTCCTTCTGTCCAGGCCTCCATCGGCTGGCCGGTGGTCTTCCACCGGTTGGCCGGTGGACTGAATTTCAGTCCAGTTTTTCTTCTTGCTTTCTTGGCCCAATTCCTTGGCCACCTGAAATCATGCCTATTAAAAAAAACAGTTGAAACAAGATTAGTAAAATAAGAGATTGATTGTGATCATGAAAATTAAACCACGAGGGGTTCGAGAGGTACAACACCTATAACTATGCTGCTATGTGTATGAAATAGGAACGTGCTTAGCCTATCAAGAACACAACAAAGGAGGTACACCAAATGTGCAACCATAGTTGAACCTAGGGTATGCAAACCCTGTCAACTGGGAAAGTGCCACAATGGATGTCCATATCTATATACGTACACATTTATAGTCCCATAGTTATACACATATACATAAATATGAATATTCATGATTAGGTGATTCAAACAACAAGAACAACATCAACAGTCGATCCTTGGGACCTTAAGCCCAATCTCTTGGATGTACTATTCAATGGCATTGAGCTAGACGTCGTGCCACTCAAGCCGTGTATCAAATAAGTCGACCTATGGGTATGTAATCCCATCGACATGTACCTTCATCGGCCAGCTCCAGAAATATATCTTTGAACAAGTAAACCAAAAACAAGTAACCAGTTCAATTTAATTCAATTATGAGTTTCTCTGGGACTTGGTCTCGACCAAACATCTCCTATACCAAATCCAAAGTAGAAACCACAACAAGCTATCAACAAGGCAAAGATAAAAATAATTCCAAGCATGTTATGTAGCTTGGAAGGTTCAATAGAAGAAATCACCACAGTGAATATCCCTAGTAACCACTCTCCTCAGACATGTGAATCCTTGCCCTCAGGTGAATAGGAACAAAACTCTCAGGTGACTGCCCTCAACCATAACGAATACTTCCCTCAAGAATACGAGATGCCTCCCTCAGGCATGGAAGCTACTACCCTCAGGCATAAGAAATGTTTCCCTCATTCTAAATAATGTTTCCCTAAGGCTAAACAAGAACTTACCCTCAGGCGAAACAAAACACTGCCCTCAAGATAAATAAAATACTACCCTTAGGAATTCCAAACAAAATCACGTAATCGGGATGAGCCCGTCATTCAAACAATCATTTATATATGTTTCCTCTTAAGAAAACCCAATGCACAATGATATCATGGAATACCGTCGGGTATCCTGGCCAAATGGCTAAATAGAGGAATGCACCCTTGGGGTCGTCCTGGATCCAAGCAGTGATCCCAATCAGTAGTTTAAACTTATCCAAGATTATCTACACAATTTTTGATATCTTTTCAGCAATGGCCTCAACCATACAACACCCCAATCATGGGTTCGTAGCACAATGGTACCCAAAAACACAAAGTAGTTAAAATTTAAACACCATACCATCTACTACTCAGGAACACAAGGCAAAGTTGGAATCCCAACAAACAAGAAGGTGCCTCATGTCATCCACAAGAACCACCAACAAGGAAGCACCTCTCGTAACCACTACAGCATCAACAATCCATGTCAGATATAAACAAACAAGTGAGGGGGGCCGAACGCCCAACCCAACACTAAAAATATAACCCCATAGGATTAATAGTTTGGAAAAGGTTCTAGATGACACCCGAACACCTTCTCTACCCAAACCCGACGTAATAACTCAGGTCAGTCAAACAACGGGCACCCGTCGGGTCCCACAAGTCAAACACCAAGGAGTCATCCTACTCGAGATCCTCTAGATAACTAGAGAGAAGGAATCCTACACGGGATCCTTAGCAAAGAGGAATCCTATATGGGATCCTCGAATGATTAAAAACATAGGCAGCCCATAACAGGGGTCCTCTCAAAGAAAACAAGAGAGAGTTCAAACAAGGACTCCCTAGTTCAGCACACAAGCAAGGAATCCCTCAGGGGACCCTTAGAAGCATATGGTCTTGCGGCCTATTTGGGCAGAAGGGAATGTCTCACAAGGGGAAATTCCTCTAAATAATAGGTTACATAATATAGCTCACAACTCATCTCCTAATAAAGGTCTCATCTATGTTGGTCTGAACACCCAACATGTCATTCACGCCATGTCTCACTCTCATGTGACAACTGAACTCTATAACTGGTGGAAGAACCCCTCCATTTATATATAAACCACAAAAACCCCATTTATAAGACCTATAAATTTCAAAAGGATTCCACCATCGCGGTCTACGTGGAACAACAATGAGAATTAACTACTCACATGCCCAATTCTGACTTCCAGAGCATAAGATATCCAAAAATTACCAAACTGAAGCAGTACATTGCAAGAGTACATGGACAGAGCACCTTGGGCCTTCCTGTGTAAGAGTTCTTGGTTTATTATTTACTATACACGTCATGTACTTTTCAAAAAAAGTCACACCATTTGTGTTTTGGCTAAAACACATGCCCAACTACCACTACCCGGCGTGTACTTTACTGTACATGGCATATACTTCAAAAAAACCACTATTCCGTGTTCTATTCCACACGGCCAGCCCCACGGTCACCAACTACACAATGTGTACTCAAATTACATGGCATGTAGTTAAGAAAAATTATTCATTCCCGGATAGGAAGAACACATGGCATGTTCCCCTGTAACCCACACGGTGTATACTGGGTTTTCCGATGGGAAATCCATAAAAACGCCCGATTCTCCCATTTTCGCCCCCGAAACAACAAATTGATCCCCATGGGAAAACAAGAAAGAAATATTATTATTTACAAACATAAAACAACTTTTTTAAAGGGAATCTATGGATAAAACACAAACAACCATACCTTTGGGCAGAAACCGCCGAAGCCTTGGTTGATTTCACGGCTCACGGTTGCCCTTCGCGGAATCAGCGCGTCGAGAGCATCGAATCGGTACCCCTCTCACCTTCCTTCTCTCCCGTCTTCTCGATATCCAACATCACCAATGGGACATGGAACAGGAGTAGATCCTCTGGAGTGTTCATAAGAATGAGGAGGAAGGTAGAGAGAAGAAAATAAAAAGAATGAAGCAAAGAAAAGGAATAAAAAGGGGCCCGAGCCATCCCCGGTGCCCGACATGAGTTTATGCCTCCCCTAGGCTAAAATCCCAATTTCGAACACAACGGCGTAGACAGAATATCAATCCAATGGTCATTTTAAATGTTATTTCCTAATGAAATTGCATGAAAATTTAATATTTAATTTAATAATATATATTTTTAAATATTCTGCAAAAATTCGAACAGATCAGATTTCCTCCAATCTCCTGTCCTATTGTAAACTCCCTATTCAGGGAGCAACATAATGGTTAGAAAAATTATCTGAGATAAGATGGTAGGCGAAAATGACCATTTTACACCTCATGAACATCCAACAAAAAAAATCAAATTTCGGCTCAAAACGATTGTCCAAAAAAACACGGTTTCTTACAATCCCCCCAGCATAAACCTTCTCATCCCCGAGAAGCCCTGTGGAAAGACTAGAAGCCGTGCTCCCAGACCAAGAATCTACACAACCAAGCTATCTGGATTGTCCAATGACCATCCTTAAAGCATTAAAAACCTCCTTCTTCATAGAAGGCACTCAACTACGCCCGATCTAGTACTCCCCACCATAGAAAATAACCTTATCATCGTCTTAAAAGATAACCTTGAGCTGAGAAGCTCGCAGAAAACACCGAAGATTAACCAGAATGAGGATAACCACCCTTAAAAGGCCAATAGTGCACTCCCAACCATATGGATTTTCATAAACCACTTCGAGAGGACAACCATAACACGTTCCATCCTCTATAGGGATGAACATTGAGAAAGAAAAAGGAGCTCGAAGTAGGGTCGATGCTCTCTCAGCATACTCAAGATGAATCAAGATAGCACATGATCGTCTCAAATAAGAGTACACTAAGAATTTTCCGAAGGTGTGTCCGGGTCCCTTCGAGAAACACTAGAATCCTGCCATAACCCGACCAGGATTCCAACACGGGTCAACCATTTTCACACAGGTTTCCCGAGAATATAACACACATTGACCTACAAAGGTTCGAGTCAAAACCAAGGGTCTCTAGGTCTTCAACCTATCCCTACAGAAAAGCCTCAAAACTGGGTCACAAGGTCAAACCACCTTTCCTGAAATATCCACAACATCTTAGAAGATAGTAAAGATCACAAAAAACAAAGAAAACAAAACCAAAACACAACCTACAAGAGCCCTGAACCTCTCCAAGAATCCTCAGAAGGAACTACTCCCTAGAGTTCCCAACCCAAGAAGAATAGAAACTGAACTCATGCTCATTGGGTATGTGTATACAGCAACACCACAAGGAGGTCCAGTTCACAAGAAAAGCCTTGATATCTATCGACATCATTCTCAATGATCCGACTAGATAACCACAAACCCGAGGAAAAACACCCAATAAGGGTTGAACAGAAAAATATCATGTGCCACATAGACCAACTGGGGTCACTGCACCACCTGTGAACAAGGACTGAGTCATCATCCTCAACAAAAAACGCCTCAATGTAGATCCACTTAACCTGCCATCAGAGTGAAAAGTATGTGTATGTATACCAAAAGGTCTCATCCGTCCTTAAAAACACACACTAGCAGGCCTATATGATGTCAATCCAATGTGCCTAGTGTGATGCATGAGACGCCTCTTTCCTTTTCCATCCAAGATTCAAAATTCATCCCTAGCATCTTACCAATGGACAAGAGCTAGAGATCCATAGTTAATCAAAACACCACACAACATGTGGGTTACTCAAGGAGAAAATCATATACAACAGTTACATCAGAAAATCAGAATAGCAATCCCAAACCCTGGAAACCAGGACTTCTTACCAGAACAAGTGTTCTCGACGCACCAGCCTAATATCCATCATAAGTTCCGACACATTCCTAATACTCGTGTATACCATATCCCAAATTGTAAAAATGAGGAAAAAAACTCCTCTGATACCAATTTGTAACATCCCGACATGGAATCTACTAAACCGGTGCTCCGAGCTGGTTTGACACAAGGCCTCAAGAGCGCCTCCTATTACGCCAGAGGCATCCGACTAGCAACGTGGGCCTAGGGTGTGATAGTGGGGTGAAAATGAACTCATATCATAGTAATCAAACAGAAGAAATAACTAAGTATTACACATAGAGGAATGTAAAAAGAGTGCGGAACAAGTAATCAACTGAAATAGAATAAGTTGTAATAGTAAACTTCTGAAAAATCCCGAATATCAATGTAAAAAAAACAACACTGGTCACCCACTGGGTCGACCATACGAATACAAGTACAAAAAAACTGAAATTAAAAGTACATGGATCTGCTATTAACTCCAGCCCAACCCACGTACTCGATCTCCAAACACTATCGAACTGCAGATGTCTGATTTGTAGAACCACTCGAGTAGCTCCGCTCGATCATGCAACAATCGTCCTCATCCCTATCCACCATGCAACTCATGATCAACCTGATAAGCAGACATAATGTCTACACGTACACTAAAGTTCATGTGTGTGTGTGAGAAATAATCTCAGTACGGAAACCTGACAAGCAACCTATAACTGTGCTCCTATGTGTATGCAATAGCAACATGCTCGTCCTAGCTAGAACACAACAATGGAAGTAAACCAAACGTGCAACCACAGTCGAACCTAGGGTATGTAAACCCTATCAACTAGGAAAGTTCCACCATGGATGTCCATATATATATATGTACACATGTATAGTCCCATACCTATACACATATACATAAATATGAATATTCATGATTAGGTGATTCAAAAAACAAGAACAATATCATAAGTCGATCCTTGGGTCTTTAAGCCCGGTATCCATGACGTATTATTAAAGGGAATTGACCTGGAAATCATGCCACTGAAGCCGTGTATCAAATAAGTCCACCTATAGGACTGTAATCCAATCAACATGTACCGTCTTTGTCCAACACTGGAAATATATCTTTGAACAAGTTAACCAAAAACAAGTAACTAGTTCAATATAATTCAATTCTAAGTTTCATTGAGACTTGGCCTTGACCGACCACCACCTATACCAAATCCAAAGTACAATTCAAAACTGGATATCAACAAGGAATAGATAAAAACAATGATATGCCTATGATGTAGCTTGGCAAGTTCAACAGAAGAAATCACCATAGTGAATATCCCCAGTAACTGATGTCCTCAGACATGTGAATCCTTGCCCTCATGTGAAAAGGAAAAAAACCCTCAGGTGACTGCCCTTAGGAATAACGAATACTACCCTTAGGCATAGGAGATACTTCCCTCAGGAATGGATGCTACTACCCTCCGGCATAAGAAACATTGACCTTAGGCTAAACAATGCTGCCCTCAGGCTAAACAAGCACTTTCCCTTAGGTGAAACAAAACACTTCCCTCGGGTGAAATAAAATACTTCCCTCAGTAATTCCAAAGGAAATCAAGGAACCGGGCCGAGCCCAACATACAAATAAGAATTTATATATGTTTTCTCTCAAGAAAACTCAATTCACAATGTAATCATGGAATACCATCGGGTATCCTGGCCAAACAGCTAAATAGAGGAATGCACCCCAGGGTGGTCCTGGATCCAAGCAGTGATCCCAAATAGTAGTTTAAACTTATCATAGATTATTGTGCAATTTTAGATATCTTTTTAGAAAAGGCCTCATCCATACAACACCCCAATCATGGGATCGTAGCACAACGATAAACAAAAACAAATAGTATTTGGATTTTAAACACCAGACCACCTACTACTCAGTCACACAAGGAAAAGTAGGCATCCCAACAAACAAGATGGTTCCTCAAGTCATGTTCAACAAACACCAACCAGGAAGCACCTCTGGTAACCACTACAGTATTAACACCCCAAGTCAGATATAAATAAAAAAGTGAGGGTGGTCGAACACTCAACCCAACACTAAAAACATAACCCCATAGGATTTATAGTTTGGAACGGGTTCTAGATCACACCCTAAAACCTTATCTACCCAAACCCGACATAAAAACACAGGTCGGTCAAACAACGGGCACCCACCGGGTCCCACAATTCAAACACCAAGGAGTCTTCCTTCTCAAGATCCTCTAGATAACTAGAGAGAAGGAATCCTACACAGGATCCTTAGAAATGTGGAATCATACATGGGATCCTCAAATTAATAACAAAAGAGGCAACCCATAACAGGGGTCCTCTCAAATAAAACAAGAGAGAGTTCCTACAAGGACCCCCTAGTTCAGCACAGAAGCAAGGCATCCCTTAGTGGACCCTTAGAAGCATCCATTATCATGGCCTCTTAGGCCAGAAGGGAACGTCTAAAAAGGGTAACGTCCTCTATAGAATATGTTATGGAAGATATCTCATAGCTCATGTCCTATTAAAGGTCTCAACTAAGTTGGTCTAAACGCCCAACTTATCATACACACCATGTCTCACTTTCAAGTGACAACTGAACTCAATAACTGGAGGAAGAACACCTCCATTTAGAGAAAAACATCCAAAACCCTATATAGATGACATCTAAAAGTCAAAATGATTACTACATCCCGATCTATGAAGAACAACGCTCATAATTGACTACTCACATACCCAATTCTGAATTATAGAGCATAAGATATCCCAAAATTACCAAACTGAAGGAGTACATTGCAAGAGTACATGGCCAGAGTACTTGGGCCCATCATGTGTAAGAGTACATGGCATGTAAATTACTATACATGGAATGTACTGTTCAAAAAAAGTCACACAGTGTGAGTTTTCACTAAAACACACACCCAAGTACCACTACACGGCATGTAATTTACTGCACATGGCGTATACTTCAAAAAAACCATTATTCAGTGTTCTATTCCACACGGCCAGCCATAGGGTCACCTGCTACACGGAGTGTACTCAAAGTACACGGTGTGTACATAAGAAAAAAATTTCTTCCCCAAATTGGAAGAACATATGGCATGTTCCCCTAGAACACACGCCGTGTTCCCCTAGAACACACGTCGTGTATACTGGGTTTTCTAACGGGAAATCCCTAAAAACGCCCTGATACGCTTGTTTTCACCCCCGAAACAACAAATCGAGCCCCATGGGCATACAAGCAAGAAATATAGGGACCTAAAAACATAAAAAACATGTTTAAAGGGTATCTATGGTGAAAAAACAAATGGACCTTCCTTTGGGAAGAAACTGCCAAAGCCTCGGTTGATTTCACGGCTCACGGTTGCCCTACGCGGAATCAGCACGTCGAGAGCTTCGAATCGGTAGCCATCTCTCCTTCCACATCTCCCAGTTTCTCGATCTCCAAAATCACCCATGAGAATTGGCCAAGGAGGAGAGCCTATGGATTGTTCACAAGGAGGATGAAGGGAGAGGGAAGAAAAGGAAAAGAAAGATGAAAAGAAAAGGAAGAAAAAGGGGCACAGGCCGACCCCGGCACCCGACATGAGTTTTTGATTACCCTAGGCTAAACTCCCCATTACAAACTCAATGGCGCAGACGGAATATCAATTTGATGCTCCCTTTAAATTTTATTCCCTAAATAACCTGTGTGAATAATTTAATATTTAATTTAATAATATTAAATATTAAATATTCTGCCAAAATTCTTATAGATCATATTTCTTCGAAACTCTTATTCTAGGGTAAACTCCCTACTCAGGGACCAAAGGAGTAGTCAGAAAATTTATTCAAGATGAGCTGGTAGGGTAAAATGACCATTTTACCCATCATGATCACCCAACAACAAAAATTCAAATTTCTGCTCAAAATGACTGTCCGAAAAAACACGGGTTCTTATAAAAACAATTACCAATACATTTTGATGGGAAAGTATAAAATAATGGTTTCCATGAATGATGATTTTAATCTTATAATGTGACTACATATACAACAAAGGTTATTAACATAATTATAAATAATGTTGTATAGTTAAGGATTTTGAATATTAGGAATATGATTCATAAACTTTACTAATATTAAAATTATATTTCTTCAGGAATAATACTCATTGTAGTCTTTAATAGGAGGGTTTTGTCTAATTGTAAAATAGATATGTGGAAGGATTTATATAATTATGCAATTATTTGAACTAAACCCTTAAAATTGATGTATATGTATTTTTCATTTGATCATAGGTCATATATTATTTTTTTGGGTTGTCTCTACATATTATTTATTAGTTATTAATTTCATAATATATATTGTTTAGTGTTTTAAAAAATGAAATATATTCTTTTATATATATTCCCATTGGATGAATATTTATTTTCGAATTGAAATTTTAATTATCCCCTCAAAGTGTGAATTTGTGTTATCCAAATTTGATGTTCATCATAGAATTTTATTGGATAAGTTTTTATGTTTATATTAGTATGTGTCGAATCATGAACATGATACAAAGATATATGTACATGAAATAATTAATAGACTAATGATATTATAATTTGATGCTAATTATATGGTCTTACATGATAACAAATATCACACGAAATGTCATATGTTTGTTGATATTTTTTTTATTCTTTGTATGAATCCTCATTACCTGTGGATATATATATTCTAAGCTTTAGATACTTCATATTTATATCCATTTCTTATGTAATCTATGAAAATTTTATAATAATTTGATGGTTTGATATGTTTTATATCATATTATTGATTTGAGAATAACCATGATGGAATTCGACAACATTATTTTGAAAAAATTCATTTTTTCCATTGGATTAATTATATCTTGGGAAATATTGGCTATTTTTATGATAATGTCATGTGATTCTCTCCTAAAAATAGATTATTGACATGTTATGTGTTCATTCAAATAGTTCTAAACTGTTTAGGGAACCATAAATATATTGGTGGGGTTATACTATATTCACATATTCCATGTATATTAGTCAATAATTTTCATAAAATTTATTATATATGTTTATATATTATTTGTATGATTCATATTTTGGTGAAAAGTTTCATATGGATAAATGAGTATATTTGGTTGATATCACTAAGACCCCTTGGTAGATTTTATATTTCCATTTTTTCCAATGGAAACACTTTTCTATGTAATAAAAAAACCATGTCATATTTTCAACACTGATACAAAGGATTATAAAGTCATTTAGTGAGGTCATAGTATAAAGAATAAAATTTTGATGAAATTTTATTCCTAAATTATTCATTTTTTTATAGACAATATTAACAATTTTTTAAAAAATATAAAATTATTTTTGATGTATAGTATAATTATAATATTGAATTTATTTATAGAATTATTCCATATATAGTTTCTGTGAATTAAATTAGTTAAAATAAATAATTTAAAAATTTAATGGATAAATATTACATTCAGAAAAAATGTAGGATGATTTTTTTAGGAATATATTAAAAAAATGTTTTTAAGTGAAATGGTGGTAATTTGGAAAATAAATGGATGAAGGGGCCTGTATAAGAATTTTTAAAAACATATAAAATACTTATTAAAAAGAACATAATGGAAATGAACCTTCCTATGCATACAAGTAACATGTTGGAGATGAATATTAGGAAGATAATGATTCATCTACCATGATGAGTGTCCCCCTGAAATAAGGATGGAAACTATATAGAAAAAAAATAATGTATTATAATTCTAGGAGTTAGTCAGTGACACTTTTTTCTTTAAACATATAATAAATTATCATATGAATCAAAATATGAGTGGAGAAACTTACGAAGAATCTATGTTGACACCCTTTATTGATTCTTGATACCACTTCTCCTTAGTTTTCCTAGAAGCGTTTTTTTTAATAGTTGAGAATACAGATTAAATAATCATTTTGGGCATGAATTCGAAGCCTGAGCTATGAAAAAACTCTTTGGAAGACTCCTTGTTCTAAACTATACTATCACTTAAATATTATTATTCACATTCAATAGAATTATGGGTTCATAATTTCATGGAAGGATTTTGACATATCATATCATCGAATAAATTATATCAACCAATAAGCTATATGGGTGAAATGGCTATGTGAGATCCAATAAACATAATGGATCAAATCTATTATGTGAGAAATCAATTACATATAGATTTAATTGTGTTAGACTGAATAGATATGAGGGGAAAATTATCTATTTATTTAATCGAATTTGTTTCCCAAATGGCTATGTGAGAAATTAGATACATATCCCAGTCGACTATCTGAAATATTTCCAACATTGTTCAAATTTCCTAATATTCAATTTTCGGGAAAAGGAGATCATGGGTATCACATAGTTGAGTAGTCTCAATCAGTAATCACAAATATTGATTCATCTGTTTGGAGGGTGTGTGAGCGATGGGAAATGGTGATTTCATAGAGAAGAGTTTTGAGAGTATTTCCATTATATTTGAGGGTGGTTAGACTTTGATATTTGGAATTACTATTTATCAATGGATGGATCAATTAAAATAATATAAATATGAAATTCATTAACTGGGAAATGTAAAATTCCATGGTGTTTCTTTTACATTCTGTCCCTACCCAGTCCTCATCATTCATTTTCATTAACAATGAAAAATAATTCCAACAATTATTACATTTCCTTTAATTGGTTAAAGTTATCACATTTATCATTTCATCAATTATTTTAAAATTTTGTTTTATTTTTTTATTCATATTAATTAACTTGAAAGAATATTTCCATCCCTCTAGATAAAATCCATATCTCACTTTTATATAATATTAAATAGGAAATTGATTTGGAAAAACACATTTATTATTTTAATTAAATTTTGGCATTGTTAATTATTGAGGCTTCATGAATCAATTCATTAAAACAAAAAACAAGAAGACACACAAAAAAACAAAAATATGAAACTAAGAAATATTTAAAAAAATAAAAAATAATAAAATCAGATTAAGATAATCTGAATATTTTCTGTTTTACTGACAAAATATTAAATTTATTTACAGCATATATTTTTTCTCACAAACTAAATCCTGTAAATATAGTGATTTAAAATAATTAAAAAACTCATTGAAATGAGAAACATAAAATAGAAAACATGATAGAGAGAGAAATATAATTGATAATCAAGAATAAATAATCCATTAAAATATTTAATGGCATATTATAATTGATTACCAACCCCCATATGTTTCATGTATCCTTTCATCCATTATAATTTCACATATGGTATAAATTTAAATGTTGAAACTATTATTCTATTCACAATTAAAAAAAATTCAATTGACTTATTAATGAAAACCTCGTAACCTTCAATTTGTATTTTAACAATACAGTTCATCAAAATACACTAAAATGGATTAGTGAAAATTTGATAAAAATGTTAGTGAATCCTTTTTGTTTGAATCTAAAGGCCTGGAATTGTTTTTTTGACAACAATGAACATATATTATACAATTAGAAATAATGATATAACACAATGGTAATGAAATTTTATCCATGTTGGCAAAAGGAATAATTAATTAACAATATTTAATGCCTTTATAAAGTGGGAATCTTTAATTTTCATGATTATTTGGATAGGTTTAGATATATTCTAAGGTAGTGTAATAATCACCAACACTCTTCCCACCTTTTTATTAATTAATTATATTATTATTTTTAAACTATTGGATAAAACATGGATGAAGAATCAACTATAGGAAACTACACAAGAAAACGAGATAAAAATATTTGAAATGTTTTCAATACATTTTATATTATTTACAAACATAAGGATTCAAAGATAATAATAGTTAATAGTGGTGGGAATTGAAATACTCAAATAACAGAAATTTATTTCAAATTTTCTAAAATAATATATCCAATACATTAATTAATGGAAAAAAGATAAAAATTATTCTAATCTATTAGTCATTAAAATCAAGACCACAACCTACGAGAATAACCTTGACGGTGTGGGATGATCGGTAACTCAAGTACCTATATCGAAACATTGACATTCTATCCTATAAATTTGAATATTCCAATTTCATTAGATATGGTCCATGGAAATAATCTTGATATAAACCCTGTTCAATAATATATAAGACCTGCTATAATAAACCCCAAAATTTATATAAAAAGAATATGAAATGATTACAAAGTATTTTTTGAACAATAGTTTTTAAAATAAAAATTCATATAATTTTAGAATATATCACATGCTGAAACATATCATTCTAAAAATGTTTTTACAAGGATGTATCAACACTTGATGGGAAACCTACTCAAAATGATTCTGAAAATTCTAAATCAGATAATAGAAATCATTATTTTAAGATATAAAATTAGCAATTAACTAGAGTCTTTTGTTCAAATTATAAATTTACATTACCTTGTATCACCAAAATGAATCGTAGAGAGAGTTTAATGTATTTGGTTACTATGATAGCTATGAAAACTCAATAGGGGGTACTGTTGACACTAGAATTATATAATCAAAAAACAGGAAGGAACCTGATCACACCAATATGAGCAGAATTCATTTTATAACTCTTAATGGAACTGTTATTACTCATGAAATTCATTTAGTTTAATATGAAAAATCATAATGAAAATAACTTTATATTGAAAAATAATAAATTAAAAGAATATATTGTGGATGAAATTTGGGAAATCCTATATGTTATGTTTAATTTTCCATATCCATCTCTCTACCCAAATGTTAAAATCCAAAAAAAATCTAATTAATCAATTCATTGGGGTGTTATGAATGCTCTAAGTGAATAATCCTTTTATCAATGGTTTATTTTAGATCTCACAATACATTAAATCACTTAAATTAATTTTTTGAAACAAGTAATCAATATAATAATTTTCACCATACATCCCCACCAAAAATTGTAGTGCATCTCATCAAAAATAATATTCCACCAATTCAAAATGATCTAGTGTGTTTTTTATTCCGTATAATTTTGAAAGATGTTAAAAATTGTATTATATTAGTTATTTGGGGAGAAATAAACAATCATCTCCATTTCTCACATTTTCTATAATTGGTATTATGAGAGTTTAAACCAAAAAATATATTCTTATTGATAGATAAAATATCATTCACTTATACTATATGCATTATTTATGAAGTGAAAATTGGTGTGGGTACGATTTTTTACCTACATAAATTCTTGTTCTTGAAATGGAGGTTGAAAAAGATGTCCCCACAATTCATGGTATGACCTTCATATCAACAAGATGGGTTGTCATCAATATGAGAATGAATTTTTATTTCGATATTATATAATAAGGAAGACAATTATCCTTTGATTACAAATTTAAAAAACTGAAATTTTTTTATGAAATATTAAGGATTACAAATATTATAATGAGAGAGTTCAGTAAAATCAGATGGAAACTCATGTTGACATTGAAATTAATTTTCCGCAAATGTTTTTTGTGCTAAAACCGATAATCTAGGTAATTTTACATATCAATCCTACATCTTTATTCAATCTATGTAATGCTATCATTATGATGAATTTTATGTGCTAAATAATTAGAAATATATAGTTAAACATTATTCTAATTAACCAAAATATATATGGTTTGTGGATAATAAATGAACCATGTTGATGATTATTATTTGAAATATTTTTGGAAAAGTGATCTAGAAAATAATGTTGGTGGGTCATCCACTATAGATAGTTTTGAAGAAAAATGTAATTCTATTTCATAAATTCATATTTTTGTAGTTTTCAAACTCATTTAAAAAAATATTGATGATTTTGGACAACCCAATCCTAATCAACATTCAAACAATTAGGAGACACAATATTTTGAGCCTAAAATACTCCTTTAAAACCTAAAATAATTATTTTTATGTGAAAACCCATCTCTTAAAATGATCATATTTTCCTGATTTAAATGAATGTGGGGATGAAACTATTCAGGTTTTTTTGAGGAAATTCAAAAATATAATAGTTTGTTCTATAGATAAAATCATTTGGATTACCCATATATTATTTATAGAAAGAATTATTATCTAATGAGGACACAAAAAATAGTATAATGTCAAAGGTGACTGAACCCAATCGTAAAAGAAGTTTTGAGAAAATATGTAAATTAATTTTTGGATGTTTTATCTATCCCATTTTGAATAGTTCTTGGGTCACTCTAATCAATGTAGTCCCAAATAAAGATGATTCATTATTGTTTAAAATCATTTAAATAATAAAATTATTATTCTAAATGCATCCAAAACAAGAATCTCCATTTATGATAGAAAGACTACTCCAGCCACTAGGAATGTTTATTTTAATTGTACAATTCTATATCAAATTCTTGATAGTATAAATATGAATGAGTTTATTTTTGTATGGTTATTTATTATACAATCATATCCATGTGTCCCAAAAATATCAGGAGAAAACCACTTTCACATATCCATCTTGGACATTTTTCTATTGGAGAATTCCCTTAATTATGTGTGGTTCCCCTAAAACACATAAATGGTACATAATGGAAAAAAATCCAGTCACGGTAGATAAAATATAATAGTTTTTTTGTGGAACAATTTTCCATTGTTGGGTTTTCATTTGAGAGTTGTTTTCTTAATCTAGAAATAAAATAATATATATTCCTAAAGACAAAATTAATTCTATACTTTATTAAATTATATTTGATTGTCAATTAATAAATAGTTCTTGGACATAAAAGGTTTATAAGGGTTTTTAGGTTGATAATGATAAAATTTCAATCATCAAAAAGTCCTCCCCTCGTGTTAATTTCATGGGGGATAGAATATTTCATGGTAATGTAATCCTTTAGAATATGTTTATCCAATACCACTAAATCTACATAAATCACATGTATTACCTAATGGGTAATGAAACTACCTATTTTGATTTATGATAATGTATATGAATCATTTAAATTAAATAAAAAAAATGTTGTAACTCAATCATCTTCACATTAACCAATTATAAACTACAATTTGATATTAAGTGTGTTGCTAATGTTATGAATGTGGGAAATGTATAAAAAACAAGAGAGATGGATTTTCATGTGGAAAATTATGATAAAAGGCTCTATAATTATGATAAATGAACTACTACTACTAATGTGAATAATTTTTTGGCCTTTTCTTTTACTCATTAGAAGTTCTTTTGGCACCTTTTGGGTTCCAAATGAATATTTTTGAAAGACCATGCTACCTTGAAATATCATCTATCAAAGATTTTATCCAGGACTAGAATCAATATGTGAGTATTTTTTACATGATTCTGATTTTTATATTAAGGATTAACAAAGAGAAGATAATTTTTTTTATATTACCATTCTATATTACAATTTTATTGTTGTGGAGAACCCATCAATATTAATTTTATATTCTATAATGATGTGTTAGTCAATATTTTAGGTAACTACTCTCCTTGATATGAAAATATTTCTAATTTCATAGCTCAAGGTATCAACCTCAGTATTTTTTCAATTAAAAAATGAAAAAAAAAATTCCTTAAATTTATGCAATACATTTAGATGACAGATTTTGGGTTAGGATGTAAGGTAATTGAAACCATTAGATATGTTTTACTGAAAATAAATTTTTCCTACTCTAGATTATTCCCACTACGAACCATTGTGTGTTCATCATGTAAAAGATATAATTTTAAAAAAATCATTTAAACTATATTTTATTGAAATAAATTGAATAATAATGATACAATTATATTTGTGGGATGTGATTGGTGCCGTAGGATTGGAACTGTTAGAAAAAATCTGGAGTTACCTTAGAGAATATTTTTAGAGGTTATGATTTTTTATATTTGTTTATTATATTTCCTGGTATAATTAAAAACTTCTAAGGGGAAATTTTTCATCATATTTTTTAAGAATATGTGTCTAACTGGGTCTAGAAGGTTTAATTTCATAGTAACCAATGTAGAAGTGTCAATAAATTAAATAAAAATAACATGTTTTCATGTATTTAAGTTCTAAATTTTTCTAAAATAAATTATAACACATTTTGAAAAAATAAAATTCAAATTATTGAAAAAAAAGTTATGGGTGTTCCCAAAGAACATAAACTACTTTCTAACCACAATCGAGTGAAAATGTAGAAATATAAAATATGGAATAAAAAAATATAGAATTATATATCAAGTACTAGGAAGGAATGATCTTTAAATGATTACAAATAATTATGGGAATAAAGTTAAAAAATTGTAAAAATTAAAGGTAAGTGCCCATATGGACTAATGTTTTAGAAAAAAACGTCATTTTTCTAGAGTGATTCAACACAAATCCCATTAGGATGTGAAGGCCATGAAATGTGATTATATGAATTCTAGAGAATGATGTGTTCTTTTTTTGAGTGATCTAGAATGCTTCTTGAAGAGAGTTCTATGAAAATTAATTGATTTACAATGGGAGAAATAAGGATTTTCTTGATTATTTCATGAAAAACATAGATATTAATTTTGGAAAAAGGTTCTTATATATATATATATATTGAATTATAATTCTTCATAGTAAGATAAAATATAGGGGTTTTAGACCTTTCTCAATAGTTCGACTACTTTTCAATTGACCTATTGAGTTCATAGTAGAAAAGAACCAGAATTTATTTGTTAATTTCCAAATAATTAAACATTACATTGAGGGGAATCCAAAGGGATTTTATTTAATATGATTATTTGGAAATTAAGTTAAAAATTAAGGCTAGGTATGAAAAATTAACCGATAACTACACTAGTGGTATCCATATATTTTCTTTCTTTTAAATTTTTTGTTAATCCCAATCACTCTAATATTATTTTGAATAAGTTTTTGAACAATAATTACAATATTTTCTATTGGATCATCTCACTTTTTCTCAATTTAATTTTTTTTTAGTGGCTAGTTCTCATAACTATGATTTGAATCTCTTCTATTATTGTCAATATAAACATGAAAAGTGGTATTCAGAAGTTTTAGTTGTTGTGGAAAGTGGAATTTGGTATGGTGATCTGACCACATGAAAATTTATTTGTTGGTTTTGAGAACATTTTTACAAATTAGAGTGTATTTGGGAACTTCAATCCTAGACTATGTTTATACTATAAGAAAATGCGTTAAACATCCTTATACTGAAACTATACTTAATTCCATATTTTAAAACTCATTGTGATATTTATTTTTTGTATGATTTCAATCATTATAACCATATTGTTATTTCAATTTCTCAGAGTGATCATACATGTGTTTTACAAATAAATAAAATTTTCAACAAGTTTAGAGGATAAATTGTTTTAATCTTTTAAATATATTACAATGAACCATTTTCTTGTTGTTGATGATAGTTTGTTAAAATTAGTTCCCTATTAAATTTATAAAATAATATATCATCAGTAACCATATTTTGAGAATAATTTCTAGGATGTAATGTTTTCATTTCATTTTATGTTTACAACTCTTTTTAAAATCTATATTGAAATTATCAGTTACATGATGATGTTTTTCATTATTCTTCTGTAATTGAATGTATATTAGTGGGATATAAGGATCCCTTATTCAAAATGTTTTTTCTATGATTACAATGTGGAATTTTTCTTTATTATTTCTATAAACCATAAAAATAGACTATATTATATAATACATTTATGAACATGTACGAATTTAAATATTTTTACAGTGTCTCCAACATTGTGGTTTAATAATGGGTAACTTATTTTATTTAATGTTGTGGGAGATAGTACTTTTAAATATGCGTTTACTATGATTCAACATTATACACATAAAAAACCCATATTTTTTCAATTTTCATAATGACCAACAAACATTACATGAATCTATATATAAAATTTTACTTTTTTCTCTAAATAATGTTTTGGTGTGTCTTTATTATAGGAAAATATTAACTTTATTTGTCCTTCATAGGAATAATGTTGTAATAATTTTACGGGGAATAACTAGTTTTGAATTTTTAATTATTTATTTTTCATTGACTTATGGTATCTATATATTTTTATGGGAGTAATTTTTTAATATAAAAAATGGAAATTTGATTGGATATATTTTTTTCTAATTGGAATTATAAAATTAGGCTATATGAATTTGGGACATAAACTTTGTAATTTATCCTTGGTAACATGAAACTTCATAGAGAGACAAATAAATTGAGGATAATATAAATCCTTTAAATATGGAGTGAAATTTATAATTAGGATCCCATGGTGTGTCTTTTAAACAATGAAACTTTATTTTTTTTCAAATCAGTACACCCTAACAAAATAATTGCTATGAATATTTACATGATTAAACTTTTGGCTAAGAAATATTCAATTAAATTTCCTTGTAAAAAATGATCTCATTAATTTGAAAAATATTATAAAAAAATGAATAAATAACAATTATTTTATAATAAAACATTTTTAATTAAATAAAGAGTAAATTTTATCTTTTTTTTGGAAATATATAATATAATGACATTTGGTATTTCCATTGGTAATTGGTATAATTACACTCCATTCTCATTGTCTATTACTCATTAATAAATAGTTTTGTTTTTCTAAAAGTATGATAGTGTAAACAATTAATATTGAAGGCATGACCATTTTTAGCGGAAAAATCAAAGGTTTATATAAAAATCCGGTGTGCATTATATATATGGTAGAGTAATGAAATATTTTATTAATAGTTTTTTAGTTTGTAAATATAGTTTATTTCAATTTTACAATATTAAAATGTAATATTTTTAGGGTAGTTTAGTGTGGAATTAATTAATAACATTCTTCCATATATATTTTAGTGAACCAAATGAGATTCAATAGAAAATTGATTTTTTATTAGAGATTTATTAGATTCAGATAAAATATAGTTTATATATTTTTTATGGAAAATTTAATCAAAATGTTTTTTTTTCATATAGTGGACATATGAAAAAAGGATAGACTGAGTTACATGTATATAGTGCATAAAAAATAAACATGTCTAAATGTATTGTTCACATGAACCTCTTGAGAGGGAACCGACATGAGATAATAAACAACCCACTAGTGTTGATGATTGTGAAGCTGGTGAAACCTCTTCCAAAATGGGAATCCCCGTTAAAATAATGGTGGGGAAGTTGATGTTTTGTTAATCCGTAAAATCCGATGTAAATTGCATTGAAACTAAAATAAGATTATAACATGGATCAAAATCAAAGAGGATAAACTTTTAAATAATTCTAAATGAATTCCAATGTCTAATCACGATTCCACTCATACAAGATTTCCAAGTAACCATTTAATTTAAATTGTTTATTATCATATTTAAATAATCATGTAGGATATAAATTCTAACACTATTTTATCAAATTTAACTCATGAAGATATATTGTTATAGAATATTATGCTTGTGATATTAAAAATATCATATTATATGGAATTATCAGTTTTCTATTGTATAGAATGTGAAATTAGGTTACATTGGTCATTCATTTTCATAATCCAATCAACTACGTTGGTGAAATAGATACATGACATTTGATCACCTATGTGGAACTAATCACATATATGGGATATAATTTATGTCATCCAAATTAATATGTGAGAATAAATAGAGATGTGAGGGAGATCATCTATGTTTTTAATAAAAAACATGTCATTTTTAGAAACATTGTTTATTAGATATGTATCTCAGTCGAATATTTTAAGAGTTTCCTATATCATTCCAATTGTTTAAAATTCGATTTTTTAATAAAGTAAATTATGTCAACAGGAAAATTTAGTATCCCCACTAAGTAATCCTGACCATTGATCAATACATATTGAGAAAATTTGAGATTTAGATCATGGTCACTAAATGGAATGGAGTTTTTGAGTGGTTGTGCATTCTATTATAGAGTGGTTCAGCATTAGACACCACAAATGATAATATAAATTGATTATCATTTAATACGGAATCCAATGCGTTACCAATGGGAAGGTGATCGTGAGGCGCATGGGTCTTGGAATGAAACTTGAGATAGGGGAAGAATAAGCCTAGTGAATAATGGGACAAAAAGATAGAGTAAGGTAAGAAAAAATGTGGAGATCCGATGGAAGAAATGAGAGATTAAGGTAGGTTTGAATTCATTGAATGATACTGGAGTTATAGATATGGGATATATGGAATTCATTTTTACAGTTCCCATGTATTCATATTTATTTCTTCATAAATTATTTTTCAATGTAGTTTTTGATTTTTCTTAATGAAACCATGATATATAGATAAATATCTTATTCGGGAAAGTTATAAGGTAAAATTTTATCATTTTAATACATATTTGGGGGAAATTTTATAATTTTAATCATCATCATCTGATTATAAATATAAAATGATTTTTAATTGATTAGCTAAAAAATCATTCAATTGTTTTTTGATCTTCCCTACATAGATATTGATTTCATGTATTTCAGACTTTGGTTCTATTAAAACATCACAAATATGATATTAATTAACTCTAAAATTGAAATTTACATGGTGATTAATTTATATTAAATCATTTACCAATCATCATATTCATTTTTTCCTAATATGAAAAAAATATTCAGATGATCCAACTATTGTTCATAAGGGTGAATGAAACTCATAGTAATCATTTAATATAAGTTATTGTTTTCTTGTTTTCAAATTTTTAGTGAAATTATAAAACATCTACACTTTTCAATTCGATGTTCACATGATACCCGGTATAACTTATAACTATTATAATTTTGGAAATTAATTTGATAAAACATAGTGATGAATTTCATCAAATGTTTTGTTGGTATTTTACTACAAGAGGGAAATTATAGGAAATACACTATAATTGGTAGATCATCTTTTATACTATACATAAATCCATACATGATGATATGAATGTGATTCATATAAAATATAATGATATATATATATATATTATGATTCATGAGGTATAAAATTTATCTTCAATAACAACGTATTATTGGGCTATGATATGTTTTTCAGGACATGACCACTACCAGGTCTTTTATGAGGTATATATATTTTTTTAATAAATATGTTTATTTATTTATTATTTAAAAATTTAATATCAATAGTCTATTAATCATAACTAAATGGTAATATGTTATTTGTTAATATATAAACTATCATGTGTTTAAATAAAAATTTAAAACCCATAATTAAATGAATATATCACGTATAAGGGTTTAGGGTCCATCAACTATGTTTTATGATGATATGGTGCCACAAAAAATCACTAATTTCATTGATACATGAATATTCATTACGATGAAGGTTTTAGAGAACCATTTCAGTTTAGTGGTTCTACTCATTAAGAATTTATATTCATGTGGCTGATGTTATCTTTATTACTGCAAGATCCCTTAATCTATCTCTTTGTGTTCTCTCTTAAGAATACTCCTACGATTAAAAAATACGGATCTTGGTGTTTTATATGTATATCATTTTAAATATTATGTAATTATGTTTTAATGTTAGTTTCTTTATTATTTATCGACCATGTTATTTTAAATTTTCTTATACATTTATGACTTATTAAACTACCAAAACCCATTAGGTATATCAACAAGTGAAGGAATGATACCCTAAGACCTAATATTTTTCATTCATTCATTAGATTTTGGGAATATATCATATTCAAATTTCTTTTATCACATCTACAACATTGGTTCAATCCACCTCAAAACCTTCATTTTAGTTCTAACTATATTAATGATATACCTCCTAAATTGTGAAAATATTTACATCACATTGTTGGTTATCAAACATTATGTTGATATGTGAATCTAATTGTCCTAAATATCCTTAGAATATCCCAATTTCATGATCAGACTCAAGGAATTTAAAAAATGACATCCTAGATATTGACCAATCAATTTCACAATGATCACCCAATCCATAAGAAAATATAGTCCATTAATGAGAAAAAAGAGATGTAAAAATTCTTTCACGATCCTATCTAAGTGTATGGTTCTATTTGATTTACCGTGACCATGGATTAAATTATATTGCATAAAATAACATTCCATTTTCTTATTTCATAATTATTATGATCTCTTATATCTCATTAAAATATTATTACATAAATTAAAATTCATTTGTTTAATGTTTTTCCATTTTTTATCTATTTGAAAAAAATGTAATTGTTATATAAAAATTATTATTAAATGGGCTGTTTCATATTCAATTTTTTTAATTTTTCAGTCTACGAGTAAAAAAATTGTTTTACTAATTTATTTTCCTTTTGTAGCCATGAAAAATTCTATATTATAATATTATTTGTCAACTTTATACATATCACATGTGTGTGATCTAGAGCATATCTGAGGATCATAGGAATATAAGATACATTGAGAGTGGGATTTATAAATCTCAAATTTCACACACACAAAAATTGGTTTGATTACCAATAAAATCATTTCATATGCTTGAGATGTTTTCATTATCAATAAAATAATAATTGTGTTCTTCTTTTGTGGGTGGATACTCCAAAAATATAGTAAGAAATAATTATTAATGATTTTTTTCTTTGACTTCATTACATAGCATGGACCTGAAGCATTATAAATTTATTAATAAATTTGTTTTAATGAATCCTATTATCTTTTAAGAATATTTTATAATTGATTCACTCCCAAATTATTTTCCTAAATTTTACCCCATCTGTCCAAATCAATAAGATTATTAATTTATATTCATTTCATTAACATCCTATATTAATTCATTTTTATATTTAAAATTTATAATATTATGTGACTGGGGTTCTTATATTCATATCATTAATAATAATTTTATAATTTTATATTATTTATTTATATATTTCATTATTATACCATTCTTATCGGAAACACATTTATCTCATGATCCTCATCTCCAAAAGATCTAATCATTTCATTAGTAAATTTTGAAAATTTATAAGTTCATTATTTAATATTACTTTGATCTTTTGATATGGTACATGAAGTATATTTTAGTGTTGATCCCTGCTTCTTATGGTGTAATTTATCTTTGTCACTTTCTATTTAGTTATTATACAACATAAAGGTATTAATAAAAACATTGATGAAGATATTTTTGATATGTCTTATATCTGAAGTCCTGGGAAATATTTATGAATATTGACCTAGAATTATTTATATATCTATTTTTAAATGTTTTATTATTATTTTAGTGCCTATTTAATAGAATATTGAGAATTTTATACATATTAGTGGCTGATATATAAAATATTATTACTTGTAAAACTTTATTTCAATATTTTTTTCCTAAATTCAAAAAAAATACAATATAAAGATTTTGAGGCCTAGTTTCATTGAGATATTAGAATCCTTTATATATAATATTTAAAAAGATAATATTTTTAGGTCCAAATGATTCTTCGACCTCGATTATGTAATCAAAACAATCAAAGGATACCATGGGGGTGTATAAAATGTTTGATTTTGAACATGAATGTATGCTATGTGAATAATCTAAGTAAATCAAGATAGTGAGACAACACATATAAGTGAAGAAGAATAAAATTATATCATAAAGGGAATAATGAAAAACATGAAATCATGTTATGAAGAAATTATATATTGAGATCATGGTTTAATAAATATATGTAAATAACACAAAACATTTCATTATAACTATAATAGTCAAGTCTCACATCAAAGTAACTATAGCATAATTTGCTTGTGTAATTTCATAAGAACCATTCGTGTTATCACCAGTGAATAATAAAATCAAAATAAAATATATTTTTATATAATTATATTTGTACAATTCACATCATAATATATATAGGTTTATGTGTTCTGAACATATAATGAAAACCATAAAAAAATTAAGCTTTTAAAACCCCATGAGTAGGAATTAGGTTGTATTATATTGCATCAATGAATAAAAAAGCGATATACAATAAGGATTTACAAGTGAAATGAAATAAAATAATTTTTAACATAAATATTTTAACAATGTGGAAATGGTTTAGAAAATGGTGCTCCAATATAGAAACAATCTTTGTATGGATTGGAAATGTATTAACAAAAAAAACATACATAATACATAATTAAAAGAGAAGATGATATTTTAATTAAGGAAGCACATTTTTATTTCCTATATGAATATAAATGAAGAATTCTGGTTTACCATAATATACTGGGAGTTTTAAATATAAATTAATCATAAAATAATATTTCATGTAGGTGGTACTTAACCTAAACTATGGAATTGGGTCATTATGTAAAATCATATTTATATAAAAGAGGGAATCGAGAAGGGAGTATAAGAAGTGAATTATCCTCATAAATTAATGGAACAATAAACATCAAATATCACTACTGGAAAAGAAGGTTATACCAACGGTTAAAAACCGTTGGTATATGCTGGAAAACCGTTGGTATACCCTATACCAACGGTTTTACAAACCGTTGGCTAGTAAGCTATGAGGAAAGCCTTATACCAATGGTTTGATCCAAACCGTTGGTATATGGGTATTATAAATTAAACCCAATGTATACCAACAGTTTATAACTATTGGTAATGAATTTGAGGAAGTCTTAAACCAACGGTTTTAAACCGTTGGTAATGTGATTTTTAGGAAAACCTATAACAATGGTTTAGAACCGTTGGTATTGGATTTCCAGCAACACCTATACCAATAGTTATAAACAGTTGGTATTGGATTTTCAAAAATCCAGACACCTATACCAACAGTTTGAAACCGTTGGTATAGGTTATTCCAGAAATACAGAACACCTATACCAACGGTTTTAAACCATTGGTATAGTGTTTTTCCAAAATCCCAGCACCCTTATACCAATGGTTTATAACCATTGGTAAAGAGTGTTTCCAGAACTACACACAACATCCCCCCTCCCTCCAGTAGCCCCTCCATTGTACACCTGCATACAGACTTGAAACAGACTTGAAAATGGATTTTTCAGCTCATGTAAATGAAAAATCCATTTTCATGAAAACCCATTACAAAACCATCTCAGGTTATGAAATTACATGAAAATGGATTTTTCAACTCTCCCATGCACCAACATTTTCAAAACCAAAATGAACATGCTGTATTATCAATGCAAACTAATTTTATAACCCAACTCACTAAACTAAATGACAATGTAGAAACACACAACATCCAATATCTTATCACCTCAATAATACTCCTTAGCATGAAATATTGTATAAAATAATTTTAATGTAATATGAAAAAGTAATGATATATTGAATGTGAACAAATAATTGATACAATAAATAAAAGTTGGAACAAATAATTTACACATTATGAAAGATATTAACCTTCAGTTGAGGTCATTAGTAATGAGAAAATCTATAATCAAATGCATTATGAAGCTGAATAAAACCTGAATGTGCGAATATTATAATGCAAGACTGAATAAAACATGATAAAAAATTATGAGTTAGAGATTCCAAGCCAAATAATGACCAAAAAGAGAGAAATAAACAAATTTGGCTTGCTTTAGATCTATCATTGATCCGTTACATGGGGCCAATGAAACATAAGGCTTTATTAAGATCGTAATGTGATATTAGACTACTAGATTGAAGAAACCAACGATTTTGGTGCTTGGTTGAGATAGAAACAAGATCTATGGTGTGATAATCAAACTGTAAGAACCCAATTCCCCATTTCCATGTATGGATGTTGTATTCAGGTTTCTTTGAGGAAAATGTAAAATTAGGGAATTTTGATGTAAAAGCCATGTACTTCAGTGTACACACCATGAACATTGATGTCCTTTCTAGAACATGTACAGGTCGTGTCTCAGCCATGTACCAAGTCATGTTGTGTCGTGGTCATGCCTCTTACGGTGAGGCCCAGTAAAAGCTTATACACAGTGTGTATTGTTAAAGGAAATGTCATGTATTTTATTTATTATTTAATATAAGGGAGAGGGGTCATGTCTCATTTATATAATTAACTTCTTTTGACCTTGGTTCATCCAAGTTCGGCCAGGAGCGACAATTATTCTCTGAGCCAACGATTCTCTTATCAATGTCCAATCAGAACTCTGGAAAGTGCATTGGGATCCCACCAATGAGTTCTCCCTTCACCTTAATCCTATCCTCCTGATTCCTCTCATCATTTAATAGATATAAATTTGATAATTAATGAATCTTTTCTAGATTTTCAATGATCTAGGATGAATCAAGATTCGATATTCAACAATATTGTTCTCACGACTTTGAGGTAAGTGGGTTGTGCCTATATGTTGTTTTGTTAAGAATTATATGTGCCTAAAACTCATATACCCATGTTTTTGGTATAAATGACTTGGAATTACACCGTGATTATCATATGATATTGGTTTATTAGGTTATTAAGTTTATTTCTTTGAGATAGGTAACCACAGGGTTGTGTTTCCCTTGATTAATTTGTTAGAGCTATTGGCTCATGACGCCTTAGATGCATACTGCTTTCCATGACTTTTCTGTTTAGGATGGATTATTGATTATTAAAAAGCAATGTGATAGTAAGATTACATGAGGTGATTTGATTATTATTATGCCATGTAATAGTTATATTAGATGAGGTGTGTTGATAATAGTTAGCGATGTAATAATTTAAATTAAATAAGGTACTTATTTTTACCTATTAATAGATTAATTACATATGATACATGTGGGTGAGATTGTGATATGTCTGAGGGAGGGACTGTGAGGCCTATGGGAGAGGATGTGTTTTTTTCCTGAGTTCAAGACAGTGACATGAATTTAGGCAAGATATTGATGTCTCCAAGGAATGTTTTAGCTATTCTTTACTTCAATATTTAATGGTTGTTGATTTCTTTATGCTATGTTTACTTTTGTACCTTGTTTTTATACATGTATATTCCCTAAAATTTGGGCACAAATCTTTTGGTGGATGCCTACTGGTATTATATCTCACAACCTGTTTGGTTCATTCATTTGGGACCAAGCAGATTACACTTAAAATCATGTCCATTTCAAATAAAAGTGAGACTGTTTGAGTGGTACCGGCCATACCGTGCCTCAGATTGAGGCGAGTCTGACTCGTACACGACAAAAATGACCCATAGATACTTGTCCTAATGTATCAATAGAATCCGAATGCATTTGGTCCGTTTCTCGTATGTCAGTTGTTGTTTTTACTTAAACTGTTTTCCATTTCAAAGAAAAGTGAGACAATTTGAGTGGTGTCGGCCACACCACGCCTTGGATTGACGCGGGGTTGACTCGTACACGTCACAAATGACCCATGGATCATTTTCATAAAGTATCAACACAATCCGAATGAATTTGGTCAGTTTTCCATATCTCATTTATTTTAATTAAAAGCGCATTCATTTTAAATAAAAGAAAGACACTTTTAGTGGTACTGGCCACACCGGCCCTCGGATTGAGGCGGGGTTGACTTTTACACGTCACAAAAGACTCATGGATCGTTTTCCTAAAGTTTCAACAGAATCTGAATGCATTTGGTCGGCTTTCCGTATGTCGGTAGTTGTATTCACTTAAAATCTTGTCCATTTCAAATAAAAGTGAGACAGTTTGAGTGGTACCGGCCACACCATGCCTCATATTGAGGCGGGGTTGACTCTTACAAAACACAAATGACCCATGGATACTTTTCCTAAAGTATCAACAAAATCTGAATGCATTTGGTCCGTTTCTCATATGTCAGTTGTTGTTTTTACTTAAACTATTGTCCATTTCAACGAAAAGTGAGACACTTTGAGTGGTGCCGGCCACACTGGCCCTTGGATTGATGTGTGCTTGACTCTTATACGTCACAAACGACCCATGGATCGTTTTCCCAATGTTTCAACAGAATCTGAATGCGTTTGGTCGGTTTTCCGTATGTCGTTTATTTTAATTAAAAGCGCATTCATTTAAAAAAAATAAAGACATTTTTAGTGGTACCGGCCACAAAGGTCCTCGGATTGAGGCGGGGTTGACTCGTACACGTCACAAATGACCCATGAATCGTTTTCCTAAAGTTTCAACAGAATCTGAATGCGTTTGATCGGTTTTCCGCATGTCGGTAGTTGTTTTCACTTAAAATCCTGTCCATTTCAAATAAAAGTGAGACAGTTTGAGTGGTACCGGCCACACCGTGCCTCAGATTGAGGCAGGGTTGACTCGTACCTGACAAAAATGACCCATGGATACATTTCCTAACGTATCAACAGAATCCGAATGCATTTGGTCCGTTTCCTATATGTTAGTTGTTGTTTTTACTTAAACTATTGTCCATTTTAAAGAAAAGTGAGACACTTTGAGTGGTGCGATCCACACCGTGCCACGGATTGAGGCGAAGTTGACTCGTACACATAACAAATGACCCATGGATCATTTTCCTAATGTTTCAATAGAATCCGAATGCGTTTGGTCGGTTTTCCATATGACGGTAGTTGTTTTCACTTAAAATCCTATGCATTTCAAATAAAAGGAACACAGTTTGAGTGGTACCGGCCACACCGTGCCTTATATTGAGGCGAGGTTGACTCATACACGACACAAATGACCCATGGATACTTTTCCTAATGTATCAACAGAATCCGAATGCGTTTGGTCTGTTTCCCGTATGTCAGTTGTTGTTTTTACTTAAACAGTTGTCCATTTCAAAGAAAAGTGAGACACTTTGAGTGGTGCCGGCCACACCGGCCCTCGGATTAAGGCGGGGTTGACTCGTACAAATCACAAATGACCCATGGATCGTTTTCCTAAAGTTTCAAAATAATTTGAATGCATTTGGTCAGTTTTTCGTATGTCGTTTATTTTAATTAAAAGCGCATCCATTTTAAACAAAAGTACGACACTTTTAGTGGTACCGGCCACACCGGCCCTCAGATTGAGGCGGGGTTGACTCGTACACATCACAAATGACAATAAAAAAATTTCTTAAAATTATTCAATTTAATACATATAAATATTATAAGTCATTTGATATTTTTTGTTTGTAAATTATATTCCTAATCAATGAAAATATATAAAATAGAGAATAAAAATGTTAAAAATAAATTTTCTAACAAAATAAATTCACCAATATTTAATTATCATTAAAATTCATTTATCAAAATAAAAAAGACACACACTTATTTATATTTTTTAACAATGGGAATTCATCACCTAATAATTCATTTTCCACCTCAAAACCCCTCATTTTATTATTTTTAAAATGAACCCCCAATATTAACCATGGATCTAAAACACATAATTTTTCATGACATGTCCTTAGGCCCTAAATCTTACTTATGGATGACCATATGTCCTTAGGCCCTAGAACACCCATGACCCGACCCGAACCGACCCGGCCCATGGACACCCTTAATTTTTGAGTGATTGTTTATTAATATTAAGATGTCCATATTAACTTATCAAACCAGATATCATACAAGGAATCACAGTACCAATGAATACTAAAGGTCTAGGTAGTAGACTAATCATACAATAAGAATAAATTGAAAAAAATAGATTTGATAACAACATCCCTATGAAGTAGAGGAAAACCCCGGAGTGGAAAATCAGGTTCAAAAATAAAGAGTTATACAGAATTCAAAAATGAAATGGACCAATCTGCCCCTGATCACCATCATCATCACCACTATCATCATCGGCCTCATCCTCGCTGCCATCTGTGTCCTCGTCATCATCCTCGTCATCATACCCATGCTCATCGTCAGCCTCATCCTCGTCCTCATCCCCATCCTCACCATCGGCCCCATCCTCGCCCTCGGTTCCATCCTCACCCTCGTCCCCATCCTCATCCTCTCCCTCATCCTCTTCAGCATCCTCTTCATCTCCTGGAATGTCATGATCTTTATCGCCACCAGAGTTGTTTCCTGGTGCATTGGATAATGCACCCATCGACAACATAAATGTCTTACAAACCGTGCTAGCCTCTGTTGGATGTGATGAAGATAAAGCTTTCATCAGTTTCATAAATTCTGTGTCCCTCGTTTGAACTTGTACTTCCAACTCTATGACCATTTTATCAGATTTTCTTTCTTGCTCTTTGACTTGTTCCAACTCAGTCGTACAACAATTCATACCTGGAGAGGACAAATACCTCACCGGGACTATATTCTTACCAGGTCGGCAGCGTACTCGACCAGAGTGCTCCTCTCCCAAAACCTGATATAAATGATCGTGTCGCCCAAAATTGTCAGGCTCCTGGGCATCCAGAGCCTCTAAAGCATCCTGTTAAAAATATTAATAGATTAATAAATTTCAAAATATATATTAAACTTTGAAATAAATAAATTAAAACTTACAATATTTTCTTGGGTTGATTCATTTACCGCAGTTCCATCTTTTTTTCTTCTACTCAAGCAAAACAATTTTTCTCGAGAGATACGTCCTTCAATATTCAATTTGTGCTTTTGTAATGACATTGAAACAATATAATGTTCAAGTATAATCATATATTCAATATTCAATAAATCATATAATTTAAGTAGGAAATAATAAAAAGGGAAACTCCTAAATAAAAATTATAAACAACTATATCGTACCAGCTGCCTCTCATGATCTAACATACTTGTGCACCCCAAAGTGTGGAGGTATTGCTTTGAATCAATGTTTTTTTTTGTTTTTCTCAGAATATTTCTAAATAATGTTTAATAATAAATAATATTATATTAATGAAAAATATGAATACTCTGATTTAAATACCTCAAATGAGATTAATACCTTAAATTTGGAAGTCGCCCAATGGGTAATCATTTGGCGATGTTGTTCTATCGGGCCGTCATCCACGATAGGTAAAGTCTCTAAATCCGTGCCCACCCAATCACACCAGCCAACATACAGGTCATGCTTATAAGCTCTCCAAAGCTCTCCCAACTCTTTTAAACATGCTAGTCGTGCACCTTCGCCATCAGGGAAGTTAAACCGAAGCTAAAACACAATAGATTAGTTCATATAAATACATAAAAATACTACACTAAATCCAATAGATTTTTTACCCATATTTGTGCCCACGCGTTATCTTTGACTTTGTGTGGCAGTTGTCTCCAAGAGAGAGGGCTGACCGGAATGATATCGGAGTATTTGGCTAGCGTCGCCAAAAAACCCCGACATTCCTACCCATATTTCTCAATCATTTTTCCATCAGCATTATATTCAACCATCAACTATGTCTGGTGGTTCCATACCGCACGCATGCGAGTACGCCCCCTCCCTCGCCTCCTATTTGTAGATGAATATGTTATTAAAGAAAAATAATATCAGTACAGGTTATAATAAAATTAATTTCTGTATAAAAATTTGATAGAGTGAGATAAATATACCTGCGGTAGTCGGATCAATGGGCGTCACTGGATGTGCAGAAGCTGAAGGAATATCATGTACAGGTAGAGTTTCCCTCAGTGTACACTCCTCAGCCGCATACTGTGTCGCATCAGGAGTCGAAGCAGGTGGAATATGATAGCTTCGGGATAATGAACCAGAAGCAAAAGATGATGTCATAGATTTCTGGACAACTGGTAGCGTAATCATCGGAGGTCTAAATATCTCGTGTGTCCCTGGAGACACACCCGAATCAAAATGGGGTGAATAAGATACGTCTGTGGTGGTGGATCGTCTAACTCTCGCTCCATGAGCTCTTGTACCACCAGCCTCAGAACCGGGCCCACTAGATGATCGTCCATCTCTGACACCACCCACCCCCCCCTCCTACCACCAGCCACTCTACTGGGAGAAATATCAGGCTCCTCGTCAGATATCTCTCATCTAGGGGGTCGATCCTGAAAAAAAGTTTAACACATAAGTAAACACATGATATTATAAGTTATTGAAATATTTATATTTTAAATAAAATACACACAATAGGGATGAGTGGAGGAATACCCATCTTTATCATGCGATGATTATTATCTATCATCTATTTCCATCGCCTCTCTTCAATGGGTGTCATTTCCTATAATGAAAACAAATATGGAAGTAATTAAAAATAGATAACTAATGTGTAACCCAAAAAAATATAGAAAAACCATTCTGATAAAAAACATAAAGTAAAAGAAGATTTATGGTGGTTTGAAGGTAAGTACAAGGATACTCACTCTGAATGATGTAGGTGAAACATGTAGGTGAGAACACGACTGTATGATTCTATATATTTCCCACCACAACTTCGGGTTCACAATCAACTCTGACAATTGAGTTATTGGCGTCATCATAAGTAATAAACTGATTTCTTCCAATTGTAGTATGGATAGTGTCAACTTCATCATCACCATCATCAAAAACACGTCTGGGATTTACTTCATTAATTACACCGAATTTAGGATGACGATGATCTTTGACATAAAAAACATGTTTCACCATTGATGCCAATACATATGGTTCATCGATGGCAAGAGTGTGAGTCATGTCAATAACTCGAAATCCCCAATCATCAATAAAGGTTCCTTGCCTCGTCATTTAATCAAACCATTGACATTTCATCATCGTGACTTGATCATGTGCGTAATAATTAAAAATTATAATTTTCTCCACGAATCCATAATAAGGAACATTTTTAGAATGAGGTCTAGTATCCGATGAACTGGCATAACAGTCTGTTGTGGCAGTTAGCATAAAACCATTATGCTGTGTTCTCATGTTTCTTGCTCATTCAGTGATAATAAATTTGTATCTATTGATCACAAGTGATTTACAAGCACGAACCATGGTATTAAGACCAAAAGCCAAAGCTCTTGTTTCCTCAGAAACAGAGTCAGCAGGAAAACTCGATACCTGAAATATAAACAAATAGTAAACTTAATTAAATATTATTTTTATTTAGTTATTACAGAAATATTTTTACCTTCAATTTCTACCAAGCAGAAAACCCTTTGCTATGCAAAGACTCTTTCCTTCTCAAAGATAATGAACGATGCTTTCTATATATCAATTCTTTATGTTCTCTGTAGATAAAAATAATAATAGTTTAAAAAATATTTAAAATTACAAGAGATAAGATAAGAGATAAATGTACAATTTACTTACTTGACATACAAATCGAACAAATCACAATTGAACAACATTGTTCGATGTGTCATCTCTCGCTCTTCAAGGCTTAATTTCGTCAATTTATATGATCCCAGAATTCCTCCTATCTGAGGAAGTGATGGAAAACTGGGTTCAATTTGCCCATACTATTCGTCTTCATTTCTCATTGGTCTGTTTACTCTCGTAGTAAGATCAGACAAATACATTCCGCAGAAATGCATAAATTCTTGAGCCAATAACCGTTCACAATAGATCCTTCGGGATAATTCCTGTTCCGAACATATGATTTCAATGTGCACATGTTTCTTTCAGTTGGATACATCCAACAGAAAGCAACGGGTCCTCCACGAAGTATTTCTGTCGGAAGATGGATAGTCAGATGCAACATGCATGTAAAAAATAATGGAGGGAATATTTTCTCTAACTCGCACAAAATTAATGGTGTCTCTGCCAACAGTTTTTGCAAGAAGGATTTGGATAGCCTCTTAGCATAAAGATCTATAAACAAAAAGCACAACCGAATAACTGAGACTCTAACATTATTGAACAATAGATGACGGATTGCTATTGGAATCAACTCATGAAAAAGGACGTGATAATCATGAGTCTTCAAAGATTTCAGCTTCAACTCCTTTCTGTTGACCCATTTTGATAAATTTATTGAATATCCATCATGAATTTTAAGAGTCTCTAGAACTTCCAAAAATTGATTTTTTTCAGCAGGTGTCATCACATAAGAAGCACATGGAACTTTCCATTTATATTCACTAATATAGACAGGATGCAATTCTGGTCTGATCCCCCAATCTACCAAGTCACACAGAGATTGTAAATAATCTTTTGTCTTCCCCTTGACATTTAGATGAATCGAAAGCAACATTTCACATATATTCTTTTCAATGTGCATTACGTCTAAGCAATGACGTAACAAGTTGGTTGACCAATACGGCAACTCAAAGAATATACTATTCTTCTTCTAATTGTAACAAGTATCATTGGAATCATTTTCCCTCTTTCTAGATTTCATTACACCCTTCCCAAATGAATAACTGAAATCTTTCAATTCATTAAGCACATCAGTTCCAGACATACACTCAGATGGAGTTTCATTCTCTATAGTATTGTCAAATCTTAGATGATTGTTTCTATATGGATGGTTCATTGGCAAGAATCGTCAATGTCCCATAAAACTAAAACTACGATGATATTTTAGTATTCTCGATCGAGTATTCTCCATACAAACAGGACATGAAAATTTTCCTTTAGTTCTCCATCCATACATCATTGCATAAGCAGGAAAATCATTGATCGTCCACATAAGCGCAACACGCATCTGAAATATATCTTTCGAACATTCATCGTATGTGGGCACCCCCACATCCCAAATATGTTTCAACTCTTTTATTAAAGGTTTCATGTATACATCTATATCATTGCCGGGATCAGAAGGGCCAGATATCAGTATACTCAAGAAAGTGTAAGGCTTTTTCATACACAACCGAGGGGGAAGGTTATAAATGTGTTTGAAAACCGGCCATGTGTTGTGCGAAGTAAGCATCTGCCAAAATGGATTAAAACCATCACATGAAAGACCCAGTCTCACATTACGCACGTCCGCTGCAAATTCAGGATATCAAGAATCAATTCTCTGCCATGAAAATCCATCTACAGGGTGAACCAACTCTTCATTATTCTTTTTTCTCTCGTTGTCATGCCATCTCATTTTTTCGGATATTTCATCAGACATGAAAATGTTCTGTAATCTGGGTATCAATGGAAAGTTCCACATTACTTTTTGTGGCACATGAGATGGTGATCCATCATCATTTGGCTTCCATCGGGAGGTTCCACATTTGATACAATCATTTCTTTCAGCAGTTCATTCCCAAAATAAGCTGCAATCATTCGAGCAAGCATGATTTTTTTTTTGAGAATCCAAGTTCATCAACTAACATCCATTCCATATAGTGGTTTGAGGGAATATCTGCATCATTTGGAAGTAATTCCTTCAAGAAGGTAAGAATGTAATCAATTGATGTATTTAAAATCCCATACATAGTTTTCCCATGAAACAATCGGATTAAAAATTCCAACTTTTTCATTTTACCACATTGCCGATATACTGGAGTCATCGCAGCATCATTCAATTTTGTTACCCTATCAACATCATCATTTTCATTGGACGAATCATGTGTGCTTGTATCGAAATTTTGTTGGTTGGAAAACCTTTCCTTCTCATGATGCCGAATAAATGGAAATATATCATATATCAAACTCTCTAATTCAGTCTTATCATTTGGATCATCAACATTTTGAGATTCCATTTTCTCTCCATTGTGATACCACACATAATAGTTTGTTTGGAAACCATATTTGGTTATATGATAGCTAACTGCGTCATGACTCAACCAAGGTCTTCCAGCATAATTAAAACATGGGCAGTGTATGCGACCACTATCTGAAGCCTTGTCAAATGAAAAATCTGGAAAGCTGTTCAAATTATTTTGAAAATCGGTTGAAATCCGATCTGTTTTGTACATCCAACTTCTGTCAACTTTGTAAAAAAACTGCAATAATTCATTTCAAAGAAATTCAATAATATTGAAGTATAATCAAAAAAATATTTAGGTAAATGACAATTGTTTACTTTATATAAAAGCATAACTGACACATTACTCTATATGAGAATCATATTAAGAAATACAACAAAATACAGTGTATATAAGAAAATAAGATACATAATTTCTAATGCCTATTTCAAGGATTTTCCAGTAAGGGGTGCGGGGTCTCTAGGGGGGTGGGGCCGTCCGGGGGGTCAGAGGTGTCCAGGGGGTCGAGGGGTGGCTAGGGGGTCAGGGTGTCCAGGTGGGCGGGCTGTCCGCGGGGGTGGTCAGGCTGTCCAATGTGGTAGGGGGAGTCCAGGGGTGGGCAGGCTGTCCAAGGAGGTCAAAGGGGTGTCTAGGGGTTGGGTGGGGCTGTCCGGGGGGGGGGGGTACAATGTGTCCAGGGGGTGGGTTGTCCAAGGAGGTGAGCGGGCTGTCCGGGGGGGCTGTCCAAGGAGGTGAGCGGGCTGTCAGGGGGGGTACAGGGTGTCCAAGGGGGGTGAGGGGTGTCCAGGTGGTGGGCGGGCTATCCATGGAGGTGAGCGGGGTGTCCGGGGGGTGGGTGGGGTTGTCCATGGAGTTGAGAGGGGTGTCCAGGGGGTGGGCTGTCCAAGGAGGTGAGCGGGATGTCTGGGGGGGATGTCCAAGGAGGTGAGCGGGCTGTCTGGGGGGGGGGGGTACAGGGTGTCCAAGGGGGGTGTGGGGTGTCCAGGGGGTGGAAGGGCTATCCAAGGAGGGTGTGGGGTATCCAGGGGTTGGGCGGGCTGTCCAAGGAGGTGACCGGGGTGTCCAGGGTGTGGGTGGGGCTGTCCGGGGGGTACAGGGTGTCCAGGGGGTGGGATGTCCAAGGAGCTGAGCAGGCTGTCCGGGGTTGGGCGGGATGTCCAAAGAGGTGAGCGGGCTGTCCGGGGGTGGTAAAGGGTGTCCAAGGGGGGTGCGGGGTGTTTAGGGGGGTGCGGGGTGTCTCGGGGGTGGTGGGGATATCCGGGGGGGTTGGAGGTGTCCAGGGGGTCGGGGTGTCTAGGGGGGTCGGGGTGTCTAGGTGGGCGGGCTGTCTGTGGGGATGGTCAGGCTGTCCAATGGGGTAGGGGGAGTCCAGGGGGGTGGGCAGGCTGTCCAAGGAGGTGAGTGGTGTGTCCAGGGGATGGGGTCCCATTTAAATATAAATTTAGTGAAATATTAGTAGAAACATTTAAAATTAAATGTGAAATATGATTTAAAGTGTATAAGTTAAAATGAAATATCAAATAAAAACAAATTGAATTTTACTATTGAATGTTTAAATTAAGTCTTGTCTCAGATTAATTGTTTTAGTGGAAAAAAAAGAAGAGTCACTAGTTGATTTTATGATTATATTACCTTACTTCTCCAGTTTTAGGAGAAGTTTTTGTTTAATTCCCTAGTTTAAAGTGGGAATGAAATGTTCTATAATTTTGAGATACGAACTATGAAATTTTTCATTTATGATGTGAGGTTTTGGAATTTTAAATACATGTAACTATGAGGACCTCCAGTTATAAAAAATGAGGGAGGAAATGAACATGATCTAGAGGTAGAGTTCCATGGGATACATGTGGATCATACATTTTTTCTATCTGTGGAACCACATGTTGATTCGGACATGTGTTCTGAATAAATGTTCATTGAGGGGCTTTATCACTTCATGAAGGCTTTTTGAGGAACTCTGATGCATACCTTGATTACAGTTGAGATGACCTGTGTGTCCTGGTATATTTGTTGTCCAATAATTTTGGTTGATGGTCTCCCATGATAAATTGATATTTGGATTGAGACTATGATATTCACCTTAAATAATCTGTATAGGCCTCATCATTAGAGAGATAAAATCATGAGATATATGCTATGCGAGGAGGAAAAGTGTGGGTGTGATGTACAAAACAAGACTATCTATCTATGAGGCATGGTATGGGATGATTTATAGACTAGGATCGATAACTAATTTTACTTCAAGAATCTATCGACATATAGGGATAATCAATTCATGCATTAGAAGTAGGGCACAATAAATATTATTGAATACTAAAAATGTTTTATAGAGTTTCATCATTTTTCACCAACGTACATTTTTATGAGATATTGTGAGAGAGACACTTTAAGGGAAGTCATTGAAATGTTGTATGATCCATGGATGACGTGTTAATATTGACCTATAATACTGAAATTATGAAGCATACACTATTTATATATTAGAAGCTGAGGGAGGTCGTGGGTGAATAGGATAGAATTATAGACTATTGAACTAGTATACCAACATCATGTGGTAGGATTTTTTGGGGGATTCTTATGAGATGAGTAACGGTCATGATTGAAGTACTGGTTTCTCAGTTTTCCTACAACAGTGTGAAAGAGGGGGCATTAAGAACATTTCATGTGATCATGACCCAATAGAGTCTCAACCATGTGGAAGGATAGTCAACATGAAGTGTTTCTGCTGGACCATCCCTCTAGCAGTGACTTGTGATAGACATATTCATAAACAAGTTTTGGAATTGTTTTAATAGCTCAATATCATAAATGAAGATATATAAGTGATGTTTGATCATGTTGTGGATGGGGTGGTTGTGGCTGTGTCATCCATGCATAATTACACTGAGAAATCAGTGTGTTCCTATTCCAAACAATGAGGTTTTATTACATGTCCATGGTTTATGAAATATCTATTATGTAAAACCTACCCACATGGAGACGGGTGGAATATGATATATAGTGAGAGGTAAGATCAAAGTAGCCTCTACTAGTAAATCCTCTCATTTGGATACTGATGCATCACATGGATTCATATCCTCATATGTGGTGATAATCCTATGTCTCATTATATTGCCTTCAATGAGTGTAATGATTCTAGAAATCTAAAAACTGAAATATTAGATAAAGAATAAGAAGAACCTGATGGAGGTCGAAGATCCAAACTGGTCCGGCAGAAGGAGATCCAAAATCGCCTAAATCGGTTGCTGCTGATCCCATATAGAATTTGGGGGAAACTTTTGCCAACAGTTTTTAAAAACCATTGGTATATACTTTCCGGGAAAACCTATACCAACGGTTCTAAAGAACCGTTGGGAAAAAGCTCCCCAACCACACCTATACCAATTGTTTAATAAACCGTTGGTAAAAACGTCCCCCAGCCACATTTTCCCCAACGGTTCTCATTGAACAGTTGGTAAAAATCCACTTAAACACATCATTACCAACATTTTACTATAATCGTTGGTGAAACCTTCTCTAAACCATCCTTTACCAACAGTTCTATGAACCCGTTGGTATGTAAGTGTGCGGAAAAACCCACATTCCAGTAGTGTATATTTATGTAATATATATATATATATATTATAGAAGAAATATATTGGAATAATATAGAGTAGTAGTGATAAAAATGGTAGAATGTGTTACCCAAATATTATTGGTAGTGGGAGTTTGGATGATCACTTTCCTCATGTCCTGATTCACTCTAGTAATCTGATTAACATTATGAATAGTAAAAATATTTTTTAAAATGTGATATGAACATATTTAACTATATTTTTATATTAGATAAATATATTATCATGTGCAATTCATTTATAAAATATTTTTCCATTTGTTTTTTACATGAGGTGGGTTGGATTTTTTTTCTGAAATTTCCTCAAAATATATGGAATAAAAATAATATTTTATAACTTCTTAATTATCTCTACAGTTTTATATCCATGTTTATTTTATTATTCCATTAGAAAAAATGATAATAAATTAAATAGCTTTTCCAAAAAATTTTGATTTTTAGAAAATATCCATGATATGTTCATTTGATGAGGTTAAATTTATAATGATATTTATTTTTAATATCACAAATATAATGAAAAAAAATATTTATGTATGGTTAATAGTATAATAAATATAATTTTAAAAAAAGTAATATAATTATAATTTCAACCATGTTTAGTGGTGATGGAAAGTAGAAAACATCATACATGTAGGCAGATGTCAAAAAGTATGTGAAACAATATCATTATTTTATGAATGGTTTTTGTGGTTGGTAAAAAATTATATCCCTTTATTATTATTAAATTTATTTATATTAATAATAATGATTTAATTATAATTACCTTTATAGGGAAAATAATATTAACTATAAAAAGAAACAAAATGTTTGATCTTGGTTGATAACATTACATCCCTCATTGTATGTTCACAAATGATTAACACTATTAGATCCATTAACATGATAATTTATAATTAAAATGGATTCTAGAATTTAGCAGAATGGTTTATTTTATAATTAGATGAATTATCTATTTAAAGAATTATTTATAATGACAAGAGAAATGGGTAGGTCGATGGTGGAATTTATAAGTTAGAGGAGAGGTATTTTGGAAATAATATAAAGGTCGGTGTTCATAATAAAGGGACAACTAGATTAGATAATTGCCAGTAATGGATTTTGTGAAGAATTATACCATTCACCAAAATATATGTTTTAAACGTGTTTTTTTCATTTCATTCATTTTTTTTGTTTCTGTTAATATTTTTCTCACCATGATAAGTAGTGTATCATTAAAAATTTAATTTTTTTCTACAAAAAAACAATACATCATATATATATTTAAAACACTGATTAATTTTATGAATTCCATTTTATTTTATTTTATTTATATTAGTTATAAAATTTAATTTTAATAAAATAACTCAAAATCATAATAAAAATTGTTTTTTGGAAAATATATTTTATGCCTAAAATTGAGATTGGGAAAAAATTATTAATATTGTTTATTTTTATGAAATTATTTAGTTAACTGATATAAAAATAAATTTAATTTATATTTCAAAATTATATAATAAAAATACCACCATTTTTAATTTTAATTAAAATATAATCTTCAAAAAATAATTTTATTAGTATAAATTTATATTTATTTTTGGAAATTTAATCATTGGGGTTTTAAAATATAACATAGTAATTTAAAATGAATAAATTTAATCTGTAGAATAAATACATAATCTAATAAAATTTTAATAGGTTATTAGCTAATAATTGATTATTAAAAATGTTATAATTATTATTGTGTTTGTAACAGAATATGTTTTCAGTATTTACATAAAAATTGTTTTGGAAATTTATAAAAATATCATATTAAGATAATGATTATATATTTCATTCAAATATGAATGTAATTTTATTAGATTCAATTTATAAATTGGGTGAAAATTATTTTAAAATATAAATGATTAATTAATCAGTTTTATGAAAAATGTACAATAAATCATGAATGAAAATTTTTCTTATCATGATAGCACTAGTTGGTTTTGTTTTATAACAGTCTAAACAATATCCCAATGGTTATATTATCTCCATGAATTAATCATAAAATAATGTAATATTTTATTTGTTATACTACTGAACATGAAATATATATATATATGTAAAATGAGACCCCCTAAGATATCATGAGATGGATTCTATTGAATTTATTACATGTATTGTGTTATATGATACACCAATATTAGTTTTCCCTATACTCAATACGATATTTTCTTGAATTAAACGCAACACTAACTTGGCTTGTGCATCCTTCCATGATAGCTTGTGTTGTACACAATACCAAGTTTCACTAAACAATGATATATTATTTATATATTATAATTTAATGAGATATTAAGTATCCATTATGATAATTATTAACCACATTTTGAATTTTGTATAAAATTAACATTAATCTAAAATTTTTTCTTTCCATGAGATAAGAACAACTTAAATTTTTCAAAAAAAAGTATTTCTCAAAAAATACATTTCTTATGCCTTTTGATGGTGCACCCATTATAAATTTAGTTTTTAACAATTTTATATATTTTATATATCAAAATTAATTATTCTTCTCAAGAGGGGCATTAAAATTTACTTTCTGAAATTTTGGTACTTTTTCTAATAAAATTTATTTTTTAATGAATAGTGAAAAATACTCCATTAAAATTCAAAATTGCATTTTCAAATAATATATTTATATAGTTATATTATCTTTTTCATTGGTTTTAATGTGTAATTAGATTATGTTTTTATAATTTAATTAAATTTTGGACAATGAATTTTATTTCACATTTAAATTGGACATAAACCCTAGATAATCTTTTGAGATGATTTTACTTCTTAAAACCCCGATTTTTTTGTTTTAACAAGAATTTATTCTAAATTAATTTCTTCCAATTATGTGTTTTGAATAATGAAAAATGGATTCCATTTTTGGAATATTTGGCCAAATTTTGTTACTATGTTACTTTTATTTATAGGCTTTATGAATAGTATCATTAGTAATGACTTTTATTACCATAGTTAAAGGTAAATAAGGTAATTAAAGGTAAAAATAATATTATAAAATTACCTTCACACATGTAAAAATTATATTGAATGAATAAATTTGACCCTTACAATCTATGGTTTGATATGGAATCACTTAATGGCTACATTCCAATGAAAATGACATTAATTTAAAAAAATAATGAATGTGAAAAAAATGTCAGATTCTAATTTTTTATAAGTATATTATTTTCAATTTTGGGATTTCCAAGGAATAAAATCGACTATAAGTAGTCTCTGGAAAGGTTGTATAATTACATACATCATATGATTTTATTTATATTTTTTTTATATTAAATAATTACCATAAATAATTACACCATATTTTGAATCATATATTATTTTATTAATAGAAATATCAAATAAATGATATGAAAAGTCTTAAAATAAATATAATTTTATTGAAATAATTTCATCTTGTACTTTTATGGTTGACTTTAACATTTTGTTTATGGTTTAAAGTCGTTATTTTGAACATATCATTATTATATGATATTCCTAAAATTTCAACTATAAAATAGTTTCTAAATGGACACTAATGATATTTGAAATAAATAATATTTAAAAAAAAATTAATAAAAAATCCTAAAAATATAATCTTCGGCCACATAATTGTAATTAAGATAAATATGTCACCAATTGTCCCATTATGCATCCTTTGGAATTTTTTCCTGATTATATTAACACATAGTAAATAAAAAAGACCTGTTGACATGGTAAGAGTTAAAGGAATTAATTATGGGTAAATCGAAATTATAAGGTTTAAAATAAAACCAAAACATGTATAAAAAGAATATTGGATGAATCTGATTTAATACGTAACACAATATATTTGATTTTGATTTATTTAGTGGAAACTGGTACATAAAAATAAATTATATATTATTCAAATAAAAGATAGTTATAAAATATCACTATCATGAATTATAATATCTTTTTTGTGTCCGCATAGATCCAAAATCAATGTATGAGGGAATCTAAATGTCAATTTAGATATAAATGAAACCATTTTCAATATATGAATTTATTTTTAATTTATATTTATTATATAATTACCTTAAAAGTCTCTTAAATTATAAAACAATATTTATTCAATTAACATGAAAATTGAACTAATGATTTTAAAAATATTAATTTTGTTATATTTTGGTTTAGTTAATGTGTCTAACAAATTACCAATATCTAAAATATATATTATAGATGTGTGAAAGAATTATATTCAAAATCCCACTTTTTCATGTTGTATTTCAAGTAAATTTATATAAATAGTATTAATTTAGAAATAATAATATCTTAATGAAATATTTTATTCTTAAATTATTCAAAAATCACAAAAATGTTAAATAATCACAAGGGGATAAGATTTGGTAAAAAATGTTTTAAAATTTTCATTTATGGGCCATCTATAATTATTTAGATCCTGAATAGTCTTATTATATTTTAATATTTTAAGAGTTTCCTAAAGTGCTCATCTTGTCTATTATAAAAACTAATCTACTCCCACATTTCCTCACACCTCCTTGTGACTTCGAGCTTGACCAACCCCTACAAAATTCATCTATCAAAATTCATAGTTATCTTCTGGATTTCATGGTTTTTTTAAAAAGTCTATCCCTATTGTCTCTAAGAAGATATCCAGCGAATGTATTATGAAGAAGAGGATGTGACCACACCATTGACTAACAAAAGGTACAAGGTAAGGGAAAACATTACGAATCTATTTTTAATCCGATATTGTTTATTCATAAATATTTACTCTGGTATAATTTTCATCCACATCCATGTTTCCGAAATTTTTATTTAAAAATATTCTTCATATCCTTCTTTATATCTTAAAATTTAATTTTACCCACTGGTAAATTTTTACTAAATAATATGAATGGAATATTTTGTTATTTTTGTTATGAGTAACTTTTGGAATTTTTTTAGAAAAGTATGAGAAGAATGTTTTTAACATATATGGCATGAATTTAATTTTATGTATTCATAATGCCTTATTTCCATAAAGCTTCCGCTACATGATTTCAAGTTTAATTTAAACTATATTTTCTTATTTTAATATTTCATGGAATTTTGGGAATAGAAAATGTTTTTGAAGAAGAAAGGTTGTTTTCCTCATGAATTAATCTCAAGTATTTTATCAAATTTATTTTCCATCTATAATGACATATGGTTATGTTTATACACATATTATTACTTTTTTATTTCGTTTAGGATGAATTTTTTTTTATTAAATTCATTTATCTTATATGGAAGAAGTTATGATTGAATGATGTTTACGAAACCCATTTTTTCTTCTTTAGGTCATGATATTGTGAATGGTTTTTGTTTTTGTGGCACATGTTTGACTAATTTCATTATTAAATTGGTGGGACCAATATCTCTCTCTAATGTATAGGTTAAATATTTATATCTCATGAGATTTACATGACTATAATGACAAGTAAATCTGGTTCCGCGGTATAGGGATAGGATGGAAAGTAGAGATGGTTCAGTATTTTATGGTTGGATCACCATTTAATATCTTTTTAGTAATGGATTTTTTCTACTATGTTGATATTGGAAACAATTACATGGATTCTATGTAAATTATATTATATTCTTAATTATTTTATAGAATTCTATGTTTCATGACAATGCTCCATTATCATGGTTAATGCTCCTTTTTTATGTTGTCCGTAATAACTACCATGATTTATTTCTTGACTCCTAATTTTGATATTTAAACATTATGTGAATGTTATAACATTCTTATGTATATGGTTTGTTTTATGCTTTAAATAATTACCCTTAGTAATAATTTGTGTCCACCTTTTTTATTTTTTCTTTTCCACGTGATATATATAAAAGTTTTAGATAGGAAAACAAAAGGAGAAGATATTTATGGGAGATGTTGAAGATCCTTTAAAAAATTAGAAGATTATGTTCCATGTTTACAAAGACACTAATATAATATTTTCCATGGGAATATATTTTTGTCATGTTTTAATTATTCAAAAAATGTAATGTAATTTCCCTGAACGACAACATTGGGTCTTTAGAGTTGGTATCAGATTGAAGGATTATTAAACCTTTGGAAAATAAGATGCGAAAACTTTTGTGAAATATATAGAGATATTTCTAAGGTATGTCTAGGGATTTCCCTAAGGGTATGTATAAATATAGGTTACAATCCTATAATTATGGTAACAGTCTTGAAAAAACTATGATTAAACCTAAGATGTTAGATATGGAAATTAATACCCCTTTATTTTATTTTTACCTGGTATTATTTTTTTCTCACACTACTCTTTTGGGGTTTTAAACGATGGATGGAACCCGACGGAACTGTGTTAATTATTAATGTGTAGTGCAATGTAAGGATTGTCCACCTAAACATCCACATTTTATGCGAGATGTAATGAAAAATAGTATTTCTATAGATACAGAAGATATGAATCATTCTGTAAATCCAAATGAGTAGATAAGGGAACAACATTTTTTTTGAGTCATTAATGAGGCAATGTCCACCATCATTCAGTGGGCTTCTGAACCACTCATTTCTAAAAAATGGTTCTGTACTATTGAAAAAATATTTTCCATCCTTTTCTATTCAGAACATAGAAAATTAATTTTGGTTGTCTCTCATTTAGAACGTGACGTAGACTATTTGTGGTCTCTAATTAGGAATACAATATAGCAAGATGAAATTGAATCCATGAAATAAGATGAGTTCAAGATCTTCATTTTCAATAATTACTTCCCTCATATTCATAAAAAAAGATAGAAAGTTAGTTCTGGAGCTTATGAAAAAGGACGATGAATCCATTGGCACGTATGAAGAAAATTTAACAATACATTCAAGGCATGCTTCTGGATTTATCATCCAACCTAAATTTAAGGTTGATCTATTCTTCTGTGGCCAAAAACCGTATATTCGATTCGAATTAGATATAAGAGACTTCAGTATATATGAATATATTGTGTGTTTTTATATCACAGTAGAAATGAAAATAGTTTTTATACATCATTCTCATGATTCTAAAAAGAAAAAGAAGATGGAGTTCAAAGGAAATCAAAAAACAATGGTGAAATGAAGTTGATTGTTTCCTTTATGATCAATGTTTTTAAAAAAGGATGGTGTAGATTGTCTTATAGAGACAAGAATTTGAATAATGTGTAGAAAATAATGTCATCAAGATGCTGAGTTCAAATATAATTGGAAAAATGTTGTTGATGATGTGAACAGAGAAAACGCTACGGAGAATGAACCTCACACACTTCAATGATACAAGTGGAATAAAATGGGGCATTATACTGGCCAATTCCCAAATCCAAGGGTTAATGCTGATCAACATCAACAATCTCTTAAGTCCAATGATAATGGAAAATCACATGTGATCACTATTGGTGATGTTGAGTATGAAAACGAAGTGGTGTAATGATTATGGTTTTATGTAATGAGAGTCCAAAATAGTGTTGTATGATATCATTTGTAGTATTTTGGAATATTGGAAAATCATTGTATTGATCCATTGTGTTTTTCCATAATTATATGGTTCCACTTACCATGAAAATTGAATGAAATATTTTTTGAATGCTCATGATATGCGTATAATGAAGTGATAAAGAAATAATGAGATGTTTTATAGTGCTATCACTGTTTGAGTATATAGATTTTTTTGGTATTTTTAGTGTGTGGAAATAGTTGATTTTTACAGAATTAATGTTTTCACTAATGTTATATAGTAATTCATGTCATTACCATGTTTCAATAGAATACATGAATATGGTATTCCCATGATTGGAATGTTATAACCAAGAAATACAAATGAGATATGGGAGTCAAATATTAAGTAAATTTAGTTCACCTCATTCTAATGTTTTATAGGTCATGTTTCTCTAAGAATTGTATTATTGTCCTTTGATGGATTGAATAAGTTATATTATAGTATAAGTGTGTTAGAATAATTTATTAACTCACTATATGTGGAATTATGCAAATTTGATAACATGTTATTACCTTATTGTTCAGACAGATGGAATGACATTACATTCTATCGCATGATATGCTAACACTTCAAGAATGAAAAATTCAACATCATTTATTTACATAAGAGATGAAGTGGAAATTGTTCAAGGAATTATCAACGATGAAATTGTCCTAAAATCAAGAAAGTGTTTATTCATATGCAAAAAAGTATCAATTTTATGAAAGGGATCCTGAAACCAAAAATGTTACCCTAGTATATTCTAATCCAATTAATAAGACGGTCCATTAAATCGTCATAGATTTATGGATTTCTAGTAGTTAAATTTCCCCAAACCGTATTCTATTTCCCCATCCATCATAATTTTATGTTTATATTTCTCTTCTATATCCATGTTTTCACCTCTCACCTATGTTCATCTATGTCGAAACCTAGTGATGATATACATTGGGTAACCATTATGTTATTATCATTCATTCTTAAAATTAAGTTTTAGTATTCCTTTATAAAATTTGGGTTTCCATGAACGAAACATTCAAGTAGTAAACCCTTTATAACCCTAATAAATTTTGCATAAAAAATTCATTTTAATGGGGGTAGAATGTGACACCCTGAGATCTCATTAGATATATTATTTTTAATTTATTTTATGTTTTATGTTGTACTATTCACCATGATTATCATTCCCTATACACAATATCATATTTTGTTGCTCTAAATTCTACACTAACTTGGCTTTCACGACCTTCCTCGATAGATTGTGTTGTAGGCAACACCGAGTTTCAATAAACAATGATTTATTATTAAAATATTATTATTTAATGGGATATAAAATAGCCATTATGAATATTATTAACCAAATTTTAGATTTTGTATAACATTAACATTCATCTAATGTGTTTTATAAACATTATATAAGAACAAATTCAATTTTTCGGATAAAAGAAATATATTTTCTAAAAAATAGATTTTCTACCTTTTGATAGAATAGTGATTCTAAATATAGTTTTCAAAAATTATATACATTCTATTTTAAAAAATTAAATTCTTCTTCAGAAGCGGAATATAAAAATTTATATTTTGAAATTTTGGTATTTTTTCTGATAAAATTCATATTTTGATGAATAATGAATATACTGCATTTTAATTCCTAACAAACATTTCATCTAATTTATTTTTATAGTTAGATTATCATTTTAATTTGTTATTGTTGGTCAGAGTGGATACTCAAGAGGGGGGAGGGGTGAATTGATTTCAAATTAAAATTTCTGTTAAAAATATTTCTCTAAAAATCTTCCAATTAAAAAAAATTAAACTATATTGAATCTATACAGAGTGTAATGGTTCAATCAGTTTCTCAAAGATTGATTAGGTCTCAGTTAACTTAATCTGAAGATTAAATTAACTTTTGAAACTAACTTACTAATTTAAAATAAGTATAAACTCTTGCTAATTTAACTATCAAAGTAAATTTAAAATAGTTTTGTATTTCAAAGTAATAGCAGCGGAATAAATATATAGTTTACATATAGACTTAAATTAAAATGCACCGTAGAGTTAACCAAGAGGTTCAGTCTCAAGACGAGACTTAGTCCTCTCAACAATTTATTTAAATTGATCCACACCCTATGTCGAGGATAACAACAGTGAACGACTGTCCAGGCCACATAGGAACCTCTACCACAGTTCTTTGTGGGAAAGAAAAAAAATGAACAGGACACACAAAGACCTCTTCCACAGTTTTCATGGGAAAACAAGTGTAAAAAATTTTGGTTTGAGGATTTAGATATCCTCCAGTTTAGCACAAGATTCAGTGTGTGAGTAAGACGAATAGAGTACATACACTTCTCAAAATTGTCAGTAAAATAATAACTAATAGACAATGTATCAGAGTTTAGAATTCTCTAGTGATTGGTAGTGCAGCTCTGGACTTGTTAGATTTAGAAGAGATGATTCTGAGTCCTTCTGTGGTTTTTCCATTAAAAAATGAGTATCATGATTCAGCTTGATGTTCTTCAAAAGAAAGTGTCTTCTCTGATTTCCAGTGTTCTTCGTATGTTCTTCAGTAGTGCTGGATTGCGTGCATAAGAGTTTTATTTAGATATTGAAAAAATTACCCTTTTCCACTTCGTCGTGTGTTCTTCAGTCTCATATGTATGTTCTAGGAAGAATTAATTCTCTATGCCTTTTCACGCATCCATCCTTTCTTACATCTCGATCTTCCTTCTTTTATTACACGAGCTCTGGTAATGGGATTGATTAAATTTTCATAGATATGAGGTACAGTCTCTGGACATGCCAACAACTATCATTAAATTTCATTAATTGCATTAATAACATCAATTATGACCGTTAGAATTAAATTCGAATTTATAGAGGTTCAAACAGTTTTCATGACTATCGGTGAGTCATGAATTCGGTGAGACATTTTGAATCTGCATCAGTTTTGGTTGCATCAGCATCGATGTCTCAACATCACCATTGTATTAACATCAGTGTCTTAGAATCGGTAGCTTTGTATCGGTAGATTATTATCAGTGTCTTAGCATCGGTGTCTTAGCATCGGTAGCTTAGCATCGCTATCACTTTGGACCTTTGATAGTTATCAGTGAGACCATTCATCATCGGTGCGACCCTTCTTCATCAGTGTGACCATTCATCATCGATGCGACCGATCATCATCGGTGCGACCATTCATCATCGGTGCGATCGTTCATCATCGGTGCGACCATTCATCATCAGTGCGGCCATTCATCATCGGTGCGACCGTTCATCATCGGTGCGACATGAAAATGACCATCGGTGAGTCAAGACATGGAATTATTACAAAGTGTCTGTTCAATCTAGAATATGTCCATGTCAACCATAACCATACATAGATCACATATAAACAATTGTGGATATGATTTAAACACATTTAGAACATGTTGAACAATAGACTAAAATGAAATAAATAAAACTACGATTTGTGATTGTTAAAATAACCATTCCACAGAGAGTTCAACAATCTCCCCCCTTTTGATAATCACAAATCAATGGCTTAAATGACGAGAGAATATAGTATGTCATTCATTATGCCCCCCCTATAAAAAATAATATATGCCAACAGATAAAACATGGTTAGAATTGCAACCAGAAAATATATATAACTGAGGCATTCTCCACTTTCAACATTTCTCCCCCTGTGTATACAAGCATGTGATAAATATCCATCATGGGCGCATATGCACATTCAGTTCACCCATCCAGATACATGATTCATCCAGATACATGATCTCCCGGAGATTGCATGTTCATGCTTGATTCCCCTGTTTTCTCTCCGTGATTTCACTCCATGATTTCACTCTGTGATTTCTCTCACCCTTTGGGATTATCAAAAAGAAGATATAATGCCGATAAGTGAGAATATTTAATACCAAAAATGAGTACACATATTACAGACAAGAGGGTATAGTTCAACAGAACAAACACCCTATCAAAAATTGAATGTAATAGCTATTTCTCGGGGTGCAAGGGAGCTTTACCTTTAGCAGTAGGTGGAATTGAAGGTCCAAAAGGTTGTTGGGTAGAATGTAGAACTAGTCTTATAGAGAATGGAGGTAGGACAACTCGAGATGGACGAAATGTGGGTTCTAGGGCCACTTGCTGTGAAGAAGGTCATTCTGAAGGTTGATATTGAACGACTGGTCTAATACTGGAAAGAGCTTGAGAAATATACATCTGTCCAGGAGCAACTTCTGATGATTATAGAGTCTCAACTGTAGGAAAAACAATGGATTTTTCATTCACATGATGGTAGGGTTTTAGCAAGTTGATGAAGTCCTGAATGACTTCTCCACCGTACTTCATGGCTTTTTCAAAATCATGCTTATTTTGCATGAAATTTTCTAAAGTGGGGGTAAAATCTTATAACTACTGAAATTGAGTGTTAAAAGCTTAAGTCACTGGAGGGTGTCTGAAGTTATCCTCGATTACTTTAAAATAATGATTCAACTCGTGCTTTGTGTAGATCTTAGAGAAATAATGGTCTACTTTCTCCTTAATCTCCTTTTGTGCTTTTGTAGCATCAGCCGGATACAATTGTACCATTTTATGAACATGATCACTATTCTCTTTCATTTTCTTCAAAGAATCTAAATCTAAAATCTTCCCAAGAGCTTCCAGATCATCTCTAACAACATCCCTTAAGCTATCTAATTCACGACCAGGGATCTTGGTTACCTTGGCATTGCCAGCCTGAGCAATAACCTGAGTAATATCAGCTTTCAACTTCCTCAAATATGATTTCTTCAAATGTTCTATCAGATTTCTTAAAACTTCCACCATACCAGAGATGGTTGTTCTGAACTCTCCTGATATAGAAACAAGATTTCTTCCTAACTCTATAAGTTTTTGATTCAATGAGGCAATATGCCTGTCAATCGATTCACTGTAATTGCACAAGTCTGGTTTGATAAGGCTTTCCACTCTTTGAGCCAAATCATTCATAGCAGCATCAGATAAAGTCAAAGGAGTAGGAGCAATAATATGAGATAACTCGCTTTTCACAGTCTCCCTAACATCATGAATCAATTCAACCTTGAAATTATAAAAATCTCACTGAGTAACTCCCGGATCAGGTCTACCTCGAGATACTGAAGGATCAGGTCTGACATATGTTCTTTGCAAAAACTCGGCAAAAAATTGAGCCTTAACAAAATCACTTATGCCTGCAAGATCCACTTCTACACCTTCCCCTTCCTCTGGGTAGTCTAATCCAGGAACAGTAAGACCTGGATTCTCTTCCCATGACGATTTCCATGAATGGTATATAGGTTTTACAAACTGAGCTCGTCCAGAATTTTCAGGAAGGAATTCTCCATCCTCATCACTCTCAAACTGTTCTATCCTATTTGCCTCAGGGACATTTTCTTAATCAATTGGTTGGGGTTGAGGATCATCTAGAATCACATTTTGACCTTTAATAGGTCGAGCATCAGCATCATCATCATCAGCATCATCACCATTACTTTCACTGTCACCGCTACCACCATCACCATCAGCATCACCCTTATCACGATCACCACCTTCATCATCATCATTATCATTAACTGATCTCTCACTATAACTGTCTGTAATTCCGGATTCATACTCCTCAGAAGTTGATTCAGTAGTCTCGCCTTCTTCTTCATCATCTAAAAGCGGTTCAATTTCTGGTAAATTTAGAGGACTTGCTGAACCAAATTCCATCCTTCTTCTCTTCGGGATAAAAGTATCAGGATCACTCCTTTCATCATGAGATGATTCAACCTCTTCTTCAGCATTTAGATTCTCATCAGCTTCTCCTTTTTCTTCTATTCCTTTCTTACTGGATTCACCTGTTTCTTTAGGAACAACCACTTCCTCTTCTTCATCTGAATAGATCACTTCCTCACCGGATTTTAAGGTAGGATCTCTTACTTTCCTTGGTCTCCTTGGATGATCAATAGGATTGAAGGACTCATATAACTTTTCTTCATCAGCAACCCAAGCATTCTTCCATGGGTTCCAATTGATTTTCATTATCTTATAAATAATTTTGTTGAAACAAAAGCTAACCGATGAGTTACACTCATCTCCATCGTCCACACAGCCTAAGAATTTCATCAAGGGAGAAATATGTTTAGAATAAAATGAAGTAGTAGCTTTCATTGAATGTTTTATCATCTCAACAATATGCTGGGAAAAATATCTACATAGATTGATATTTTCACCATTCAGCAAAAGAAATATCATAAAATCATCTTGATACTTTACTGTAGCAAAATCACCTTTTCTCGGACTTACCTGATGTTGAATAAATTTCAACAGGATTTAGTTCTCACCATCCATCTCAGCAGAAATTATCCTTCAGAATTCAGACATCCCAGTCAAAAATTCTAGGGCTATCTCATAAGAAAACTAATCAGTTGTGGGAGGAATATTACCAGAATAGTCCTTGTATCTTCCATTGTGAGGTACTCCTAGACATTTAGCCCATTGTTTTGATGAAAACATAATATTTTTTCCATTTACTATAGAAGACATTCTCGGAGCCTCTACTCCATACAAATATATATACAGGTTCAAATAGAACGCATCCACCAACATCAGGTAAAAGAATCTATCATTATTACATAACCACTCCTTCTAGACTTGAGTTTCTAACACTTTCAAGAGAACAGACTTGCTAGATAAAACACATTCTGAACAAATTTCCTTTTTAGCTATAACTTCTCATTTTTCTAGCTCCGGGTTCACAGACCTCTGCGTCGTAATGCTCGACTCACCTCGAGCGCTCTTTACAGGTGAATTTCCTTCAGATTCCCTACGTTGTCTCTTTTTCATGGACATTTTGAGGTTTTGAGACAATCAAGAGGCTTGGAAAGATTCCAAAGTCTCGGGTTACAGAGAAGAGAGGAGAGAGTTCGGCGAGAAATGGAAGGTCAACAGTCTTTAGAGAATGGAATAGCCACGTGTCATTATTTGTATAATTTAGGGTTATAAATAATAAAATATTGATTAGGTAAAACAACGTCATTTTAAACAAACAACAATGATTTTGAAAAATAGTACGACCCAATTGGTAGTACTAATCGACAAGGCATATCAGTTTGATAGATCGGTTACACAGATCAGTTTGACAGATCGGTTTCACAGATCATTCATACCTAACACTTGTTTAATTGAGTTTAACCTTTCACAATTTATGGTCGTGGTGAAAATATCGGCAAATTGATGTTCAGTACCTATAAACTCAAGAGTAATATCACCTTTTTGGTAGTGATCTCTCAAAAAGTGATGTCTGAAATCAATGTGTTTGGTTCTAGAGTGAAACACAGGGTTCTTTGAAATATTAATTGCACTAGTGCTATCATAATTAATTGAAATATTATTAAAATCATATCCATAGTCCAAAAGAGTGTGTTTCATCCATAGAATTTTTTCACAACAAATACCTACAGCAATGTATTCTACTTCAGCAGTAGTTAATGAAACAGAGTTCTTTTTATTACTAAACCAAGATACTAAGGATTTTCCCAATAAATGACATGTTCCAGATGTTCTCTTTTTATCTAACTTGCAACCAGCAAAGTCAGCATCTAAATAACATATTAGCTCAAAAGATTGTCTTTTTTGATAAAACAAGACTAAGTTTACAGTATGTTTAAGATACTTAAAAATTTATTTAACAACAAGTAAATGAGATTATTTCTGGTTAGCTTGAAATTGTATACAAATACAAACACTAAACATAATATTTGGTCGACTAGAAGTAAGGTAATGTAAGCTTCCAATCATACCTCTGTAATTGGTTTGAGCCACTGGTTTCCCAGTTTCATCTGCATCCAATTTACAGACTGTACTCATAGGAGTATAAATTTCTTGAAAACTATCCAAACCAAAACGTTTTAGAATATCCTTTGTGTATTTACTTTGATTCGAAATAATACAATTTTCATTTTGAAAAACTTGAAAACCAAGAAAATATTTATGTTCTCCCATTATACTCATTTAAAATTCATTTTTCATACTCTTTGAAAATTAAGTACATAAAGAATGTTTAGAAGATCCATAAATAATATCATCAACATAGATTGTTCTACTAAAACATCTTTAGAAATTATTTTAATAAAAAGAGTTGGATTAGAAATCCCTTTAGTAAAACTTTTTGAAATAAGAATATTACTAATTCTATAATACCAAGATCTTGGATCCTGTTTTAAGCCATATAAATCTTTAGAAAGTTTAAAAACATGATTTGGAAAATGAGGATTAATAATTCCAGGTGGTTGTTCAACAAAAACATCTTCAATAATAAAACCATTTAGAAAATCACTTTTTACATCCATTTGATATAACTTAAAATTCAGATGAGCAGCATATGCATATAAGATCATAATGGATTCTAATATGGATACATGTGCAAAGGTTTCCTCATAGTCTATACCTTCTTCTTGATTATATCCTTGTGCAACTAGCCTAGCTTTGTTTCTAACCATGTTTCCAGACTCATCAACTTTGTTTCTAAAAACCCATTTTGTGCCTATTGTTAAAGTGTCCTTAGGTATGTACACTAATTCCCGGACATTGTTTCATTCAAATTGATTTAACTCTTATTGTATAGAAATTTCCCAAAATTCATCATTTATAGCATCATTGACATTTTTAGGTTCTAGCTGTGAAAGAAAGGCCTGATGTTCAACCTGGTTTCTTAGAGAAGCTCTAGTTTGTGTCCCCCTATCAAGATTACCTACAAAAGCATCCAAAGGATGATTCTTTAGAATCCTTGTTGATCTAGTAAAGGTAAGGCTATATATTTCAGGTTCATCTATAGCTTTGGGTTCAATAGAAGAAGATTCTAGAATATCTCCAGAACTAGATGTTTTTATTGAAGGTTCTTTAGATTTTTCATTAAGGTCCAAAACAGATAAATCTTCTTCAAGATTTTTAAGAGATGTTTTAAGCTCATGTGGATCAGTTTCATCAAACTTGATGTGAACATATTCTTCCACACATTTGGTACTCTTTTTAAAGACTCTTTAGGATTTTCTATATATTGAATAACCAAGAAAGATTCCCCCATCACTTTTAGTATCATACTTGTCCAGATTATCCTTTATATTAAGAATAAATACTTTTCAGCCAAAGACTCTAAAGTAACTAAAATTTGGTTTTCTATTATTTCACAACTCATATGGGGTCTTCTTAAGAAGTGGTCTAATTAAGACTCTATTAAGGATATAACAAGTTGTATTTATAGCTTCAACCCAAATCTAAATAGGCATGTTATACTCATTAAGCATGGTTCTAGCTATTTCTTGAAGGGTTATATTTCTACTTTCTACTACAACATTCTGCTGAGGTGTTCTAGGAGCAGAAAAGTTGTGACTATATCCATTGTGTGAGCAATAAGATTCAAAGTCTTGATTTTCAAACTCACGGCCATGATCACTTCTTAGAGTTTTAATATTAAGTCCACTAATATTTTCTACAGATTTGGAGTATCTAACAATGTAAGAACAAGCTTCACTTTTGTGAGCTAAGAAGTATACCCATGTATATCTAGAAAATTCATATACTAGAACATAGACATAGTGATTCCCATTTAAACAGGAAACTCTTGATGGTCCAAAAAAATCCATGTGAACCAACTCGAGAGGTTGAGAAGTTGAGACTTCTTTCTTTGATTTAAAAGAAACTTTATGTTGCTTTCCCTTTTGAAAGGAATTACAAACATTGTAAATTGGGAATTCATGTTTAGGTAGGTCTCTAACCAAGTACTTACTAGTTAGTTTTCTAAGTGAACGGATGTTGTAGTGTCCTAATCTTCTGTTCCAAAGTAATGACTCATTATGAAAAAAATTTAAACAAGTAACATTTTTCTTAGCTAAAGAATTTAAGTCAACTACATAAACATTTTCATTTATTAAAGCAAAAAATTCTAAAGAATTTTTATAATTTAAAGCATTACAAAAATCATTTTCAAATTTGACATTAAAACCATCATCACACAATTGATAAATACTTAATAGATTATATTTTAGTCCATCAACAAATAAAACTTTGGAAATTAAAACTGAATCAGTGTTACCGATTTGGCCTAGGCCAATAATTTTCCCTTTAGAATTATCACTAAAGGTGACATGGCCTCCATCAATCATGATTAAACTTTTGAAACATAAATAATCTCAAGAAATATGTCTTGAACATCCAATATCCAAGTACCATACCTTCTTGTGAGAACTCTTCAAATAGGTTTCATACAAAAAAGGTTTAGATGGAAAATGACTTTGGCACCCAGGTCTTCTTGGGTCCAGACAGGTTAGAAATCAATGATTTTGGTACCCACATTTGTCTTATGGGTTTAATACAAATTACAGAATCAAAAGATTTTGAAAGATAAACTTTATTTGATCTATAACTATGTGAATCATTAGTTGAAGCATATGAATGTCCAGAACTAGAAATACTAGTATTTTTCCCTGATTTAGGAATAAATATATTATAAGTAATCTGTCTCTGTCCAGGTTTGTAGCTTATTCCAGTATTGTATTTAGGTGAAACTTTCTTTCCTAGATTTTGAGTTACTCTATCCTTCCCATTTGAAAATTTTTTTAAGTATTTTATATGTTTCTCAGTAGACATTTTCAGTTTTGTTTTTTCCTTTAGAAGTTGATCATTTTTCCCTTTTTCAATAGTAAGTTCCGTTTTATCAGTAATAGTGCGAGCATTATGTTTCTTAAATGATTTGTATTTATTCTTAATTCATTGCATGTCTCTTCTAGAATATTACAATATTCAAAGAATTCCACAGTAGTCATGTTTTCAGAATCAGAATCAGATTCTGTATCATCTCCAGAATAATAAGAATTTAAACCATGAGTATCTAATGTTACCTCAGATGTGTTGGTCATGAAACACATGTTGGCATGATTCTTCTCAGAATCAGACATTTCAGATTCACATGTACTGTCCTCAGATGCCCTCCAGGTAGCCCTTATAGATTTCTTGTACTTAATGTCTTTGTAATCATATTTATTCTTGAATTTTAACTTTGAGAAGTCTCCTTTAATGTGTCCTTTTATTTTGCACTCGTAGAAAACAACTTCGTCACTTCTATCTGGATTTTTCTTGTCTTTCTTCCAATGTCCCTTATTGTCATACTTTCCCTTTTAATTTTATTTTCTGAAAAATTTCTTCTTCTTATAGAATTTCTTAAACCTTCTGGCTATCTGATCCATTTCAGTATCACTATCAGAATTTGAACTTTCACTTGTTGGACTGTCAGTTTGTATTTGAGCTTTTTCTTTGACCTTGATCTTTAAAGGAGTAGTCTTGAAAGCCACTGATTTCCTTTTTGTTTCATCAACATCCTCTTTGTTTACTTTGAGTTCTTACTCATACATCATTAGTTTTCCAATAAGTTATTTGACAGACAGAGCTCCAATATCACTTGATTCACTGATTGAAATAGATGTGCTTCTCCATCAGCCTGGTAGACATCTCAAGATTCTCATGATTTGTTCCTTTGCTGGAACAGCTTTAACAAGTGAATTCATTGTGTTGACTATCTCATTGAACCAAAGATACATATCAGAAATGGGTTCATCGGTTTTCATTTTAAATTTATCATATTTAATAGTATAAGTATTCAATATCATTTCATTAACATTAGTTTTTCGTTCATGGGAAACACCAAAAGTATCCCAAATTTCATAAGTAGTTTTGCAAGCAGATATTATGTTAAATTCCTCATATCCTAAAGCAAAGTATAGGGCATTCATAGCTTTAAAATTATTATTGTAAGAAGTCTTTATAGGTTCATCCCAAGTTGTTCTATCAGTTTCTGGAATTTTATATTGGGACTCTATAGTAGTCTGGATATCAAGACCCATACTCTCTAAATGTATTTTTTTTTCAGTTTCCACTAAGCATAGTTTGTACCATTAATGAAAGGTGGAATGTTAGTAGTATCACCCTCTAGTATATTATCCATAACTAGATTTTAGAAAATAAATTTAAAGAGATAAATATTTATAACTAATAGAAATATAAGATCTTTAAAGATGAAACTAAAATCACAGTTGAAACAAAAACAGAGTATTTCAAAAATCCTTTAACAAAAACAACCAATACCTCTGATACCCAATGTTGGTCGGAGTGGATACTCAAGAGGGGGTGAATTGAGATCCAATTAAAATTTCTGTTAAAAATATTTCTCTTAAAATCCCCCAATTTAAAATCAAATTTAAACTGTAGTGAATCCATACAGAGTGTAAGGGTTCAATCAGTTTCTCAATGATTGATTAGGTATCAGTTAACTTAATCTGAAGATTAAATTAATTTTTGAAAATGACATACTGATTTACAATAAGTATAAATAGTTTTTAATTTAACTATCAAAGTAGCTTTAAAATAGTTTTGTTTTTCAAAGTAATAGCAGCGGAATAAATATATTGTTTACTTATAGACTAAAATTAAAATGCACAGCAGAGTTAACCAAGAGGTTCAGTCTCAAGCTGAGAATTATTCCTCTCAACAATTTATATAAATTGATCCACACCCTGGATCGGGGTTAACAATAGTGAACAACTGTTCAGGCAACAGAGGGACCTCTACCATAGTTCATTGTGGGAAACAAAAACAATGACCAGACCACACAAGGACCTCTTCCACAACTGTCATGGGTAAAAAAGAGTAAACGATTTTTTTAGAATTTTGATATCCTCTAGCTCAGTACAGGAGTCAGTGTGTGAGTATGATGAATAGAGTACACACACTGCTCAAAAATGAAGGTAAAATAATCACTAAGAGAGAATGTATCAGAGTTCAGAATGCTCTAGTGATTGGTAGTGCAGCTCTGGACTCATTGGATTTTGCTGAGATGCTTCTGAGTCATTCTATGTTTTTTCTGTTAAAAAAAAGAGTTTCGTGATTCAGCATGATGTTCTTCACAAGAATGTGTGTTATCTGATTTCCAATGTTCTTCGTATGTTCTTCAGTAGTGCTGGATTGCGTGCATAAGAGTTTTCTTTTGATATTGCAAAAATACCCCTTTTTCTACTTCGTCGTGTGTTCTTCAGTCTCTTATGTATTTTCTAGGAAGAATTATTTCTCTATTCCTTTTCATGCATCCATCCTTTCTTGCAGCTCGATCTTCATTCTTTTATTCCACGAGCTCCAGCAATGGAAATGATTACCTTTTCATAGATACGAGTTACTGTCTCCTGACATGCCAACAACTAACATTAAATATCATTAATTTCATTAAAAACATCAATTATGACCGTTATAATTAAATACGAATTTTTAGACGTTCAAACAGTTTTCGTGACTATCGGTGAGTCATGAGATCAGTGAGACATTTTGAATCTGCATCAATTTCGGTTGCATCAGCATCGGTGTCTCAACATCATCGGTGTCTTAACATCGATGTCTTAGAATCGGTAGCTTAGTATCGGTAGCATAGTATCGGTGTCTTAGCATTTGTGTCTTAGTATCGGTAGCTTAGCATCAGTATCACTTTGGACCTTTGATAGTTATTCGTGCGACCATTCATCATTAGTGCGACCGTTCATCATCGGTGAGACTGTTCATCATCGGTGTGACCGTTCATCATCGGTGGGATCGTTCATCATTGGTGAGACCATTCATCATCGGTGCGACCGTTCATCATCGGTGCGAGCGTTCATCATCGTTGTGACAGGAAAATGACTCTCAGTGAGTCAAGACATGGAATTCTTACAAAGTGTCTGTTCAATCCAGAATACATCCAGGTCAACCATAACCATACATTGATCATAGATAAACAATTTTAGATATGATTTAAACAAATTTATAAAAATTTGGACAAGAGACTAAAAGTAAATAAATAAAACTACGATTTGTGATTATTAAAATAACCATTCCACAGAGTGTTCAACAGTTTTAATGTTTAATTTTATTTTGTTTTTATCATTTAATCCAATTTTGGTCAATTGATGTAATTTTACATTTAAACTGGATGTAAACACATAACAATCGTTTGATAAGTTTTAACTTCTTAAAAACCATCATTTTGGTTTTTACAATAGAAATTAAATTTAAATTAATTTCGGAAAATTCTGTATTTCGAATTATAAATAATGGATTCCATATTTGGAATCAATGGGTCTAAATTATGTTAATAGGTTTTTATTATTTTTGGGCATTATAAACATTAACTTTAGTAATTATTTTTATTACCATGGTAAATGGTAAATTCTGTAATTAATGGTAAAAATAATATTATAAAATTACCATAACACCTATCAAAATCTTATTGGATGAATAAATTTGACCCTTATCATCTATAGTTTGAAATAAAATCACTTTATGGCCACTTTCCCAGGAATATGACATGAATATAGAAAAAGTGATGAATGTGACAAAATGTCATACTCTCATTTTAGATAAGTATATTAATTTTAATTTAGGAATTAACAAGGAATAAAATCGTCTATAGGTAGTCCATGTAAATGTAGAATAATTAAATATATCAATGAAATTTATTTATAATTTATAAATATTAAAAAATTATCATTAAAAATGACTCAATAGTGATGCAAGAATTATTTTGTTAATAGAAATATCAAAAAATTGATATTAATAATAATAAAAGAAATATAATTTGAGTGAATTAATGTCATCTAATAATTTTATAGATGGATTTGACATTTATATTATGGTTTAAAAGAGTTTCATTCGAATATATCTCTATGTTATGATATTTCTACAAAGTCAACTATTGAATAGTGCAAAAATTAACATTATAGATATTTTAAATAAATAATATTTTATTATATTATATAAAATTAAAAAAAATATATACATCCAAAAACATATTGTAATATATTTAAATATGTCAATAATGGTCTATTTATGACTCCATTTTCATTTTAGGGTGATTATATTGACACTTACTAAAAAAACGCATGTTGCCATGGTAATAGTTAAAAGAATTTGTTAATGGTAATTCAAAATTATAATATTTAAAAAAACCAAAACATGTTAAAAAAATATAGGATGAATAATATTGAATACGTAATATAATATTATTTATTTTGAGTTGTCTAATGGACACCTCTACATGAAAATAAATTAAATATTATTTAAATAAAATATAGTTACAAAATATCTCTATATTGTATTTTAATATGTTTTTTGTGTCCACATTAGGCCAAAATAAAGGTAGAAACAAATCTAATTGTTTATTTTGATAAAAATGAATCCTTTTTCAAAATATTATTTTTTTATTTTTTAGATCTTATATAATTACAATAAAAGTATCTTTATTTCTAAAATAATATTTATTCAATTAACATAAAAAGAGAAAAATGATTTTATTAATATTAATTTTTTTATATTTCAGATTAGTTAATGCTTATAACAAATTATTAAGATCTATTAGATATATTATAGATGTGTTAAAGAATTTAATTAGAATTACCACTTTGTCTTATTATATTTTATGACAATTTAAATAAATAGTATTAAATTTTCCAATAAAAATATTTTATTGAATTTATTTATAATTAAATTATTTAAAAATAAAAAATGTAAAATAATAATAAGGGGATAATATATGGTTGAAAATGTATTATATTAATCATTTATTATCCATTTTTAATAATTTAGTTCTTTAATAGTCATAATATATTTTAATATTTTAAGAGTTTCCAAAATTTCTCCTCTCCTCTCTCATAACAAGACATATCCTCCCACATTTCATCACACCTCCTTAAGCCTTCTAGTTTGGCCAAACCCTGTCCAGTTCTCCTATAATTATTCTTATTTAACTACTATACATATTGGTTTTCCAAAAATGTCCATCCCTAGTGTCCCTAAGAATAAATCCAAAGAAAGTTCAATAAAGAAGATGTGGTGAACACACCCTCAACTAACGAAAGGTACCAGATAATGGATAACATTGAAAATGTCATTTTTATTTGATATTTTTATTTATAATTACTGAATAGGGTATAATTGTTATCCAAATCCAATTTCATAAATCTATATTTCAATATTTTCTTTATATTCTTCTATAAGTGTTAAAATTAAATTTTACCCAGTAGTGAGTTTTAACTAAATGACATGAATGTAATCTTTTTTGGTTTTTGATACAGGGTAATATTTTTGTTTTCAGAAAATGTATAAGAAGAAAATTTTTTATATTATATGTTATGAATGGATTTATTACTTCTTCATATTTCCTTATTTCTATGAAGCGTTTTCTACATAATTTCAATTTTAATTTCAACTAATTGTCATCTTAAAATTTTCACAACATTTAAAAAAACATTTTTAGAAATAGAAAGTTATTTTTCTTAGGAATTAATCTCAAATATTTTATCAAAATCATTATCCATATTAGATTAAATATTTATATCTTTCTATCCCTATTATTTATTTTATTTGATTGAGTTTATAATGGAATTGTTTTCATGAAATCCATTTATCTTATATGAAATTTGTTATTATGGAATGATGTTTAAGAAACCCATTTTTTTATTCCATAGGTTTTGATATGGTGAATGGTTTATGAGTTTGTAGAATAAGTTAGAATGATTTCATTATAAGATCGGTAGGACTTATATCTCTATCTAATTCATTCAGTAAATATATATATATCATGAGATAGACATGACTGAAATTACATATAAATATGGTTCAGTAATATAGGGCAGGAAGGACATGTAAATCTGGTTTAATAATACATGGCTAGAAGGACATGTAAACCTGGTTTAGTAATGGACTTTTTCCACTATGATGGTCTAGGAAAAAATTCATGGGAAACTATAGAAATTATATTATGGGATTAATAATTTTCCATAATTACATGTTTTATCCCAATGCTCTTTTATCTTAGTTATGTTTATTTTATGATCTACACCTTATGAACTACAAATATTTATTTCATGACCCATGATATTGATATGTAAACATTATGTTAAGGTTTTTACATTCTTATATATAAGGTTTTATTTATGTTATAAATGATTACCCATACTGATCATTTGATATCACTCTTTTTATTTTTTGTTTTCCCAAATATATGAGATTGGTTTTAGGTAGTAAAACAAAAGGGGGAGATCATTAGGGGTGATATTGAAGATCTTTTAGACTGTTAGAAAATTTCATTCCATGTTTCCAAAGGCACTAAACTAATACGGTCCTTGGGCATCCGTTTGGGTCATGTATTAATTATTCCACCAAAGTATTGTAATGTCCATGTTCGTCATGATTGGCCCACTAGATGAAATTTATATATACGACTTCTAGGTAAAAAGAAAATTTCTCAATCATTATATTTTAATAGTTGAAAATCACATTTTGAGATAATTGATAAGATGAAATCATTAAATCAGTTATGTTTCTTCTCCTAGGAAAAAAACCATTTTTAATTTTTTTTATATTGTTTAGGACATAAACATAACATTATCATCTGACGATAGTTATGTGATGAGGAATATATTGTGAAAATTCAATATGATAAATTCATTGTTAAATTTTATAGAGGTATTCTAATTTATCTTTTTAATACACAATAAAATGTTTACATACTTGTATTTGAAGATTTATGTCACCAAAAGTTTACTTATTTAAGTGATACTGAAGAGTCTTCCAGGTAATGAAACAGGATTTTTAAATAATGTTTTATAATTAAATAAACTTTCTAGTGAGGTAAAAATTATGGATCAAATGGAATGTAAGTTTAATTACACAAGATTTTTTCATCCATTTTAATTTTGAATGAGACATAATAATAACATTGAATATAATAGTGAAGTATCAGCTATTGAAGATTTATCGTTTGTTCATGTTGATGTATATGGAAGAACAAAAACATCAAGTATTAAGAGATAATCCTATGATAATTTATTGGTTGATTATTCTAGTAGATATAAATGGGTATATTTAATCACAAAAATATCTAATGCTCTTAATCAGTTGTAGTATCACATGTATATCAAAAAAATAAAAAAATACCTTTGGTTTCTTTCCAAAAGTATCATGGTGGTGGATTTTTAACCTTAAATTTGAAAATTAATATAGTAAATATTTATTAATAATTTTCATACACCAATAATACAAAAAAAATTATTTCATAAACAACAAAATATAATTCATTATGAAAATAATCAAACATTGAAATGTTATTATTCAATTTGGATATATTTTAGGGATGAGGCATTGATTAATTATTATTATACAATGAATTTATTTTCACCAAAACATTTTTTTACAAAAAATCATTATGATTTATTTACAATAAGAATGATAATAAATTATTACATATCAATTTATTGATGAGAAGTATTCACCTAAAATTCAAAATTTTAGGTATGTATATTTTTTCTAAATAGATAAGAAGAAATTTTTATGGTTCATTATACAACTAGTAAGTCATTTTCAATATTTCATACAAGATGCTATGTTATAGATAAAGAAATTCAAATAATTATTGGTGAATTTAATATTTTTTGTGTGACCGTTAAAAAATAATTATTATAATAATGTTTTGAAAAATAAATTAATTATTTTAACAAATGAAATTTTATAAAATGAATAAATAAATACCTAAGATTTATGACCATCGAATTTTCCATATCTGGAAATTAATTCAACAGATTATATGTATACATTTGTTGAAGATCAAAAATATTATTTACCAAAAAAATAATTCAACCTTATTGAATCATCATTTTTATTGTATAATTGGTGATGTAATTCATCTAGTTTAAAATATAATTTCCTAAATAAATCTATGTCATAATCATGCGTTAATATCAATATTTTAACCAAAATAGTACTTATTGCTATCTATAATGAATTTTTTGTAAGGTTTATGTATGAAGAGCTCAGTTAATATTAATGGAACCCTGATTGGGCCCAAGATGAATGTTATATAGATATAATGGTAATTATAGAAAAATGAGTGCTTAAAAAATGTGATGGAAATTTGAAAATTAAAAGTAATAATGAACGGATTACTACAAAATTATATTATCAAGAAGAATAAATATACTATGGTTAATGTTTTCTTTTTGTATTTAGATTAGAATCAATTATTATCATATTATTAATTAATAATCACATATATTTTACCTTAACTCAAACTGAGGTGAAATTATCCTTCAATAATGGTTATGTTCAGTATGAAATTTAGGATGAAAACCCTAATGGTTTCAATGATATTAAATATCTACAAAAATATTAAAAAATAGTAAATAACTCTATGGAGTTAAAATAATCCTGATATCATTGTATGATAAACCTGAAATATATTTTAAAAAATTATTTATGGTAATTAATGTTTTGAATCAACCAATTTCATGAATATAATTTTCAACAACAACATAATTTTGTAAATATAAATTAGTGAAATTATTTTTGACTCAACACAGAAAACTATTCTTGATTCTTTTTATAATCTTCAGAAAAAGTAGTTTGAAATCCACATGATATGAGATCATAAAATATTCCTATGTTTTTAGATTTCCCCAATAAAAATGTGTAATGACCCACCAATTCTCATTGGCTTGAGAGTGCAACGAGTCATTACTAGGCCTTAAGAGACACACCCAAGATGCCGAAGGATGGAAATAATTGCTGAAGGTTTTCAATTACAATTGGGGGATGATTTACCCTTTATGAAAATAAACCCATCCATTAACAACTCACTATATGATTCATGATCAAATTAAGATCAACAAAAAAACTTCATTTATAATAAACCACATCAACGTACACAATAGACGAAGACCAAACCAAACCTCAAAGTACACAGTGGAAAAAAAACACATGACTCCCAAAAGACACCATGACTCAGTGGTCCACAAGCTCCAAGTTCCACAACATCTCCCAAACATCACCACAAGACTCTAGTAATGAGATACTTTACCTTTACCTGTGTCTCAGAAAAAAACATCTTTAAAATCACCAAAGTTCTAAAATAGGGGTGAGTATTAAACTTTGTATGTTTTCCCCAATGACTTCCCTACTCACGCCACTAGGATAGAAAAGTTAGCCACATTTATATAAAAACAGTTTATATAAAACACTTTCACCAAAGAAGTTTATAAGTATATATAAACTTGTTTTTCAAAACCATCCATGCTCAAAATCATCAAAGTGAAATTTAAACCAGCATTTCCAACACGTTATTTTTTCAGAAAAATAACCAAACAAATTTCCAAACCACTTCACAAAATCTTGTTTTGGAAAACCCAACTATTTCCCAAACCCGTGAAATCAATCATGCATGCATCGTTATGACAGTTCAATACTCATGAGCGGTCTCTTGTGGATCTACCAAGTTGTCACAAGGTTATTGGTTCCCATGTGCCATTACACCTTTGGCATCGATCACAATGTCATATTTCAACCATGCCACGTACATATAGATACCATCGTGCCATTAAACGTTTGGCACCGAGCCCATGGTCCAATTTCAACAAAGCCTCATACAATGCAATATGAACACACACTACACATTTCCAACAATCATGCCAAAATCATCATTTCAATAAAACACCTTTTATTGAAAACCATTTCTATCAAAACCAAGTGTGTTCAACCAATTCAAACCATTTCAATAAAACTCCCTTTTTTTATTAAAAACCAATTCCATAAAAACCATTTCAACCTCAAACCATTTCAATAAAACACCATTTTTATTGAAAACCCATTTCTCATCAAACCATTTCCAATTTATGAAATTTCATAATTTAAAACCAAATTTTAAATTCATATAGCCAAATCACTTTTCACAACAATTCACCAAGATTTCACAAATTAATAAAAACCATAAATCATCACTAAAGAATATTTATTCCATGATTTTCAAAATAAATACCATTCAAATAAGAAATTTTAAACTAAGCCAACCAATTCTAACAAGAGGAGTCAATAGTGAAGCAACCTACCTCAACCAAAAGGCGAAACCAAGCAATGGACGAAGAATGCATAAGAAATCCAGGTTGATTCTCCAAGAATCCTCCTTATATATCTTCTCCTAACAAAACCAAGACCAAATCATGTCATATTTGGCATCCACACACATAGATCTTCCCATAACGGTCGTAGATCTATGAAACTGAGAGAAGACGAGAAGTATATCTAAGTAAATCTAAGAAACCAAACAACAACGATCACATACCTCAAGAATCCAGCTTCGATTCACAATAATAAGCCTTCAAATCACCTCCGGAATAATGGGAGAACCAACTTTGACCTTAAGAGAACCAAAATCCCGAGTTAGGGCCACATAGATGCTTTAATGAGGCAATTAGAGGAAAAAACGAATTAGATCCAAAATTTAAGGATCTAATTTAAGTGACTGCAATGTTAGTCTTCACGGTTTGAAAACCCGTGCGCTAACCGTGCGTTAGCTACTGCCTCAGAAACCATTCCCGCACAGCCTCATCTCATGGTTTCCCTTAACTGTGTGCCGATCGTGTGGACGGCACTGCCTCCTCAGTCAGCCACGCATGGTTTGGCCACACAGTTTAGACAAACTGTGAGACACCCATGCGCCTTCCCGTTTTCTTCAAACATCAATCAAGGATCTCTCGACTCTCCCATACGTCACCCTAAACTTTTAAAACCATGAAAAGCATCATGTAAGGGTTACATACCAGAAAAAGGGAGTACTACATTCTCCCCACCATTTTCATTTCCATCCTCGGAATGTAGAAAACCAATTCTTGTCTGAAAGTGTTTTGGCCACTGCACTCTCATTTCTTTCTCGCGTTCCCAAGTCTCTTCCTGAATCGGAACATGTTGCCCCAAAACTCGCACTAGACCGATGCTTTTCCCATGCAATAATTTATCCTTCCTATCTACAATCCACATGGTGAAATGTACCAATGAAGCATCGAGCTCTAGGTCAACAAGATCCCATCTGATCACATGGTCATGATCGGGTTGAAACTTCTTTAACTGAGATACATGGAACACATTGTGCACCGAACTGAACCGTGGTTGTAATTCCAACCGATATGCCACCTCTCCAACCCGTTATAGTGTCTCAAAAGGGCCTATATATCGAGGAGATAATTTTCCATGCTTCCCAAAATGACGATGTCCAATTCATGGAGATATCCTCAAGAATACATGATCACCCACAATGAACGCCAACGGTCTGCGATGGTGATCTTCATATGATTTCTGATGACTTTGATCCATATCCATCCTCTATCTAATCAATTGAATCTTCTCTGTTGTTTCCTAGAAAAGGCTCGGGCCGACAAGTGATGTTTCACCAGTTTCCACCCAGCATAGTGGAGAATGACAAGGATTCCCATACAATTATTCAAACAGCACCATGCGTATCGGGGCTTGATAGTTGTTATAGTATGAGAACTCCACTAAGAGTATATTATCCTATAATGAGCCACCAAATTCCATTAAACATTCCCAAAACATGTCCTCCAACGTTTTTATAAACTGCTCAGATTTCCTATCTGTCTGAGGATGATACGTCGTACTCATCATCAACTGAGACCCAAGGGATTGCTGTAATGATTTCCAGAAACGAGATGTGAACCTTGAATCTCTGTTTGAGACTATAGACACTGGTACACCATGCCTCTTTACAACTTCTCAGATATAGATTTTTGAAAGATCTTCCACTTTATGAGTTTCATAAATCGGGATGAAATAGGCCGACTTAGTTTGATTATCCACTATTACCCAAATGGCATCGTGTTTTCGGACCATTCTTGGAAGACCTGTAACAAAATCCATTTCTATCTACACCCATTTCCACACTGGGATAGGTAAATACTATAACATACTAGCTGGTCTCTGATTCTTTTCCTTATCCTGCTGACAAGTTAAGCATCACAAGATAAACTCGGCCACCTTCCATTTCATGTCGCTCCACCAAAACTGCGCCTTCAATGACTTATTAATCTTCTGTGTACCTAGATGTACATCCCATCATGAATGTTCGTAAGCATTAAGGAGTTGTTCCTGACAAACTATTGGTACAACCATCCAATCTCTGAAGCAAAAAACTGAACCTGCTTCTAGTTTCCAGCCATCAATGGTCTCCCCACTATTGAGTGTTGAACTCATTACCAGACATTTCATATCAGATTTTTGTGCCTCTTTGACCACTTTTACCAGGTCAGGAATAGTCATAACTGAAAGGAAAACCACAACATCACCTCGGTTTTCACATTTCACATGCATGTGGGCTAATACGGAAAACAACTTCCATTCGTCTAAAGATTCCATTTCCAACTGAGCAAATGACTTTCTTCTTAATGCATCCTCCACCAAATTTCACATACCCGGTGTATACATCGAGTCAATGTCGAAAATTTGAAGATACTCCATCCATATCCTTTGCCTTAGATTTAAATCTCGCTGTGAGAAAATGTGTTTCAAGATTTTGTGATCCGTAAAAATAGTAAATGTCTCACCAAAGAGGTAGTGACTCCATGTTTTCAAAGCATGGACGACTGAAGATAACTCCAAATCATGAGTTTGGTAATTCTTTTCATTCAACCTCAACTACCTTGAACCATAAGCAACAACATAGTCTCCTTGCATGAGAACACAGCCCAACCCTGTCTCCGAAGCATCAAAATACACCACATAGCCCTGTCCTGATTCTGGAAAGATCAAGATAGGTGCCGATGTAAGACGAACCTTCAGTTTCAGGAAAGACTTTTGACATTCTTATGTCTATTTGAATGGGTCATTATTCTTTGTCAGAGTTGTCATTGGTGACACTAGTTGTGAGAAATCACGCACAAAGCATCGGTAGTAACAAGCTAGACTATGAAAACTTCATATCTCAAACACATTCCTCAATGGTTTCCAAGAGATAACAGATTCTATATTTTCAGGATCAACAGAAATTCCTTTCTCATAAATGAAAATTCCATGGAAATGTACTTCCTGTATCCAAAAATATATCTTTGATAATTTTGAATACAACTGATGGTCTCTCAAGATTTCCAACACTATCGCCAAGTGTACGTCATGCTCAGCCATTGTTCTTGAATACAACATGATACCGTCCACAAACAACAGAATAAAAGAATCCATATATTGTAAAAATATTCAATTCATCAGAGCCACGAAGACCACTGGTGCATTCGTTAGACTGAAAGTCATGACTACATATTCGTAGTGGCCATATCTACTTTTGAAAGCTATCTTTGGAATATCCTCCATCCGAACTTGCAATTGGTGATATCCTGATCGCAATTCAGTCTTGGAGAACCACTGAGATCCCCTTAATTGATATAAAAGACCATCAATGCATGGAAGTGGATATATATTCTGTATCGTATCTTGGATAAGATTAGGATAATCAACAAACAGCCGAAGAATTCCATTTGTCTTCTTCATGAACAAAACTGGTGCTGCCCATGGAGACACGCTTGGCCAAATGAAAAAATTGATTTCTAGTTCTCCCAACTATTCCTTCAATTCCTTTAACTCCATCCATTCCATCCTATAAGATGGAAGTGAGATAAGACTGGTCCCCGGAAGGAGATCAATCGTAAACTCCACTTCTCTCATAGGTGGTAACCCTGAGATGTTTTCAGGAAAAACATCAAGAAATTGATTCACCACAACTCAAAAACTAATTTCCTCACTCTCTTCCAATGATTCCAAAGTCAATGCTTCTAATTGGTAAGATATCATTCCCACCATTGGTGCCAACAGGCTCTTTTCACCATTCATTACCATTCTATCTTCTCTGAAGAGATGCTCTGTGTTGTCCTCAGTCGTGAAACTAATTGTTCTCCTATAACAGTCAATGAGGGCCCTAAACCTTTTCATCCAATCCATTACTAGGATTACATCATAGACAACCATATCCAACATAGAGAAGTCACATTTTAGCTCAGAACCATCAATAGTTATAGCAGATTCTCTACACACGAAGTCTTGCCATTCTCTTTCACCAAGAGTAGATTGCAGTTTCAAGAAAAAAGGCATCATTTCCAGTTTTAAGTTTAGAAAATAAGCAATACAAGAAGAAAGAAAGGAATGCGATGCACTAGTATTTAACAACACTTGTATGAGGGTAGAATTCAAAATAATCATACCTCTCACCGTAGATGGTCCAGCCTGATCATCGACCATCATCTGCTCAGCTCCAAACAATTGCTTTTTTGCAGCACCATTCTCTTTATTGGCTTGTTGAGATTTCCCTACCTAAAGAGTCATGGTATTCGAAGAATCACTATAACTAGCTCTATTTTGATGGAGAGACTGATTTTTATATCCTCTCCCTCTCGAAGAATATGATGCTTTCGACGCCTGGGAAGTGTCATGTGCACCCGACCTCGGATCATTTCTATAATAGTGTTGTAGATGGCCCATGTTATTGCAATTGTGGCATGATATCGGTGGTTCTTTACATTCTCGTTTCATGTGATTAGTCGAACCACATTGAATGCAACTTACTTTGCACTGGGGTCATGGAGTAAGGTTGACTGATCCCGTCATCTGGTTCTGATTCACAATCCCTCCTTGGAAGTAGGTGTCTCTCTTCCTCTTGTTCCCATCATTAGAGCTACCACCTATTCTCGTGGGTATCATCATGCCTCCCCTAATTGATCCCGAGATATCATGATCAGCAAGCATTGCACTGTTCACTGTCTCCATATAATCCGTAATACAGAACACCACAATAATCGATCGAATCTCCTGCCTTATCCCCAATTCGAATATGTGTGCTTTCAAAGATGCACTTACCGCAACCACTGGTGAAAAAAAGAATAAATTCATGAACATAGCAGAATACTCTATGATAGAGAGGCTCTCCTGTTTCAAGCTAAAGAAGTCCATCGATTTATGGATCATGAATGTGGGAGGATAGAATTTTTTGTTAAACAATTCTTCAAAATCCTCCCATGTAAGGCCTTCATCCAATTTAGCCCGCACTGCTAAATCCCACCACTAGCCTGCAAGATCCTTGAGCATATACATCTCCTGTAACACCCCGAGATTTTATGAAAAATATTCTTTTTAATTTCATTAATGTCTTGTGTTGTATGCTACACCCAAAGTATCTTGCACAACACACATCCCTGACTTTCCTTGCATTACACGCAATCATGACATTCCTCGATACCTTGTGTAATACGCAATACCGAGTTTCACTAAACGAGATATTATTATAATATTATTATGAACTAGCAGTTATGAATAGTAATACCCACTTTTTGAAATTTTATAAATTTTATCTTTTAACATGGACTTCATTTTTTGATTCGGAATATCGAAATTAGATTTGGGTGAAATTTTGGTACTTTTCGGATAACATTCATATTCTGATAAATAGTGAAAATTACTAAATTTTAATTTAAAACACATTTTTTAATCGAAATAATTAATAGTGATAAATTATTAATTTGAGTGGTTTTAAAGTATATTTAGAATATATTTTTACAATTTAATACAATGTTGGTCATTGGATGTAATTTTAAATTTAAACCAGACATAAATAAGTGTCAATCTTTTGATAGTTATTATCTCTTAAGAACACGCTATTTGTTTTTACGATGGGAAATAATTTTTAAATTAATTAATGCAAATGAAATGTTTCGAATTTTCTAAAATAGAAATCATTTTTGAATTCATAATATCAAATATATCTTAGGCCTAATTTTTGGTATTTTTCTGGATACATTCATTTTTTTATGAATAGTGAAACCGCTAAGTGGTAGTTAAAAAAACTAAATTTTTCATAAAACGTAATTTTACCACCTCTGTGAGTGGAATTTCGAAAATACGAGAGACACGGTTAATATCAAGGTCTAAAATGTGGTTCAATGAGATGAAAATAATTTTGGTGAATAGCAACTTTTTACTTTTTTACCACGGTTAAAAGTAAATAGGGTAATTAAGGGTAAAAATGATATTATTATTACCCTAACACATGTCTTAATTCTATTGGATAAGTGTAATTTGTCCGAAAACAACCTTAGGAATAAAATATGACCATTTAGCCCCACTTGTATTAGATTAAGACATTTATTATTAATTTATTTAAAGAAGGGTTAAAATAGTTAAAATCAAAGTTTAATAACTAAATCATATTTTACTATAGGGTTATACATAAGATAAATTCGACTATAAATATTAATTAGAAAGATAATAAAATTTAATACATAATTTTATTTTATTTAGAATTTTTAAACTTAAGATAATTTAATTTATTTATGAAAAAATGATGATGCAGTAATAATATTATTAATGAAATATTGACTTAATTGATGTTATAAATACCAAAATAAATGTAATTTGAGACTTTTTATGAATTAAAATAATTTTCTATGTTACTATGACATGTTAGTATTGATTTAATTAACTTTTTTTGAACTAATTATTCTGTTATGATTTTCAAAAAAATCAATTAACAAATAGTGTCAAAATTGACATAAAATAGTTTTTAAAACAAATATTATATTATAAATTGTTATTATATTCCTAAAAATCTAAGGTTCAGCCAATATACTTATATCATGATAGTTGTATCATTAATGGACCACATGGGGGTCTATTGGTTGTATATGGTATGTTTATTAACTATATAATATAATAATAAAAAGTGACATGGTAAATGTCAATATAATTAACTAAGAGTTAAAACTAAAAGTTAAGGTTAATATAATGACCTCAAAATGTCTAAATTCTATTGGATGAGAGGATTTAGACCCATCCAAACCTTATCTTCGAAATATATCAATTTGGAGATATTAATAACTGAATATGACTTTATAATAAAATAACATTTTGAGTTATTCCAAAGGTGCCCCTCTCCTCCCTTATAAAAAGGCACCTCCTCCCTCTCTTCCTGACACCACATTGAGTATTCAAGCTCAGACAACCCCTGCCAATTTCTCTTCTCCACTTCCCTAGAAACGTCCTAGAGGTCATATCCTTCTTCAAAGTCTAATTTTATTTCCCTAAGAGGAGGTCTCAAAGAGGGGCATCAAAGAAGAGGTAATGTCTGTTACCGATTCTTTCATCTTTATTTCTTCTTACACTTCTTCTTCTTAGGTTGTTTCATTATGAAGTAATAACATCAGTATCACTCATGTACTTATATGTTATTATATGTATGAAACAACCCTATATCACCATCTATCCATCCTACGGAAAACAAAATCACCGCACGTGCGTACGTACGGAATACCATCTCCACGCCGTGGTGTAATCTATTTTCCACCACCACCTTACTTGGATGGGTGTAATGGTGTAAATAATTACTGTATATGATTATTGTAAATTGATATTGATTCTGTAATAGTATACATACACTCCAATAAAACTTCATGATCATGGGAACGATATCATCGCTCGTGCGTACGTACGGAATCCCGTCTCCACGACGCAATGAGATTCATTCTCAATGATTAACCATTCATGAACGATTATAAAGTATATATAATAAGTAATAATGAAATATATAACATAATAATGATACTGGATTTACATATATATATATATGCATGTCATCCAATTAATTCCATTCAATTCAATGAGGAAACGAAAACAACATTCATGCGCACGTACGACCTACCTTCTCCATGAATGGTGTATTTCTTTCCAATTATCGATCTATTATATATATGTATATTCGGAATATATATTATATATAAATAGTGTTTTATATTCTATAATTAAGTAATCATGATCTAAGTAATCATATGAATAATTTCAAGTCAAAACACGGACGACAAATGAAACGATTTTACGCAAAACACTCTTTAACATGGAATTTATAAAAGAACGGGTAATATAAAGTCATAAGTGAACCATATATGCTATCATAACAATAAATATGATTCTATAATAAGTCAATGACATTATTTAAATCATTATACAGGAGGTTCGGATACGTATGAAGCATATCGGACTTAAGGTAAGGGATAAATTTGCAAATCTCATTTTTATCCGAGATTGCTTATTAGTATGTATTTACTGGGGTTATTGTTATCATCCATGTTCATGTTTTATAAAAGTGTTTTTATGTATGTTTAATTTCCTTTTACCCATTTTGACTTTTACCCCATGGTATGGATGGAATCTTTCTTTTATTTACCCACCAAGTTACTTTTTGACTTTTCCGACAAAAGTACGAGAAGAATGTTTTTTAACGTATACGGCATGAATTTTTTTTTACGATTTTATAAAGCCTTATTTTCATGAAGCTTCCTCAAAAATATTTCATGATGATTTTCAATAAAATTATTTTATTTTAAAAATGCATGAAATTTTTTGAAAAGATAATGATTTTAAAAAAGAAATGATATTTTCCTCAAGAATTAATTTCTTGTGTTTTATCAAACCCATTTTCCATCTAAAATGCAATTATTTCATATGTGTATTTATTAAGTATAATGTCTCTATGATTTACATGGTTTCACTTTTCTTATTATTAAATGATATCCATTTCTTTTATATGGAATATGTGATGATGGGATGATGTTTATGAAACCCATTTTATTCTTTGGGTTATTATGAATGATGTATGTTTATTTTGTGGCATAAGTAAGAATGATTTAATTATGAAATGGGAGGGACCTATATCTCCCTCCAATGCATTGGGTAATGATTTATATCTCATGAGATAGACATGGATGGAATGGTAAGTTAATCCGGTTAAGTATTACAGGACTGGAACGAGGAGTGAAATCGATTCAGAAAGGGACTTTGTCCACTAAGATGGTCTTGGAATCAATGCCTTGGCTACTATGGAAATCATTAAATGTGCTTAATGGATGCCACAATTACATGTTTTATTCCCATACTATGTAATCATGATTTACGTTCCATTATGATCTATGCCTTATGTAATTCAATGTTTTAAGTTGTTGCTCAAGATTTTGATGTTTAAACATTATGTTCATGTTTTTAAGTTCAAATGTATATGGTATGTTTTATTTTATCCATGCTTACCCTTACTGAGCATTTGAGCTCACCCTTTTTATGTTTTATTTTCCCCTAGGATTAAAAGAAAGGTTTTAGGTAAGGTAACAAAAAGTGGAAGATCTTTATGGGAGATGTTGAAGATCTTTCATCACGATTAGAAGATTATGTTCCATGTTTCCAAAGACACTAAACTATTACGGTCCTTGTGTGTCTGTTTTTGTTATGTATTATGTATTCTGCAATGGTAATGTAATAGCTATGTATGTCAAACCTTCGGGTCTCTACAGTTAGTATCAGAGGAAATGTTTAGTCAACCTTTGTAAACTAGGATGCGAAAACGTTACTGAGATCCCTAGAGATATTTCTAAGGTATGCCTAGGTATGTCCCTAAGGATAAGTATACATATAGGATATAGTCCTACAACTACGGTAATGATCATCGTATTTAACCTAAGATGTTAGATATTGAGGTAACTCCCCCTTTACTATGTTGTTTTCCCTAGCATGATTTTTTCCTCTCCCACTATTTTTTTTGGGTTTTAGAAAATGGCTGGAAACAGGAAGATTCATGATAATGGAGGATATGACAGACAATGGAATGATATTCTTCATGAGGAACCAAATGAAACTGGATTTGGAAGTCCAAACATCATTATTATGCCTAATCATAAATCTCATAATATGATCAATAATCTCATCTTTGGTATGTTTCCCGACTCAGATAATAAGAGAAAGATGGAGTTTCATGATGATCATAGAGGAAAGAAAGTTCAATTTATCTCATGTAAATCATGTGGGAAGAGGCATCAGGGAGATTGTTTCAAAGGAAATAGAAGATGATTTGGGTGTGGAAAAGAAGGACACAAAGCCAGTAAGTGCAAAGGAAAAGGTTCAGTTAACACCATGGACAAGGATAATGGTATTGTTACAACATCAACAATGATTTGATGTTTTAAATGTGGAATGTACGGGCATTATGAAAACCAATGCCCAAATGGAAAATCTCATGAAGAGAATCGGCATGGTCATATGGGTAGTATTTATGTGGATGATGATGAGGAGACTACAAATGATATATGAGCTGAAAGAAGTGTTGAAGCTCAGTCAGTTGTTTTAGAAGGTAGTTGAATGATTTTATGTTTATCGAGAGTTATGTTGTATAGTTAATGGTACTTTGGAATAAAGAATCATCTAAGGATTGTTACACTATTGTTTTTCCTAAAAGTATTTGAAAGTATATGTTGAATGGTACTAGTAACCATGGAAGGTAATTCAGATATTTTTGGAAAGTAGATGATATGCACATAATGAAGGAATAAGAATATAATGAGATGTTTGATTGTATTCATGAGCTCATGATTGATATAAGGACTAAGTGATATCATGGTTTGAGTATATAGAATTTTGAGGATTTTGGTATGTGGAAAGTGTTAACTTTTAACTACATTCATGTTTTCACTAAGGTTCAATGGGTATTCATTTTTCAATAGAATACATGATTAAGGCCTTCGAATGTTTGGAATGTGACCAACAAGACCTATCTTATGATATATGGGGATCAACGATGGTATTAACATGCTTGTTATATGAAATATCTGGTAATCGTTTTCACTATATTATGAGAGTGGACTGCATTATTATGGATAACCCTAAATATTGGAATGTATTATGTTGGACATACGTTAGGATAGAAGTTTTTTTGATATTATTGATGGGATGGTATAGTAACATAGTTTTAGAAAAAGGACAACCTGCAGGACGGGCGACAGCCCATCGCGTCGGACAAGGCTGTGGGAATCGAGCCCACAACCGAAGTGCGACTGGCCTTTATCACCTACCACTGGCCTTCAGGAAGTCCTTGTTTAGTAGAAACTAGTTTTATTTTATTAAGCGGTATGATATATGAAGTATAAGTTCATTTTTGGAACCATATACGATTAATCTAACCATAAGATGGACTGATAACTTCTGCTAACCTTTTGTTTGAAACAGATGGAATGACCCATCATTCTATCACATGATCTGCTAACACATCACGAATAACAAATTCAACTTCATTTCATTAAGGGATGAAGTTGAAATTGTTCAATTCACGAACAACAGTGAGATTGTACCAAAATCATGTAAGAATTTCTTTTAATTCATCAACTTTAGGGAAATGATCTTGAAAACCAAAAATGTTTTCCAAGTTCCCTTATATCCGATGAATCAGATGGTACCATAGATCGTCACAAATTTATGGCTTTGTGATTGTTGGCTTTTTCATAGCAATGTTCTCTACCACTCTTCATCAGAACATGATGGTTAGACTTTTCTTCCATATCCAAATTTTCACCTATGTTCTTTTATGTGGAAACCCAGTGATGAGTTAATTTGGGTAACCGTTACGTTTCATACTTTAGTTTCTTAAGACAAGTTTTGGTATTCCTTTTTACGATGTGGGTTTCTGTTAAAGAAACTTTCTAGTAGTAAACCATTTATAACCCCAACGAATTTCGAGGGCGAAATTCATTTTAAGGGGGGTAGAATGTAACACCCTGATATTTTATGAAAAATATTTTTTTTAATTTCATTAATGTTTTGTGTTGTATGATACACCAAAAAGAGCTTGCACAACAAGCATCCCTGACTTGCCTTTCATTACATGCAATCATGACATTCCTTAATAGCGTGTGTAATACGCAATACCGAGTTTCACTAAACGAGGTATTTTTATAATATTATTATGAACTAGCTGTTATGAATTGTAATACCCACTTTTTGAAATTTTATAAATTTTATCTTTCAAAATAGACTTCATTTTTGGATTTGGAATATGGAAATTAGCTTAGGGTGAAATTTTGGTACTTTTCGGATAACTTTCATATTCTGATGAATAGTGAAAATTACAAAATTTTATTTAAAAACACCTTTTTTAATCGAAATAATTAATAGTGATAAATGATTAATTTGAGTGGTTTTAAAGAATATTTAGAATATATTTTTACAATTTAATACAATGTTGGTCATTGTAGGTAATTTCACATTTAAACCAGACATAAACAAGTGTCAATCTTTTAATAGTTATTATCTTTTAAGAACACGCTATTTGTTTTGACGACAGAAACTAATTTTTACATTAATTAATGCAACTGATATTTTTTGAATTTGATAAAATAGACATAATTTTTGAATTCATAATATCAAATATATCTTAGGCCTAATTTTTGGTATTTTTCTGGAAACTTTCATTTTTTTGATGAATAGTGAAACAACTAAGTGGTAGTCAAAAAAACTGAATTTTTCATAAAAATTAATTTTACCACTTCTGTGAGTGGAATTTCGAAAATCCAAGAGAAACTGTTAATATCAAGGAATAAAATGTGGTTCAATGAGATGAAAATAATTTTTGGTCCATAGTAACTTTTTACTTTTTTACCACGGTTAAAAGTAAATAGGGTAATTAAGGGTAAAAATGATATTATTATTACCCTAACACATGTAATAATTCTATTGGATAAGTTTAATTCGGACAAAACAGCCTTAGGAATAAAATATGACCATTTAGGCCCACTTGGATTCGATTAGGACATTTATTATTAATTTATTTAAAGAAGTGTTAAAATAGTTAAAATCAAAGTTTAATAACTAAATCAGTTTTAATGTAGAGTTATAAATAAGATAAATTCGACTATAAATATTCATTAGAAAGATAAAAATATTTCCTACATAATGGTATTTTATTTATAATTTTTAGACTTAAAATAATTTAATTTATTTATAAAACAATGATGATGCATTAATTATCTTATTAATGAAATATTGACAAAATTGATGTTATAAATACCAAACTAAATGTAATTTGAGACTTTTTATGAATTACAATAATTTTCTATGTTAAAATGACATTTAAGTATTGATTTAATTAACTTTTTTTGAACTAATAATTCTTTTATTATTTTCACAAAAATCAATTACCAAATAGTTTCAAAATTGACATAAAATAGTTTTTAAAACAAATATTATATTATAAATTGTTATTATATTCCTAAAAATCTTAGGTTCGGCCAATATACTTATATCATGATAGTTGTATCATTAATGGACCACATGGGGGTCTCTTTGATGTATATGGTAAGTATAATAACTATCTAATATAAAAATACAAAGTGACATGGTAAATGTCAATCTAATTAACTAAGAGTTAAAACTAAATGTTAAGGTTAATATAATGACCTAAACTTGTCTCAATTCTATTTTATGAAAGGATTTCGACCCCTAACAACCTTAGCATCGAAATATATTAATTTTGAGCTATTAAAAACCGAATATGACTTTATAACTGAATAATATTTTTAGTTATTCCAAAGGTGCCCCTCTCCTCCCTTATAAAAGGGCACCTCCTCCCTCTCTTACTCACACCACTTTGAGTCTTCAAGATCGGACAACCCCTAAAAATTTCTCTTATCCACTTCCCTAGAAACATCCTAGAGGTCCTGGTGTTTTTCAAATACCAAATTTATTTCCCTAAGAGGAGGTCTCAAAGAGGCGCTTCAAAGAAGAGGTAATGTCCGTTACCGATTCTTTCAACATTATTTTTCTTAAAATTCTTCTTCTTAGGTTTTTTCATTATGAAGTAATAAAATCAGTATCACTCATATACTGATATGTTATTATATGTATGGAACAACCCTATTTCACCATCTATCCATCCTACGGAAAATGAAATCACCGCGCGTGCGTACGTACGGAATACCGTCTCCATGCCATGGTGTAATCTATTTTACACCACCACCTTACTTGGATCGGTATGATGGTGTAAATAATAACTATATATGATTATTGTAAAGTGATATTGATTCTGTAATAGTATACATACACACTAATAAAACTTCACGATCGTGGGAATGATATCATCACTTGTGCGTACGTACGGAATACTGTCTCCACGACCCGATGAGATTCATTCTCAATGATTAACCATTCATGAATGATTATAAAGTATATATAATAAGTAATCATGAAATACATGACATAATAATGATACTGTATTTACTTATATATATATATATGTATGTCATCCAATTAATTCCATTCAATTCAATGAGGAAACGAAAACAACGTTCATGCGTACTTACGACCTACCGTCTCCATGAACGGTGTATTTCATTCCAATTATCGATCTATTATATATATGTATATTATGAATATATATTATATATAAATAACGTTTTATATTCTGGAATTAATTAATCATGATCTAATTAATCATATGAATAATTACAAGTCAAAACACGGACGACAAATGAAACGATTTTACCCAAAACACTCTTTAACATGGAATTTAAAAAAGAACGGGTAATATATAGTCATAAGTGAACCATATATGATATCATAACAATGAATATGATTCTATAATAAGTCAATGATATTATTTAAATCATCATACAAGAGTTTCGTATACGTACGAAGCATATCAGACCTAAGGTAAGGGATAAATTTACAAATCTCATTTTTTTCTGAGATTGCTTATTCGTAAGTATTTACTGGGGTTATTGTTATCATCCATGTCCATGTTTTCTAAAAGTGTTTTTATGTTTGTTTAATTTCATTTTTACCCATTTTTACTTTTACCCCTTGGTATGGAAGTAATCTTTCTTTTATTTACCCTACAAGTTACTTTTTGACTTTTCTGAAAAAAGTACGGGAATAATGATTTTTTAACGTATACGGCATGAAAGGATTTTTTACGGTTTTATAAAGAATTTTTTTAATGAAGCTTCATCAAAAATATTTCATGACTATTTTAAAGAAAATTTTTTTCTTTTAAAAATCCATGACATTTTGTGAAAAGAAAATGATTTTAAAGAAGAAAGGATATTTTCCTCCGGAATTCATTTCATGTGTTTTATCAAAACCATTTTCTATCTAAAATGGAATTATTTCATATGTGTATGTCTTAAGTATAATGTATCGATGATTTAAATTGTTTCAATTTTCTTATTATGAAATGATATCCATTTCTTTTATATGGATTATGTGGTGATGGGATGATGTTTATGAAACCCATTTTATTCGTTGGGTTATTATGAATGATGTATGTTTATTTTGTGTCACAAGTAAGAATGATTTCATTATGATAGGGGTAGGACCTATATCTCCCTCCAATGAATTGGGTAACGATTTATATCTCCTAAGATAGAAATGGCTGGAATGGTAAGTTAATCTAGTTCAGTATTACAGGACTAGAACGAGGAGTGAACTCGATTCAGAAAGGGACATTGTCCACTAAGATGGTCTTGGAATCAATGCCTTGGCTACTATGGAAATCATTACATGTGCTTAATGAATGCCACAGTTATATGTTTTCTTCCCATACTATGTTTTCATGATTTATGTTCCATTATGATCTATGCCTTATGTACTTCCATGTTTTAATTCGTCGCTCACGATTTTTATGTTTAAACATTATGTTCATGTTTTTAAGTTCAAATGTATACGGTATGTTTTATTTTATCCATGCTTACCCTTAATGTGCATTTGATCTCACCCTTTTTATGTTTTATTTTCCCACAGGATTAAAATAAAGGTTTTAGGTAAGGAAAAAAACTGGAAGATCTTTATGGGGGATGTTGAAGATCTTTCATCGTGATTAGAATATTACGTTCCAAGTTTCCAAATACACTAAACTATTACGGTCCTTGTGTGTCTGTTTTTGTTATGTATTATGTATTCCGAAAAAGTAATATAATATCTATGTACGTCAAGCATCAGGTCTGTACATCACCAGATTTACTTTCTTCTCTACTGGTGTTCCTATGAAATCAAATTTAAGATTCATCCTATTTAGCCAATCCTCCGCCTTCTCAGGTTCAGCATCACCCCTTAAAGTTTGGTGGATTCTGCTTCATGAACCAGATGGTATGATCCACATGTCGTGCCACATTACTTCTGTTACCCATATTCACAGCTTGAAAAGATTGAACAATACTCTGAACCATCTCTTGGTTCACACGTGGTTCAGGTGAAACCACATTCTCCGCAGCTTCTTTGGGTTGGTTTCGACGATGCCTACCGGGTGCCATTTTCTAGACCAACAACAAACTCCATCAATCTCACTCTCTAGAAACTGTTGGCTTAGAATTTAAAATTCTATCACATCAACTGTCACAAATTTTTTCTCAAACAACCTTTTTCCTTGTTCAACCATTTTTGAAAACATTCAACATACTTTCTGAAAATCAATCCATCTTCAAAATACACCAAATACCATGTTTTCAAAGTCTTTCGGTTGAAAGCAATTGCCACGTTTTCCAAAAAATGTCACCTTTCACAAAATTCTTACTCATTCCTCGCAATGAGATATGAAATCCTAGTGGGAAATCATTCCTCCACAATTAATTTCATGCTCCTCTCATTGGTTAATCCCACGACAATGAGATTTCCAAAATTCTTGAAGTGTATCCAAAACACTTATGTACGCAACACCATGGTCACTTGGAGTTCAGCATAAACGGGTTAGCTATGTCCTTTTATGCTATGACTTTCACGTTCTGAAAATATTACTCCTGCCTAATATTTTAACACAAAGAATATACAAGAAGGAATTTCTACACCAAGACCAAGAACGTCGATGATTACTTGTTTGGAAAGGACCGACCAAGATAATACCATTTGTAATGACCCGCCAATTATCATTGGCTTGAGAGTGCAACAAGTCATTACTAGGCCTTAAATGACTTCCCCAATACGCCAAAGGCTTAAAATAAATTCCGAAGGGTTTCAATTACAATTGGGGGATGATTTACCCTTTAAAAAATAAACTCATCCATTAACCATTCACTATATTATGCATGACCAAATGAAGACCAACAAACAAATTCATTTATAATAAACTACATCAAAGTACACAACAGCAGAAGACCAAACCAAACATCAAAGTATGTAGTGGAAAAATGACACATGACTCCCAAAAGACACCACGAATCAGTGGTCCACATGCTCCAAGCTCTATAGCATCTCCTAAACATCACCACAAGCTTCTAGTAATGAGATAATTTACCTTTACATGTGTCTCAAAATACAACATCTGAAAAAGCACCAAAGTGAAAAAGCATGGGTGAGTATGAAAATTAGTAGGTTTTCCCCAATGACTTCCTTACTCATGCCACTAGGATAGAAAAGTTATCCATATTTATTTAAAAATATTTTATACAAAACATTTTCACAGGAGCAGTTTATAACTAAATATACACTAGTTTTCCGAAACCATCCCCATTCAAAAGCATTAAAGTGCCATTCAAACTGGATTTTCAAACACGTTATTTTTCCAAAAAAATAACAAAACAAATTTCCAAAACATTTCACAAACATCCTGTTTTGGCATACCCAACCATTTTGCAATCCCGTGAAATCAACCATGCATTCATCGTTATGACAGTTCCATACTCATGAGCGGTCTCTCGTTGATCAACCTAGTCGTCAAAAGGTAGTTATTTCCTATCTGCCATTACACCTTTGGCACCGAGCACAAGGTCATATTTCAACCAAGCCTCATACATATAGTTACCATCATTCCATTAAACATTTGGCACAGAGCACAAGGTCGTATTTCAACCAAGCCTCGTACAATGCAATATGAACACACACTAAAAATTTCCAAAAATCATGCCAAAATCAACCTTTCAATAATACACCTTTTATTGAAAACCATTTCAATCAAAACCATGTGTTCTCAACCAATTTATACCATTTCAATAAAACTCCCATTTTTTATTGAGAACCAATTCCATCAAAACCATTTCAACCTCAAACCATTTCAATAAAACAACTTTTTTATTGAAAACCCATTTCTCATCAAACCATTTCCAATTTTAGAAATTTCATAATTTAAAATCAACATTTTGAATTCATTTAGCCAAATAACTTTGCACAACAATTCACCAAGATTTCACAAATTCATCAAAACCATAAATCATCACTAAAGAAGATTTATTCCATGATTTTCACAATCAATACCATTAAAATAGCCAATTTGAAACTATGCCAACCAATTCAAACAAGAGGAGTCGAGAGTGAAGCCACCTACCTCAACCAAAAGTTGAAACCAAGCAACAGACGAAGAACGCACAAAAAAACCAGGCCGACTCTCCAAGAATCCTCTTTATATCTCTTCTCCTAACACAACCAAGACCAAATCTCATCATATTTGGCATCCACACACATAAATCTACCCATAACGGACATATATCGACGAAATGGATAGAAGACGATAAGTAGATATAAGTAGATCTATGAAACCAAACAACAACGATCACATACCTCAAGAATCAGGCTTCGATTCACCAAGATAAGCCTTAAAATTGCCTCCGGAATATTGGGAGAACCCAATTTGACCTTAAGAGAACCGAAATACCGAGTTAGGTCCTCTTAAGATCTTTAATGAGGCAATTAGAGGAATAAACGAGTTAGATACACAATTTAAGGATCTAATATAAGTGACTTCATGTTTAGTCCACATGGTTTGAAAAACTGCGTGCTAACCGTGCGTTAGCTACTACCTCAGCCACCATTCTCGCATGACCTCATCGCACACAACCAAGACAAAATCTCGTCATATTTGGAATCCAAACACTTAGATCTACCCATAACGGGCGTAGATCTAAGAAACGGAGGGAAGACGAGAAGTAGATCTATGTAGATCTAAGAAACCAAACAAGAATGATCACATACCTCAAGAATCCCGCTTCGATTCGCCAATGTATGCCTTCAAATCGCCTCCGGAATGATTGGAGAACCCACTTTGACCTTAGGAGAACCAAAATACCGAGTTAGGGCCGCTTAGGATGTTTAATGAAGAAATTAGAGGAAAAAATGAGGTAGATCCACAATTTAAGGATCTAATTTAAGTGACTGCATGGTTACTCCGCACGGTTTGACAAACTGTGCACTAACCATGCTTTAGCTACTTCCTTAGCCACCATTCTCACACACCCCCTTTGCACAGTTTCCCTTAACTTTGTGTTGACCGTGCGGAAGCCACTGCCTCTTCTGTCAGCCACGCATGGTTTGGTCGCGTGGTTTAGACAAACCATGTGTCGCCTGTGCGCCTTCCCCTTTGCTTCAAACTTCAATCCAGGATATCTCGACTCTCCCATACGTCACTATTAACTTTTAAAACCAAGAGAAGCATCAATTAAGGGTTACATACCAGAAATTGGGGGTACTAAAAAATGATTAAAAATAAATAAATATATTTAATATTTACTCAATTAATCATTTTTTAAATTATTTATAATTAATTACTTTTTTAGAGAAATCTATCAATCCATATAATATTGAAATTGGAAATTGATTGATCAAAATCATTATTTATGTTTGATTGAATGTTTTCTATAAAATAATTCTTTTAAACCAGACATTATTTTTTCAATTGGTTTATGTGTGATAATTTATGTTAATAAAAAATAAACTCCTTATAAAGTTATAAAAATAATTTTCAGACACATTAAATATGCATATAATATTTTATTATTATATTTGTTTATAAATTATTTAGTTCTAAATATTTTATTAGATATTAATTTTTGGAGGTTTTATATTAGATATAAATCATCATTCTGAACATATGAATGCATATGAGATTATTTATTTTCCGGTACTAATATGAAGGAACATTATATAGTACATTCAACTACTGATGTATAATATGCAATGAACTTAAGTTTTGGAGAACATATTTATTTTTATTCCGTACAAACTCATGGAATTTTGTTTATGTTTTATTCAAACTCTTATAATTTTTGAAAATACTTGTCATATATACATATTTATAAACTCCACACATCACACTTTTGAAATGAAATCATATTTAGAAAAATATTTCATTTCGGATCACTCATAAGAAAATATTTTATAACCTTTATTTGTCACTATGTGTAAATAATTTATTAATTACTCCTCGCATATGTTTGTTACTTGATATTGATTAATAAAATTCTTAAAATAATTCACTATATATTGACCATTTTTATAATGGTCCGTTGATATGTTTTCTTAATGTGATTAAATTTACTATGGACATTTATTATTAATATCACATATTGATTGTAAAATATTATAAATAAATAATAATAATTGATTCATAAACATTATTTTTATAAATAAAATATATTTTTAATGCCATGCTTGTTAGGATGTGATGAAATACAGAACCTGTTGTACATTAAAGTTGTAGTGTACATGTCTTCAAGATATCATCTTTATTTTTTATTGGGTTTGGTGTAATGAAAAAATTGATATTTCATTATTACAATTGAATTTTATAATATTAATAATTCTAATTTTATAATACATTTCTTGATAAAAAAATATTTTTTGTAGATTGCAAAACAAATTAAGAGAGCTCAGTTGAGAATATTACCAATCCCTTGGATTTCCTTTCTTGGATCACACTACAAATATCCTATTCATTATTTTTATAAACAACCACTCATCTAGTAATTGAATGTTTTTTGTAGAATATAGGTATATTTTTTGAGATAATTATTTATAATGAGTGTATAAATGGTGTACCTAAGGGATGAGTTTTAAAGTGAGTGTAATTTAATTTAGGTAAAAAATAATAATATACATAATTAATGAGTAAAATGAAAAAATTAATAGACATAAATGGAATGGGGGATGTGGTATGGTTTACCATCCCTCAAAAATTATTTGAACTCACATTGTAATCATTTTGTAGTTATTCTATTAATGATTTATACGTTTTAATTTTTTTTTACTATATTAACATATTTAGTATTATAAAAAATCAATCAATATACATTTAAAAAAAAATATAAATATGAAGGAATATTTCATTTGTTTCAACACCTAAAACATGAGTTTTATAAACTTAACGTAATATTTTTAAATTAATCGTATTACTCTTTAAATGTATATTTTTTCATAGAAATTATTATATGCTGTTAGATAATACATAATTCATTGAAATGATATAAATATTATAGTATTTGTATGAATAAAATTTCTATATATTCAAATAAAATACTATTATCTAAAATTCTTAAAAATCTATAATAATGTTAATATGTTGGATTTCATTGTTTAGGTCATTTTATTTTATAAATTTTTGATCAATAATAATTGATCTCAAATATATATGGGTAATAAAATTAATTTTATAGAAAATTTATCTCAATAAATAAAATCAATTTATTATTATTATTAAAATACATGTTGGTTGGTTATTCTAATAGTCTGTAAACTATCCCAATAGACATATTATATCATTGTATTAATAATAATATATCATAATTTTTTTATAATCATTAATACCTAATATGATAGACATATATATTTAGAAGAAAAATTTATATATATGTGTTTTGGGTCGTTAAATACTATCTTTCAATGAAGTAAAATCATGGGTAATAAACACATAAATTTTACCTCATATTTTTACAACATTTTCAATTGTAATGTTGGCTACATCTAGTGATTGAAAATATGAATAATTTATTTTCATGTTTTGGTGTACATTAAATAATTTGAGTATATGAACATTGTAAAGTATTTCATAATTTTAATTTATTCAATTATTTTCAAATACAAATTTAATATCTTACAAGTAATTTTAAGCAATCTATTATTCTTTAGGAAGTATCCCAAATAATTTCATGTCAATTTATATTTTAATGAATCAAAATAATAATAATTATATTCATCCTTATATAAATCAAAGTATTAAGTATGATTGTAGTGTCTTCCACCATTACATCGGATAATAACTTCAATTTGGATAATGTATTTTGAAAACAATCAGTTAATTTTTGAAAAAAATTAATTTACATTTTAATTGATAAAATTTTATTCATGGTATAAAACATGCTTGTTGTGAGTGAAGGGTTTTATATATTTGGATTTATTATTGGGAAAATAATACAAAAAATTTAAATCCTTGTTTGAAAAATATTATTTTTGATAGAAATATTCAGAAATAATATTTTTATAGTGGAAATACAATTTTAGTAAAGTTTTAGGTTTAAAATAATATAGAGTAAAATTAATAATTTTTTCAAGTAAAATTAAATAAATATTATTTCATATACCTTCTGTTCGTATATTGATACAATAAATGAAAATTATGATTTTAATTTGTATATATAAAGAAAGTGGTTATTAAAAATAGAATAGTGGAGAATACATTGACAACTATATTTTTGATAACAAAGAATTAACCCATTATTATCATCCACCAATAAAAATAAGAATCTAAATTTTCCTAACAGAAAAAATAATTCAACTAAAATTATTGTGATAAATTTAATATAAATTTTTTTTAGAATTCTCAGCATTCACTACAAGCACTAACCAGATTTCATTTTTCGATTATTTACCCCATTACATTTTCAGACATATATAATATATGATTTTAGAATAAATATGATTAAAATTTAATTGAATTATTTTTATGACCATGTACTAATGATAAATCACAATGAAACAATGAACAATAAGTAGTAATGAGAATCTAAAAGTTATCATTCATCTGTAGGAAGGAGCGAAAATAGTTGAATGAAAAATTGTTTACTGTTATATAATACATACTTATTTATTTTTAAATTACTTATTATTAAAACTAATAATTTATAAAGAATAAATCTTCTCATACATTTATATATTATTAAAAATATTGGGATTATATATTGTGATATTTAATTTTGACCTTATAGATCTATAAAATTATAAATAGATGTCTTTTTTTGTTCTGAAAATTATAAAATTTTCTATAGATTATATGGAATTTTATATTTCCAGTAAAGCCTTGGAATTTTAAATAACAATTAATGTATCTCATACAAATCCTAAACATTATCTAAACATAGTAACTTCTATTGAGTAAAATTATTTTGTAGATTCTACACATATATTCATAAAGGCTGATATCAACATATCATGTTTTCTAATACGGAATTATAAATATTAAATTATCTAAGAATAAAAGGGTTGATAAATAAATCCTAAATTATACTAGCATCTATATTATATATCAATATAGTTTTTATAGTCACTAAATCATCAATTATATTTTATTATCTACTGGAATAAGTCATATAATACCTTCATGGTCAATTATTGATTAAAAATTGATCTCTTACAATTTATTTTATCCCAATATTGATTATAATTATCTCAATTTCATGACATAACAACATTGTTTGTATCTATAATAATTAAATGTCACATAATTATCTCCAATAAATCTGTTAATATGTTTTGGAAATGTATTATTACTATAAAAAATTAGATTGGAGATCATGATTTAGTAATCATCTCAACCTGACCATCATAATTCATTAAAATGTTTCAAATATAACATATTGTAAATGATCTATTTCATGGATCCATGTCCATTTCATTCCCTAAATTATTTATGATCTTCTAAATAATGGTATTGTATGAGTTCTCAAATTCTAGAGATTCTTATATACACATAGTTATGATATTGGAAAATCCATTACAAAATTATTATCTCATATGTGATTACAAATATATTGGAATACCACTTTTAGTATAATTTGGCTCATTAATATTAACATGGTATCCTTCCCCATCCCATGATTATTCACTGTTGGAATGGTTTTTATGACATCCACTCAAATTTTAGTATATAAATATCAGATTATAAATCACGCAATCATTCATAATTATTAATTAAATTAATATGTACCATTCTCTTATATTGTATTGGAAGTAATGTAATATTTTTGGGATATATTGGGTAGTTGAGGCTTCACTGGTCATATTCGTTTTATGTTGATTATATAAGATGATTTATATTTGATTTCAATGATTTTATAATTTATTTTATTAAATTTTTTAAATTATATATACATGGTTATGATGTTTATTATGTCAAAAATATTAGTCAATTCATTGCATGAATAATAGACATTGTCATATGAATAACACATTTTTATATTCACGTATGACTATTAAGGATTTTATTGATGGTTATATACCCAACTACAAATGACTAACTCTAGTGAACATGATTGTTTTTGGATTATGTGTTCGTAAATGTAATGCCTCCATTGTTGGTACTTATGGTTAATATTCAAACATGTATAATATTATGAGATCATTAGGGTTGGTGAGTTAATATTTACCTCTTCATTAGTGGTTATAATTTATTGGATACCATGAGAAGATAAAGTTGAGGTATTTATAAATTTTTATTATATGTTTTCCAATTAATCCATTTTAATGTTCTAAAAGTATTCTATATAATTTTACTATTTTATATAGATTTCATTAATTATTTAAACTACCATTCCATTATATAAAATATAAAATATATCATATTGTATTGTGGAATTTTTTGGTGGAATCATTAATAATAATGATTTTAAACCCCATTTAATGATCCATCCATTTGTATAAAATTGTTATGGAATTGTCTAATTTATTTATACCTCAATAGTAAATTATATTATATTTTAGTGGTATATCTAATATGTTCCTATTTTGGAAAATATACCTTCATATTTATATATTTACCATTAATAATAACATCTATCTTATGATAACTGGGGGAATAAATGTAATGTCACATGAAATGAAAACAAATTATGATAGAAGTACATGTATCATATGATTACATTATTAAAATGGGAAAATTAATCGTTATGTGGAATCTATTTTGAATTAATCAAATATTCATTTATAGTGGTTTAATTAAAATAACTACACAAAATTTAAATCAATTTTTATAATGTTATGGTATTGGTTTTAATTTTAAAATAAATTAATGTAATTATCTATATTGGAGGGGAAATTATTCCAGGAATCTTGAAACTTTGTGAACAATAAATTTCAAATAATAATGAGATTTAATTTTTTAAGATGTTTTCAAAATGAATTTTTCAATAATAATAGAAACTTTATTAGTTCTATGTAATGGATTGCCAAAAAAAAATTGAAACCATTATCCCTAAACCCATATTATTAAAATATATATATACTAATGTATATTTAGAGAAATTATCTAATAAAGAGAGAACTTTAGTAAAGGAATTATAATCCTTGTAATAAAATTTAATATAAAAATAATTAAAAAATATACACTATTAATGTGTTTTTGTAATATGTCCCAAATAAAAAATAACATTAAATAATTTCTCAATATTTCAATAGAAAGAATTAAATAATAAATTTATATAACTATTTTTTGTAATATAAAATATAAGAAAGAGTGGTTTTACAAATAGTTTCAATTCAATATTCTGTAAAGAAAAATCAATGGGTCATAGATAGTAGGTGAAGAAGGAATGTGACCTGATCACCATAATAGTAAGACATAAAGATAAATCATCTCCTCATGTGAACCCCTCCATAATAACATTTTGGTATAAGCATTGGGTGTTGAATATAATTTTTATGGTTGCAGTTATTTATTTAGAAAAATTCAACCATAAAAGATATCAGCATACCATATGGGGTTGAATTATATGTAATTTCAAAATAAATTGATTTATGTTGTTCATACCTGCACTGAGAATAAAATAGTTAATTGGGAAATAAATGTGTTCTTATATATGAATACAATATACTATACATTGATCCAAAATTCCATAATTTCTCTAAAAAATATTAATGTATCTTAAAAGAGAGGATACACATAATGAATAATACAAACATAACATATAGATTAAAAGATGACGAAAGTGAGTAAGGATATCATATAGAATCTATCATGGTCCCATATGAATATATTATATACTCTCATCATATTTATTTAAAGGTAACATCCATGACCCAAGGTCCATGTAATGTAATCCTTTATTTTCTTTTTTTCTATTTTTCTTTATTTTGTATAAAAATTGTGTAAACACATCATATAGGGTAATGTGATGAGTATGTGTATAAAAATCAGTAGGTATTAATTGAACTATCCCAATAATGGTACCATACACCAAAGATCATACAATAATAACAAATCACTAGAGTAAAATTATATTATGAAATCTATTTTTTTAATCACACTATAAATAATATTGTTTTTAAATTAAATATATAACTCCTATTATAAAGAAGGTCCCCTTAATTACTCACCTACATCAATAATATCACATAATAATTGTCAATCTTATGGTTGGTAAATTATATAGACTATCTAGTTATGGTGGATTTGTTTTGAAATTCAGGGTATATACATGTCCCATGGGATAAGGGAATGGGTATAAAAACATATGTCATAATCATGTCACATGTGATATATAAAAATGGGTAAACATCTTGGGATCATTACGCACATCCAAAAACCATTCCCTAATGAAAATTTATCTCATTGAAAATAAATATAAATTATCCAAATACCCCTTTCAATACAACAACAAGTCAAAATAATTTCTGAAAAAGGTCATATATAACCCATTGGAGTAATTTAAAGATACACTTATGTATATTTTCCAAGAGATATGTATATCTTATTATATAATCCCTTGTTTTAATAATCTTAAAAGGAAACTCAGTTACATAATCATTAAAAATGATATTTTTATTTCTAATGAATAAAATAATCATTCATCCCATTATTCTAAAAATATATGTATTTCAATAAACACATAAAACCATTTGATGTTGTGAAAGTTAAATTAAACATTTATTTACCACAAATATTTTTTATTTTAATTTATTTCACTCATTTATACATTTATTCCAAACTAAAACTTATAGTTCATTAGAATGAATAGGTATGAAAATATAAAACAAATATAGAACCGCCCATATGGTTTGAGAGGAAATAATATTTCCTATAAAACTAGTAAACCATAATAAAATTATGGTAAAAAGAATTATAGGTCACTAATATTAAATATGGGAAATATAAAAATGAATTTAAATAGAGTTACCTTTGATTCAACTATTATTAGACCGAACAGTTCCATTATTTTGAGAAATCAAAATTATATCATGGATTCAGAAAAGCTATAAACATTTTTCAAGAGGGATAGTATCTACTACATCAAATATATATGAAGAAGATATAAAATTTTACTGATATTAATTATTAATCTCATAGAATAATTTAATACTATTGAATCAGAGGGATGTTGGACAATGGTGAATGTCGGATTTGTTGAAGGAATGGAGAAGTTAGAAGGGTTACAAATAAGATTTTACAATTTCAAAATTGGATTAAATATGTATCCAAATTTGATTTATTTTTTTAAATTTTTCTTTGAAATGTTGAAATTACCCCCAAAAATAAAAAATATCATATTAATTCCAACATCTATATGTTCCACGCCAACATATTTTCATGTGAAGATATTATAGGCAATGAATCCATTAGAAAACAATCTCTTACCAGGTGCAGCACATAAAGTACCCAATGCTTCTATCTTTATGTAACATCCCCCAGTTACAATATTTTTCTACCTAAACTCACCTAACTACTATTACTACATTAAATCATTACCAAATGGAACACAAGAACAAAAATTTTAATATAAATGTAACATAATAAGTTTATCAAGATTTACAAAATCCACATAATTGGGCTTTTCATCTTTAAGAATAATTAATTGGATTCCGAATGGAAAAAATCATACCATTGTCTCTTCATCCCCACCCCCCGAGGCTTCATCATTAATTTTCCAATGAATCCACATCACCCAATATAGAGGGATCACTTTTAACATAGGAACCATATAACACAGATCTATTACACAAATAGAATGAACCATATAGGATACATCATATTATTGTGAAGAATAAAAATATCATATCACATAACTGTGGTCATGATCATTGCTCCAAAATTAGAAAACAAGGAAGGTGTTATGAATTCGATTTAATTTTTGTGATACGTTTAACTAATTAGGGACTTAACTGAATGTAGAAATGATTTCAAAGGTCATTACATATCTCATTGTAAGAAAACAATTAAATATGAATAATAATATTCATAATATTAGTGAAATATAAATAAACATAGGAAATATAATTTTAATTAGAGAATTTTTATTTTAAGTTAAATATAATAATTTTTCTATCTCTTTAAGAACACAAGACATTTTTGAATCAACTTCGACATGATTAAAATATCATGTATATAGTGACTGGATTTTATAAAATATTTTATTATCTTTGATTAGTAATGAGGATAAAAAATACTATATTCTATAATTAAATATTGGGTATATCTATATAGAGTATTTATTGATGTTATTTTAGGATAACATCACCCTATAAAGTCGGCCATCCCATGAGCCAAACAGGATAAAGAATATAGGAAGGGTGCATGTCCTCTGATATTCAGATATTATTCTTATTCTAGCAATCAATAAAAAGATGAATGGTGGTACTCAACTTCTTTTGAGTACATAATTATCTATAAAATCCTTACCCTGAAGATCTACATCTCATATCACCAAAACAGAAAATAGTATCACGTATGCATTAATCGTTATTTTAGCTACTCGAGACTCTAGTAAGTGTTTTTATAAAAATAAATATTATGTTTAATAACAATTATCAGTGATAAAATCTAAATTATATAAAACTCATAAATTTTTTACTTCATGATAAACATTAATTGATCATGAGAAAACAATTTATTGTATCATAATGAAAATTATAGTAATAGTAAAACAATATATGATTAGTATGTGATTTAAAACTAGCAATATGAATTTATTTTTTCCTCGGAGCACGAGTTAAGACTGATATCCATGCGTCAGAAATCAAGAAGAATAAGGTCCATAATGCTGTCATACTAGAACACGTGGAGGCACCTTCTAAACTCAAGCAGTTCACAAGAAAATAAGTATGAATTCACTCATTCATGCCGACCCAGCCAACCATCATATTTGGATCTTTATGAGAAGGGATGTATTAGTGGAGATGGTCCATGCGGGTGAACAGTTCATTTCCATGATGGTGAATATAGGTATGAGTACCCTCTATGTGACCTTTGATTGTTGGATTAGCGATAGTAATAGGAGGGAATCATTGTGTAAAGAGCATAGTGTGTTTGATCAAGGAGGGGATCCATGGATAATTGATCGAGACTTCACTGTTGTGGCAGATCTAGAAGAGAAGAAAGGAAGTGTGTATTTCTTCGATGTTTGTGCATGGATTTTAACCAGTTCATGGAAGGCAACGGTCTGTTGGATTTGGGGTACATAGAGGACCACTTTTCATTCTGTAATTAACAGAAGGGGAGAATATTGTGTTGGATCTAGATTGATCGATTGTTATCTAACATCCACACCATCACTATTTTTTTGAATGCAATGGTAAATCATTTGGTTCATGGTATCTCTGATCACACACCACTTCTGGTTAACTTTTTTACTAGGTAGGAGACGTATGAACGATTCAGGTTCCACAACCATTGGATTTGTAATCAAGAGTATATCCAACATGTTATCTCTTCATGCATAGAACTAGTCTGGGGGAATACATGGGTGGCCATCCATAACAAGATTAGGAGATTGAAACAGGGGTCCAGAAAAGGGAAAGAGATCTCCCTCCAATCAAACAAAATACGGATTCCCAAAAACTGTAGATTGAGCATATGGAAGGAATCTTTGAGGACCTTTAGAATGAAATAGTTTTCAACAAGATGTCTAACAAGAAGAATAGGCTGGCTAAAATGATCCTCATTTAGGAGAGAAATTCTCGAGAGAACTCAAGGTTCAAATGGTTTAACAAGGGGGATAAGAAAATGGATTACTTCCATGACTGTATTAAGGACAAGAGTCAGCTCACTAAACCCTATATAATGTTTGAGGATGGGTCATACACTGACGACAAAGATGAAGTTGGCATCATGGTGCAGACTTTTTTTAAATACCTTCCTGTGGGTCTGAATGCGAGGATGCCCAATTGGCACCCCAACAGGAATGTAGTGATTTGGGAGGCAATCCCAACATGTGAATCACTAGAGTACACTGACCTCATGGAGGTGATCCCTATAGAGGCTGAGATTGAATATTAGATTCTTAACCATAACGCGGAGAGCGTGCTAGGGCCTTACTACTTCCCCGGATTGTTCTATAGAGGGTCATGGGAGGTTGTTAAGGGAGAAATTTTTTTGTCTATCCAAGACTTCTTTCGCAGGGTTTACCTACCACGGTTTATGAGCACCACAACCCTTGTACGCATTCAAATGTTGAAGGAACCCTCATCACTATCAAATTATATACCTATTAGCATGTGCAATTTTCCCTATAAAATCCTTGTAGGCACTATTAACAATAGGTTGTCGATGAGCTTGCCCCTATGGATATCTATTGAGTAACATGGCTCTGTGTGGGGGAGATACATCTATGGAACTATTTCCATGGTGTAGGATCTAATGAGGGATATAAAATGTAAGTACCATGGATTGAATATTGATATTAATCTATATATGAATAAGGTGTACGATATGGTGGAATGGGGGGTTCATTAAAAGTGTCTTGACCAACATACGTTTTACTTCAAAGGCTCTCGATATTATTTTCAAATGTTTTTTCTCTTTGTGGATGGATATCACCTTCATAGGGTGAACACAAGGATTCATCAAGGTGGTATATAGTCTACTCTAAAGAGACATCATCTCTATGCGCACATTCATTATGATGTAGGATAATCTTATCCACCTGATTTACAAAGTAATCTCGAGAAGGAGGATCATGCCTTACAAGAGGAAACATAGAATTCCATGCATCTATCACTTGATGTTTGAAGATGACACAATAATATTTTCAATTGAAGTTAAGAGGTTTGTGCATGGAATCAAATGAATTCTTGAGGAGTATTTATTCTAGAGTGGCCAGTTGATCCGAAACACCAAGAGAATTATTTATATTTCAAATAATTATGCTACAAACCGGGTCTATCACCTGTGCAGCAGGTTGGGATTGAAATGAGGAACGATCCTACTAGAGTACCTCGATAGTCCCTTATCTTCAAGTTGCATTCACATTAGGCACTTCTACCATGTGGTGAGTAAGATTATAGGGCAGGTTCTCAACTGAAAAATACACTAATTATCCATTGGGGCGTATACCTGTTGTGAACAGTGTCTTGTTTGCAATTTTGGTGCACAGATTGGCTGCGACCAATGTGCAGAAAATGGTGATCAATGTTATTGATAATGTTCTGGCTGGTCTTATTTAGGATGAATTGTCTGATGGTAAGATTCATTGGGTCTCTTGTGAATACATGGCCTAAACCATACATGATGGTGGGATTAATGTTCAATGTTTGGGATCCATGATAACATGCATGAATGAGAAACTAGTATGGGAAGTGATTAAGAATAAAACTCTATAGGGGAGAACTATAGACCATAGGTATATAGGTATTACGAGTGATAGCAGCATACAGGGTTCCCCCATTTAGTCTAGGATTTTCCCCCTCATTCTGACTCTTCAACAACATGCTCATTGGATTTTTGGAAAGGGTGACATTCTTTTACTGTTTCCGAACTGGGATGCACATTTGATCGGTTATTCTGTGTGTCCTGACCCTTACATCTCCTTCAAATAGGTGACCAAGCACAATGATTTCATTAGGGTAGTGTGGGATAAAATCCAATAAGACATTTATGATTCTATTTCGATTAATGTGGAGCCAGACCGATTTGTATTTACACTGTCTACCTCAGGGAACTTCTCATTGGAATATTTTCATAGGCTATGCGCACCACCAAATCCACTTGATCGATAGAGCGAGATTGTTTGGTTCAACAGGATTCATGCCAAATATAATTTCCTTGTCTACATGATCCAGCATCATGCATTACCTACTGAGGACAATATTAGGAATTTGGGATTAATGTCACATCTTGCAGCAAATACCGAAAAGTTAAATGAGATTAAATTGTCGATCACATTGTTTATGAGCGCGAATGGTCAAATGATGTGTAGATCTTCTTAAGCACCTTCAGGGATTTCTAGTCCACTACTCTTTGAGATGCCACATTCTTGGATAAATGGTTTCAGAAGATGTTGGACTCAATCCTGGAATATCGGAACATTCTTTGATTCTGAGCACTGGATGTTGGTGCCTTTGGCAAGAGAGGAACTAGGCCAGATATGAGGGGTCTCTCTCCATAGGTAGGTCCATTATTTTGATAACTATGAAACTTATTGTTGATATGGGGAATCTCATTGGGAAGTAGTGGACGGAACTGTCTCAACATCATCTTCAATCCAGCCTTTCCCTGGTCATGCCGTCAACTTCAAAGAAAAAGGGACAATGGGTTTGATGGCTTCCCCTAGAAATTGGAATGAAATTAAATACTAATGAAGTTTGTGTTTTGGGTGATATCCATGTAGTAGGGGTGGTGAGGGACACTAGGGGAGTGTACTCCTGGCCTTCACAACGTATTATCGAAGTGTCACATCATTTCAAGCAGAGACGAAGGTAGTTCATACCGGCTTAGAGCTTTGCAACTAGAAGAACGTAATTCTGACACAACTTGAATTTGAATCAATTATTTAACACAACTACCTTCATATAATATGGTGAATCCCATGGTTTATTGCTTAAAAAATCTAGAAATATAAGGACCTCTTCAATTGGAGCATTTAGATCACTCATACATGGAGGGTGGGTAATAAGGTTGTGGACCACCGGGATTCTCGGGTAGTACATGGGTCCAGATTCACATGTTTCTCTAACATTACTTCCCTTACTCCAAAAAGAGTCAATTTGATTCAAGGGGATGCACTTGGCCTTCACTATTTTTGGATGGTCTAGGGTGGTGTGTGTTTCATTTCCTAGTCCTATGGGTTCCTCGCTTCCCCATGAGCCATGTTCTTTTACTATAATAAATTTAATGATGATGATTATTATATTATGTTTTATTATATTAATAATTTAAATTGACCGTATTCAAATAATTATTATAAGAACTTTAATATATTTTCAAAATAAAACTCATTTTATTGGTAATTATTTATATTCTATTAAAATTCAATTTGAATCCATTTTTTATAAATAAAATATTTCATTATATTTTATGAATTTATTGAATTTTTGATTTCAAAAATATTGGAATTTTTATATGTGAAATGATATTCATGTTTAAAATTAGGAAATAAATGTTATATTAAGTTTACTTTTATGAAATTTTCTATAGAGGATAATGTTTATGTGAATGTTAAGAATATTGTTTTGATAAATAAATTATATTTTTTGATATAATAATCATATAAGAAAGACTCAACAATTTATGAAACATTATTCCTAAAAAATGTATTTAAGTAGTTATAAATCCATTTAAAAGAATTATATTTAATTTAATCCCTAATGATTGAAATTTTTTATCCTATTTTTTTTATTCAAACTAAAAGATGATTAGTATTATTTAATTAGTTATATTTTAAAATAATTCCATATTTTGTTATTAAATATAATGATCAATGATTATTTAATAAATTGATTAATAAACTAATGGTAATTCATAATATTTTTTCGAAATAAGAAAAAATTTCATTTTCTTCTTAAAAATACATTCATACCAAAAAAATATTATCCACCCAATGTATTAAATTTTAAAGTGACATATATTTTTATCAATTTTTTAATTGATTATAATAAAATAGATTTAATGTTTTGAATCATCACATAAAAATTATATATTTTGTTTAATTTCATTATTGTTCATAAAAATATGAAATGAAGGTAAAATCTTGTCATATTGGTAAAATTTAAAATTTTTTCAAATCATTAAATCCATCGGTAAAGTATAAAAATAAAAAAATATAATAATATCAAAATGGATTTATGATGGATTTATAGACTATGAATTATCTTATCAGAAATAATTTTAAAGTAAGGATCTATGTTCCATGAATATTACATCACTTTTTTAATTTATGAAATTAATATTTCCAAAAAGGCATCCTATCTCACATATAAATGGACAAATTCATCACCAAAATTCCCCTCACACCATGATCACCTAACTAGAACCTAGATTATCAAAATAATCCCCAATCATTTGTCCCACATCATATAGGTTCAAGTCTCACTAAATTTCATTTCTATTTTGGCTTAGTGAGTAACGTAAATGTGTATATTAATGGAACATGTAATTTTTTGAAGGAGTTTTATTGAAGTTTATTATTTCATACACCTCCTATTAATATTTTATATCCATAAATATATTATGAAATATGTTTCATTAAAATAATCAAATTTTCATATTTTGATGTAATAAAAATTATCTACCTATATCCCATCCATTTAAAAAAGAATATGTTACATGTGTTATGGCCGCATTTCCACCTCCATGAAGGAAGCATTTCATTTTTCAAAATAACCAAACACGATTGGTTCAAAAAGTGTATTTAACAAATAAATATGATATTTAAGAGTTTATTATTATGTTAAATTAAAAATTTGTAACTTTGTTAATAATATTAAAAATATAATCATTTTAAATATTCCCCCCGTAGATAAGTATACCATGAAAATTTACATAATTTGAATATATTTTTATAATGTTTTTAATTATGTATGTTTTTAGACATTGGAATGATAAATTATATATGTATATATATAATTTTCAAAGTACTAAACTATTTCATATCTAAATTTACCATACTCGATGTATTGAAATAGTTCTGGAGAGATTTTTGAAATAACCCCTTGATGCAGATGTTAGTAAAAAGTATAATGTATATAATGGGGATATAATAACAAAATGAAATTAAAAAATATAATATAATTTAAAAATTAATTTGGTAAATATTTAATCATATAAATATGTTTATTTATTAGGTTATAAAAACACTCCAAATAAGTAAGGATGTGATATAAGAATTAATTATTGAAATTTTAATTACATGATTCATGCTACTTATTTTTCAAATAAAATCTTTTATAATGTGTAAATAAATCTAAACCAACATATTATATCAAAAATAAATTATCATTCATTATAGGTCTATTAAATTTAATATAAGAATATTAATTTACCATAAATTAATGAATTAATATAGTTTTAATGGTTTTTGTTTACTTAATATATTGTTATCATCTTACATAATTTATCTATAAACCTCTTTTGTCAATGATTTGTTTCTTCCACCTTTGGATTTTATTTTATTTTATTCCCAAATTTTTATATTTTTCATGAAATCATAATATTTAAACTCCCTATTAATTAAAATTTAACCAACTATCTCTTATATGTAAAATCAATCATACCTATTATTTATATTTGGGAATAATTTTCTTTTAATTACATATTAAATATATTCATTCCAGAATATATTTTTATAATAAAAAAATATATAATAAGGAGGTTTTCCTTTTTCATTGTCTATATTCTAAATTATTTTATAATAATTATATCTTAAATTTTCCACTTGAAATATTTTGAACATTACTTACTAATGTTTTAAAGTAATATCTTTTTTTATATTTTCCAAATGAACTAAATTTTAGAAATTTATATCCATTAATCATTAGATGGACTACATTAAAAGATTACATCATTTTTCATAAAAGGCATATGATAATTTTTCGATGATTTTTTCTTTTTTAGAGGAAATGTTACTTTTTAGATGAATTAATAAAGATAAATCATTCCACTAATTTATATTCCCATAATCTAATAATCATTTTATTTTATAAAATATTTTATTTTCATAGAGTCATCGATTATAATTTTTTAAAAATCATGGTCTTAAATTTACTATTATCACATTTTGAAATGGATATTTGAATGTGAATTTATTTTAAAACCAGAATAGGTCATGTTAGAATGTCTTATACACTTAGTGCGTGGTGTTAATTAGTGTAAATTTCTAATTAATCACTTTTATATCCTCTAATTCTTTTGTATCATTCACTATTATGTTAATATTTACTTATTATATATCTATCACTCTTGGTCATTGTTCTTTCATGAAAATTTTTTTGTCACACACACGAGTTACACAAAGATATACAATATTCTCTATTAAAAGTAGAAGGATAACCCTTTGTATGATCTGAGTTCCACCATGTTAATATGATGTACATGAGTAATATTATAGATAAAATTATGTATGTTTTATCCTTGTACCCAAATTTGGGGAATCTCGATCATTACAATAACATTTTTATTTCATAATATATAATATATAATGTTTAATTAATTGTCGAATTAAAACAGGAAACTCTAAAATGAATATAGACTCATATATTATTATCCATGTGTTGCTTTCTTATTTATTCTTAGTTATTTAAATTACATAGTATCATGCATGGACTAATTCAAATCTGTGGAAATTAATATTCTCAAAAATTATTTCATCTATAATTTATTTTAATGTCACTTCCATTCATATACTGATTGAAAGAATTAATCACCTTCATCATTGTGATTTTTTTATCATATCACCCCTTTTTATCATTCATTATTATTTAACAATATATAATATATAAATTTCTATAAATTTTATAACTGGGATAAACACATTGAAATTTCTATTTTAATATAAATGATGGGTTAAACCTATTTTATGATTTTCATATGAACATTGTATCATTCCATGGAACTAGTAACATTATACACCATTTATTTTCAATGAATTATCATCTTCTTATGTATCATAATATTTAGGACCGAAATCCCTATACATGTAGATGGAATCATTCACCCAATTACCTAACACTTGATAACATCAAATTGGACAACTCAAATAACACACAATACTTTCCAAAAATCATCAATGATCATCATACCAATAAGGCACTATAACTACTTCATAGTTAAATCATTCTATAATTTTTCACTATGAATCCTTAAATTTTAATGAGGTTAAATATTAATTAAAGGCATATTAGAATTTCTCTTGTATAATTGTATTAACATTTAATCTCATGATATATGAATTCTTGAGGAACAATTCAGACATTAACTGGTTGATATAGTTTCATCTTGAAAAGTCACTTCCCTACATGTCATGCACCATGAACTAGTGAATTTTTTTTGGGAGTTATGCCTCTTAAATGATTAACAATGTGACCATAGTCTCTTACATCTTCCTATTTTGGCTTCTTGCTTCACCCATTGATCACATCTTATCTTTCAATGGGTGTGGTCAATCAAGATTAGTCCAGAAACCCTACATGTCTTCCATGAACATATTCTCTCATGGGAATTGGACCAATTCATTGACCACTTTTCCTTTCCCATTATCATTTTGAACATGTTCCTAATAAGATTCCACCATGGATATATTGGATTTATTGTTTCCCACATGTAGACTCAACAAACACCATGGATGAAACTATGAAATCATCCTAAATTTTTTTGATTGTCTACTCCTAATAAATCCCATATTGCTTGTTCCATGTCTACATTGGCCTTTTTTATTTTACAAAAGTACCATTAAGACTGCAACGTGACCACCATACACATGTTCTCATTATGGTTTCTATTTTGGATAGTTTCTCTTCAACACCACATCTAGCATAACATGAATAATAGATTGTCCACACATGGAATTTTTCTCCAACATCACCATATCCATTACAAGGTCATGGCCTTGGCCATATTTAGAAGTCTCTTATCAGTCATCATTAAAATCATGAATCATGGTAATACAATAAATATATTTACTTGGATAAAAATTATATTTCATCTAATTGATTAATTTATCTTTATTCAAAAAAATATGGTTGAACCATGTGAAACCACCTTATCATCAAGTAATTAATAAAATCTCTATAGATCTCATAATATTAAAATTAATCTTCTATAAACTTGACATTAATGAATTATAAACTAACCAATAAACAAATGACATTGGATATAATTTGTCACGACCCGTCCTCGGGGCCCGTGTTGTGACTACCCCAAGCCCGCCTTCCATAGGCCAGGGGCTGGCGACTAGCACGAAAGGCGTAAATCCCAATAACTGGGAATACATTGACTTTATAAAAGTAAAAAAACACCACATAGTTCAAGCGGAAGTAAAACAATAAGTACAAAAGGAAGTGATGAAAAGTAAATGGGCCAGAATACAAACCCAATTGAAAGTACAGCTACAACTGAACAAAAGTAAAACAGAAAAGGAAAATAGCTGGAAGAAAAGAAGCAGCTCCTAAGCCATCCTACTCAGATCCTACCTGAAGGGTAGGTATAGATAGCACAGCTCCTGGATTGTCCACCACGGATCCTACCTGAAGGGTAGGTACAGAGAGTGTAGCTCCTGGATCGTCCACCACGGATCCAACCTGAAGGGTAGGTACAGATAGCCTCTACAACGCTCTCACCCGTCAACCTCTTCTGAGTGTCGCCTCATCATGAAGTCCACCACCGGATACTGTATCGCCGTGAGGTCCACCTCCAGGTACTGTCCAGTCCTCGAACACTCGGACTCTGTCTGCGCTGCCCGTCATCTGCAACCAACACAACGAGGTGCGGGCATAGCCCGTGCAGGGGTGAGTATAACGATACTCAGTTGGGACCCTGAGACCCTCAAGGTCTCACTAAATCCCACATGGTTAACCACAAAGAAGATCTCAACAGATAACCTCTACTTAGGTATATTCCCATACATATACCCAAGATATCAAGTAACCCATCTCAATCATGAGGAAACACAATGATTATGAAATCAACGGATAAAAACTACCCAGGTATATGCCCATACATATACCTAAGTTATCAAGTGAACCACCTCAATAATTGGGTAAACAAAAAGATCATATACTCAGATCAAACCAAGATTTTCAATATCGAAACCATAACTGCTGAAGAGCCCCGTCTCTAGAGTGTACAATGGTCCTGTCACGACTCAGAGATACTGCTCACTAACCTAAGACTGCTGAGGTAATCCACCTGTCGAGTATTGTGGGCCTGCTGCTACAACTAAGTGCTTCCCACCATGGGTCTGCCGCTACAACCAAGAACTCCCCCTCATAGCCTCCAGATGTACTCTTCTATTGAGTACCGCGGGTCTGCCACTACATCCAAACGCTCCTCCGTCGTGGGTCTACCGCTACAACCAAGCGCTTCCCACCATGGGTCTGCCGCTACAACCAAGCGCTTCCCCATATAGCCTCCAGAGGCACTCCTTCTGTTGAGTACCACAGGTTTGCCGCTACAACCAAGTGCTCCTCCGCTGTGGGTCTGCCGCTACAACCAAGCGCTCCCCACTGGGCTATCTGAAACTCACCGAGTCGATCGATCAACCGTCGTCAAGTCTCAGTCGGCTACACGGTCTCCGTACTCCGCACGCTCGTCTCTGGGAGGGTATAATCCACGATCTAATGATCGATATTCCAAGTATCACAAAGTCCCACGAAGAAGTATCTCAAAGTACCGCCTCATCATAGGGTTCTCAACACAACAGACGACGCGTCAATCGGATGCCCGGTCTGTGAGTTATTAGCCTTTTCGTCCCAGGGGCCCGGTTGGTTTCGTGTGCGAACCAACCCGGACGTATCTCAACTATACCTTGAACTCTCATAGTATATACTCATAGGGAACTTTTATCAATGTGATCACCAACGCCGCTGACGGTTCATCAAAGGGACGTCCGGTCTGAAAGATATCAGCTTTTCTGTTCCAGGGGCCCGGTCGGATTTCAGGTACAATCCCACCCGGCCATACTCCAAATGTGTCCAAATCTCAAGAGAAGTATGCCAAAAGTTCCGTCTCATCAAGAGGAATCCAAAAAAGTCGACGACACGTCAATCGGACGTCCGGTGCTCAAGATATAACCATTTCCTATCTGAGGGCCCAGTTGGTCTCGTATTCGAACAAAACCGACCATACAAAAAGTTATCCTAAACATTGAGTGTAATATACCGAAACGACTGCCTCGATCCAAGGATCGTATCGCAACTGACGGTGCATCGATCCGAGGATCGTAGCCCACGTTATGGGCGTTTGAACGAAAACTGCCTGAAAATATGGTGTTCGGGCCCGGTCCGACCCGGCCCGGGACCCCCCTGGGGCGGCCCGAACCGGGTTGACCCGACCTGGGTCCGGGTCCGGCCCGATTGGGCACGCCCCGGCCTGGCTAGTGCGGTCTGGCCCGGCCTGGCGCTGGCGCTAGTGCGGCTCTCGCGTGGCTAGCGGGTGCGGGGGGGGGGGGGGGGGTGGGGGAGGGGGGCGGTTACAACCCCACGCGGACGATGAATCGGCGTGGCTTAAATCCGCGTCGCTCGGTCTCCAGAATGGATAAGCCGTTCCGGTTCGGCCCGGCGCCGCTGCTGGGCCGCGACGGTTCCTGTTCTGGTGGCGCGCCGCCACCGCCTTCCGCGGGCCACCGGATGCGCTACGGTGGTCGTTTTTTCTCGCCTCCTTCACCAATAGTCCTCCCAGGACTCGACCTTCTCTGCAGAGGCTTCAAAAAAACATTGCGGCCCCGTTCGTCATCACCCATCAATCCGCGATCAATGTTCAACCAGCGGAGTCTTCGAATCGCCTCCGCGGCCCCGACTCCGGCCGCAGTTTTTTTCGCCCTCAACGGCGCGGCGCGACGGTGCCGCACATCCTTGCCGTATTTATCCATGTTTCCATGTGGTGTCTTTGCACTGCGCCTCCTTCGTTCAAGCCACAACATAATCAAGAACAATGGAGAGGAGGGTCGGTTTTGTTTCTGTGGTCCGGCCTCCTCCCATTATAATGATAGAAAATGACCAACAAATAGAAGTCGACGTACAACAATGAAATAATTCACGGGCAAAAAAAATAAACCTCAACATCAACCTGAATGAACGAACGATCTATGGATCAACCTAGAAATGGTTGGTCCGCGCTCGTCATTCATTTCTGAAAAGATAAGAGAATACCAAATAAATTCCCCTACAACCTCTTAAATAAAAAAAATGAATCATACCAATATTTTCAACCCGAAAAATAAAACATTCACAGATCAACTTAATGATGAGTTGATCCGGGTTCTTTGTTTTAGAAGGAATGAACCACAGGAATAATACAATTCTCAAATTAATCCCCATACCTCGATAATGAGTTGACGATCGAAGAGAATCACGGAATGTGGCATCGCGGGGTGGTTTTGATGACGGCTTGGCATGTATCAAAGAAAGGGAAAGCTTCGTCAATCGTCGGAAGAGAGGAAGCTGGGGTAGACGTCGGTGTTCTTCGTGTTCTCCAATGAATAATATGGACTCTATCTCCTCCAATCCCCCAATACAATGATCCAACTCCCAATAAAATAAGTCCCTCTTATATTATTAAAGCATGTAAAGTATTTGAAAATCCAAAATTCAAAACAACTCACGTCATAAATTAAACTTGAGTTGTCAAAATGAATTTTGTATTATGTTGGCATCATAAATGTGAAGAAGGAATTCACATCATTAAAAACAAGGGGGTTTCAAGGGAAAGAGTTAAGGGGGTTAGGGAAGATGAAGGAGTGTGGTTCGTGTGGGCCCCACCTCACATTTAACCTCACTTGGGTCATTAGGTTCACCCAACCTCCATCCTTAGGATTTAACCACCTTAATGAAATAAAATTAGTTGCACAAATTTTTTTTCTCGGAAGTCTTTATCCACAAAAATAAACAACTCGTCCTGAGAAAACACAACTCTGTAAAAGGACTTATTAAGCAATTACCGACGCTACAAGTTCATCGGTTCCCTCATATTTAAATTCCGAGCACCGGTATAAAAGTTAGAAAAACCCGCTCGTTCGTTCACTGAATATACCCGAGCCTAACTTCGGGAATTAATTTTGGGCAAACCGGGCCTCGAAATCAGGCGCCGTCAGAAATTGAAATCTTGTAAAATCCCAAAGAAAATTAATAAAAAAAATTCCATTAAATTTTACGGGTCATTACATTACTCCCTCCTAAGGTCTCTATGTCCTCGTAAAGCTTTAACACAAACTAGGGATACAAAAGCGGTACTGAGCATGCATCTGAGGCTTTCGCTTCCATGTTCTTACCTGGAGGTTCCCATACTTCCAGTGAAAACACACCCAAGGAATTGACCGTCCTCAAAGGATTCACTCCTGCCGATCCTCAACCTCTACTAGAACCCCGCAAAAGTCACCCCATTGCCAATGTCCAGTTCCCCATGGTCGATGATAAGCGAAGGACCGTGAACGTATCTCCTTAGTTGAGATATGTTTAAGTCATCGTGCACCTGGTGCAACTGAGGTGGATGGGTCAAGCGGTAAACCATCTCACCTACCCTGCTGAGGACCTGAAAAGGTTCGTTGAACCTCGGAGATTACATTCCACCTCGGCCAGATCACCATAGACCTCGTTGAGGTGAGACCTGTAAGAAAATGTGGTTGCTATCCTCAAATCCCAGTGGTTCTGTCTCCTATCAAAATAAGACTTCTAGTTGGCTCGAAGTTGTCCTCATCTGCTCTTGGATGACCTGGAACTTCTCTGTCGTGGCTTGGACCATCTCTGGTCCCACAAGAGCTGCTAAGATTTCTTCTTTGCCGATAAGAGAAATCCGGTCTCATCCCTTGGATGAACCATGTTCTTTTCCTAAAACAGTCAATCCTATCATGAATGGAACTAATCCATGCCATGGATGACATCGTATGGCCTCGACGCTACTACCAAGAGATCCAACTATTACTCAATCCTCCAAGGGTTGAGTCACACTATCAGCATCAGTGTGTGGTCACTGGGTCTCCTCCAATATGAATCTCAAAAGTTAGGGTCAAGTCAACAGTTTTTAACCGGAACCACTTAGTATCAATCAAACCAAAAAGGGCAGGTAAGTAAATGTCACAAATATAAGTGACTTTTATTACTACAGCTCGTAGTACATGAGACACAACAACCACAAACAACAACAACAAAAACAAAAAGGAAGCTAGTAGCACCATGATCAAAGGCCTCTATGCCTTGAACTAGTCCTCTCCTGATTAGAACTGAAACTCAAAACTCCTCCTTCCACATGGGTGAAGTTTCTGATTCAAGAGTGATCGACTACACCTTCCTATGCAAGAGTTAATCTTGTGCTGCCTGGGGTTTCCTTTTCGTCAACCAAGGAAAACCCATCCCGACATTTGCCTAATACCATCAATTTGTGTATAAACTATGGATCCAATCCATACTCAGATCAATGCCGTAAGGCCTTGATGCTGCCAGCAAGATATTCCAACCAAAACTCTCACCTCATGGGTTAGATCACACTGTCGGTGTAAGTGTGATTATCGAGTCTCCTCCCAAGGTATCTCCAGATGTGAGGGTCAAGTCTATGGCTTACCAGAATCTCTAGGTCAGGGAAAATATTCGTGGAAGGAAGGAATGATTCGTATCAATGTCTGTTACTAAGGAAGCTAATAGTGGACATAGAATGCCCCTCGAATCATTCATATAGTCATTTGGTCACTCTCCTGGACCGCATGCAGCTACTCTCTTCCCCTTCCATCATGCTCCCTGAGCCTGGCGGGGACAACATAGGCGGGTGGTTGTAACATGTTGAAATGTACACCACCACATGTTGCTCTCATAGCTCTGCTTCCACATCCGCTGCTCTACAAATTCATCTTTCCGTAACATTTATTCTTCTTGAATCATTCGCACGCCCGAGTCTCTAAGAATGGCACCAGCTCGCTGCATTCCAACTTCTAACATTCTCTAGCTGTATTCGTTCATCCAAGAACATTCAACCACAAGGTTCTCTCTAGAACCCTAATGTGAGTAGGAATTCATAGAGGAAAAATTGATGGCTCGAATATCCTTAATCACACCAAGTTCAGAGGTCCGAGCTCTATATCACTAATCGAATCGTATTCATAGAGTACCCGGAATGTTCAGTATGCCTCGATGAATTCTCAGTTATCGACACGTCATCCTGTCGAAGCTGTATAAGCTCTAGAAAACTCTTAGTCACCTCCTCAAGCTAGTCCTCAGGTGTTTGTGAGTCAAGTTCGCCTAATAACATGAGGTTATCTGATGTTGGAACACGTGTAAGGCTGTAAGCCTACATGTGTCACGTACCGGTACCGCCGGTTGTAACTGATGACCAACATGTAGTGATGTATAGCTGACACACTACCCAAAGGAACTATCTCAGGCATCGGTCCACGTACCAAAGTCTCATCACTATACGGTCCATCCTCATGGTCATTCACTGGAAAACACTAGTAGGCAAGTCCACCATCCGCTGCACTGATGTATCAGCAAGGCAGAATACTCTAGAAATCGCCTCCAGCCAGTGCTCTGTTGTCTGGGAATCTGCCTTGCCTCGTAACCTCAGAGGCCTCTACTGCTAGAACTCGTGCAACGCGCTTTGTCAGCGTGCACTGTTCCCTTCTATGGCAGGTGTAATCTGATGCCCAACAGGTGGTGGTGCTACTGGTACACCACCCGAGGGTGCCAACATAGTTAAAAGGGCCCCGCACTGGAGCCTAGTCGCTCGGTGGGTCATCATCGTGTACTATCTCAGAACTCCAACTGACTATCTACATGAAGACATCCTGAACAGATACGAAAATGTCAAATGATTTATACGTGGTGAGCTGACCTGATTTGAGCTGACTTTAAAACTTTTGTAAACACACACGCAATCAGTTTTTTCGTGCAGAAAGTCAGAAATCAGAATTCAGGGTCCTAGTGTATGGATATGTCGGCCGCTGCACCAACACTGGACTCCCTGAACTGAAAACCACAATTGGTACCCTTAACACTATTTCTTCACAGAAAGAAAATATCAGAGTCCTAAGTTCTGTGGTAGAACCGACCCCTCTGATACCAATTTGTCACGACCCGTCATCAGGGCCCGTGCCGTGACTACCCAAAGCCCGCCTTCCATATGCCAGGGGCTAGTGACTAGCACCAAAGGCGTAAAACCTGATAACTGGGAAGGAATTGCCACTATAAAAGTAAAAAAGTACAACAGAGTTCAAGCGGAAGTAAAACACTAAGTAAAAAAAGGATGTGCTGAAAAGTAAATGGGCCAGAATACAAACCCAATCAAATGTATAGCTACAACTGAACAAAATTACAACAAAAAGGACAAACAGCTGAAGAAAGGAAGCAGCTCCTAATTTTTCCTCCTCGGATCCTACCTGATGGGTAGGTACAGATAGCTCAGCTCCTGGATCATCCACCACGGATCCTACCTGAAGGGTAGGTACAGATAGTGCAGCTCCTGGATCGTCCACCACGGATCCTACCTGAAGGGTTGGTATAGATAGCCTCTACAACGCTCTCTCCCGTTAACCTCCTCTGAGTTTCTCCTCGTCATGAAGTGCACCACCGGATACTGTCTCATCGTGAGGTCCACCTCCGGGTATCGTCCAGTCCTCGAACACTCATCCTCTATCTGCACTGCCCATCGTCTGCAACCAACACAACGAGGTGCAGGCATAGCCCATTCATGGGTGAGTAGAACGATACTCACTAGGGACCCTGAGACCCTCAAGGTCTCACTAAATCCAAAAATGTTAACCAAAAAGTAGATCTCAACAGATAAACTCTACATTGGTATATGCCCATACATATACCCAAGTTATCAAGTAACACATCTCAATCACGAGGGAACACAAAGATTATGAAATCAATAGATAACCACTACCTAGGTATATGCCCATACATATACATAAGTTATCAAGTGACCCATCTCAATAATTTGGTAAACACAAAGATCATAGACTCAGCTCATACCAGGATTCTCAATATCAAAACTGTAACTGCAGAAGAGCCACGTCTCAAGAGTGTACAATGGTCTTGTCACGACTGTGAGGTCCTGCTCACTAACCTAAGACTGTTGAGGTACTCCAACTGTCGAGTACTATGGGCCTACTACTACAACCAAGCGCTTCCCACCATGGGTCTGCCGCTACAACCAAGCGCTCCCCCACTTATCCTCCATAGGTACTTCTTCTGTTGAGTACCGCAGGTCTGTCGCTACAACCAAGCGCTCCTCCACCGTGGGTCTGCCGCTACAACCAAGCGCTTCCCACAATGGGTCTGCCGCTACAACCAAGCGCTCCCCCACATAGCCTCCAGAGGTACTACTTCTGTTGAGTACCGCAGGTCTACCGCTACAACCAAGCGCTCCTCCGCCGTGGGTCTACCGCTACAACCAAGCGCTCCCCACTGGGCAATCCTAAACTCACTGAGTCGATCGATCAGCCGTTGTCAAGTCTTAGTCAACTACACGGTCTCTGTACTCCACACGCTCATCTTCAGGAGGGTCCGCTTCATGAGCTACTGGTCGATACTCCAAGTATCAAAAATTCCCACAAAGAAGTATCTAAAAGGACCTCCTCGTCATAGGGGTCTCAACACAATAGATGACGCGTCAATCGGACGCCCGGTCTGTGAGTTATTAGCCTTTTCGTCCGAGGGGCCCGGTTGGTTTCGTGTGCGAACCAACCCGACCGTATCTCAACTGTAACTCGAACTTTCATAGGGTATACTCAAAGGGACAGTTTCTCAATGTGATCACCAACTCCGCTGACGGTTCATCAAACGGACGTCTGGTCTAAAAGATATCAGCTTTTCCGTTCCAGGGGCCCGGTTGGATTTTGGGTACAATCCAACCCGGCCATACTCCAACTGTGTCCAAATCTCGGGCGAAGTATACCAAATGTTACGTCTCATCAAGAGGCATCCAACAAAGTCTATGGAACATCAATCGGACGTCCGGTGCTCAAAATATATCCATTTCTGCTCTGAGGACCCGGTTGGTCTCGTATTCGAACCAACCTGACCGTACCCAAAGTTATACGAATCCTTGAGTATAATATATACCAAAAAGACCATCTCGATACAAGGATCACATTGCAACTGACAGTGCATCGATCAGAGGTCCATAGCCCATGTTATCGGCGTTTGAACAGAAACTGCCCGAAAATAGGGGGTTCGGGCCCGGTCCGACCCGGCCTGAGACCCCCCCTGGGTCGGCCCAAACCGGGTGACCCGACCCGGGTCCGGGTCCGACTCGATTGGGCGCGGCCTGGCCCAGCTCGCGCGGCCCAGCTTGACCCGGCCTGGCGCTGGCGCGGCACGGTGCCCGCGTGGCCCGCGGGTGCGGGGGGGGGGGGGGGGGGGTACAACCCCCCATGGACGACGAAACGGTGCGGCTTAAAGCCGTGCCGCTCGGCCTTCGGAACGACTAAGCCATTCCGTTTCGGCCCGCCGTCGCGGCTCTGCCGCTGCAGTTTCTGTTCCGGTGGCGCACCGCCACCACCTTTTGTGGACTACTGGACGCGCTCCTGTGGTCTGTTTTGCTCGCCCCCTTCGCCAACGGTCCTCTCGGTACCAAACCATCTCTGCGGAGGCTTCAAAAAGACTTTGCGTCCCTGTTCGTCATCACCAATAAATCTGCACTCAATGTTCAACCAGTGGAGTCTTCGAATCGCCTCTGCGGCCCCAACTCCGGCCACGGTTTCGTTCGGCCTCAACGGTGCAGCGCGACTGCGCCGCGCATCATTGTTGTAATTCTCCATGTTTCTGCGCGGTGTCAATGCACCGCGCCACATTTGTTCGAGCTGCAACATAATCAACAACAAGGGGGAGGAGGGTCGACCGGGTTTGTGCGGTCTGACCTCCTCCCATTATAATGATAACAAGAGGTCAACAAATAGAAGTCAACGTACGACAAAGAAATAATTCACGAGCAAAAACAATAAACATCAACATCAACCCACATGAACAAATGATCCACGGATCAACCTGGAGATAGTTGGTCCGCGCTCGTCGTTCTTTTCTCAAAAGATAATACAATACCAAATAAATTCCCCTACAACCTCTTAAATAAAAAAAATGAATCATACCAATATTTCCAACCCGCAAAATAAAACATTCGCGGATCAAATTAATGATGAGTTGATCCGGGTTCATTGTTTTTGATGGAAAGAACCACAAGAATAATACCATTCTCAAATTAATCCCCTTACCTCGATAACGATTTCACGGTCAAATAGAATCACAGAAAGTGGCATCGCGGGGTGGTTTCGAGGACGGCGTTGGCATGCGTCAAAGAAAGGGAAATCTTTGTCAATCATCGGAAGAGAGGAATCTGGGGTAGACGTCGGCGTTCTTTGCGCTCTCCAATGAAGAAGATGGACTCTATCTCCTCCAATCCCCCTAAACAATGAGCCAACTCCCAATAAAATAAGTCCCTATTATTTTATTAAAGCATGGAAAGTATTTGAAAATCCATAATTCAAAACAACTCACCTCATAAATAAAACTTGAGTTGTCAAATTGAATTTTGTATTAATTTGGCATCATAAATATGAAGAAGGAAGTCACATCATTAAAAACAAGGGGGTTCAAGGGAAATATTTAAGGGGGTTAGGGATGTTGAAGGGGTGGGGTTCGTGTGGGCCACACCACACAATTAACCTCACTTAGGTAGTTAGGTTCACCCAACCTCCATACATAGTATTTAACCACTTTAAAGAAATAAAATTAGTTGCACAAATTTTATTTCTCGGAAGTCTTTATCCACAAAACTAAACAACTCATCACGAGAAAACGCAAATCTGGAAAAGTTATTCTTAAGCAATTACCGGCAATGAGAGTTCATCGGTGCCCTCAGATTTCAATTCTGAGTACCTGTTTAAAATTTAGAAAAAACCCGCTCATTCATTCACTGAACGTACTCGAGCCTAACTTCGAAAATTAATTCCGGGCACACTGGGCCTCGGAATCAGGCACCGTCAGAAACTGCGTTTTTGTAAAATCCCAAATAAAATTAAGAAAAAAAAATTCCCCTGAATTTTACGAGTCTACATACTTATTCTCCAAGATTAGGAAATTCATCATTAATAATATATACTTCATAATCTAGAAGATTATTCTCATATAAATCCCTTCTTAAATTTTATCAATGTCAATTAATACATTTAATACATTGAAAACAATTAACTCTCATTTAAAATAATCCCAACACACAAGTAGTGGTATTAAAAAACATCCCAGTTGTATTTATTATCAATAAAATATTATATTGATAAGTTAATATGTGAACATTAAATCACTATATCATATTGAATGTCATTTATATCCACCATTTTAATAATTCCTTTATTTTTAATTTTAAAAAAATATGTGTTCAAGAACTATCCGTATAAGCATGATTTTCATTTATCTACACTTTGATCATAAATATTTTTATTATCCTTTCATTCCTCCTTATTAACAATAAAAATATTGTTGCAAATGGGAATCAATTAATACATAAGGAATTGTCTTAAACCAATTCACTCTTATTATATTGATCCATTACCAGTGTATAACACAATATGGTTTCATAAAATTAATGTTTACAATAATAAATCGAACATAATATCAGTTAGAACTCAATCCTCATTAATATATTTTCCATATCAATTAAACCATTATACATTGAATGAAAATTAATATATTTAAATCAATATACAAGTTATCCTAAGAAAATATAATAGAGAATTTACAACATCACATGAATATGAAAATTATACAATTTCATACATTTGAGGATTTGATAACAACCTTATTACTTCATTAAATATACTCTTTTGATCATTCATTAAAATTACCATCCATAATCATCGAATATTATTTTAAATGCTAACAAAAATATAGTATGATAACATATCTTTTCAATAACACCCCCTTTCTTTAGTTTTAATAAAATCGTATTTTCAGGAGATAATATTTTCTAGAAGATTATTTATAAATATTAACTTGTCTCCCCATTAAGGGAAACACTCATAACTCTATTAATAATGGTAATACTTTTTAATAAATTATTTCAAAGTATCATAACATATATAATACACTAAAATGGATTTCAAGATTTCACAATTTCCACATCATCACCAAAGACGATTTTATTCAATGCATAATCTTGGGAATTGATAGGTTATTAATGGATGAAATATTTAACTTATTGTTTAAAAATGTTCCAAACACATTAGTCAACAACTTAAAATATTATTCTCCATTAAATTTATATTCAAATTCTAATTGATAAATAATTTAACAATGACATTTAATTGAAAATTAATGTCATTAATTGATAACACATTATATCTATTAGTTTATTCCCACAAATATTGTTCTTAAACTTCAATTACATCCACTTTATATAAAAATAAAACAATTATAATATTTATTATAATGATTAAAATATTTTTCTCCCTCAATTTAAATATCAATGTAAATTTTTTTATCAAAATAATGATTCACCGCCCTATATATTTTCACATCATATTTTTGAATTTTATTTCACCTTTGGAATAGTGGATATCATCACTTAATCTACTTAATTATGTGAGGTTCTAAGTATATATCAAGATATCAAATAATATTTATTTTTTGATTCAATATTAATTTTCATCAATGATTCTTTATGCTAAAAATGTGGCTAAATAGCCTCTTAAGTGTTTTCTTGTAAAGTTGTAACTTGAAAAAAATCTTCTTTATCTCAATTTGTTTTATTTTTTTCAAGTCTTTCATGGAATTAATCTTTTTTATATGGTATGTCATTCCTTACTATAGAAAAATAATTACCATTTTCTTATCGAAACATTCTTACATTATCCAAATCATATGGCTAAATAACTATGAATTCTATTGATTATTTGGAATCCTTATAAGAGTATCCACATGAATTAATATGAGTGAGCATTCCCAAATTAATACCACTAAATGTAGTAATACCACATATTTTCGTGGATTTATTCTACTTTATTTGACTCTGATATATATTGTGAATTGCATACATGATGAATTAAAAAATAACATGGGTATAATATATTTTCCACCCCTCTTAAAGATTTTATCAATGGATGAATCTTCGATCTTCAACACCTACTATTTTTTTATTTATTCCCATATATAATACGTATATATTATGAGGAACATATATCTATTTTATAAAACAATAATTGTAAATATCCTAGAAATATTCAAGAATATGAAATAAATTCTAATATAAAATATATAACTTCTTATGTGAATGTTTTACATTCTTAAAGGTGTTCCCCCATAATTTAGGATTTCATTGTCCATATCATCATTAATTATTTTACCAATAATCCATTACAAAATTTTGAAATTAATTTCACAATAGTAATATCCAAAAAAATATTTTTATTCTCCTCATTAGTACTTTCTTTCTAAGATTTTCATATTCGATATAATATAATTTTTTGTTTTCTTCATATCTATTTTATCTTAAATGGGAGAAAAACATATACATCCACTTCTATATACCACATTTTTGTTTTTTTTCATTTCATCAAATATTTAAATATATATATATATATAGATTATGAATTTAAATATTTAATATTTCTAAAAATAGATTCAGTATGATCCTAACATTTGGATGTGGATGTTACCATCTTCTTTGAACATGAATTTGGAAACTAATTAAATGATATAATGATCTTCATTCTATTATATGAATTTATATAACATCTAAATACTCTAAAGAACACTATATTGAAGTACCTCATATTTAATCCATATTTTCTTGAATATTGTGCTTTTATATATTCCAAATTTGATAAATTTATTTAAAGATCAAAATTTTTTATATTGAGTATAATCATTTAATTACAAAACACCAAAAATATTTCTTCAAACTTATTTAATTTTATGTCTTCATCATCATGTGTTTTGAGTTTTTCTTCAATTATTTTTTTAGTCCTTTAATCTTCTATCCCATAGAATCAACTCAAATATTCATAATAGAATTTTTTTCTTTTGCTTCATTGATTTTATCTTCTAGTGATTTATAATTAATATTATTCTCAAGAACTAATTAGAATCATTACATTTCCTGATTGCAACATCCTCTTTAAAGATCAATATTTAATTACACAGTTTCCCCTAATTATTTATAGATAAATTAACATTAATGGTTCTTACCTTTAAAAGAATTATATATTTTATTATACTATTATTTGACATGAGTTATTTCATCAAGAATGATTTAAGAAATCAAAAAGATAAAATTATATATATCTTAGGTTAAATCATATCATTTCCTTTAAGGAAATAATTATAAAAATAACCAAACGTATAATAACTCCTTGTTGTTCATGGATCATATTTGTGATATTTATGACATGAATTTGTTCATGAATCTGGATCAATTATGTAACATAAATAAACTTAGTTATATTGATTTCAATAATTTTATTAGTTTACAAAAACAACCATTTTTCTCCTTCTATAATAGATCTATATTCTCTTTAAAATAAACATGGATTTGATATTATTCATTTTAGTAGGGATGTTTTCCTCAAGATATTTTTCTCATTGTTTTTCTTATTATTAAAATTCATGGAAGAAACTAATTTATGTTTTTACTTATGAAAAATATCATAAAAATACACATCATATAAATTATTGAAATGAAGTTTGAAATCATAAAATAGAAAAACTTCAACATGATAATCTTGTCAAAACAAATTTGTTCTCTTTTACCACATAAGAATATAGTAGAGGTTACTCTCTTTTTTATAACAGTTAAAGATAACCCATTGGAATATATTATACACTAAAATTGGGGAAAGTAATCATTGTAGCTTGTCTAAAATATCTCTTTATAAACCCTTCACTATTTTTCTTCTTTTTCAATTAGGTTGAGTATTTTTCTCCCTTTCAAAAAACACAACTGAACACACAGACATGTGCAATGAATATTTTCAAGGTATAGACTTAAAAATGAATATCTAGTCATTGGTATGAGTTATGTTCCAACAATATTATATGATCCATAATTATCAACTGATAAATACAATTGGGATCTATTTATCCTTGTACCCAGATTTGGTGTATCCTGTATTAGACAACATCCTAGGGATTCTACATAATGTATTCTAGAGAGATTTATAAAGAGGTAAAAATAAAAAAAATGTATAGTATCAAATTATATTTATATCCTATTGGTAAGGTGTTCATTACTTCATCATTCAAAATTGTTCACTTGTTCAACAACATGAACAGAAATTGTAATTTTATTCTAAAGAAAATTAAAAAAACTTATTCTCTCCACTATATTAAGTAATTTCACTTACATTGTTTCACTGATTTCAATACTAATTCATGTTTTTTATAGAAGAATATTTTTTTTTCAATACCACTTCTTATCCCCCTTTATTCTGTTACATTTGTATATACCCATACTATAAAATAATTACAGTTTCATCAAACATTAAAATTCATCAAATTTTTTTATTCCATGATATTATTATTCCCAATTTGATAGATATAATTTTTTCCCACATTCTATCTATTTATAATTTTTCTCCTTTTATAATCAATGGAATTTATTATTCCTCAGTATCTTAATCATTAGGATTATAAGACAATTTTAAATAAATTAATTCATGCACCCAATAAATGTATACATTTTTACTTCACATTAGACCATTCAAATAAACCATGATACCTCTTAACCATCATCCATTATCGATATAAACATAGACCATAACTACTTCGTCCTGGTTGACTACATATCACCTTTTGGTGAAAAAAATTCATTTATAATTCATGATAATATTTTTACAAGACATCTGTTACTTTTCCTTAGATCATTGTCAAAAAATAAAGATTCATGGTATATGAATAAATTATCAACCATTCAAGAATAAATGGGGCGAGATCTCATGATCTTGTTGTGTCGCTACCGGAAATTCCATGTATAATTTTTTAGTGAAATAAATCTATTTTTATCCAAATGTCTAATCACCATTTGAATAAACTCATTCCAATTTATGTTTTTTGTCCTGATTCACCTATCAAACATGAACTATTTTTATATGGTTGTTTTCAATCCCTTTTCCTCTTAAACCCTATATATAAAACACAACCATCTTCCACAATGGTTTCTATCTCTCTTCTCTTCATGATTTTTCTTTTTCTATTCTCATATCAATCTTAGTCATCAATGGACTCCCACACAATTGTAGCCATTTTCTTGTTTCATAGTGTTGGAGTCAACAAACCACATCAGTTGTACCAGGATGGGTTTCTTTTTCATTGTATATTTTGGCTTATCATTCATCCCCAATGGATTATTAGATAACCATGTTATCATTTTTATTTTTTTAAAATTATCGTAGATGTCCACCACAAGGACCATCGAATGAGTTATTCCTTTCCAGTTGCATTTATTTTGAGGCTCACTTCTACCATGACATCTGAAATAGTCGGATGAATGGTGTGGACATACATGACCTTATTTTATATCTTCACCTTGAGAACTTCTAGGATTTTGGATTTCCCTTATTGGTAATCCCCTTTCAATCATCATAAAAATAATGAATCACGACAAAACAAACATGTTATTATCTTTAATTAGGAACATGTAACTTTGAATCAACTAATTTATCATCATTAAGGAATCCATGGATAAACCCTATAAAAATTCCCTCTTTGTAGTGATATTAATATCATCTTCATGGAATTATTAATCTTCACAATTGTCTTCTAAATTCTGATTCATGTGTTTATTAATAACTATCAATGAAAAACAATAAATATGACCAGTGTATTCTCAAATATTGGAATCTTCATTATTTATAATAAATAAATCATTATCATTATTTTTCTTGTTCACATTAGTGCCTTCATCAATCAGTTTAAAAAATTAATTTCCCTTATTCATGGACTATCATCAACACTCCTTGAAAATACCTAAAAGTCACAAAAAATTGTATTGACCAATCCATATTGAAAATTATTTTTGAAAGTTATTTTAATTTTTTCACTTACACTAAGTTCCCGAACACTAAATGTTCTATTTATTTTACAATTATGCTTTATGTACTGTCATATAAATTACCTTATCAATTAATAGATAACACCATGCCTTTTTATAAAATTAGTATTCTCTATCACATAACAAATATATTTTCACAATATTTTTCCCCATCTCATAAATATTGTTTAATTTCAAATATATATATTCAATATCGCTCAAACTATTTATATATTTTTATTTATTCTCTAGATATTTTCATATAATATGCACTCTACAAGGTTTCATTTTGAATGATGATTATAAAGTAGGATATTACATTAATTAACTACCAAAATATTAACAATCAGTATTCATATTATTTTAGAACATATATTTATTTATTACTTATGAGTATTGGTTTTTTCATTTATTTTTGTTCATTAATTCATATAATTAATAAATTGGAATTAAATATATGTTTTTGAGGTGTGGAATTATATATCCCCTTGTTGAATATATATCTCTGATAAGACATAAAATCATTGTTACTTGTTGAAACCCTTACCAATATTTGTATGTTATCTCAGAATGAGGCTTTCATGGTATGTTCTTGAATTCAAAATTATTCATTTAATCAATAAGAAATTAGTAATTATTTTTCATTTAGATTATTTACATTATTATTCTTTGAATGGATATATCATATGATCATGTTACCTATTATATGAAATCTTTTAAACTATTTATTCAAACCATATTATTTATACATTGATTATTCTACTATAGGATTTTTTCATATACCGTACAAACTATTTATTAACTCCCAATCATATTTTTTTAATTACCTATTTTATTAAGAATAGTTTTACATTTTAAATTTTTGGAACAGATCAATATGTGTTTATTTTTGGGGATATGTTACGAATTATGGTAAAATATATAATCTTTTTTAAGGGGAACAATTTCTACCATATGGGATATATAAGATTTTTTGTCAAATTGGATCCCAAAAACAAAAAAAATAAGAAACCTAAAATATTATAGGTTTTTATGTAACTAAATAATTCTTATTGATATTTTAATTATTGAATGTTTTTTTGGGTTAATCAGTTTTATTTAAAGACATTACTTAAAGGAGCGTTTTTTAGCGTATTTAGGTGTGGAGGATTTGGGCAACATATTTGGCATGAAATCATGTTTATGGTTTCTTTATTGGTTAATTTTTATTTAATGAAGATAATTTAAGAGTTATGAATTTTTTAATGGGTTAATATATCTATGCATTATCATATGTATAAGGTAATAGATATCTATTTTTATGTTATATGTGATTGGATTTGACAGTAAGATACAATATTTTGGGAGATTATTTTTAGGTTTTAGGTTGATCGAGCTATACGTATCCCTTATGGTTGTTGATTAATTCCATGTCATGTAAAATTAAATTATCTTGAGGAAATATTAATATATTCTTTTGAGTTTATATATTTCTATTTTATAATTTTTTAGGGGAAATGGTTATACATATATCCATGCAGTGTACATGTAACATTTCGTGATTTTGAAAATAAATTTACTATAAAAACAACACACAAGATTAGAATGCTATGTCTATTAGGAAGGATAGGGTTTTAATACATAAAAATAAATAATATTTAAAATATATGTATTTAATTCACCACAATAAGATCTTAAATCACTCTAAGATAATAATATTTTATAGGATTTATTATGGATACATTAATGAAATGGGTGAGATAAAAATTAGAGTAGGGGAATAAACATGATACAGAACCATATGATGTCAGAAAAAATGAACATCATGATTTTATTAAAGAGAATTTGTATTAATTTTTATGTGTAATCATAACATACTGATCCTGATATCATAACATCAGGGAAATCAAGGCATTTTGAAACAATATAAAACCTGACATAACCAAATTACATGTGTATAATTCAAGACAATATCACATCGTTGACAGAACCCCATCAAGGACTAGGTTTAATCCCTAATACCATACATATATATCATGAGATATAAATATAACCCAACGAATTTTAGAAATAACTTGGTTCACATGTCATAAATTGTACATGGTTATGTGATCCAAAAATGGAAATCATACACAAGGAATAAACATTAGAACTACCAATGGAATGAAATTAGTTTAATAATCATGTCCTATAGAAAAACCGTATAACATATCATAATAGATTCTAATAAATAATGAATTCACTCACTATTATACATTCATAGGAAAATAAAAAATCATATTAAATTAAAATTATTTCATTTTTAATTTAATACATAAAAAGGACTAGAGAAATAACATTGTAAACATTATATTTAAGTGGATTTTTATGAAAAAGGGTAATCATTTTTTAAGTGGAGGGGAATAATAATTTATAACAATTGGTATATGAATTTAAATGGGGTTTCTCATTATATAAGATTAATTTTTAGAAAATAGGGATTCTTAAGAAAATTCGATTGTATTAATTATTTAATTTAAAATAGATATTTTCCATTTAATCGTTTTTTCTATTCAAATGAAATTGGGATGTGATCCTTTACGACACGTATATCCCGATCATGTAAAATTGAATTAAAATTTTATTTTCTATGATTGAGATATAAAAATAATAAAAATAAGTTCATAGGAAAAAAGAGTGATGTTTTAGAAAGGAGAGGAGATGATTATCAGAATCAAAATATGGTTGCTTGCATATATCACTTAACATTAGTTTGAAAATAAATCTAAAAAAAATCAATGAAATCCAAGATAATAATTTATAAAAAAATAATTAAGATAAAAAAATTTCCATTTCTATTTAATTTAATATAATTTTATTATTCTCACTTAAAATAATTTCATTGATAAATAATTTCACTATTTTGAGGGAATTGGATTGATGTGTCCATGATATGATCAATAATAGATTATTATTGAATTTCACATCAAATGGGAATGAAAAACAGTAATTGAAATTAAATGGTATATATATAGTTATATAAATATATATTTTCTCAAATATTAATATGTGTTTCTAAATAGGGATGTTAATATTATATAGATAGATTATATTGGTAGTTTGCATACATTGAAAACCATGAATTTAATTATTTAATATAATGATTATTAATTAATAATATAAAATTAAATAATTTCAAATATTCACACTATCATATTATTTATGATTATTAATAGTTTTATGATTATCCATTAGGGAAATTTAGAGAAACTAAGTTTATTTTTCATGGTGGTAGTGAACAAAGAATAAAAAGAAATAAATTTTCTTTTAAGCATAAATTATGATTATTGTAAAAGTTGGATATTCCACTATAGTAGTAATGTATCAGAACTTTTTGGGATTCTAATGGTAATTTAATTATTTGGATATAGAATATATGTGGGAGGTAGAAGAATAAAAAATAATTTAATGGCGTTTAGTCTAGATTTTTATGTTTTCAATTAGTTGTCTCCTCTCAAGAAATTCCATAAGGATCCGTCAAATGGTTTTTTGTGTGGCCAAGATCCATAGAAAATTTAGGAGATGATTAGAAATATAATTCACCTAAAAATAGAAAATCAATAAGGCATTGAGTATGTGTCGAGAGGGATTGGTGAGGGGTGGTACGTATAAGGGAATGAGAGGGCTATTTTGAATATAATGTTTATTAGTTTATGATTTTGGGTCAAGACTACAAATATTGCTGAATCTTGTGAATATATAAAGTAATGGGTGCATGAGAGAAATAGATAATGGGTTCCTATATCACCCCTTATGATATAAATCATGTATTTATCATATAATTCTAATTATAGTATTGTATTATATTTTATGATTCGTATGATAATTAAACTATCATAGAAAAATATAAAAATTATCCCTATCCATTTTTAACATTTAGATTCAAAAAATTAAATTTATATTAATAAAACAATTCAAAATATGATTTATTTATTTATTAAATTAAACATGTAATTATTTGAAAAATACCAACATCAATATTACTATCATTTTAAGATCCATATAAAAATTATTGATTCCCTCATAAAATTAAAATATCACTATAAAAAAATAAAATTAATTAATATAACCATTCAATGATTGTGAACATTATTTTTTATTATTATATATGTTTTAAAAATTAAAATATTACATTTATGATTTATATAAATTTAAACTCTTTTTTTATCGTAATATAGAAAACTATTTACTTGTATAACAACATAAATATGTAATATAATAATTATTATAAGATATATAAACATTATATTACACTTCAAAAAGTTAGGATAAAATTTTAATAGTCATATTACTTATCATAATGGTCATATTACTATTTTAATGGTCATATTACTAAGGTAATGGTCAAATTAGTATTACTACATTCATATTATTAAAGATCATATGGGTTCCCAAAATCCTATAAAAACCCCATATTAAATTCATTCTTAATTAAAATCTACTTTATCACATGATAATATATATTTTCATGTTCAAAAATCATTTTTCATTAAAAATATTTTTTATCAATTCTATAGTGTTTCTCATGAGTATTGTTATTATACGTGATAGAGTTGATCCAAATTTTTATTTATAGTTATATTATTTTCTAATTTTTATCCCATTTTACTAAATTGATTTATAATTTACATTGATATTATATAATTTTATTGTTCATATTAATAATTAATTTTATCATGTGGGGCATGTTCTCCATATAATACTGTATAACATAATATGGTATAATTATATAGTCACATGGGGGACATAAATCTATAAAATATTAAGACATTTTATTCTACCCCATTTAACCAATCTTGTCCTTGAAATTTAATTTCACATATATTGTTTGAATCATGTGAGAGTATGTTTGTCCCATCAATTCATATAGTTCCTAGTTCACCTCCTCAAACATATAGTGTAGAGACCCAAACCTTGGAGTACATAGAGATTGCATTAATTTTTCGGAATACTCAATACGAGACAAAAACAGACGCCCAAATACTGTATTCGTTTAGTGTCTTTGGAAACTCAGAACATAATTTTCTAATCATGGTGAATGATATTTTACATATTCCCATAAAGATCTCCCCCTTTGGTTTTCTTACCTAACACCTTTCATTATATCCCGAGGAAAAGAAAAAATAAAAATGGTGAGCTCAAATTCTCAATAAGGGTAAACATGGAGAACTTAAAAACAATTTATAAACTTTTGAACGTTAGAACATGAACATAAAACATCAAAATCATGAGTAATGACCTAAATCTAGGCTGTTCATATGGCATAGATCATAAATAAAAATTAACTAGGATAAAATAGCATGGGAATAAAACATGTAGTTGTGGAAACCATTAAGCACATGTTATGTTTTCCAGAGTACCCAAGGCATTTCTACCAAGACCATCATAGTGGACAAAGTCCATTACGAACTAGGGTTATTTCCCATTCCAGCCATGTATTACTGAACCATATTCTCTTGTCGTTCTAGCAATGTCTATCTCATGAGATATAAATCTTTACGTAATGCATTGGAGGGAGATATAGGTCTCACCCATCTCATAATTAAATCATTCTTTCATGTGCCACAATATAAACATATATCATTCATCATAACCCAAAGAATAATATGGGTTTCATAAACACCATCCCATCATAACATAATCCATACAAAATAAATGGATATCATTTCATCATTTGGAAAATGAAACCATGTATATAATGGAGACATTATACTTGAAATATAAAAATATTAATTAATGTCATCTTAGATGGAACATGGTTTTGATAAAACACTTGAAATGAATTCTTGAAGAAAATATCCTTTATTCTTAAAAATAATTTTATTTTTACAAAATGCCATTGAATTTTAAAAGAAAAGGATTTTTTGAACATAATCATGAAATATTGTAGAGTAATCTTCAAGAAAATAAGGCTTTATGAAACCGTAAAAATATGTTCATACCTTATATGTTAAAAAAATTATCCTTGTACTTTTAATCAAAAAGTCAAAAAGTAACACATATGGTTAAAAAAGAAATATTCATTCCATAATAGAAAATAAAACTCAATGAGGGGTAAACATGACTTTAAACATACATGGAAGAATATTAAACAAATTATGAAAAACATTTTATGGACATGGATGAAAAATATAACCCCAGTAAATACTTACGTATAAGAAATCTCAGATAAAAATGAGATTTTCCAAATTAACCCTCACCATTTATAATCAGTGGAAAATTACATGCATATGTAAATATCATATCCTTCATAATAAAAATCATAAAACACTCATGGAAATATTAAACACCATACAAAATAAATAGTTAGTGATTTAGGCATATGTCTCACAGAAATAAAAGTGAGATGAAATAGTCTCTTACCATAGGTCCAATTTCTTCAGTACGTGTCTGAGACTCCTGTATAGTGGGTTTAAATATATAATTAACTTTTAAAGAACCATAATAATATTTATCATATCATATATGATTCACTTACGAATTTATATTAACCATTCTTTTGTCATTTCCATGTTAAAGTAGTGTTTTCGGGAAAATCGTTTCAGTTATCGTATGTGTTTTGACTTGTTGTTCTTGATATTATTACTTATATAATTATTTACATAATTCCAGAATGTAAAACATGATATATATATAATATAAATTCATTATATTAATATATATTATAGATCGATAAATGGAATGAAATACACCGTTCATGGAGATGGTAGGTCTTACGTACGCATGAATGATGTTTTCATTTCCTTATTGAATTGAATTTAATCAAGTAAATGAAAAATATATGTACATAAATAAAGTATAATTATTATGTAATATATTTCATGATTATTTTTTATATATACTTTATAATCATACATTAATGGTTAATCATGTAAAATGAATCTCATCCCGTTCGTGGAGACGGTAGTCCGTACGTACGAACGAGCGACAATATCATTCTTTTGATATTAAAATCGTATATAATTAGATGGTATATCATATTTATAGAATCATAATAATTTTATATCTGTTATTTATATCCTTTATACTCATTATTATACCCATCCAAATGATGAAATGTTTGAAAAACAAACTACACCACGACGTAGAGACGGTAAGTCATATGTACCCACGTGTGATGACTTTTTCATTCATAGAATGGATAAAATATCTAATATGGTTGTAAAATTATTATAATAACATCACAGTATATCGATGATACTGTATTTATTATTTTATAATGAAAAAACAAAGAATGAGGAAGTGGAAGAAAAAGGAACTTGAAATATGTTGTGAGATTTTTACCACTTCTTCGGGTTCTTCAATTTTATTTGATCAAAAGGGCTCCATAAGATGGCTTTATGACTAAAGGAAGGCCTCTAAGATTAAGGTAGGATTTTTTAGAGGTTATTTGGTCAGGTTTTTGAAGAGATAAATGGCTTTGGAGGTGTGAATTAGAGATAAGGGGGAGTGTCCTTTTATAAGAGGGGTGAGGGGCACCTTAAGAATAATGTAAAATATTATTTTATAATAAATTATTATTTGGTTTATAATGGCTAGAATGTGACTTATTTCGAGGATAGGGTGGAAATGGGTCGCAATCATCTCAACCAATATGTTTTAGACAAGTTTAGGTTACCATTTTAACCTTATCTTTTTTATTTAACTCTATGTTTAATAATTTAACTTTTACCGTGTCTTCTTGTATTCTTACACTATATAGTTAATAATCCTACTATGAACTGCCAATACAACCCAAATTGGTTCATTAATGTCATATATATTATTATATAAGTATTTTGTCCGAACCTTAGATTTTTAGGACCATTATGTCAATTAATAATATTATATTTGTTTAAAAAACTATTTTATGACAATTTTGACACTATTTTGTATTTTGTCTTTTCAAAATTCAAAACAGCATTATTACTTCGAAAACAATTCCTCTAACAAACCCTAATATGTTATATTAGGCTTTAAAATTAGTGTAATTCATAAAAAGTCCCAAATTTCATTTATTTGGGTATTTATAATATCAATTATGTTAATATTTCATTAATAAGGTAATTACTACATCATCATTGTGTCCTAAATAAATTAAATTATTTAATGTCTAAAAATCATAAATAAATAAAATTATGTAGAAAATATTTTTATCTTTATAATTAATATTTATAGTCGAATTTATATTGTGTTTAACCCTATATTAAAAGTGTTTTAGTTATAAAACATTGATTTTAACTCGTTTAACTCTTCTTTAAATTAAATAATAATAAATGTCCTACTCTAATACAAGTGGAAATAAAGGGTCATATTTTAAAACTAAGGATGTTTTTAGCCGAATTAAACTTATCCAAAAGAAATAAGACATGTGTTAGGGTAATAATAATATCATTTTTACCCTTAATTACCGTATTTTCTTTTAACTGTGTTAAATAAAAGTTAAAAGTTACTATTCACAAAAAATTATTTTCATCTCATTGAACCAAATTTTACTTACTGATATCAACAATGTTTCTCAGATTTTTGAAATTCAACTCACAGATGTGGTAAAATTTTGTTTTATGTAAATTTGTAAATTCTCATAGGAGGTGGGTAAAAGACTGTAAAAAGTTCAATAAAATTTTTATATATCTAAAATTATTATAAAATGACTCCAATGAATTTCATTGAACTTATATAGGTATTATGTATCTATTTTGAAAAAAAAAATTAAATAAAATAAATTACTATAAAAAGTCGGTTTTAACAAATAACTCAGTGTTTTCACTATTCATAAAAAATATAATGTTTTCTAAAAATATCAAAAATTAACCCTAGGCTAATTTCGATATTACGAATCCAAAAATGAAGTCCATTTTGAATGATAAAATTTCAAAAAAGTGGGTATTACTATTCAAAATGGCTATTTTATATAATATTTTAATAACATATCCTTCTTTAGTGAAACTCAGTATTGCGTACAACAAAAGCTATAGAGGAAGGTTTCTCTTGCGTGTAATGCAAGACAAGAATAGTGTTTCATATACTACAAGCTAATACGGTGTTGTGTATAGAGCATGATAATCTTGGTGTAGCATACAACACAAGACATCAAAGAAATTAAAAAGAATATAACTCATAAAATCTCATGGGGTTAAATATTTTCCACCATAATATAAAAATTAGTGGGGTTTTATTTTTTCATAACACATTTTCTATATGGTCTATGATATTCACTTATCACTCATAATAATAGAGATAAATTTTAAATTTTACAACCATTTAACCATGTTAGTGTGAGAAAACTACTATAACACCCCCGAATTTTGAATAAATATTGTTTCCTAATTTTGTGGGTTATTTTATTTTTCAAACTCAACAAAACTGTTTCTTTTGATAACATGAGTATAATTAAAATGAGACTGTTGGGGTTTGACTATTATATGACCATTAGTCAGTATGACCATTGAAAACTGAATGTTGTGACTTTTGTCTCTAAATACAAGTGACCTTGGTTAATTAATATAGAATGATGATTTGATGGACTCACCCAGTAGTCTTGGACCGATCGAATCCCATATAACAGAACTTGGGAAGGAGGTAGCACCACTGGGCTTTGCTCTGGACCAAACCCATGCCGAACATCATCGTGTGAAGCTAGAACAGAATCGCTTTCGCGAGATGTTCAAACAGATAGAAATTAATACTCGTGCGATGTTGGCCGAGCCTCCCACAGATTCTCTCACCTTAGCACACCATACACTTTGGTCATATGCTGGTGTGATAAGGGGCTATGTATGGAGACCGTAACTGCCTTGTGTAATCCTTGGTTTTAATTCAAAATTTTGATATCTTCTTATGATGAAGTTTATGAATTTTCAAATGTCCGGATAAGTATAGTATGCATATTTTTGGTGAATTTTAGAGAAAGGATATTTTTTAAAAAATGTTTACGTAATCCTTAAATAATTAAAAATGTGAAATGATTTCCAAAAAATGGGCTTCTACAATTATGTTCAGTACAAAATTTAGAGTCTAATTAGATCAACTTAATTTTTGATGAATAGTAAATTATAAATAGTGATTTCAAGCTTAGGATTAGTAATGTGATCAAATGGATTAGTAATCTCAGTTAAATAAAGAATTAATATAATCTAGGCACCTTGATAAAGTAATGTTATTCAATAAAATGGTTAAATAACGGTTTCATAAATTACTAGTCATGTATTATTTTTTTCGTGTGAATAGTTTTTTTAATTAAAAATTTAATTAAAAATATTTAAAAAATTATTTTTATAAAATGGATTTCATTTTTGAACTCAGAGCATTGATATTATGTAAATTCAATTTTTGGGGATTTTTCTAAAAAAATGAATTTTCGGTGAATAGTGTATTTTTTTAAAAATTATATTAAATTTATTTAGAAAATTATTTTTATAAAATGGAGTTCATTTTTGAAATCAGTGCATCGATATTTGGTTAAGGTGAACTTTTGGGTTTTTTCTGAGAAAGTTGAATTTTCGATGAATAGTGAAAATACAGTTTTTAAGTTACAGGTGTTTAATGACATCATTAAATAATGTATTAAGTATGTAATCAATATGGTCGACTTATGAATAGTAAGATAAGGTATGAGGTGTCCCAAGTGTCCAATACCATGGGAAAATACCATGGGCAAGCCCATAGTGTTTCCAATACCACTAATGAGGTGTCCCTTGGCCATTAATGCCTTGTCCCCACACTTCCCCTATAAATACCAAGACATCCTCTCATCCATTCGACTCCCAACTCTTCTCCAACGAAGCTCTGGTCTCATTACCTCCCATGGAATTCTCCCAAGGTTCCCCCAAGCCCTCAAGGTCCCAACCTTTGAGTTTTAAGAGTTACGTTTTAAGGTAAGGGATCATACCTCTCTCTTTCTTTTCAAGTAATCTCTTTTATGTCATTTCTTTTATGCTCGATGATCTTATGTTGAAGGATGTTATTTTATATTCATCTTACTGACCTTTTCATTTTCATATGATGAGAGAACCCCTCTTTCTCTCATCATTTCATTTTAATAATGTTAAAGTGGCGTCGTTACGCTGCCGAATTTTTAAGGGATTCTTTCACCCTTCTCATTTTCAAGATATATTTTCATGTCAAGTCTTTCATGTTCCTTTTTATTATGTGGGGGTATGATCTCTAAATCTATAATACTGATATTTTATGTTCATATTATGAGATACAATATTTTATCTCGTCAATTTATTTTTGTTGATGTTTAAGTGGCGCCGTTAGGCTGCCGAATTTTTAAGGCATTCTTTCACCCTTCTCGTCTTCAAGATATATTTTCATGTCAAGTCTTTCATGTTCCTTTTTATTATGTCGGGGTATGATCTCTAAATCTATCATGATGATATTTTATTTTCATATGATGAGAGACCCTATTTTATATCATCAATTCATTTTTGTTGAAGTTTAAGTGGCGTCGTTAGGCTACCGAATTTTTAAGGGATTCTTTCACCCTTCTCATTTTCAAGATCTATTTTCATGTCATGTCTTTCATGTTAATTTTTATTATGCTGGGGTATGATCTCTAAATCTATCATACTGATATTTTATGTTCATATGATAAGATACCCTCTTTGATCTCGTCAATTCATTTTTTTTGAAGTTTAAGTGACGTTGTTAGGCTGCCGAATTTTCATAAGAGAAATCTTATTTTTGTCTTCCTTTCATGTTCTTCATTTCATATGGTATGTATTTCAAATCTCATTACCATGTTCTTATATCCATTATATTCTCTCCCTCTACTGTTCTTTGGATCATTTATGAGTGGGTGACCTATGTCCCCTCGCTTTTCAATGTTTTCTAAAACCCTGAAGCATAACCGTTATGCTGCAGAATTTCAGTCTCAAATGCCTCTCTCTTTTTCTCAAATTATTTTATTTTATTAATTGAATACTCAAAGATATTCCTTTTAAAGGGTTATTTACATATATAACATAATGTTATATTTTAAATTATTCGATTTACATACATGAGACCTGCTTTCCTTTTCCGTGGGTTTAAAGTGACAAAAAGATCATGTCTTTAAAGCAGTTTTTAAAACGTTATGATTATGAAATGAAACCCATTTCTTTTATGATATGTAGGATGTTTATGATATTATTGATGATGATATATGTGGATCACATGATAATAAATACATGTCAAGGGTGCAGCCAGATAGCGCTCCAATGCATTGGGTAAAGACTTAATCTCTAGAGATGACCTTTTAGACTGATAACTTAGTGAATATCCTTGGTAATTTTTAATGACACCTTGAGGATGGACCTTGGTGAAATGAAATTATTTTCAATGTTAAATGTTGTAGCCACATATTAAAGTTATGAAAAATGTTATTTTTATTATGATATATCTCATGATTTCTTTCTCATGCCTTAATGTTATTTTCAAGACCTTATTGAAGTATCTCAAGTTCACATGTAAAATGTTTCTCTTGTTTCCCTTACTGGGCCTTCTGCTCAACCTTTCATTGGATGTATGTCCCCAATTTATGAGATGCAGTAATGAACCTAGGATGAACATGAGGGGAAGCCTCTCAATTGTTTAAGAAGAATGTTTTTTTTGTTTTTTCATGTATTAAGTTCCTTGTTTCCAAGACACTAAACCTTAAAGATCCTCATTTTTGTATAATGTAATGAAAGTTTATGTGACAAAAAAGCGGGATGATATAGTTGGTATCAAAGGATGGTTTAGTTATTTGTGGAAATTAGGATATGAAAACTATAGGAAGAACCCTATAGAAAACTTTAAATATAGGAAATCTTCCTGGTATTTTGCTGAGTATTGAGTAAGGGGTTTCCAAGAAAATACATCCCTTTCTAGATACGAGTAGGTAGAGGTGGCTCTGGCACATATATATATAGGGGTAAAACCTGAAGACACCACTTTGAGCTCGACTCAAACAGGAACTGGTACACGACAACGGGCCTTGCTGCACTCTTGGTTATGAAAATCCTAGGGGATATGCTTTGGTAAATTCATAAGCTTAGTATGAACCATTATTAATCGAACAAAGATAAAATAAAATAAAGATTCACATAAGAATATATGATCATGGATAACCTAGATTTTAACCTAGGGGATCACAAGTTAGGGTATACTTTTCCTCTACAAGTTATCCTTCTATGATTTAAGTTCCTTTTCATGAATATTGGCTAAGTATTTAAGCCCCTAATTGTACTTTCTTTTCTTAATTAATGGCGTGAAATGGAAGAACATGTCCCAACAACCAGTGTGATAAGAAATGTGACTATTTCCGTATTAATATGACAGAGATGATTAGGGGATTAAAAGATAATTATTATTTTGGAAGAAGTTCACTATTTTGGGAAACCTATTTGATTGAGGTAAATAGATTACTATGGTATTTTATTTTAGGAGTAAAGGTTGACATATATTTTGAAGAATATATGAATTTAAGGTGGACTTAGAGTAATTCTAGTTACTTATAGAAATGATTGACCTATCTTGCGGAAAATATGTTTAGGTTAGCTACTTTTGGTATAAGATGTTAGGAGTGGTTGATGTTGTTTGGAGATGAACGATGAAGTTTATTTTGGAAGAATATGTTATCAAATCCTTCTTGTATTTGGGTTTCAATATTAGTTTGGTTTATTTTGAGGAATTTTAAGGATAGTTATTTATGGAATGGTATATGATGAACTTTTCATAGTACCATAGAACTTTGAAGATTTAAAAGTAGTTTCCCTTCCTATGGGATTATTTATTTTTGAAGAGTTATTTTATTTTACCCTTTAAATTTTTGGGATAATGTTTAAAGATAGAATAAATTGATAGTTAATCTTTTATGGATTACGTGACTCTCAAGAAGATGATTCTTGTGTTTTGATGAGACCATGTGTTTTTGAATGCTCATCATTCGGAGAAAAGATTAGTTTTGGTAGAAACTTATTAAAGGATGAAACTCTACTTGAAGGTAGGTATATTTACTTATGTTTTCGGTCTATGTAGTAAATGAATTCCTCAAAATTATGAAAAGGAACGTAAAGCAAAAAAGTTGTTGGTTTACGTTTTCTATTAGGTAATCAAAGATAGTTTAAACACATCATAAGTTTGGGATTTTGTAGTGGTTAATTTTGTCCTAATCAGGTTTTCTATCACTCTCCCTCAGAACGTGACCCTTTTTTTTTCTTCCATATCCATGTTTTCCAACATGGAATCCTAGTATGGGATAACTCGGGTAGCCTTTGTACTTCCTTTTCTTTCTTTTAAAGTAATAGTGTTACTGACTCTTTTTCCGATGTGGGACATTCAATGAAATTTAAAAACCCAATTTTAAAAAAAATTGCGACGACGCAATTTCTTAAGGGGGGAAGATTGTAACGACCCGAAATTTTGAATAAATCTAGTTTCCTAATATTTTGGGTTATATTATTTTTCATACTCAACAAAACTATTTATTTTGATAACATGAGTATAATTAAAATGAGACAGTTGTATTTTGACTATTATATGACCATTATTCAGTATGACCATTGAAACTGAATATTGTGACTTTTGTCTCTAAATACAAGTGACCTTGGTTAATTAATATAGAATGAAGATTCGATGGGCTCACCCAGTAGTCTTGGACAGATCGAAGCCCATATAACAGAACTTGGGAAAGAGGTAGCACCACTGGGATTTTCTCTGGACCAAACCTAAGCCGAACTTCATCGCGTGAAGCTAGAATGGAATCGCCTTCACGAGATGTTCAAACTGATAGAAATTACTACTCGTGCGATGTTGGCTGAGCCTCCCTCGGATTCTCTCACCTTAGCACACCTTACACTTATGTCCTATGCTGGTGTGATAAGGGGCTATGTTAGGAGACCGTAACTGCCTTGTGTAATCCTTTGTTTTAAATAAAAATTATGATTTCTTCTTATGATGAAGTTTATGAATTTTCAAATATCCGGATAAGTATATTATGCATTTTTTTTGTGAATTTTAGAGAAAGGATATTTAAAAAATGTTTATGTAATCCTTAAATAATTAAAAATGTGAAATGATTTTCAAAAAATGGACATCAACAATTATGTTCAGTACGAAATTTAGAGTCTAATAAGATCAAATTATTTTTATGAATAGTAAATTATTAATAGTAATTTTATTCTTGGGATTAGTAATGTGACCAAATTGATTAGTAATATAACTTAAATAAAACATTAATATAATCTAGGCACCTTGATTAAGTAATGTGATTCAATAAAATGGTTAAATAACAGTTTCATAAATTATTAGTCAAGTATTAGTATTTTCGGGTGAATAGTGTTTTTTAATTAAAAATTTAATTAAAAATATTTAGAAAATTATTTTTAAAAAATGGATTTCATTTTTTAACTCAGAGCATCGATATTTTGTTATGGTACGTTTTGGGGATTTTTCTGAAAAAAATGAATTTTCGGTGAATAGTGTATTTATTTAAAAATTAAATTCAAAATATTTAGAAAATTATTTTTATAAAATGGAGTTCGTTTTTGAAATCAGAGCATCGATATTTGATTAAGGTGAAATTTTGGGTTTTTTTCTGAGAAAGGTGAATTTTCGATGAATAGTGAAAATACAGTTTTTAAGTTACGGGTGTTTAATGACATCATTAAATGATGTATTAAGTATGTAATCAATATGGTCGACTTATGAATAGTAATATAAGGTATGAGGTGTCTCAAGTGGCCAATACCATGGGAAAATACCATTGGAAAGCCCATGGTTTAGCCATAACCACTAATGAGGTGTCCCTTGGCCACTAATGCCTTGTCCCCTCACTTTCCCTATAAATACCAAGCCATCCTCTCATCCATTCGACTCCCAACTCTTCCAAAACGAAGCTCTGGTCTCATTACCTCCCAAAGAGTTTTCCCAAGGTTCCCCCAAGCCCTCAAGGTCCCAACCATAGAGTTTTAAGAGTTACGTTTTAAGGTAAGGGATCAGACCTCTCTCTTTCTTTTCAAGTAATCACTTTTATGTCATTTCTTCTATGCTCCATGATCTTATGTTGAAGGATTTTATTTTATATTTATCTTACTTCCCTTATCAGTTTCATATGATGAGGGAACCCCTCTTTCTCTCATCATTTCATTTTAATAATGTTTAAGTGGCGTCGTTAGGCTGCCGAATTTTTAAGGGATTCTTTCACCCTTCTTGTTTTCAAGATCTATTGTCATGTCAAGACTTTCATGTTCCTTTTTATTACATGGGGGTATGATCTCTAAATCTATCATACTGATATTTTATGTTCATATGATGAAAGAACCTATTTGATCTCATCAATTAATTTTTGATGATGTTTAAGTGGCATCGTTAGGCTGCCGAATTTTTAAGGGATTCTTTTACCCTTCTCGTCTTCAAGATCTATTTTCATGTCAAGTATTTCATGTTTATTTTTATTATGTCGGGGTATGATATATAAATATATCATTCTGATCTTTTATGTTCATATGATGAGAGACCCTATTTTATCTCATCAATTCATTTTTTTGAAGTTTAAGTGGCGCTGTTAGGCTGCCGAATTTTTAAGGGATTCTTTCACCCTTCTCATTCTCAAGATCTATTTTCATGTCAAGTTTTTCATGTTCCTTTTTATTATGTTGGGGTATGATCTGTAAATCTATCATACTAATGTTTTATGTTCATATGATTAGAGACCCTATTTGTTCACGTCAATTCATTTTTGTTGAATTTTAAGTTACGTCATTAGGCTGCCGAATTTTCATAAGAGAAATCTTATTTTTGTCTTCCTTTCATGTTCTTAATTTCATATGGTATGTCTTTAAAGTATCATTACCATGATATTATATCCATTTTATTCTCTCCCTCTACTGTTCTTTGGATTATTTATGAGTGGGTGACCTATGTCCCCTCTCTTTTCAATGTTTTCTAAAACCCCGGAGCATAGCTGTTATGCTGCGGAATTTCTGTCTCAAATGTCTCTCTCTTTTTCTAAAATTATTTTATTTTGTTAAGTGAATACTCAAAGATATTCCTTCTAAAGGGGTATTTAATTATATAAAAAAAAATTCTATTTTATATTCTGGGATTTACATATATGAGACCCTCTTTTCTTTTCCGTGGGTTTAAAGTGACATAAAGATCATGTCCTTAAAGCAGTTTTTAAAACGTTATGATTATGAAATGAAACCCATTTCTTTTAAGATATATGGGCTGTTTATTAAATGATTGATGATGATATATTTGTCTCAAATGATAATAAAGGCATGTCAAGGGTGTTCCCAGATAGAGCTCCAATGCATTGGGTAAAGACTTAATCTTTAAAGATGACCTTTTAGACTGATACCTTGGTGAATAACCATGGTAATTTTTAATGACACCTTGGGGATGGACCTTGGTGAAATGAAATGATTTTCAATATTAAATGTTGTAGCCACATCTTCAAGTTATGAAAAATTCTATTTTTATTATGATATATCTCATGATTTATTTCTCATGCCTTAAAGTTCTTTTCATGACCTTATTGAAGTATCTCAAGTTCACATGTAAAATGTTTCTCGTGTTTCCCTGACTGGGCCTCCTGCTCACCCTTTCTTTTGATGTATGTCCCCAAGTTATGAGATGCAGTAATGAAACTAGGATTAACATGAGGGGAAGCCTCTCAAGTGTTTAATAAGAATGTTTTTTTTTGTTTCATGTATTAAGTTCCTGGTTTCCAAGACACTAAACCTTAAAGATCCTCAGTTTTGTATAATGCAATGAAAGTTTATGTGACAAAAAAAGCGGGATGCTATAGTTGGTATCAAAGGATGGTTTAGTTTTTTGTGTAAATTAGTATATGAAAACTATAGGAAGAATCCTATAGAAATGTTTAAATATAAGAAATCATCCTGGTATTTTGGTGAGTATTGAGTTAGGGGTTCCCAAGAAAATACATCCCTGTCTGGATACAACCAGGTAGAGGTGGCTCTGGCACAGATGTACGTAGGGGTAAAAACAGAAAACACCGCTTTGAGCTAGACTCAAACAGGAACTGGTACACGACAACGGGCCTTGCTGCACTCTTGGTTATGACACTCCCGGGGGATATGCTTTGGTAAATTCATAATCTTAGTATGAACCATTATTAAATGAACAAAGATAAAATAAAATAAAGATTCACATAAGAATATACGATCATGGATAACCTAGATTATAACCTAGGGGATCACAAGTTAGGGTATAATTTTCTTCTACAAGTTATCCTTCTATGCTTTAAGTTCCTTTTCATGATTATTGTCTAAGTATTTAAGCCCCTAATTGTACTTTTTTTTCTTAGTTAATGGCACGAAATGGAATAACATGTCCCAACAACTAGTGTGATAGGAAATGTGATGATTTATGTATTAATATGACAGAGATTATTAGGGGATTAAAAGATGATTATTATTTTGGAAGACGTTCACTATTTGGGGAACCCTATTTGATCGAGGTAAATATATTACTATGGTATTTTATTTGAGGAGTAAAGGTTGACTTATATTTTGGAGAATCGATGAATTTAAGGTGGACTTAGAGTAATTTAGGTTACATATTGAAATGATTAACCTATCTTGGAGAAAATATGTTTAGGTTAGCTATTTTGTTATAAGATGTTAGGAGTGGTTGATGTTGTTTGGAGATAAACGATGAAGTTTATTTTGGATGACTATGATATCAAATCCTTCTTGTATTTGGGTTTCAATCTTAGTTTGGTTTATTTTGAGGAATTTTAAGGATATTTATTTATGGAATGGTCTATGATAAACTTTGGGTAGTACTATGGATCTTTTATGATTTAAAAGTAGTTTCCCTTCCTATGGGATTCATTCTTTTTGAAGAGTTGTTTTATCTTACCCTTTCTGTTTTTGGGATAATGTTTAAAGATTGAAGAAGTTTATAGTTAATCTTTTGTGGATTACATGACTCTCAAGAAGATGATTCTTGTGTTTTGATGAGACCAAGTGTTTTTGAATGCTCATCATTTGGAAAAACATTAGTTTTCGTAGAAACTTATTAAATGATGAAACTCTACTTGAAGGTATGTATATTTCCTTATGTTTTTATTCTATGTAGTAAATGAATTCCTCAAAATTATGAAAAGGAACGTAAAACCAAAACGTTGTTGGTTTACGTTTCCTACTAGGTAATCAAAGACCGTTTACACCCATCATAAGTTTGGGATTTTTTCGTGGTTAATTTTCTCCTAATCATGTTTTCTATCACTCTCCCTCAGAACTTGACCTTTTTTTTTCTTCCATATCCATGTATTCCAACATGGAATCCTAGTATGGGTTAACTTGGGTAGCCTTTGTACTTCCTTTTCTTTCTTTTAAAGTAATAGTGTTACTGACTCTTTTTCCGATGTGGGACTTTCGATGAAATTTTAAAACACAATTTTAAAAAAAAATCGAGGACGAAATTTCATAAGGGGGGAAGATTGTAACGACCCGAAATTTTGAATAAATATTGTTTCCTATTTTTGTGGGTTATTATATTTTTCATACTCAACAAAACTGTTTCTTTCGATAACATGAGTATAATTAAAATGAGACTGTTGGTTTTTGACTATTATATGACCATTAGTCAGTATGACCATTGAAAACTGAATGTTGTGACTTTTGTCTCTAAATACAAGTGACCTTGGTTAATTAATATAGAATGATGATTCGATGGCCTCACCCAGTAGTCTTGGACCGATCGAAGCTCATCTAACAGAACATGGGAAGGAGGTAGCACCACTGGGCTTTGCTCTGGACCAAACCCAATCTGAACTTCATCATATGAATCTAGAACGGAATCGCCTTCACGAGATGATCGAACTGATAGAAATTACTACTCGTGCGATGTTGGCCGATCCTCCCTCAGATTCTCTCACCTTGGCACACCATACACTTAGGTCCTATGCTTGTGTGATAAGGGGCTATGTAAGGAGACTGTAAATGCCATGTGTAATCCTTTTTTTTAAATAAAAGTTTTGATTTCTTCTTATGATAAAGTTTATGAATTTTCAAATGTCCGGATAATTATAGTATTCATATTTTTGGTGAATTTTAGAGAATGGATATTTTAAAAAAATATGTTTATTTAAACCTTAAATAATTAATAATGTGAAATTATTTTCAAAAAATGGTCTTCTACAATTATGTTCAGTACGAAATTTAGAACCTAATAAGATCAACTTAATTTTTGATGAATAGTAAATTATGAATAGTGATTTTATGCTTAGGGTTAGTAATGTGGCCAAATGGATTAGTAATCTCACTTAAATAAAGCATTAATATAATCTAGGCACCTTGATTAAGTAATGTGATTCAATAAAATGGTTAAATAACGGTTACATAAATTATTAGTCAAGTATTAGTTTTTTAGGGTGAATAGTTTTTTTAATTAAAAATTTAATTAAAAATATTTAGAAAAATATTTTTAAAAAATGGAATTCATTTTTGAACTCAGAGCATCGATATTATGTTAAGGTAAGTTTTTTGGATTTTTCTTAAAAAAATGAATTTTATGTGAATAGTGTATTTATTTAAAAATTAAATTAAAAATATTTAGAAAATTATTTTTATAAAATGGATTTCTTTTTTGACATCAGAGCATCAATATTTGGTTAAGGTGAAATTTTGGGTTTTTTCTGAGAAAGTTGAATTTTCGATGAATAGTGAAAATACAGTTTTTAAGTTACGGGTGTTTAATGACATCATTAAATGATGTATTAAGTATGTAATCAATATTTTCGACTTATGAATAGTAATATAAGGTATGAGGTGTCCCAAGTGGCAAATACCATGGGCAAATACCATGGGAAAGCTCATGGTTTCGCCAAAACCACTAATGAGGTGTCCCTTGGCCATTAATGCCTTGTCCCCTCACTTTCCCTATAAATACCAAGCCATCCTCTCATCCATTCGACTCCCAACTCTTCCCCAATGAAGTTCTGGTCTCATTACCTCTCATGGAGTCCTCCCAAGGTTCCCTCAAGACCTCAAGGTCCCAACCTTTGAGTTTTAAGAGTTACGTTTTAAGGTAAGGGATCAGACCTCTCTCTTTCTTTTCAAGTAATCTCTTTTATGTCATTTCTTCTATGATCCATGCTCTTATGTTGATGGATGTTATTTTATATTCATCTTAATTCCCTTTTCATTTTCATATGATGAGATACCCCATATTTCTCTCATCATTTCATTTTAAGAATGTTAAAGTGGCATCGTTAGGCTGCCGAATTTTTAAAGGATTCTTTCACCCTTCTCATTTTCAAGATCTATTTTCATGTCAAGTATTTCATGTTTCTTTTTATTATGTTGGGGTATGATCTCTAAATATAACATACAGATCTTTTATGTTCATATGATGAGAGACCCTATTTGATCTCATCAATTCATTTTTGTTGAAGTTTAAGTGGTGCCGTTAGACTGCCGAATTTTTAAGGGATTCTTTCACCCTTCTCGTCTTCAAGATCTATTTTCATGTCAAGTCTTTGATTTTCCTTTTTATTATGTCGGGGTATGATCTCTAAATCTATCATGATTAACGTTTATGTTAATATGATGAGAGACTCTATTTGATCTCGTCAATTCATTTTTGTTGAAGTTTAAGTGGCGTCATTAGGCTGCCGGATTTTTAAGGGATTCTTTCACCCTTCTCATTTTCAAGATCTATTTTCATGTAAAGTCTTTCATGTTCCTTTTTATTTTGTTGTGGTATGATATCTAAATCTATCATACTGATAATTTATGTTCATATGATGAGAGACCCTATTTTATCTCTTCAATTCATTTTTGTTGAAGTTTAAGTGACGCTGTTAGGCTCCCGAATTTTCATAAGCGAAATCCTATTTTTGTCTTCCTTTCATGTTCTTCATTTCATATGGTATGTATTTCAAATCTCATTACCATGTTCTTATATCCTTATATTCTGCCCCTCTACTGTTCTTTGGATCATTTATGAGTGGGTGACCTATGTCCCCTCTCTTTTCAATGTTTTCTAAAACCCCGAAGCATAGCCGTTATGCTGCAGAATTTCTGTCTCAAATGTCTCTCTCTTTTTCTCAAATTATTTTATTTTATTAAGTGAATACTCAAAGATATTCCTTCTAAATGGGTATTTACATATATACCAAAGTTTTCTATTTTAAATTCTGTGATTTACATACATGAGACCAGTTTTCCTTTTTTGTGGGTTTAAAGTGACATAAAGATCATGTCTTTAAAGCAGTTTTTAAAACGTTATGATTATGAAATGAATCCCATTTCTTTTATGAAATATGGGATGTTTATGAAATGATTGATGATGATATATGTTGATCAAATGATAATAAAGACAAGTCAAGGGTTCCCCCAGATAGCGCTCCGATGCATTAGGTAAAGACTTAATCTCAAGTGATGTCCTTTTAGACTGATACCTTGGTGTATAACCTTGGTAATTTTTTATGACACCTTGGGGATGGACCTTGGTGAAACGGAATGATTGTCAATATTAAATGTTGTAGTCACATCTTCAAGTTATGCAAAATTTTATTTTTATTATGATATATCTCATGATTTCTTTCTCATGCCTTAAGGTTCTTTTAATGACCTTATTGAGGTATCTCAAGTTCACATGTAAAATATTTCTCTTATTTCCCATAGTGGGCCTTCTGCTCACCCTTTCTTTTGATGTATGTCCCCAAGTTATGAGATGCAGTAATTAACCTAGGATGAACATGAGGAGAAGCCTCTCAAGTGTTTAAGAAGAATGTTTTTTTGTTGTTTCATGTATTCAATTCATGGTTTCCAAGACACTAAAACTTAATGATCCTTAGTTTTTTATAATGTAATAAAATTTTATGTGACAAAAAAGCGGGATGTTATACCTACAATGTATTTCAACCAGAGGGATGCGTGGAACACATATTATGCTTGAGACAGGGTTATGCAAGTGCTGGTCTATCGACCATCACTCTAATTGGAATAAAAAAATCAATAATGATCATATATCTAGTTATTTTCTTTCATATAATCCCTAATTTCATGAAAATCTTCTATTGATATATGTGGAGGATCACTTTTTCTACAACCATGGACTCTAGGTATTATTAATGGTTGTTAACATAGCTATTTTTTTAACATGGAAATGTCATGATATACTATTGAACTATTTCATCAATCACTTTAGGTCATAGTAGTTAGCATTCCCCAACTTCATCCCAAAACATAATTTTTAACATGCCATCCCAAAAAGAGCTTAATATGGAAAAATGTTATATTTTGTTGAAAGAAATTAGGATACGATAGCTTGATTAAGGGTATATGCCTATCTAATCCTCCAGTTAAGTATAATTAGTAATAAATCAATAGTTATTCATGTGTATTGACATTAAACAATGACAGGCATTAAGATTGTGGTGATAAGTTTTACTTAATATCCACTCGGTGATTTGAACATATTATATAATCTTATACAACATGGATGTATGCCATGGATCTCAATCTGGTACAATCAATACTGTTATTCCATGCACACTCACCACTTATCTGATGTATATCCATTCATGTTGATTTAGTGTGACATATATTCCAATTAAAATGAAATGAGAAATCGATTAATGAAGACCACAAACCCTATAGAAATATTTTATAAATATTTGTTTGGAAGGCCAAGGCCACTGTCTATGGTAATGTTGTCATGTCTACATATATTTATGTATAATGGTTTCATCATGACCATAGAATTTAATCATTCACTCTTCACTTGCTGTCATAACATGCATTTTGATATATATTTTGTTATCTTATTCATTATATTCTCACACTAACAGTGATCATTGATATCTCAATACATATTTTTCCTCCCTATGTGGATGGAGAAGTTCAATGCATGTCTATAATTCAACATCAACATAATTATCTAAGAATTTAATTATTGACATATTGATGACCCAAATATTATATTCCTTCTCCATCAGTTTGAAACTCTATGGAATTTACTTTTTTATATATTCCACCTCTTAATTTTTTAACTTTGTTCCCTTGAGTATCTTTTAAATTTATTCAGATTGGTTATTTGTATAATCGATTAAGAATGTGAAAAAATAACGATGTCTGATAAGTTGATTCTAAAGGATATGATTTCTCTAAATGAAAAAATATCTATGACTAAGAAGAATATGCTAAAGGATATTAATTCTCAAATATACACTTTTATAAAATTTGAGTGTGAATCATAATGTGATGTCTTAACTCCCTATCATATAAGTAAATATTAAATTTATACAAGGATAAAAAATCTATTTGTATTAGAGAATCAAATTACACTAAATGAAGAATGGTGATATTTTCTAGGAAATTCTATACAAAATAATTAAATGTAAAGGAGTTATACACTATGGAGAAAACAATTTTATCATTTACTACTATCATATATTTCTCAACCCCCAATATCGAAAGTAGTGTTTGATTAATTATACATAAAAGAAAGATATAAAATGTTGTTTATAATTAGAATTATATCTTATCTTAACTATTTTGGAATGAATAAATATTGTACCTATCAGATAATCATTGTCACGATCCACCTCTATAACAGGGTAATCATTATGTCATCCTTGATCTCTATGCCTTGTTTGTTTTTTTCATTGATTATCATTGATGACCCTTAGATTATAGTATTGTCTTGTATAATATATTTATTTCATATAGGTCAATCATTAGAAAATAAGATGCGAATTGATCTGAACCAAATTTATATCCCTTAAAATAATGGAATTCAACATCTAAATTCAAAATGGATTAGCAGTATACCCCACTTTCCCATATTTGATGAATATTAAATTTCCCATTAGTTAGTTTTTGGAATAATTCCTCCCATATTTAGTACAGTTCTGAAGCTATTTTTTCATTCATACATTGGTTTTATCCATTGATCATAATGAATTAAAATCCATATAATTTTTTTTATACCTAGCCTTGTGAAACCATTAGAAGTCATTAATATCTGCCTTGATCTAGATGAAAAATGAACAATCTATTCCTAGCAATCAATGTGTCAAATTGTTGATGATTTTAATAAACTCTAATTTATTCCACTAAAGAAGTGGTCAACCATAATATCAATGCCTGTGAAAAATCGTGATGCATACCATGTATGCCTTATGACATTTACCACATATTCCCTAGTAGACTCAACATTGTTTTTCTTCATTATAAGGAAATAGATTTTCATTTTAATATAAGGTTTTTTTGGAAAATATTTTTTAAATAAAAATTATTAAATTATTCCAATTTCCAAGAACAAATTTCCTCATTGATATTCATTCTCAAGATCAATTCCCCCCACTGACCATTCATCCCCTCTATGAGATAAATGGAAATAATGAAGTCATCTTACACCAAGCCTTAAAGGTTATGGGTAATATTCCCAATGGAATTATCCCATTATTTTATGATAGGAAATTAGATTATCTAGTTAATCTAGGAGGTATTTTTTCAATAAGGAACATTACATAAACTTTATATTTCATTGGACAATGAGGGTAACAACGTAGATCCATATTGAATGACACATTGTGTGTTTCAAAATTCCATGGTTCTCAAAAGAGGCTTATTATATTTTTTGTGGTTTTGGGATACTAAAATCATGAAGAAGGGTGAAATCATGTATTAAAAGGGTGGGGTTAATGTTAGTGTGTCTTAGGGTGAAAGTAAAACTTCTGAAGTGAAGGATATTACTATAATAACTTGTTTTATATAGTTAGTACAACATAAGTCCCAAGGGTTTTTACACCTTGATTTTTCAATCCAATATAAATTAGACTATAAACCTATAATTTATGAACTACATTTAATATAGGATATGTGGATTTAGGAGACCCATTTTTAAATAAAATGTAATGTTCGACATATTTACATTTAAATGATGGTTTTATGAAATAAAAATCCAATGTAAATCACTCTTTTGAACATTTAGTCCCTAATCATTTCTAAAATATTATATTTTCTTGCACAAATATCCTTATGTATGGTTAAATTTCATCATGTATTTTGTGATACCTTATAAGTTGGTGAATTCATGCCCCCCTGCATTGGATCTTCAGTAATTTTATGTTAATTATCCCTCATGGTCTTACGATTCGATGACCTTATTCCACCAGTTTACATTTATATATTTGATGGAAGTTCCTCTATATGTTTTTATGGTGTTTCATATTTTTGTCATGTTTTTGGATGGAATAATTTTTAGGTTATATTGGTTTATAGGAAAACTATTCAGGATCCACAGTGTAGGTTGTTATCATATAAATAACATTTAAACCATAGTTTTAGGTGATTTGTTGTCACTCCTCCATATTAATTTCTTATTATAAATTTACCATGGTCTAGACCTTTGTATTGTAATTTAATTTAACAAAATATTATTTAATGAAATTAATTATGAAAACGAATAGTGATTTCATATCAATGTTTGATAATGTGATAATATTTTTGATCCTGTGTTTTTTGATATTTTTTCATATATTCTATGATTTGTATGATGTTTTAATTCTTGGTTTACCATGGTTCTTTTATTGTAAACAATTATGGAAAATAAATCCATAATTATTTGACTAATTTTATTAAGAATTGAAAATGATGAATGTTTTTAATCTAGTATTTATTATTATTTTTTGATAATTACAGAGATTCTAAATACATATTCATTAGAAATTTTGGTTTGAGGAGTAGTTCAAAATTATAATGAATGTTCTATATCTAAATTATATTTCACGAAAAGATTAATGAGGAATTTGAAATTAATTTTTTATCATATCGTATTCTTATAATTCTTGTTCTAATGATTTGGAGCATGTTTAATTATTTTATTTGATGTAATATATGATTCAATAGAATTCATATAGTATGAAATTTTGAATAACGAATTGGTTAGATCATGATTTAATATAAATATTTTTTTGGATAAAAATAATTCTTTAGGATGACTGTACCCACTTGATGAGATGGTTGAATACCTTGTTCATGGGTTTTTGAGACCTTGTATGCATGTGAATTACAAATTCCATGTTTTGGGGACCTTTTTCTCAATTGAATATGAATTGTTTTCTTGTCTCTTAGTGATGTGTGACATATTAACATGGGATTCACACAATCGTTCCACAATCCAATGGGACACATGGCCTCATAAACTACGCCATATACACTAGAGGCTACTGACTAGTAGCAAAGTCCTATGTGGTTTCCATGCAAAGGCTATTAACTCGGGTCAGAGTGGATCACAATAGATATGAAATAATAGTTGGGTAACCATTAAAATATGTATAATGAATGAATAAGTAGTGTATGTATGAATAATAATCCAAACATAATAATCGAATCAAAATATTAATAGTATCAGATAAAGAATACGATGATTCCGTGCCATGTCTATACAAAATTAGAAAATAGGTTTAAATGGATGTTAGTAGATATTCAATTATATGTTGTACTATGTATAAAATACCAATAACAATCTAAGCATATCAATCCATCCAATGGCCGGAAGGCCTTCATTTTTTATTGATTTTTGAAAATCCACCTTTCATGGCGTGAGGTGGAACCCATACAAGGCCCGTAGGCGTAAGTATTACATGGCCCGTAGGCCTTAGAGGAATTCATTTTCCCATTGGCTTCAAACATTACATAAAACCTAGAAAAACTATTTGGAACTGCTCCTCCCCAGCATCTTCATTGAAAAATCAGCTCTCCACCTTCTCATGGCTGTTCGGCTAGGCATTCACGTGCATGCACAGGCTTATCCAAATGGCAGGTGTCATACCCTTTCATTCTTGCAATACATTTAGCTTTTGATGTGGTGAAAGCTCCTTCCTCATCCTCCTTGTAGAGCTTTTTCCTCTAAGGTCATCTGGGTTGCATCTGCACTAGAGGTGGCCCGAAGTCCTTGAGCTGGCCCGAAGGCCTTAGTAACCCGAAGGCCTGGGTGGCCCGAAGGCCTTAAAAGACTCAGGGACCAAATCGGTGGCCCAAAGGCCCAAACGGGGGAATATTCTCGGCTACTATAGTGCCAAACAGTACCTGCTATAGTTTCCACTATAGTAGCTGCTACAGTACCCAGAAATAATGTATTCGCCTGGATTTGATCTAGGGTCATCCGTATGCACTTACAAAGTCCTTAACAACTGGGCTAAGGCTCATGTGCCCATCCATGCATCTCAATCATTGGATCGATCATCTACTACCATGATCCATCCTAAAAGAATGCACGCCAGTTGTCCAAGGTGAGACGCTTCACCTTCTCCATGCACGTGATCCTATTATATGTTCAAGTACCAATGTCAACATGGATAGGGATTGAGATAAATCTCTATATTCCACCATGAAAGGCATATATACAATCATTTATTTGAAAATAAACAGACATTGTTTAGGTATATATAAATTTAAATCATTTCCAATTAAATAACATATATCTACATCAACCTCAGTTAGTAATGTAATTGAACATGAGATCATTTAATTAATTCATTTATGTTTATTTTATATAGATAAATCATGTGAATGTGTAAGTAATACTTTAATTTATAATAATAATAATAGTAATAAAAGTGGATCCAATATAAAATCATGTCATCCATTGAACTCAAGGGTCGGACAAATCATAGTTGTAACTCAAACAATATTAAAACCAAAGGGTCTAATTTTAATCTAAGGGGATTTCTGAAGGAATTACTCTTAAAATTAGTCTAACATTTTTTAAGGGTCTCATTCAAAGTAATCATAGGAAAAAAGGACTGGGACCATTATGGTGAATCCATGAAATCACATGTCTAGAGTACTGAACCTTGATCTAAGGATTGTATTAAAGGAATTCTACTATCTATATAGATAGTCAAGGGATACTATAGAATCATGTTAGTAATTATAAAGCAAACAAGGACAATAATGCAAGGTGGATGTCTCCTTGGGAAACCTGATCCATTCAATTGTATTGGAATCTTATATGTTCTCAGGTAATTACAGTAACTAACAAAGTATATATCAAATATGACAACTAATATAATATAAGTAAATCCATATTTAGTAGTAACTTTATACTTATATCATTATATAATTTAATTCAATGTAATAATCATTACTTATGTACATATAATAGCTAATTAGGTTCATTCTATTCTTATTCATTTACATGATAAGTTATATCAAGGACATGTACGAAATTATATATTAATTAATAAAACAATAATTATGATCACACCATACCTTTTATTAATGAATTTAATGTTGATTTAGGAATTAAATCTATTAGTAATTTAATTAAAATATACTAGGACAAGGGTAATATAAAAATATAACTTTTATATAATAGTTTAACAATTTATTTAATTAATATTAATCACTTTCCGTAAAGAGTAAATTGATAATATTACACTTTACAGATGATTTATCAATTATCAATTCAAAACACTTTTTAATTAAGAAGAAATTTCCATCAGTATGATCATACCAACATACTTGAATATTGGCTCAAATATTTATAATACGGTTAATAATTCGACATAAGTGAAGAACCTTATGTTTTGTGTATCTTCATAAGGTCACAACCTCTAAGGCTATGATGATCATGCATAGAAACGGCTCTATAATAAGATAAAATGATTATAATTATGTCATATGAATTTCAAGAAACAATAAAAAATGAAAATAAAATTTTCATAATGAAAAAATTCATTAAAGATAACACTTTTATGAAAAATTCATAAACCATCTATTTGGATCCTAGAAAATTCTTCTCATCTAGTATCAGCCCTTAGATTGGCCATGATCAGAAGAAAATGGATATATAGTTGAATTCCTTGAAAATATGTCATAAGTTCTTGCATCATAATACCATCGTCAATGGATACACAAATAATGAAGTATAAATAATGACTAAATCACATAATGATGGCTATCCTATATGATTATAATAACGTGAATTGAAGTTCATTTGATGAAACTGGATTGTGGAGTAGAAAAAGAGGCTTGTGATATCCACTAAGAGGACATGGGGGAAATTACCCACTGTAACGAGGAAAACATAATATGCTTAGGATAATAAAATTATTTGTGTGAAATAGAAATTACACCCAAAATAGAAGGGTCAAATGTTTTGGTTGCATGGTTTAGGATCTACCTTAAGAGGAAATATGCAGGGTTTGGATACAAAGTGGAAGAAGATGATCTCCCACCATGCTATCAACATTGTATATAAACTACAATGTTTTGGAACAAGCAAGTTTCCCAGGGTGCATGGTTAAATAAACCACACCCCCTTATTTTTTCTCTAATAGTCTCTACGTCATAGGGAGATATAGATTGGGATGGGATGAAGAAATTTATACTAACCATGTAGATGAGTTTTTTATTCCACTATCTATATTAATTGTCACTAATTATAAACTGGAAACTGTAGAAACACCTTTATCCTCCTTAGGAATCAATGATAGTTCCAAGATAATGAAATAAATTTAAATATAAATGATCTATACCTCATAAAAACATGGTTATTAAATTGTTCCCCCTTAATGGATAACATCCATGAGTTCTCTAACAGTGGAATTGAATTTACGTCTCAGAATAACACCATCCCCTGAGAATGTATATCAAACTCCTACTCCCTGTCTGGTATTTTCCAAATCCATTTTTCCATTGCACCCAGATTGAAGGGACTAACATCCCTAAAAGAGACATCCTACTCCATTAAATGATGCATATGAGATACTCCTCGAATGTGAAATCAATATCTAACTCATCATTATTAGGATATGAATTATGTTATGGGTAGGAAAGATAACGGAAAATATAAAAAATGTGGAATATTTCATAGAAGAAAAAAACCGCTTTTGTAGTAAAAAATGAAAGGACATTAGACAAAATATATATAGGATATCAAACAGGTCGATGAAATTTGGAAATAGCATCCCTTTACTCTATTTCCTTCTATTCCCATTTCTGAGTGATAATCATATTAAAACATTACCCCTAACCTCAATCTACCTTGTTTTTTAGTAGTGAGTAACATAAGATTTATATCAAGACTAAGAATTAGACATAATCTTTCTAATTATCTGTATTTACTCTAAAGGATCCAATAGGAGAGGATGACCAAGTAAAACTTTCCTGAGTACTTATAACTTGTATAGGGGTGAATGAATCAATAGACCATACTAGTCCTCTTAAGGATCTATATTAATCATCATTTGATAACTATTATTATAGGTGAAACCTAAGATAGGGATATGACTCATCAATACCTATCAAAATCATGTATGCATACCCAAAGTATGTACTTTGAAATATTTAAATTCTATTTAAAATGGGATTCAGTCTAAAGTTAAATTCATTTTCATAGAAGACCTTCTGTATCTAATCCTCTCTATAAACCATTCTAAAACCTCGATGTGAAATGAATATCAATATCTAAAATAATAGTACTAGGGACCATGTGTAGACATACGATCTCAAGGGAATAAATTTTTCAAAGATCATCTACTCAAAAGTTCTCCTAGATTGGAAGGAATTGTTATACTTTAGTCAGTCAATCCAAGACTACCCAACATATATCTCTTCCTTGGGTTGACCTTGGTATGGAAATGAATAAATATAATGAAATTTCATATAATTAAAATTTAATTAATGGAAAATTTTGTGAAAATACATGAATTTTCTAATGAAAAACATTAATATGTTGACAAGTGGAACACCTAGTGGTGAAACCTTATATCTATCATTTCATCCCAAGCTACCAATAATATAGATGCATATCATAAGACATATTGGAGAAACCTGAATGAACTACCAACTGAGAATAATGAGACTCTAAAATTAGTACCACTATCATGTGTATATAAACCCACATATTCCCATGTATACATATGATATATTCTCCATCAATGACCAATATGGATGACGGACCTCTATAAAAATGATCTCTTGTACAATGAAGACTTTAGGATTTGAGAACATCCTTATCTCCATACTATCAAAGTGTGAATATGTAACTACAAATTTTGTAGAAAATTTTCACTTGTGACTCTCATTAGACTCTATATGATGCTATGAAAAGTGGTTCATCAACTCCCATTCATCACTAGCTTCCTGCATGGAATGTCCCTGATTTTTTTGGCTCAGAACATCCTCTACCACATTATCATTTCCATGAATAATATAATGATTAAAATCAAATGACTGATGGTATTCAATAGAAATTTCCCATATGAGATTCATGTTATACTATTTCAAGATATATTTTAAGCTCTTGTAGGCTCTATTCACCACAAAGATCACACCAATATGATAGTGTCTCTAGAAATGCAAATCATGGATTACTGATTCAATATCAATTTCAAGTGATGAGTAATTGGGCTGGTGAGGAGTCAACAAGATAGAGAAATAAAAAATTATTCTATCATCTCACATCAATATTACTCTCAACTTGATGCTAGAAGAATATCAAAATACGTTATATCCTTTTTCAATCTATAGTAGAATTTGATTTACAGTAGAAGGAAGCTTTCCATTTGGCACCCAAAATTTAGTTTCACATGCTTTGGTCCAAAATAACATCACACATTTTTTTTATGACTAGTATGAGGTGAAAAAATGCATGAGATGTCATTTATAAAACACATGTAATATCCCTCCATCCCTAGGAAACTCCATACATCAAAACCATATTAGGTTTCTCCCATGAAACCACAACACTAACCTCTCTCGGTTATCAGATACTCCCAATTCTGAGTTAATATATCCCAAGAAGTGAAATTTGTCTATCCATAAGTGAAAATTTGAACACATAATTTGTATAATATTCCATATTAATATATTTTAAATGATCTCCATTTGTATATCATGTTTTCTATGAGTATGTGAGTACACTAAGATTTCATACACAATGAAAATGACAATGAAAACATATAGGTGTGGAATACTCAATTCATCAATGTCATAGAAATTGTGGGTTTCTTCATAAGACCTAATGGAATAAATATATTTTTTTATATACCATAATTATTTCAGAAAGATATACATAGTATGCCTGATGTCCATACATGTAATTGAGGATAGAAATATCTCATATCTATATTCAAGAGCTACCTTTATCCTATGAACTAGTCGAAGTGGTAATTTATCAAATTGATTAATAAAAATTATTTTTAGTAATTTAATTCATCCATTTCCATTCCAAACAGAGCATTAGACTCCCATATTCCTTTTTGGTGAAAAATCTGGAATTAACCCCAAGATGAAATGTTTGGTCAGATAAACAATTTGCCTCTAAATTCTCATACAGTCTCTTGAGATTCTACATCTCTATAAGTGAAATCCTATATATATGAATATATACTAGAGCTACACCTATAAAAATATAAATATTTAATTATACCTCTCTCTAGAGTTAATCTTGAAAAATCTATAGTAAATACATCCATGAGATGATCTACCATAGGGGGAGAGTATTTCTGATGTAATCCATGCTCGTCCATGAAATAACAAGAAACATGGTTGTTAAATCCACATATAACATAATTCTCTAGTGTGTCTCTAGATCCCTGGACATCACAATCACCCTTATGGAGAAGGATTCTACCCTATGGTGATGTAAATCATACACTGTGATAATTTATGTCTATATAGGCGGGAGATGGAACCAATCGGTACATCCAAACTATGACATATAATAACATCATCATGGGTATGAAGAGGTTACATAAGAGAGAATAAATTACTACCTCATTGTGTAAGTCCCTACATTAGCATCGACCCTTTGACAAAATTGAGAATGGTGTATCTAGGGTCATCAAATGATATAAATACTGAATATCTTGCCGAAGAAATTCAATAGTCTATAATGTGATAATGGATGAATATAAACCTATATCAAATAAATAATATATCATATTATAGGATACTATAAATTTACCTCATACAATAGATGGTCATACACTGTGACCCTTAGGTAACCTCTAGAATGATTGTAATTAGACAGATTTGTGTCCCTTGTTTATAGCTGGACTACACTGAGAAAGTCCAATCTTCAAGAATTGATAATAAGAATACTAACTACCAAAGCTTGTACCTCTCCCTCACACATTCCTACCATTACTACTCCAACTTCCTGAGAGACATATCTCAACTGACCATTCCCCTCAAGGTGGTTTTGGTGTAGATCCTCTTCCACTTGATATAGGTGGAATGGTCTGAAAGTGTCTTTGATGAATCCACATATGGGCAAAATCAGGAAACTAAAGTGGTTATCTATCACACTGATTATTTATATTCCCCTATCATCCACACTAATGGAATAAAACGAATCTTCCAGTTTCAACACTCTGGCTACCAATTCTCTAATGAGAAACCTAAAGACTACACTTGATGCTACTAGATGTACTAATGCCATACCTCATCACTAGACCAATGTGCACAGTATAATCTATTTCTATCATATTTTTCTCTAGGATAAGATCTTATTTATTGATTTCATAAATTTTATCTAGGATTAATACATTCACTGATTAGTGGATGGCATAGATGCATTTATCCTTGAAATATCTTAATCACAATTTCTCAAAACCATCACGCGGCGGTACTAAGCATTGCAACTCAGTAAAACATATAGAATAGTCTACAATAAACAAAAAAACCTTCATAATAAGTATGAACTATATAATTTGGCCATAAATGATAATTTGAATTATATATTAGTCATATAAGTCAATATTAATGTCTTCCCTGGCCATTACTTAAAGACCACCAACCTAAGTAATCACATCCCAAAAAAGAATTAAAAAATCATGAAATATGTTGGTGAAATGCTTGACCATACACTATGGAGGTGAATCCATGATATCAACGATAATAAGAGTATCCTATATTCAATACTCTATAGCCTATGGACTTCCATTCCCATTGAGGATGGGAGGATGGTGTGGGTGGAACTCATGAGTCACATCAGCTATAGTTGGTGTAGGTCATGTGGCACTCTATATAGACTACATCAGACGTGTAAAAACATCTTTAAAGTGATCATGAGTTCCTAGTTCCTAGATTACATGCAGTTCCTTAGGTGTAAATGATGGAGGTATCACTGGTAGATCATAACACGCCACCTCCAGAGAGTGGTCATTGTCATACTCCTGGCACATGACTAGAGGATGTAGTGGTGGAATTATTCTAAAAATGAAAAGAATTATCCTCAGATTATTATTTGAGTTGACAGAAGAACTAGTGTAAGTAAAAAATAAGAATATGGGATGACTACCCAATGTAATACCCCTAATACATACATAAAGGCCAAGGTATTGGTAATTATTTACTTTCGATTTATAGAGGTTGTAGTAGGGTATGGGTCAATTCATGTTTCTTTCTTCATTTATTTGAAACCATATCATTTTATAAGTATTTTTTCTAATTTAATGTTTTTATTTTATTTATTTACATATATCAAGTTTCAATTAAATAGATCATCATTCCAAGATAATAATGGAAGATATTCATTATAACTTAAAGTGACACCTATTTAATTTCTAAATAGATATCTTACAGTCGTTATTAAAATGTAATGGGTAAAATTAATGTGGCTCAAATCAATAAATTACCCCTTAAAATTAAAAAGTACCCATTCCCCACATAAATTGAAATTTATAGTCACATAATTATAGACAAATCCTTACTCATATAGGGAAATATTAATTGTTTTCATGGTTAGAAACCAACTATTTATAATGACAACATCATCTTATACTGGGAAAAAATTATTAAAATATATTCTTGCTGATTAAATAAAAAATTAATTTACCATAAATACGATTTTGGCAACACTTTCATTCATAAAAACCATGTCTCGCACAACAATTATATGAAACACAATAAATGAATGTTGGTAAATGTTCTAAATATCATGGAATATTCATGCCATGTGAATTCTAGGTCCTTATAATTATGAATTTAACAAATCACATTTTCATATGTGGCAATATTAACTATGAATTAACCATATAATATAACACAATTCACATGTTTCATGCAATAGTTAATGCTTATCAACAACAATAAGAAAAATCTATAATAAAAATTCCTATTCCTAGGAAACATAGAATTTACTCAGAACATTAGTTATCTACTACCATACAATGCTTATGACCATGTCAGAAAATCATTTTGATCTACTATCTATATTCCAAAAGAATAAGAAAAAATAGAGCCTCCCTAATACCACATGGTTACTTCCTGACCATGGTTCCAATCAAGGTTTCCCCATTTTAATGAGACCCATGGACTATGAAATTAATAATCAAATTCTAGAGGCCTCCTCCAAGATGTATAGGACACGGTTATGTTAAGGGGAAGACAATTCCTTTAATTTGGAGTGAAGAACAACTGATATCCAATAACATTTGGATAGATAGTTTAACCAGTATAATGAATGGATGAGTATTTCATGTAAGTACAATCATCCATCAATAATAATATACTCAATATCTAAATAGTATTATATATAAAGGATGATGATTTAATTCCATGTATTTAGAAAAAAAATGTATACATAGAAGTAGGTTGACCATAAAATATATGTTCATGAAAAAAAAGTCCAAAAGTATTCAAACTTACCAATCTAAAACCAGGTCATTTGTCACCATTATTTTTCATAAAGAACGAATGATATGTATCAAATTCAAGAAACTTACCCTCATACATAAACATGTTTATATAATATGCATGGGTACCAATGGTGGCCCTGATAGGGTGTGAGATAAATCTCAGTAGGCCACCACCAACAATGTCAATACAATTTAGTATTTGAATATAAATTTATATTGTGAAATCATATATTAATGGGTAGTATTTATTAAAAAATAACCCACACCTACTTCAACCTCATCTTGTAATGACTATTGACATGAGAACATTTAATTATTTATTTTAATTTAATTTTACTTAGATAATTCATGTTAATTATCTAATATCCCTATATTAGATCATTATAATAATGAAGAAGGATCCATGGTGAAACACAGGAATCCATGACCTCAGGGATCAACGAACTCGTAGTAGTAATTCTTGCATCTAAAAAATGGTATGAGTGTAATTGAAGGAAATTTACCAAGGCATTTTTCTTTAAAATAGTCTAAATGAGTCCAATAATCTCATCCAATGTAATTGCATGCTATGTATATCTAGGCGCAATGTGGTGAATCCATGGAACAGCGTGTCTAAAGACATCAATATAAATCCAAAGAGTGTATCCAAGGCATAGTATTATTTAGAAATATAGTGGTGGGATTCTATGGTATCATGTCTGAAATTCTATAGTGGACATGGATAATGTTCCATGGTGGGTATATCACTTGGAAAATGGATTATGGAATCAGAATGGTTTGCACTATGTCCTTAAGGAATTCACCCTAGAATCCAAGGATATGTTAAATCTTATCACTCGTATTAAGAAAAAAAGGTACATATGAATTGGGAACAATATACATATTTCATTATATTATTTAATTAAATTTTACACTCATTCAGTTTAATAATTTAATAGGACATTAGGTGCATTTAAATACCATTAATTCACATTATATAGTATATCAAGGAAATGAAACCATTTACAACATTCATTACATAATAATTCATTAGGTTCAATAAATATATTTCACTATGAAATGATAAGATGATTTAGGGTATGATACGAATTATATTTTAATTGAAATTAACTATGAAATGTTATATGAAAAATATACTTTCCATTTAATAATTTAATGAATAATATAATTATGTTGAAAAACATACCTTATATGGTCAAGTGATAATCATAAAAAATACACACGTTCTAGACATTATCAATGCACAACTCATTTTAGTTATGAAGAAAATTCAATTAGAAGGGTGAATCCAACACCCCCGAACTATGTATCAAATAATGATTACAGGTTTATAGAGGAATAACAAGGGATGAACAAAACAATAGGTGGATGGAGTTGAGGTCAAAAAAAACACCAACATTATCATCGTGTATAGAAATGACTATAAAAAACAATTGGAATTATTAAAATAAAGGCATGTAAATTCAGTAAAACACCAACTGGTGACACTAGTGTGCACACAACAAATACAATTTACAAATGATGAGGCATTTAGGGAAAATACATTGACCATGAACCTCAAGAATACAACACTATGCACATACTACATTTGGTCATTACAATGTCTTGAATCATATGAAAATTAATGAATGATTGAACATCCTAAATAAATGACATAAGGTCATGTATCGAAATAGCATCGTTCAGTGAATGTCCAGTGATGAACTGAGCCTATAGACTAAGAAAAATACTCATGTGTACCCAACATGATGGTAATATCTAAAAATAGAGTTAGCATAAAGAAATTATATTAATTCCTATTATAAAGAGGCTTAGGATGTACACTGGAGGAAAATAAGGCATGATATACACTAAAAAGGTTAAAATAATAGTTTTAGGTTATTAATATTTTAAGGAAAAATAGTAATTTTCCCCCCAAATCTTGGGGTATCATGGTTTGGGAGCACATTTGGCCACAAAATTTTCCAACAATGTATTAGGGTCTACCTGAAGTGGGAACCCACATAGTTTGACGTCATTGTCTGTGAAACAACTCTCCAACCATGCAATATACTTCTATTAAAAACTACATAGTTTTGGTATGGGTGTATAACCCTAATCTCATAGTTTTAGAATTCCAAGCACCCAAATTTTTTCTCTTAAAATACACATATGGTTATGAGAAAATCTGCATGAGGTCTACACAGTTTCTAACTATAATGTCTCAGCTTAAATTAAGGTGCAAACTATTTACAATTTAGTCAAAAACTTAAAATTGACACAGTGTCCATGCCTGCGTATCCCATTATGGGTCCCAAGTAGCTATTGAAATTAATTAAATAATTTATTATACTTTATATATAATTTTTACTCTATGCCCTAGAGCCGTGTTTATTCTAATAAAAATTTATAGGGTTAAAAATGAATAAAAAAATTTAAATGAAATTATAAAAATTTAAGGAGGGATAAAAATAAATAATAAAATAAAAATGGTTTGAGAATAATTTAAAATAACATAAATAGGGTAAACCCATTTTTAATAATTCTTTTCTATTCCACGCCCATTTTTATTTTTATTATATCATATTATTTATTTATTTTTTATTATTTTTTCCTTATACTTTTTACGCTTCCATCCTAGTATTTCCTCCCTCATTTTTCCCTCTCTCTTCCTCTCCGCCACTATATTTGTGCATCACGCCCCCATACTAGGTCGTGCACACCAGCCCTCATCATTCATCAGTACTGTGAACCCATTTATTCTCTGATTTTGATGTCTCATACTGTGCTGAAATGCTCTTGCTAAGGCTAACATCACACACCAAGATAGTTATGATTTCATCCACTATCAGTGATGAAATATATTGTGGAAGGGGTTTACCTGAAATTCATTTTTTTCTAAAAAAAATGGATTTATTTCATTTTTTTGTCAAGTAAAATATCGTTTTGGATCATAGGGTACTGTATAGTTTTGAGTAGGGAGTCTAATCTCTATCCCCTTATTTGGTTGAGTCTATTAGATGATATATTATGATGGTCGTCGATGCCTACCTGAGATATTTAATTTCTCCTATTCTAATTTAATTAAATTTTTTGGATCAGATATTACTCCATTGTTTGAAAAAAATAATCTTGTTTAAATATTTGTAACATCATTGGAACCCATTTGGCTATGACTACATATTTGATCTATTTTTCAATAAACCAACATAATTAAATTATTTAACTTCATGTGTTGGGTGATTCGTTTTTGTAGATTTCTAATTAAAGATGTTATTTAGGGTAATTATGAAACATTAACATTGGGTTTTGTAGTTTTATTAATTCCAAATGACTTATTCATGTAAAAATTAATTTGGTGTTTTTCATTATTCTGATTTTGTTGATAAAGTATTTTGACTGTGATTTTCTCTCTTAAATGATAAGGATGTACCTCTCTCTTTTTAGCTTAAATTGTTTTGTACGATTATAAATGCATAATTTTTCATATCTACTTCCTTGAAATCTAATGAAATTCAGGACAATAATACACCGTAGGTTCTATTTTAAGGAAAACACTGGGACTCTTCATTCCTAACAAGTTACACATTACACTAGGGAGGTGTCTTCTTAAGCATTTCCAGACGAGGGTTTCCCTATGATTCTATGTATTAAAGAGTGATATTGGTTCCCAAAGGGAAATTGGAGGAAAGTGCCATTGGGAAAGTGCCTACGCCATGACTTGGGTGATACTTGAACCCTAATGTGCGATACCGGGACCGAATCATTATAAAACCATACTTCGAGTGATACTTATTCTTTTAAAAGATTGCTTTGGAGGAGGTCGATGTTATTGAATAAATTGAAGGATGTAACGCAATGATACCTTTGGGATGGGTTAAGACATCCCCTCTTAATATGAGTATAATAATAATGATAATTTGTGGATGGTTATTATTGATGCTTCTTTGAATTTGGTGTGAATTTTCATATCTTCAGGTTCTCTAATACACACTTTTTTGAAACATAAATTAGACAAAATCTAAAAAAATATTGGGGTATATTCCTTTTTTCTTCCTTCTATTTTTATTACCTTTATATATATATACACCATTCATATAACAGGTACATTATTCATATTCACAGGTCAGGCTCAAGCAGGTGATATGGAAAGGTGTCGTGGAGAACATGAACCCAGTTTTACTTATTTTATTTTATTTATTTACTTTCATGCTTTTATTGTATATCATCACACAACATTTGTTTAAAGTATGAAATGAAAAGGATTAGACAGAGTGGGTGTCAGATTACTGGGATTTTATCACACTCTGTTCTCGAGCATAATTTGGTACCAATGTAGACTATAAACTCATAGGTAGGGACAATGGGAATCATGATGCCTCTGGTGTTGAGTGTTTCTTGATTCTTAGGATTGAGCATGGGGGCAGTGGACCGGGATTTTTCTCAAGATGCAGTTGCTTCACATTGTGTCATTTTCATTTCAGGTTTGATGGAATTATTGTATTCCCTTTTTACATAAGTTACTTTAGCACAAACATCATAAAATGACATCATTGCATACTAGTTTTATTTTTTATCTTCTGCACATATTATTTATTTAGTTGGGTTTTTAATTTTATTTTTATACTGATTGATTATTTAAATGCTTCCTCTTTTTGTTATAAACTATTTAGATTCCACTTTCTATTATATATTACCTATGAGGGTATATTCTCCTCCATGTACTTGTTAAAAAGTCCCTCATTGTTAGTCGGTAGCCTCCGGTATTTAGGATGATTTCATTGAGGTTGTGTGGCCCACCCAGCTCCAAAAACCCTTCCAGTGGCTCCAGTGATGGGGACCGTACAATGTGATATCATAGGGGTGTTTTCCTTTTATATTATTATTTGGGTTAGACAAAAGACAATGATAAATTTATTTGGAGCATACCCTTTTATGAATGTAGTTGAACCATGTACAAGGGAAACCAAAATTCATGGGTTGGGACTACAAGTATTGATTTTTCCAATTATTGTTGAAATGATTTAACTTCTAGGTGACACACTTGTTTTATGTTATTATTGATAATTTTATTATTCAGATAGTGATTTTTACCATTGTATCCTAATGATATGAGGGAAATTCTTTTACATGTGCATATTATGGACTATAGGGATTAAAATGAAATGAATATTAACATTAAATATCTACATTTATCATGCATCTTCCTTTTTCATGTGAGTTTCATTGTGCATAGTAGTAAAAATTTGATTTATTAGTTTGTTTAACATAAAGTTGCAGTTGTTATACGTTAACAAGAAATCACCCGGGGAATAGGTAGTAAGCCTCTTTTTAGTGACCCTTCTATGTTTGAAATTAATTATCTAGAACTGGGACTTGGAGTATGATATCAGTTTTGCAATGCTCTGAGGTAGGATATGTACCTACCCTCTTTATTTTATCATTATATGTTTTCCTTGCTTCAATATTTTTAGGTCTAAAGGTATTTTTTTATTTTTTTGACCAATGGTTTCTGAAAATCTTCGGTTCATACCATAGTAGAGTGCCGATGAGCACATTCTAGAGATTGTGGGTCCAGAACCAGAAGATGTAACTCTTATAGTGCATCCTGTAGTGTTACCTGTAGCACCATCTGTGCTTCCTCTGGTGGTACCAACTCCAGCCAACCTTCTGATGTTCCATGATGTCTAGTTCTGGGATATACTACTCATGTTTATGCAGTCAATCTAGAATATTCTCAGTCCTACACTGTCTATGGATGAGCTCACATGGGACTATCTGTAGTAGAACCCTACCAACTTTTTAGGCAGTGGTGGTCTTGATAATGCAGAGTAATGGATTGAATCCATGATGTCTATCTTTGACCATCTATAGATGCTTCCAAAATTTAGGTTAAAAATTTTAGACTACATTCTTCGTGACTCCACCAAGAATTGGTGGGATGTTATTTCTCATGTGGAGTGGACCAGAGACATTGTTTGGGTACATTTCCAAAAACTTTTTATGATCACTTATTTCCATTGATATTAGAAGATTATCATTCTAGGGAATTATTATATCTTTAGTAGGGAAATATGATTGTGTTAGAGTGTTCCCCTTGTTTCATAGAGCATTAAAATTTTTCTCCATATCTAACTGGTCACGCAAAAACTACTACAAGATGCTTGGAAGATGGACTCAGATATACCATCCACTCATATTTGATCATATTTTGTTGACCATGGTTATAGAGATTGTGAATCAGGCCCTAAATTTTGAACGAAATGTCCTAGAATCTAAACATATGAGATGGGGTGGTTCATTTCAAATATTGGGTGATATTTCAACCAGTAAAAATATGTTCTATTTTGAGAGTTCACATGGAGTAAATCCATGCTATATAGTATGTTTTGATATTTCTTTCACTTGTAATCATTGATACAAAGTTCTCCATAAGAATCCTTCATTCACAAGAGACCCAATGGCATGATGATCATGCGGCATGATGCGCCATCATTAGAGTTGATGTAATTCCATCTAATCTTCCACCATTAGAAGAGGGTCCTTACAAGAACCACTCTCAAGTAAGGGATTTATGAATACAATGAATGTTTGAAGTTCATTTTCACCAGGTTGATTAGGCCATTGAATTGGTGGAGCTCATGGTTGAGGAAATAATGTTCCATAATATTAGCCATAGCAGAGCAGACCAACTCAGGCTTGTCATGTAGCATCTTAGGGTCATGGTTCATGTCATAGGTATGTTTTTTGTCCAAAACAAAAGAATTAGAGTGCAATAACTTTTACATTTAGGGGGTACAATTCTAGTATCCTCTAGTTTAGTTTTTCCCTTTTTCCTACCAGTTCATCACATTCCATTTTATCTATTGCAATTGTTGAAAGACTTAGTTTTATAATCAAGTACCATTGCATGTCCATGTCTCTAAACAATAAACTAGGGTATTAGAGAAAGGGAATACACCAGTTCAATGAGTTCCCCTTGAGATATATTGATATTGTTTCCATTGAAAGTTTTACATCCTCGATAGGTCTAGCATCGAAATCATTCTTGGAATGAACTGAAACTCTATTTATCTTTATAAAGAGGATTTCTATCACTATTAAGGGTCTTTAAGATCCCTTGAAGTCAACACATATCTATACAAATGATAAAGAGGTAGATAGATCGAGCTAGACTTAAATGTGATGGGATGTGATGAGTGAGAGCTCAATCAGCATGTTTTTCCTCAATGACCAGGTAATTAATCTAGTAGACTTTCCACCCATTTTATTTTATTTCAGGGACATATTCATTAAAATTTTTATTTCTTACCTCCCATGAAGGATGTTTAGTTCCCGATCAAGTTAGTTCTAGGGGCGACGCTCATGTCCATTACTCCTTATAGGATGGTACCTACATACATACATGAACTTAAAAAACAGCTAGAAGGCATCGAGGCTAAGGGTTTTTTATTCCTAGCACATTTTCATGTGGCCCACCAGTTCATATTCCCATTATGGAAGGCAATAACCTCATATTTTATGTAGATTACATTCATCACAACTAGTTTATAGTAATGAATCGTTATATGATTCCTTGTATAGATGATCTCCTTGACCAGCTCCAGGGAGCTACTGTTTTCTCCATGATTGATCATTGGTCGAGTTATCACCAGGTAAATAGGATACCTTTAGTCAAAAAGTGTATGATGTTTCGCAGTAGGTACAACATGTATGGGTATCTAGTTATTACATTTGGATTCACGAATGTACCGTCAGTCTTCTTGGCTCTGATGAATCTGGATTTCCACCCATACCATTATTATTTTGTAGAGGTTTTTGTTGATGACATCTTGGTGTATTTACGTTCCATTCAGGACCACGCAACCTTGAAAGAGCACTGTTGTGGGTGCCTTCAAATTATTGGTGTGATTTTGGGGTACTTAGGTGTAGCAGAGTGGCTGAACAAGGTCATCTCTAAAAGGAGGAAGTGAATTTAACAACTTATTAGAGGTATTCTAAAAAAATGAAATAGAATAGAATAAAAACACTACTTTAAAATATTTGGATTTGTTATGGTTTATGAATCTATAAGAAGTTTTCTGGAACAAGATTGTATAATTTTTTTGTTTTTAGTTTTGAAATGAATTTCGATTAAAATTACACAAAAAGAAGATGTTTTTTTAGAAAATATTTTAAAAGGCGTAATCGATCAAACACTACCTCTTCACTATATTATTAATCATTATCATTTAAATAAACATTCACTTAATTATAATCCCTTAATTTGTTAAATCCCTAACCCTACGAGAATTAACATTACCACGAAGATGATGTGAAATTAACATTAGGCTAACTTCAGAACATGCAATCGCAACACCCTACTTTGATGGATGTTCTAATATTAGCTTATGGTAAGTGATAAATTAAGGCACAAAACCACTCTAAAAATGAGGATTAATTTAGTTTAAGGATTGTATTTGAACTCTACAAATTTATCCCGTGTGGTCTTGTATTACCGATTAAGATTACGCTCTCACAATTCACACAAATCCCGACCTCGCGCGTTTTCTGTTTATTGTTCAATTGCTTGCTTAGTTTAATTTAAATTGAAAACTCAATTAATCAATCATAATATTTGAATTAAAGTAGATCATTGATTCAAAATAAATGAATGAATAAAGATAGAGGTTGATCGATTACTTAAAATAACTACTCTTCCATGGGTGGCGCATTCATCGTATAAAAGTTTTGCATGTGAAAAGGTTTATAATGGGTGAAACCCAATAAGGCTTCTACTCAAGAATTCCTTCCCAAAGAGGAAGATTAAGAGAATAATAAATTTAAACAAAAAATAAGAAAAGAGAAGAAATAATAGAAGAACAAAGAAGTTTATTACACAAATGAAAACATTACAAAATGAAGAAGAGAAGGAGGCTTCGATGAGAGGATCCTTGCTTCAAGAGCTACCCCTCTTACAATGGTTGGAGAATTTGGGTGAAAAAAATTCTCCTCTGCCTCCAATCTCCTAATGCATGTCCCAACCCCTCCAAATGAGAAAAACTACAATTTATAGAGGGGAGGGTAGGAGTGGTTACAAGTGGTTTCAAGTGTGAATGTGGAAATTCGGCCAAATATTTTAATGAAAATTGAACCGCCCATTTGACCACCAAAACGAATGCATTGACCGGTATTAAAGAAGTATAATATGTGAGGATATGGGTCCTCTATATACTCTAAAAATATGGGCGTAATCCAGGACCAGATGAAGGTGTTATGGCTGAAATACAGAAGCTTCTCCATTCTGGCGAGTCCATCCCAACTTTGACTTCATGGCCCATTTTCAACGACCTAATGCACTCTTTACCTTTAGTGTCCTGAATAAAAGTTGTATATACATATGTTAGTAACACTTTTACAAAAGAGCAAATTCAAATAATAAATATAAAAATATTTAGCTTCGAAATACTACAGTGAACTATAAAGGGTAAAACTGGAATTTTCATCAAATATTCAAATGAACGATCTAATTCCAAATATTTTATAAATAAACATATTTAACACAATGTGTGGAAATTATATCATTTATTATCAATAAAATATTCAATAAAATAGTGTTTTATCAACTCCCCCACACTTACCCTTTTGCACTCTTGGGAAAAACCTCATATCAAGTAAACATCAATATCAAATCAAAACCAATTTTAAAACACATATCCTTAAGATAAATCAATTTCACACCAACAATCGAAAGATATCATGGCTCATAAAAAACCTTATTTCAAGAGCTACCCCTATTACAATTGTTGGATAATTTGGGTGAAACAAATTCTCATCTGCCTCCAATCTCCTAATTCATGTCCCAACCCCTCCAAATGAGAAAAACTCCAATTTATAGAGGGGTGGGGAGGAGAGGTTACAAGTGGATTCAAGTGTGAATGTGGAAATTCGGCCAAATATTTTAATGAAACTTTCACCGACCATTTGACCACAAAACGAGTGAATTGGATGGCCTTCCAGCAGGATAATATGTGCGGATATGGGTCCTCTATCTCCTCTAAAAATTTGGGCTTAATCCAGACCCAGATGAAGGAGCTATGGCTGAAATACAGAAGCTTCTCCATTCTAGCGAGTCCATCCCAACTTTGACATCATGGCCCATTTTCAACAACCTAATGCACTCTTTAGAATTAGTGTCCTAAATACAAGTTTTAGATAATTATGTTAGGAACACTGTTACAAAATTTCAAATTCAAATAATAAATATAAAAATATTTAGCATCGAAATACTACAGTGAACTATAAAGGGTAAAACTTGAATTTTCATCAAATATTCAAATGAATGATCTAATTCCAAATATTTTATAAATAAACATATTTAACATAATGTGAGGAAATTATATCATTTATTATCAATAAAATATTCAATAAAATAGTGATTTATCAACTCCCCCACACTTACCCTTTTGCACTCCTGGGCAAAACCTCATATCAAGTAAACATCAATATCAAATCAAAACCAATTTTAAAACACATATCCTTAAGATAAATAAATTTCACACCAAGAATAAAAAGATATCATGCCTCATAAAAAACCTTATTTCAAGTTCTTCATTTATATCATTCAATATATTTCCAATTTATTTATCCCCTCATGCACAAAACACTTACCTTGCTTGAATTTTCAATCATCACTCAAATATCAATTTTTTTGCAATGTCTTTCTCATCCAAACTCATACAAGGGTCACCATAGGCTTGATAGATTCCTACATCGCTACCCGATGTGAGTCAAGGGCATATATTTATCATGAGGACTTTTCAGGGTTGTTCTGTGGCTTTCGGTTGGTAGGATTTAGATGTGAAAAATTCTGAGGCTGAATGAGGAGGGCTTGACTCTTTTGAAGCAAAATTGCATTAATCTAATTTTCACTTAAATATGGTCTTCTCCTCAATCCTCATAGTATCAATTCAGCTCCATCATCATGAAAAGTCATGAAAAGTTTACACCATTCATCATTTCAGCATAAAAAATGTCAATCTTCTCAAACATTATTTTCTTGAAAGCTCCAGATGGGCATAGCTTTCCACCTCAATTAGAAGCTCCAGAAAAGGCACAGCTTCACTTGTCATGAAAGCTACAGAAAAGGCACATCTTTCAATATAATGGTTTTATTCAGTAGAAAACACATCTCTTCAGAATTTAATTTTCCACCCAAAGTATCACAAAATGTGGTGGCACAACACAAGATAGATTCCCCCACACTTATGCTCAACTATATTATGAAATTTCACTTCAAGAGTTGTTTGGATAGAGAAAATTGGCTTGTAATGTGTCTAAACTAGCAGGCTGTTCATGGCTTCTAAGGGATACAAGGATTAAATATTCATGGTAGGCCATTATAATAAAGGATTATTTGAAATAGGGGCTTTAATACTAAACAAATGCCTCAATCATTTAAACATAAGTACCTCAAACCCTCAAGTTTTGACAGGAATAAATCAAATTCTGGTTAAATCAAGTATGGTTTGGTTCTCTCAATAAGTTAGGTGAATGTAATGAATATGAAAATAATGGTTTAGAAGCTTCACAGGAAAGTGATTTCAAATATAAAGACAGTGAGATGTGGCATGGGATTCAAAATTCAGTGTACTTTTCATGAAATTACTAAATATTTGAACTTGAAACAAAGTCATTTCAGCATTCATTTAATCTTAGTTTCAAGGGGTAAATTGTTTCACTTATTGATATGGATTTAAAAATGGTGATAAGAATAATTTTATCTTAAAAGTTTCAAAAAACATAGAAAGTAGTAAAATAAACAACAAATTGTTTGAAAAACACACAATTTTTTTGATTTTTTGAAATAGGAAAACAATTAAAATTCCTAAACTAAAAGGTTCCCTCCCCCACACTTAAAATATTGCATTGTCCTCAATTTGAACCCATGAGATTATATATGCACATGAAATATAGAATTTTTAAATAGGACAAATAATATAAAAGTGAAAGGGTTAGGAACAGCCTGATGTGATCAAGTGATGATGGGGTCATGCAGTGTGATAAAATCCACTGCATTAGTAGGAAGTCCCTCAATGTATCTCTTAAAACGTTGCCCATTGACTATAAATCTCCTTCTAGTGTCCTCTTCTGTGATCTCCACTTCACCATATGGAATGACATTAGATACAATATAAGTACCTAACCATCTAGAACACAACTTACCAGACATTAGCTTTAGTCGTGACTGTAGAGAAGGACTTTCTCTCCAACATGAAACTCCCTTTGTTGGATCATTATATCATGATCTGCTTTTGATCTTTCCTTATAGAGCATTGAGTTCTCATATGATGAATGTCGAATCTCCTCAAGCTCTTGAATTTGCAACTTCCTTTGAATTCCAGCTTAGGCCAAATCCATGTTGCATTTCTTTATAGCCCAATATGCCCGATGCTTGACTTCCACTGGGAGATGACATGCTTTCCCAAAAACAATCCAAAATGGGGACATACCAATGGGTGTCTTTTATGCTGTCCTATAAGCCCATAATGCATCATCCAAGCGCTTGCTCCAATCCTTCCTATTTGTCTGCACGGTTTTCTCTAATATTTGTTTCAACTCACGATTTGAAACATCAGCCTGGCCATTTGTTTGGGGGTGGTATGGTGTTGATGTTTTTTGTGTCACCCCATACTTCCGAAGGAGGGAAGTGAAATTCCTATTGAAAAAGTGTGTCCCTTGGTCATTGATGATGGCCTTTGGTACTCCAAACCTGCAGAAAATTTGAGCCTTGACAAAATCCACTACAACATGAGAATCGTCAGTTCTGGTGGCCTTGGCCTCCACCAATTTACTCACATAATCAACAGCAACCGAAATATACAAAAATCCAAATGAAATAGGAAAAGGACCCATAAAATCAATGCCCCATACATAAAAAATTTCAAAAAATATTATGGGTTGTTGGGGCATCTCATGTCTCCTAGAAATGTTCCCAGTGTGTTGGCAACGAGAGCATGACTTACAAAACACATGGGCATCATGGAATAAACTAGGCCAATATAATCTAGAGTCCAAAAAATTCCTAGCTGTCCGTTGGGGTCCAATGTGTCAACCACAAGCAAGTGTATGACAGAAATGAAAAACAGACTCAAACTCATGATCGGGAACACACCTCCTAATAACTTGATCACTACACATGCGCCAGAGGTATGGATCACCCCACACATAATATCGAGACTCACTTTTTAATTTTTGGACTTGATGCTTCTTCAAATTTTCTGGGATTTCAGAGAAAATAATGTAATTAACTAAATCCGCATACAAAGGATGCGTACCTGAGATGGAATAAGGATGATCATTGGGGAAAGTGTCCCGAAGTGGTATCTGATCCAAGGTGTCATCCTCTAGTGTGGGAGTAAGGCTACTCATGTGGTCCGCCACCAAATTCTCTGATCCCTTCTTGTCCTTTATCTCAATATCAAATTCCCGAAGAAGGAGCATCCAATGGATAAGTCGTGGCTTTGCATCTGGCTTCTTTAGGAGGTACCTCAAAGCTGTATGGTCAGAAAAAACAACTACATTAGAGCCCAATAAATATGAATGGAATTTATCTAAAGCATATATGATAGCAAGAAACTCCTTTTCTGTGGTTGTGTAATTTGATTGGGCTGAATCCAGTGTCCTTGATGCATAGGCGATCACATGTGAATGTCCTTCCACCCTCTGAGATAAGACAGCTCCAACCGCGAAGTTGGAGGCGTCACACATAATCTCAAATGGAAGGTCCCACCGCGGGGGCTGTATGATTGGTGGAGTGTTCAGACCCTTCTTCAACTCATCAAATGATACCCTGCATGAATCATCAAAATTGAAGTCAATATCTTTATGAAGCAATCGAGATAAGGGTAGAGTGATCTTACTAAAAACACTGATGAAGCGTCGATAAAATCCAGAATGACCAAGGGATGATCGAACATCACGCCCACATATAGGATATGGGAGGGATGAAATAATTTCTACCTTAGATTTATCAACTTCAATGCCATGTTGTGAGACTATATGACCTAAGACAATTCCCTTTTCGACCATGAAATGACATTTTTCAAAATTTAATACCAGATTCTTCTAAATACAACGATGCAACACATCACACAAACTAGAGAGACATTCATCAAATGAGAACCCATAAAATTTAAAATCATCCATAAATACCTCCAAGCAGGTCTCAATGAAATCTGAGAAAATACTCACCATGCATCTCTGGAAGGTACCTGGGGCATTGAAAAGTCCAAATGGCATCCTTCGATAAGCAAAGGTACCGAATGAGTTGGTGAATGTTGTCTTCTCCTAGTCCTCTACTGCAATGGGAACCTGAAAATATCCATAAAATCCATCCAAGAAACAATAGTGTGTCTTTCTAGCTAGTCTCTCAAGCATTTGATCAATAAATGGGAGAGGGAAATGGTCTTTGCGAGTGGACTAATTTAGTTTCCTATAATCAATACACACACGCCAACTTTTTTGCACCCTCATTGGAACTATCTCATCATTCTCGTTTTTAACAAGAGTAACACCACTCTTCTTAGGCACAACCTGAATAGGACTTACCCACTGAGAATATGAAATGGGAAAAATTATATCTGCCTCAAGAAATTTCTCAACTTCTTTTTTAACAACTTCCCAGAGGGTGGGATTGAGTCTCCTTTGTGGTTGTCTCACCGGTTTAGCTCCATCCTCCAAGATAATCCTATGCATGCAAATGGAGGGGCTAATACCTGATATGTCATCCAAGGTCCACCAAATCGCCCGGATATTCTCCCTCAAAATATTCAAAAGCTTTTCTTCATTTTCAAAAGGGACATTGTTAGAAATGATAACAGGTAATCTATCACCACTCAGCAAGTATGAATATTTAATATTTGGGGGAAATGGCTTGAGTTCCAATGTAGGGGGGTGATGTATGGATGGAGAAATTGATGCAACAAACATATTTGCACAATGAACAACAGTATCAGAATAAAAATCATCACAATCAGAGAATAAATCACCAAATCCATCAGCATACTCAATAGCCATGTCATAATCAGAGTTCACATAATCAAAATCAGAATATGATTCCATTTTAAAATCAAATCTTAGAGAGTCTTGTTCCTTAAAAATGGGTGTAGAAGTACTCTTAGACATCAAACTAGAACCAGTACTCATAATATCCCTAAGAATAGGACAATCAAATTCCATGATGTTTTTATTTGGTGGTTCACAATGGGAGATAACAAAAGCATAATGGTCCTCTGAGGGGTACTTCATGGAATCCATAGCATTAAATATCACAACTTCATCTCCAAACTCCATGGAAAGTGTAACTCATTGACATTTATGATAGTTTTTGCAGTTTTGAGGAAGGGTCTACCTAAGATAATGGGGGCATGAGAACTTACCTGACAATCCTCCATGTTAAGCACATAGAAGTCGGATGGAAAGATCATGTCTTTTACCCGAACAAGTACATCCTCAAGAACTCCCACTGGATATGCCGTAGCTCAATTCTCCAACTGCACCACTACTCTTGTCGGCTTCAACTCACCAACCTGCAAGGAAGAGAATACAGAGTGATGCATCACATTTATAGAAGCACCTAAATCACAAAGTGCATCAGAAAAGTGCAACTCCCCTATGGTGCATGGGATGGTGAATGTCCCTGGATCCTTGCACTTTGTTGGCATTGCTATAGTTGGTGTAATGAGTGCTGAGGCATTCCTTCCAAGGTTTATCCTCTCATTTCCCTTGAGCCCTCTTCGATTGATACAATGTTCTTTTAAGAATTTCACATACCTTGGAATTTTATTAATGGATTCAAGAAGGGGAATGTTGAACTCCACATGCTTGAATGTGTCCAAAACCTCCTTTTGCATTTCTTCTTCAGCCATCTTCTTGGTTTGAACAACCATGTTGGGAAAAGGAAGGGGTTTAAGAGGAAAATCATCAATATATTTCTTACCTTTATCTTTCCCCTTGGATTGATCATCACTTGGTGTGGAATGCGGCTTCTCGGGAGTAGAGGTGAATCCTGGTGGAATGGTAGGTACAGATGTATCGTTCATTTGCTTCCCACATCTCAATGTGATGGCACTGACATTCCCCTTTTGATTTAGAGTGGGTTGGAAAGGTAGATTTCTAAAATTCTTACTCATAAGTTCATGGAGGGCGGTGGCAATCTGGCTCATTTGAGTGTTTAACTCCCTCAGCTCCGAACCTTGACTCTTTAGCTCATTCTATTGATTAAGAACAATTTTTTTCAAAAGATCATTAGTGTTAGAGTCTACCTTGTGTTGGAGATTACCTTGTTGCTGACTCATTGATGTTTGAGCTTCTAATCTCCTTTGGGGTTGTTTGAAAACCTGTTGGTAAGGTGGAGGATACTGGATGTTTGGTTCAAATGGGGGCCTTTGTTGTTGTCCAGATCCATACCTCATGTCCGACTGATCTTTCCACCCTTAGTTGTATGCTGGAGAAAATGAATCAAACATCATTTGGGGATATGGTTGTTGTTGCTGCTGAAATGGTCTCCCATGGAATACTGCTGCACAAACCTCTGTCTCTTGTAGTTGTGGGCAACGGTCAGTTGGGTGGCTTGTCGCAGTGCAAATACCATAAGGCCTTGAAGGAGGGGGTAGAGATGTCTTTTTTGCGAAAGAAATTTGCCTCACCATAGTGGTCAATTCTTCCAACTTAGTATCAATCAAATTACTTTCAAGAGAAGACGGACTTACCTGATGTACTCCCCTGACATGTGGTGTACCTGTATCAAAAAATTATTGGGAGTTTTGGGCCATCTTGTCGATCAACGCACGTGTAGATGCTAGTGTCTTGTCCACCAACACTCCTCCAGCTGCAGTATCAACCATGCTTCTCTCCATAGGTGTGAGTCCTTCATAGAAGTACTGGATGAGGAGTTGCTCACTGATTTGGTGATGTGGACAGCTTGCACATAACTTCTTGAATCTCTCCCAATACTCATACATTGACTCCCCTTGGGCTTGCTTGATCCCTAATATCTCCTTTTGAATGGATGTGGTCCTTCATGCAGGAAAAAATCTCTGCAAGAAAAGACGTTTCAAATCGTTCCAACATGTTACATCTTCAGGTTGTAAATAGTACATCCAATCCTTTGCAGCTCCATCAAGTGAAAATGGGAATGCTCTTAATTTGATTTGATCTTCAGAAACATTTCTAGGTTGTAGGGTTAAGAAAACCACATCAAATTCCATAAGGTGTTTATTGGGATCCTCACCAGATAAGCCATGAAACTTTGGAAGAAGGTGAATTAATCCAGATTTTAACTCAAAGTCTGATTCGAGATTTGGGTATACAATACAATTTGGTTGATAGTTAATATCTGGTGCAGCCAATTCTCGAATGGTTCTATTAAGTTAATTTACATTATTTCCAGCCATTGGTTCCTCTTTTATGTTTTAATTTGAATTTATTACAATTTCAATGTTTCCAGAAGAGAGGAATTCACCAACTGGTTTAATATTGAAACATCATGTAGACTGAGAGTGTCTGATTCGTGCCCTAAGGTTGCATTCAATCTCAGGGTCAAGATCTAAGTGATCTTCGGGATTAGTTCGTGTCATAAATTGAATAAAAATGAAATGAAATAAGGTGTACCATAGTAAAACAAATGATAATTTTGAGTTGATGGTCCAAAAAGAAAAGAAGAGGATGAAGAAGAAAAAAAAATGAAAACTTGAGAAAGGGGAAAGATAAAAGAGAGATGTGAAGAAAACAATAAAATGAAAAATAAAAGAAATACCTCTAAATGGTTGAATAAATTACTTGCCTCCCCGGAAATGGCGCCAATTTGAAAGAGCACTGTCGTTGGTGCCCTCAAATGATTAGTGTGATTTTGGGGTACTTAGGTGCAGCAGAGTGGCTGACCAAGGTCGTCTCTCAAAGGAGGAAGTGAATTTAACAACTTATTAGAGGTATTCTAAAAAAATGAAATAGAATAGAATAAAAACACTACTTTAAAGGATTGGGGTTTTTTATAGTTTATGATTCTATAAGATGTTTTCTTGAAGAAGATTGTATAATTGTTTTGTTTTTAGTTTTGAAATGAATTTTGACTAAAATGACACAACAAGATGATGTTTTTTTAGAAAATATTTTAAAAGGTGTAATCGATCTAACTCTACCTCTTCACTATATTATTAATCATTATCATTTAAATTAGCATTCACTTAATTATGATCCCTTAATTTGTTAAATACTAAACCCTACGAGAATTAACTTTACCACAAAGATGAAGGGAAATTAACCTTGGGCTAACTTCAGAACATGCAATCGCAACACCCTTCTTTGATTGATGTTCTAAGATTAGCTTATGGTCAGTGATAAATTAAGGCACATAACCACTCTGGAAATGACGATTTATTGAGTTCAAGGATGATATTTGAACTCTACAAATTGATCACGTGTGGTCTTGTATTACTGATTAAGATTACGCTCTCACAATTCACACAAATCCCGACCCGCGCGTTTTGTGTTTATTGTTGAATTGCTTTCTAAGTTTCATTTAAATTGAAAACTAAATTAATAGATCTTAATATATGAATTATATTATATCATTGATTCAAAATAAATGAATGAAGAAGGATAGAGGTCGATCGATTACTTAAAATAACTACTCTTCCATGGGTGGCGTAATCATCGTAGAAGCGTTTTCCATGTACAAAGATTTGTAATGGGTGTAACCCAATAACGCTTCAACTCAAGAATACCAGCCCAAAGAGGAATATTAAGAGAAGAATAAATTTAAACAAAACATAAGAAAAGAGAATAAATAAAATAAGAACAAAGAAGTTTATTACACAAATGAAAACATTTCAAAATGAAGAAGAGAAGAAGGCTCCGATGAGGGGATCCTTGCTTCAAGAGCTACCCCTCTTACAATGTTTGGTGAATTTGGGTGAAACAAATTCTCTTCTGCCTCAAATCTCATAATTCATGTCCCAACCCCTCCAAATGAGAACAAATCCAATTTATAGAGGGGAGGGGAGGATAGGTTACAAGTGGTTTCAAGTGTGAATGTAGAAATTCGGCCAAATATTTTAATTCACATTTCACCGCCAATTTGACCACAAAAACTTGTTAATTGGCCAGCCTTTCAGAAGGATAATATGTGAGGGTATGGGTCCTATATCTCCTCTAAAAATATGGTCTTAATCCAGGCCCAGATGAAGGAGGTATTGCAAAAATACAGAAGCTTCTCCATTCTGGCGAGTCCAGCCCAACTTTGCCTTCATGGCCAATTTTCAACAACCTAATGCACTCTTTAGCTTTAGGGTCCTGAATAATGGTTTTAGATAATTAGGTTAGAAAAACTGTTACAAAATTTCAAATTCAAATAATAAATATAAAAATATTTAGCTTCGAAATACTATAGTGAACTATAAAGGGTAAAACATGAATTTTAATCAAATATTCAAATGAATGATCTAATTCCAAATATTTTATAAATAAACATATTTAACATAATGTGAGGAAATTATATCATTTATTATCAATAAAATATTCAATAAAATAGTGTTTTATCAAACCCATCTTCCAGTCATGCTGATTACAATGGGAGAGGACTAGTTGTATTCATTGATAAGAAAATGCCACTTCTAGATTGATAAACTACACTTCTTGGGTGATATAATATCTAAGGAATACATGTCAATTGACCTTTAATAGGTTACCACCATAGATTCATGGGACTGTAACAAAAATATTTTCAAAATCTGTAATTTATTGGGGATTTCTTTCTATTTCAGTCGTTTTATCCCGGATTTCTCCCACATAGAAGTTCCTCATAAGACCCTGACTGAGAAGGTTGTGGAGTTTATCTTGTCTAAATCTTGTGAAAACTCATTTCCAGAGTAAAAGAGAAGTCTAAACATAGATCTGACCCTGATTTATTTTTTGAGTCAGGAAGAAGCTATATTTTTTACTTTGATGCTTTTAGAATTGAATTGGGCATAGTTTTGATGCAGTGCGATCGAGTCGTGGCTTATGGATCCCTCTAGCCAGAACATCATGAGGAGAACATTCCAACCCAAGACCTATAGTTTACATTTGTGGTTCATGCATTAATCTATTAGAGACACTATTGGTTGGGTTATAGGTTGGTTGTTTACATGGTTCCTAAATGTTTGAAATATATCACAACATAGTGAGACTCGAATATAAGGTAACATAAGTGGGTCGAATACCATTAGTCATTCGATTTTGTGCTTGCATATAACCATGGAATGAGTAATGTCCTGGATGATGCTTTGAGTCACAAGACACATACCAAAGCCATCTAGGAAGCTAGCTGTGAGTGATAGATGATGGATTAGTTATTTAAGATTCATCTGGAGATTCCTGAATAGTGATGGAAACCGCTTCAAAAAGCTCTTATAGTAACATCCACTTTTCTAGAGTGAGTCTATATGAAATAGTTATTTGATCCAAAGGGAATCACTTTAGGTATAGCCTCATAGGGGGGAACCCTCCTCCTGGTGGGGTTGTTGATCGTAGTGAAACTCTGCTTTACCATGGACCTATAAGGGAATCAATTTATATTCAGGATGAACTAATGATGGAATCTCATACATCAGTTTGTGCATTTCATCCTCGACAAAAAAAGATACATAGAAAAAAATTTTGTTAGTACTTCGGAATGTGTTTGAAGAAGAATATAGTGGGTTTCACCACCTGATGCTCCACCTGTTATGAAGTGAAGGTAAAGTACCGATAACCTGCTGACTTTTATAGCTTCTATTCATTCCTTTTTGGAAATGAAATAACATTGTCATGGATTTTGTTACATTATTTCCTTGATATCCTCAAGAAATGATAAAGTATGGGTGATTTTCGATAGATTTTCAGAGTATCACACTTCTTACCTATCTTTGAGACTATATTTATTGATGAGTTCGGAGGGTTGTATATATATGAGATAGTGAACCTTAATGGCATGCCTTTTTCTATTATCTAAGATAGAGACTCCCTCTTTAAATCATGATTCTAGAAAGGGTGTCAGAATGAGATGGGATCATAGGTACACATGGGTAGTGTATACACTACTGGAATTTCGTCATTTTGCGATTAGTTATTTACTACGGGATCCATCACAAAAACCCTTTTGCGACGGGGTCCCATCACAAATAGCCTGTTGCAGAAAACGGAATCACAACTATTATTTTTTTCAACGGTCCCATCACAAATAGATGCCTAATTTAACACATCATATATTCAAGAACCATTTAAGATGGGTCCATCCCAAAAAGTATTTGTGATGGGATGCCATCCCACCACAAATAGCTTATAGTTTATAAACATGTAGTGGCGGGCCCACCACAACAAATTTATTGTGATGATAAAGAAACTCATCCCAAACACTTTTAAAATATATATATATATATATATATATATAATATTTGTGATGGGCCCCCATTGCAAAAAGTCCCCATCAGAAATACTTAATAAATAAATAAAATATAATTATGATTAAAAAACAAACAGTATTAATATTATTAAAATAACAAAAAAATAAAAAATATTGAAATTCTAAATATTTTAAAATACATTATAAAATGGAAAAAATAATAAAATTTTGATTAATGAAAAAAATAATATTAATATTATAAAAATAAAAAAATTAAAAATTAAAAATTTGTATATTCAGAAAAAAAAAATTAAAAAATCATCAATTAATATTATTATTATTATTATTATTATTATTAGAAAATTAAAGAAACATAAAGAATATAATACCAATAATAAATATTAAAATATTAAAATATGAAAAATAAAAACAAAATTATGCAACATTCACACCAATATAAAAGACAAAAACTGTATATAATTTATATTACATCAACTGTTCAATTCAAATGTTTTTAATAGAACAATAAATTCACTCAGGGGATAGTCTTCTGGAGAATCTGGGAGAGCTAGAGGAGATGGTGAAGAAAACTTCATCCGTAAACTACGATTCAGATGACGCATGTACTCCATCTGCTCGGCTGTTGTTCCTGCCATCGATGCATGTCCTCCTCGTGCTGCTACTACTACTACCATCGACGCATGTCCTCCTCGTGCAGCTGATGCTGATGCTACCATCGATGCATGCCCTCATCGTGTAGCAATTGCTACTGACGCATCTCTTCATGCTGCTTTTGCAAACTCTCTATAAGCTCAGTTTGAGCCTACAACTGCTCCTAATACTGTGAGCCAGAAGATGATGCCTCTCCATGAGATCCTTTCATGCTGGACTCTAGCATCGCAATAGTACCATAATAAGTCCTACGAGTCAAATGAGATCTGATACCAATTACTCGGACCTTCTCAAAGGCATACTAGGTAGCCTGCATCCAAGCCGCCTCATCGATATGGTGATAACTAGTCTTATCTGTCGTCTCGACCTGAATCTCATCTCGTGTCTGAGAGTTCACGACTTTATATGACTCATTTAGTATATATTTAATATTAAAATTTTAACACCCCAGGTAAATAAAGAATATGAAATCTTTATATTTATCCATATTTGTGAATCAAATATTAATATTACATTAAAGGGGATTCTATGATCGATGGCGTACCCAATACGCAACAACGTGTTTCTTGGGAATCTTACGTTGCACTCTAATAATAAAATAATATTATTTTAAATGGTAGTTAACGCCAATCCGTTTTAATGGCAGGAATGAACAGAACTAACTAAAAAATGATTATATATGTTTGTCAAATATTTTTACTTTTTACAATAAATGTTAGAGGATTAAAAATGCGAATGAATCCAATTTTAAGCGTAAACATTCTAATATTTTTTAAAAGGTCGATTAACCGCCTTTTGATGGAGAACCTATTTTAAATCAACTTTTGACAATTTTATGTGTTATATTTGACAAAATAAAATTCTTCTTTAGAATCGGGACATCAAAATTTACTTTGTGTAAAGTTTTGGTATTTTTCCGAAAAAAGTTCAATTTTTAATGAATAGTGAAAACTGTTGTATTTTAATTCAAAACCTCTTTTTAATCTAATTATTTATATTATTAGATTATATTTTTAATTGTTTTTAAAGTGAAATTATAATATATTTTTACCATTTAATCCAATAGTGGTCGATGGAATTAATTTCACTTTGAAATCAGACTTAAACAAGTGTCAATCTTTTGATACTTTTTGTTTCATAAAAACACGCTATTTGTTTTGACAGCGGGAATTAATTATAAAATTAATTAATGCAACTTATATGTTTTGAATTTTGTAAAATATAAATCATTTTTGAATTCAGAATATCAAATATAGCTTAGGGTGAATTTTTGGTAATATTCTGAAAAACTTCAATTTTTGATGAATAGTGAAACCACTAAGTGATACTTATAAAAACTGATTTTCCGTTTAAATGAAATTTTTCCACCTTTGTGTTTTGAATTTCAAAAATCCAACATACATGGTTGTAATTAAGATGTAAAATGTGGTTCAATGGGTTTAAATTAATTTTTTTGTGAATAGTAACTTATAAAGTTTTTAATCGCGATTAGAGATATTAGTGTAGTTTAATGTAAGAATAATGTTTTAATAAAATGAAATGAACTAGAAACATGTACTACCCTCATTGGATGTGTCATGTCAGACCAAGACAATCCATGGGTCATCTTTGGGACCCCATGGAGCCACTTTTGTTGGAAAATGACATAAATACCTTTTTATTTAATGATAAAGTAAAAATGACACAAACATGAGATGTTTTACTAAAACAATTTTTACATGGGGTTATAAAAGTCAGATTTCTGACTATAAATAATCATTGGAAATATAAGAATATTTCCTACATCATAGTATTTTTTTTATAATTTTTAGACATTAAATAATGTAAATTATTTATGACATCATGATGATGCAGCGATGACCTCATTATTTAACGATTTAAATAAAATGGAAAGATAATGTAATATCTAAGACCTACACATGTCCAAAACCTATTGTATGGGTGTATTTCTAACCCTTATCTCCTTATCTATGAATCATACCAATGTGGGACCTTTTAAATCCGAAAATCATTTTCAAATAAAGTAACATTTTCTTACTTTCCTAGAGTGCCCCTCCTCTGCTCTTATAAAAGGCCCCCACCTCTACCTCCTTAACCACACCTCTCAAGCCTTTGGCTCGGCCAAACTCTGCCCATTGCATCTCTCCACATCCCTCTCTAACTCTTTGAAGCCTCACTTTGGGCATAATCCTTTCCAAGGAAGCATTTGAGCTCAAATCAAAGGAAGTTACCCGATTTAAAGGTAATGTCTTCACTTGTGTCCTTTTGTTTTATTTTGCTTCTCCAACCCCCTAAACTCTTTTTATTCATTTATTTTGTAACAAATGCAGTATGTTAAATATACGAGGATTTTGTTATAAGAATTATTCGATCTACACATACACACACCTACATCTAATGGTTAAAGAACATACTGTTTCTGTGGATGGAGAATTTCTGCCTCCCGAAACGATGATTGTTCAACTTTCTTCTAACACCTTCAAAGGTGGCCATTAAGATGACACTATATTTATATATGATATCTAATATGTTTATGTTTTACTTAATCTTCTTTATTTTTCATTTATGGCATACCTTTATGGTTTCCATTATGGGTAAACGTGATATCTTCATTTAATGAAGTGCGGACTACCGCCCCCTCAAAGTGATTTGATTCGTTAATACCATATGTGGTACATATAAAGGATATATTTAATGATATTATATATGATAAAATAATTTAATTAAAATATTATTATGTATCATTATGTTTTAATTCCATTATATATGAAATAGAAATGGAGGTAGAGTTCATGCGTACGTACAGCTTACCGTCTCCATGAACGATGCATTTCATTTATTAACTCTAAATGTTATGTAATATTATAAATGCATGAATATACTGTATATATATTATATATATGATATCTACATCATGAATACAACTCTGGATATAATGAACCTTTGACCACACGAACAACATGTAATTGTAAGAAGTCCACTTTTGACTTAAGAACCAAGTATTGACAAAACAAACATTATTAACTTAAATGATTACATAATGTCTATGACATGGTAATAAGTGATATAAAAGGAATAATTAACTTGAAAAAGGTTCTTATGGAAGTATAAATAAAGTCAAGTTTATTATTCCGGAGATTAAAGAACGATCGAGTCAAGTCGGACCCGAGGTAAGGGATCTTACTCCTCTCTTTCTTTTTAAGTACACCCTTTTATGTCATTCCTTCTAAAGCTCATCTTTCTTGTTATTGGAATGTTCTTTTATATTACTACTACTGTAATTTTTATGTTCATATGGTGAGAGACCCTATTTTCTCTCATAAATCCATTTTGGAAGTTTTGAGTGGCGTCGTTAGGCTGCCGAATTTTCGTAAGAGATCTAACCTCTCTCTTTCTTTTTAAGTACTCTCATTTATGTTATTTATTTTAAGACCATCTTTCTTATGTTTGGGGATGTTATTTTATATTCCTCATACTTTAATTGTTATGTTAATATTATGGGAGACCCTATTTTATCTCATAAATCCATTTTTGGATGTTTTAAGTGGTGCTGTTAGGCTGCCGAGTTTTCGTAAGGGGTTTTTTCATCTCACTTTTATTCCCGTGACATTTATGCTACGTTTTCCACTATTTCCTTTGAGTGGTGTATGTAATGCCCATTATTATACACTTTGTGTAGTATAATATCATTTATGGGTATTTACATCTTCATTGTATGACCCTTCTTCCATGTGGTGTACGCTTCGAAAGTTACCCAACTCGGTAAGGTGACCTTTCACCCTCCTCTTTTTAAAAGACTTATTTTGTTATGTCTTTTAATTGACATATTATTATGTTGGGATATGTTCTTATATATCCTTATTGATCTAAATTTTATGTCCATGTGATGAGATACCATTCACTCTCTCATCGACTAATTTTCTGAATTTTGAAGTGACGCCGTTAGGCTGTCGAATTTTTACAAATGAACATCTAAACCCAATTTCGATTTCTTTGGGTTCAACTTGTTCTTCTTGAACATGTCATCCTATCAATATGTGTGATTGATCTCTGATTGTTTCACACTTAATATCCACTTATATTGGGTGTATTTATATTTTTCACACATAATTATTTGTTAGATTTATCCTTAATTTAAGGATACCATCTTTATAATGGATTTCATATGAATTTACATTTCCATTTGAGACTTCATTGTTGTTATGCACCAATTCACTCTTATATTGTGTGTATACTATCCTTTGACATATTATATCATGAATCCCATTATTCTCATGATATTTTAAAGTTCGGATTAAATGTTATTCCGTAATTATTTGTATTCAAGAGTCTCTCATTTTGTTAAAAAATATTTAATAAAAATATCGTTTTAAATGTTTTGATGATTTATTATTCTGAACCCTTATGTTTAATGTCCATGTTTTCAAAGTGGTTTTCAGTATTTATTTATATGGACATTAATGTTTTAAAATTATAATTCCAATAAAAGATTCAAAGTGGTATGGGACACTTTGATTCAAAAATCTCTTTTAAATGGTTTTTGAAAATGGATTTATTAATTCAATATCTGGGAATTACTTATTGTGATTGAAAATGAAATGTTGTTATTGAAATGTTTATATTTTAAATATTTTATGTGTAATAATGGTACTTGGACATTATGACGGGTGGTTCCGTGAATACCAGGACGGGTGGTTACGTTATAACCTCCAATGCATTGGGTATGGAAGTCGGTCGTATGGCTATTCCATTAAGTATGTATGGAATTTGGCCGAATGGCTATTCCATTAAGTGATATATGTGGAAGTCGACCTTATGGTTATTCCACTAATGTATGTTTATGTCCCAAGTTACCTTTATATGTTATGTGGTCTTTATATGGGTTTTATGGTAATCTTTTGGTTACATAAGGGTAAGTAATGAACTTTTTTCCAGTGAAGGGTTTTTACTAATTCGAAATGGTGGAAAGTATTACTTTGATAAAGTAAACATGGTATACTTGTTGTTTTGAAAAACTAACAGTTTTCATTCTTTGTGTATCCCTTACTGAGATTTTTATGCTCATCCCAAGTTTTTGAAATGTTTTTTACAGGACTTAACGTGGAATAGGGTCAAGGATGGGATCAAGGTAAAGTCATGCTACCTAAAACATGGAACTAGACATGTTTTTTTTAGAGTTTTTATTTTATGGAAACTTAGAAGAATTTTCTACTTTGTAATCTTTTGAGATGTAATAGTTATGTCCTAATTCTCTAAAATTCTAAACCTGAAAGGGTCCTCAATGTGAATTATTCATTTAATTCAATATTAAGTAAGGTTTAAGGCTGGGGCCTTATAGTTGGTATCAGAGGTCAGTTTAGATAACTTTAGAGGTTAAGGTATTTTTTAAGTATAAGTGACATTACCATAATGGTTAGGATTTCAGGAAGAGTCCTAGTTTTAGATAAAGTGAATGAGTAATTATATATTGGTGTTTATCTTCCTTATTAGTACATGATGGTTTTGTTGATATAATCACACTGACATTTCTATTTTTAGTGAATGGATGGATCTAGGAGGCACCAAGGAGACAACAGGTTTGAAGGAAACTGTGGTTGTTCTCTGATTAAGATACTAGATAAAATGGAGGATTCAATGAGGAAACTCATGGTTGTTCTAAACCAACTATCAAGGAGTCTTGATCAACCACTTGAACCTTGGTATGTTCTGTAATGCATCATGTACGACATGATCAATCGATGTGGAAGTTCAGGTAATAATTATAAAGGTAACCCTTAGAGTTTATATGATCCTTACTTTTGAGGTAATTATAGGTTATTATATGATATGCTGGAAAATGAAAGGCATGAGATAAACTTGAGGTTAAAATATGTTATGATCATTTTTTATGATTTTATCTCTTTTTGGGGAATGATTTGAGAATTATATAGTTTTGGAAAAAGGACAACACGCAGACCGTGTGACAACCCGTCGCGTCGGACAAAGCTGCGGGAATCGAACCCACAACCAAAGTGCAACTGGTATTTATTGCCTACCACTGGACTACATGAAGTTCGTGGTTAGTTTGACTGATTATTTTTTGTTAGATGATTCTATGAATTAATAGTAAGTTTATTTTGGTTTATCTATGGATATTTATTAACCTATCACAGAGGATATGTGATTAGGTTAATTACTTTTCAATACGAGATATTAAGAGAAACTGATGTTGTTTGGAGATAAATGTGACGATTTAACATGGAAGACTATGTGACTAAATCCTTCAAATATTTGGGTTTCAATATTAGTTTGGGTTACTTTTAATAATATTATGGACAAAATTATTATCGAGTGGTCCTCATTGAACTTTGGGTTTTGTGGGACAAATTTATGAGGTTAAGAATAGATTTTCTTTTTATAAAGGGTTATCCTTTTCTGGATTATCTGATCTTGTACTAACCTTTTTGGTTTTGGTTTTGGTTAAAGTATAAAGACATGGGAAGTATATAGTTCTCTTTTGTGGATTAGGTGATTCTCTAGAAGTTGATTATAATACTCTTAATGTGAATAAGTCTTCCTAAATACTCGTCTTTTGGAGAATATATGAGTTTGTGTAAGGAATCTAATAAAAGTTGAAAGTCAACATGATAAGTGATTTTGTTTTTTTATGATTAAATTCCTCAATAAAAAGTAACTTAAAACAAAAATGTTGTCTATTAACTTTTCCTACTGGGGAATCAAATACCGTTTAACCCATCACAAGTTTGTGATTTTCTTGGGGTTAACTTTCTCCTAAACATGTTTTCTATTACTCTCCATCAGAACATGACCCTTTGTTATTTTCCTCCATGTCCATATTTTCGTACTTGGAATCCTAGTTTGGGTTAAATCGAGTGACCTTTGTACTTATCTTTCTTTATTTTAAAGTGATTGTTTTACCGACTCTTGTTCTGATGTGGGACCTTCAAGGATGTTTCGAAGCCCAATTTTAAAATTGCGAGGACGCAATTTCCAAAAGGGGGGAAGGATGTAACACCCCAGGTAAATAAAGAATATGACATCTTTATATTTATCCATATTTGTGAATCAAATATTAATATTACATTAAAGGGGATGTTATGCTCGATGGCATACCCAATACGCAACAACGAGTTTCTTGGGAATCTTACGTTGCACTCTAATAATAAAATAATATTATTTTAAATGGTAGTTAACACCAAGACGTTGTAATGGCAGGAATGAACAGAACTAACTACAAAATTATTATATATGTTTGTAAAATATTTTTACTTTTTACAGTAAATTTTAGAGGATTAAAAATGCGAATGAATCCAATTTTAAGCGTAAACATTCTAATATTCTTTAAAAGGTCGATTAACCGCCTTTTGATGGCGAACCTCTTTTAAATACACTTTTTGACAATTTTATGTGTTATATTTTACAAAATAAAATTCTTCTTTAGAATCGGGACATCAAAATTTACTTTGTGTAAATTTTTGGTATTTTTCTGAAAAAGTTCAATTTTTAATGAATAGTGAAAAATGATGTATTTTAATTCAAAACATCTTTTTAATCTAATTTATTTATATGAATAGATTATCTTTTGAATTGGTTTTAAAGTGAAATTATAATATATTTTTACCATTTAATCCAATAGTGGTCGATGGAATTAATTTCACTTTGAAATCGGACTTAAACTAGTGTCAATCTTTTGATACTTTTTGTTTCATAAAAACACGCTATTTGTTTTGACAGCGGGAATTAATCATTAAATTAATTAATGCAACTTATATGTTTTGAATTTTGTAAAATAGACATCATTGTTGAATTCGGAATATCAAATATAGCTTAGGGTGAATTTTTGGTAATATTCTGAAAAACTTCAATTTTTGATGAATAGTGAAACCACTAAGTGGTACTTATAAAAACAGATTTTCCGTTTAAATGAAATTTTTCCACCTTTGTGTTTTGAATTTCAAAAATCCGACATACATGGATGTCATTAAGAAGTAAAATGTGGTTCAATGGGATTAAAATAATTTTTTTTGTGAATAGTAACTTATTAAGTTATTAATCGCGATTAGAGGTAATTAGTGTAGTTTAAGGTAAGAATAATGTTTTAATAAAATTAAATGACCTAGACACATGTCCTACCCTCATTGGATGTGTCATGGCCGACCAAGAAAATCCATGGGTCAACTTGGGGACCCCATGGAGCCACTTTGGTTGGAAAATGACATAAATACCTTTTTATTTAATGATAAAGTAAAAATGACACAAACATGGTATGTTTTACTAAAACAATTTTTACATGGGGTTATACAAGTCAGATATTTGACTATAAATAGTCATTGGAAATCTAAAAAGATTTCCTACATCATATTATTTGTTTTATAATTTTTAGACATTAAATAAAGTAAATTAGTTTTGAAATTATGATGATGCAGCGATGACCTCATTATTTAACGATTTAAATAAAATGGAAAGATAATGTAATATCTAAGAAATAAACATGTCCAAAACCTATTGGATGGGTGTATTTCGAACCCTTATCACCTTATCCGAGAATTATATAAATTTGGGACCTTTTAAATCCAAAACTCATTTTCAAATAAAGTAACATTTTCTTACTTTCCAAGAGTGCCCCTCTTCTCCTCTTATAAAAGGCCCCCACCTCTACCTCCTTACCCTCACCTCTCAAGCCTTTGGCTCGGCCAATATCTGCCCATTTAATCTCTCCAAATCCCTATATAACTCCTTGAAGCCTCACTTTGGGCATAATCCTTTCCAAGGAAGCCTTTGAGCTCAAATCAAAGGAAGTTACCCGAATTAAAGGTAATGTCTTCACTTGTGTCCTTTTGTTTTATTTTTCTTCTCCAACCCCCTAAACTCTTTTTATTAATTTATTTTGTAACCAATACAGTATCTTAAATATACTAAGATGTTTTTATAAGAATTATTAGAGCTAAACATACACACAGCTACATCTAATGGTTAAAGAACATACTATTTCCGTGGATAGCGAATTTCTGCCTCCCGAAACGATGATTGGTCAACTTCCGTCTAACACCTTCAAAGGTGGCCATTAAGATGACACTATATTTATATATGACATCTAATATGTTTATGTTTTACTTAATATTCTTTATTTTTCATTTATGGAATACCTTTATGGTTTCCATTATGGGTAAACACGATATCTTCATTTAAGGAAGTACGGACTACCGCCCCCTCAAAGTGATTTGATTCGTTAATACCATATGTGGTACGTATAAAGGATATATTTAATGATATTATATATGATACCATACTGTAATTAAAATACTATTATGTATCATTATGTTTTAATTCCATTAAATATGAAATAGAAATGGAAGTAGCGTTCATGCGTACGTACGGCTTACCGTCTCCATGAACGGTGCATTTCATTTCTTAACTCTAAATGTTATGTAATATTATAAATGCATGAATATACTGAATATATATGATATATATTATATCTACATCATGAATACAACTCTGGATATAATGAACCTTTGACCACATGAACAACATGTAATTGTAAGAAGTCCACTTTAGACTAAAGAACCAAGTATCGACAAAACAAACATTATTAACTTAAATGATTACATGATGTCTATGACATGGTAATAAGTGATATAAAAGGAATAATGAACATGAAAAAGGTTTGTATGGAAGTATAAATTAACTCAAGTTTATTATTCAGGAGATTAAAGAACGATGGAGTCAAGTCGGACCCGAGGTAAGGGATCTTACTCCTCTCTATCTTTTTAAGTACACTCTTTTATGTCATTCCTTCTAAATCTCATCTTTCTTGTTATTGGGATGTTATTTTAATATTACTCATACTGTAATTTTTATGTTCATATGGTGAGAGACCCTATTTTCTCTCATTAATCCATTTTGGAAGTTTTGAGTGGCGCCGTTAGGCTGCCGAATTTTCATAAGAGATCTAACCTCTCTCTTTCTTTTTAAGTACTCTCATTTATGTCATTTATTTTAAGACCATATTTATTATATTTGGGGATGTTCTTTTATATTACTCATACTTTAATTTTTATGTTCATATTATTGGAGACCCTATTTGATCTCATAAATCCATTTTTGGAAGTTTTAAGTGGCGTCGTTAGGCTGCTGAGTTTTCATAAGGTGTTTTTTCATCTCACTTTTATTCCTGTGACATTTTTGCTACGTTTGCCACTATTTCCTTTGAGTGGTGTATGTACTTCCCATTATTATACAATTTGTGTAGTATAATTTCATTTATGGGTATTTAAATCTTCATTCTATGACCCTTCTTCCATGTGGTGTACGTTTCGAAAGTTACCCAACTCGGTAAGGGGACCTTTCACCCTCCTCTTTTTAAAAGACTTCTTTTGTTATGTCTTTTAATTTACATATTATTATGTTGGGATATGTTCTTCTATATACTTATTGATGTAAAGTTTATGTCCATGTGACGAGATACCATTCAATCTCTCATCGACTAATTTTCTAAATTTTGAAGTGACGCCGTTAGGCTGTCGAATTTTTACAAATGAACGTCTTAACCCAATTTCGATTTCTTTGGGTTCAACTTGTACTTATCGAACATGCCATCCTATGAATATGTGTGATTGACCTATGATTGTTTCACACTTAATATCCACTTATATTGGGTGTATTTATATTTTTCACACATAATTCTTTGACAGATTTATCCTTAATTTAAGGATACCATCTTTATAATGGATTTCATCTCAATTTACATTTCCATTGAGACTTCATTGTTCTTATGCACCAATTCACTCTTATATGGTGTGTATACTGTCCTTTGACATATTATATCATGAATCACTTTATTCTCAGGATATTATAATGTTCATATTAAATGTTATTCCGCAATTATTTGTTTTCAAGAGTCTCTCATTTTGTTAAAAACTCTTTAACAAAAATATCGTTTTAAATGTTTTATTGATTTATTATTCTGAACCCTTATGTTTAATGTCCAGTTTTTCAAAGTGGTTTTCAGTATTTATTTATATGGAAATTAATTTTTTAAAATTATAATTCCAATAAAGACTTCAAAGTGGTATGGGACACATTGATTCAAAAATCTCTTTCAAATGGTTTTTGAAAATGGATTGATTAATTCAATATCTGGGATTTATTATTGTGATTGAAAATGAAATGTTGTTATTGAAATGTTTATATTTTAAATATTTTATGTGTAATAATGGTACTTGGACATTATGACGGGTGGTTCCATGAATACCAGGACGGGTGGTTACGTTATAACCTCCAATGCATTGGGTATGAAAGTCGGTTGTATGGCTATTCCATTAAGTATGTATGGAAGTTGTCCAAATGGCTATTCCATTAACTGATATGTGTGGAAGTCAACCTTATGGTTATTCCACTTAAGTATGTTTATGTCCCAAGTTACCTTTATATGTTATGTGATCTTTATATGGGTTTTATGGTAATCTTTTGGTTACAGAAGGGTAAGTAATGAACTTTTTTCCAGTGAAGGATTTTTACTACTTCGAAATGGTGGAATGTATTACTTTGATAAAGTATACATGGTTTACTTGTTTTTTTGAAAAACTAACAGTTTTCATTCTTTGTGTATCCCTTAATGAGCTATTTATGCTCATCCCAAGTTTTTGAAATGATTTTCACAGGACTTAACTTGGAATAGGGTCAAGGATGGGATCAAGGGAAATTCATGCTACCTAAAACATGGAACTAGACATGTTTTTTTATGAGTTTTTATTTTATGGAAACTTAGTAGAATTTTCTACTTTGTAATCTTTTGAGACGTAATAGTTATGTCCTAATTCTCTAAAACTCTAAACCTGAAAAGGTCCTCAATGTGAATTATTCATTTAATTAAATATTAAGTATGGTTTAAGGCTGGGGCCTTATAAAAATAGTGAAAATATTATATGAAATTAATTTTTAAAATGAAAAAAATAATACTGACCATAATCTAAAGCTGGTGATCACCTCTAATAACTCTAGTGGCTAGACCACTGTACAACCTCTGATAAATTTCGTACTTCATATTATCAGGACGCTCAACTACCTATATGAATATAAAATAAACAGTTTATATGTAATTTTATATAATATATTTAAAAAACGTACTTACCAGATGCTCTTTAAGAGCACAGAATGTATGGCTACCATCTCGATGTGTCAACTCCTGTCTCACCCGTTCCTGCCAACCCAATGAAGATCTTATCTAAAATCCACCACGTAGCCAGTGTGAACATAATCTATCCCAAACATGAGATGAAATGTATGTTGGTCTTTTAGATTTACATGACTCATCAAATAATGTCGCTCCTATATTCTTAATGGTTGTCCTTCTCAAATTGTGCAAAAACTAATAGAAACGCTCATGCATCGACACCTCACATGCCTCGTGGGTAGTGCCATGAATTCTATCATCGATGTGATACCCTAAACCCTATAGATAATTTATAATATTATGTTATTAATGAAATAAATTTCAAAATAAATATTATTTATTTACAAACCTGCCAATGATTGAACATTCCAATCCATACATCATGGGGAATATGTTACCATGTGATCCACGACTGAGAAAAATAATTGTCAAAGATAGTGCTTCCATGTCTAATAGATACTTGCACTTAAATGTGGAAGAAGAACAAAAATTCAAACAATTAGTATATAAAAAAAATTAATAAAAGATATCTAAAATACACCAGTTATCATACCTCTGTGTGCGTGGATTGAAAAAAAGATGTGGATGCCACTCTGGGATAGGGTCAAGAATCATCAATCACACATGATCGCACCCCTCCGCGTACCCCTTGAACCGCAAATAGTCCGAGGGTCAGATGATCCCAAATCATCCTCATCCAATGGTAGCTCAGCCTCCTCCAACTAAAAAAATAGAAAAGGGTCCACCTGAAACTAAAAATGATTGTATTTAGAAAATAGTTGAAAATATCTATTATATATAGATATATATTAGTTTTGATTATAACCAGCATTTAACTATATCAATTTTCAGCTTCATCAAAATCTTCATATCTGACAATGTCAATGTCTTCGTATTCGTCATCTGCATCATCCATATCCATATGAGTCTCAGTTACATCATATCTTTCCATTTCAAATTCATTTTAAACATCATTAAAAGTAGTTTTACCATTGATCCTTAATTGTGGGGTGGCATCATTGATATTCTTGTCTCTTTGAGAAAACGAAGGATTTTCAGTAGTCTCGTGAAAAATTTCAATTCCTTGTACTTCATCGGAACCACATTCAGTTTACGTAAACTGATTTTCCCAAGATATCATTTTTATTATGCTCCTCCAATCTCTCAGGTCCCTTTATGCAGCATAGTAATTTGTGTAATATATTTGATTTTCTTGTGGATCTAGTAAAAATTGTTCATTTACTGCAAGAATACTTTTATATTTAATATTGATTATTATATTAATTGGATGAACATGCAAGCCTCTCATAATATCTTACCACTGACATTTAAACATTGTTATGAAATTTTTCCCTAGATAACATAGTTCAATAATTTCATCAAGCATGCCATAAAAGTCAACTTCAGTTTCTATATTATGGGATCCTCTCTAGAAAACTCCATTGTTCCTTTTTTTTGATTCCTCATATGCACGTGTATGAAATTGAAAACAATTCACCAGATTCGCATTGTAATATTTAAACATTTTGGATAGAGAGTTACTCAATATACACAGTCACTTATCAATTTCATCAACATCTTTAGACACCTGAAATTTTTTAAAACAATTATCAATATAATATATAATAAATTGGAATGATATGTTAAAAAATGAATAATTTATTCTAACAGTTTTTGAAACCATTGAGAAAAAATTATCTGTCGACGTTCTTCTTGAGAAGCTGCTGTAATTGGTGGAAGCCGTTTCTTGATATGATTATCATATAACCTAAAAATAAAATATGTTTAATTATTGAAACATAAATTACCGAATAAGTAATAGATGCACTCAAATTAAAAATTATGTCATTTTATCGCAGATAAGAAAAACATATTTATGACCTCTGTGATGTTAATCATCTGAAATCCATCATTCATTAACTCCACTGAAGCCATGCACTAGCTAATTAAATCCTAATAATTGATTTTCCATTTCATCTTCAACATTCCCCTCATTCTGTCCCATGAATTTTTTTTCTGAGGGATATTCAGATTCAACATAATGATAGAAGAAAAAGAGAAATATCCTCTGGAAAATATGTTTTAGCAATTGAGCCTTCCACTGATGTTTTGTTACGTAATTTTTCTTCCATTTATGCATGCTTCTCTTGAATGGGTACATTCATTGAAATTGTACCAGACCTACACATTTAGATTCATGTGGAAAATTTAATATCAAATGTTCCATAGAGTTAAATAAATTCAAAGGGAACATTCTTCCAGTTTTCATATAATGAAAAAAACATCTTCTTCCAGTTTACTTAGTGCATTATATTATATTGTCGCCACACCAATGTCGCAAGAAAAAAATTATATATCCATTATTGAATCACAAATCATATAATTAAACAAACCTCTGATTCCAACCATCCTATGTGTTTCCATTATAACGTGACAATCATGATATTTTAATACGATAATACGACGATTCATGACACATCTTCTCACACATTTTGGGCTTCTAAAGAAAATGAAAGATGTAGTCTGTCAAAATTATTCCACGAATCATCATTAGATGGATGATTAATGATTTTATCAGTTGAAATCTTGTTTTTGTGTCATGACATCATTGATGCAGTGTTCTGGGATATAAAAAATGTTGTAGCCTGGGTGTAAGGGGAAAATATCATAACTATTTCAATGGAATCGATCCAGACTTCCCCAGTTGAGCTTCTTTATACATCGATTGTCCACATGTGGGAAAAAAATACAATGACTCATTTTCACCAGAATATAAGATGAATTAATTTTCACATGCATGATTCTTCTAATAAATAAGGCCCGGATTATGGACCAACCCCTTGTACTCATATTAATTTGCAGGCAACATATTTCCTTCAGATAATAGTTTTTAACCAATGAAAATATATGATCAAAACAGTTGTTTGAAATTCCATTATCTGATTTAATAGTCATTAATTTTTAAACTCCTTCTCATTATCTTATCTTGCAACCAGGATATAATGCATCCTCGGCAGACCTCAAAAACTCATAAAATTCAGATGGTTCCAACTCTGGAGTTAAGTCAATAGCATTGTGAGTTTTATTATGTCGAATAGATGGACCTTCAATATCATGTACTAAATTTTGAAACCATGATGGATCTAAAATCAAGTTATTAGTATCTTCCCTAGAATTATTTTCACAATGTTGACACTATTATACATAATCTGGTTGAAAACAAAACTAAAAGGGATGTCCACCGACCTTTTCAAATGTTTCAAATGTTCTCAGATCACATTTTTTACAAGGACAATTAATTATTACATCTGAAAAAAATTTAGGTTTTGTTGATGCAAATGATAAGAATGCTTTAACACCCTCAATATATTTAGGATTTAAACAAAAGCCGTTCGGATTTCTGCGCTGATTTATCCAAGTGCAATTATCTAATAATGATTGTTGTCATCTTCTTTGTTCAATATTTTTCTAAAAAATTTAAAATCATTACTATTTTTGAATAATTTGAAATTAGAAAAAAACTATACATAAAATAAGATAATTAATTATAAATACTTCTTAATAAAAACCATTAATTGTGGGTGATAGAATTGTATTTACTACTGCTCATTTATCTAATGGCTTATTTTCTTGTAACTTTCTCACAATGAAATTCCAACGAAGAATCTGCTCGAAGGTACGCTTATTCATTCTCGTGCATACGAGAATGCATAAGCGTACCTCTAAGAATAATATTCTTTGTGATTTTAGTATAAAAAATATACAAGTAAATGAGGAGTCGAACAAAAGAGCACCGTTTTCATTGATGAATCTTTTCTTGTAACTATCACCACATTAAAACATTATGAAAAAAGTGGTCCTATGAATGCATATTCAAACTCAAGCATATGATATTGGATATGCATATTTAGAAGCATACTTTTCATAATGTTTTGAGTTAGTGAGTGTTGAAAGGAGAAGAGTCATCGAGCAAAATGAGTGTCGTCAATCCACTGAAAATTGTGGTAAGTTATAAAAATTTATAAAAATATATTACAATTGATTTTATATCAAATTATTGTAAATTATTGTTAATTATGGGTAATTATTGCTAATTATTGCTAATTATTTCTATTAATTACATTTTATTACTATTTATTAATATCAATTTCTAGTTATTACTAATTATTTCTAATTATTACTAATTATTACTAAGTATTTCTAATTATTTAAATTTATTACTATTTATTACTATTTATTAATATTTATTAATATTTATTTCTATTTATTTGTATTTATTACTAGTTATTTCAATTTATTTCTATTCATTTTACTTAATTACTTTTTATTACAATTTATTACTACTTATAAGTTATTATTAGTATTTATTAGTTTTATTAGTATTTATTAGAATTTATTACTATTTATAACTAATTATTACTAATTATTACTAATTATTACTAATTATTACTAATTATTACTAATTATTACTATTAATTACTAATTATTTATAATTATTACTAATTATCACTAATTATTAATAATTTTTACTAATTATTATTAATTATAACTAATTATTACGATTTATTAGTATTTATTAGTATTTATTAGTATTGATTATTATTTATTTGTATTTATTTGTATATATTTTTATTTGTTAGTGTTTATTAGTATTTATTACTAATTATTACTAATTATTACTAATTATTACAAATTATTACTAATTATTACAAATTATTACTATTTATTACAATTTATTAATATTTGTTACTATTTATTACTATTTATTACTATTTACTACTTATTATTATTATTTTTTAATACTTATTACAATTTATTATTATTTATTAGTATTCAAGACTATTTATTAATATTTATTAGTATCTATTAATTTTTATTAGTATTTATTACTATTTATTAGTATTTATTTGTATTTATTAGTATTTATTAGTATTTATATCTATTTATTAGTATTTATTTCTATTTATTACAATTTATTACAATTTACTACAATTTATTACAATTTATTTTTATTTATTAGTGTTTTTTAATATGTATTACTATTTATTAGTATATATTACTATTTATTAGTATTTATTACTAATTATTAGTATTTATTACAAATTATTAGTATTTATTACTTATTATTAGTATTTCTTACTATTTCTTGCTATTTATTAGTATTTAGTACTATTTTTTAGTATTTATTACTTTTTATTAGTATTTATTAGTATTTATTACTAATTAATTCTATTTACTAATAATTTGTTAGTATTTATTACTATTTTTTAATTATTACTATTTATTTCTAATTATTACTAATTAGTGATAATTACTATTAATTACTGTAAAACACTACTACTAATTACTAATTACCACCAATTATTTATATACATTACTAATTGTTGTTAATAATTATTAATTGTTACTAATTACTATGAATTAGTACTAAAAATTTAGTTTTATTATTACCAATAAATAATGATGGAAAAATAATTTAAATCTATCTTAATTAAAACTAATCAACAATAATTAAAATTAATAGAAAGAAATGAAAAAAATACTAAATTAAATAAAACATAATTTCCTTTAAACTTGATCTCTTATAATTTTAAGCGGCTTCACAACTTCTTCGGATAAAAACTAGCTCTCAAAAATTTTCACTCTAAAATTAGATTTTACTGAATCAGAGGAAGAATGAATCCAAGAAGAGAGAAGAAAAAACAAAGGGGTATATATTGGTATGATTAGTTTTGATGGGACTATTAACGAAGAGAATCTCGTTAGTAATATTACTTTTTGTGACGGGTCCCATCGCAAATACCTTTGGCCAAATTAATTAAGGTCTGCAGTTAAAAGGTTATTTTTGATGGGGCTTGTCACAAGAAGTAACCTGCCGACAGACTATTTGTGATGGGACAACATCCCGTCGCAAATAGGTTTTTACTGCCTCTGGTAATTTGGGATGGGTCCCATCGCAAATACCCCCTCGGGGTCGAAACTATTGCAATGTGAGATCCACCATTGTGACTAGGTCTTACCACCTCCGGGAATTTTCAACAGGCGGTGCCAACCCATCGTGAATTCCATTTTGCCCGGTTTGGCGCCCAAACCGTGCCAATCTGCATGTATGTTTTTGTGATGTGGTGCCTATTCCTGTCAGAAATAACCACCTCGATGGACTATTTGTGATGGGATTTATTCCCATCGCTAATAACTCATTGCAAATAATGGTTTTTCCCGTAGTGACTTCACCCTCAGACCAATCGAGAGTCCGAGCAGACTATACGAGTGTTAAGGGGTATGATACAGGCCTGTATCCATAATTTAAGAGATTATTGGGAGAATTATATTCCTCTTGTTATGATTACCTACAATTACATCTTTAAGGATTCAATTCAAATGGATCAGTTTGAGGCCCTCTTTAGAAGATCGTGTCATTCACCTTTATGCAAACTAAAAGCAGATGAGGCAGCTCTGTTGGGTCCTATTCTTGTTCAGGAGATGTCTCAACAATTTTAGCTGATTCAGTAGAGCATTACTACATCTTAGTCTAAACATAAATCTTATAATTATCATCTCTGTTGAAGTCTCGAGTTTTAGTTGGGACATCGTTTCATTCTGTGTGTTTTTCCAATGTTTGGTCATAGGCAGATCAGGATAGAAGGAAATTTTTCACCGATATATTTTGTTCCAATCGAGATAATGTAGAGGGTTAGGCTGGTAGCCTATTGGTTATTGTTACCTCAGAGTTACAATGTTGGGTCCTAGGAAGATCAAGGGTTTTTTATTTATCTATTTAATAGACTAATGATTGACGGATCTTGAAGATAAATTTGTGTTTCAGATATCATCAAATTTGGGAAAAGATATAAATATTCAGAGGACTTTTTTTTGATGTCATAAAGGGAAATATGATCCCATTGTGATGTTTTTTAGTTTGATTAATTCTTTATCCATGTTCCTGTGGTTGATGAACACATTTTTCATGGAGTTTTTTGGATAAGACAATGGAGGTCTTCATCAATGACTTCGTTGTATACTCTATGAAAAATTTTGAAGTATAAATAGAATATTTGTTCCATTTAGTGGTTATTAATTTTCATCATCATCAATTTATGATGTTTTTTAATTTCTAGTTACGTCCCCTTGAATTTTGATTATTGGGATATATCATTTTCAGTAGGAAGACCGAGGTAGTGGTTTTAGGTGGAGTCCCCATGAAAATGTAAGAGGTGCGAAGATACCATGGTCTTTAAGGATATTAGATGAGTTTCATGTATAATTTATCATTTTTGGAGACTCCTATAATATACCTAACTAGAATGGATTGGGTTTCATAATAGACTAAACCATTTGAGCCACCTTTCGAGTAACTGAATACAAATTTTTCGGTTTCTCCATTACTTTTTTTCAACTAGATGGAGTTCATGATGAGGTTTTATATGTCTTTTGTTTTGTTTTGGTTTCATTATTATACATTATAGATAAGTTTCTTTATTATGGTTCTCATTAGTAACACCCTAAATGAGAACAAATATGAAACCCCTGAAATTCTTTTAGCTGCTGTTATTCTTGCCTTAAATTTGATGAGACATTACCTCATCAGAAAACATGTTTTGGTCATCACTGATAATAAGAGAATACATAATGTAATCCAGTATCATAAAATATTCATTAAATAGAGAAGGTGGGTGGATTTATATAGTAATATGACACATATATTTCATTTTCACCATGAAAGGGAAATGTCGGGGCTGATGCACAGATGATGAAGATACGTAGATATGTCTTACTTGAATCTGTAGATTCTTGTGAAGTGATGAAAATTTTATAAATGATTATTATTTATATCAGATAATATGGAGGTAGAGGTTGTATTTTCCATATGATAGTATTATTATCTTTAGTGCAGCTTATAGAGGAGTCCCAATTGGATGATTCTATGTTGGACTTCAAAAGAGATATATTTTTCTTTGTTGATTCTCTTAGTGGTTGGTCCGATGATAGAAAATAGTGGGAGTTATTCCTGGGGACTATTTTAATCTCATTGATGATGTATGAGATCGAACTTCATATGTTTAATGCATTACACTTTGTAGTACATCTTGATGTAATGAAAATGTACTGATCTATGACTGGTTATTTTTTTAGGCATTGTTTGAAGTATTCAATTGACGAGTTTGTGTCTTGATGTGTGGTCTTCTAGATGTTAAAGGTCAAGCATCATGTTCCTAATGTTTTTCTACATCCATTGGATGTTATTCAATGGAATTGGGAGGATCCATTTATTTACTTCATTAATAGTTTACATTGACATTAGGGTGGATTGTAAGTTCTATAGTTGATAGTGGATCATTTGATGATATTATCCCACTACATAGTGACTAGAGGTCATATCTCAGTTATGGTTTTTTAAGGTAGTATTTTTAGTATTTGGTGAGACTCTATGGAGTCCCATGGATGTTAATCTCTTATCAAGATCATCACTTCTTCCCAGGGTGTGGATAATTATTCAACATGATTTAAAATATCAATCCTTACTTGGCACTAATTTTCTCCCACTAATTAATGGTGAAAAAGAGTAGACCATGTAGAAACATGAAGGAATGATAAATTCATGTGTCCAATATTTTTTAGGTTCAGGGGTGAAGGAACTTCCATTGGTCAATTTTTTTTTTGTAATAATTTTTTTCAAACCACCAATGAAATGAAACCATTTAATGATTTTTATAGAAAAAAATCCCATCTTCCATTAGGATAGGCTGGGTAAAATGATTTAGTAATTATTTTCCTTTAACAGGTAATAAATACAACTGATATGGATCATGAAATTCATTAGATAATGAAATAATTGTGCGTTTGTTAGATGTACTGTACAAAACATAGTAGGAGATCTATAGTGTTATATGTTGGAGATCATATATTTCTAACGGTGACACGTCACCATGATAATTGTATTTCTGGTTGTGGGAGTATCATTTATTCCTATTTTTATCCTTTTAAGGTGTTGGATCATATTGGAGCCATGTCATGTAAGATATAACTTCCCCCACAGATTTTGTGGACACATATTCTCTCACAAGTTTCAATATTTCCATTACTTTCATGATTACTCTCATGACATTAATTTGGGATATATCGATGTTGATCATGATAAAATAATTAGAGAGTGTTCTATAATGATCCAAGACTACTGGTAGAGGTATTGTGTGGGGGAGTTATTCCCTTTGTTCATATTTTATTGCAGAAAATTAGCATAGAGAAGATTAATTGGGCATGTGAGTTATATATATGCATTCATTACCATGAGTTGTATGATTTTTATCTCTTTTATTGAGGTAATTATTTTTGGGGATGGTGAACAATTTTCTAGTTTATGTTATGGTTTCCTCTTTTTGGTTGAGGTGGCCCTGCCTTCATTTATGTGGTATAACCCCCAGTAGTGTTTTTAAGACTTAATTGTTTTTGTTTCTTGGTTTTTCACTTAATCCACATAATTAGGTGTTAAAGATCCCATAATGGAGAAATCCATGAGTTTTATCTCATGAGATGACTATCGGAATGAACCGTTCATTATTTTCTCTTGGTTTGATCTTGGATTATTGAGGATGAGAATTTTTTTATTTGTGTCTGAATTATGTTCCCAAATATCTATAACCAAATCTTTTTGGTGTTTTTGAGTCTTATGGTTCTTTAATGTAGAATAATGGATGTGAATTTCTTTTTTGGATACTAATTTCATGAATTAGAGAGAATTCATGTCTTAATAATGGGTTTTCATTGTATTTCTTATAATGGAATAATAGAATCTTCTATATTAATTGGTTTTATTGAGTAATAATGTTATATGTTATAAGCATAGAATATTCTTAAAAGGTTGTATGGGTTTTTCTTCATGTATAAAATACATCACAAACCTGGAATTTATGATGTGATGTAAATAAATAAATATCAGTTTGAGGTTATATTTTTTTGAATAATAAATAATGTTAATCATATTTAAGATGTAAAAAATGGATTTAAACCATAAATGTATCATGATTAGCATAATTTAAAACCTACATCACCTATATTTTTATCAATCCTTTCCCAATATCCCCCAAATCTCGAGGCATCCTTCTACGTTTCTTTATGTTTTTGGGGATCCCCTCAATGAGGATCTATTCAAGGATTCTTGTGTATGATCTTTGATGATATGAGGTTAGTTATCCCTCATTATAATTTCATTATTCAATCACATTCCACCCATTTCATTCTAAAAATTTATTTGTGTTTCCTCTCCATGTTCATATGGCATTTTTATTATTTGTTGGAGTAGTTGTGCCATGGTGTCCTTGGTTGGAACTAGATTATTTCATAAAATGTTTTTGGGATAAGAAACATTGTACTTTTATCATGAAAATAATGTTGAAACCATTGAGGTTGTGGTTCATTTTTCTTCTAGTTTAATTATGTAAATTCATAAATTTACTATGGATTATCTTATAGGATTAAAATATAATTTATTCAATGTTGATTAAATCATATTAATATGGAAATTTGGTTGCAATCACAAGCTGATGTATGATACCATGATAATATTTCCCAAATAATTTTTATTGATAGAGTACATTTTATTCAATTAATGAGTATCATGTTTATTGTGCCCCAACCCCAGATAACCTGAAACAAATGCATTATTACATTTTATTGGCACTATTACAAGATAAAAGCCCGAATGATTGTACAATTTAGCAGTCCTTGAAATCAAGATTACATAAATGACACCAATAATACATTGGGAAAAAAATATAACATGATATATAATAACTGAAATATACAACATCCTCGAAATTTTAATCAATGTTCCCTTCTTAATAACCTCGGGAGAGAAACATAATAAGTATGAGCTCAAATTCTCAATAATGGTATGCACAACATAAGCTATAATCAATCTATATGGAAAGGAATATATCTGGTAAAATTATAAATTTACAAAATTAGATAAGAACAAATAGTATGGAAAGTATGGATCTGAAACATATGCTTTAAATCAACAAACTGAGAATGAACCCCCTCTATAAATATCTCGATGCCAAATCTCACAGATAAATAATAACTAAAAATAAATGAGGAAAATACATTATTTAAATACGTCATGTCTCAGACACATGAAAACCTATTACATCCATAAACATTAACAAGGTGGTATAAATTTATGGGTAGATACCCATTTATACAACTTATTCATCTCATGAGTACATGTTGATCCATTTAGGTGCTATATAATGTATGGGATCCACCCATTATTTCCAGTCCAATGTATTTCTCATATTGAATAACCAAAATAAATAATATGCCTTATCTAATAACCATATTGAACGAGTAACATGGATCTATCAATTTTTTCCATGAAGTAAATAAAATAATATGATGAAAATAATGAGATTCATTATAATAAATCAAAGGGTATTATATACACGGTATAAATGGAACACGGTGTATAACATTTCAATAAGTGTCAATGAAATGAAATTGAGAAGAAATACCCAAACATAAGTATGATACTATATGTATTTCTCCAAAACTCATGTATGCTAGTTCTAAAAATATTTTTAACTTATATTAGAATCATTATAATATTTATGATACCATATATGATTCTTTTATGAATTTACATTACCCATTTATTAACAATTCCTAGTTAATGCATCATTTTAGGTAATAATCGATTTTTTATCGTATGAATTTTGAATTGTTATTCTTGATCATATTACATAGATCATGATTTAATTACATCCAAATATTATAATATAATATATATTAATGAGATAAATATATATAATAGATATATATATATTAAATGAAATTCACAATTCATGGAGATGGTAGGCCATACGTACGCATGAAATCAATTTCCATTTTCTTATCATATATAATGGAAGTAAGTGAATGAAATATGAGTACATATATATATATTCATTAGAATTATTATTTAATGCATTTCATAATTATTAATAATATATATCATTATATTCATTCTTGGATGGTGAACGTGGAAGATGAGTCTCATCGCATCGTGGAGACGGTAAGTCGTACGCACACACGAGCAACGATATAATATCATTAATGGTTTAATGGTATAAATTTTTATAGAATATGAGTTATAAATAATTAATATCATGTTATATTTATTATTTATGTCATTTTTATTCATCATTATACCCATCTAAATAAATTATAATAGAAAAATAGTTTACACCATGGAGTGGAGATAGTAAGTCGTACGTACGCTTGCATGGTATTATTGTTATTCATAAGATGGGTAAAAATTGTAAAATGGTTCTCCCAAAATCAAAACAATAGCTCATAATATAATATATTCTAGGAATTATAATTTTATTATGGTTACAACTTACTATGATGATGTAGAAGAAGAAATGTACTTCGAATGAAGGGATAAAACGATTACATCTTCATCAGGTGTCTCTTTGTGATTTTCATCAAAGGTATCCTTAATTTGGTCTTCTTCAAAATGGGTTTCCTCTAGGATGAATTAAAGGATTTTTGGAGGTTATTTGAGATGGATTTGTCTTAACCAAAGGGTAATGAAGGTGTGAATAACTAGGTATAGTTGGTGTCCTCTTAAAAGATGGAAGAGGGGCACTTCGGAAAAATATTAAAATAATATTTTATTATAAAAATATTTTATTATTATAATAGCTAAATATTAATATAGTTTGATGGTAATATGATTATGGGTCTAAAACCTATCAACCAGTAGGTATTAGAAACGTTTAGGTCACAACATTAACATTATATTTTAGCTTTAACCCTTAGTTTAAAAAATTAACTCCTACAATTTCTTCTTTTATTATCATATAATATGGTTATTATAGTCAAAATAAAATTCCAAGGGAACAAAAAGTGGATCATTAATTATATTTTTAACATTACACATGTTATTTTTCCTAATTTTTGATTTCTTGGTCTATAATATCATTTAATTAAATATTATTTGTAAAAAATTCATTTATTTCAATTTAAAACTATTTATAAATTGATATCTCTTAAAGTAATAACAACTTGATCCTTAGTAAAAAAGGAATTAAATTAAATATAATACGTTCATATCATCAATAAAACTCATTTATGGAATCAAAATTTTCATATTATATCTATTTTAATATTTATAATATCCTTTATTTGAATCTTTCCTTAATAAGGTAATCATTGCAACATCATTGTCTCATAAATAAATTATTTTATTTAATGTTTAAAAATTATAAATAAAATATAATGATGTTGGAAATTATTTTATATATCTAATTAATATTAATAATCAAATAGATCAGTTATATTACCCAACATTCATGTTCGTTTAGTAAAAGATACAAGTTTATGTTATATTTATCTTTACATTATATTAATTATTATAACATGTAATTATCACAACCAAGTTGCTCCATGGGGTCCCAAAATCAACCAAAAGATTCCAATGGTCTGAAATATCACATATAATAGGATTAAGACTTTTTTATAGTATTTTAATATAATTATAGTAATATATTTTACCATTATTTACCAGATTAACTTTTTTCCATGGTAAATAAAAATAATTACTGAAGATAAAATTCTTAACACCCAAAAATAACAGGTACATATTTAAAAAATACGGATTTATGATTCCAAATATAGAATCAATTTTTCAAATTCAAATCATAGAATTTTCAAAAAATAATTTAAAATTAATTCTCATTGTCAAACCCAAAATGCGGGTTTTTATGAAGTAAAAAACTTTCAAAAAATTGACATGTGTTTATGTACAATTTAAATGTGAAATATCTTCCAATGATAATTTTTTTTTAAATTATTAAATAATAATCCATTTACACATTAAAATCAAATAAAAATAAAATCTAAATATATTAATAAATTAGATAAAATAGAGGTTTGAATTAAAATGTATTAATTTTCACTATTCATTAAAAATTGAATCTTTTCATAAAATTAACAAAATTTCACCCCAAGATAATTTTTATATTCCAAATTCAATAATGAATTCAATTTTTAAAAATAATGTTTATAAAATTTTAAAATTTGGTTTATACTATTCATTACTACCTTTTAAATGGATACTTTGATTGTTCGTGGTGTGATTGAACTCGGGGTTGCGTACAATGAAATCCAATAAATTATTTAAAAGGAAGAATATTGTGGAATCTTGGGGTATTAAATTATTCCCTATATTAAATAATTTTTTCTTTAAAATTTACTGAATATCACTACATAAAATGATTTGGGGGGTTATTTATCACATGTTCATCAGGTTCCCATGTCACATCATCAATTTTACGGTTTCTCCAAAGAACATTTACCATAAAAGTTGTCCAATTTTTCAACACTTGTTTTTTCATATCAAGAATCTTGATAGGATCAACACAATAAGATAGATAAGGTTCCAGTTTTATTTCTTCATAGTTCAGTACATTCATCTGGTATGGCATTTATTTTCTTAAATGTGATATGTGGAACACATCATGTACTTTAGAGAGACTTGGTGTCACTGCCAAATGGTAGGAAACAACTCCTTTTCGTTCTAGAATTTCAAAATATCTTATTTACCTCTGAGTTATTACCCCTCTTACCAAAAATTATAACACCCTTCTATGAGGATTCCTTCAAGAAAACAAGATCTCTTACTTGAAATTCCAAATCCTTCCTTGGGTTATTGGAATTAAAAATTTTCCTACATTGATCTGTTTTAATATGGTGTTAGATAGACCTCACCTTCTCCATTGTTTCTTCAACATTTTTAAGACCGACATGTTTTCTTTCACCAACATCATCTTAAAAAGTTGGTGTATGATATCTCATTAAATATAATTCTTCATATGCTGCTATATGGATACTTGAATGGAAGATATTGTTATTAGAAAATTATAATTTAGGTAAATAATAATCCTACATTCATTGAATTTAATGTGAGTAGGAACTGAACATGTCTTCAAATGTTTGGATAGTCTGTTCGGATTTTCCATCTATTTTACGATGGTTCGCAGTGCTGAAATGATGTTCAGTATCTAGGTCCTTTAGGTGACTATTCTAGAATCTTAATGTAAAATGGGAATCACAATTAGAATCAATCAATTGGGGTACACCATGAAGTATTAAAACATCATTAATATATAGTCATGCTAAAATTTTATGTGTAAAATCAACTCTTATAGAAATAAAATGTGCTGACTTGGTAAGACGATCAACAATAACCCATATCGCAACATTCCCTTTGGGAGTCTTTGGAAGCCCCATGAAAAATTCCACCATAATATCATTCCATTTTCACTTAGGTATAGGAATAGGTTTCATGAATCCTCTAGGATGTTGTCTTCCTGCCTTCACCTATTGATAAACCCATCATTTTGACACATAATCCACAATATTCATATTCTTGTTGTCCCACTAAAAAATATCATTTAAATATCTATATATCATTGTACGACCAGGGAGTATAGAGAAATTAGAGCTATGAGCATCATCCAATAGTTCCCTTTAATGCTCAGGTATAGCGGGAACAAAAATCCTATTCCAAAATATCAAGATTATATCTTCAAATATGAAATCAATAAATCTACCATCATTCACATCTTTATTTTTTATTTAAAACCCCTCATCATCATTCTGATAACTTTTTATACATTCTAGTAAATATGGTTTTCCAACAATTTGAAAAATTAGTGATGTTTAACCCTCAATGATAATTCCCATATCCATCTTTACTAGATCTATGAATTTAGGATCTCTTTCAACTGTAATCTTATTTATAACTCCATGGTCCATTATACTCAAGGCATCTTCCACCTTATTTTCCTTCCCTGGGTGGTATTGTATTGTGAAATAATAATCCTTGAGTGGCTTAAGCCACCTCCTTTATATCATGTTTAGTTATTTCTTTGAGAAAATATATTTAAAATTCTTCTGATCAGTTTATATCTCAAAATTTTCTCCTTAGAGATTGTGTCTTCATATCTTCATAGAAAAGATTACGAAATCTAACTAAAGATCATGAGTTTTATAGTTTTGTTCATGTGTTTTTAAATTTCATTGATTCCTATTAAATAACCCAATAACTATGCATAAAGACACAACCATGTCCATTCATTGATGCATCACTATAAAAACATTTTTTGGAATGTCTTTCTTCATTACTCATAATGGTTGATATCCCAAACAAATATCAATCATTGAAAATAATTTAGATCGTTGGCGTTTATCAAATAAATCATCGATATGAGGTAGATGATACTTGTTCATTATTTTAATCGAAAATGATATCCTTATAATCAATAAACAACCTCATAGATACATCTATTTTCTTCACAAAGAGAATTTGGGCTCATCATAGAGAAACACTGGGGAAGATGTATCAATTTTGAAACAACTATTCAATTTAAATTTTTCCCACTACTAATTCTATAGTGGTCATCCTGTAGGTATTTTCTGATATTGTGTTTTCATTTGGGATTAAATCTATACAAAACTCTGTTTCATGATCTGGGAGGTGCCATTGTAAATCATCAAGAAAAACATCAATGTTTTCCTTTACAATAGGCACATCCTCAATTTGATGATTGCCTCATTAATCCCAAGATTTTGTATTATCTTTTTCCTTAATAATCACATTCCATAAATCTACTAGGGGTGGATTTTGATATGAATCAGGTAATGATGTATCTACATTAATAATAGCATATTCAATATCTTCCTCACAAGTCTAAACTTCCTTCCTCCTACAATAGATATTCACATCATATTGTGATATTAAATTCATACGAAAGATTATATCGAAGTCAACCATATTTATGATAATAAAATTATACTTTAGATCATATTTATATACCATTATAAGAACTTCTCGACTTATCTTTGTTGCGATAAAGATCTCACTAGGAGTTATCACTCACAATTCCATTGTCATGGTGAATTGGAAATATCTAATTTTTAAAAAATACTGGTAAGATATAAAAGAATTTGATGATACAAAATAAAATAAATCATTAACAAAATTTGAAGAAATAATTAATGTTCGTACCACCACATCAGTTTGAACTTCAACCTTAGTAGTTGTGATCACAAAAGCGTGGTCATCTCCCCTTAGAATCTTCTATGGTAGATTCCCTTTATGATTGGGGAATTCATTTTCATAGTGTCCCATTTCATTACAATTGTATAACCGGACATCATTAATTTGTTTCTTGACATTTCATTCATGAGCTTTATGTCCCTTATCTCTACACATATAACAAACTCTAAATCCCATAAAACATTTCCCATGGATGTTTTCCCCATTTTTCACAATATGAAAATCATTCAAACATATTCCTCTTCTTTGATGCATTACCTTTTCCAGGGATCTCAAATGGTCTCTTCATGACATGTTTTCATTTGAATAATTAGATCCTAGAAAATTCATTCTCCTTATTGATGGCACATAAAACAATTTCATCATATGATGAAACATTATGTGAAACCATTTCAATTTAGATATTTGGATTAAGATCATCAATTAAATGATCGATATTGCACTCTATGTTATGTATATAATGCATAAGAAACCTAGATATCCTTATAAAGGTAGCTTCATAATATTCAACACCCTCTTCTTCCTTTTTTTTTAAGTTACGTAACTTCCTCTTGATCTCAATTTTTTATCACAATAATTGTACTTGTTGAAGAATGTATCCTTAAATTATCTCCATTATATATGTTTTATTTCATCTTCATCACTATTATTTTGTATCAATATCCACCATTGATCAACATCACCTTTTAGATAATAGACTTCCAATGTAACCATTTTTTCACTACATCTCAAGGCCATAAATATCTTTTCCAGAGACTTAATCCGCATATCATATACAATGTGTTTTGTAGTACGACTAAATGATTGTGGATTTTTTTAATAAATAAATCAGCATATTAGATTCCCTCTATGGAATGGGTTTTCCCCTTCAGGAATGGTTATTTTTCATAACCATATTATGTTTCCCTTGTATTTCCATAATTTTCACTTTTCTAATACTTTCTCTATTGGTTTACTCTTTATGGAAACCCCTATAATTTCCTTGAGTATTTATTCTATTCATAATTTTAGGTTCCATTTTTATATAATGAAACATATCAGATTAGAAAATAAAATTATGAGTTTCAAATATGATAAAACACTCAACATAAATTAAAAATTTATGCATCATAAATCCTAAACTTTGGTTACTTTGGAGTAAATTATCATATGTGTATCCCAAAAATCTTACATAGGGTAAGTACCCTATTCTATGTTAGGTTTTTCTAGTTCCCATGTTGCTGATAAACATCCTCTGATTCCAACTATATCACCCAGATCTCAGATATCTTGAAGTCGGTGCATTATTACCTTTAATTGTCATTATTACACTGAAGAAAATCCAGAAGGTCTTTATAGTTTAGCTATATTGAAAATCCAGATTACATACATGAGAACCATAATACAGTGGGAAAACAAAATAAACAAGATATAAAATAACTAAAATATATTTCATCCTTGAAATATTAATTAAATGTTCCTTATTCATATCCTGGTGAGAGGAACATAATAAGGGTGAGCACAAAATTCTCAGTAAGCTAATGTATAATGGAAAAAATACTCAATATATTTGGAAACGTAAAGATCTGAGAACACTTTCCATTTAGAAAATTAACTATGTCATAAATAATATGTAAATTAATAAATTAAAGCATATGACATAAGCCAATAAACTGATAATGAACTAATTTTATAGATATGTCAATGCAAATATCTGAAGGGTAAATAAAAACTGAAATTAAATGGGGGAATGACTATATTTAAAGACATCATATCTCAGGAACATGTAAATCTATTACCATAAAGACCAATCAAAAAAAGGATTAAAATTAATTGTGAAAACCCATTTTCCCATCTTATTTATATAATGAATAATTTTCAATTCATCGAGGAGGAACATAATGTATGGGCTCCACCCATCATTTCCAGTCAAAAGAATTTATCATATTGAATAACCAAAATAAATAATGTGCCTTATCAAATAAGCATATTGACTGGGTAATATGGACCTATCAATAATTCCCATGATGGAAATTACATAATATCAGGAAAATAATTAGATTCATTATAATAAGTACATGGGTAGAATATAAACCGTATTAATGGAACTTGGTGCATAGTATTTTAATATGCCTCAATAAAATGAAATTGAGATGAAATACCTTACCTAAAGTCTGATACTCTCTATATTTGTAAAAAACATGTATGATGGTTTTAGAAATGATATTAACTTATATTTTAATCATAATAATATTTATGATATCATATATTATTATTTTATGTCTTTTTATTACCTGTTTATTAAAAATTTCAATTTAATGCAACATTTCGGTTAATAATGGCTTCTTATATCATATGCGTTTTGACTTGTTATTCTCGATCATATTACATAGATAATGATTTAATTACATAAATAATTTATAATATCATATATATTGATAATATAAATATAATATAATATATATATATATATATATATATTAAATGGAATACATCGTTCATAGAGATGGTAGGGCGTACATATGGATGAACGCTATTTCTGTTTTCTTATCATATTGAATGGAAGTAAGTGAATGAAATATATGTAAATACATACATATATATATATATATTATACAAGTATCATTATTATTTCTTATATTTCAAAATTATTCATAATATATATCTTCATAATCATTCTTGGATGGTTAATTTGGAAGATGTGTCTTATCACATCATGGAGACGGTAAGCTGTACATATGCATGAGAGATACTATCATTTCCTTAATGTTTTAATGTAATTGATTAGTATGTAATTTGAATTTAAAAGAAATAATTTATTGTTATATTTATTATTTAGTTCTTTTTTAATCATCATTATACCCATTGAAATAATTTGTTAATGAAAAACAGTTTTCACCAAAGTGTGGAGTGAGTTATCCATACGTGCACCTGAATGGTTTTATTATTTTTCATAGGATGGTAAAAAGAGGAAAATGGTTTTACCATTAACAAAAAATGTTCTCAGAATATATTATATTCTAGATTTATTATTTTAGTATGGAAACATTTTTTAAGAGTATGTAGAAGAACAAATTAAATTTGAAAGAAGGGATAAATCAATTACCTCTTATTCGAGAGTCTCCTTTGGATTAGCACAAAAAGACTCCATAATTTGGTCCCATAAAAAAGGGAGGCCTCAATAATTAATTTAGGGAAGTTAGTAGGAGATTTGGGTTGGGTTATTTCCAAGACAAAGGGCTTTGGAGGTGTGAATAAGTTGGTAGAGGTGGTGGCCTTTTATAAGAGGGAGGAGGGACACACTAGGAACGTCATGTAATATTATTTTATTATAAAATAAATTTTGAAATATAATAATACCATTCTGATATATGTATAGTTTAATATGATAATGGGCCGATATCCTCTCATCCTATATATTTTATACAGTTTTAGGTAACAACATTAAACTTATCTTTTTTCCTTTAAAGATTAGTTAATAACATTAAATCATACATTGTCTTCTAGTATTTTCATTTTATACGGTTATTATAGATACAAATAAATTCCAATAGAACCAAAAGTGGTCCATTAATTAAAATTTTAACATTATATAAGTCAGTGGGAGGAATCATAGATTATTAGGGTTATTGTATCAATTAATAAAATAGAGTTTTTTTTAAAAACTCATTTATGTCAATATTGACACTATTTAGTAATTTATTGTTGTTAAAGTCATAAAAACATGATTACAAAAAACCGAAAGAATAAAATAAAATCTAACATGTAAATATAATACATAAAATTCATGGATGGAATCTAAATGATCAAATTAGAGTTATTTTAGTATTTATAATATCATTTATTGGAATCATTCATTAATAAGGTAATCATTGCATCATCATTGTGTCATAAATAAATTTATTTATTTAATGTCTAATTATTATAAATAAAATACCATGATGTAGAAAATATTTTTTATCTTTATAATGAATAATTATATTCAATGATATCAGTTATATAACACTACATTCATATTTTTTTTATTAAAATATACATGTTTATGTTATATTTGTCTTTATATTAATTAATTCTTTAAACATGTCATTATCACACCCATGTGGATCCATGGGGACCCCAAATCCACCCAAGGATGCATAGTTTTTAAAATATATCATCTAATAGGATAATTAAATGTGTTAGGAATATTTAATATTATTATAATATAATTTTAAAACTTTTTTACAATATTTACCAATTAACCATGGTAAATAAAAATAATTTCTAAAATAACTAGTCATAATGTCCAAATATAAAGGGTTCTTATTTACACAATTTAGAAATTTTTATTTAAATATGAAATAAATTTTTTCAAATTCAGAATACAGAAGTTGTAGTAATTAATAGAATATTATTTTCTATTGTCAAACCTAAAGATCAGGTTTTTAAGAAGAATAAACTATCAAAATACTGTCATGTGTTTATATAAAATTTAAATGTTAAATTACATACAAGGAAAATAATAAGATTAAGGGATAAAATATTAATCAAATTAAACTTTTAATCCAAATAATAATAAAATTTATCTATACAAATATGTTAGAAAAAATGCAGTTTTAATTTATAATGTAGTATTTTTCACTATTTATCAAAAATAGAAACATTTTAGAAAATTAACAAAATTTAACCCTAGCATAATTTTTATTTTTTGAATTACCAATTTAAGTCTACTTCAAAACAAAATGTTTATAAAATTTCTATAAGTGGTTAATACTATTCATAACACCTTTTTAATTGAACACTTTGATATGTCGTGGTGCGCTTGAACTTAGGGTTGTGTATGACATCTGACATTGAGTTTTTTAATAAAATATTACCATGGAATAATGGGGTGTTAAAATGTTTTTATGATCACTTTATCATTTTTTTCATTACAAAATGGTAAATAATTTAAATGTCAAATAAAATGACTGATTTTATTTTTTTATTAAATAACATTCACCTTTTTATATAGGATTTGAGGACAATTATATTGATGATAAATGAAAGTTTACTTGTAAATATTATTCTATGTTTTTTGTAATTAATATGGAATAGATAGAATGAAAATTACTTTCTATGAAATGAAAAATAAGGCTTCTAATATGAGAATATTTATTTTAATAGATTCATAAAACTGGTTCTTATTCCAGAAAATATGTTTAATAGAATGATACAATGTTATTATTGATGACATTGTTATTCTATATTTAGAACATATGAATAATTATTTGGTTATGTAAATATGGAATAAATACTATTATTTATATTAATGCAATTCTTGAGATATGGGTGCGGTGGCTCGGATATTATGGAAAAAGTTGACACCTATGATAGAGAGAAGTCACAAGACATTCATGTTAGTGTAATAGATGGAAACAGATATGGTGGAATGAGATGATGTTAATAATACGATTAGTTGTGACTAAACGTTCATGAATACTTGAAATGAATTATTCTATTTTCAAGTGTTTGGGTTCATGTATATATCCATTCCATTCCCCAATTCTTATTGTAGGTGGATGTGATTTTTATTCATATCGTGATAGTTTCTTAGGATGTTTTCCTAGAGTAATTGGAATTATGGAATGATGTTAATAATTCTTCATAAATTAATTTTACAGAGGGTTTTGTGTTACTCGATTGAAAATGTGATGTTACTATTGATAATCCTTATAATCAATTTGGAATATTCGCAGGGTCATGGACTTGGAATTGATGGATAATAATGTTTAATATGGAATAATTAAAATTGTATGTTAATGGATTATGAATTAATTACTCAGAGGATATGATTATAAGGAAAAATGTAATTAATTAGATTCTTAAAATAATTATGTGCATATAGTATATCTAGTCTCTAATAGAGGTATCTAGGATTCCAAGTCGTAACCACTACAGTTGAGCCTATGATCATGTAATGACAAAAGTGTGGTTGGGAACTAAATTTTATCTTGTATAATATCTTATTTAATATGATACCTCAACTATATTGATTAGGGTGTCTACTACCTAGTGGACTCTGGGAGGGTATTTTCCACAACATCCCGTTGTTTGGATTGTTATATTACTACCCCTATGGCCCCTATCTATTCTAATGGTAATTCATATACTGGTATGAATGTTGGTTAGTTTCACTATTTATATGTGTGTGGAGGGTTAGGATGTAATGTGTGTATTTAACACTCATGTATCTCTAGATATAGTATCGAAAGGATTCTTATATGTTATACGTGTATATAATGTGATGGCTTTGTATATACAACATGATGTATGGATTGTGATTTTTGGGGTATAATAGTCTATGTCTCATACACATCATATATGATATGGTGGGTTCTAGAAAATACATGGTTACTATATAATGTTATTTGATATGATATGGTTTTACTTTGTTATTCATTATGAAAATATAGTGATTCTTAACATCGCATTTTGTGGGTTGAATTAGTTTTGAAGATATGTGGTTTAGGATTAAGATGTTGGGGTAGGGTGACAAACCAATGGGGAAGCACAAGTGGGGTACCACATGTGTAGTATTACTATCATAAATGTTATTTTTTATGTGGTATATGGTGATATATAGTCATTATGACGAATGTAATTTATTGTAAATGATAATTTTATGAGTTAGTTTCACATGTTTTTTATTGGTATTTAATTTGATTTATATATCACTGGTATAAGAGTATCTAGGTAGAATCCTGCTATGTATATTATTATAGTCATCCTTTATATATATATATACATTTATTAGGTCAGTAGGAGAATGTTGGAGTGAAGGATTTATATTACTTACTTGTAATTTTTAGGAGCTGTTTGGGCTTCATGGTCCCTTTGGAGTTTACGTTTTCAGAACGTGTAATATTTTATCATTTTTTATTGTAATATATTACATTACCTATATGCATTTGAATTCCTTTAGATATATGGTATTTCTTATTGTATTTATTCTTATATCTCTATTTACCATGTTCTCTTAGTTGGTAATTATTCCCATATTTATCTTTATTACTCCCTCATTACAAGTTACCAACCCGATTCCTACTGAATGGTAGACATGAGTAATCACCATCACCATTCTCTCATTACTAGCCAAGGAGCGGTACTCTATTAGGCGAGGGGTCATGAAAATGTGTTCGTTACAATAGATTACTATTATTATTAATAACATGAGTAAGATAATCTGGTTATACTGTGACATTCTTGATGCCCTCTGTAATCAGGTTAGGTATATCGGTATGGAGAGAATCACATTTCCCATCATGTTTTTTTTTCTCGAAATAGGATATCCTATATGGTTCCACTAACTAAAATAAAGGAAAATGATAAAAATGATAATACTCAATACTAAAAAATCAAATAAGAATTTCAAATATGAACATGTAAAGAATAATATATAAACGACACATAAATATAAAACTATGAGTCTTGAGGATTCATTCATTGTCATCCAATGATACATTTCTATTAGGTTTTCTAACCTAAAAATACATTCAAGTCCAAAAAATGGATTGCAATGAGTTTTTGAATTTCCAAATTCATATAACCTAATATTTGCATACTAGGCAGGTATGGAGGACCATTTTACCAAGAATCGGAGATGGTTGAGTATTTATCCATGTAAGAACACAAATCATCCTTTCATGTATGTCTTTCTTTTTCTGGTGTTTTTTTAAAAAAAGTGTAGTTTCTGGAAATTTTTTAAGTACATGTCATGCAATTTGTGAGCACACTCCATTTATTCAGTTACCACAAGTAGCAGGGTGTTGTCTGTATAGCGTCCACACACTTGGTCATGTGTGGTGACATGGAATCCACTTAATGCGGGTGACAGTGAACGTGAGTACACAACATGTACATTCTTTCTTTTTCAATAAACTCACATTGGTCATGTCTAATGGATAGAAGCACCTCCTTCAAGGTTTGGTTCATCTGATAGAGAGAGAAAGGCATCATTCTTCCTCCGGGATCCCGATCAATTATCTCTTATCTGAATTGTCCGATGTCGATTGCGTTGGGATCGCCTCAGTAAGCACTTCATTCCCCTAGAGAATCATTTCTTGATTCCTCCTCTTTCTCAAGTTATCGTTGGTTGAGTGTTTTTAATCTTTTATAGATCAACAGACTTCTTGTGCGATATGAGGTATGAGGTTCATGTATATTGATCCTACCACACTGAGGTAGGTGTTTTGAGTATTTTCATAGAAATTATTTGAGTTATATGTGCAAAAGTGCCCTATACCCATGAACGAGGTATTACTTATTTACGATTTTATCCCTATTCTTTGCCTACCATGATTTTATGCTTGAGTAGAGTTTAATTGAATGTGGATAGGATTAATTTCTATGATTTGGATGTGTTTTCCCATGCATGTTTGTTTATGACAGTTTGGTCTTGCTTAGCCTGTTAGGCTGCCTTGTTTTTTTCCCATGCCTAGTATTGTAGGATTGAGTGATGTTTATCTTCCATGCCATTATGATGTAGACTATTAGCCAAGTAGTTCATGAGGTTTACTTTGGCTGATATACCTTTACATGATTTCATGACTTACACAGGGCTGTGAGAAGTTGGTGTAGTAGACCATAGGGAGAAAGGACATAAGGGCTTCTCTAGAGTGTCTATTTTTACTATTATGATGCGAGACGATAGGGGGGATTGATGTAAGTTCTTCCTCAGAGTTTTTGTAACTCCTTGATGTAGGCCAAAAGGTGTAATGTAACGTAAGTTCTTCCCCAAAGAGCCTTTAGTTACTGATATGAGACTATAGGGGGAATTGATGGAGAGTTCTTCCCCATAGAGTCTATTCTAAAGGTGAACCAGAGGAGTTAGATTGTGTGTACTTCCAAGAGGGTTACTTTTGTTTCTATGTAGGAACAGAGGGGATAGACTGTGAGTAAATCACAGAGGGTAACCTATTTGTGACTATCTTCTTACTCGATATGTGGAATTGAATGCTTTGATACTATGGGAATATTTACTATCAAGTACTTCATTGTTCACTTCTTATTTTTACTTATTGTCTGTCATATATATTCAGTGATTGTTAGGCACAGATCTTTTTTTGGATTCCTACTAGGATTAGTCTCACACCCTGTTTGAGTCATTATTTTGGCACCAAATAGATTATATTGTTGTAGGTATAGAAAAGGGAAAGCACCCATCTACTTCAGGTATATAACTTCTTTGGAGATGAAGAGAATTGGACCAAGATGAGTCTTGCGATACCGAGGAGTTGATTACTTGTTTTTCTAATACTTTGGTTCAGTTCTATATTTCATAATTTTTACTTGTTTGGCTTCTTTTTAGACATATGTATCATGATTCATTTATATATGCATTCTCTAGTTGTTTATTATTTTCAGTCATCCGTTGTTTACTATTATATTCCATTATTACTGCTTCCACTATTGATATCTATTTTACTTCCACTGTGTTACTCTAACAATGAAGAGATAGTTTCCCCACTATCACATCCAAGTCCCTCACTACTAGTTGGCAGCCTCTGGTGTTCAGGGAACTGCGCTTGAGGCCTTGTGACCAACCAGGTGCGGGGCGCCTCTGGGTTGGTTCTGGAACCGGGACGTTACAAAATTGAATTAGTGGAATTCATTTCTGTTGACTTACAATTTGGAGCCAATATACAGGGATAGGATGGAATAAGTACTTGGTAATAAGCTATTCCTGAGAGTAGCTAAGTCTTGTATAGGTAAAAGCCAATCTACCCCATTTTTTGTAATTTTTCTGGGTTTTCTTTTATTACTGTTGATTTGATTTATCCTTGGGTGATTCACATGTTTTTTTGTTGTTATTGATGATGTTATTAGGGTTCTATTTCTATTGAAACTTGATTATATGACGGTATTCCATCTCATGCATCATATATCCACTTGCTAGAAATCACATGTCGAGCATTCCTGTCACGCCATTTAGGTTGCATCAACGATTTATTTTTTTCATGATAGATGTTGCACTGGATATGCATGTTGTTGTGATAGATGCCTTGATAAAAATACCTTTTTTGATAGGGTATTGGTTGTGTATGGGTTTTTTTTTGAATGAATGCCAAACTATGGTTCTTGAGGAGTTAAGGGACCTCATGAAACAGAATTTGGTGGATCACTGACCTTTTATGCTTTTTTATGACATGTATAAGATTCCTATATTTGATTCACGAGGAGTATGGGGCCTCACGGATCATAATTTGGAACTTAAAAGTTTTTATCAGTTTTTTATGGGCTCCGGAGTAGTTTCTAAGGCATATTGTTCGAAAAAACCTAGAATACATGTCGTGTATTGATGAATACACGCCATGCATTCTTCTTTTCGAGAAGAAACTGTTTTTCTTAAGTACATGCCATGTACTGTATGTACATGTCATGTATTCTCTAACCGTGTCCCAGACTGTGTGCGCAGTAACATGAGGTTTGGAATCATTGGTAAGACACGCCGTGTACCGGAAGTACACGCCGTGTTGTGGAACCGTGTAACCGACCGTGTCACTAACAACACGTGTTAGTTGAGTCTTTTCTATTACACATCTTGTCTATATGGAACACGCCGTGTAGTGTAAACCCAAGAATCCAGTCGTGTCACTAACAACACGGGCCAGAAAAATCCTCCTAGTACATGCCATGTCCATAGGGAACACGTCGTGTTGTGTGCGCTATGAATCCGGTCGTGTCACTAACAACACGGGTCGGTGAAGCTCATCAAGTAGACACAGTTTTTGGCATTAACACTCCATGTCGTTGTGTTCTATGAGTGTTTTGTGGCTTATCATTGTATAAGAACTCGGGAAGGGGAAGAGGATTCAAGTACATGTCCTGTGTAAGGAAAACACACCCTATTTGGGGTGTTACAGAACCTTTTTTGGCAGAAGTACACACCCTTGTGAATGGATTTAAGGAACATTCCATGAAGTAAAATATACCTGTCGTGTATCCATGTTTTAAAAAACATGAATTATTTATTTCCCCTATTCCCTCCTTAATATTCTAGTATTTAGTCCTTGATAATCTTGATCTATGGTTTTTGCTTGACCTTGCAGATTCATGCCACTGATACATCCTCTGGTTGTATGCCAGTTATAGGTAAATGATCAGACAACGGACATGACTGATCAAGGACTACCAGCGGATCCTCAAGTAGTTCCTTACTTGGTTCGAGCCATCATTCCAGACACAGGTGCTGATGCACAGTTCCTAGAAGGTTTCATGAGGTTCATGCAGACCATCCGAGGAGTACCGCATCCTGCCCCATTTATGGAAGAGTTGATGTGGGTTTTCCAACAACATCCTCCTCCAACATTCATAGGGGAAAGAGGACCTCAGGCTGTAGAGTCATGGTTAGAATCCATGTTGTCTATCATCTAGCATCTGGAGACACCTCTAGAGTGGAGGGTCAAGCCCTCCACATAACTTCTTCGGGATTCCTCCAAGAGATGGTGGGATGTGTTCTCACTGGTCGGATTCCAGCAGGTCATGCCTTGGGATGTGTTCCAGCGTGACTTCTATGACTACTTATATCCAGAGATTATGAGGGCTGATCGAGCCTAAGAGTTTATGAGTCTAGAGAAGGGTACTCTTTTGGTTGTGGAGTATTTTTCTCATTTCACTGATCTATAAAACTTCATGCCTATTCTCAGGTATGATGAGTTATTCCTGGAAAGGAAGTTTGAGGATGGTATGATGCATGACATCTGATATCAGATGAACATCTTCTTGTTGAATTCCATCACTTATATTGTCAACCATGAATTAATCACACAGTGAAATTTGTGGGATTCTGGAGTTGTGATCCATGGAGATTCAACATCCAAAGTTTGTATCCCTCTTAATTATAGTAGGAAGTTCCGTAGGGGGTCGTCGTGTGGTAATCCAAGGAGGGGAGAAACTACTTCTAGTTTCCAGGTGGGGTGCTATCAATGTGAGAAGCGCATGCATACAAGGCCATATTGCCTGAGAGACCCAATAGAGTTCCGATATTATGGGAATATGGGTCATCTATAGCTTTTCTGTCAGATATTCTCACCAGCATCTGGTTATAGGGTGTCTTCTATGACTCCTCATTTAGGAGCTGCACCACTAGTTTCTCATTAGAATGGTAAATGGAGTTCTTCCGGCCGTTCAGGCTGAGGTGAAGGTCACAACCATGGTAGTCAGTCACCATGATTTTAGCGACAGTAGGGTGGATCAGCTCAGAGTGGTCAGGTAGGGTCATAGGGCCACTGTTTAGGTCATAATTCTGGGGTGGAGCAGACCCGACAAGAGCAGGATCCCAGACCCTCTACAGTTTTAGGTACGATCTTTGTTGCCTAAGTTTTAGCTTCTGATCTTTTCAATACAGGGGCTTCCCATAGCTTTAAATATGTTGCTATTGTGGAGATCCTTGGGCTCTGTATTATTAATTCTACTGATGTGTTGACATTGTAGACATCTTTGGGGACAATTACAACTGGTGTGTGTTAGTGAAAGGGGATCCCTCTTTAGGTTAGTGGGTGTCATTTCTTTTGGGACCTTTATGTCCTTGAGATGACAGGTAATGATATCATTCTTGGAATGGACTGGTTAGATCCCTTTCAGTAATTTGTTTTATTACTATCATTTTAGGGTGAGTTTCACATCACCAGAGGGAAGATCATTTCTTCATAAGGGATAATGGGATGTGTAGGCGAGCAGAGCGGGACCCAAGCATCATTGGTTGAGAGGATTTATATCCTGGATTTCAAGTATTTGTCTAGATGATGAGTGGACATCTGACATGGGATTTCCTCTCATTGTGGATCATTTCATGGATGCCATTCCACATGACTTTTCATCTTTTCCTTTGGAGCGAGAGGTGGAATTTTTAATAGATCTTGAACCAGGAGCGACACCAATGTCTATCCCTACTTATAGGATTTCTACAACAATGTTATTGGAGCTCAAGAAGCAGTTGAAGGAGTGATGGGAAAAGGGTTTTATCTGAACCAGTACTTCTCCTTGGGGTTCACCTGTCCTATTTGCGTATAAGGAAGATGGTACCCTCAGACTTTGTGTGGATTATCAGAAGATGAACCAGTTGACGGTCAAGAACCGATATTCCTTACTGAGGAATGATGATCTCTTTGATCTACTTCGAGGATCCCAGGTGTTCTCGAAGATTGTATTGAGGTCCAGTTATCATCATTTTCCCATTTGACAATCTGATATACCTCTTACAGCTTTCTGAAGCTGGCATGGTCTATAAAAGTATGTGGTTATTCCATTCGGTCTCACAAATGTGCATGCAGTATTTATGGAAGTGATAAACCGAGTGTTCCATCCATATTAGGATTCTTTTGTGGTCGTTTTCATGGACAATATCACGGTGGACTCTCACACTAAACACAAATATGCTACCCATCATGATATTGTTATGATCACACCGAGAGAGCATAAATTATATGTTTTCTCTCAAAATGACACTTTAGGATGGATCAGATTCACTTCATGGGTCATGTTATCTCGGAGATAAGAGTATCAGTAGACCTAGAGAATGTGAGATCAGTTGTTTCCTGGGATCAGCCGAAGAACCTCTTTGAGGTATAGAGTTTTCTAGAGCTTCTTGGATACAACTGATGTTTCATACAAGACATTTCCTGCTTAGCAGCGCCACTTATGGGCTTGACTAAGAAGGGTGAAATGTTCTTATGGTAAGATTCTTGTCAGTCAACATTTTAAGAGCATAAAGGGAGGTTGACTTTAGCACTGATACTAGTATTGTTAGAGTCGGTCAAGATATATACAATGTAATGTGATGCATAAAGTATCGGGCATAGAATAACCCTTATGTTGGAGGAAGGATTCATTGCATATGGGTCTTGGCAGTTGAGGGCACGTGAGAGAAATTACCTGATGCATGATCTTGAGTTGACTGCAGTTTTTTATGACTTACGCTTTCGGAGATGTTATCTATAGGGAAAACATTTTGTGGATTTCACCGACCACAAAAGTCTCATGTATAACTTAACTCGGTGTGAATTGAATTTGAGATAGATAAGGGGGTTTAATACCTTAAGTAATTTGACATTGAGATTTTCTATATGCCTAGGAAAGTCAACGCAGTGGCTAATGCGCTGAGAAGGACTCAGATATAGGCAGTTCAGGAGGCCAGTAGTTAGTGGCAACTTATGGATCTATTCCCTGAGATGCATTTTGAGATGCATGACAGGCAGGGGAAGACGTTTCTTTCTTCTGTATCTTTTACCTCTATTCTCATGACCGAGTGTGAATGAGGAAGCTATCATATTCTGATGGCCTAGTCCTATGAGAAAGTGTGTTAGGAGAGGACATTGTTTTCAGATTCACCATAGGCAAGGATGAGATCATGAAATTTTTAGGGTGCATATGTTTTTCAGCATACATACACGAGGAGCTGATGTGGGACTTCCACTCCTCAGTTTGGGCAGTTCATCATTGTGTCACCAAGAAGTATCTTGATCTACAACATCGGTATTGGTGGCCAAGTATGATGAAATATGTTGCATGTTTCATGACGAGGTGCTCCACTTGTCAGCAGGTGAAGGCAGAATATCAGCGACCAGCAGTTCATTTGTAGCAGTTACCCATTCCTGATTGGAAATGGAATGATTTCTTGATGGACTTCATGATAGGTTTGTTCAGGTCTCCTTGATTGAATGATGTTTTTTTTGGGTTTTCATTGACAGAATCGCGAAGGTTGCTCACTTCCTTCTAATCAGGGAGACCTTAAGTGTTGATGAGTTGGGAAGGGTGTACATCCGAGAGATTTTACGTCTATATGAGGATCCACACTCCATTGTTTCAGATACGGATACACATTTTACTATTCGAGTCTATAACGGGATTCAGAAGTCATTGGATACATAGGTACATTGGAGTAAAGCATACCACCCCCAGAAAGATGCCCAGTCTGAATGTACGATTCAGGTGCTTGAGGACATGCTTCAAGCATTTATCCTAGATTTTAGAGGTTCTTGGGACAAGCACATACCTCTTGTTGAGTTTTCCTACAATAATAACTTTCATGAAACTATTCAGATGGCACCTTATGAGGCTTTGTATGGTAGGCCTTGCCGATCACCCTTATATTGGATGGAGGCAACAGATGTAGCTATGTTGGTACCTCGTCTTGTCCAGGAGACCACCCAGATGATAGAGTTGATTCGGAAGAGGATGGCTAATGCACAGTCTTGACAGAAGTCTTATGCTGGTCAGTGGAGACGACCTCTACAGTTCGAGGCCGAGGATCAGGTTTTCCTGTGAGCCACATCGAGGGTGGGGTGAAAGAGGATTAGGATACAATGTAAGATTTCATTGAGGTACGTCGGGCCGTTTGAGGTTTTAGAGAGAGTTGGGCCAGTTTCATATTGGTTATAATTACCTCAGAGGTACCTGGATATGCACAGAGTTTTCCTCGTTTCTCAGCTTTGGCGTTACTTCTCAGACCCATCTCACGTTATTCAACCCGAGGAGGTTGAGTTAGATGTGTAAACCTCATTTAAAGAGCATCCTATTAGGGTTGTTTATCACAGTATTATGGTTCTTCATGGCCAGTCTATGCCTCTAGTATGAGTGCTATGGAAGCATGATTATGTATAGGAAAAGACCTAGGAGTGGGATACCAATGTACGATCAAAGTGTCTAGAGTTGTTTGAAGATTATTCTACTACACCACCTTACTAGCGTAATTCATGGAAGAATTTCTTTAATGTGGGATGTTTGTAAGAACCCAGATCTTTTTTTAAGTATTTTTTTCATTTTATTGTGCTTTTGAGAAAAATACGAGTTTCTAGAAATTTTCTAAGTACACCCAATGTACTTTACGAGTACCTGTTGTATACTATATTACCATAGGTAGCAGGGTGCTAGTCATGTAGCAGCCATGCACACGACTGTGTGTGGTGACCTGGAGACCGTTTAATACGGGGGATGGTGATAGCGAGTACACAATGTGTACTTATAAATAAAATGTCATGTAATTTTTTTTAATTAAATGAACCGGGGTCATGTATGATAGACAAAACCATATCATTCTACGTTTGGTATGTCTAAGAGTGAGGGAACAATGTCGATCTTCCTCTGAGATCCTAATCGAACATCTGTTATCTGAATTGACAGTCATTGATTACATTGGGATCGCCTTGTTATGCTATTCCTTCTCCCAGAGCTTCGTTTCTTGGTTCCTCATCTTTTTGAAGTTATCATCAGTTGAGAGTTTTTAACATTTTTGTAGATCTACGGTGTTCAAGGGAAATTCAAGGCTTGAGGTTCACGTATATCGATCCTACCACACCGAGGTAGGTGGATTGTGCCTTTCTGCTGAATTTATTTGAGTTATGTGTGAAAAAGTGCCCAATACCCTTGAACAAGGTATTATGTTTTTACTATTTTAGCCCAGTTAATTTCCTTCCATGCTTGTATACTCGAGAGGAGGTTAATTGAATGGGAGTAGCATTAATTTTTGTGTTTTGGATGTGTTTGACCAAGCATGATTGTTTATGACCGTTTTCTCAAACATATCCTATTAGGATTCCTTGTTTGTTTCCCATGCCTAGTATAGTATGATGGGGTAATGTTTATCCACCATGATGTTATGTTGTAGACTGTTATTCAAGTATTTCATGAGGTTTACTTTTGATGATATACCTTTCCATTCTTGTTTGACTTACACAAGGCCATGAGAACTTGGTGTATTATACCATAGGGAGAATGGATATAAGGGCTTCTCCAAAGTGTCTTTTTTTACTATTACGATGTGATACCATAAGGGTAATTAATTTGCGTGCTTCCTCAAAGTGTGTTGTTCCTCAACGTGGGCCACAGGGGGAATGTGATGTAAGTGCTTCCCTAGAGTGCCTTTAGTTACCAATATGATACTATAGAAGGAATAAACGGGGAGTCCTTCCCAATAGAGCCTATTCTAAAGCTGAACCATAGGGTTTAGAAATTTTGTACATCCAAGTGGGTAGCTTGTGTTTCTAGGTAGGACTAGAGGGGATAGGTTTTGAGTACTCCCATAGGGTTACCTTTTTGTGACTATCTTCTTACTTGATATGTGGAATTTAATGCTTTGAGACTATGGGAATGCTTACTACTGAGTACTTCCTTTTTTACTAATTTTTACTTATTTCATTCCATAAATATTCAATAATGGTTAGGCACAGATCTTTTGGTGGTTTCCTACTAGGATTTGTCTCACACCCTATTTGGGTCATTCTTTTGGGCCCAAATAGATAATATTGTTGTAGTTATTTATAAGGACAAGCACCCTTATACTTTAGGTACTTGACTGCTTTGGAGCTAGAAAGCATGGGACCAAGATGAGGCTTGCGATGCTGAGGAGTTGTTTACTTGTTTTTCTTGTACTTTGGATCACTTTTTTATTTCATCATTTTGACTTGATTGGCTGCTTTCCAAGAAATATGTACCATGATTCATTTATATATGTGTGCTCCACTTGCTTATTATTTTTAGTCTTCCGCTGTTTACTTTTTAATGAAATTATTACTGCTAAAACTATTGATATCTATATTAATTCTGCTATGTTACTCTAGCAATAAGGGAATAGTTTCCAAACAATCACACCCATGGCCCTCCCTGCTAGTCGGCATCCTCTGGCGTTCGGGGAAATGCACTTGAGGCCATGTGACCAACTGCGTAAGGGGCGCCTCTGGGTGGCTTCCAGAACCGGCACGTTACAACCCAATTTTCCCTTTTGTTGTCATTAAACCTTAGTTACAAATTATAGATTCATAGTCCCTTTTAGTATCCTAATACATAAGGGATACATATAAAAAGGATTCCAAATTACTCCCATCACCAATAGAGTATTTATACTATCAAAAACATTATCATCCTATAATCTTATATAACTCTTGAATCCCTTATAATCATTCAAAGGTCTTCATGATCATTTAACCATGATTATCCATATTATTCCATAATACTTGTTTCCTAAAAAATATGAATCATGTCATATGATTCTACTATTTTATAAAACGTTTAATGTAATATTACATACCATTCATATATCATTTTGGCATTCCTCATCTTCAACATTGATGAAATTAGGCATTTATAAAAATATATTTTTATGGTCCTTTTGATCCCATTTGTGCCCCCTATTTTTAAGAAATTGATGTCAATTATGACCATACTCCCCACATTTAAAAAATTTAATTGATAATCTAGTAAAAACTTATATCACTTTCATGGAGTCAACCGAAAGCATCCTTTTTTATTGATGATTATGCTTTAATAAATCCATTACAAAACAGAAAACATCATCCCTTCCCTTTATGAAAATTTTCATGGTTTATCTTCCCACATTATTAATATATGTTTAATTGAATGTATTTTTTCCATATGATCATTGTTACCTGAACATCCAAATGGATCCATTTCTCTTTTTTATGATTCATTAGAAAAAGAACTAAAGATGAAGTGATTAATCATGACTCACAATAGTTGGTTTAGTATAGCCAACTGAGTTATCATTACAGTTACTATTTCTTTTTATTTCATATACATTGAACTATTGCAATTTCCTTCACATCCATTGATACATTTCTACCTGTTGGATCCATCAATGTATTTAAACGAAAACTATTAGTGAGATTATATCAATAAAATCATTATCTATTATCTTATGATCTTGATAAACATTAATATATTATTATTCATGTTATCCAAATATAATTCAATTTAACTAAAATAACAATAAATCTATTTAAAAATGATCACCATTACTGTTATATATAATTTTTAACTTATTATTAAATAACAGCATAACCTATAATGTTGTCCTAACTGGCCTCTGATACCAACAATGGGGCTCCCTGCTTAAAAATTTCATAATATTTCGTTTTGTATATAATTTAAATTATTTCAAATTTATTATACTTTCATGTTTAGTGTTTTAGATATTTAGGCCATAACTATTACATAACCACTCAAATATTACAACAGATACACATATAATAACTATTTATAATTTTCACTAAGAAAAACATCCTAAAAAAACATGAATTCTATTTCTTAGTAAAAATACTCATAACATTAATATTGACATCCTCCTTTCTCTTACCCATTCATATATCCTATAAATTTTTTTGATACTTTAGATGAGCACAAAAATCTCGATAAGGGGTATAAAAAAAGGAATGAAACTGTTTGTCCATTAATAATTTAAAGTCCTGGATACATTTCCATGAAATCATAATTTTCACTCATAAAAAATAAAATGATAAAATTGCCTCATGAAATCATAATATTCTTATAAAAATACAAATAAATAATAAATCATAAAGGTAATTTGTGGAATCCATTTCATTCTTACATTGTATCATTCACAGCTACATAGGGAGTTATCTACACAGTTACATTTGGAATACCCATCACGTTATATTCCATTAATATATAAGTAGAAACCCAACTATTTAACACCATCTCATTACCCAATTCATTTTAGAGCTATCATGGGCTCACATCCCTCAGATTATCAGGGAACCACCCATAGACATACACAATTCCCAAGAACCATAAAATAAACATAACACATAAATATCATAAAAGAGAAATAAAATTTCTACATTGCAATAAATATTTTTTATTTCAAGATATTGATATAATGAATACATTATAAAAACCATATTCAATAAAAAAATAACTGAAATGGGATTATGATATTTATTTTTCTTTTAAAGACATTAAGTCTTATAGAGGGTTCCAAATATCAAATAGTGGTCGTGGAAGCAGAAAATTCATTGTCCCCACATACATTAAAAAACATTCCTTTTCCCGTTTAGTAAAATGATTCATATAAAAGATTTATTTTTAAAGATATTTGAATTAAATTAAATTTCAATTGGTTTGATTAAACATTTAATTAATGAAGGTGGGGTATAACTTCAAAATATGCGTCAATGAATGAATATTAGATGAACTCCCTTAACATTAGTCTGACTCGTCACTTATTATATTTATAATCCTGAATAATAAAAATAGGTTAATTCATATTTTATTAAGAAACTTTTTCATTTTTATTAATCATTTTATATAACTTATAAAATGTAATAAATATTAATTTATATTTTATGTTCATATGAGATGTTTTGTAGATATTCTGTATTTCAGCTGAAAATAAACATCATATTATTTCAGTAGTTCATGTGGTCATAATTCCATTAAATCCAAAATAATATTCAGTACATAATAATAAATTTATTATTTAAATCATACCATTATATCCAATCAGAAAATATGGCTTTGAAAAATTAACAATGTTTCCATCATAGAGACGTTAAGTCAAACTTACACATGTGGAACTGTTTCATTTTTTAATGATCATTATAGAAAAAATATATATATTGTTTTATTCATATAGAATTATTATAATATCATTTATAAAATATTATTAATTTAAATATTATTATATTTATCATATATTTGATGTGTTGTAGATGAATGAATCAAATCACTGTATGGAGATGATAGTTCACACATACGCACAAATGACGTTATAGATTCTATGTTCATGTAAAGTAATAACGTAACTGATATATTATTATATAATAATAATAAATATGTAATTATTATCATATATTAACATGTATTCCATAATTATAACTAGTCATGACAAGTGGTAATTAAAAATGAACTATATCGGTTATGAAGCAGTAGTCTGTCATAAATGCGAATGAAAAGTCTATTGCACGTATGATCAAATTGGAGATGGATTTAGTTGATGAAAAAAAAATCTCAGTATATTTTTGATTTTGGAGTTATTATCTCATCATGGTTGTATAATGTTATGAAGAAATGGAATAAATTATAAAATAGATAAACTAAAAAAATGTTTCATTTTTTCGGACAATCACCTTTTCATCATACCTTAACATCTATAAAGAGGGTGTTATAACTAAAATAAAAATACTAAAATGTAGAGAGGTATTATTAGAATGGGTTTGGTAAGAGTGTTTCTAATTTAAAATGATATTGAAATGTTATTAACATAGATGAATGGGTTCCCTTTTATAGGAGATGGGAGGGGCAGTCTGGTAATTTTCAAAAGTATTAAATTTATATAAAATTATTTTCTACTCCAAAGGGATTAAAAATGATTTAGTTAGAATATATAATGAGGATGGGTCAATATATAATCTTGGAATTTAAATTATTCATCTTTGGATATTTTTATTGCTAATCCTTTTTGTTATAACCCTTATAATTCGTGCCATTTTATTATGTAATTTCCAATTTGAGAGTTAAAATAATTTCCATAATTTCTCAAAAGACCAAATAACGTGTAATTAATGAAATATTAGGTTCTATCTCAAATATTTGGCATAAAAATTGATTTTTAAAATGTTTATAAAATTTAATAAAATATTTTATATTTTAAAATACCAATAATGTCAATTTTGACACTATTCATTAGTTGACTTTTTGTAAAAAAATCATAACACCGAGATATGGTGAAAATGTATTTTAAAGCATAAAAAATATGTATAATTCATAAAAAAATATATTTTACTCAATAAATTGTCTCAAATTGTATTTAATTTCATATTTATAATGTCATCTATCTGATTCATTCATTAATTAATAAATTACTACATTGTAATTAAGTCACCACTTACTATAATTATTTATTTCCTAAAAATTATAAATAATTTACCATGATATATGTAATAATTTATATCACTGATTACTCTTTTTAGTAGAAGATACCACTTATATAACACCATGTTAAAATTATTTTAGTAATAAGAGGAATCATTATGACAACTTGGTGTTTACATTAAATAGAATGTTATAAATGTCATATTCTCACCTAAGTGGCTTTCAAATGACAAAATTTTGGCCAAATTATTTTCTTTGGTCATTAATACCTCATCCAATTATATTATTAAAAGTTATATGTAATTTATATAATATTTAATTTATTATTTTTAACTGTTAAATACCGTATTTACCCATAATCGTGCTAATAAAAAATTTATTAAAGTTAATATTAATAAGGTAAAAAAATAAAAGGGACATATTTACATAAATTGGAATGTATGATTACAAATATGGAATAAATATTTCTAAATTCCAAATAATAAATTGGTATAAATTATAAAAAACTAATCATGTTCATGGAAAGAGAAAAGAGGGTTTTAATGTAACATATTCGACAATTGAAATAGTTTTAAACTGAAATTACAATATGAAATTGAATATAATTAAGTAAATGTGATAAAATGATAAATAAATATTATAAATATAACATCAAATAAATAAAAATGGTAATATATTAGTTTAAATAATTTATATTAATAAATAGTTTTGAATTAAAATGTTTAATTTTTCATTTTTCATTAAAATTTTATTTTTATCAAAAAAAATCAACCAATGTAAATTTTCATCCACCGATTCCAAAATAAGAATTTTATTTTTCAATATAGAACTTATAGATGTTTCAAAACATAAATTTAAAATGGTATCTCTATAAAAAAGGCTGTAATTTTTTTTTCAAATATACATATTTTGTTCTTAAAATATGATTTGTTCATGTATGTCTTGTAGATTATATCAATTTAATCCTGCAGGGCTAATTTGATTTATTTTATAAACATAATTATCAACATTTATTTAGTTTTCATAAAAACACATCTTCTATATTGCATCGGATTTTATTCATTTTTTATTTAATTATTTTACCAATGAATATATATATAAACATTTTTAAACTATATTTGCATAATTTAATTAATATATTTCATTATCTCCATCTAAATTTGTAATAGATGGACCTTCCTAGTACATTAAGTTTTCAAAATCCAGTGTTTGTGGTGTTTTGGGAGTCAGCAACATGAAATTTGAAGAGATTTCCAAAATTATAGCTTTTCCAAGGGTAGGACATTTCTGTGAAAATGTGTTGGTATGTTGAGGAATCGATAGGTCAGGGAATTGGTTAGTGGATGTGTCAGTAGGTTAGGGTGTCAGTAGGTTGATGCATCAGAATATAATGGCATCGGTATATCAAGGCTTCTGTAGGTCAGGGAATCAGTAGGTTGATGTGTCAGTAGGTCTAGGTGTCAGTAGGTTTGGGAATCAGTGAGTTACGGTGTTGGTATGTCAAGAAATTAGTTAGTCTGACTCTCAATAGGTCATGGTGTTTGTGGGTCAAGGATTTGGTTGGTTAAGGCATTGGTAGGTTAGGGGGTGAGTTAGGGCATCGGTAGGTCGAGACGTATGTATTCCAGTCATCGTTGAGTAAGGCGTTAGTGAGTCACATCGGTGACTCAATGTTGGAGAGTCGTTTAGGTGGCTTAGCATTGGTGGGTTTTCCATCAGTGAGTCAGGTGTAAGTGACTCACTATTTGTGACACGTCTCGATGACTCAACCATCCGTGGGTCCTTTTTAGTTTTTCCAAGTTTTTTTTGTTTTTCTCCTCATACATTTTATTTTCTATAAATCCAATTTAAATAATTGTGAGAGAATATTTAACGGTGTTTCAAAGGATATTAATTATATCGGTAATATCCTAACACTATCAAGAATTTGAAATCATCAAACAGATATTTATTGAAAGTGATTCGACATTAATATCCCTTGAAACTATTTCCCTTTATTTATATAGATCTCATCCCTTAAAAATATAAGATCCTCATTTCCATTGAACCCTTCTATTTCATCTTTGTGTACCAATAACCTTTCTTCCTCGAGGAGTCGCATATGTGTTTTGTCTTTTATTCATGAATTCTCTCATGCCACTTGTGCAACCCCCTGTTTTTGGTACAGTGCGTAATTGTTGAATCTCTATTGTTCTAGGTAGTGATTCTATCATATCTCTTTCTTTTGTGCTTCGTGCGGGGTGGGTGCACTCATATCCCCATGTGAATAAAGTTGGAACCAAACTAAATAGATTTAATAAGAATTAATAAATGAGGGTACAAGAAGATTAATAAGATGATTACTTTGTTTTATATGTTATCTCAGATCCCTTTTGGGAATTATATGGGTCGTATTCTTCTGAAAATTGGGGTCAGTGGTGGTCTCGGTTTAGACATCGTACTCATGAATACTTGTTTTCAATCTTTTTTTGAATGATTTTAAATAATGAAACTAGAATAATCATGTTTAACCTGATAAATAAATGGATTCCCCATGAATTAACTTATTTTATGGTCACCCCTGAGTAATGATAGTGGAATTAATTAATTAGGGTTGCTAATTCTGAATACACCTTTTTGTTTGTGTGGCTATGTTTTGTGTGGTTCGTGTATTAGATGTGGGTTGGAGTGTTGTTTTGTGTATGGGTGGTCTGGGTGGTGTGATAAAATATCTATTTGAGATATTTATTTATTTTATTATGTATGAACTTGTTATGTAGTTTGATTACATAAATGTAGTGGTTGGGCACCTCGTTTCAGGTTTAGATTGGGTTTTTTTATTACTGGGAGTGTTGTGTGTTGTGTTGATGTCTTGAAGGGGGGATTCTAAGTGTGTTTGTGATAAGGGGTGTTGGGGGTTTTCTTATTGAGAGGAAGGATAAGTATGTATTACATAGAATAATGATGGTGGTAGTGTTTGAACATGTGTTAATGAAAGGGGACTGTTCAGGGGGACTGCAAGCTGGTTTAGTTTTGTTTTTTGTTAGATATGGTGATTTTCATGCAGTGGGGCTACTGGGGAAGATTTAGGAGGGTTGATTTTGAATAAGGATAGTGTCACCTACCGTGTTCCTTTCTCACAGAGTTTCTAGAGACGTTTTTGAATTGAGTTTGAGGTGTGGTGTTACTTATGGTGTGTTGTTATCATTAGTTTCCTTGGTAGGGATATAATAACCATTAAATGCATGAAGAATCCAAAATGATTACATGTCAAGTAGATTTATTTTATCAAATCGGTATGTAACTTTCCTTCATTGTGATAAATGAATTTAGAGGGAGCAGGATGGGTAGTTTTTTGGGCTGGTTGCCTGTTTTGGAAAATGATAGTTTTGGACGAGTGTCTGGTACATATATAAACATGTGGCTTCTTTTTATTTCTATATGCACCCCACCTATGTTGATCACTACATTCCGAACACCCCATTTTTAATGTGGAGTATATCCTTTCTCAACATCCCGATGGGAGGATTGATTGCTTGTTATTGGCTCTACTCTGCTCCCTCTTCTTGGAATTGGTAGCACTAGAATCTTTTGGAAGGATGTGGTGAAATTGTGAGGCCCATGTGACTCTGGGAAAGGTATTTTCCCAAGTGTCTTTAGTGAGAGATATATTGTACTTTCCCATGTGTTTTTGGGATGAGTTTGTGGTTTAGTGGACCATGATTCTTCTGGCGGGGTGTGGTGTGGGAAGGTTGTGACAGTTGGGCTTGTGGAAGAGAGAGGTAGTGTCAGGATGTTCTTGATTAGGGATGAGTAGTTAATGAGTGGGAAGTGGTTCAAGGTACCCAAATATTATTGTTCTTACTATTTACCTTAAATGAGTTGCTTTTTTTTGTGAGAATTCCTTGGTGGGGTTGGGGTGGATAGTTTACCTTGTTAGGTAATTTTTTGTTTATTCTATTTTTATCACATGGGAATTTGTATGCTTATCCCACTTCTGTATGAGGTAATTTGGTTTTTTCTATTGTGAATAATTGTATGATCACCCTATTTATATAAAACTATTCACATTTATACATGAATATTATATGGACCATGCATTACATTACTACCTCAAGCATCGAGATAGTTGTTATGTCACTGTATGGATGGTTTTTTTGGTATTTCCTTATTGATTTTCATTATATTTCTATTTGTTTTACTTTAAAAATATATATAGCTTAAATTTTAGTTTCTTATATATTTATTTCTTGGAGTTTATTTGAGGATGATACATATTATCTCCCGATTATGGTACTATTAAAATGTTAATGCCTCCTATTTTATGAGATTTAAATAACCTTGTTGATGGTCACCACCTCGGGGCCTATTGGAGGAATGATTCGGGGGGACATTATCACTTTTTTACCCTTAAGAATGAAGACCATGAAACTTTTCCTTCCCTTCCATCATATTGTAGAAGGATGTTCATCCCAGAATGGTATTAGATGTGATGGTGGAGAGATAGGATGAATTTTCGAGCTAGGCATATAGATGATTTCATGTGATAGTTGGGAAACAATGGTAGATAAATATGGTGCATGACATAGGACCGGGAAGACCTACTAGGACAAGTGGTTTTAAGGCCCCCCATGATCCAATACTAGGACTCTTATCTTACAGACCAACCTTGTGAGAATACACTATCTATGGGGTAGAGACCCTAGGAAATGTACATGGATTATCATGACTTCAGTTAATGTTCGTTTCAATATTTTTTGGGAAATTAAGATTAAAAATGAGTAAAAATTAATCCTAAATAAATTCTATACTTCTCAAACATAAGTTTTCCTTTTTTAACATTCTTATTTGGCACCCAATCAATTTCCAAAAGTGGCTCATGCAGTGGAGGCAGAGCAAGCTGAACCAGTAAACTGATGGAGGTTTAACCCCTTGTAGGTGGAGATTTGTGGTAGAATAATCTTCATTGTTTCTAGAGGCAGGATTTAGGAATGTATGAAGCCAGTGTTTCTGATACCAAGATGGATAGATGGCTTGAGGATCTGGTGGTCACTGTTAACTTTATCTAAGCTCCAATAGAGCACTAGGGTCCGTTGGTAGTTGGTAAGTTAAGGGGAGCTACACGTTAATGGTAGATGCTCAACCTGGGGGAGAAGAAGGAGACTAGTATTCTATGGAATGTTTTTTAGAAGGAGTTCTAGTTGGAATACCCTTGTTCCACAAAGAAGGAAGGGAACAATAAGGATCTACACAACCTCTATAATGGTAGGTTGATAGTATAAGAGTTCAATATCTTGTTCAAGAGTCTTTGATTCATTTCTTCAGATATCCTTCTGGATGAGGATTCATTGGAGAGATATTTAGTGGATCCACTTTTTCCTTATCACTAGTATTCAACTACTCCCTTCACAATTCCATCATACATAGAAATTTAAAAATGGATGAGGTAATGGAAAGGATGAACACATGATGAGTTTGACTGTGAGAGGAGGTCCATAAGAGTTCTTCAAAAGGGGGTGGCAGTTAATAGAAGGTTTCAGACGTTAGGACCTTCCAGGTTTCAGCCAATGGGTAGTCAAGCCCAACAGTTTCAGTTCTGAGTTTCTAGTCCTCGTCCTTTTCACGCAGGCTTGGTACCAAGGAGTTTCACTTGTGGAGAATGTGAGAACCTTCACAGTCAGTTCCCTTTTTGATCTCAATATGGTGGAGGTGGGAAAGATCACCACCCATCGTAGAATCATTTATCAAAAATTCCTTTTCATCAGTAGGGACAACTTGCTCTTTCCCCATGGAGGGGGGACATATTAGGCGGAGGCCGACGTCAGTTTTTTCCTTAGGATCCTAGACATATGCATGGTTAGGGAGGAGTTTGACATCAAAGGGGAAAAGAATCCGGGAATGGTTAGTTTCACATCGAGATAAATCATTTCATGTAGGTTTAGTGGTCGTTAAAAGTATGATTGTCTTGTTTAGTACTCTTTTTGTGCCTTGTTTTATTCAAGTGCTACTCAAATCATTGTTTCATCCAGTGTAACCCATGTTCTAGGAATGGATACCCAAACAACTTCTAGTCCCTTGGTGTTAAGTACATCAGTCCGAGGTCAGACCACAATGTTTGATGTTTTCTAGGGATGTAGACTGATGTTGGGGCCACACCAGCCCAGTGGGGATATCCTTTTTTTATAGATGAATCCATATAGTGTTATCTTCATCATCGACTGGATTTTCTATGTGTGTGTTGTTATCATCTACTTCCAAATAAGAGTTTTGTTTTTTGAAAAGGATTCCCAATGTGTGGTGGTCATTGGGGGGTGGAGTTTTCTGATGGATAGTCGGGGTTGGGATCCATTTCATGACTTGTTGATCGAGCTGTCAGTATAATCAGTAGATGTTGGGGTGGTGGGGGTTCCCAGAATCGTTGGGGAGTTCTTTTGTGTTTTCCAGAAAGAGGTTGTGACTCTTCCCTATCGACGTGATATGGAGTTTGGAATATATTTACAACTTGGTTCTAGTATGATTTTGATGGCTCGTTATTAGATGGTGACTTTTGTGCTATGGGAGTTGTGGATCCAGATTAATGATTTGATGAGTAATCCCTTTAACTAGCCCAGTGTGTTGTTGTGGGGTGCTCCATTCTTATTCTCAATGAAGTCGGATTGTGGTCTAAGGTTGTCCATATACTACTTATAGTCAAATTAACTGATGGTCAAGAACTGTTACCACCTCCCAAGGATAGACAATATTTTATACTAGTTGAGGTTTGAAATATGGTTTTATATTATCGATCAATGGTCTTGGTATCACCAATTGTGGGTGAAATAGGGTGACATCACAAAAACTTATTTCAGGTGTAGGTATGGGCACTTGGACTTCATGGTTATGTCTTTCAGCATTAAGAAAACACTGAACCTATTCATGGAAAATATCAACTCCATTTCCATGACTTCCTTGATCGGTTAATTGTCTTGTTCATCGATGAAATATTGATGTACTCGAAGCCAAATCATGTACATACCAAGCATCTTAAAACTATATTGGAGTTTCTTTGATACCTTCATCTCTATGAGACGTTTATGAAGTGTAAATTTTTCCCATGAGAGGTCCAGTTCTTTGATATGGGGTGTCTCAACAGGGTGTAGTAGTGGACCCATGAATGCTCGAGGTAGAAATTTCATGGGAATCATTAAAATATGGGGAAAAGGATAGCATTTATCTTTGTCTAGTAGACTATTAACGAGGATTCATACGTGATTTATCTCAAGTAGCATCTTTGTTGAAGGCTCTGACTATCAAAGGAGATGTTTTTTGGTTAGAGAGTAGTTCCAGGTAGCATTTTTCTATCTTAAGGGTTAGCTGGCCAGTTCTCTAGTGATCAGGTTTCCAGAGGAATGGGCAATGTTCAAGGTGTTTTGTGATTCTTCCAGTTCATTCCTAGGGTTTATGATGATGTATTAATAGGGAGTGATCTATTATGAGTCGAGTTAGTTATTTACCTATGAAGGTGACTATGCCACCCATGATATGGATCTAGTAGCGATCGTTTTGGTAGTAAAGTTGTGGTGGAATTACCTCATTGGATAGTGATTTGTGGTCTTTATCTATCACAAGATAATGAGGTATATATTTTCATTATGATATTTGAACTTACTATAACGAAGGTGGATAAAGTTTCATTAGGACTACAATTTTGATATATCATTCAATTCAGGATAGTGTAATTTTTTGGGCGATGCTTTGGGTAGTAAGTAGCATAAGGAAGTTATTTGGGAAATTGAAGATTCTTGGAGAGTAACAGTGGTGTTGGATGTCTTTCACTTAAATGCATTGATGGATTTGGGTAGAGGTTGTCTATATTAGATGATTGTGCAGTCACCTTTATGGCATCATGTGAAGGTGTCCCAATGGAGGGACTTAGAGGAAAATGTAATTCATGATTGTATTGACTAGGTTGATGCTCCTAAGGGATGGTTAGAGGATGGTCAGAATCGAATAATGTTCGTTTAGAAGCTATGTGTTCCAATATTGACGTTTGAGGAATTCTCTACAAGTTTAATGGACCACTCATAGTGTTATGACCAAGAGTTTCTAATATGTACTATGTCTTGAGGGAATAGTTCTGGTGGCTCGGGATGAAGTGGTTGTGCTGAAGTTTTTAGTGATGTGCATTCTGTGCTAGTAAATGAAGGTTTCGAACCTTGTTACTAGGGGTTATTTCATCTGTTAGATGTCCCTAAGAGGAAGATTTATGAAATATCAATGGATTTATTCACAGGTTTACCTATTGATCTTGGAGGATATGATGTAATTAGGGTAGTAGTGGATTGGCTTATGAGATCTTATCACTTTTTAGCAATCAAGGAGTTTAGCGATGTAGATTCAATAACCAAGAGGTATGTGGATGAGGTGGTCCGGTTACGTGGTGTTTTGATATTCATCATCTCAGATCTAGATACGTGTTTTACCTTGTGTTTCTGGAAGTGATTAAATCATTCTATTGGAACATAGTTATGCCTTAGCACTACTATCTATCCTCAAACAGAAGCACATATAGAGAGGACTCTCCATATGATGGAGGACATGTTGGAGGCATGTGTTCTAGACATTGGAATATCATGGGTATGACACTTTCGATATAAATAATTCTCATTCAATAATCTCTATGACTCTTCCATTGACATGGATATATTCAAGGATTTATACAGATGGTTGCTTCATTCACCTTTATGCACAATAGAATTTGGGGAGGATGTTTTTATTTGACCTGACATGGTGCATAGTATGATGGAAAAGCTGCATCTTGACTATGTGAGGATGAAGACAACAAATGACTGACATAACTAGTATGTCGATCATATGAGAAGTAATTTAGATTCCGAGGTTAGGAACATGTGTTCATGAAGGTTTCCCCTCAATTTGGGTAGCAGAGATTCAGTATAATGGGAAAAAATTCTCCCAGGTTCATTGGACCTTTCAAGGTGTTGGGGAATGTTGGAATCATGGCATACCAGTTTCCATTTCTACCAAATTTCAGTAGGATCGATGATGTCTTTCATGTCTCCCGTCATTGTATGTCTCTTCATGATGACTCCCATGTCATTGAATTGGGAGAGTTGGATATCAAGTATTTCACAATGTTCATGGAGTGGCTAGTTGAGATCCATGATCATTGGGAGAAGGTGTTTCATATATGGACCATTCCAATATGTTATGTGTTGTGGAGGAATGGTGTAATAGAGAAGTTTACATTGGAGAAATTCATATTAATTTGTGCCCAATACCCAATGTTGTTTTTAGTATTGGTTGTGTGTTTTTATTTGGGATGTGGTGCTTAAACAATGATTGTTTTAAGATGTTTTGATTCTTTCTTCTTTAGTGTTTGTTGAAGTCTTAATATGTCAAAAAGAGGAAACCAGATTCTTAATCAAGATGAATTAACTAATATGTGATTAAACCTTTTCGCGAAAGTCAGTGTCACCCAAAGTGGATAGTATCTTAACATAGAAGAGGTAATTCTATAATTCATTTGTCCGGACATTTGGTTATTGTGTAGGGTATCTTGTGTATGTTGGGGTTTACAGATGTGGTGGGAGGTGTTAATAGATGTTTAGGATTCACTCTATCTTTTGAACAATACTTGGGGGCTTTATCCTTGAGAGGTATCTTAAAGGGTGGTTGTTCAAAACCCTCATTCATCTTGGTATGTTTTGGAATTCTCATGCCTGATAATTGTTTGAGAGGTATTTTATTTAATGGCCCAAAACTCCTTGGTCTATTACTTTATCAAAATCTAGTTTTTTGGATGCTCAGGGAGTCAATTACAACTCTTTTCATGATTATTCCAAATTACAATTTTTAAAATAGTAGGACACATCAATGACTCAGGATCAGTAGGTCGATGCATTTGTATGTTAGGGTATTTTTGAGTAGTGGAATCGGTAGGTCAGACCACTGCTAGTTTGAGACATCGATAGTCCATTATGTTGGGAGGTCGAGGCATCAGTAGGTCAGGGTGTTGGTAAGTGAGGGTTTCAGATGGTCGAAGAATCTGTAGGTCGAGGTGTCAGTAGTACAGTCCGTTAGTGAGTTTGGACATCGATAGGTCGAGGTGTCAGTAATTTAGGGTGTCCGTAGGTCAGGGTTTCAATTGGTCAAGGAGTCGGTAGTTCATGGCATTGGTAGGTCAGGGCGTCAATGATTCAAGGCATTAGTGAGATAGATCATTGGTAAGTTGAGGCATCTGTAGGTCGAGGCATCGGTAGGTCAGTCGTCAGCGAGTCACACATCAGTAAGTTGCATCAGTGACTCTCTATCGACAAGTTGCATTGGTGACTCACTATCGGTGATTTATGTTAGTGGTCAAAATTGATGTCCCATCTTTCAATGATTCAGGCATTAGTGACTCGTTTTCTGTCACTCGTGTCAGTTACTCACCCATTGGTGATTAATTTCGAGTGTTTTTCAAATTTTTTTAGTTTCAACACCTCTTAAGTATTATTTTATGTAAATTGAATTTGAAGCCTTTTATGAGTGTTTCTTATGGATTTTGAATGGAAATTAAATATATTTTTAATATCTTAACTCTCCTGACACAATAAAATATTCAAACTCCATGGTCTGGACCATGATATGACTTTAATGGACATTTAACCTATTTCCATTCTGTTGATATAGGATATAGATTTATATATGCAAAATATTCTTTTCTTTTGAAGCCTTATGTTTCCTCTTTGTGTGATAAGAACCATTCTTCTTAAAGGAGTCTCATATTTGGTAGATCATTTTTCCTTGGAGTCTTTCTTGATATGTGCATCAAACCCTTTTTTGCACAAAGTGGAAGTTTTTATCGTCTATTTTTCTATTTAGGGTATACTTTATCTCCTTTACTTTGTTCATCACGCGGGGTGGGTGTACTCATGTACCCTCATGAATATTGTTGGACCCAAACATAATGAAGATAATAAAGAGTAATAAATGATGGTTTGTGAAGATAATAATGATTACTAATTTTTTTAAAGGATATCCTTTATCCATGTTGTGAATTGTATGGGTTGTGTTCTTCTGAAAATCATGTCCATTGGTGGTCCGTATTTTTTAACCATACAGGTTAATACATGTCGTTAATCTTCGTTTGAATATCTATGAACATAAAAACATGATTAATCTTGTATAATCGATAAAATAAATGGATTACCTAGGAATTAACTTGTTCTGTTACCACCACTTAATAGTGAAAGTGAAATTATTGAATGAGGGTTGATAAATCTGAATACACCTTTTTGTTTGACGTCGCTGTGTATGGATATGTTTAATCCTGTGTTTAATGATGATCATGTGGTGATATGGTTGGGAGTGAAGTTCTATGTATGGGGTGGTATATTTGGTGTGATAAAATCTCAGGTAGATGAATTGATTGATTATGCAATGTATTAACAATTTATGTTGTGGGAATACATCTCGGTAGTGGTTGGGCAGTGGGGATAGAGGTTCAAGTGGTGTATTGTTTTTATTTCATGGAATTTTTGGTGTCGTGTTGTTGTTATGCAGTGGGGATGCCCAATGTGGTTGTGATGAGGTTTGTTAGGGGTTTCAATGTTGAGAGGAAGAACATGGAAACATTACATTTATGAATGATGGTGGGTGTGGTTGAATTGGTGATCAAGAAAGGGGAGTCTGTAGTGGGACTTAAATTTTTTTTGAGTTTTGATGATTTTCTATATGTGGTGATTTTCATGTAGTAGGGATGTCGAGGATGGTTTAAGAGGGGTGATATTGAAGATGGATAGTATAACCTTGATTGGTCCTTTATCCCGAAGATTTCAGTTAATTTTGTGAAGTAAGTGTGGGTTGTTTTGTTACTTTTGGTTTTCTATGTCTGTTAGTTTCCTGAGTAGGGGTGGTATAACTAGTAAATGTGTACTAACATAAAAATGAGTTAATGTTAAGCGTATTTATTTTATCGAATTTGGAAGTGACCATAGTTCATTCTATTATGTGAATTTAGAGGATGAAGTAAATTATGTTTAGTGTAGGCTGGTTAATTGTTTTTAAAGCCCATTTATTAGGCGACGTGTTTGTACTAATAAATATATATACATGTAGTTACATTTGATATCTATATGAACCCCACCCATGTTGAGCACTACATGCTGAAACCCCCCATTTTAATGGGGGATGGTGTCCTTTTACAACATCCCAATGTTAAGATCGATGGACTGTTATTGGCTATTCTATACCCCCTCTTATAGGAATTTGTAGCTCTAGAATCTTAGGGAATTTTTTGATGCATATGTGAGACCCAGGTGACTACAGATAAAGTGTGTTTCCCAATTTTCTTCTGGATGATATATATTGTAATCTTCTAGGTATTTTTGAGATGAGGTTTTGGTATGGTGGGCTTGGGGTCCTCGGGTGGGATGTCGTGTGGTATGTGTCCCTGGTGTGTGCATTAAGGTTGTAGTAGTGGGTCTTAAGGAAGATAGTGGTAGATTTAGGATGTTCTATTTTAGGTGTGAGAAGTTAACCAGTGGGAAGTGGTGTGGGGTAGCCAAATATCACTTTTTTTACTATTTAACTTTCATGCCTTCTGTTATATGTTGGGCATGCCTAGGTGTGGCTTTGGTGGATAGTATACCTATTTTGAAGATTTTTATTTTCTGTAGTTTTTCTCACAGTGGCATTAAAATGATTCTCCAATTTTTTCATGAGTGACATTGGGTTTTCCTACTAAGTATACATGTATGCTCACCCTATGTATATAAAACCATATTCAGGTTTCTAATTAGATTACATGGACCATGATAGACATTACAAGTCATGTGTTGGGATATTATTTGTGTCACTTTTTAGATTGTTCTTTTGGTATTTACTAGGATCATTTGTTTGTATTAATAGAAGTCTTAAATTAAACATAAAATTGGGTGGATTTCTATTTCATTATATATATTTGACTTTGAATTGTTTTGAAGTTGATATATCTTCTATCCTGGTCATGGAAACTATAAAATGTTAATGACTTATATTCTGTGATATTTGAATACCCTTGGTGTGGGTTGGAAAACTAGGGCCTATTGGAGGTGGGATATAGGGGTCATTATCTCCTTTTCATCTTGAGGAATGAAGGTCACGACACATTTCAATCCCTTCCCCCATCTTGATGATGTAGGGTCGTGGGATAATAGATATATGGTTAAAATCATATTAAATAATCACATTAACATGTTCATTTAAGATAAATGTCTCGTATCTTGTATGCTATGAAATGTAGTGTTTCCTTTTAAAATTGGAGATGTCAAATTCCCTTAGTAAACAAGTTCTCTAGATCCTACTCACTAATTAGAACATTTCATTCATGTAAATTCATTATGGTTTTAGAATTTATTGTACCAATATGCATGATACTTTTCATATAAATTGTATGGTACTTTGTTATCTCATTTTAAACACATTCCACCACCATGTATCTACTTTTCATTCAGTTCACGTGATCCATAAAAATAGTGTTTCCATTTATAAACTCGAGATCTTAAATTCCCTTAGTAACAAATTTTTTTAAATCTAACTCACCAATTAGACCATGTATTTCATGTAAATAGATTGTTTTTTCATAATTTATCACACAAATATGCATGACACTTTTCATACCAATAGAATGTTTTATTATTCTATCATTCAAAATGAATTCCATCAACATATGTAGATTTTTCATTTAGTTTACATGTGCCATAAAAAAATTTCAAATTCCTATGTACTCAATATTCCATATAGAAATAAAATTATTCCATAAACCTAGGATTTTATAGAAACATTATTATTGCATAAAACACTTTATATTTATTTAAAAGATCACATTTCCTTTAGAATAACCATATAAGAAACTACCCCTATAATATGAACCTTAGCAAATTCTCTAGAAACATAATTTCATTTATATTATATTCCTTAATTTCATTGACATAAAACTCCAATATCAAGTTATCAAGACTCCTTCAAACTCGTGACCCATAAAACCAAACCTACACCATCCACTTGACCATTTTAGGTTTATATGAAATTGATATAATTTTTCTAAATTTTAATTACCAATAAATTATATATATATATATAATGAATACGTCCAATCATTTCTTGGTGAAAAAATGAAACGCCCTATATACCAGATGACTTCCTAGGGATCTTCACTCTTAAACTACCTCTGATTACCGTCAAACACCATATGGTAGAGTATACCCAATATTCAGAATAACATAATACACTATTTAAATTTTTTGATTTATAATTCTTATAGTAATCTCTATTTATGATTAGTTCTTAAATCTCCCCAAACACTATGAAATTCTTTATTCTCAAATTACTCACAGTGGTCACCATACCATCTAATGATTTGGATAGTGGGGTTAAAATAATATAATACCACATGCCTTTAATAAAATTACCTATAAATGACTATATCTAAATCTATATTAGGTATAATTAATAATTATTACCTAATATAGACCATCCTTTTGACATAATCGAATAGAAATTTCATCATAATATAAAAACATTGTTCATCATGCATTATTATAATACTTGTTCACAATAATGGCCATTGAATATGCAGTTGTTACAATATCACATCTGTTGATGAGAATATTCCATGATTACATCATCATTAATAATAATAGTTCCCTGTTATTATAAAATATCAATTCATTATTTCACATTGAATTAAGACTCTTCCTAATCAATAAAACATCTAGATCCTTTTGTATTTGGTGTTTCTCTACCTTTGTCTTCAAATATATAATTCAGGATCAATAGATCATTCCATACAAAACATTACCACATTCTATTAGATATTATAAATATATAAGACTCCAAAATAATTTCATATGTGTATAGGATATGTAATCATATTCATGCACATAAGGGATTCATAATATGAGATATACAAATGAGAATCATACCAAAAAAATCATATAATAATGAGTCATGGAATAATACCTAGATGTTCATAAGAGATGAATAAAAAATTTAACAAATATTGTGATCTACATGAGAATAAATTTTTTGTATGTTAATTTCAAAAATGGTGTCATTAAGTACATCATATTCCTAATAAAATAAAAATTATTTCAAGGATACCCACCAAGACAATCATCGTATATTAGGATTAGGATAAACACATGTAATACAACATAAATCATGGGATAACCTATTATATACCACCTTTTGGGATTGGGATAACATCACATGTAACAAACTATAGGCTTGGGATATCCACTCATGTACCAACTTTGTGATCATGACACATTAATCATTGTCGAATATATTGGTGGGGTGTATCCAATCCCATAATATATATAAATGTATTCTATAAGATTTTGAGAACATATATCATTTTAAAATACTTTAATCTAAGGAAAAGGATGATAGTTTCTTCCAAATTTCATCATTATAATCATAAAAAATACATTTGATGAACAAATATTATAACATTGGATTACATCCCTAATAAATCATAGGATAAATCGAATCATGTTTTCATATAAGAAAATATAATTAAAATACCACTAAATCATTTCATAAGGAAAATATATTTTTAATATTGAAATCTCTTATTTAAAATATTTATATTTCCAAAATATTATAGAAAATATTTTATTCAAAAATCAACATTGAATCTTATTCAGAAAGATTAATTTCAAATAGTAGAAATAGTGGTGGGAAAAATTAGTCATTGAATGTATGTAAACTCAAATACGCCTTACAGTTTTTTTAAATAAAAATAATAATATACATATTAAAAAAATGATATGAAAATTAAATTTTAAAAAATATATACTATTTAATGATGGGTAACAATCTTTTTAATTAATATTTGGATAGTAAGAAATTATTTTAAATAAAAAATGGATATGGAAATAATATTCTCAATTGATGAGATAAAAAATGTTGATTTTCCATAAAACATTATTTTTGGTGTCATGGGTTAAAAAAGATCGTAATATAATTTTAAAATATGAAATCTTTTGAAAAACAATTGAAGAATAAAAGAAACATTTTAAGGAAAATATTGATCATATACATTCTCTAATTTTTCTTTGAAAAATAAATCTATACAAAATGATATTATAACATAAAACTATAACTATATTGAAAAATAACGATTCAAAGTCCCATGAAATAAATAAAATCAAATGGATATTTAAATAACATGAACATATTGATGTGTATTATAAATAATATTAAAGGATAAGAAGATACACCTAATAATGTAATATTGGTGTACCATATAAAATATGTCTCAAAGAATACAATTAGATATGATAAACCCTTACCACGTTGGTAATATTCACATCAAACCCCCTTTGAATAAATAAATTGGATTATAACCATAAATACCAATAATTATGAAATATCCATGATATAACATTTCATATTATTAGTATATTCACCAAATAAATTAATATCTGTTTAGAATATATGAAATGTCTCGTAGAAGAAATTTTGAGATGATAAACCCTTATCACATTGGTTACATTCAAATAAAATCATTTGAAATTTAATAAATTGAATTTTAACATTAAATAAAATGAATTAAGAGGAATGAATGATATATCATCTAAATTATTCAGTATATAACCCTCATAATCATATTTTGATTCCAGTCAACTATTATTCATTAATGATACAAAAATGAGTTGAAGGAACCATACCTCATGCCCGGATCAATTCATTAGTGATCTAAAATCTTCTATAATAAATTCAGGTTTATTATATTTCAATAAAAAATCATTTACATAGTTATAATATTTTATATGATCTACTTAAAACATTTTTTATCCCATTTTTTATAATTATTTCTATAAATATTCAATTTTGGGTGACAAATGTTTTGTTTTTCATGTATGTTTTGGTTTGACAGTTATATTCATTACACATTTATAATGCTTACATTATAACCAAAATAATAATAATTTATTAATTTTAATATTTATTTATAATATACACTATTATAATCATTTTTATAAATATTTTGTTAAAATTGAATCACATCACTTCATGGAGATGATAATATGTACATATGCATGACTGATGTTTTAAAATTTTATTGGATAAATAGAAAAACTTGTAAAACATAATTCAAATTTTAAAAATAATACTTATATAATATGTTTTACCAATTTAATATAACCTTATCACTATAAATGTATTGATTTAATGAGAAAAAAATCACATTTATTCATGGAGATTGTAATCCATAGGTTCACAGAAGCGAGGACATTATTTTGTTACATTTGGGAATGAAAGTAGGTAGAAATGAATTTTAAATTACATAAGAATAAGTATTTAATTAATATCATATATATATATATATTAAATCCATCAAAATTAATATAAATGAAATATGGTGATGGAAAATGAATTATATCACTACATGGAGATGGTAGTCTACACTTATGCTGATGTGATAGATTCATTTCCCATTTGTTCGGAAGAGTAGAGAAATGGATAAGGAATCATCATAATATCTGTATATCCCAAAACAGGTATCCACTAAACTAGATCTATGAAATTGGTCATCACATCACCTTAAGCGTGACTCCCCATATTTTGATGGCTTCATACTAGAAGTGTAGGTCTACATAGATATGTTTGGAGGAATATACATGCTTAATCGAGCAATATCATAGTAGAAGTAATATAAATAGATAATATAACCAACATAAAAAAGTAAATCAAAATCATAAAATAAAAATTTAATAAGAATCCAAGAATCAAATGGTATATTAATATTATTAATAAATTAAAATAAATTCTTTCATACAAATAAATTATCATAAAATTTACCATGTGACCCCATGCGTGGAACCAAATCCTAACTTGGTTCTAACATCCAATGTTCCAAAAATAAATCCCATGAATGAACATAGAATATGGTCCCCATCCTAAACCTGTAATAGAAAAAATAGCTTTTTCCAAGGTTCTCAAGCGTAATGATAGCTGGGCTGGAGTGTGAGTTCTACATGGTTTTCCCCCACCAATTATTTATAAAGCAATGACATGTTTGGGAAATTGTGTATGTAGGTAAACAAGTGCATAAAGTAATCACGAAAATGAATTAATAATGTTTCATAGTTACCAATAACCCATTTATCCAACTTTTATAAAATATATGTTTCACATTCATATAATTACTATTTAATCATTTTTTACATAAAGTTTCCATGGGTAAACCAACAATTTATACTAGATACAATTACAACATGATCATAATCTATTTGATATGTGTTAACATGCTCTTCTACAAAACAAGGTGAATTCACCAATCATAATTTATATACTAACCCTAGAGCCTCATTTTTGAAAATCTTGTCATGCCCACATGTTAGAGAATCATAGATCCTTAGTCTGAAAACCCAAACAATTCCATGACCATATGGTTTGAAGTGTAAAGCCTCAGTCCAACATCCCAAATGGAAAATACATTAAACTCGACATGGAACCTCGGTCCAGGGAGTCTCGTCATATGTAATATATAGGGACATAGAGCCTCAATTTGACTCCCAAACCCAAGAATTATATTTGCAGGTTTTGAGCCTTAGTCTATCCCATCATATGGGATTTGATCCTCATTTGAAATTTCTCATGCTATTATCAACCCTTATGCAGATGATTCTTTTAACATGACACATTTACAAAACAAAAACCTTTACCATTATCACATTTATCATTTACAAATATAACTCATTATGAATATATCACTTCTAAATTATAACCCATAAACACCTATATAATTAGTCCAAACACCCCCGTATGTAAAATCATCAACTGATAACATTCATCCTTTAGATAATTTATAAAACATGTTAACATGCCAACATAATTTTTATAGATTCTATCACACTAAACCATAATCAATTTAAATTAATATTATATTAAAGGGGCTTTAAGACCAAATCCTTTCCTAAAACACAATTCAAATTACTCTATAGAATCATCTTAAAGATACACAATTAAAAATACAGGTCCTTCTATCTGAAAAACAAAAACATTCCCCAATGCATTAACCTCTATTTAAAACATTTAAAATTACCAATAAACCATTTTAATATAAAATGATCCACACCCCCATTTCAATCATCATTTTAAATCTTTTTTGGAAACCAATTTTTAAATCACATAGAGTAAAACACCTCAATTCAATGTATTATTCACTTAAATCATTATTTACTTTCAATAACTCTATAATTTTGTGAAATCCCTAAAAAGACATTAAAACCATTTCAAGAAAACCTATTCATTTCACAAAAACAAACTTTTAACCGTTTAAATTAACCCATTAACCATTCCCACATTTACAATCTCTATTTTAATACATATTTACCCTCATTATTTCAATTATCTAAATGTTTTCCAATTTTTCACCATTTACAAGGGTTCATCATACATGTTGTCTATCCCCCTGATTAGTTTCACTTCTCTAACGAACCCAACAGGTCTTGTGAAGGGTTTCATACCTTAATCTAAGTCCCAAATCACATTACCAAAACAAAAACATTAAGACACAGTAGGAAAATATTTTGGAATAACTACATACTCATATAAAACATCAAGACAATGTGAAAGATATTTGGTAACACCTACCTCAAGTCTAGAGACAACCACACGCTCCACCCTAGCCATTAATTCAAATAAAAACCACCTTTATATAACCAACCTATAATATGATGGAAAAGTGATGGATTAAGCATTATATAAGAAGATTAGAAATTAATAATGTCCTAATTAATTTTATAGAGAAAATATGTGTGTTAGACTCACCTGGAGGTTAGTTTCTCACTAAAAGGAACTCCAAAATCCAATTAATCAAAATAAAATCACCAATGGAAGAAGAGGAGGTTAATTTTTTATCACAAATTTTGTTGGGATTCAAATGGAGTGAATATAAGAGAATAAAAATAATTTTGGGTGGGAAAATTAATAAAACCCACTTTTAATGTGGTGCCGGGTTTGGCTACATGGTTTTCCAAACCGTGCATCATCCATGAGGTTCCCTATATTCAAGAGGAAACTAAGGAAACAATTTTTTTCCATCCATATGGTTTGAAAATTAGTGTGGTGGTCGTGTGTTCAGTATTATCTGAAGAGTCCGCAATCTACATGGTCTCCAAGATGTATCATATATGGTTTCATTAATAGTTCACCTCTACTACTAGCCACATGGTAATGGCGGAATGTTACTACAAACCATGCACCATCAATTTTCTAAAAACATATTGGCCTCTATTCCTCTATCACAATGACCTAAAACTCCATACCACCCTAAAACATCTCATACACCCATGAACCCATTCATTCACCATAATAGATTAAATTTCAAAAACAATTATATAGGGTCTTACTTCCATGCAATACTGGGATCATATAACTTCCCAAAATAAAAATGGATTATCCATAAGATTATACTCCTTGAATTATTAATAATTCCATCCTAAAATGATGGACTACATTCCCACCTTTCCACTATGGTCTTCCATGTTTCTCCTCAAAATCATTCATTATATCGCCACTCTCAGACCAAGGAAATAGTTATTCCCAAAAAAACATTTTCCTCATTTTGTTCCACAATCATAAACACAGTGATCTTAGGAGACACATATATCTGAAACTAATCTTTACTAACCTTAGGGAAAATATAATAATTGTGTTACACTTCTGATCCACCAAAAAGAAGGATACTAATAAAGAACTAAAATACCCTAGAAGACAATCTGGAACACCTTCAGTCTGATCATCCCTTTAACACAAGGTCTGATTTTCTTGATTCCATCTCAAAAAAATTTGAAAATTATAATGTTCACCCATCCTCAGTGTCGCCGACGTGACACATAGATTCGAACAAAACTTCCCAACCATCATAGATCTATACCATGAAGCACAGTGAGCTCACTCTATTTCTTAATATCTGATGCACAAAATGGCTACATCCTTTATCTCAAGGCACTTCAACAGATAAAAATTTTCCAACACCCACCACTAAAATCAATTCACCATGATGACTCCTACTTGAGTGCATCCAACTCGAAACACCAGTCAGGTTATTACCAAAATACTTTCCAACATTGTTTGTCGACAATGTATTCCTTTTTTAACCACCTCCATTTTCTAGTTATGAACACTTTACTCATCAAAAATAAACTAACATAACCAAAACACATCATTATTAACTTACCTGATGTGTTTAAAAATTATTTTTTCCCACACATCCAAGATAAATCTGTCGTACTATGGAATATAAGCATTCCATTGAATCTACTAGGATTAGTCACACTATTTCCACCCAAATCTCAACAAAGTACTACTATGTTCTTCCTAAAAACCCATTCCCATTATTAAGATGCACTTATCATTGAAACAATAAGATAAGGTGGATCACTTCCCACCACATTTTTTTCAATTCGAGAAAATTTGTTCTGGACACTCTGGTAGACTCAATCCATTGGTTCAAAACATCCAATATTGGCATACCACCCCTCTACCTATAAATGAATCCTTCCCTATTATGGTATGCCTCTGTGGTCTTCATGTGCCTAAATAAATCTTTTCTCGAACTCTACTGAAATTTTACCATCATTTATTCTACTAATTTGAAAACCCTTGTTGGCTCTACAGAACTTTCCAACACATCTTCGATGAAACACTAAGATCACCTCTAAAACCATCCTGATTCTAAATCCCTCTATTAGATCAATCTATTACTATATCAATGATCTATCAGGCCTTCGACAAAAATAAAAAAATGCACATTACATACTTTTCATTTGAATCATGTTACCATCACATCCACATCATGATCTGTTCCATATATCTATGACTGAAATACCGCTCCCCACCATAGTAGTATCTTTCTCACTACCTTCATCTAAAATATCTTACCACCAAAAATCATGAATAGATCAAAAACTAAACCCCAATGAATAGATATGGTGGCCATTTTTCCCCATTAACAACAAAAAAAAATTCATCATCTACAAATTCTTGTATTCTGAGAATGTCACTAATGGAATTCCTTTACATTTGACTATCCCTAGGACCTCTCCAGCTAATGGTCGATGGTTCACATGAAACCAACCATATCCACACATATTAATCCTTGATTGTGTACTACCATAGGATATATTTCCATTACCATTTCACATAACCATCGAGGCTAAAATCTAGTTCTCTCTTGGCATACTAGGGATGATTAAATGATATTGGATATGATTGTCATTATGTAAATTTATGATAAGATGTCAAGGATGAACACCACCACGAATTACCCCTCACTCATGTCACCACCTACCATGGTGTGACCTAAACCTAAAAAAAGATTGGCTACTACCCACCCATCAATTTCTACTCAATAACACAAAACCACAACGGGAAAGGATTCTCTATCCAAAACACAACACCGCCTCATGACCCTCTACCAAGGGTTCGGGACCCAAAATTACCTATGGAATTATTTTCATCACCCCACTCGAGTTCTTCCAACATGAACCCTATTATTTACATAGAGACTCAATGAACAAAACACTGATTCACATCTAAACTTTTTCATGTATAACCTATACTTCCTACTATGGTCAACCAAAATTATGACATGCGCGTTTATGAGAAACCTATTAAACCCTACAAAAATCCATCATGCCTTTCCAACATGTGACCACCTCTAAACCTCCTATGGCCCTCATTTTCACACAGTTTTCAATAAAAATACACTAAACCTGAAAATATATTACATTACTCATACATCACAAATGATATTCCCAACATTCGCCCTCTCATATGGCCATGCCTCCTGGTCTTCCATCTTCATTAGACTCGAGGAATTATAAACTATCTCATCCAAAAAACAAAAAAAAATTAAAATAAATCGGTAAAATGTTACCACCACCTGAACATTCGTCACTTCCATAAGAAAATAATATATCCATTATTTGTTCACCCTTTTCATTGATTTCCCAAAATAAACATTGATTTCTAAATCAAAAACATTTAATCCATATAACAGGGATCCTAATGAACTTTCCTTTTGAAAAACTAACATCATGACCATCCAAATCACTCAGACATATCTTTTAAAAAGATCCAATTAATAACCATGAATTTTTTATAAATTTTATTTCACCAACATCGAATTGAATCCATCTCAAATTAAACCACACATGATTCATATTTTAAGGAAAATTTAATGTTTTGTTATCCTCCCATGAGGCCACCCTCGATTTATCAAGAGTGGTGACTCACGTTAGGCATATCTCACTTATAAAGCACAACCCATTAACAACTATACCATTATTTGAAAACACCCATTATTTTATATCTTTAACTAGGAAAGTTTATAATTTAGTTAATTTATTAACCATGTTAAAATGTCAAAAAAATTACATGGATTCTATCTCACCAACCAAAATTTAATTTCAATTACTATTGTTTATGAGACATTTAAAACCAAATCATGGACTAAAAAATACAAAATACTTATTTGGAGTCATATTGAGCTACCTTTTTTAAATTACGAGTCATTCTATTTTAAAGCTAAAACATTCCCCATGTCATTCATATCCATTCCATCATTCAAAATAAATGCTAAATCATTTTCATAAAAATAGATCCACACCATCATTTAACCCATCCTATCAAATATCTTATAAAAACCCATTTCTAAAAAACATTGAGGAAAACACATCCTTTCCATAAATGAAACACATGAAGTTTAATTTTCATTCAATAACTCAATGATCATGTAAAATCCCAAAACAAAAAATTTTATCCATTTAAATCCTCATATGAATTTCAAAAAAGAAAACAAATAATTTTTTAAATTATCCCATTAACTAATCCCAGATTCCAATTTACACTTTTACAACCCATTCACTCATATAATTTCCCTTATCCTAATGTTCCAAAATTGATTCACCTTGTACAAGGGTTTAATATAACACTTGTGTTGACCTTGGTTCAGTCTCACTTCTCTAATGGACCCAATAGAGTCCACGATGTGTTTCGAATTTCAATATAAGGCCAAAATAAGTTTATATAATCATAAAAAATGTTGTAAATAAATACATTGGAACCAATATAAAACATATAAAACATAAATACTATGGGAAATAGATTTGAGACATCCTACCTCATGTTCAAGGAAAATAGCAATCTAGATCATAACATTTGAATCCAAAATACATTCTTAATTTAAAAAAATGTAATATATTATGAATGTGATGGTTTTAGGGTTTCAGATGAATTTGAGAAATTCTATAATACATAATTCAAAAAACCAAGAAATTAGGGGTGTTAGACTCAGTATGATCATTTATCCACATTAAATGGAACACCGAATTATAATCAATCTAATGAGAATAAACTATTGAGGAGGTGGAGTCTGTTGGATTTCCCATGCTGTAGGGGGTTGAATGGGGTGAAAAATTGGGGAGTAAAAATATTTGGTTAGGAGGGAAACCCCATTAAAATCAATTTTTTTGTGGAGAATTGTTGGGCCACTAGGTTTTCCAAACTATGTGCTAACCATGGGGTTTCCTCCATATCAGATTAAACTGAGTTGTAAAGGTTGGCTTTCCACCCCCACTATTTGAAAAATTATGTGGTGGCCATATTCTCACCACTATCTAAAGGTTCCCTAAGCCACCTGGTTTCCTGTAGATATCCCACCTAGCTTTATTAATTGTTCACAACCATCTATTATTAGCATGATTATACATCTTGATTAGTACTAATTATGTTCCAACATCACTCATAGAACATATTGCCCTCTATTCAGCATATACCATGACATGAACACAATGAAAACCCCTAAAACATCCCATACACACATGAAAAACTTTAGTAAAATGAATACTTCAAATTTTACCAAAATATAAATAGGGACATATGTCCAATAAAGGTCAGGATCTTAAAATAATAACTCATTATATTTATAAATTAATATTCATTATATTTTAATTGATAAATGAGTTTCTATAAGGAGTAAGAATAAATTAAAATGATAAATCATGGTTATGGTTTATACATATTCTTTGAGAGACTTCCTTTCGGGTAAAATTTATGTCTAGAAATACTAGACTAAATAGAATAGTAGAAGATCTGAAAAGAATATAAGAACTATGTGATGGTTTTGGAATTGGTATTTTCTAAGATAGAAGGATAATTTTTTTTAATATGGGATTATACATTGTGTGATTTTATAAGTGAGAGGAGTTGTACACATGGAATTTATTAAAATATTTTAATGATATAAGATCAATTTTATGTGAAAGTATCTCTAAATTGAAAACACCTACAATTTAAGATAATTAAAGGCATATATAACTTCATCTAAATATAATTATACAAATTTAGTCGGCATTCCTACCTATATCTCTTGGAATAACCCATGTTGATATGATTATATCATTGACCATATAATTGTTTTCCCAATTTTTAAAATTAATTATCGCCAAAAGAAAATGTAAAAACTGACAAATAATTTTGATTATGGTGACTACAAGTATTTAATCGATTTTACTAAATTTTATTTTTATATTAGGATGAATCTAATGTTAAATAACTACACAAACGATAATCAAAAAACGTTTCTGAATAATAAATTTCTAAGAATAAATTTGAATTTACATCCATTGAATTAATTGTAAAAACCATAAAATTAATGTTAAAATTTTTTATTTAATTTATATTCCATACATTTCATTAAAATAATTTAATAATATATTTTATTTTATATCATTATTATAAAAACATGGTGTTCACATACAAATTGGTTTCTGAAAAATGGCATTTTTTCCAAAATTGAACTTATACGAAATTCAATTATAATTTTGATTCATATGTTATTAATTATATTATTTATTAATAATTAATAATTATTTTACATGAATTAAAAATTTAAAACAAATTGGAATTTTTTCTTTTAAATAATTGAATATTTTTTCAAAAATCAATATTTTCATTATTCACTAACAATTATATATTTTATAAAAAACCAAAAAATCATCCTAAGAACATATTGAATAGATGATTTAAATAGTGAAATTAATTTATTCCAATTATATTTCTCAAAAAATTTATAGATTATATAAAATTTCCATGAACATAATGAAATAAAAATAATTTATGAATAAAAATTATTTTTGAACAATAATATGGCATTACTAGAAATTGAACACATCTATTATACATTAACTAATAAAATTTATTTATTTATGAACTATATAAATATTATTGATAATTTGGTTTCTAATATTATAGCTGTATAATTTAATATCTATTTTATAGTATATTTGGGTTCTTTTTATACTAGTTTTTTGTTTCAATCATGTAATTAGAATTTAAAATTCAGTTAAAATCACAATGAAAAATACAATGACCATAAAGGATGTTTTATTAGAATATAATATCCAATCCTAGTGTCACACAGTCTAGATAATAGTTGTGATAATTAATGAGGGAGAAATTTTTTTCAACTCCCACAATAGAATTGGATCCCATTGATAGAAAAATTGTTTCCTTTATTTATTTTGGTTTCATTTATTGATGAAACTTTTAGTATTGTCCTATCACTGCCTCTATGTGTGTCAAAAATCACAAAAAAAACTATTCAAGGTGGGAAAAATTCTATGCAACATTATATCAAAAAGGCTATTGATATGATCTATTGAAACTTTATTTTAAATATTTTTTATAGGTTTAGTTTTGGTTGGGTTTTTATTAATTGTAATACAATTATTTTGCATTCTTCTCACATATTTGATCTCATCACTGGACTGATGAGGGGTGTTTTACCTTTTCCACTGGTTTCAATAATAGAGATCCTCTCTCAAAAATTATTTTACCTATTTAGAAATTTTGCCTCTATTGTTTGATATCCATCAAGGCTATTAATGGAAAGTTAAAGTATATTTAGACTTGAAGAGGTATTGTAGCTCCCACTAAATTTAATTATGATGATGATATCATTTTTTCACTCATGGGGGTAAAATAGACATTGTAAATATTATGAAATCTCTACAGCACTATGAGAAGGTTTCAGGTCATCATTTTAGTTGTCTAAAATCATTTTTCTATTTCGGAAGGAAAATTTATGTTTTTAGAAAAGTTGATATCAATAGAGACTAGTTTATTAGGGAAGTATTTTTTTCTTTTATTTACCTTTTTGTTCCTATGATATGTTAATTCCCAAAAGATTTCTATTTTGGAATTATTAGTCATGTTAGAAGATAATTATCTTCTTGTAAATGAAAATCACTCTCCAGGGAAGCTCTTGTTTATTTAGATAAATATTTTATCATCTAAAGATTTTTTTTACTCTTTTATGGTTTATTAATTTCTAATTTCCATGGGATGATTTATTCATATTGCTATCAAGAATTTCATTTTGAGTTCCAGTATCATAGAGAGGAAGCTGTCCATTATACATTGTAAAAATATTTTAAAAATTTTAAGAAGGATGGCCTAGAAATTAATAATCTATTATTTTTTAATCAGTTTCTATAAGAATATTTCTTATAGAAACTTATCAATATAAATTTGGATGCCTATTATTTTTATGTTCTTCTTTCATGAGAAATCCAAAATATGGGAATGTTATCCATTTTGATTATTCATTATAGACTTACCTTAAATACACATTTTCTTTAATAAATTCTCAATCAAGGTTGTCTATATCAAAAGACTCCTCTCATAATATTTTGACAACTAATTGGTTTGGTTAATGTTTTATGAATTATCATATGGATGATGGTATAAGATTAAATCTGAATCTTTCAATAAATCATTAACTCGGGGATATGGATGTGCTTCTAGATTGTATCAATGATAATGTTTATGATTATTACTTCTATTTAGTTGATGGTTTTTGTACATAGAAACTAGTTACAAATGGGATTCTTTTATCGATTTTTTTTCCTATAATGTCATTAGTTATTTCATAATAATAGTGTGGTTTTATAATCTGAATAGGAATCTTATTCATTCTTCTATATTCAATTGTTCTTAGGAGATTTCTCATAGAAATCTTTCAATTGATGATTTTATCTATTTGTGTTAATTTTGTTGTGTTCATTTTGTGTGATTTTCTATCAGCATATATAAGACTTGGATCATCTCTTTCATTGTTGTGGTACTACTTTAGCTAGGTGGAAAGTAGTGTAAAAAATTATTGAAATTAAATTGACTTATTCTTACTACCTTGTAGACTTCATTAGGTGCTGGCTAAATTTTGTGCTCTACCCATATATACTGGTACATTATCATATAGTTTTATCCAAATTTTTCACCCTCTTGTGGTAGGAATGGTATAATCAGATTCATCATAGTATTTTATTCAGTCATCCAATTGCTCTACCTCAAGTGTTGAAAACTATGAATATTATTAATATCTCCCATAAATTTAATTGTCAAAAATCCATTCATAAACTTCTATGCTTAGGATAATTATCATTAATGGTAATTTTACCCATCCCCTTCCCACAATGGTGGTTTTCTAAAAATTATTTTCTGTAGTTCGGATTAAAATAAATACTGACAATTCTTCAAGGGAAAATCCATTTTTTTCCATCTATGGGGATGCCTTCTGGGATAGTCATTAAGATATTCTTGAATGTCTTCATGGATCTTGTGGTGTTTCTTAATCATTATATATTGAGATTCATGGTGTTATAATTATTATTGAGAATTTAATAGAGAGGGGTTTGAAAAATAATCAGATGGAATGTGATTCAATAATTGTTTTCTGAGCTATTAGCACAAGATCAATTCACCTTCATTGGAAGTTTACTAATATGTAGAATAATTTCTTCCATTTTCATATTTCAATTAACTTCATTTTCACTCATGTTTATTGGGAATAAAATTTTCTTTTATATGGTTTTAGGGGAAAAGGTGTGGATGGATTCATTATTACCAATTCTAATTGGATCCCTTTAGTTCATGTCTCATTTGTTAGAAGGAAAAATTTATTATTCCATCGTGAAGAATTTTGTTGGCATGAATTTTTTATTATAATAAAGGACCCCTATCATCTATAAGGGGCTCATATTACCCTAAAAAACATTTAATCTTAAAATTTAACATTATTAACAAATGAATATTATAAAATCTCATGGGGTTATTCTCCAAGATTAGGAAGATGGGAAAAAAACTATTCACCCTACCCTCGCACCATCAGACTATTCAAGATACATTCATTATTAATAATCAATATCGAACATATAATGAAAATATTCATAAGGAAAAATAAATGAATCCTAGAAATTATAACATTTTACCAGAATTCATTATCCAAATGGAATAAAAAAATATTACAGAGGTAAACAACTAATTAAATTTGAAATATATCTCTATAGAATAATATCTCATATGTAATACAATAATAAATTCAAACATGTATAAAATGAACAAAATAATTGGGAAGTTGTTATTTCTAACTGATCATCATTGAGTGAATATCTTTTCACATAGATCACAATAAGAAAAATTTCACTCAATCAACGTTGACCTCTCCCACAAAAAGATCACATAATGAATAGTGAATACATTAAAAGTATCCGTGCAATAAAATTTCAATATCTATTAGTGGAATTAACATTTAAGTCCATAACATTAATTTTCTCATCATTTGTATTTTCTGAAACTCATCCTATAACATATATATATATATATCATCCAGCACATAAATAACAACTACTATTGTTAGACTTATGAAATTATAGTTTCTTGAGATCTCATCCAAATGTATCTGATAGAAAAATAATGTGTCATATGTTTGTGGAACCCATTACATACACTATTTGGCATCATCCAAATAAAAAATATATTAAATACCATATTCAATACCTAGTGAGATGAACCATGAAAATCATGCACAAATATCTCATTAGCATTTAATTTAATGGCATTTTCATCAATTACGATGAATATTTAGGATTAGTTTCATTAAAGAATAGATACATAAAAATATTTTATAATAAATTTAATCATTTTTCCATAGATACACTTCACTAATTTCCGTTCTGGAAATATCACCGGTTATACTAAAATTCATAGTTTATGTAATGAAAAACATGAGAAATGGGTGATCTCAAACACTTTTTAAGGGATTAATGTTATCAATATATTTTAAATAGTTATATAATAATAATTTGAGAAAAATAATCTATAGAGATATATCTTATAGAAAATATCAACAATTCAAGATAATTTTGCAACATTAAAAATTAAAGGATTTGTAATCTCAAATGTCCAAACATATACAATGGAATAAATTATGAAAAAATGACAAAAAATCATGTTCAATGATACATAAAAATGTCAAATCACATAAAAATGTTGCATAATTGAAGGAATAGAAAATAAAATATTTTGGAAAAATCGGTGATTCATGGGCATTATATTGTGAAAAAATATATTCACACATTAATTTGTGAATAAATTAATGCTCATGAAATATGGTGTGGAGTAAATAATCTCAATGACTAATCTTGTACAAAAATAAAATATTCAAGAATCGTATAATTATCACATGAGGCAATAATGATAATAAAATTCAAGTAATACCCTGACCCAATATTTGAGAACCCATTTATTTATTTTATTATATTCTCATGACTATAAGGAATCAAATCTTGGTAGAATAATTATTTTACTAGTATTGATGTAGTAGATATAGAAATGGTCCCCTAATTTGATAGGTAAAACATAACACATAGAAAAATAATTTTCAACCATGGACTCATTTAAAAATTGAATCATCATATCATTTAAAAAATAAAACAAATAAAGGGACGAGATCAAATTCCCTATAAGGGTAAATTATAGAAAAATCAATAATTAATTGTTTAGAATAATAATTATGGAATGGTAAATAACATAACACAAATTCCATTTAGTTAACAGAAAAAGAAAAAAAATTGATAAACAAAATGGAAAGGTAATTTCTGGTAACACGTTCCATTAAGATAAATTAAAATTGATATATAATAGTATGAAACTGAAAGACATTCTTTTTAATCTATGAACTAATAATGAAATGTATCCAAAGATATGTCTATGAAAAATATCATGGAAAAATAATAATGTAATCTAATTTTAGGATATGATTAATTATTTGATGTAATATCTCAGGAACATGAAAACATATATTGTCAATAAAATTTACAAGACGGTTTAAAATATTCTTATTTTCCAATCAAATATGTCTCATGAGATCTTGTCGATGCATCATGGGGAAATAAAATGTCTGGGATCTACCTGTTATTGTCGGTCTAAATCATTACTCATATAAAATAAATAGTTTTCCAAATCTCATAAATGTATTGAATAAATAATATACTGTATCAATAATTCCTCAGTGGATGCTAAGAAACAATATTGTGTTTTAATATTGTTGACTTTAAATACCATGGAAAGATCAGTAAATAATTTTTAGGGAAAATAATCTTTAAACATTCCAAAATGTCACATAGTACATTGAAAAAATTTAATCCTAGTTTCCCTAAGGGATACTATTATTAGAAAAAATATATCATGGAATATGTAGATCTATGATACAACATGCCAAAGGGAATTATATACAACATATAAAATAAACTAGGATTATAAAATTAAAATATTTTTTAATAACAAACTGAGATGAAATCCATTTTCACTTTGTAATAATTTATTTAATAGGATACACATTTATAAAATAAAATATTTTCTTTGAAACAATAATTGTAAAATTTTAATGTATTTTTAAAAAAATTGAGGAATCATGATAGTGGTAAATTTTATTCATGCTATATAAGTTTTAAAAATAATACTCCCTTTATATTTTTAATAAAATTCATAAAGTTCCATGTCTTTGTAAATTGACTGGAGGAATTATTTTTTTAATCCATTTTTAAAAATTCAAAATGGGGTAAAAATGACGTTAAACAACCAATAGGTAATATTGGAAAAGTTTTTTAAATCATTTTAATAAAACCAAAACATTGAAGATTAATATTCCATAGTGGAGATGTAAACACAAACTATCCCAAATAATTATAAGATTGGTAAACAAATAAATATAACTCTAAATTAAGTAAAATCATATTCCCATGAATGAAATAAAATTATTTGGATATGAAAATAAAAAATCACAATAATAATCATAATGGAAATCAATGGGAAATAAATACAATATATATTTGAAATAGGTGGTGAACATGGATTGTATCTCACATCAAATAAAAGTGAGAGAAATATCACTTACCACATGATTCATTTTTAGTTGATCTTCCATCAAAATCAGGTATAATGGTTAAACCCATTATATTAAATTATATCAAAACTTCATTTCTGTTTATGATATTATATGTGATCTTCTTATATTATTTAATCAACCATTTTTTCATAATCATTCATAATATTCACTAATTTGTGTCTTAATTTCCTGTTTTCATAATTATGTTTTGACTTATTATTTTTTCATATTAATTATATCATGGTTTCATCATCTAAAAAAATAAAACATGATATAAATATTATGTATATTAAGTAAATTTTATTTATAATAATCCATAAAATTTGGATATATGAAATGAAATTCACCATTCATGGATACGTTAGGCCTTAGGTACTCATGAACCTTACATTCATTTTTTTATATTAAAATAATGAAAACTAAATGATATAAATGTATATTATCATTTAATTATTATATTTATTTCATATTGGATTAAAATTTTAAATAGAAACATCCTTTATAATTTTCATATATATATAGTGAATGAATAACATTGTTTTTAGGGGTGGTTGTCCACACTTTCAGAAAATATTTTATCATATTTACAAAAAATGGATTGTATTTTTGTATGTGTTAAAAACATATTATAGATTCATAAATAAAAGCTAAATATATTATATAACATATATCAATAATGTTTCTATCATAATTCTCAACCATAAAAGTAGGAAATGTGAAAATAAATAGTCATCATTTTGTGAGGCAGTGTTTATCCGTACACATAATTATTATATTTAATACCCATTACATTAATGTTATAGTAAGCCTAGGTCCCATCCATAATATAATAAAATGTCATTACATTTAGGATACTATGGTTATTATATTAACACGACTTCAAAAATAATGAATGAGTGTGGAAATAAATAAAACTAAAATGATCGTTCAACAAAATTTCTTAATTTTCAGCTAACAACTTTTAGTTTATTCCCAAAGGCTTCTTTATATAGATTTAATACCAGATGGAGACTTCTAGTATAAGGGGAGGTATATTGGGATCCTTATTTACATGGTTTGGTTGATCTATAAGGATAAATGTTGTGTAAGGACGTGAGGGAGGTGGTGTCCTTTAATAATTAAGGTGAGGGGTGCTTTTGAAATTTCCTAAAAGATTAATTTATAATATATTTAATTTTAATCCAAATACATCCAAAATGAAAATGATTAAAATAAATGATATTGTACTGTTTTAATATCATCAACAAGTATTATTAAAAACTTGTTATCTTTTGGTTTTATCCATATAATTTTCATTAAACCTAATTAACCAATTTTAATTTTAACTATGATTTCCAATTTTCTATACTAAGATTATGTATTTTTTTACTTATAAAGTGTAAATTGTAACATAAATGCCTCATTTATGATATTATAGACAATATATCATTCCCTATTCTATATTTACCATTTTTATGATTTTTAAAAAATTTAATAAAATATTATATTAAAAAAATTTCTTCAGTGTGAAATTTGATACTATTAATAATTTTGAATTTATGGAAATAAATATTGCAAGCTGAATTCAAAATAATTCACATATTACACCTCAATCATATCATTTTCATCCATAAAATTATTTTATCCCCTTAATTAAGTAAAAATATATTTCTTTTAATATTTATAATATCATTTAAAATATTTCTTTAATAATTGAATCATTACTCCATCATCATTATGCAATCCTTTATGTTAATTATTAATTACATGAAAATTAAAATTATATTTCCATGATTTATATAGTAATTTTTTATTTCCAATTAATATTTATATACATTTAAATATTCAAAATAACAATATATAAAAAATGTAATACTTATTAAAAACAATAGTCTGACGTATTGGACATCCCATAGAACAAAATACAATAAAATACCCATAGTTATCCATGTGGATCGATGTGATCCTAAAATTGACCTAAGTATTATTTTTATTGAACCATACTTATCCAATTAAATAATTACAAGTGTTTGGGAAATTTTTTAAATTTTATAATACTATTTTTACCTTTAATTACTCAATTAACTTTTAGCCATGGTAAATAAAACAAAATAAATACTAAAGTTTATATTTACGGGAAAATTATGTGGTACTATTATACTTAAAATAAAATACTAATTAAAACTATTTATTACATTTCTCACCTTTTTACTCATATAAGTGGAAAAATTACGTTCAATGCTAATCCCACAGACGTGGTGGGAATGTTGGATAAAGTAAAAAGGTACACAATTTTCCAATTCTTTATTTTAAATATTTAGTTTGAAATTGTTTTAAATGAAAAAAATTTAGTTTATATCTATAAAATTGGTTTAATTAAACATTAAAAAAATCAAAAAATAATTTACTTATATACATATACTATAAAAAAATTTAGTTTTGAACTAAAATGTTTTATTTTCAATATTAATCGAAAGAATTAAATTCCCCTAAAAATTACATAATTTCAACCAAAATCAATTATTTTCTCCCAATGTAAAATAATAAGTTTATTTGCTAAAATAAAATATATAAAAGGGTCAAAAATTGTATTTAAAATAGGTTAGCTATTAAAAGGTAGTAAAACTGACTTTTGAGAAATATAGTCATTTAATGTGTAGATTCATATTTATTCTCATATTATTCTTATATAATAATTTGGATTATTTTAAAAAAATGATAAAATATATGACATATAAATTTCATAATATTCTTAATACAATTAATTATAATCAATTTTATAGATTTGTTATATTTTCATTTTAAACGATATTATTAATAATATATTGTGGTTAGTTTAAGCTCTTTGTTTCTTACAATGTAAGCTATAAAATAAAATGGTTTTATTTAATAAATTACATTCAATAAAATCTTTAGGTTTTACTATATTCCCTCCTTTAATAAATTTCAATCCGAAAATTTCTACTCAGTATAAAAAACAAGGGTTTGGATTCTCAAAATACCATTCTTTAAATCCCATATTAGAAAAAACATTAATGATACCACCACATTAAAATAAATAAATGGAAGTACAAAGGTCACCAGAGATAACACATACTAGGGTTAAACATATGAAAACATGGATATGGAAGAGAAATATATCCATCATCTTTTGATGGAGAGTCATAGATAACATTTTTTGATGAAATTTAACAATCAAAAAGTTATAAATCTACGATGATCAAAGGGGTCATTTGATTAATAAGAAAATAAGTTACTAAGATAAAATATTTATTTTATTATCTTTTAACTAGAGTTAAAATTTTAATTGACTTACTATACTAAGAACATATAAAGAGATATGTAATTTATAAGAAGAATTTCATTTTTTAATAAATTTAAACCAAAAACTCAACTATTTCTCCAAACAATTAGTATTAAAAATGATTTTTTTCATTTTTAAAGAACTAGAATTATCATCAAGACAATATTTTAATCCATAAAATATTACTCATCTATTTATCCTATCATGATTAATTAACCAAAACAAAAATGGTTATATTATGATAATTCCCCCAAAATAATATCTATAATTCAATAATAAAACCTAAAATATCAACCTAGATCATTAAAAAAATGTAATCCCTCCTCAAATATATATTCTTAAATGATTCAAACCCAAAAATAAGAATTATTTGATCATATAATCATCTAAGTAACATAAATCACACTTAATGTATAATACCAAAAAATAATTTGACTGAATTTCACAATCTCTAATGTTTGTTAATCATTTCCATTAATAACCTAAATCACCCTATGTATTAATAATATTACAGCTGACTCCAATGTAAAATCCATTCCACTTACCTTATTAATATAAGAATCAAAAAATAGTGATCTTCTTCCAAAATAAGATTAATTATTTAATAACAAAATCATTTTTAATTCCCAATGTTATCTATCGGATAAAAAGATGTCACTGAAATAAAAATAACCATTATTTATTAGATATTTTAAGTAAATAAAAAATTTATTTTTAACAACAGTTTCATGTAGGCTATTGGTAGGCATTTCTCCCTTATCTCCCTTCATTTTGGGGCTTAAATTTTGTGGCCCTTCCATACATTATAATTATTCATTGAAAAATAAGATAAAAAAAATTCTATTAGTAAAATTTTAAAAAATACTTAAATTTAGATAACTAATAGTGGTTGGATTTTTAAATAAAAAACATTTAATCATTTAAATTAATCATTATAATTAATAAAGTAAATAAATTGGTGAAGTTAAATCATCCAATAAATGTTTAAAATTGTTTCTATGGTTTTAAAATGTATGTAATAAATGATATATTTAGAAAAAGGGTAAAAAGTTTAAATTGAAATATTCATAATGAATTAAAATATATAAGAGAATATTAATTTGTAAATAATTGAAATAAATATATTTAAAATCATAAAACCACCTTAAAAATATTTATATTGTGGAATTAGATTCAGGACATAAAATATAAAAATAATGTCATATTTTCATAAAAAACATTCAGTATTTTTAGTACCACATATGACTAAAATGGTTGGAAAAACTATTATATTATAAATTATCCATAGGATAATAATATAGATGGGTTTTTAAATATAAATATAATATAATACTTCAAAATGTGAAAATAATAATAATCAATCATGGTTAATAATTTATTTGAACATAAACATCAGAAACTTTTGTAACTGTTAACTGAAACCGCATGAATAGAAAACTTTTGACGGATAATAAATCCCAATAGTTTTATTCACATGTATCGTGAATTAAATTAATGGGATGTATATAGAACATAATAATGTCTGAGTTTGATGAATATATAACAAATATTTGTGAAGGTAAATGGATATGTGGAAGCTTATTCTACAACTCTTGTATTTTATGAATTAAATTTAACCACATGCGTACTAAATATGTTTTTCATAATTACTCATTTATGAATCTTATTAATATTTATTACATTTTCCAAAGTCTAATTATAGACATTATTAATATATTTATTAGAATGTTAATAATTATTTCCATTATCAGAATTTATTAATGCTTATTTTTTCATGTTAGATTCATAATAAATATATAAAACATCATTCTTTTGTAAAATATTATAATTTATTGGTTGTTAAATGTATTATAATCAAGGTTTCAAATTTATTTATAATGTTACAAAATAATTAAAATATATTTTTAGTTATGATTCATACTGATAAAATCATTGATGATATTTCTTTGTAATTCAATAGTTGTTATGGAATGCATTATAATGATAATAAATTTTTTTAATTATTTCAGGAAAATATTCATGGAATATGTTAATCATAAAAATTTAATAAATTTATCTAATAAATATTTTTCTTTAATTAATAATGTATGGTGGGGATGAAGAATAAACTACATTGATTCATAGAGGTTGTAGTTTGTATTCACTAATGGGTGATGCTTTCAATACTCAATTAATGGAAATAAATAATGGTAAATAATAATTTATCATTATCAAATAATAATTATTGTGTTTATATTATATAAAATCATAAAATTCATATATATAATAATTTGTGTGTGATGGGGATGACTAATTAAATACATCACTTCCTGGAAGTAGTTGTCGGCATGTATGAATGTTGGATGTTTAATTTTACAAATAGATGGAAATAAGGAAAATAAAAATTATTATATAATCATATTTCATTTAAATAATATTTATGATAAATATTTTTCAAATTATTATTGATAAAATAGATTTATATGTGGAAAAAATTAACTTCCATAAACACTACTAGAGAAATTATTATTTTTTGGTATACTCCCATAGCTTTAACTAGAATAATTCATTGGATGGGTTTGGTTAATGTTATAACCTCTAAGATGTTAGGGTGATATTTAAGAAGTTTTATTAAATATTGGTCAAGTTAATTTTCTCATGGTGTGTGTATAATTTAAAATATAATGTACCCTTTTATATGTGTGGGGAGTGACACCCTTGTAAATATCCTTAACATTATAATAAAAACAATAAACCTCTTTTATGAGAATATAGAACCCAAAAATAAAATTATCAATATTTTAGTGTGTTGGATTATATATCCTTTCAAAAAATTAAATTGGATACAAAATTTTTAGATATTTAATTCCTTATCATTATATTTTCACCACGATTACCAAATTTAACACATAATCATGATGACTATATTTTTTAACATGGTAACTCCTATCAATGCCAAAACATTATGTTATAATTATTAGGTAAAATTTATTATAATGATTCAAATTATGTAATACATTTTGTGAAATTCATATTTTAATGGTTATATTAATTTTTTATTATTATAAAACATTAAATGAATAGTAAGTTTGTGAAAAATTCATTAATAAGAATAAAAAAGATTTTACTGCATAATTATGTATATAATTGATTATCAAGAAAAATATTGGGGTTTGGATAACAATAGGATTGTTATTTTTGTTTAACCCTAAACTAAAAACCAAATTTATACATAAAATTACATAATTAATAAAAATGATCAAGAAAAGTTCTCTTATTGGAAAAAAAATCACATAAATTCAATAGTGTGAAAATAGTTTCAAAATTCCAAATAATATTTTTAAATAATTATTTCACTCATTATAGAAAACATTGTTTATTAAACATTCTAAAACATTTATTTTATTTATTCATAATTATGATAAAAATTTAAGGCATTAGTTAAAACTGGATTTCACTATTTTTTTAAATCAACCTTTTCAGAAAAACAAAATAAATGAAATAAATATAATATTTTAATTATTAAATTTTAAATGTTTTTTGTTTAGACAAATTAATATACTGAAATAAATATACATATATATATATATATTATTATTTTAAATATGATGTATAATGAAAATATGTTTTTGTAAAAAAAGAACCTTTTATCATTGATTATTCTTAATCATATTTCATGTTATTTTCTAATTAAATAAATGATTATATATAATAGTTCATACATTGATGAATATTATTTTGTAAAAATTATGCTTTAAAATGATATTGATTTATTTTATTAGGGTCAAATACAAAATGATTAAAAAACGATTAGAAAAAATATATTAAAAAATAAAAAACTTAATAATTTTTAATAATATAAATGAAATGATTTTAATTTTTTTTATTCTTTGTATTCTCTATATTTTTCCCTTATTATATTTTTAAATTTATTTATATCAATTTTTTTCATTTTACATGTGGAGGAAGATTATTTTGAATAGTATTTTTTATTCAAAATATATATTCTAAAATCATGTGGTGTTATATTCCTTCCACTATTCAAGAAATATAATTCATTACATTTATTTAAACTCACTAATTTATAATTGTTTATATAATCTTAAACCATGATATATTTTCAATGTATATATCATCCAAACTAAATACGTTAATAATAAGAAACATATCTCAGGATTGAGTATTAGGAACCATATAATATATTTAATATCAATAAGGATTCCATAGTAAGCTATACCCTAATAGATTATCAGAGGTATATTTATTATTTGAAATTTGACATCATTATTCAATAAACTAATATGGGAATTATATAACGAGTTATAATAAATAAATAAAAATAACATTAAAATACATTAGTTAAAGAGTAATCCGATTTATAAGAATCTCATAAAAACATCCACCAAATATTGTTATTTACATTTATAAAATCTATCTTTTCACCAATGGTCTTTATTAATAATACATTAAATATTCCACAATGTTAATAGAAAACATTATATTAATATGGGATTGGGTAGTACAATAATCATATAATAAACATCAAGTGATAATGAGAATACCTTTCAATACATGTTTTTATAACCCACATAAACAACAATGGTTGGATATTTAATTCTTGTTTCACATGATTTTGTAGGATTGAAATCCATATTTTCCATAGTAGCCCAGGTATTCGAGATATGATTTGAATAGTTTCTATTTTTATATTATTTAAATAAATGAAATGTGAATGGTGAATTAATTTTTACCTTCTCTTACTCAATCTCATTTACAGGCCTCTTCCTCTCATCAAGATAATTGAAATAATGATGGACATTTCTCACAATCATGAAACTTTTTATCATTACTATAATACAATATCATAGGTACTTCCTCCAAAAATTTTATCAGGTATATAATTTTTTATTTTCATATCCCAGTGATTATTCATCTATGTTCCCATAAAATGTTATTTTCTTTTTATTATCTCTAAAACTGGAGACGCTAGTTTCTATTTTCACATTATATACACATGAATTAATTTCACCATAGCTAATAATTTATCTTATAGATAATTCATTGGGGCTACTAAAAATTCATTTGTTATTACTTTAGTTGTTCGTAATGTAGTAAGTGGTGTCCCTTGAAAGTATCATTGTTTTATCCTCATAGGTACAAATATATTCATAAGTATTTTCTTTTATCTCTTGAAATTCACAATACCTTTTCATGTGAAGAGTGTTGGTAACATATTTTTTGAAAAATATTTAAATAGTATACACCCATTAAATTAAAATTTCTTCTTTTCCATTGTATTTTTACTTAGGTTAAAATATTTATAAAACTTAATATCCAAAAAATTAATTGAAGAATAACCTTATCATGGTCCAATCATTAGAGAATATAAACTATTTTCTGGATTTCAATAATCTATTACTCATAAATTCATGGCCAATATGTGTCACTAACATATGGTGGATGTTTCATTATATTGAATATAATATAAATAAGTTATAATGAACATAATTAAAAATTACATATTCTAGTGACGTTTAACTATGTCTCATTTCTTGTATTACCAATGAAATTTTGTTTTTTAGGGTTTTATATAGTTAGTAAATTACTCTTACATGATAACAAATAATTTATTACAATGAAAATTTTTCAATTTGGAATCAATTTTTCCCATAAAAACATTTAAGAAGAAACATGATTTCATTCTATCACAAAATATCACAATTTTCATCTTATTTTCAACTTTTCACATGTTTATCCTTAAAACCCTTTCAAAAACATTTTACAAGATGTGATTCGAGAAAAATATCAATATTTGGTAAAAAATAATGAAATATATTAGTCCAGTGAAAAAAATACCATGAAATGATTACCATTATCTCAATGTCTTTTGAGTGAACGATATAAATAATTTCAATATATAAAAAGTAGGAAACATTTCTCAAAGAAATATTTTAAAAATCATATAAATTAAATAAAAATGATTCTGGTAAATTTAGAAATTTATCTTCCTAATACATTTACATATTCTTTTAGGAATAAAATTAGTTTAATAACATCTATAGGGGAACCCTCTAGTATCTAAACTTTTTCCTATTAAGACAACGATCAATAGCCATTGTATTGGTTTGCTATCTTAGTTCACCCATGTAATAAGCTATATCAGGCTCACCCTTTTATCATATATAATTTTCATGTACCATTTCATGAATAAATAATTATATTATTTCACTTTCCAATCATTAAACATTCTAAAAAAACTTTTAAACTCATATGAAAATCACATTCCGATATTGAAATACAAATTCTTTTAAAAACCCATTTTCAAAGATAAAATACATAGTAGGAATGGAAATATGGGTTTTCATGGATGAAAAAAATTGAATATAGTAAAATTAAAAAATATCAAATCACTATTATAGTGGAGGGAGATCTCTTTGTAATTGTATATGTTAAAATATAACATTATTTTCTTAATTTTGAAATGAAATTTAAAATATTACATGGAATGACTCATTTTTAAAATCCATTAAAATAAATGAAAAAAAAATTACTTTTCAATTCATATATTTTTGAATAAATACAACAATATGATATATTTTTTGAAAAATATGGACATAATAAAAAATTTAATGGGAGAGTATATAAGAATATATTTAATATAATTCCCCCTCCCTAAAACTTGAATAATCATTTATTTTCATTATCATCCAGAATGAGAATCATAGGTTAATTATTTAGATTTTTAAAAAATTAAAATTTATTATTCCATTGATTTTATCTCTTTCATTGATATATTTAATTATTTAATCAATCACATTCTTATTGGATGTTTTGATGTTATTATATTCATAAGTCCAATATGGATTTAATAATTTTATTGTTGTAACAAAATACAATATTCTAACACATGAAGAATATTAATCATGAGTGTTTATCATAAAAAAATTGATATGTTACAATCATGGGATTAGTATGTCGAACATACACCTGTGTAACATTTCCATTTTATTTAGTTTTTATGTAAATAAGGTATGTATTATTTATTTAAATAATGATAATTATATCTTAAATTCCATATTATTTTTGTAAAATATACATATATATATATATGTATGTATATATCAGTATGGTTAGGTGATGATTGAAAATTAATCACATCACTTTCTGAAGGTGATAGTTCATATATATTTTTGAATGATTTTATCTTTTTCCAGTTAATAGAATGGAAAAAAAATTATTGCATATATTAACGAATCAAAATTAAAATTAACTCATTAATAATATATATATATATATATGAATATATATATATATATAGTAAATAAATTATTATAACTAGTCATGGGTGTTGGTTATGGAAAACGAATTACATCGATTTGTGTGCATATGGTCAATTTTAGACATGACGATGGATTCCTCTATCTTTTGATGAATGTTAGAGATGGATATATATTATTACAATCACATAATAAAATTTTATAGTATCATATAAATTTATTTTATTATTAAGTCATGATTTAATAATAGTTCAATGAGGTGTCAGGTTAAATAAAAACAAATCATTCAGTTAAACATTGTACATCTTATTTGGAAAATATTCTCTTCTTAACAAAATTATACCTCTATTGATGTTATTATTCCTAAAATAAGGCCTCTAGAATGTGTGGATGAGTTTTAGGAAGGGATTTGGGAAGGTCATGGATGAAACAAAATTATTTTTTATGTGTGAATAATTTTTTTGAATAGGTTCTCTTTAATTTTTGATAGGAGATAATGTCATGAAGTTTCATAACACATTAAATTAATATGAATTATTTTTATAGTAAAGCTGGTAATACTTTATATATTAATAATATAATATTATTATGTTACAAATTAAAAACTAATACAAACTTTTTGACATATTTACATCAAAACCATTCCCTTTTTAACCTTATATTAATCCTTTTGATAATTATAGTGATACAAATGTTTGTTAACAGTGATGGGTTAATATAGTTACTTTAAATGGATTAAAGAAGATTAATATTCCATGATTGATATAATAAAGTGTATCCCATTCACATTGAAAATATAATATTTGAAGGTATTTTAAAATAGTTAAAAAAATATTATATATCATAGAATATCATTAATGAAACCTGTTAAAATATTGTTATATTTTTTATTTTAAAACTACATGGAAATAATATATTCTAAATATATTTAATCTAGACTACTATAATATGTAATTATTATCTATTAAAATAATTTAAATCAATTTTTTTTTCAAAAAATGTTAATTTTAAATTTTTTAAAATATTGGTTTTTTATTTTTCTATTAATTGAAATAAATACTGGGTTAGAGTTGTGTTAGATTTTATGGTAAATATTTCCTAAATAAGATAAAAAATAAATTCGAATGATAAATAATAGTAATTTATATTTCAAATTGTTAAATACAACAGAACATATCGTCTGTTTATCAATATATTAATTATATTATTGCTATTAAACAAAAGAGTTTGACATTTTTTGTTTTATATTAAATTAAATATTATAGAGGTCAATATCATGTATAAATTGAAATCACAGGCCTTATATTATAATTTTGGATTATAATAGATGATATCTACTTAAAAAATAAAATTGAATTATTCTTTATGATCAATCTATAGTCCTTATCATTTTATTTTTAACAATAGTTACTCGAAATACCAATTATAATGGTAACAAAAACTACTAAGAATATTTTTCATATCGAAAAAAATAAAGGGGACTTATTTTAAAGAACTAATCCCACTAATTAAAACATTGAATAATTTTTTTAAATAATTCAAAAATAGAATTGGGATCAATTTATTAAAATTTGAAAATGAAAACGCGAAGAAAGACATTTTTTAAAAAATATTCATATTTAAAATCAAAAATAATTTATTATAAATTTATGTCTAAAAATCATATAAAACCTATAAATAGATTATTTTATAACAACTATAAATATATGAATATTAGAAAAAACCCAAAATATAAATTTACATTCTAAATAGTCAAATAAAAAAATTTAATTGAAATTAGCGAATTTCAATTTACATTAAACAAATAAATTTGTTTGAAAAATTATAATTAATTATCCCAATATGATCTAAAATATTTGATTTAAAAAAATCAATTTTCTCAATACAAATTCTATAATATTAGAACTTTACTTTAAAATAAATATTTTTAATAATATATTTTAATGAAAGAATTTTTAATTGAAATAAATTGAATTTATATTCTTATAATGAATATAAATATATAATTCATGAATAAAAAATAAATATTAAATTTAATTAATTATATCATTATATAGTTTCTCACATTCTTCCCTTATATGAAAATTCAGAGTTCATTGTTTTATTCTCTTATCAAATATGTGGGGATATTATTCCCCCTTATAATTTTCATATTCTTAAGCTAATTATTCAACGTTATGGATTATCCAAAAAAATGTCATCTTGTTGAATTATCCTTATCTACAATTCTGTTACTCTATGTTAAAAAATCATAATATTTTGTTCCTTATAAGGTGTTTTTTTTTCAACTCAACTACATTGGGGAACAAAACATGAGATGACTCTGGAAAAAATTTTCTTAAAATAATATCATGAGAAACATTGTAAACATGGGATAAAATAAATGAAATAGATATCCAGTAGGTAACATTTAAAAATTTATAAAGAATTTAATATGGTCTAATGAATTTTGAACTTATATTCCCCTTTATAAAAAAACACATCACATTCTTCCAGATAGAAATTTTAAGAATAAAATGATCTCCTTGGTCAAATAAATATCATTACTCAGATTTTATATATAAATACTATGAATACTTTGATCAATCATCATGAAATATTTAGTCACCTTAAGCATATCAACATTTTCATTAACCAACTATAGTATCATCAATATTATTTATCCCACATTATCCCAACATGCTATAGTATGACATCGATTTCTATATAATGATTCAACCTGTGACATCTTTATACATTAATGAAAAATAATATAATTAGAAACCCAACCGAAAAAATATGGTAATAAAAAAATCCCATGTAAACCATTGGTGAATAATTAATATTATCATCAATGGAATGAATTTATTTGTAGGATTTTCATTAGACCAGGGATGAAAATATTTACAAGAAATAATTAAGTAAAGAATTTATTCTAATGTCCTTTCAAAAAATTTGATGCAAACCTAAGATCACATGGAAATGAAATAGTGAGAGGAACTCCATGTAACCTAACCAGAAACTTGAGGTATATTCTATAAATCTCATTCAAATACATAATATCTCAAAATGGTCATAATTTCTCATATTTTGTTCATCATTAATTAATATGTAAAATTTAATTATTACCTTTTGAAATCTTCAGAAATCACACTATTAAATCCGAATATATGTGTTTCCTATTTCCAATGTAGCACTAGAAAATGAAAAATCATCCTTTTTTGTAATTTCCAATCTAATTTATCATTTTTACCATTCAAAATTTTCAATGTAAATTTATCAATTTATATTTTCATTCCATCGCATCTACAACACTCATAATGGTCTATGTATGTATTAGTATTTCCATAATGAAAATAAAATGAGAAACTTTTCACTTCATTCATCAATATTAAATTTAAATAATAAAAAAAATTCACACACAATATCTCTCGGAATATGAAAAAAAAATTTAACCAGTGGTATTTTTTTTGTAAAATACCCTTCTTAACAAATCATTACTTTTCCTATAACTCACTATATAACATCTTCTATTTTTTAATTATTTTAAACAAAATTAATTATAATGAAACATTAATCAAAATAGATAATTTTCATAAAACCACAAATTCTATGATTAAATTCATAAAATATAAAAAATTTGTCATATTACTAACATATCACAGTTAAAGAAACATTATTTTTCAAACTCAAGGGACCAAATAAATTTTTTTTTATTAGATAATAATTAATCTAGTAGTTAAAAAACATAATTAGTTCAATCTATAATATATTCCTCATGTTCAAATTTTTTTAATAAAATTTTTTTTTTAAATTTTCTGATTAATATATAATTTAGATTTTATTCCATTAAATGAGAAATAAATTTATAAGAAACCACAAATTCTAATTCTACATAATTTTTAATATAGTTTTATTCATTATATTAAGGTTTTCATGATGGATAAGAAATTACCAAAAAATTCATCCTCATGAAGAAAAAAATCACATTGAAAATAGTTAATATAGATAAAAAAATTAACCATTTCAATAAGCTAAGGGTAAAAATTAAGAATTAAAAAATATTTTTTTAGATCATAAAAACAATCATCAAGCCGTTTTTTGTAGATAAATTAAAATATTTTGCTAGTAAACATAATCAATGGGTAAGAGTGCAGATAAAAAATTTCAACAATCATCTAGTAGTATCTTGATAATAAAATAAACCTTCAAATTCAGTGACATTTTTATTGAATATTCCTCTATATCATTATTTCATAGCATCAACCATTTTTCTATCCTTAGAAACAATGTGATCGAATAAAGAAATTTGTTTCAACTGAAATTCACACATACTATATTTTCTAGTTTCATATGTGCATTTCTTGATCCTCATGACATTATGAATAATGAAATATATAATAAAAACACATGTATCCAATAACTAACATAAAACTCTATTCATGATATCCATAAATATATATGTGAAATTAGACATACCAAATGGAATAACTTCAAACTCATAATGACCCTATCTAGTCTAAAAAACTAGATTTAGAATATCAATCACACACTACAGCATTAATATCTTTTTGCGGCAGTTTTTAGCAACATTTTACTAAACCTCCATTATTTTTTTTCAGCCCTAACAGTTCCCCCCACCCCTCCCCCCAGCGACCCTCGAAACTCTCTCTGCCTCACCGTTTTACTGCCTCACCACCTCATCCCTCACTGCCTCACCCCTCGCTACCTTGCTGCCTCACCGCCCTGCCGCCGCCCCGCCTCACTACACCTCATCGTGTCACCAATTTTTGAGGTAGTTCATTAAATTGGTTATTAAAAATACAATATTTGATAATAGGTATTATTTTACTAGTGCAAACTTGTCTTTTTATACATTTTTTGATTCCCTAATATAATATTCATTATCTATTCATGTTTTATGTTTTGATCATTTATGAAATGGAATTATGTTTTATTGATATTACAGTTAATGTATCATATTCAAGCATATTTACCTTTTGTTTTGTTGATCAATAGATTCATTTTAATGGAATTATTTCTTAAGAATGACTATTACATTGATATGTTGAGCTTGTTTTTACTTTTTTATAAAATGAAAGTTGAATAGATTAAATAATAATTCTACCTTGACCATGGATATTATTTTCATAAATAATAAGTATGTTAGAAGGGGTATCTTTCTATTGTATTACTTGTGTGTTAGTATGTATTATTTGTAAATTTATTAATGGGATGGGATTATAATGACTTTAATTTTTTATACCCCTTTAACCTATCTATAAACTCATATGATAATAGTTCCTTGATTCTTGTATACCCCTTCCTCTTTCAAAGATATGTGGACTTTTCTATGACTCAACCATGAGATGTATTGCAATGATCTTAGTTCGATAGGAATGGAATCATGGATTCCATGACCATATGTCTCATATCCATGCCTATGATCAATGAAATAATGTTATGTATAGACCCTCCAATTATAGGGATTTGTTTTCTATAATTGATTCTATTTTATGAAGTTTTCCATTATCTAATGATTCCATGTTTTTATTGATAACCATTTGTAAATTCATTTTTATATAAAAATATATAAATGTTTATATAGATATAATGAACATATGTAAGTATATTCCATATAAGTTAGAAACTATGTGGTTTATTACTAGGTGTTATATGCTCACTCCGCACATAAACACTTAGGGGACATAAAATTTCCTGGTCTAATTTTTGGGTACCGATAGGTACAAGTACATGTTCAGATGAATTGTTTTTTCTAAGCGTGGTTGATTTTTGTATGACTCGTGTTCCATTTAGTGTTGTAAAAGGAGATAGGAGATTGATTTTTTTTATTTAGACTTATGTTTTAGGGATCATTTTATACTATTTAACTTTATATGATTTGTAATTATTTATCATATGGAATTCACTGTATTTTGATCATGTTAGTTTTCATGAATGTTAGTTTACTATTAAATTTTGGTAAACAATATCCCACTAGTCTTCTTAGAACATCAATGATATTCTCTAGACTTTGGTTATCATGTGGTGAAAATAAGGTCATGTAGTGCTCTATCCTAGTACAATTTAGCTATCTTGGTCACAATCACTACCCAATAAGTAATGTTTTTCTTACATAAGATCAAGAATCATGGAGGTGGTTATTCTACTAATACATTTATTTCATATATACGTGGGATTATGATCATTACCTCTTACTCCATATAAACCATTTATAGTTAATAATTTTATTTTTCTAATTTAAATTGTAGATATGAAGCATTTAAATATCGATAGTCCTATTTGTGGTAATTTTCCCATCTAGAATAGTTTATCAAATTGCTCCATCAAAATTAATTTGTATGTATGATTATGATGAATACTCTAAGTTTCTAGATTAATATTTTGAGACATTATAATAGATTGGATGTGTGTGATGAGTTTTTTATATTATTTTATATTTTATATTGAAAATGTTTTCAGTATTCTCATGTAGATGTATCAAATTATCTAATCCACATAAATATTTATTTCTATTTGGTTATATTTTGTGTGGAGTGTGTTAATAGATTTTTTTTGAACTAATATGGAGATATCACTTACTAGTTCCAGTGCATAGACTTATCAGAGGCAATTATTAGACAAACAACTATTCAATAGTATTATGGAGCGTTCCATTGTACAAGATGAGGTTAATCATAATTTTTTTTTCCATTGTATATATCAGATTTTATTAATCTTTCCACTCATTTCTGATGATGTGTTTTTTTGGATCTTTCAATTTTATTTGATTTTATTCCTCTAACTGATTATTTCTAATGGATAACCACCATGGGCTATTGGTAAAAATTGCCTTTGTTGTTTTTTTGTCTAATACTAGTTTTTTAAGAAGGTGGTGCCTCAGTCAAAGACTAAGGCACAATTTATTGAATATATAAAAAAAAGAGCTACATGAGTCTGAAGGATGGGTGTTTCTTAAAAAAATTGTGAAATTCAGGAAGCAAGGTATCAGACCAAGTCAAGTATTGATTGAGAACATTGTTGGAAAGGGCATCAGAAACCATATTCACCTCCTGACACGCATGTGTGACGATGTAGTTGATATCCCAAAGAAAGTCAATACATCTCATCCAGTGGGGGGTAAGAGGCCATGCGAGATGGATTACACCATTCCAGATAGCCTGGACAATTGTGGTCGAGTCACTCTCAATCCAAATATACATCCATCCTTTTTTACAGGAAAAAATTTATAGCATGTATCGCAGCCATCATTTCCACTTCCAATTAGGAGGTCGTACCACAAGGACCATAGAAGCACCCATGGAACTGGCCAAGGTAGTCTCTAAAGATAGATCCACAACCTGCTGGACCTGGATTTCCTTTCGAGGCCCCGTAAATGTTGACATTGATCCATCCAAGCAGTGGGGCATTCCAGAAAACTTCCAGGGTGTGTTTGGGTTGCCCATATATTCCATTAATCCGAAGTTTGCGGAGAATCTCAAAGTCACTAACAGAATTGTTACAGTGCGCTTTCTGGATAGATGCTACTTCATACATAGCAATGAGGATCCTGGATTTACATGCATTAAGATTTAATAAGAATTTTTTGTGAATAAAATTATTTCTGTCATACCAGATCATGTGCATAAACTCGGCAACAACAGAGAGTAACACCTTCTTAATTTTCTGTGATTCATTGTGTTCGAGACATATTTTTATCTGAGAGGTGATAGAATTAGAAAAATAACATCTGTAATTAAAAATATCAGAAATATAGTTCCAAAAATAAAAGATTTTAGAACATGAAAGAAAAATATGGTTAATGTCCTCCCTATGTTGATTGCATAGATTTCACTTAGAAAATTTTTTTATAGCAAATGATTGAAGACACACTTCAGTGGGAATTCTGCGGTGAGAGATTCTCCATATAAGGGTGAGTCTCGATGGTTTGATCCAAGGTTTGTTAAAGTCATTCAACCACCCAATACAAGGATTAGAGTTCAAGAAGTTATGATTGTAATAAAATTTTGAGTCGAGAATTCCATTGTGAGCAAGTTACCAAATAGAGAAGTATTCAGAAATAAAATAAGGTTAATTACCAATTATGTGATCAATATTATCAGGAATATCTTGTCAGCTCACGTTTAACACCCCAAACTTATATTCTCAGATTCGGTCCATTATTTTAATACCTTGGCATGATTACAAGGAATCAATTCCTGATAGACTGGTCAGTTTAGCAGTCTTCGAAAATAGATTGCATACATGAGCATTACATTACACTTTCTAAAATACAATAAAAAAATAGTTCTGTGAGAATTACATTATTTTCATTAGCTTAACACTTTATATAAATCATAATACACTTCTTGGAACCATGGGAAAATAAAACATAAGAAATGGGTGAGCTCAGATGCCCAGTAAGGGTAAATAATTTAACGGAAGCTATAAAATTTTAAGGCATGATGTCTAATTAATAAAAGAATTATAAACATAAACTTGTACATAATATGGTAAAAATAAATGAAACATTACCATATAAACATGCACATGGATATTCTACTAGTCTAATAATCACATGTAATAACTAATTTTACAATAAGGGAATGCCTAATACCGGAAAAAATTACCATATATTCAAGGCCTCGTGCTAGAACTACAAATAAAAAAAATTTAAATGCCATTTACCAAGACACTATTTTGTCTCATGAGACCTACCGATTCATCGGGGAGCTATAGCGGGGTCCACTCGTCACTTACTATGTCCACTGCATTCCTCATATGAATAGTTGAAAAATAACATAAACATTCATATTAAAACTAGCATATGAAATTTCAATACATTAACCATAAAAAATGAATGGTATAAAAATAAAACATCCATAGTCAAACATATCATAACTCATTCAATACCATATGGAATATTGTATTATAATAAATCAACCTGAATAAAAAAATATCCAGTAAAGGATGCTGACATAGTAGTAAACGATGAGTAAAACTTTTTGAGACAAATATCCTTTTTGTAAAATCATTTAAAATTCACCCATTTATAAAGGAAGTAATTTAAAAATGATTTCTGAATCAAAGTTTCTCATACCACTTTGAAACATTTGAAAAGAATTATCTTTTCAAAACATTCATGTCCATATAAATAAATCCTTGAAATCATTTTGAAAACATGGACATTAATTAAAAAGTTTTAGAAAGATAAATCTTTAAAAAATTAAAAATTCTGATCTTGATAAAGAGTACCTTTCATAAATCCTTGAAATATTCATTTTGAAATCATTTTTATGAAAAATGGACATGGGTGATAAAAATTTCCCAGTAAATACATACACATAAACAATCTCAGATAATAATGAGATTGGGGAATTAACACTTACTTTACAGTTTACTTTAGTCGAGGGTACATTTAACATCCTATATGAAGATCATAGTATGTTTTTAAATTATTATAGAACTATATTAATATTTATAATATCATACATGATTCAGTTATCATTTTATACTACCCATTTATAATAATTTCCATGATAAATTAACATTTCGGGTAATAATAGCTTTCTTTATCATGCGTGTTTTTTCTTGTTACTCTTGATTGTGTCACTTAGATCAAGATTTAAATACATCCAAAATATAAAACAAAATTTATATATCATATATATTTAGAATATAAATATTTATAATAGACATATATATATATTAAATTAAAAACATCGTTTATAGAGATGATAGTCCATATGTACGCAGAAACGTTGTTTCCGTTTTCATATCGTATTGAACAGAACTAAGTGAATAAGATATATGTAAGTAAATATATATATATATATATTAAGTAGCATTGTTATTTCATATAATATAAACTTATTAGTAATATATATTTATATAATCATTGATTAATGGTGAACGTGGAAATGAATCGCATCGCGTCGTGGAGACGGTAATCTGTATGTACGCATGAGCGACAATATCATTTCATTAATGGTTTGGAATTGGATGGTATATTAATTTTACAGAGACATTACCATGTCATTTTCATTATTTATATACACATTACTCATCATTATATCCATCCAAATAACATAGTGTTGAATAACAAATTACACCACAGCGTGGAAACGGTAAGTCGTATGTACGAACACATGGTGACATTATCATTCATAAGATGGATATAATAATGAATATAGTTGTTACATATTTATAATAACATCATAGTATATATATGATTAAGGAGTTCTTAATTTATAATGGATATAACAAAGAAAGAATAAGTGGAAGAAGAAAAGAACTTGAAAGAGGGTGGTTAAATTATTACCTCTTCTTCGGGTTATTCCTTTTGATTTGATCAAAAGGGCCCTTTAAGTTGTCTTTATGACTAAAAGAGGGCCACCAGGATGAAGGGAGGATAGTTTATAGAGTATTTGGGTAGATTTTGGCCGAGTAAAAATTCTTTGAAGGTGTGAATTAGAGAGAAGGGTGACTTCCCTTTTATAAGAGGGGTGAGTGGCACCTTAGGAAAAACATAAAATATTATTTTATAATAAATTCTTTTTTGGTTTAAAATGGCTCAAAAATGTTTTATTTAAATTATAATGTCGGTATGGGTTGAAAACCACACATCCAATAGGTTTTAGATAAGTTTAGGTTTCCATTTTAACCTTATCATTTAGATTTAACTCTAAGTTAAACAATTATACTTTTACCGTGTCTTTTTGAATCTTTACACTATATGGTTAATAAAAATACTATATACTTCCAATATAACCCCATTTGGTTAATTAATGTAATATATATTATTATATAAGTCTTTTTTCCTATCCTTATATTTTTAGGACAATTATATCAATTAATAATATAATATTGGTTTAAAAAACTATTATATGTCAATTTTGACACTATTTGGTATTTGTTTTTTGTAAAAATAATAACAGCATCATTACTTCAAAAAAATACATTGAATCCATCCTATCATGTCTTATTCACTTATAAAATTCGTGGATGTCATAACAACTTTGAAATTATATTTATTTTAATATTTATAATACCATTTATTTGATTCTTTCATTAATAAGGTAATTACTGCATCATCATTGTGTCATTAATTAATTTAATTATTTAATCTCTAAAAATTATAAATAAAATACCATTATGTAGGAAATATCTTTATATTTCTAATTAATATTTATAGTTGAATTTATATTATGTATTACCCTATATTAAAAATGTTTTAGTCATTAAAATTTGATTTTAACTCTTTTAACACTTCTTTAAACAAAATAATAATAAATGTCTTAATATAATCCATGTGGACCAAAAGGGTTATATTTTATTTCTAAGGTTGTTTTTGGTCGAATTGAACTAATCCAATTGAATTAGGACATGTGTAAGGTTAATAATAATATCATTTTTACCCTTAATTACCCTATTTACTTTTAACCGTGGTAAATAAAAGTAACAAGTTACTATTCACCAAAAATTATTTTTCTCTTATTTAACCACATTTTACTCCGTGATATTAACCGTGTCTCTTTGATTTTCAAAATTCAACTCACATAAGCGGTAAAATTATGTTTTATGTAAATTTGCAAATGCTCCTATGAGGTGGGTAAAAGACGGTAAAAGTTCGATAAAATTTTTATATATCTAAAATTATTATAAATCAACACCAATGACTTAAAATGAACTTATATAGGTATTAGGTATCTATTTTGACATAAAATAAATTTAAATAAAATAAGTAAAAATTTAAATAAAAATTCTGTTTTAAACGATAAGTCGGTGTTTTTTCATTATTCAACAAAAATTGAACATTTTTAGAAAAATACCAAAACATTACCCTAGGCTAATTTCGATATTAAATATCCAAAATTGATGTATATTTTACCAAATTAAAAAAATATAAGTTTCATTTATTAATTTAAAATTAGTTCTCATTGTCAAAACAATTAGCGTGTTTTTAAGAAACAGTAACTATCAATAGATTGACACTTATTTATTTATAATTTCATAGTGAAATTAATTCCAATGAGAAACATTGGATTAAAGGGTAAAAATATAATATAATTATAATTCCAAAAAATTAAAATTTATAATCCAATACAATAAATTATTTTGATTAAAAAAGTAGTTTTCAGTTAAAATATAGTATTTTCACTATTCACCCAAATATGAAAGTTATTAGAAAAATGCCAAATATTTATTGAAACTAAATTCTTATTTCCCGATTATAAAGATGAAGTTTATTTTGTCAAATTGAATATATAAAAGTTTCAAATATTGGATTTAAAAAGGGTTCTCCATTAAAAGGTGGTAAAATTGCAATTTTTTGAAAAATAATTCTTTTTTCTGAAAAATGTATTTGTTCTTACATTATATCTAAGAAACTCATAATATGGATTCCAAAAGTCTAAGGATTATATAATGTTTAAAATTTATTTAATACTATTCATAACTTCTTTTTAACGTGTAGTTTGGTATGTTGTGGTGCGCTTGAACTCGGTGTTGCGTATAGTTCAAGTTATTGAATTACTTTGAAGAAATAACATACTTTGAAATCTTGGAGTGTTACATCGAGTAAACTAAATCCTTATTGGTATTATTAATATTTTATGGAGAATAGTTAGAGGGTAATAAGGAAATTAAGGGGGTACCCATCCCATTATCATTACAAAAATTCAATGAAGAATCAGCATTGACCATTGAACTAGCATTAATCATAATGTTTTGATAAATATTCCAAATAGATGGTCTGATAAAGGAAAGAATATTATTTAAGTTTCCATTTTTAAGTTTATTGATAAATATTTTCTTAATAAACTAAATAGAATTAGAGTTCTTATGAATCAACCTCCATATAATCCTAGCTTGAAAAGCATCATTAAACATTTCAAGGTTATCAATGCCAATACCACCTTTCTCTAAGGGTTTACAACATTTCCTTTATGGAACTGTGACATGATTCCTTTCAAGAATATTTCCAGTCCAGATGAAATTTTTAATACAAGTATTAAGTTTTTTAATGGTACTATCATGACATTTGTATATCATCAACGTGTAAACCATTTTTGAAATGATAGTAGATTTAACAAGGCAGATTCTGCCATCCATAGATAAGGATTTACCTTTCCAAGTAGAAAGGTGATATGTGATTTGATCAACAATGTTGTAAAAGTAACTAGCTTTGGGTCTTCCCTTAAAGATGGGTACCCCAAGATAAGTGTATAGGAAATTACCCTCTTTAATAATAATGATGTTAATAATAAGAGTTTTCCTTCGCAGTGGGAAGCTTTTCCCAAAAGGAAAAGGATTCATTCCAACATATAGCTTGTCCTAAAACTTTCTCATAATGATAAAGTACAGTTTTTAGCACTTTTTTATTCTTTTTATCACCTTGAAGAAACAAAATGATATCATGAGCATATATAATATGAGTGGGCACATTTATGTTCCTAGAGGCTTGAATAGGTCTATGTTTTCTCTGATCCACAAGTTGTAGAAGCAATCTGCTGAGGTAATCCTCAACAATAGCAAATAGAATGGATGAAAGGGGGTCCCCCTATCTAACACCTTTGGAGCATTTAAAGTAACCCTTTGGATAACCATTAATCATAATGGAAATGTGTGTAGAGTGAAATAATGTTTTGATTTTCTTGATGAAGTCCACATTAATTTTTTTCTTGAATTACATTAAAGATGTATCTCAAGTCAATAGTATCAAAAGATTTCCAAATTTACATCTTAATAGAAACATTCCCATCTCTGTTGGTTTTGTTTAAAATATTAGTACATTTCGAGGAAAGACAAATGCAATCTTGAATAGATCTACTTTTCATAAACCCAAATTGATTCTAGGTAATGATCATGTTACATATAAGAGTAAATTGATTAGCAAGATTTTTTGTAATGATTTTTTACAAGGTATTAATATGGGCTATGGGCTGGAAAAAATGTATCTTGGATGCATTATCCACATTAGGTATTAAAGAAATAAATTTAGCATTAAGTCCATGTGGGAAATTCCCAGTAGAGAAAAAATATTTAACAAGCTTGCAGATATTGGTGTGAATGATGTCCTAGTGATACTGAATGAAACTGTTGCTAATTCCATCAGAACCTGGACAAATTTCAAGATTTTGACTAAATATAATATATATTTTATTTCATGGTCAAGAGGTATAGAAGATAGGTAATCATTATCAGCCTCCTCAACTATTTGTGGAATGACATCAGGCCTATGGTCTTTATTCACATCAAGACCATAAAAGATGTCTTTAATGTAAGAGATCACATGATTAGAAATTTTTTCTTCAGAATCTATAAGAATTTCATCATGTAAAAGAAAAGTTAGAGGCTGATTAGTTATCCTAATTCTTTTTTAGAAGTTATAAAATTCAGTATTTCTTTCTACATGAGAGAGCCATTTAGTTTTGAATATCTATTTGTGCATGTTATATTTAAGAGATAGTAAGGAGTTGATATTTAATGTTGTGTTGATCTCCAATTTAGGATCTATAGAAAAATAAGAGCTTGTGTTACAATTTTGAATTTGTGTAAGATCAATTTCCAAGGATAGGATGTCTCTTTTAATTTGTTTTGTTTTGGTTCTACACACACTATTTAAAGGTTGTCTGAGAAATTTTAGCTTATTAATGCAGGAATATGAATCATATTGATGATTCATAGAGTTCAAGAAATTTTTAATGAAGGAAGCACAGTTAGCCTCTTCAGACCAAGCGTTGTTGAATCTGAAAGGCATGGAGGGTTTTATGTTTTTAGTAAGGAGGTTAACAAGAATGGTATGGTGATCAATGTTTATTCTAGGAAGTGTGGCACTAGAAACAGAATCCCAATTGTCAATCGTGGAAATATAGTGAGAGTTCTATCAAGTCTGCTAGAAACCACTTTATTATAGTGCATTCTCCACCATTTATATATAGCAGCAGTAAGATTAATTTCCACCAGGTTTCTATCATCGATGGCAGCTTTAAATTCATGAGTATAAATGGAGGAATGAGAAGGGCCAACTTTTTCACTAGGGGAAAGAATAGCATTAATGTCCCTAATCAATACACAAGGGTCTTGTATAGTGTTAGATAAATTTATAAGATCATCCCAAAGAGGCCTTCTATCTTGGTATTTATTCTTGGCATAGATCATGGTGAAAAAAATGTGTTTACTTTCATTGGTAAAATCACTAGTTTACAATTTATTAGAAGTTTTAAAATTAGTAACATTTTGTAAGGTTGTCTAATAAAATAACCATAAGGAATCAACTAATGTACCATCTTTTCAGGAACCAAAGAAGATATAACCATAAGAAAAAATGTGAGCAAATCTATTGGAATATTTCACTTTTGGTTCAGTAATGGAAAAAAATTTGGTTTGTGTGTTGTTTAAAATCTCATAAGAACAACAATCGTGTCAGTGTTGGAAATACCCTGATAGTTCCAAAATATTATATTCATTTCGAACGATGTTTGGGGTTAGAACCCCTTTTCCTAGATTTACCAAAGCTTTTATTCCGCTTAGATCTTCTGACCTCATGAGAAGGGTTCGTTTTGTTTTTGTTTTCTAGGATAGGAGTGCTAACAATCCCTATTTTACTATTTGATTCTATCAAGGTAGTACCTAGATTAAAGGCCAAAACAGTGTTATCATCTTTCAAATCTCTTGTTTATATGACTTGTTTAATAGTGCTAGTGTTGGCACGTTGTGATAATTTCATAGCAGAATCAAAAATTGAATCCAGTAGTCCAGTTTTTTGGACTGCTTGTGTCTCCGAAATAACTGTTTTCACAGAAGCAGAAGGTGTAACAATAATATGATTTTCCTATAAAGTTTCATGTACAGGGGGATGACCACAATCCATAGAATTCGAATTATTTTTTAAACCATCTGAAGATGATTCATTACATGGAGAAACATGTAAAACCGTGCAAACAGTATATAGTGAATCTGTGTTACGAGGCTATGGATTATCAGTATTTTCCAATATATAACTTTTTTCCAAGGATGGTATAGAGATAGGTACGTCAATACTATTATGATGTAGGAAAATTGTTCCATCATATTGAGCAGGGGGATGTGTACAGTGTACATCAAGAAAATTATTTATTAAGCAATCAACAAAACATGCATTACATTGAGTTGTAGGTAAAACAGTACTATCAAAATTCATTAAATTTGTGTTACTAGATTGCTTAAAATATGCTTGTTTCAAGATATTTCTTTGCTTCAAAGAAGTTTCAGTGATAACATTCTCAGACTTATCACGATGATCATTTCTAGTTACCTACACTGAGTCAATGTATTTTTCTTAGTGTGTAGTACAAGCTTCACATAAATGTGAATCAAGACTGCTTTCGGAAGTGGAATTTACTTTCACATCAGGGGTGGGTGTTTGGTGTTTTCAATTATCCATAAGATCCTACTTTTTTCCATGAATGAACTCCTTTTCTTTTTAATGTTTGTCAAGACTGGAGGATTCTTCCTTATCTATTTCATCACGGTTAGTAGAAGCAGGAACCATCATGATATCTAAAGAGTTGTTAACCAAATGTGTTTCTTGATCATTATGGATTTTGAAAATGTCCAGCAATATAGTCTTAAGATCTTCATGAAGAGATTGTTATTTTACAAGGCTTTCTTTCTCATCGAGAATGTCTGCCCAAAATTTATCAAAGGTATGCTTTAGGGGGAAAAATTATTCTGCATTTTAACCCACACTTTATTTTTTTTCTTGTTAGTTTCAGGAATACCAGCTACATGAGCCTTTCCTTTTTTATCATTCTCTATTTCTTTCCAATCATTTTAAACAGGTTATATAACATGTTTTCTAATAACCCTACAGTTATTTATGTTATGACCAAATATTTTACAAACCTCACAGTATGGTGGAATTCTTTCATATTCAATTTTGAGATCAGTTTTGAAATCATTATCACTCAATCATATAGAATTAGGGAGTTCTATGTCTAGTTTAACTTCCAACACAACCCGAGCAAAGATCCCCAATTCAGCATTAAGTGTTAATTGGTCAATTTTGACTGGGGAACCAATGAAAGAAGCTATTTCATTAAGGATTTTGGGATGAAAAAAATTCAAGTTCGGTCCATGCATTCCAGTCCAAACATGGGCTACATTATTTCTATATGTGTTGGGATTAAATGCAAAATCCCAATAAGAAAGTCTATAATTTCCTGGTTTCAATTGCAAATTCCCAATTTTCCACACGTAATCAAGGTGTTCTTTGGTGATAAATAACATATGGTAATATCCCTTACCCACTAGAACTAATTTCCACTTCTGGAATCCCCAGAAATGGCATAATCTAGCTTTTAAATCAGGAATGGTCCAGGGATGATCGCCTCTAGCATAACCAATCCTTCTTAGAAGCAAAAATCTGCACATATGTGCTCTCTGTTGTAGAGAATCTGGGTCCACTTACACTGAATACTTTCCATCATCCAATCTCTTAAAAAATATGGATTAGAAACCTTCGAGGAGATCAGATCTTTACCTTTTAGTGCTTCCACTAAGGAGATCCCTTTTGATTTCCCTGAATATGTTTGCTTTGGTTGACCAATATCGGGTGTATCAGATATCTTACACACCAGTTTGGGGATTTCAAAGCTGGTCTCCGAAGAAAGATAGAAGCCTGCCATGAGTGATTAGCAGGTTATTTTGGAGAAGAATCGATTTTTAATAGCACGAGGGTGAGGATCTAGGTTTGCGAAGTAGTCACATTAGGATCTCCCATTGAGTGCTCTCCCATCCTACGTCTCTTTTTATGTAATAATAGTTAATTTAAAAAAATTAATAAATTTATATATTTTTTCAACTATAATATATGAATCTATTTTTCTATTTTTTAATAGTTAGGTGTTTTAATTATTTTTTTAATATTTCTTAGGCACATTGTGATTTACATGGATAAAAGCTGGATCAAATTACCGAGGAACACACCTTAGAATGATAAGGGTTTGGAGGGGCTTTTAGATTTTTCAATTTACAATCGATCAGTTGAAGGGAGAATAATATGTCCCTGTCCTAAATGTGAATTTAGAAGATGGTTGAATATAGATGATGATTATGAACATTTAATATTGAAGAAATTACATATTCAGTAGTTGTGTTGGATTTGGCATGGAGAATCGATCAATATAGAAATTTTGAACATTGATGTCAATTCACATAATGAACTCCCATCATCATTGACAATGTGAAATGAAATAAAAAACCTTATAAATAATGAATTTGGAATTGAAAAACACTACCATCAACATCAAAACATATCATAACAACAAGATGAGGGTTCTACAAATAGCAACATGACAAGTGATGTTTTTGAGACTTTAGTACAACCAGATGAAGATTGTAACATATCAGTGGATCCTCCTCTTAATTATGTGGATTCTAATATAAAAGAAAACGCCACTGAGGAAAAGACATTTCATGATTTAGTTGATGATGAAAATCAAGAGTTGTATAGTGGATGTTTGAAATATTCAAAATATTCTTTTTTGCTGATGTTTTAACCATATCAAATGTCAATGTGGAATTACAAATAAAGAAACTTACAAGATATTAGAATTGTTTCATGGTTCATTTCTAGAAGCTAACATCCCCGAGACCTTTTATGATATGAAACAAGCCGTTAACCAACTTGGTTTGAATTATAAAAAAATGCATGCATGCCCTAATTATTGTATTCTTTATTAGAGAGAGGATTCAACTAGACATGATTGAAATTTTCTTCTTCATCTAGATGGCAGTCAATGGGTAATGAGGGAAGCTTAAATCAACATACTCCCATGAAAAAGAAGAAAAGAAACACACCTGAAAATGTTTTTTGTAACTTTCCTTCAAATCCTCGATTCCAAAGACTATTCATGTCATCAAACCCGCCGAAGACATGAAGTGGAATTTTAGAGATAATAGAAATGATGGGTTAATGTGACATCCACGAGATTCAAAATGGTGGATAAAATTTGATTCATTACATCCAGATTTCTCAAATGATCCTAGGAGTGTTCAATTGGGATTGGCTACCAATGGATTAAACCCATTTGGGAATTTGAGTACCAGTTATTGAATTTGGCCCGTTGTTTTGATCCCTTACAATCTGCCTTTGTGTATGTGTATGAAACAAACATCTTTTATCATTTCAATGAGTATTCCTAGAAGAAAAATTCATGGAAATGATATTGATGTATACTTGCAGCCATTAATTGAAGAATTATAGGAGTTATAGAGAAACAGTGTTGAGACATTTAATAATTCTTCTAAAACAATGTTGAAAATGCATTCTTCGTTAATATAGACCATTAGTGACTTCCCTAGGATTGAGAATTTATTCGGTTGGAAAACATACAAGGGTTTGCCTTGTCCTGTTCGTAACAGTGATTTTGAGCCCAAATAGCTACCTCACCGTAGAAACTGGTGCTTCTTGTTCCATCCAAGATTTCTCGATGCATCTCATAGATTTCGACTAAATAGATCAAAAATTAATGGTTTAATTGAATGTAAACCACCTACAAAGTTTTTATCATGTTCTGAAATATTTGCACCACTTGAAACGGGTGAACCATAATTTGGGAGGTTTATCATTTGAATGATAGTGGGAAACGGGTTTGAAGTGCATCATTAAGAGAAATCAGAACACAACAATGAAGAAAAAAAATATTCATCAAACATCCGTATTGGGAATTTAATCTATTACAACATAATCTTGATGTGATGCCTATTGAGAAGAATGTTTGTGGAAATTTTATCTTCACATTTCTTATTCAGCATGGATAGTCGAAGGATCATCTCAATGCTTGGAAATACATAACAGCAATGAACATAAAACATGATCTCTGTCCAGATGAGAATGAAAAGTATGATCTGGAAATTTTTCAATGAAAAATACAGAAAAGATACATTCCTTTGAATTTTAAAGCATGTGAAATTATCTGATGATTATTAAAGTATCATATCAAGGTGTGTTGACTTAATGAATTGTAAGTTATATGGATTGAAAATTCATGATTCACATATTTTGTTGCATTAGTTACTACCATTGGCATTGAGTACATTATTACCTGAAAAAGTTACTGCTGTTGTACTCCAATTCAACACATTTTTTAGTAAACTATGTGAGAAATATATAAATCCATTTGAGATTGATAGCCTTTAGGATAGGTTTGTATTGACACTTTTTGGAATGGATATGATCATTCCTCCATCATTTTTTACAGTCATGAAGGGTGATGTGTAGTTTCTCATATAAAACAAAGTGATTTGTATGATATGGGTGATGAAATATAAGATTTTACCTCTAACATTGAATCTCATCAATAATAAGAATCATAATTATTTTTCCACAATGATATTGAAAATATTAGTCTAGTAAGGATGAATGAAGTGGATGAAGTAATGGAGTAGAAAATAGACATGATTGAAGGATAAAATGATTGTATGTATGGTTATGTATTAATTTAGCATCCACTTATTTCATTTGTGCAATCATTCATTATCATTTTTATGTATATTTTGTTTGTTAGTATTGTTCATCTATTATGTTATTTAATTATTTTTCTGCAATTTTTTTTACAAATGTATATTCTGAAAATAATTGTATTTGATAAAATTACAGTAATTCCTAGGAGGAAGTAGTATATTGTTTCATCGACCACGGGAATAGATGAAGATCCATATGTCTCCCTCCCTATGACATTTGAGCCACCATCGTCCTTCCCCATCCACAATCTCCTCTTGCACAATCTCTGACACCATCGGTGAGTTACCCTTCAGCAGCTCTGTCATCGTCTCCTTCTTCAAGAGCCTCAGGAGTGGGGGAGAGGCGTGACACTTCTAGTTCTTAGCGGGAATACTGGAGGGTGACTTTTATAGTTAAAAATTTTAATATAAATAAATTTATTACTCTTTTTTATACTAAATGTTTGTTCATTAATTTTTTAAACAATGAATCTATAGACCAAAATATAAAAAGTTCAGATGTATGGAATCTGACCGGAGAGAAGATAGTAGTTCCATTTGATTCATATGGTTTTTGTACAGATGATGTCACATGATGCCGCAAGATTACATAGCCAGATATTAATGCAGTTGGCCGCAGATCCCATTTCCCTTCCTATTTCATATGATTATTGGTAACATATTCCTACAAGATGGAAAATGATGTTTTTTATTCCCAAATAAAGGTAATTTTAATACATTATGGTGTAATTTAATGTCATGTTATTAATATTTTCAAAATGAATTTCTGTGTTCAAATGTTTATTCACATTTTGGTTGCTGATGTGATAGAACGAATGTGAACATTGAAAAATCTTGGGAAAAAATGGAAGGACTTTAAATCGAGATTGTGGGGTGATTTCAATGATACTTCGTTGACCTCCCAGCAGATGTATGACAAGCTACCCGATGGTGTACCCAAAGAGAAGTGGAATGTTTTTGTTGACAGATATCATGTTGGGAAGTAGATGGTATTTTAATATATATTACTATAATAATCTCATTTTACCTTTATACATGTATATGAAGAGGATATGACGTTTAATACATTGCTATTAAATTTCATTTTATTTATTTCAGGATGATTCTCAAAATAATGGATCGTGTGGGGTTAAGCAGGTCAACCCTCACACTACGGGGTCAAGGATTTTTTCTAGAAGTCGATAAGCTATCTTAATCTTATCATTAATTTAAATATTTATAATTAAACATTATGTAATTAATATATAAAATTGTTGAGATATTTGTTTTAATTCAATAACAGTGTTTATGGCATGAATCATCCCGAACAGAAGTGTGGTTGAATATTCAACCAAAATCTGATGGAAGTTTTTTTAATGAGCATGCCAAAGAATATGTGGTACGAAATAATTTTAATTATAATTAAACATTATTAGTTGTTATTATGTTAATATATATTTCTTCTAATATTTATTCTATTTCATTTATATGAAAAAATTAAATAACTGTGGGATGATAATCCTACGTAGTCATACTCATTCTCCTAGGATGACCCAGTGGCTAAAGTCCTTGGGATGGAGAATCCTAGTAGAGTGTGCAGGATAGGGTTGGGACCTGTACTATCTGAGGCCTTTGGTAGGCCACTGGGTATTGCAGCTATATTTACTCTTAGTTATATCCAGTCCATTCCCCTAGAAACTCAGTGAGAGATTATTTCTCTATGAAATATAGTTCATGACTTGGGGGGCTCAGATATTTGTTTTTAAGAATGAAATGATTTATTTATAATAAATTACGACCAGATCTGCCCCCAGTGGTATTGATTCTATTGTCGGTGAGCAGGTAAATCACAAAAATTCAAAATCACTGATTTTGAAAACGTTCATTGGTATTACATTTAAATAGAAAATATACATCGATATTTAATTTTCAATATAATGTTTTTAAGGTGGTAGGAGGAAGTAGAGATTGAGGTGGAGAGAGTGACGAGCATTGTTCATCATCAGACCTCGATTAGTTTTTTTCGATATATTGGACATATATTGTAATCATTGGTTTGTATATGTATCATGTTTGGAACATATTTTCCCCCAAAAATTTTCATGACCTAACATTTTTTTTGATTTCCCAGGTTTACATTTATTTATTTTATTGATTTTTGATGTTTCCTTTTATGTCTTTATTTCTCAGGTGTGGTATGTGCCATAAATGTAGATTCATTTTTTGTCATGAATCATGTTTTATTATCCATTTTTCCAAAAAAAAATAGCTTTTTTTACCCATGGATGAACAATCCAAAACATATCCTACAATAATAGGAATAAATCCATTCTTAATTCATAGAAAAGGCCCTCTATAAAAATTTCTCTCCTGTATTGGGGGAGAAGGATGAGATGTATGGGAACCATTATGTTAGAAAGAAATAAAGAAATTGATGTGAATATGGAAGGGTCTTGACTTGAGGGTATAACTAGTTTGATTATAATTATAACCAAGGACTATTCTAGGAGATCCCAACATCATTACATATATTAAAACATCAAGAATCAATCCACATATTGTTTTTATATAATACCCTTATGCATGTTAGGATCTTTCCTAGGGTAAGAGTCATTTTTTTTCATAACATTGGTTTATAGATAATGAACCACATGATAAGGATCATTAAGAATATTTTGATAATATGTAGAGGAAGATAGGTCTTACTAGGCAGACTACTCTAAGATGTTTCAAGTTTTGCAAGATGGACCATGAGAAAATTGAAATGCCCTTTGGTGGTCATGGAATATTGGAGGAACACCTGTCCAAAATAAAAAACCCAAACTCACCTCATTATAGCCATGGGAATGGAGAAGGTAAAATGGTTAAGAAATGGGAACTAGGTAATGGATTCTATACATGGAAAAATATAGAAGTACCATTATGGCTTAAACCGCTCTATGTTCTACGATTTGTTGGAGGACAATTACCATTTTAAAATGGAAAAAATATAAAAAGATAATGAGGGTTCTAGATCACACTTTTACCAAACTAACCACATGAGTTTTGGATATTAACCATGATTTGGTAGAGTCTAGTGTGATTCACATATAAATAATAGTTTTATTACATCTTTATTTTTATTTTTAGACTTTCCCTTAATTCTTAATTGACCCTTACTGATCATCCCATTCCTGAGTCACCTTCTCTAGGTGTTCCAAACCACTTTGATCATATTGGATCATTTAGATTTATGTTATTTGATTCATGGTAGCCCTCTTTTCCCCCATTAATCCTTTATTATCTATCTATTATATTCAAGAGTTCATTATGGGGGTAATTCTCCTCATTTTTTGGATGGTTTTTGGTGGAGTCTTATTATTAATTGGATTCAATAGTGATTCACTTGAGACAAGTGGTAGAGATATGTTGTGGTTATGATGTGTTATATTTTATATCTAATGGAATGGTTTTTTCAGGGCATTAGTAATGGGACTTCTGTATCAGTTTCATTTTTTTTAAATATGTCTTTAGCAGTTGTTTTAACCACTGCTACAATTATGGTATCTTGTTATCCTCAGCGATAAAAAACTCCTCTATGGACATTAATTTAGCCGTGGTTAAAACTGCCGCAAAATATTTTTGTATTGCTTTATTTAATCACAGTAGTTTTAATGTTTTTTGTGGCGAGTTTCTCTAGATAAACTAATATATTTCTATGTCAGTTTTAATAGATGCTAAACTATTTTCATATTCTTTTATTATATCACAACGGTTATAATGGTTTTAGCGGTGTTTCTCTTTTTATTTGTTAAGGATATTTTATTTTTATTTATGTTTCTAATGACCATTACAACAACATAGGTAACATATTCTAGATCCTATATAAAATTCATTTAAATTTTCATTAGTACACTTGGAATATTTTTCATCCTTAACTTCAGAATTATTTTTATAATTCTTCTCCATTTCCATAAACACTGATCATTCTATACATTTTTCATATCACAATACTAATGCATCAAATAATTCCATATTAACATTAACTGTACAAAAAATGAAATTCTCAAAACATTTAAACTCTGATGGGTAGAAATGTATTCATAAACATTGTTTAGTAATGAGTAAAATCAATTAATTTTACTATCAATGTCTATAATAAATTCTAGTACATTCCAATCCAAAATTGTAAAATTTTATTCATATATAGATACAGAATCAAAATATTTTCTCATCAATTTCAAGAATATTTTTCAGTATCTGAATTCAAACTATCATTAGGAAAATATTATTCAAGGAAAATATTCCTGAAATTTATCTATTATATTTAATTAATATCATCTATTTCCATCAAATTATTAACCAAAGGCCCCTAAAGATCTAAATCACATTTATAATGATAGACTAGAATAGTTTCATTTTAAAATTATGAGTATCCCATGAGAGAATATGTATTTTCCCAGCCATTAATCCATCCTTCATCTACCATGAGGTTCAATGATATACACAATGCAGGAGGATTTTGTATCCTAAAATGTTTCACTATCACATTGTTCACCTTTGGTAGATATACATACTCTCTCATATGGATACCATCACAATATATATACCAATTTATCAAATGAATCCTGGTAAAAATTTTCTCTATTCTAAGTACAACAATTCCAATTTGCGGATTTGGATGGATATTACCTTATAGGTGACTTCAAACTATATCTTCCATATTTTATCTATGGAAATATATTTTGAAAAAACATTGTTTTGATGAAGAAAAATAGAAATCATATTATTCATTATTATTTCAATATAAAAATTATGTATGGTTGTTTAAGGAAATATTATTATCATTATTATAACACCTAATGTTATCTTATCCTTTTTTATTACAATTATAAGCTCACATTTATAAACATTAAATATTTTTGTGAGATTAAACTAGATTTAAATTTATCAAATTCCCACATATATTTTATTTTTATGTTTATATAATTTTAGGTTATAACAATTAAATGAGAACACATATATTATAATATAGACACTCCTATTATGTATCACATGTATGAAAAAACAAAATTTCAAATAAAACATGTCTTATTTTCATGGAAAATCATCCCAGTATTAATATTCAAATAGTACATGTCCATAAACATCCTTAAAACCATATAAAAAATATAAAAATGTTGGATGAGAACAAAAATTATAATAAAGGAAATTGAAAGAAAAATCCATTAGTCTACTAAAAAATTAAAAACCTTGCAAATATTTACCTTTATCTCAATTTTATACTATATAATTAAATAAATAATTTCCATATAATTGTTTCTAAAAAAAATCCTTTAAAATCCAATGTATGAAAATAGAACCCCTTTATTTAAACTTAGAGAATCACATTCACAACATATTTTAAACCCACATTAGAGATAACAGAAGAATAGTTATATCCCCTAGAAAAACCTACTTGTGACTAAATTTAGCCTTCCTATTTTGACCTGGATTACTATCTAATTAACTAGAGTTCTATCTAGGCTCATCCATTCAATAATCTATAATAGGATCACCAATTAATTATAAATATTAAAAGGGATAAACCCTTTATATGTGATATATCACTCTCACTAACATATCATCTATAATTCCCTTATAATATTTCATGAAAAAAAATCATTCTATCACTTTTTTAAAATAAAACCTTTTATTGTTTTATAAATACATATGTAGAACACATTCGGGTATCAAAATACCCTCTATTTTCAAACCCCTTTTTCAAAACTATACTACTCAAGAGTAATATAAATTTGGTTATAATTTCAACAATACATAATTTATTATAAAAAAATCCATAAAACCAAAAAACTATTATGGGAGAATGAAATTTCAATGTCTCAATATAAATTACATTATATTATTTCTTTTAATATTTTTTAAAGGGAGAAATAAAATTATATAAAAAAGATTACTTATTTAAAAAATTGAGATAAATTCAAAATAAAATGATATATTTTCTTTTTCAATTCATTTATTTACATATAGAAAAATAAATATTATATTTTTTTAAACATGGAAATGTATTAAAAAAATATGTTAATGAATATTTTAAAAGAGTATTTTTTAAAATAAATTCTAATACACAATGCTGAAATCATCATGTACCTTATTTATCTTCTTGAATAATTAGATTTGGTTAATTATTCCATTGATTAAGAACCATTTCAGTTTTTATTATTCCTTTTATCATATATCTCTTTATTCTATATTTAAAATATTAATATATTAAATTCATTTCGTACCTTTTGATTATATTCCGTTAATAAGTCTGAAATGGCTTTAATAAGTTGACTATGGTCACAATGAACAATATTACATCATGACATGAGTAATATTAATGAAATAAATACCTTTTTATACTTTAATTATAAATTCAAAACCATGAATGAGAGATGGCTATTAAAAAATAATTATATTACATTTATAGATATGGTAGTTCGTACGTACACATTATTAATGATTCCCTATTTAAACGGTAATTATTGAAAGATTATAAGTATTATTTTAACATTACTTAAGGATAATTATATAATACATTTTGTATTATTTCTCTAATAAATGAACATATATTTTCCTTCTGATGGGGTTATGAAAAATTAATCACATCACTTGGGAAGGTGTTAGTTCACACGCAAAGATGAACGACGTTATAATCTTAAAATGAATGGAAAGGTAAGATATTGAATGCTATATTATATTTTAATAATGTTAAATACATCATGAAATATATATATATACATTAAATATATCATTTATCTAGTTTATATATATGGTTATAGAAAACTAATTACAATGGTTCACATGGCAGTATTCAATCATACACAAGAATGATGGATTCCATTTCAATTAAATAGATGTTGGATATGAATATTGGTTATCAAGGTAACAGAATAAAATAAAATTATATGGTATATTATCATGTCATTATATAAGAATTAATGCATATTATTTTATTGTGGTTGTATAATATATAATACAAACACATTCGGTTAAATGTTATACCTCTTATTTGGGAAATATCTTTTTTACACCACTTTAATCACTCAAATGTTGGTATTATTCTTAAACAAATGCCTATATAACATGGTAAGGTATGTTATTAATATATTTTGGTATAAATTTTGTAAACCAAAATTCTTTTAATGTATGTAGATATTTTAATAAAAGGAACCCATTTATAAGAAAGGGGAATTGCACCCATGTAATTTCTTTAAATATGAAATTAAAATAAAATATTTTAGTCACAAAATGGATCAAAATTGATATGATTGGATTATAACATAAGGATGATCTTAAACAACCTCATAATAAAATTTTGTATAAGATTAGGTTATAATTGTACTCGTATATTTTATTAATCCTACATTAACTCTTTTGATAATTAGGGTGATACCAATGATTATTACTTTTCAGGGGTCAATATAGTTACTAAAAAAGTAAAAATGGCCCATTAAGGGATTATTATAGATATTATAAAACATATATTATTTAATTGGTCAATTATAATATTTTCATGAATTTTATGTCATTTAAATAATAATATTTATTATAAAATAACATTAATGTTAATCATGAAACTATTCATTTATTTTCAATTTTAAAATAATAAGAAATCAAATTAACTTGAATTGACTAAATAAAAACCACTAAATTATCTCATTATTATATAAATATTAAATAAACATAATAATTAATTATAAAGATATTAATTTTAAAATTTTTAATATCAACTTTGTTATTTTTCTAGAAATTTTATAACTACTATGTCAATATTATGTAAGCTTTTAAGATAATAATTTTTTCACTAAAAATAAAAAATTCATTTCCATGAAAAAAAAATCCCGATTTTAATTTTATATTTATAACTTATCATATACTATATTTATACCTATGTCAATAATATTATAGTTATTAAAAGATTCAGTGTGACATTATCAGCTTAATATTCACAAAAATGATATAAACGTAAAAACCGTGTAAAACTGAAAAAAGATATATATTAGAATTATGGATTATTATAGATTATATATAGTAATCAAAAAAATTATATAAAGACTTTGGGACATTATATAGTTATAATCATTTAATTTTTAACATTAGTTATCGGATTTACCGTTTAATTTAGTAACATAAATTACTAAGGTTACTGTTTTTATTGAAAAAAGTCAAAAGGGACAAATTTAGAAAATTTGGAAGGACTAATTTGAAATATGGAATCAATATTTAAATAGTAAAAAATAATTGAGGTTATAAAATTTACTCTAAACTTAAACTGGTGAAACATGATAAAAACGGGTTTTCAAAAAAATGATTATTTTATGAATATATATTTTTTATAATAAAATCAGTTTTAAATTTCATTTCAAAAACCCTGATTGGATGATTTAAAATAAAATTTTACAAAAATTATTTGTAAATTAATAAAAATATATTTTAATTTAAAAATAGTAAAACAAAATATAACATAATTTTCTACTAAAATCATTATTATTCATTATTCACTAAAAATTAAACTTTTATGAATTATCCCAACACATAATCAAATAATATATTTGACTTGATAAATTCATAAATGAAATTATTTTTTTCGATTTAAAATTCTCAAACCTGAATACAATAATAATAATTGAAACTATATAAGAAATGAAATTAATAAAATATATTTATTTTTATTTTGAAATAAATTTCAAGATATTATTATAATATATATAACTATCTAATTAACGTATAATACTAAATATTAAAATTATTTATTTTATCAATACCTGTGTTTGACCTATTTCTCTTTACTTAGTGTATTTAGGAGCTCAATATGATTCACATTATTTTTGATAGATTTAAAAAGATAGATAAACATTACAATGATGTTTTACACTACTACAGCCATCCCATTTCATTACGTGTTGGGAAAATTAGAAACTTCCCATTATATAAAATTCTAACTTAGTTTCCCATGGTTTCAGTCATTAACTAATAAAATGGAAGATGGGGTTATCAATAAGTATAATGAGAAAACAAATAAATTATAGAAAATAACACATAAATATTTTTAAATCATAAATTATGAACATATATATTTTAATATATGATTTCCATGGACATTTACTAAAATTAATTATGACCTAAATTTATTCAAATTGATAATAATAATTCACTACGAGAATTATAATTAACAAAAGAATATCCATTGAGATTCTAAACTAGGTGTGTAGTCTGCCCCCTTTATTATGAACTAGGTTATGATCGAGTTAATACCCAACCATCTTTTCTAGAGTCATTAACCATAGGTTAATATTTTCTAGAGCCTATATGGACCTTCTCTGTCCATAGAAGTATAGTATTTCTAGGAAACCAGTAAATCACCACCAAAAAACAATAATGAGGTTATCCAATAAATATGATTATCCATAGGTTTTTAAATAATGTTATCTCAACCTAATCTACCAAAATATATAAATAAAATATTTAATAATAACTAAAACTTGCATATATAAAAACTATGGATATCTAAACTATCACTCATTGGTGTGGTTATAATAAAACATATAATACCATATCACCTCCATAACAAGTGATATAAACTATAAACAACACGAATATATTTCACATTAACATTATATCTTACATTTATATCAAATGTTCTTATGAATATTTAGGTTTATTGTATGTAGATATTACCTATAAAATACTAAATTAAAATACCTGTGTTAATTTTTAAATGAACTCTCCATAGAATATATCATGTGAGACCTGTTATGGGCTATACTCAATATTATTATAAATAAATTATAAAACTTATCATATGAGTATGGTCAACTGATCAATATGGTGAAAATATTAATATATTATGTTGGGTAAAATAATAAAAATATGAGACACATTTATATAAAAAAAATTATTGGAATGATATTTTATTCCTTAGTACATTAAACAAATAAAGTTGGAAGTAGAAGTTATCTCCAATGGAATAACATATAACAGAACATAATATTTCCAAATTAAATGATAATAAGTATGGGTCATGAACCATAGAATAATCATATAAGATAGAAATTTGGTATAATATTAAGAATTATAGAATATAGAATTATGGAATAACCCAATAATTTCCATTTATTATGTTGTGAATAGAATAATATGTTCATGCGTTAGGTTGTGAATAAATAATAATACCCATAACTTTTATTATGAAGAATGAAATATTACTAATCCTTATCTTGAAAAATAATAAAAATACTCACATATATCATCATTATATTGTAAAACATAAAACATTATCCAATTAATTAGAGTTATATAATGTACCCTATCAATATATAATAAAAAACCATTCATATGTATACTATAAGAACATTAGAGAATTCATTAATCCATTATAACATAATTATCTCTCTAGAAGTAAATGTTTGTCAAAAATATATCTATAAAACATCATAATAATAAGACCTACATATAATGAATATGGATAGTATGATATGATCATATCCTTAATGAGGCATAAATATCCATAAATGATGATTGTACAGAAGAAAAATAATTTTATAAAATCATTATAAATTTTCAATTAAAAAATTAAAAACATACATTATTTTGGTAACATAAAATAAATAAAAATTATTGAATAATGGATATATTATTTTCTTATAAAAAACATGCAATATTTTAAATAAATGTAAATTATGATAAATTTACATTGTATTGGAAAAATCCTTTAATATCATAAATGTTAAGGAAACATTTTTTCATAATTTTTTCAAGAAATTCAAAAATTACACGTTCTAAATATTAATAGATGATCTCATTATAATTTATTTAATATAGTATAATATAAATTAAATTTTACCTTTATAATAATTTATAATTACATTAGAACTCCCAAAAAATAATTTTTATGAACATGGATATGTGGGAAAATATTCTTGACTAAAAAATGGATAAATATATTCTTCATTATTGAAAAGGAAATTTTTCAATCAATTTGAGTATCATGGATGGGAAATAGAATGAATTACTGATATTTAAATATATATACAGAGGTTGAAAAAATAAATGGGGATTATGATATATGAAACATATAATCCTTCTATTTGTTATTGAAGCATAAATAATCTTGTTTTAAAGTGTTATTGGAACATAAAAAATTAGCTAGGTGGTAAAATATGAATTAAAAAATCATAAATTTAATAACCTTGGATTTATTATTATATCACTAATGTATTCCTGAAAATTCCTATTAAATAAATTAATGGGTATTATATAAACCACACAATTCAATGAAAGTTTTTTATATGGAATATATCTCTATGAAGGGAAATTAAGATATGTTAACCCTTTGGTTTACATTCATATTTCATGAATTAAAAGAAACCAACATTATATTAAGAATGGTAGTATTAATAATCCAATAAATAAATATAATCATATTTGTTGCTACTCACACACATTAATTGAAATCATTTTTTATATATTTATTTGTTGGTTAATGTATATTCTTCTCATCAAATTTTGGTAACATTAATTATTTCATTTGAGTTTCATAATTTCAATATCAATCCTCAAAACGTTTTAAATAACATAATTTGTTGATTATACTTGTTACTCTAATAATAGATACAAAATTATTTGTAATTATCCCATATCATTCAATTAGATTTTATATATGAGTTATGGAGATGAAATTAGTTATATGCTTGTTTCTAGTAATTTATTGATATCAACATATTACTTTATAATGATCAATGATTTTTGCGAAATAATTTATGAAAAATATTAATGAAATATAGCTCTCCTTAATATCATGTAAATTCCTCAATTATCTTTTCTAAAATCAGTCTTATAAGGATGTTATAAAAAATAGGATGCATTGCTTTGTGGATCAGAAATATTGCATGTGCACATATAAGTGGATTTTTGTTTTCAATAGATGGAAATAAACTAAGATAAATATCAATATGTAATTAAATAATAATATTTATTATATCAATATAATATATATAAGTTAAATTTGTATATATAAAAACCAATTATAAATAGTGAAGAAATATGAAAATAATTATTCATGGAGGCAGTTGTCTATAGGCACGCATGAGCGACGTTTATATTTTTTTATTTTAGATGATATGTGGTAGATATATATTATTAAATAAAAAGTACTAAAAAATTAAGAATATATATGAAACTAATATCATTATATTATGATTCTTATCACTTATTTTAGGATGATGAAGATGTTATAAACTCCAAAGAACTCATTTAGGACAATTACCACTTTAATGAATTTCATATTTTGTATTACACTTTTAGTTCCTTTGGGTACGTATTTTGGTGGTCAAAACATAATGAATATTGGAAAAGAGATTTTTAACGGTAATTGGTAAGATATTGGTTTAGATAATAGTATTATATTGTATTAAGAAGTGATAAAATGAGTCACCCTTTTAGAAGAGATTGGAGTGAGACCCATACAAAAAAACCATAAAAATAAAATAATATATACATTTTTTATAGGAAATTATAAAAATCATAATTTTGTAATACATGTTTTCAGATGATAAAAATTCACTAAAACAATATTTTTATTAATTATATTTCGAGTTTTTTATAGCCTTATACATTTCGTTTAGTCCTTTTAACACATTTTACAAATAAGAGTTGTTACTATTTTAACACTTATAACATTTTTCATTCATTAAGATATTTTTTCATGTATAACCATTTATTGAAAAAAATAAATCAAAAAATAAAATAATATTTATATTACCATATTTATCGACATGGTAATAATTAATTTTTAGATAATTATGAAAAGTGAAGTTGAAAAAAAATGAAAAGTACATTTTCTTACTAAATTTTTTTTCCTTTAACAAATTTTATTGAATTGATTTCCATGATATTTATTATCCAATAAATAAATTATTTGTTCCATTTGATCTTCAAAACATTTCATAATTAAATTTATCAATTAACTTTAATAAATAAAACAATTATTCACAAATTATTATTTTATTAAAATAAAATATGACTTATTTTGTAATGTTATAAACATAAAATTATAAATACAAAATAAAATTTTTAAATATTTTATTTAACTCATATTAATTCATAATGTTTCAAGAAATTTATTTATAAATTTTTATTCATTATTCTATCGTGATGATGTCTTAAAATAGATTTTTTTAACAGTGGAATATTCATTATTCATAAAAATTCAACCATTAAAAAAATGTAAAGATTAACCAGAATATAATTTTTACATGATGAATTATAAATATAATATAAATTAATAAAATAAAAAAATTTAATTTGTAAATTTATCATTTAATCAAATTAAAAAGTGTTTTGTAAACCTGTTTTTATAGAAAAATGTCATTCAACCATTGAGTCCTCTTAATCATGTTTCATTTATTTAATAATTAAATTAATGTTAATATATTAGGTCATATATTGAAATATTAAATATTATCATATTTCATCATTGAATAGGGAAAATTTTAACTTATTTGGTTAAAATATACAATAATTTAAAAAAAAATATTTGAAAAACTATGATTTTAATCATTATATAAAATAAGTAATTTAGCTTGTTAATGAAAGAAATTTTCATTGAATATAATTTTTATTTACTATAGGATTTTATCTTTATGATATTTTAATTTTTTGTGGGTTTTTTGTTTTATGATTCATGTGAATAAAGATTATTCATTATAGTAATTAATTAATGGAAAAAAACAAAAACAAAAAACATGGGTTGTTACAATGATATTCCTTTTTGAGGACATCAATAAAAATCAATAAACTAATAAACACAATAATAATAATGGGTCTCCAATATATATACGCCCCTCAATCCTTGGTCATGAATATTGTTTCCAATTTCTAATGGTATCCTATTAAGGAATCATTTCATCATAATTCTATAAAATTACACCGCTCACTCACATCTAATACCTAGGACCCAATCCAACCAGGCCCCCTTCTTTGGTCCCCAACAGTACTATATTTTCATTTAATCAATATTCTACTCATAGTTTTCTCAAATTATTTGAGTTATGGTACCCTTATATGTTTATCAAAATTAATTGAGATGAGATAATCCTCTTTGATCCCAATGGTAACATTACCTAACTCACCAACAAGGTCAATAAAATTTGAGTAGAAAATGCATAATCTGAAAACATATCATTCCTTTACACATGGAGATATAGTAGATTCCTTCTAGGTTTATTCCCCATATAATACAGTGAGTTTTTCAAATATAGTTAACAAAATACATGACATGAAAATAATTATAGTTTACTCATACTAAATGATTGAATAAACTCTACCCCAATATTCCAGACAAGCATAATCCCTACATAGTCTCCTATTGTCTCCCCCTTTTGGGCACAAATTTCAAAACTGCATGACGTTAAAAATAATTTTATGGTACTTATAAATTATTTTTAACTAGGTATCTAGAACAGTATAGGCATCGATTTTCATTAACATGTATACATATGATTCATCGATATAGTTTTATCCCATCTCCCTAATTAAGAATTTTGTGCCTCCTACAAAATCTAAACTCTATCCTTACTATTATTTCATCTTCATCATGTTTTAAGGATGTGTTGGCGTACATCCATATACAATTCTCTTATTATGTTAAATCTCTCAATAATTAGAATACCTTTTCATGGTATTTTTACAAACAAACAAAGGTGAATACAACTATCTATGGGATTCTTACTAGGTATAAGTACCGAATTGTCTATTCTTTCCAATATATCTAGTTACCAACTAGAAATTATGATATAAACCGTATAGAGGTTTTGTTCTTGTAGCAATCCCTATATACCATATCCCAAAAATTTATTAATAGACTCAGTGAAATAGAAATTCCCTCTCGAATGTAAGCCTTTCCCCAACAATTTTAATAGAACCTTTACACTATGAGGTCAAATCGCCACATTGTTAAATTGGCAGAAATAATTCATGGATACATGAAATTAAAAGGAATATTTTTGTACCATGGATTTATTACTATAAAATAGACAAACATTATCCTTCCAAAATGAATTTAAAAGGTATTATGCATCCCATTAGGTGGCACCAATCTATATGTGATATTATTATATTTAAAGGGATATATATATAAATCATGTTTCATGGGCTCGATCCAAACTCCATGACACCAACCACATCTCTAAACAATGATAAATTATATACTTTCCTATTAAAAATATTCTAAAAACAACAATTAACTAATAATTTAAAGGATTGAAAATTCTAATGTATACATATATTCAAGTCAATACATTAATTTAATAAATAATCGTCATAGTGGTAACTAGTAATGAACTGGGGTTTGGTATGTATTTACCAAAATTTATATAATATTTATGATAATAGTAAATTGGGTTATAATTTCAATTAAATGTTGTTTAATATGTGAATCACATAAAATGCACACATATTTAGATTAATCATATAAATACTTAGAAACGATGCGGGGGATCATGATAAAAATCACATTTTTCATTCAATAATAACCCCTACATCTAAAGTGCTACAAATTTACAATACAATGATTTTAAATTAATATTTTATAGAACATCTTATAGAAAAATAGAACTCAAAATCAAACTAAAATTTTATACTCCATTGAATTTTTTATTACAAAACATTTATTTAATATTCCATATTATTTTGTAAAAAATCATTATAAAAAAATTGTTAATAATTTCTTCACGTTGATGTGAGATATCTAAAATTCAGTATCACATTATGAGAAGCATTTATTTGGTTACTTATTCCACATTATGGTTTGTTATCATGGTTATCCACTCAATTACTTATCATTATAAATCTTGGAATGATTTTGGGGGTGGGGTCTGATTTAAATTTTTTTAATAAAAAATACCTAATTATACTAAATACACTAACAACATATAATATACCATAATTATATATAAACAAAAAACATGGTGTAGTATTTAAAAAAAATATAGAATAAAATTTTGGAAATATTTTATAAAAATGTTTGAGTCATTACACAACAAAACTATGACTAGCCACTAATAGGGTTGGAAATATATAGCCACTAATAGGGTTAGAATTATTATCAATTATGTGTATACTGAGCGAAGTATTTTATCTCATGATAACATATTTATCACTTTATTCAATCATTAAATCAATAATGTTGGTTATATTTTACATAACCATCCTATATTAGTTTCATTTTGATCACTGATGTTATACTAGGAATGACTTCAATATCTATACTTTATCATGAATGAATTGTATCCTATAATTCAGCATTCTAAATCAATATGTATAACACTAGATTTAGAAATAAATAAAAAATTGGTAACCCCACTCACCTTATAACCCAAGACCATATCCCTAACTAATGATATTAAAAATAGTGAGACTATTTGTAATCTCAATCTTAAAATTAAATTAATTAATTCATTGTGTCACATATAATATATAACTAACATCCTATAATGCGGTTTGGAAACTATCATACCATATCTCTAGTTACACTAATGGGCCAACTAACTTCTCAAATTTTAACCGATAATATAATCATAACCAAAATTTTATCTTCCATTTAATTTCACTAAGATACCATTACCAATCATGAAATATATAAAGATCCCCATATTCTATAACAATATTTTAATTAAATCAAATAAATTTATGTTTCTAATAATGGATGGTTCAATATTTAATTATTATAAATAATTTACTAGTGTAAAAAACCTCATATATTTGTAATGGCTTTAAAATTATTTCATACATAAACAAACATCATAATTCAATAATTGAAGTCATTCATTGAAAATAACATATTAATATAGAAAAATATCACAAAATACATTGAAAATTCATTACTCCCCATCGTAAAATAATTGGAGAAAACCATTTTGAAATGAAAAATAATTTATTTTATTTTTTTAATATAATTTAAATGGATCTATTCTAAAAAATTAAATTTTTATCAAAGGATGTTATATCATGATAATCTTCCATGGAAACAAATCTAGCGTGAACCCTATTTATACAACCACCTATATATTTTTAAATCTAACTTGAAATAAATTCATTTTAATTCAATTTTTCACTATGAAATCCCATATATATTTAACCCAATTCCTATTAAGATATATATTAAATATAAATTCATTTGATCATTTAAAAAATATGTAATAATTTAATAAAACAACTCATGAAAACTATACAAGGGTCACATACACCATTTCAACTAGGGAACCGCCAAACAAACCATTTACTAGAGTATTAAAATCCTTTGGTGACCATTAGTATAACATTGGGACATTGTAATTTACATGTATTCAAAATATCAATGAGTCATTTTGGTTATAATAATAATTATATTATAAATTGTTATAAATTAACAACTAACTAAGGCCACAGAAGACATAAGATCAATATAATCTGTGTAAAAGATATTAATATCAATTATATTTCCATATATGTATAAACATGTATGTGTAAAAGATACTATTCTATTCTAAATTTTAAAAAGCCAAAATTATTATTTTTTTATTTTTAGTCCAATATATTTTAGATGGGGCTCTAGGGATTGATTAAGTACAATGTTCATTGTTTCAAGACCTATGTCAACTAAATGATGCAACCAGGTTCCTAGTAAAACTTTTCCATGTAGTCTATGTATTGTGAATGAGAGTTAGTGGATAGTGGTAGGGTACCAATTAACCAATGAACTTTGCGTGAACACCCAGTGGCCATAAGGTAGCCATCGGAGGAATTTCACGTACATGGTGGATTCTTATATATTTTTACATTAAAAATAAATTAAATAATTTGGGGGAAAATAAAAATGATTATTTACTTCTAATTTATTCATATAAATTTTGATTACTCACCTCCCTTCCCACTCATTTTTCATGTAATAGATCCCTTTATTTAGGGATAAAAATCATGGTCGATTTTTTGTAGGTTTTCACCACTCGTATGGGCATAAATACAAATCCCAATTTTTTATTTTACTTATATATGAATAATTTATTATTTATAATTCAATTTTTTTCTATATTTCAATATTTTGATAATTTGAAGCATAATCAGGTAAATTTTTTCAATATAAAGGATTATATTTGACCTATAATGTCTCATATTTTCTGTGTAAATTTATTATTATTTATATGGAATTATTTCGAGACTGAAAAATTCGATGGCATGATATTTCGAGGTCCGGATATCCCGAATCAAAATTTTGAACTTTGTTTTAGGTACGTTTGGTAAACGTACGAGCATGATTTTTCATTCTTTTCCACTAGTTATCGGATTAAAAACATGAGAGAACCGTTTAATTCATAACATCAGGATTTTCCAAGAAATTACATACCTTTGGCCTGCAAGGGACGAGCAGAAAATGAATTTTTTATATTTTTTTGAGAAAAATAATAAAATAATTTCAAAGAATGATTTTCTTTTATTTCTCAAAGTAGAGTGGCAGATCGTGATGTTACGGGGAAGTGACTGGGCATTGTCGATGCACATTAATAAGGCTCATTGATGGATCATTAACTCAATGTGTAACAACTCTTTAATGAAACGTAACAAGGACACAGTTTCTTAAATAAAATTGTGTAACGATGCGACGTCACATCATAATGGGAATGTTGCGACGTGCTCCTATTTATAATTTGAAACACTTGTAAAATAAGGATTAAAAATTTGGAAGATTCCTTGGTGAACCTTTTAAGGACTAGAAACTTAGTGAAGAAAAAAGAACACTGGCATAACATCATCATCTTCGGTGCCTTTTGAAAATCGGAGCCGGAAAGCGATGTCGACATCTTAATCCCTCGAGGACAAACACCGCTACATCAAATGTCATAACAGGTATTGGTTTATGATTTGATGATCATCCCCATTCTTTTTTAATAACTATGAACACAGATCTACCCACAAATAGGTTGATCCGTGATTCTTGAGTTATGTGGGATGGTAAATTATTCTTGTGTTTATTTTATTTGGTTTCTAAATATTAGAATTGAATGATTGAACAAAAACTCCCCAAACCTCCCTCGTCTCTAAACCACTATGTAGAGGCATCAATATGACCCGAACAAAGCCTGAGTACCTCCGTATGTGTGTTTCATGGTGTTCATGCCACCAAAATGATTTCTTGGCCAGGTCAAGATCCTTGTAGTGAAGGGGGAACTCCGTAGAAGCCACAGATGATGATGACTCGAAGAACAGGCCACCAGAGCACATCTGGTGGTCTACTATTCTCCCTGCCAGTGTGAAAGTGCCTACAACAACATAGAGGTGGCGCCCCACACCGGTGGGCTATATTGATGGGGAATCCATGGATCGTCTGCTACTGCAGTGCACAGGAGGATGCGGCCCCTGGTAGGGAGCCTCCTGGAGGGACGACCCGCGTCTGGTTTCTCCGGATGGCTGGTGAAGACGCAGCCCGTCAACTATGGCTTGTGGAAGGGCCTCACATTTACAGGGCCGCAAGGGTAGATGTATGCAGAAATGAGGACACGTCACGGTTGGTCAGCACCACCAGCTGCACCATGTTGTTGGTCCCTAGTTGGTGGGCCGAGCCCCCAATGGGTCGGGCTGTTACTGTCACCCAGTAGGTTGGGCCCAGGACCGGCAGTCCTTAGTGCCCTGGCATGCCGAACCTGCACCGATAATCCGGACCCCTGACTACAGGCCAGACATGCACCCAGAAGGCCCAGACCCACATCATATGGCCGGACATGTGCACTCTTGGGACCATGCCGGACTAGACCGAGTCGTCGGGTGACTCAGTGGGTTGGACACTCGGCCAACCAGGTCGGGTCTAGCAAGGCCTATAAGACATGGCCCCTGGGCTAGGCTGAACAAGACTGACCTTGACCAGTACCAGGTCAGGTTGAGTTTGTCTTAATGTATCAGGGTATGTGGGATCATCAAGCCGAGGTGGTTGAGTCAGTCTGACCAGGTCGGACCGGGCCCCATCGTAATTGGTCCCTCAGTTACTAAAACACATGTATCATAAAAACCACACGTCTGATTGAAGATCTTTTTGAAAATATGGGACTACATTGACGAGGGTAATCTTTTGGCACACTTTATGGAAACTTTCATGTATGTTGTGATTTGAAAAATGTATTGACAAGCGGTTTTTCCCAGCACTTTATGTACCTAACCATGTGACTGGCTGAGACTTGAAGACTAATGTCCTTTGCCCAAGTGGGAATCACCTATCTGTGAATTTGTATTCCCACAGTGGGAAGTACCTCTCTGTGGCTTTGTAGGCCCATGGTATGCTATTTCTAGGAGTACCTTAGTAGTCCATGACTAGTGAGAAGCACATCCCTCTAACATTGTAGTCATATGGTATGCAATGAGGAGGATTACCTAGGTAGTCCATGGCTTGTTGGAAGCACCTCTTTGTGACATGGAGGGCTTAATGTACTCACTGGTGTCGATGTTCTCCAGCATTCGAGGTGTTCAGTGATGTGACTGATGGTGCAACAGATAATACCATATAATTTACATGGTGTGAGTTGTCTTGTGTTTCATGCTTCACTTTGAGGAATTGATGTGTGTTATTTACTTTTGTTTCGGGGTCCCAATAGTGCATTCTGTTACTCACCCATGTATGGTATTTTCCCACACATGTTTTATCTTGTGAAGATGTCTGAACTTTTGATACAGGTACTTAGGGAGACGGGACTGACACATGCTCTGATAGTGGACATGGTGTCCTAGGACCAAGCAGGGCCCAGTAGGACCAGGCGGACAAGATATTATAAATCAACATCTTGTTGCTTCGGTACTCTTATGATCCGGTGGAGATTTTGTGAATTCCCATCAGGGTTTCCTTTTTATTCTTTCTGTATTCATTTTGTTGTTGGGTTAGTATTTTGGACCACTTATTTTTAGCTGTACATGAACTAAGCCTTTTTTAGTAGGATACGTGTTTACCCCTTTCATTGTGTTGGGATGTGGTTGGTTGTGTGTGTGAATATTGTTACCCAAGAAAATTCCTCCCACTTGTAGGTTGACACATTCAGTGGAAGCCACAAACCCATGGCCTTTCGGATGCAGGCTTAGGGTTGTCATGGCATTAGCCCTGGGGGACGGGTCATGGAAAATTGGTATCAAAGGGTGGTTGGTTCCCCCCTCAAATACCGGAAGTCTGTGTTTTTTTGGGGCTATATTGTTAAGTGTTACGAGTCTGACTTTCAGTTTTTTGGAGTCCAATGTTGGTGCAGTGCACTTCGAATCCATAAACCCGGACCTTGAATTATGTTTTCAGCTATATAAATGGAAACATTGGTTGTATAAGTGTATCATTAATTTAAATAATAGTTATTTCACCTGGATAAACCATTTAATTGTGGAAAATATTAATCTATCTTAGGATTCCACCAAAGGGATGCCCAGCCAGGATCCTGATATGAGGTCGTGAGGACAGCACTCCAAGAGACGAGGCATCCATTCCAGGACAAGATCTAGATATGGTCCTACCGAGGGGTGGACCAATGATGCCACCACTCGATGGTCAGCATCTAAATCTAGAAGTTATAGTAGATAAATTTCATAGGCTCAGTGACCTGCATGATTTTCAGAGATTGAGACCTCTACGGTTCATAGGAGAGACAGATCCTTATGTCACTGAGGACTAGCTAGAGACTATAACATGAGGATTATTCTTAGTGTGGACACTGGCTGACCAGATGGAGATATTGGAAGCGATCCTTCTATATGGCTCAGCATTAAGATGGTGTATTTTGTCAATCCGAACTCACGATGAGGTGACACTAACTTGGTTGACTTCAAGAGGCTTTCTCGGGAGGAGTTTTCCTCGTGGCCTTGCACTCTGTGCACATCCAGGAGCTACTTCACCTACATCAGGATAAAATGAGGGTGGCTGAGTACTCAGAAAGGTTCATGGATCTATTATCTTACTCCATAGATAGGGTATAAGACCTTTTATTTTGGGCTTGAGCCATTGAGTTGGGACATAGGTGGGAGATCTGGTATTAACTGTTGTCTCTCAGCATCCCTACCCAGACCGGGATGTTTAAGAGAGCCCTTGTAATGGATAGATTCTAGGAAAAGAAGGCACATGGAGATAGATCTACCAGCTAACCCCAGTAATCAGAGTCTCTGTTAGGCATCGGATAGAAGACACATGGTCCAAAGCGTGACAGGTCTTTCAGTGGCCAACCCCGGGACTCTAGTTTAGCAGCGCGAGGCTCCCAAGAGAGAGGGAGTCATACATGGTCCAAGAATTTCTATGCATTCTAATGGTAGGGAAACATAGAACACCAATTCCAGACCCTCCATATAGATGACTGTTAGATGGTCAAGGGCCCACCGATGTAGAGGCATCGGTTCGAGCGAGGAAGTTCGCAGGGCGGCAGACGTGGAAGGGGAGATGGCCGTTCAGCTGGTGGTGGGATACAATTTGAGGAGTTTCCTACACCACCCCCTTATATTCCACCCTCAACCATAGGGTGTAGGCGTACATGGGTGAGCTTAGCTTCAAGAAGAAAAGGATTATGACCATAGAACTCTAAAGATGATCCGAGGTATGATCGGTGTCTTCTCTAACCTTGTTAAAGTACTTATAGACATAAGTTCTAGTCACACGTTCTGTTCCATGACTCTTATTCAGATCTCAGATATTCTAGTGGAGTCATTGGCTCGATCCATATGGCTAGAAACTCCTACAGGAGGGGATTCGATGATTACACACAGGTTACGACAATGTGAGATTACTCTAGGAGGCAAGAGCTATGATTGTGATCTCCTAGAAGTTGTGTCGAGGTCTTGTGATTTAATATTGGGTATGAAATGGTTATCCATATTCCATGCTCAGTTCGACTGTTTTAGGTGTAAAATTTTGTGTGTCCATGGAGATGGTTCTTGGTTTTCCTTCCCCAGCAAGAAGGGAACCCTTGCCGTCTGGGATAGACTCTCTCGAAGAAGGGTGAATCCGATCACTCACCAGTTGGATAGCCTCACCCTATGTGCAGTGGAGGAGAGGAGTCCAAGATTTCCTGTTGTGGTGGAAATGTATGAGGAAATTTTTTTATGCGGTTCCAGGGCTACCTCCATGTATTGGGGTTGAATTTTTTATCGACCGGTACCCCGGAACAACACCAATACCCACACCGGCATATCAAATGTCTCTTACATAGCTTCAGGAGCTGAGGGTATAGCTGGATGAATTGTAGAAGAATGGGTTTATAAGGCCCATCATTTCACCATGGGGGACCACTTATTTTTTCCAAGTAGTAATATGGGAGGTTGAGGTTGTGCCTGGACATTTGAGGCCTGAACAAGGTGACCATGTGGAACAAGTACCCACTGCCGAGAATTGAGGACCTATTCAGCCAACTGAAGGGAATGAAGTTGTTCTCAAAGATAGACCTTAGATCAGGATATTACAATATCTGGGCATGAGATGAGGATATACCAAAGACAACCTTCTAGTGCTGGTATGGACCCTATGAGTTCTTGGTGATTCTTTTCAGCATGACCAACACCCCATAAGTGTTCATGGGCCTCATGAATAGGATCTTCTAGGCCTACCTCGATCAGTTCTTCATAGTCTTCATCGATGACATCTTGGTGTACTCCGAGTCATAGGAGGAGCACGTTGTGCACCTATGAATAGTATTGGATAAACTCTGAGAGAACCAAGATTATGGTATGCTCTCGAAGTGACATTTTAAGATTTGGGAGGACTATTTCCTAGGAAAAATCATCTTAGAGGCTATAGTTTTAGTAGATCCAATGATGATAGAGGTTTTTCTTTCTTGGGAGCCACCCAGAAGCGTGATTGAGGTGGGAGCTTCTTAGGGATGGCTAGTAACTATCGTAAGTTCGTTTTTTAAATTTTTCAGTAGTGTAGCACCCTTATCAGCATTTACACGGAAGGGATAACCCTTCTTGTGGATGGATAAATCCTAGAAGAGTTTGTACGTGCTAAGTCAGAGACTAACCAGTGCCCCCATCTTGATAATACTAGAGGAGAGTGTTGGGTATGTTGTTTACGACGACATATCAGGGACTGGGATCGTTGGTGTCCTGATACAGGAGTGATAAGTGATATTTTATGGCTCATTGTAGTTTATGTATGTTTATAATAAATACGCGACCCCTGAACTATAATTAGAAGTAGTGGTCTTTGCCTTGAAGATTTGGCGACACCACTTGATGGGTGAGCTGTTCACTATTTACTCCAACCACAAGAGTCTCAGGTATATATTCTTCCAAAGGACATGAACTAGATACATAGGCGATGGATATAGTTCCTCTAGGACTATTATTTTGAGATAGTCTATACTCCTAGAATGGGGAACGTGGTGGAAGATGTGATCAGTAGAAGTACTGGGTTCCATCTACTGAATGAGGTGATAGAGTAGTTAGTCATGATGCAAATATCATTCTTAGATGATGGTGAATTTGTTTACCTCCCGCCGATTTCTATTACTCTCTTACTCTTACAATGATTTAGGGAGGCATTATAGGGGGATATTGACTATGAGGCCTGATGTTCCCAGATATCCTAAGGAAGGTCTCTTGATGGATTTTGGATATGTGAAGAGCACATCATACTTTTCAAAGGTGGAACTATAGTTATAGTGAATTTATAAGAGGAGGTGTTTAGGTAGTTCTATACATCCCCTCTTGTAGTACATCCTGGGGTACCAAAAATGTAACAGGACCTCCGGTGTCAGTACTGGGGGCCAGGGATGAAGAAAGAAGTGGAAAAGTTTGTTTCATGATGCTTCACTTGTCAACAAATGAAGGCTGGGCATCAGGTTCATGAAGGCTTGAATCAGCCACTTGATTTACCAGAGAGTAAATGGGGTGGTATCATGATAGAATTCATGATGGGGTTACCATGTATGTCTATAGGTATAATTATATTTGGGTGATTATTGACCGACTAACCAAGTAGGCTCACTTCCTTCTTATATAAGAGTAGGGATCGGTAGAGGTCTTGGGACACCTCTACATCTTGGATATAGTATGGTTCCACGGGGAGCCTTCAATGATCGTCTCAGATCATGATTCCCTCCTTACAACCCAATTGTGGAAGGGATTACATGAGACATTCAGGATGTAGCTCCATTTGAGAAATACTTTTCATCCCTCGAAGGTTGGTCAGACAGATCAGACCATACATACTTTAGAGTACATGCTTCATGCTTGAATCATGGACTTTGGTCTCATTTGGGAGGACCACCTTCCATTAGTGGAGTATGAACACATCAAGATCTTTCACTCCACCATTGTCATGGCACCATTTGAGGCCTTTTATGGGCATCTTTTTAGATCAACCATATGTTGGACAGACCTAGGTGAGTCGGCACTCATGGGTCCATAGCTGGTATGGGATACCATCGAGAAGGTACAGATCATCTAAGAAAATATGAGGACTGCACATATCAAGAATAAGTCTTAAGATGATATAAGACGAAGAACCATGGAGTTTGAGGAGGGAGAACATGTGTTCATTTGAGTCTCACCTTGATGAGGATTGCAGAGATTTAGACATGGAGTCATGTAATCTCAGATGTTTATCAAACCTTTTCAAATCCTAAGAAAAGTCGGTGAGGTGGCGTACCACTTATCTCTTCATTCATAGATGCACTGTGTGCATGATATTTTCAATGTGTTGCAACTAAGGAGGTTTGTCCACGATCCATCTGACATCATCGACTAGGGTGAGATGGACATTGATGATGGGTGATGTTTATGGAGTATCTAGTGGAGATAGAGGATCAGCAAAAGAAATTCCTTTGCTGGAGGTCAATTCCTTTAGTGTGTGTCTGATGGCAGCACAGGAATCTCCCGGAGAGCACAATGGAGAGGGAGGCTCAGATTTGAGCATAATACCCCTATCTTTTTGTTTAGTTGTTGTTTTGGATTTCTATGATGGAAATACATAATGTGTAGGGAATGTAACATCTTGGAATTTATATGTATTTTATTATTTATATAGAATTATTTAAAGGCCATGAAATTCGACAACACATGATTCGGAGGTCTTGAGATCCTGAAACAAATTTTTTTATCTTTTTCTAGGGCATGTTCTATAAACCTGTGAGCGGGAATCTTCTATCATTTAAATAGGTTCTTATATTAAAAATCTTAGGGTACCATTGAATTCAAAACACTGGGATTGGCATAAAAATGACTTATCTTGGTCCGGCAAGAGCCAAGCGGAAAATTAATTTTTCGGACATTTCAATACAGATAATAAAATAATTTGGAATAATTATTTTATTTTAATTTTCACATAGATTGGTAGATGGGGACACTATAGGGCAGTGATAGGGCAACAACGTTTCACGTTAATGAGGATCCTTAATGGCTCGTAAACTCATATTGTAATGATGCATTAATGATGCATAACAATAATGCAATTTCTTAAATAAAACAACGTAACAATGCAATGTCACATCATAATTGGAGAATAACGGCATACTTATATTTACAGTTTGACACACTAGAGAAATAAGGACAAAAAATTTAGAGGACTATCTAGAGAACCTCTGATGGACTTCCAACCTAGGGAAGAACAATGAATTCCGAAAGAACGTCATCATCCTCGAAGCCTTTCAATGTCCAGAGTCGGGAAGCGACGTCGACGCCCAAAGACCTAGAAGAAAAATTTTGTGGCATCAGACATCATAAGTTGTATGGGTTGTTGATATGATCTTCTCCACTATCCTTTTCTAAATATGAAGAACAAAAATCATCCCACTAATAGATTGACCTATGATTCTGGAGTTATGCAGGAGGGTGATGTATTCTTGGGGTTATTTATTTGGGTTCAAAATAATTGCATGGAATGATTGAATGGAAACTCCCCACTCCTCCCCCATCATTAAACCTATAACACAGAGGCCCTTCACTAACACGAACTAATCCCGATCACCTTCTCATGTGCATTTTGTGGAGATTGTACCCCTGAAATGATGGAAAGGTAGGATTGGGATCCTCACGGTGATGAGGGAACTACCTAGAGGCCACAAATGCTTAAGACTTGACGAATGGACCACTAGAGTGTTTCTCGTGGTGAAAAAAACTCTTTGTCGGTGTCCCAATGATAGTGACCGCAGTGGCGGCAGCGACCATTGTAGTAGTGGTAGCGGTGGATGTAACTGCGGAGACATGGAAGAGGTATCCCGAACTGAAGGGTCACATTAATCGAGAAGCCACGACTCATCAGCCACGATGGTATGCTAGAAGATGCGGCACTAGGAAAGGCACAACATGGAGGGACGACATGTGGCTGCCACCGTCTGAAAGGATGGTGATGTCGTCATTCGTCGACTATGGCTTGTGGAAGGGCCCTCTTTTTGTGGGGCCACTAGTAGATCCGGATTCGGTATCCAGGACACACCCCAATTGGTAATCTCCACTGGCTTCACCGTGTGGCTGGTACCCAGTTTGTTGGTCAATCCCCCAATGGTTTAGGCCGGTCGTGTTGCCCAATGGGTTGGACCCACGTACAGCGGGCCTAACCGCGCCACTCGGCCTGACCTTCACCGGTGGGCCGAACCTGCACCTGGGGGTCGGACCTACACCCGGTGGGCCAGACTTGCACCGGTAGGCTACACACACACCCACTATGGGTAGGGACAGACTTGACCGGGTCGTTGGGTGACATAGCGGGTTGGACCCTCATCCAACCGAGATGGGTCTCACGTGGCCTATTGGGGTTGGCCCACTAGCCAGGCTAGACCAGGACTACCTCGATCCGTACTAGTATGGTTCGAGTACGTGTTAATGTATCGTGGTTTATGGGATCCTTGGTATAGGTTGGTCAGGTCAGTCTGACCGGGTCAGACCGGGCACGGTTGAAACTGACCCCCTCATTACTAAAATGTTGGTATCTTGCAAACCATGTGTCTGATTAATGACATGATAGTGGAATTTGGACCCTCTCAATGAGGAGGATCTTTTGGAATGATAAATGGTGACTTTTTCGGATGTTAAGATGCGACGAAAGTTTTAAGGAATGATTATCCCAAATGTACTACATACAGAACCCAACGACTGGCTGAGACATGAAGACTTCTCACTATCGGCCCAGTGGGAAGCACCTCTTTGTGACTTTTTTGGCCCATGGTGGGAATCACCTCTCTATAAATTTTTAGGCTCATGTTATGTGATGATTAGAAGTACCTCAAAAGGACTTGACTTGTGGGAAGAACCTCGATGTGACTTTTCATTCCCACGGTATGTGATGGGGAGGAGTACCTATGAATTACAAGGTTAGTGGGGAGAACCTATTTGTTACATGGTCAGTACATTATACATGTTATAGGGGGAGTTCTCTTGAAACAAATGTGTTCGATGATGTGACTATTGATGCTATTGTAACAACCCTAGAATGTACCTCGTGTGATATATTTTGTGTTACGTGCTTTACATTGAGGAATTATTGTTTGGTATTTCCTTTTGTTTTGGGGTCCCTACTGAGAACTATGTTACACACACCTACACAGGCTTTCCCGCACATGTTGTGTTTGGTTTAGACGACCAATGTTTTGAAATGGGTACTCAGGGAGATTGGACTAACAGACGCTTCGATGGTTGAATTGGTGGCCTAGGACCAGGCGGGGCCCAGTAGGACTGAGCAGACATGACATTCTACATCGGATTCCAGTATCTTCACTACACTCATGATCAGGTGGGGTTTTCTACAGATGGCCATTAGAGATTCCTTTGTTACTTTCAATATTCAGTTCTTTATTGGGATTGTATTCTAGACCAATAACTTTTTGTTGTACTTGGACTCATCCTTTTTTTAATATGATAACTTTTTTCCCACTTTCAGTGTGTTGGGATGTGGTTGGGAATGTGTTTACGTACATGTATATAATAAAATGCATCCGACATATAGTTTGACACCATCAACGCTAGTCTCCAACACCAAGCATTCGTGAGGCAGGATTGGGTAGTCATGACATGGGCCATTTGGGATGGGTCTTGAAAAGTCCTTTGTATGTTTAATATTTTTTCCTAAATGAAATTTACAATTATGAAACATATAGTTTGAAATATAGGAAATTCCAATTTGTTGCATATGAGAAAAAATTAAATTAAATTTTAGTTTTAGATTCATTTTTATGAATGGATCCTAGAAATATCATAAGGGGTCTTACAGAGGTATTTTTTCAAACAATGTTTAATAGATAACCATCTCCCATTATAATTGAATTATAATAACTTATGTTTAGACATATGACCTATAGTGACTTGTGGATCATGGAGTGGGGTTTTAGAAAAAAAAATTAGTTCAAATAGGTTGTTGACATGTAACGATATGGGTGTGATATCATAGCTTTGTGTCTAAGGTAATGTAAATTGATTTGAAATATACCCATTTAGAAGTTTAATAATATTTGAATCTTTTTATTTTTCCAAATTGATATATCATCAATTTTAATGAATACCTACAATATTGGTGGATTATTGAAAACTTATAGAAAATTATAGGTTGTATCTCATCCACCCCAAAACATTCGTGGTATCTCATCCACCAATAGGTTGTTGGTGATCCAAAATTCACAATGAGGGATATAAAATTGTGCACCCTAAACGAAAATTGTAATTTAGATTTTTGATAGATATTCCACCTAAGGAATCGTATGGTAGTGCAATATGCCAATATTTACATAGTATTAGTCGTTCGTTTTCCCCATTGAGAAACATAAAAATATTTTATAATCCACATTTTAATTAATGTGGTGTAAAATAAAAGTGATATTAGGGGTACATCTCCCACTGAGAGTTGTTGTATTGGTAGTATGTTGTCCTCCATGAGGTTGAATTTTATAAAATGTAATCTACTAAAGATACCAAGTGGTTTATTGATGATAGAATTTTATGGAGGTTTAATTTTATAAAATAATATTTTATAATGGATATTCAAGGTCTTATAAATGTTATTATTGATGAATTGGTCATTACTATCAATAACATGTGGCGATCGGTTCAAAAAACAAAAACATTGTTAATAATATTGTTGAGAATATTGTAAAATGTTTATTACCATAATGAATATATTTTCATTTTGAAGTTATAATGAAATGGAGAATTTTTTTTTTGAATTTAAATAAATAAATTACATGATTTAATAAAAGAATAATTTGAAAAAAAAACATGTCATTTTCTATGCTGAATTCTATGGTGTTTTATGTTCATGAGTTCCCTAACTCATTTTATGCGAGTTTACTAAAAATGGACCAACCATAGGAAACCCAATGACCCACCATAAAAAAATATCAGAGCATCATCACCCACATGGGTGGAAGGTCCACCATGCTAGTTATTTTGGTATGTTAGTGAAACAAGTATATCATTACACCCATATAGATCTCATGTTGTAGAATTTATTGCACACTGAGAACACAAGTGATTGAACATGATATAGTGTAATGTGATGGAATGACATGTGATGTTCATGTGTGTGGTGCATCCAATTCTACCTGTGTTATAAATAAAATGTAGATATGGAAAATTTTTATTAATCAGAATATCCATACCAACTTCTATTGAAATTTGGAATGAGTGTTCAAATAATAATATTCATCTACATAAAATATTATGTAAATAACTTCAGTCATTCGGTCAGTTGTACATAGTCCATTTTGGTTAGGATGTTGATCTTTTATTCATCTTAGAGCCTCACCCAAGGATTTTGAATCTGTGGATTTACATAATCGATTTACAATTATCAAACACATAGTTCAATTATGATGTGGGTGGTCATATAAGATCATGATAAACAATAGTATTGTAAATTAATTCATTTTTGATTTGTGTCAAAAATAGAATGAAGAGATCAAAGATTATTATTTAAGGATTGTCTCTATGTATGTATCATTTGATATTTCTTTATGGGATGAGACAAAATATTTGAATTGTTAATGGTCATTTAGTTTCACTTCAAGTCTAAAACCTGGTTAGTTGCATTGATATATGAATTACACATCACATAGTGGTTATGTCTTGTGAAGATGGTGACTTTCAAATGTTGTGAATCATTTGATATAGTTGATTGCACATTAATAAGTGAGGTGGTGCATATTAACTACTTTGGAAGTTGACCTAATCCGGGGGTGAATAAACAGCCCCCTATGAGCTCATTTTTAGGAAAGACCAGAAAAATGATATATTTTTCAGACCAAAATAGAGTTGATAAATTGACTTGTATTCATGTAGATGTTTCAATGAATTGATGTTGTGTCGTGGCCTTCCCCCAATAAGATAATGATCTAAATTATATGAGATTCTAGTTATATGAAACATAATAATTATGGTACACGAGAATATACACTATCAATGAGGATAAATTAAGAGGAAGAATAAATACGTAACAAGGGTGTCCTTTCCTTTTCAAATATCCTGACTAAACTTATAAATGAAACATTGTGCATACATCGAAGTTATTAAAAGATATACATGATGAATTAGAGGAATCATGAGATTTATAGAGTTTTATGAATGATTTTTTCATGAAACAAGTTATAATATCCATAAAAAAACATAGTATGGTGAAAATTAAGTAGTGAAATAGTGAAAGGATCTATTATATTTTATACGGAGGTTTTGTTCATGATACAAGAAATATGCATGGATGTTATGAGTTTATTGAGACAAATATTGAAGGTATTTCATATTAAATCATTCAAAGTGAAATATACAATGAATTAAAATGGAAATAACATGAATTACATCATACATTCATGAAGATTGAAGTAATAAAATGTAATATATTTTTCAAGAATAGTATGAAGCATATTTTGTGACAGAAATCAGGCATTATTTAAAAAAAATCATAGATGAGTATTTGGTGAATTTATATATGTCTAGATCATTTTAATTTCAATGTATTGTAATAAATATCATCATGTTGAAAATTATTTTCTATGTTCATGAATTTTTACGCAAACAAATCATGTGATCTGGTTTCTTTCATGATGATGATTTCATAAGGAGTTTGTGAAAATATATTAAAATATGACACAAATATTTTCTATCAGGGGATAATACATTGAAGATAATGTGGAGTCACTAGTGGTACTATAATATAGTATAATACATAATGGGAATCATTTTCAATCCCTTGTGTAGGTAGGAGATTTTGATAACTAGTGGAAAACTAGAGTGGGAATAATATAAGACTTAGTTTTTATGGGAATGTGAGTTTCAATGATCATAACCACCTACATATAGTAAATATTATTGATGCCCGATTTTTTTCTTATAATACTTTGAGATATATTAATGAGTTTTTTGGAGCCGTGGGATGAGACAACATGTGATTCCAAGGCCCAGTGATCCCAAAATTGTTATTGATAAAGTAATAAATATATTAATACAACATTCATGTAGTATTTATAAATACTGTATTATCTCACAATTGGATACTCAAATAATAAATCTGAGACCAAAGTTGAATCCGAACATTAGGGTTAACCTTTGGTATGCCAAATGGTAGGTCGGGGCCCAAAATTCGTTATATGAATCAATTGGTGGGTGTACTAAGAGAATTTATTTATTTATTTCATTAAGAATACTTGCCTAATATTACCTCTAAAAATATGTTTTTATATTGATTTTATAGGGATTTCAACATCACCCTTTCTATATCTGAGAGGAGGAAGATATATTTTTTCAATGGTGTATCCACATGAAATGATGATAGGCAAACAGATGAAGGTGGACCAAAAGGAAGAATATGCAGCAGGTATTCTCCTTTAATGTAAAATATAATAATTACTAAAAATCAAACTAAATCAAGGTAGGGCTAAATAATTGTAAACATCACCCTATTGATTATAAGTTTATGTTTGGTTATTTTTATCAAATTTTGTTCTGCATTTATACACCCATCTCATGCACGTGACAAATTTTTTATATTTTTTTATTCATGATATTTCATGCTATTCACTCTGGATATCCTTGATTCATGAACATAATCCGATAATGATTTCCCCATGATGAATTCATATTTTTATTATTCCATTCCCCCACCCATTCATTATGTTATTCACTATTATTCCAAGGGGTCAAAGTTCAACAATTTTTGTGTGAGATCATTAATGACTAACCCTCAGATTTATGATGGTTTTCTGATCATTGTTTTTCAATTGGATCTTAATTGATTGTGGATGATAATCAAAAAATCTGGGATCTAAAGTAAAATAATGTGATGGGATGACTACAAAATATGTTTCGATATTCTTCTAGGTTGTTTATTTCTTATTTTCGACCATATGAAGGTAGTAATTGATTAGAGGGGGTGAATAACATGACTTTCGAGTGGTCTAATGATTGAAATTGTGGAAAATATGGTGGATATGGGGAACCACATGATTAAATTGAATTTTAGAGGAAAATCAATAAGTAAGGTGTTTTGTCTATGAAAAAATTTCTTGTATCCCCACCCACCTATGGCAGATAGGGTTTTAGGGAATATGAAAATCACATAACCTACATATTGGCCCACATTTTGTGTGACCCTCTTGTGTTTATATTATATATTCTAGCTACACATGTCTAGGAACCAGGTGGTAGGACACACCATGTGCACTATGAGTAAAATATACATCCCAATGAACTCATTCATGACTTGTACCTGAGCATAGTACAGTGTATGGCATGGCATATAGGCATGGACCGAAGTATATGGTGATGTCATGGAGCATAAGGGAAAGACACTAGAGGTAATGAAAGTCCATGCCGTATCAGTACATGTCAGGTCATTTTATGTGGCCAGCAAAGACATGTAATGGAAAGGACATGTGTAGAAGTAAAGGGGAGGTAAAATGGAGTTTGTCCCCTAAAACTTGTCATATATTTTTTTAACTAACCTATACCAATCGTATTTCAAAAATTTGGATTCACATTTTTTCTACTAGTATCCTATCTTGAGTGTATTCCGTGTAGAATAGAAAGGTGACCTTTTTTGGATTATGATATGTTATGTGAGGTATTCTGATTGTGTGACATCCTGGACCTGGCTGCCTGTCAACCCGAGCCTCGAGCCTAATTGGCCACAAAACCCATGGCTCGTCTCCCCATATTCCAGGGGCTGCCAACTCGCAGCGAGGGTGTAATGGTAAGTCAGTGGGGAGACTGTACCCCCATGTCAGAGTACACAGTCATATCACATGAAGGTAATTATAATAGAAGAAGCACAACCAATGGTAAACAGGAGAAAAGGGGAACCATGCAAACTAAACAACAGAAGTAAGAAAAAACCCTTCTAGATATACAAAATCCACATAGGAAGTTTATAATACAAAATTTATGTATGGCATACTGATACAGTAGAAATAGCTAGAAAAAATGCTATACAGTAATACAAAAATAGAACAAAAGTATTCCATGAGCATCTCTAGCCAAGCTCAGTCCTCTTCTCTGGAACTCCAGATAGAACATTTATATATCAAAAACCTGATGTAGCGCCCTTTCCCCTACTAGTACCTACAACAGTAAAGTCTACATGGGTGACAAGGAGGCCACTCGGGTAGGGTGTGAGACATGTCTAAGTAGCTCACCACCAACGATGTCTACGTGTAATCCAAATAGGTGTTCGTAAAATAAACAGTTTGTGGAAAACTGCAAGTAAGTAAATAAAAGTAATAAACAACCCCCCCCCCCCCCCCGCTCGGGTTCTGGAAGGACACCTGGTGGGTCTTCATGATGGCTGGTAATATGAACAATCACTAGAGGTACATGTACATAGATATAGGTTAACACTGGCATGAGGTATTCATGCCTCTTGTCCATGCTTCTCACATATGTAATAATCGTCAGTGGCACGAGGTATGAATGCCTCCTGTCCACGAGCATTGTAACTAGCGTGGGGAAGAATGCCTCCCACCCCTAAAGGATATATAGGCACAAGGTATGAATGCTTCCCATCCCATTACACAAAGATTCAGCTGGCATAGGGTAAGAATTCTTTCCGCCCACACATGGGTTATCACAGGCATGTCAACATAGTAAGGCATAACCATTCACAACACAATATATAAGGCAATCCATATTATAACATATCACATTAACAAAACATTGAATTTCCCAACCACGTTATAAAAAAACATACTTCTCAATTCGTTAAAGGGTTTGGGCTATCCCATCCTATCCAACCTATAAACCAACCATCTCATTTTCCTAACATGGAAAATTTCATTCAAGACATATAATTTAGGTCCAAAGGTAAAATGGGCCAAATCTCAAGGTATATTACCCATGGTTGACCACTCCCGATATACATCTCATCGAAACACCCTAAAAAATGATAGATTCATTAATCTCATACCACACAGGTCATCTAGACATGAAAATGTCAATATGAATATGGGTTTTGAAGAAAGAAAAACCAAGACATGACGATAATAACTCATAAAGGAGAAAACCCAAAATGGAAAACACGTGACCACCAAGCTTAGAGCTGTAGACATGGGATCACATGATATCAACCTCCGATTCGTAGTAGGTTAGAAGATATCTGAGTTTCAGTCCAAATCCTTGAAAATAGGGCTTATGAGCCTGCGGTAAAATAACATAACAGATACCAAGATTCACCGAGGAAAGAAGGGTACGTGAGGTAAGCCATACCGGGGGTGATCCCACACCTTCGATGGATTGAGATTCGGACACCGAGGGGAATGAAAAATCAATAAAAGAACGGGAGAGAGATTTATGAGCTAAAGGAGGGATCCCCTCTTTTCTGCCCGCTTGAGGGAGGAAGAAGAATGGGTTTAGGCTTAAATATAAATTCTGGGAAAAATGATAAATTTTTACCCAGAATAGGGTCGCACAGTTCAGGCGCACGATTTACTCAAACCGTGCACAAACTGTGCGCACCTCACAGCCTTCCAGACAAAAGCTACAGGGTCATGCGGCCTGGTCCGCATGGTCGTGTGCCCCTGAAGGTTCCCCTATCTGCTGCCACAAGGTTTATCCCAAACCGTGCGCAGACCATGCGCATGCCATGTGCCACTGCCTGTAAGCCCATTTCTCAAACTCTCGGGCTCCAAACCATCCTAGGACACTCCCTGGACCTTCCTTAGGATGTTACACAAATTAAAAAAGATTTATGTAATGATTAGAAAGCAAAAATAACGATTTTTAACTTTTCCAAAGTGTTGGGTCGTTACAACCACCCCTCCTTAAATCATCTCATCCCTGAGTTGGGATTTCGAGGGTACAGAGGTGACATCAACAAAATTCTCAGGACATTGAGAACATAGATCAGCCTCCTGCCCCCAGGTCTCATCATGTACCCGGACGTGCTTCCATAGCACCCGTACAAGAGGAACAGACCTTCTCACGGAGTGTCTTCATGCTCCGGTCAACAATTATCATCAGATACTCCTTGAAGGGAGCATCAATATCTAGTTCAACCTCATCAGGCTGAAAAACATGAGTCAGATCTGAAAAGTACCGGCGTAGCTGAGATACATGAAAAACATTATTCATGGCCTGATATCTCTGAAGAACGTCAAGGTTGTAAGCTACTGGTCCAATCCACTTCATCACCTCAAAGGGTCCTACGAACCTCGGTGAAAGCTTACCATGCTTCCCTATATGTCTTTGCCCCATCCTGGGTGAGACCTTCAAGAAAACCCGGTTCCCAACCTCAAACTCAAGAGGTCGTCGATGTTTGTTAGCATGGGATTTCATTCTAGACTGAGCTATCTGCATATGCTTCCAAATAATCTGTATCTGCTCTGTACTCTCCTACACAAGATGTGGTCCTAGAACAGTTGTCTCCCCTACATCTAGCCAACACAAAGGCAAGCAACAAGGACTACCATATAAGGCTTCATAGAGAGCCATATCAATGGTAGCCTGGAAACTATTGTTATAACTGAACTCGATAAGAGGAATGTGTTTCTCCCATGAACCTAAAAAATCGAGAACACATGCATGTAGCATATCATATAGTACCTGTATAGTCCTCTCGGTCTGTCCGTCAGTCTGCGGGTGATAGGCCGTGCTCAAAAGTACCTATGTACCCAAGGCCTTCTGTAAACCCTGCCAGAACTGAGAGGTAAAACAAGGATCTCTGTTCGAGACAACATAATGAGGTTCTCCCTAAAGTCGCACTATTTCCTTGATGTACAGTATTCCCAAGTAATCAAATGTGAAGGTCTCCCACATAGGTAAGAAATGTGTGACCTTCATCAGATGGTCGATGATAACCCATACTGCATCATTTCCACGAGGTGACATGGGTAAACTAGTCAAAAAATCCATAAAACATCATCCCATTTCCACTACGGAATGGACAACGGCTACAAAAGCCCTGCCGGAAGCTAATGTTCTACCATCAACTAATGACAGTTGGAACAACGCGTGATAAAACCGGCTATCTCCGGCTTCATGTTAGGCCACCAGTACTATCGTCGCAAATAACGATACATTTTGGTGATGCCTGGGTGAACTGCCCATGTTGAGGCATGGAAATCCATCATCAGCTCCTCTCTAATGTCTGCTAGGACCCATAAACACCCACGGAACAATAAATTATCACCTTCCTCGATGGTCCAATATGTAGAGGTATCATCAGCCAAACTTTCTCGTAGAACAAGGCCTTAGGGATCTAACAATTGTCTTGCCCTGACCCGTTCCAAAAGAGTAGATGTCGCCACTAAGGCTGTGATAATTTTTTTACCCTGACCCACCTGAACCTCAATGTGCATCTCCGAATATAGGTCCATCAGCTTCCACTCCTCATTAGATTCCCGAACCACATGTGACTACGTTTTCCGACTCCACGCATCCGATACTGAATTTCTTTTCCCGTGAGTATAGGCCAATTTGAAATCAAAGGATTGCAGGTACTCAACCCAACTGCGTTGCATGATATTTAGATCCCGCTGAGTGAAGATATATTTGAGGATTTTTTGGTCAATGAATACCACAAAATTCTTTATCAACAAATAGTGTCTCCAACAACGTAAGGCATGTACAACTACTGCAAACTCGAGGTCGTGTGTCAGATAATTCCGTTCATGACACTTTAACTAACGAGAACCATACGCAACGACTCGCTCATCCTACATGATGAAAGCTCCAAGTCCGATTCCTAATGCGTCACAATAGACCGTATAAGCTCTGCCTGGCTTTGGAAAGATTAGTATTGGTGCTGAAGTTAGTCTACCCTTCAGTTCCTGAAAAGCTACATCACAAGGTTCTGACCAATCGAATCTCATCCCCCTTCTTGGTCAGAGCAGTAAGTGGTGCTGATAGGTGTGAAAAGTCTTGAATGAACTACCTATAATACCTAACAAGCCCTAAGAAACTCTTGATATCAAAGTCTTTCTTGGGATACTCCCAAGAAATTACAGCACTCACCTTCTTAGGGTCAACTGAAATTCCAGACTCAAAAATAATGTGACCGAGGAAGTGAAACTTATTTATCCAAAAGTGGCATTTACTGAGCTTAGCATAAATCAGACGCTCTCTTAGTGTATTTATCACGATCTCAATATGGGTCACATGGTCGTCTCTTGAGCATGAATAGACTAAGATATAATCCACTAATACAACCAAAAATGATTCAAGGTAAGGGTAAAAAATCCCATTCATAAGAGCCATAAACACTACAGGTGCATTCGTAAGCCCAAATGGCATGACTAGGTACTCGTAGAGACTAGAACTACTATTAAACTTTGTGCGAGGTATGTCTGAAGTCCTAACACGAACCTGGTGATAGCCCAACCTCAAATCTATCTTTGAAAACACCTTTTATCCTCGGAGCTGATCGAAGAGGTCTTCAATTCGAGGTAAAGGACACTGATTCTTAATAGTCAGATTATTTAACTTTCTATAATCCACACAATGACAAAGGGTACCATCTTCCTTCATGGTAAATAGAACTGGTGATCCCTAAGGAGAAGTATTAGGATGTATAAATCCCTGAGCTTCTAGGTCCTCCAGCTGACACTTGGGCTCAAGAAGTTCCTTAGGTGCCATCCTATAAGGAGGAATGGTCACTGGTGCTGCTCCTGCTATAAGATCAATAGTGAAATCCACCTCTCGCACTGGAGGTGGACTAGAGAAATCATCAGGAAATACATCACGGAAATTATCCACCACCGGAGGATAAACAGAGGGTTGTAAACCCTTGTCATCGAGATAATGACTGGAAACCTGTGCTGTGACACCACCTAAAATCTGGTGTTCTGGTCTTGCTCGTATCGCAATAAGATCACATTCTCCCTTATGCATATGAGTGTCTCCCTCTGTTGACGTAAACACCACCCTTCGATGATAGCAGTCAATCCAGGCTCTATAGGTAACTAACTAGTCCATCCAGATTGTTACATCAAAACATGTCATATCAAAAACATAAAGGTTCCAAAAAAATGCTAATTGCCCACCTCGAGGGGACAATTTTGACAACGATGAATTCCCTATGAACGGACACCTAATGGGGTATCTAACTTGATCATACCATGATATGACTCAATGTCGAGGCCTAGAATAACAATAATCGCCTCTGATATTAAAGAGTGAGAAGCACCTATGTCAGACAAAGTAGATACTAATGTAGAGGAAACTAGAATCGTAACTCGTACCGTAGATGGTCCAGTGTACTACTCCTGTGGTGTAGGCTTGACTGCATCAAAATGGCCGGTACTACAGCCCTGAGTCATAGCCTGGTTACCCTGAGCAGACCCAACCTGCTGGTGTTGAGAGTCATAAGCCTAGTTACCTCTGCCTCGACTACCGCCACAGCCGGATCGACCAATGGTATTCTAGCTTCCTGACAGACGTGATCCTGCCTATCTAGCACCATATCATGGTGTAGGTATAGATCCCTACTCACTAAGCCCTTGGGGAAAAGTCCTACAAAAATGGTGGAGAATATCCAACATACTACAACCTCTACAATCCATTGGATTTTTCTTACACTGACTCCTCATATGTCCTAGAACCCCACATTGGTGACAGATAGATGTACCACATGAGAAAAGGGTCTGACCACCACTAACACCACAAGTGTCCTCAAAATGCATCTTCTTCCCAAAAGCAGATCCACTATAACCCTTAGGTGTCGAACCTCCCTGGTTCACACTGTCCAATTCTCTCAAATTCCTCTCTGTGATCAAAGCCTGATTGACAATCTCTGAAATGGTTGTCAACCTGAACTCGTCAACCTGCGAATGGATGGCATAACATATCCCATTCTCAAAACTCCTAAAGGTCGTGAGATCATCAGCAGCTAGTGTTGGAGAAAAACACTGTAACTCAGTGAAATGAGACGAATATTCCGTGACTGTCATGGTCCCTTGATGCAGATTCATTTACTCCATAGCTCTGTCAGCCCTCAAAGTCCGGGGAAAGAAATAATCACAGAAGACGGTCTGGAAATCAGTCTAGATCATATCTCTCTACTGTTCTGGCTAGGTGATGACATCCCACAACCTCCTGGAGGAACCACGTTGCATATAATATGTGAGCTTGACCCTCCGATCTGCTAGTGTCTAAAGGTGCTCAAAGATGGTCAGAATAGCTTCCAAACCGGACTCCACAACAAGTGGTCCGCCATATCCTGTAAATGTAGGAGGATGTTGCAACTAAAACTCACGGGTCAAATCTTCCATACTCGGGGAAGGTCGCACTCCACCTTGCATACATTGCATCATACGCAAGAAGCTCTCACGGAATGGGGCATTGTCACCATTTAAAAAATATCAGGAGGATCCACAGGTGGCTCGATAGGAAGAACAACTGGTAGCTCAGGGCCCTCCACCTCAGGAACGTGATAGTCACCGCCTTCAGTGTGCGCGACTTGAGGTCATCTCGGAGGCATATAGCTACAATTCCAAACGAACAACTAAAAAGAAGAACCCATCAAATTTAATGTTGAAATCTAGAAGCTAGGATAGGTACTAGGCCTTCCTACCCCTAAGATCACATATCCACCACACCCATATGAATTATTAATAAAACCTGCAAATTTTATAATTTAACATAATCCAGTGACATGGAATTTCCCATCCCATAAGGGCCTATACATATCATGAACTGAAAAAAGACACAAACATGGATTTTATTTCTCATTTACATGTGTTAATTAAGTATTTGAATTTCCTCTTAAGAAAATGATTGGTTTAGTTGGAATGTCATTTTATGATCCATAAGGGCCCATACACGTTATGAACCAATGAGTGACACCCACTAAAACCACATCATTCCTCAATTCACAACATGAAAGATGGGTTAGCACAGCTGGACAAATATTTACAAGGCATGGAAATAAGCAACAAGTAATGCTTGCTGTAACATTAAACATGTCATGGCAAGATGCATGGCATAATCATATTTTTCCTATCATGATGAATGTTCTAATGCATAACCATCATTTCATTAGGTCAAACCCAGAAATCCAAATTCCATCATTGAAAATCTCAATAACATCACAAAACATGTGAATCACCCAACAGTGAAACGGTATCAACAGTAAATAGAAGAATCAATAACAAAAAAAAAATAAGAAACTTGGAACGTACCCCGTACATGGGTTCGCGACACCCAAGCACAGCTCATGGCTAAGTCCCTATGTATTCCCAGTCTCAAAGTCTATTGTCTCCAAATAGTAAACCAAGAAATAAAGAAACCTCTGATACCACATTGTGATGTCCCGGACCCGGCTTCCACTCAACCCAAGCCCCGAACCTGGTTGGCCACATAACCCATGGATCATCTCCCCATAGGCCAGGGGCTACCGACTAGCAGTGGGGATATAATGGAAAGTTAGTGGGGAGACGGTACCCCCATTTCAGAGTACACAGTGGTATCGCAGCAAGGTAATAAAAATAGCGGAAGCACAACCAATGGTAAACATGATAAAAAGGGAAACACACAAACCAAACAACAGAAGTAAGAAAAACCCTGATAGATATACAAAAGACACATAGGTAGTGTCTTATACCAAATAGATTTATGGCATGTTGATATAGTAAAAATAGCTAGAAAGCATGCCTTACAATAATACAAAAAGAGAACAAAAGTAGTCCACGAGCATCTCAAGATATGCTCCATCCTCTTCTCTAGAACTCCGGCTATAACATATATATATCAACAACCTAATGTAGGGACCTTTCCCCTACTAGTACATGAAGCAGTAAAGTCTACACGGGTGCTAAGGAGGCTGCCCGGGTTTGGTGTGTGACAAGTCTCAGTAGGCCACCACCAATAGAGTCTACATGTAATCCAAATATGTGTTTTCAAAATTAACAGTGTGTGGAAACCTGCAAGTAAGTAAAGAAAAGTAATAAACAACCCTCCCTCTCAGGTTCCGAAAGGACAGATGGTGGGTCTACCTGCTTCATATCATGGTTGGAAATATGAACAATCACCAGAGGTACAAGTACGTAGATATAGGTTATCACTGGAATTAGGTAAGCATGCCTCTCATCCATGCTTCTCAGATATGTAATAATAATCACTAGCACAAGGTATGAATGCCTCTCGTCCACAAGAACTATAACTGGCATTTGGAATAATGCCTCCCACCCATAAAGGATATATAGGAACGAGGTATGAATGCTTCCCGTCCAATTACAAAATGATTCAGCTGGCACGGGGTAAGAATGCTTCCCGCCCACACCCGGAGATTCATCTGGCACGGGGTAAAAATGCCTCCCGCCCACAAACGGGTTATCACAGGCATGTCAACACATTAAACCATAACCATTCACATCACAATATATAATGCAATCCCTATTATAACATATCACATTATCAAAACATGGAATTTCCCAATCACGTTATAAGGAAAACATACATCTCAATTCGTTAAAGGGTTCGGGATATCTCATCCTAGCCAACCTTTAACCCAACCATATCATTTTCCTATCATGGAAAATCCCATTCAAGACATAGAATTAAGGTCCAAAGGTAAAAAGGGCCAAATCTCAAGGCATATCACATATGTTTGACCACTCCCGGTCCACACCTCATCCAGACACCCTAATAAGGTTAGATTCATCAATATAATAACACACGGGTCATCTAGACATGAATAAGTCAATATAAATATGGCGTTTGACGAAAGGCAGAATACAACACGACGATAATAACTGAAAAAGGATAAAACCCAAAATGGAAACCACGTGACCACCTACCATAGAGCTGTAGATGTAGGCTCTCCTGATATCAACCTCAGATTCATAGTAGATTGGAAGAGATCTGAGTTTCATTCAAAATCCCTGAAAATAGGGCTTATGAGCTTATGGTAAAATAACACAACGGATACCAATATTCAAAGTGGAATGAAGGGTGTGTGAGTTAAGCCTTACCGAGGGTGATCCAACGCATTCGACAGATCAAGATTCAGACACTAGGGGAAGGAACAACCAAGAAAAGAGAGAGAGAGAGAGAAATTTTGGACCTCACGGAGGGCTCCCCTTTGTTCTGTCCGCTCGAAGGAGGAAAAAGAAAGGTTTTAAGATTAAATAGAATTTAACGTCAAAATGGTAAATTTTTTACCCAGAATAGGGTCGCACAGTTTAGGCGAATAGTTTACCCAAACCGTGTGCAAACCGTGAGCACCTCACTACCTCGAAGACAAAATCTGCATGGTCATATGGCCTGGTCTACATTGTCATGCGCCCCTGTAGGTGCCCCTGTATGCAGCCGCACGCTTTATCCCAAACCGTGTGCCGACCATGTGCAGGTCGTGCGCCACTACCTGTGTGCCCATTTCTCAAACTCTTGGGCTCCGAACCATCCTCGGAAACTCCCCGGACCTTCCTTAGGATGTTACACACATTAAAAAAGCTTTAAGGAATGATTATAAAGAAAAACTAATGATCTTTACCTTTTCCAAAGAGTCGGGTTGTTACAGATTGAGATGATTCTTGGGGACATAATTTAATGTTATTGGTGATTGGGAAAGATTCTCTGGGAGATTACAAGGTCGGTAACCCCATGTTGCACCATGGTGTGGGTCCCTGAGATACCAATAAACCTACTAAGTCACCCATCTGAGGCCTAAAGGTGTGGGTCCTCTACCTCTTTAGTGTCACCATGCATACATAAAAGGGTGTGGGTCCCCTACAAACTAAGTGAAACTCCCATGAGGCACTAGGTTATAAGTCTGTTAACAAATGAGTGGCACCCCTACTATTCAAGGGTGTGGGGTATCTGCCTAATAAGTGGAAATAAAAATTTATATTTGTTATGGTTTTTTTAAATAGTGATTGAAACCACAAGCCCTCTAGGGTGTGGATCATTTTCCAACAGAGTGGAACACACTAACACACCAATGGATGGTTTTTTTTATTTACAGTGTGGCACCCATGGATGCACTAGGGACTGTTTCCTCTCTCTATTGAGTGGAAAACATGTAATGTACTAATTAAATAGTCCACTGTAGGATATTTCCTCACCACTACTATTCATTATATTGACAAGGTTAGATACCCCACATGCATTCCGTGATGGTTACATGATGTGTTGGTCATGAGAGATAGGCCCTTTGGAACAATAGTTAGACTCATTATTCTTAGCATGGTTGAGGATATAGAGATATATTTTCTCTCACATTTAGAAATATTAATGAAAATATATATATAATTTTGGTTTTTTCACAGAATGAGTTTTAAATTTCTTCATTGGGTGGGGTTGCCTAATTTTTTTGTAACTATCAGTCACACCCTCTTGAATTGTGTAGGCAACATACATGGTAGGTATATACTCACCCCTACATGGGTTTCATATTCATGTGTAATTTATTATGAATATGATAGATAGATTATTGGTGAATTTGGATGATAATTGGTAAATAATGCTTCATTGAAATTGTATGGTGTTCGGGACATGAAGATCAGTATTCAGGCTCTAAGAAATTATTTTATTCAAATTATTTTCAGGTATGGATTTCATATCTTATTGGGTGTTCATTTTTCACCTTTATTATTTTTTTTTATTTTATGATACACTAAGGTATTACCTATAGGATACTACATAAGTAATTTTCTCTGGATGTTACTATCATTTTTTATTGTTCTGCACTTATTCAGGGAACAAAACAGGTGTGTGTGTGTGGGTGTGTAGGTACATTATGTGAAGGACTTTCATTCCAGTTATTCCTTTTTAGTACATGTTTCTAGACCCTATCTTCTTTTAGGAGGTCCTGGGACTGAATTTTATTAGTCATACCCCAACTAGGTGGTCCCTAGAAGGTCAGGTCATTATATATTGGTATCGTAGGTGGTATGTCTTCATGTCAATTGTTTGGTTGGATGCATTATAACGATCTATTTGGGAATTAGGTAAATGGTTTCAATGTGACCTGATAATTTCTTTCAAGCTACTGTACCTGGTATTGTTGTGGTGGTCAATGTATCTATACACCAAGACTCTAACTACCATAGTATTGACTTGGAATAATTAGACATCAATTTTAGGGAATAAAGTATAAATGAATCATATAGTATTCAGTCATATAACAATCCATCATGAGTCATATACATAGATATAATCTTTGAATATGGTACATCTTGATCAATTTTGATATTTAGTCATGGTAAAATCTATCAAGGATTTAATGAATATGTCACGTGAAATGAATTTAAAAATGTTGTCCATAGTTCATGGACTATTTTATATGTTGTTTCCTCCAGTTGGGACCCGTGTAGTGTTACAAAATTTTAAGAAGTTCATAAATCCACCATCAGTGTTCAAAATGGATAATCATCCCCATGTTAAGCATTTAATAACTCTAGTGGGATATGATGATAGCACGTGTGGGTTCATTCATGTTTCATGAGTTCTAATGAATGTAAGATGAGGTTTTATTATGATATAGTCCCATAGGTAGAGTATTATTAGTTCCATACATTGGTACTTGTTTTAAGGATTCTATACACCCCGACCGATGAATTGTTTGTGCTGGTGATTAGTCTACTTCATGAGAAGCATTATCTATAAAGTCACGAACTGATGTTGTGGAACTACTAGGTATGTATAATAGGTTTTATTTATAGATATACCTCTATATTCAAAGTGTTCCACACCCCCTTCATTAGTTTTAGAGAGAAATCCTAATCATGCGCTGTGTTTTACCCACTTGGGTAGGACCCAATCGATTGTGGTCCGTGCATTGATAAATCTAAATGGTGATATAGGGTTTTATTGGAACACTATATTGATTATATTTTTTGTGGATTTAGTAATTAATTAAATTTTTATGCTTCCCCCACTGGGAAATGTTCGTGGGATGCACTCCAAAACAGTTTAGGTGAGTTAGTGACACCCATAGAAAATTCTATTGAGGTGTGGTAGATGGGTTACATTGAATTTTGTATACATTTTAAGTTGGTGTGCTATGGAATCAATGCAGGTCCAAGACATGGTGGAAAAGTGTCCAAGGGAAATTAGGATCTTTAAATATAAGGGTATTCTACCATGAAGGATCTAGTGTTTTCATTGTAAAAAATGTGTTTTTATTGGCCATGGTGAATATTTAGCATTAAATCATGGGAATCATGTCCCTGAGAGTATCACATAATCGATACCTTGAAATATATTTGGATCCCACTTCTACATGACCAGATGCATTATGGATTCCACATAGGGGGATAAATGATCACACATTTATTATTGATAGTGTGAAATTACTTTAATAGGAGATACTACCTCAGATGAAATAATTTCATATTTGATGGTGATTCCCTATGATTTTATATGATTCCTCGACTGGCTAATTATTATCCATTCAAGATGAATGTGACCATTTAGGGTTACAGCGTAACCAAGTTTTTGTTATGTGATCTCCCTTCTATAGTGAAAATGAATCCATAATAGATAACTAGGATCTCATGTGAACAATGATACAATTAATTCCTTATAAATTTTATAGTATGAAACTTAGAGTAGTGGATTCTATGAGTTTGAGTATCTTGTGATAGTGGAGTGCTTTTTTGAAGTCCTCCCTGAAAATTTTCTAGGACTACCTGTGACATGGGAGATGTTATTTTTCTTAGACATGAAAGAGGGTTAACCATATATTTATTTTATCATATCAGATATCCCCATGTAGATTTGAGATAATAGGGTGTAGTAGGATTACCTTCAATGGAAATATTTCATCATATGTAGTGTGTTCCAATAATTGGATTCAATTTTGTTCTTGAAAAATTTAAATGATATATTGATGGTTTTTATTGATTATGTTTTCTAGAACCAAATAACGATAATGAAAAATTAAACCTTTGTGGATTTAAATCCACTTTGTCCAGTTTTCAGGTGTGAGTTGGTTCTACCAAATCTATCTGAAGTCCAACTACCTCCATTTGAGGGATTTTAGGATGATATTATTTAGATGGATGGTTAATGTCACTACAGGCACAGTGAGTTCCTGGTGATTCCTTTTAGTGTGAAGAATAAACCTATTGTGTTTATATATTTGACGAAATTTGTCTTCTTTATAGTGACCCTTTTTTAAAATATATGGACATTAAATAATTTAAAATGAATATTCAACACATTATTAAAATACATTAACATGTACTGTAATAGTTTAGTGTCTTTAGAAATACAGAAATATAATCATATAACATGGATAATGATAAAAAATAACCCTTATATGTCTCCCCCTTATAGAACTACTACATAATACTTTTCATCATAATTTGGTGGAAGGAAACATAATAATGGGGTGACCACAGATACATAGTAAGCATAAACAATGGTGATTTTTATGTATAATATGAACATAAGGCTACGAGAATATGATCATAACATTAGAATTGCATACCCAATATATCAAAGATCATATTAAATAGTCATGATATTAATATTAGTCATTCAAGTGAGTTTAGTTTTTAGGTAATCATGATCACAATACATCAGAATATAATAGTGGAATATGACATGAAATTTTTTCATTGAAATATGCATATAGAATCCTATATCAAGGCTACCTTCTAGGACCATAACTTGTTATGATTGGGATAATAACCAGTACACATATTTTGGAATGGGATTTCCTCACATGTACACTCTTATTTTGGGATTCGTATTCCCATCCTTTAACCATAGTATTTTAGTATTGGGATACCCTCCCACATACTCGATTGTTTTGGGTTTGTGATTCCATCAGATGTACTCCCTTGTTTTGGTCTAGGGGTTCCATCCCATGTACCCTCTTGTTTTGATTTGGATTCCCACTAGTTCACTATCTTCTATTGGGATTAGGATTCTAATAAAAAAAATTATTGAATATTTTGATGAGAATAGATGACATAATTTCCTAACATTGTGAAAAAAATGTTCATTTATGGAATATTTGGGATTAGATCATTCATTTGAAAATTTGATGAAAATTATTGTTTTACCCTTTAAAAATTCACTATAGTATTTCAAACACAAATAATTTTATTTGAATTATATGAACATAATATTTTCCTAATGTGTTCCCGACATAATATTATACAACTTTTATTAAGGACATTAGAGATAAAGCATGCATTTGTTTGGTGCAAATGGTCCATGAAATCAAAGTTGGCCTGGACTTGCCAGAATGGACATGGGTTCTGTATTTGGGCCATAACATCTTCATTCGAGATTGGATTAGGCCCAAATTTTGAGGGGAGCTTGAACACTCATTTTCTGATGAATAATATTATTTTAGGGATATATGATTCATGGGTTTTTGTGGTCAAATTAATGGTTCAATATGGAATAAAATATTTGTCCAAGATTCTCCATTCACATTTGAAACCACTTTGAACCTAGTCTCCCCACCACTCTATAAATTAGTGTTTTTATCATTTGGTGGGGTTGGGACGTGCAATAAGAAGTTGAGGGAATAGGATAATTTGATCCCCACTAATTCTCCAACCATTTCTGTAAGGGTATCTCTTGAAGCAAAGATCCCTTTGACGAAACCTTCTTCTTTTTCTTCTTCATCTTCGTGTTATAATACCTTTGTTTGTTTAGTGAAATTATTTGTTCTTATTTTATTTCTTCTATTCTATAATGCTTTGTTCAAATTTATTCTTCTATTAATCATCCATATTAGGGTATAATAAAGAGTAGAAACGTGATTGGGTTCTACCCTTTCTAAACCTTTGCACATGCAAAACGTTTCTACGAGGACTACACCGCCCATAGAAGAGTAGTTATTTTTATTAATCGATCTACCTCCAACCTTCTTAATTAAGTTATTTTGAATAAATGAGCTTATTTAATTCACATAATATGATCTATTAGTTTTGTTTCTAAATTAAATTAAACTAATAAAGAAATTTAACACTTGACACAAAAACATGTGAGGTTCGAAGTAGTGTAAATTTTGAGAGTGCGATATTAATCGGTAGTAATAGACCACACATGACAAATTTGTAGAGTTCAAATATAATACCTAAACTCAATTAATAATAATTTATATAGTGTATTTGTGATCTAATCAACCATATATCATATGCTAATCTATTAACAACAATCAAAGTAGGGTGCTGTGATTGCATGTTCTGAAGCTAGCCTAGGATTAAGTAATATCATCTTTGTGGTTAAGTTAACTCCCATAGGGTTTGAGGGTTAAAAAAATAGAGGATTATAATTAATTTAATTTTAATCTAGATGATAATGACATATAATTGAGCAAAGAGGCATAGTTATATCAATTATTCCTTTTATATATTGTCTAAAAACATCTTCTTGTTGTGTCTTTTTAATCAAACTTCATTTCAAAAATAAAAACAAAAAAATTCAATCTTCTTATAGAAAACTTTTTCTAGTTTTATAAATGACAACCCCCCTCCCCCCACGCCCACCCCCACACCAAAAATCCTTTCAAGTAGTGTTTTTTTGTGTTTTATTTTATTTTTATAATACCTTTAATAAGTTGTTTTAATTTTTTTTCTCCTTTGAGAGATGACCTTGGTCAGCCACTCTGATGCACCTAAATAACTTGAAACTGAACAACTTATAAAAATGACCATGACAGAACCTTTCAAATTTGTGTCATTTCTAGAGAGCCAATAATTATTTCAACTAATAAGTTGTATTTATTTTATTTTACATTTTATTATCTTCCTATTTTTTTCTTCCATCTTTTCCCAATCTGAATTTTTTCTTCGTCTTTTATTTTCTTCCACTTCTTTTCGGACCTTCAACTCAAACTTCCCATTTTTATTTTACTATGGTACACATTAATTATTTAAATTTTTATTTCATTTATTACAATAACTAATCCCTAGGATATTTTAGATCATGACCCTAAGATTAAACATAACCTTCGAGATCATATCAGACATTCTTAGTCTACAGGACGTTTCAAAATTCAACCCGATGGAGAATAACTCCACTCACAGAACATTGAAATTGGAAGAAATTAAAATTAAACCATAAAACAAGAACAAACAACTGAAAATAAAGTAAATTAAATTAATAGAACCATTCGAGAATTGGCTGCAACTGATATTAATTATCAACAAAATTGCATTGTGTACCAAAATATCGAATTGGACATTGAACTGAAATCTTGATTAATTCACATGATTTCAGAATTTCATTGCCTATATGGTGAGGATCCCAAAAAACACATTAATGAATTTAATGTGGTTTTCTCAACCATAAAACCAAGAATTATATCAAAATAACAAATCAAAATAAGAGAATTCACATTCTCACTTGATGGATCTACGAATGATTGGATGTATTATTTACAACCTAAATATGTAACATGTTGGAATGATTTGAAACATATTTTCTTATAGAGGTTTTTTCTAGAATTAAGGACCTCTTCAATTTGTAAGGAGATCTCATGGATCAAGTAAGCACAGGGGGAGTCAATGTGTGAGTACTGCGAGTGATTCAAGAAGTTGTTTACAACCTGTCCACATCACCAAATTCGTGTGAAACTCCTAATCCGGTACTTCTACAATGGACTCATACCTATGGAGAGAATCATGGTGGATTATGTGGCTGGAGGAGCATTGGTGGACAAGACAATAGTAGTTTCATGGGAGTTGATCGACAAAATGGCCCAAAACACCCAACAGTTTGGCGATTGAGGTACACTAAATGACAGAGGAGTACATCAGGTAAGTCCATATTCTCTTGAAAGTAATTTGATTAATACCAAGTTTGATGAATTGGAAACTAGGGTGAGACAGATTTCTTTGGCTCAAAAGACATCCCAACCCCCTCTTTCTTGTCCTTGTGGCATTTTTAGTTAGACAATCCACCGAACTGACTATTTCCCCCAACTACAAGAAATGGAATATTGTGTAGTAGTATTTTCTGGGAGAACATATCCCAAAAAAAAGATTTATTCCTTTGAACCATCATACAACCAAGGGTTGAAAGATCAATCGTACATGAGGTATGGCTCTGGAAAACAACAAATTCCCCCATTCCAATAAAACATCCAGCAGTCTTCGCCTTACTAGTATGGTGTCCAACAACCCCACAAGAGATTTTAATCCCATGCATCAAGAATACATCAACAAGGTAATCTCATATAAAAGTTAGATTCTAATATTGATGATCTTTTGAAACAAATTGTTCTTAATCAATATAATGACTGGATGTGTCATGGTTTGGAGCTGAGGGAGTGGAAGACACAAATGATCCAGATTTCCATTGCCCTCCATGAACTTGGAAGTAAGAACATCAAAAATATACATTCCCAAACTACTCCAAATCCCATGGGGAATGTCAGTGCCATCACGTTGATAAGTTGGAAGAAAACATCTGATACATCTGCACCTATCATTCCACTGATATTCACCTCAACTCCAGAAAACCCTCATTCCCCACCAACGGATTAGTAATCCAAGGAGAAAGAAAAACTTAAGAAAAATATTGATGATGTTCCTCCGAAACCCCTTCCATTTCCAAACCTATTAGTATGAACCAAAAATATGACTGAACAAGCAATAAAAAAGGATTATTTGGACACATTCAAGCATGTGGAGATCAACATTCCTCTACATGAAGCCATTAAGAAAATACCAAGGTAAGATAAATTCATAAAAGAACATTATAACAATAAAATAGGGCTCATGGGAAATGAGAGGAACAATATTGGAAAAAAGTTATCAACACTCATTACACCAACTCTAGTAATTACAACTATGTGTAAGGATCCAGGGACATTCGCCATACCATACACCATAAGGGAGTTTCACCTTTCTGATGATCTTTGTGATTTGGGAGCTTCCATAAATGTGATTCCTCACTCTGTATTCTCTTCTTTGAAGGTTGGTGAGATGAATCCAAGGTGAGTAGTGGTGTAGTTTGAGAATAGAGCTACTACATATCCAGCAGGAGTCCTTGCGTATGTACATGTATGGGTAAGAGACATGATCTTTCCAGCAGACTTCTACATTCTTGACATGGAGGATGATTAGATAAGTTCTCATGATCCAATTATCTTAGGTAGAGCCTTCCTAAAGACTACAAAAACTATCATAAATGTTAATGAGTGTACACTTTCAATGGATTTTGGGGATGAAGTTGTGTTATTTAATGTTATATACTCTATGAAGTACCCCTCATAGAACCATTCTGCATTTGTTATCACCCATTTGGAACCACCAAATAAAATCCCCATGGAATTTTATTATTATATGATTTGGTAGATTATGATTATTGGTTCTAGTTTGATGTCTAAGAGTACATCCACACCTATTTCTAATGAACATCACTATATTATATTTGATTTTAAAATGGAATAGTAATTTGAAAATTGGAACTCTGATTATGACATGGCTATTGAGTATGCTAATGGATTTGATGCTTTATTCTCTAATTGTGAACATTTCTATTCTGATACTGATGCTCTTTGTGTACATATTTTAGTTCCTTCAATGAATCCATTTGTACAACACCCCCTTCATTGGATCTCAATCCATTTCCCCCAAATCTCAAATACTCATACTTGTTGGGTGGCGAGATATTACCTGTTATAATTTCTAATAATATTCTTTTTGAATCTAAAGAAAAACTGATTAATCTTTTGAGGGAGTACATTAATGAAATCTGGTGGACCTTGGATAACATATCAGGTATTATCCCCTCCATTTTCATGCAGAGGATTCTCTTGGAGGATGGGGATAAATTAGTGAGGCAACCACAAAAGAGACTCAATTCAACCCTTTAGAAGTTGTTAAAAAAGAGGTTGAAAATTTTCTCAATGTAGGTATAATCTATCCCATTTTAGATTCCAAATGGGTGAGTCCAATTCATGTTCTACCTAATAAAATTGGGGTTATAGTTGATAAAATAAAAAAGATGAGTTAGTTCCAATGTGGGTGCAAACCAATTTGTTTGTGTGTGTTGATTATAGGAAACTAATTCATTCCACTAACAAAGACCATTTCCCCCTCCCATTTATTGATCAGATGCTTGAGAGACTAGCTAAAAAAACAAACTACAATTTCATGGATGTGGTTTTTTGATTTTTTTAGGTTTCTATTGCACCGTAGGATCAAGAGAGGACAACACTAACTTGACGATTTTGTAAGTTTGCCTATCGAAGGATGCCATTTGGACTTTGAAACACCCCAAGAACCTTCCAGAGATGCATGGTGAGTAATTTTTCTGATTTTATGGTGACCTTCATGGAGGTATTTATGGATTATTTTATAGTGTTTGGTCTTCATTTGATGATCGTATCTCTAGTTTGGGAATGGTAAAGAATTGTTGTATTGAGAATAATCCGGTCATGAACGTTGAAAAGTGTCATTTCATGGAAGAGCATGTCATTGTATTAGGGAAAGTAGGGTCAAAACATGGGATAGAAGTTTATAGATATAAGATAGAAATTATTTCATCCTTACCATATCCTTCATGTGTGCGTGTTGTTAGATCATTCCTAGGGCATGTAGCATTTTATCATCTCTTCAATAAAGAATTTAGAAAATTTTCTCTACCTATGTCGCGATTACATGAAAAGGATTCTGATTTTGTGTTTAATGATTCTTGAAAGACATAATTTGATGATATAAAGATGTTTCTGACCACTCCACTGATCATACCTCTCCCACGGTGGGAGATTCCTTTTGAGCTTATGTGTGATGCCTTTAACTTTGCAGAATGAGCGGTCATATCTCAGAGGGTGGAGGGACGTCTATAGGTGATTGCCTATGCATTGAGGATACTAGATTCATCCCAATAAAACTACAAAACCACAAAAAGTAGTTTCTTACTATCATATTTTCTTTAGATAAATTGTTTTCATAATTATTAGGCCCTAATGTAGTTGTTTTTTCTATCCATACAGCTCAGAGGTACCTATTGAAGAACACTTATGTAAATCCCAGGATAATCTAATGGATTCTCCTTCTTCGTTAATTTTACATTGAGATAATGGAAAATAAGGGGTCATAAGACCTAGTGGTAGAACACATTATTATTCTTACTCACACACTAGAGGATGAAACCTTGGAATAGTTACCACTTCGGGACACTTTCCCTGATGAGCATCTTTATTCCATCTCAGGTACACATCCTCGGTATGCAGACTTAGTTAACTACATTATTGCCTCTAAAATCCAAGAAAATTTAAAGAAACATCATGTTTTAAAAATAAAAAATAGAGTCTCGATATTATGTGTGGGATGATCCATACCTCTGGAGCACGTGTAGGGACAATGTTATTAGGAGGTTCGTTCCTGATCATGAGTTTGAGTCTGTTCTAAGATTCTGTCATACTCATTCTTGTGGTGGACACTTTGGGCCCCAACATATAGCTAGGAATTATTTGGACTCTGGATTATATTAGAATATATTATTCCATGATACCCATGTGTTTTTTAAGTCATGCTCTTATTTCAAACACACTGGGAACATTTCTAGGAGACACGAGATGCCCCAACATCCCATAATATTCTGTGATATTTTTGATGTACATAGAATTGATTTTATTGGTCCTTTCGATAGTTCCTTTGGTTTTTTGTATATTATGGTTAATTATGATTATGTGTGGAAATGGGTGGTGGCTAAGGCCACCAAGATTGGTGATTCTCATGTTGTTTTTGACTTGTTCAAAGCATAGATTTTTTGTAGGTTTTGAGTACCGAAGGCCATCCTCAGTGGCAAAGGAACACACTTCTGAAATCAAAATATTTCTTCCCTTCTATGGAAGTATGGGGTTACACACAGAACATCAACACCATACCACCCTCAAATAAATGACCATGCTGAGGTTTTAAATCGTGAGTTGAAACATATTTTGAAGAAAAATGTACAGCCGAATATGAATGAGTGGAGTATGCGCTTGGATGATGCACTTTTGGACTATATGAAAACATACATGACACACATTGGTATGTCCCTATTTCAGATTGTTTTTGGTAAACCCTGTCATCTCCCCATAGATGTTGAGAATCAGGCTTATTGGGCTATAAAGAAATGCAAAATGGATTTTCCCCGAGCTGGAATCCAAAGGAAGCTGCAAACGCAAGAGATTGAGAAGATTCGATTTTCTTCATAGGAAAACTCTAGGATCTACATGAAAGGATCAAAATCATCACATTAAAAAATGATCTATAAAACAGAATTTAAAGTTGGAGAGATAGACATTCTTTATAGTTCACGACTGAAGCTAATGCCTGGTAAGTTGTGTTCTAGATTGTTAGGTCCTTATGTTATGACTAATGTTTTTCCTTATGTTGTAGTAGAAATAACACAATAAGACACTAGAAGGAGAATTACAGTAAATGGGCAATGATTGAAGAAATACATTTATGGAATTCCTACTGATGAAGTGGGTTTCGTCACACTGCATGACCCCATCATCACTTGAGCATATCAGGCTGTTCTTAAGCCTTTCACATCTTCATTCTCTGTCATATTTGAAATTATACATTTAATTTTCAGTTATAATCTTATGGGTTCACATTTTGGACAATGAAATATTTTATGTGTGGTTGAGGGAACCTTTTATTTTAGTAATTTCAATTGTTTTCTTGTTTAATTCAATGATTTTAAAAAAAATCCATGTTTTTCAAATTTTGGGTGTTAATTTTTCAATTTTTTCTATGTTTTTGAAACTTTTGTGATGAAATTATTCTCGTATACATTTTTTGAATTCATATCAATAGGTGAAAAAATTTATCCCATGAATCCAATCTTAAATGAATGATGAAAATGACTTTGTTTCAAGTTCAAATATTTTTTTAATTTCATGAAAAGTACACTAAATTTAAATCCCATGACACATCTCACTATCTTTATATTTGAAATCACTTTCCTATGAGTATTATAAACAATTATTTTCATTATATTTACATTTATATCACTAATTTATAGAACCCAACCATGCTTGATTTAAACATAATTTGATTTATTCCTGTCAAAACTTAAGGGTTTGAGGTACTTATGTTTAAATGATTGAGGCATTTTTATGGTATTAAAGCCCCTATTTCAAAGAATACTTGTTTATAATGGCCTACCTTGAACATTTAATCCTTTTATCCCATATAATCCATGAACATCTTTTTAGGTTAGCCACTTTACAAGCCAATTTTCCTAATATAACCATCTACTGAAGTAAAATTGCATAATCTAGTTAAACATAATTGTGGGGGAAGTTCTCTTCTATTGTGCTACCACAGTCTGTGATAATTTGGGTAGAAATTTAAATTCAGAAGAGATGTGTTTTATGCTGAAGAAAATCATCATTTTGAATGTTGTGCCTTTTCTATAGCTTTCATGATAAGTGATTTTGTGCCTTTCTGGAGGTTCTAATAGAGAGAGAATGTTGTGCCTATCCAGAGCTTTCATGAGAAATCATTTTTGTGAAGATTGACATTTTTACTACTCAAATGATGAATGGTGGGAACATTCCTTTATTTTTCATGATAATGAAGAAGAATTGATGCTATAGGGATTGTGGAGAATACCAATTAATGTGAAAATTAGATTAATTCAATTTTTCTTCAAAAAGAGTCAATCCCCCCTCATTTAGCCTCAGAGTTTATCACATCTTAATCATTCCCACAGAAATCCAAAGAACAAAAATAAAAAGTTCTAATTATAAACATTTTTTCTTGACTCACAATGGGTGGTGTTGTAGGAATTTATCAAGCTTATGGTTACCCTTGTATGAGTTTTGATTAGAAAGACACTGCTGAAAAATTTACATTTGTGTGATAAGAGAATATTCAAGTGAGATAGTTGTCTTGTGAGAATGTGAGGATAAATTAAGTTGAAATATATAGAATGATATAAATGGAGAACTTGAAATAATTGTTTTTTATGAGGCATGATATTTTTTTCTCTTGGTGTGGAATTGTTGGATTTCAAGGATATGTGTTTTAAAATTTGTTTTGATGTTGATGTTTACATGATAAGTGTTTTTTCTCAGAGGTGCAAAAAGTTAAGTGTGGGGGAGTCGATAAAACAAAATTTTATCAAATATTTTATTGATAATAAATTCCATAATTTCCTCACAATGTGCTAAATATTTTCATTTATGGAATATTTGGGATTAGATCGTTCATTTGAAATTTTGATGAAAATTCACGTTTTACACATTAAATAATAACACTAGTATTTCAAATATAAATAATTTAATTTGAATTATTCAAACTTAATATTATGAAATTTTTTCATGTTATAATATTATAAAACTTTTATTTTGGAGATTGGTGTTAAATCAAGAATTTGGTTGTTGCAAATGGGTTATGATATCCATGATGGGCTAGACTCTCCAGAATGGACATGGGTTATGTATTTGGGACATAACATCTTCATTCATACTTTAATTAGGCCCAAATTTGAGAGGATATCGAGGAATAAATTCTTTCAAGAATCATTTTTCTATAAATACATCTTATTCCTGCGTTTTGGGGGCCAAATGGGCAGTGCAAGATGGTGTAAAATATTTTTCCGAGATTCCCCATTCACATTTGAAACCACATTGAACCTAGCCTCACTACCACTCTATAAATTATTGTTTTAATCATTTGGTGTGGTTGGGACGTGCATTGGAACTTTGAGGGAAGAGTAGAAGTTCATCCACTCTAAATATCCAAACATTTCAATAGGGTTAGCTCTTGAAGTAAGGATCCCTTCGACGAAGCCTTCTACTTTTTATTCTTCTTCTTCGTGTTGTAATACCATTGTTTGTTTAATAAAATTATTTGTTTTTATTTTATTTCTTCTCTTATTTTCTGGTTTGTTCAAATTTGTTCTTCTCTTAATCTTTCTAATTGTTTTTGAAGCAAGAGTAGAAACGTGATTAGGATCAACCCTTTCTAATCCTTTGCACATGAAAAACGTTTCAACAATTACTACATTCCCCATGGAAGAGCAGTTATTTTAGTAATTGATAAACCTATAACCTTAATCATTCATTTATTTTGAAAAAATGAGCTACTATAATTCACATAATATGATCTATTAATTTATTTTTTAAATTAAGTTAAACTAAGAAAAAAATTTAACAATAGACACAAAAACACGCGAGGTTGGAAGTAGTGTAAATTGTGAGAGTGCAATCTTAATATGTAAAAGAATACCACACAGGTTAAAATTTTAGAGTTAAAATATAGTCCCTAAACTCAATTAATTTTCATTTTTAGAGAGGATATGTTCTCTAATTAACCACTGACCATATTCTAACCTATGAACATCAATCAAAGCACGGTGCTGCAATTGCATGTTCTGAAGCTGGCCTAGGGTTTAAGTAATTTCATCTGTGTGGTTATGTTAACTCCCATAGGGTTTCAGGGTTAAGAAATTAGTGGAATGTAATTAAGTTAATTGTAATCTAAATTATAATGAAAAATAATTTATTGAAGAGGAAGAGTAAGATCGATTACACATTTTAAATATTGTCTAAAAACATCTTCTTGTTGTGTATTTTAATAGAACTTCATTTCAAAAATAAAAACATAAAAATGAAATCTTCATCCAGAAAACTTCTTCTAGTTTTATAAATTTTAAACAATCCCCCATATATTCAAGTAGTGTTTTTATTATCTTTTATTTTATTTTTAAAATCTTTTAAAAGGTTGTTTTAATTTTCTTCCTCCTTTGAGAGATGACTTTGGTCAGCCACTCTACTGCACCTAAGTAACCCGAAACTGAACATCATTTGAAAGCTCCCATGAAAACACCTTTCAGTTTACCTACCATGTACCCTCTTATTTTTGGATTAGAATTCACTTCTGTATACCCTCTTATTTCAAGCAGGAGATTCACTCTCACGTACCCCCTTGTTTCTAGATTATGATACCCTCTTGTTTTGTGATATGGATTCCATATCGTGTACCCTTTAATACCATAAAATACTTATCATTAACCAAAATGTTGGTGGGAGATATAGGTCCGAAACATCATATAATTAAATCATTCATGCATGTTACATAATACAAAAACACATTAATCATATCATAACCCATAAAAAGAGTTGGGTTTCATATAACTTATATCATATCCCGTGACATGAAATGGGTATCATAAACATTTCATCCATTCATTACATATAAAAAATAGATAGGTATCATAATAATTTCATCAAATAATTTCCCATGAAGAGATGCAGCTTTCTAATGAATATATCATGTAGAAGTGAAATGGGTATCATGACTGTCATTCCAGAAAATTGTAAACAATTAATGAAGGAATATGAATTGTATTGTTTGATCAAATACCCAGTTCTAAAAATTAATCTCATCATATATGGGGAAGGATTTTTAAATATGACATGAAACATTTTTTAATTAAAATAGACATTAATGGGAAATAATTTTCATGAAACCACTTCTAAAAACATTTTTTTAAAATATAGCCTTATAATTTCATATAAAACCATTATTGAAAAAAATATATTTTTCACTATAAAAAAAATAATTTTAGAAAATCCAAAATTTAAAATAAATTTTTCTTTTAAAAATATATATATAAAATATAAAATAATCTTGACGTAATTTTGAAAATCATTTTCTATAAATTCATTAAAATTTATAAAATAGTTGAAATAATTTTGGAACACTTTTTATTGAAAAAATTTAAATGAATATTACAAATATTTTGAAATGATTTTTCCATAAATAAATATTAATGGGGTTATAAAAAAATGAAAAATAATTTTGAAACATAAAATACGATTGAAAAAAAAATTAACCAACACAAATTTCCAACCGAAGGGAGTGATAATTTCATGTTTTCTTAAAAAACCTTCTTAGTTAGAAAAAGTAACAAGGAGCTGAAAAATGGTACCAATACAAGAATATATAATAAATAACTATAGGTGGAGAAAATTCATGAGTTTTTTTGAGATATTGATCATATGATTTCATTAGTGAAAGTAAAATTTCAAACAATCTAGGTAAATGTTGAGGATATAAAACATAACTATTACCAATTTGTTGAATTTGACTCATATTATAAATGAGAAAATGACACGATGTGAAGTGTAAAAAATCATGAAATAATGTGTTTCATAATATAACATTTCATAGGGAATTATATACACCCCATATAAAAATATAGGTTTATAACATGGAATGTATCTCAGTGAAAGCAACCTCAGACAAAAATTACTTTATCGATTTTGTAACTTATAAACCATAAACTCTATAAAAGAAAAATCAACAAATTTATATGTAAATATTCATAAAATTAATTATAAAATTTATATTTAAATATTCATAAAAATAATTTGATTCATAAAAAATTCCTATATTACTTTATTGATTCAGAATATATCTGTGTATGTTTTACGTATATATTTTTTCTTGTTATTCATGATACACTTACAAATAGAATGGTTTAATTTTTATCCGTAATTTTAGAAGTTAAAAAATATATAATTTATTCATTATATAAATATCTTTTAAAATCTATAAAATATAAAAATATTAAATGGAATACACTTCTCATGGATACGGTAGGTCGTACATATGCATGAACACTGTTTCCTTTTTATTATCTTATTGAAAGAGAAATATGAAATGACACACACATGTATATATATATATATATATATTATCGTTGTTATATCATTATTATTTCATATATATATTATAATTTTACTAATCTCATCTTTAACACACTATAAATAATGATTAAATGAATCACATCGCTTTGAGGAGGTGGTACTCCAAACATCCACAAACCAAGTTATCATATGACACAAAATAGAAAGAATGAAGTTATGTTTTATCTAATAATTAATGAAAAATAATTTATTTTAAAATTTAATATATATCATATTATGTTATTATGTATATCATAATTCCCATCATGAGAGGTGGTAAAGAGAAAATGAACAACATTGTTTAGGGATGTGGTAGTCCATTTTACATAGAAATGGTATGTTTCTTACCCATTAGATAGAAGTGGGTGTTAGTGTGGTTATAACCATTATAAGAAAAAAAATTGTATATTTAGGATTATGAATATATTAAATAAGTATTTAATAATAATACAATTTTTTTGGTCGATAATAAAAATAAAACAAAACTGATCTTTTGAATGATAGTGATTTTTCTTTGGGTGAATACTCTTAGTTTGAACCAAACAGATTCCTTGAATGGATTTCATCCTAAATGGAGAATACTAGGATGATAAAATGAATATTTTGATGAGATTAAGATAGTTTTTTGAAATTCCAAATTTCTTGATGGGCGTGAATTAGTGGGAGTGGTGAGTTCATTTTAATAGTTGAGGAGGAATATAATTCTTGTAAATATTTGAAAAGGGAATTCCACCAAACTTTATCAAATTTCAAGTGTCTTAAATAATGGTCTAACTATGATAAAAGAGATTATATCATTGAAATACTAATATAAAATAGATTTTTGAAAGGTTCTTATGTCATTTTTTTCCTTATGATTATTGTTTAGTCCTTCGTTTAGCTAATTTTTCTATTAATCGTAGTAATTAATTTTAATCACTTTCAGAATATTTTTTTAGTATAATGATAATTTGAAATTATGATAATTATAAATTATTGTTACTGAAAAAAGGGAATCCATTTTCCAAATTATAATCATTTAATTGGAATAAAATAATTTATATTCAGTCAAACAAACGGGATGACAATGTAGGTTTTCAAATTAAAATGATCAAAATATTGATATATTTTTATATCCAATTTCATTGTGAAATTTATTCCAATAACCAAAATTGGGATACATTATCTAAAATTTATATAATTAAACATTAATAAAATTAAATGATATATTTTATCCTTATAATTTATTTATATGAAAAAAAATATTTTTGAATTGGAATTCTGTCTTTCTTACTATTAATTGCAAAATAAAACATCTCATAAAGATAAAGAAAATTCACTAAAGGTAAATTTGGACATTCCTATTTAAAAAATTGTTTTTATTTTTTAAAAAAAAAATTATAAAACAATAAAAATTTATATTTAATATGGGTTATCTATTAAAAATCCTTTAAATTAGCTTTTAGAAGAATATATCTTTTATTCTTAAAATTTGATTTATTTTTATCTCATACCAATCAAATATGATGGATGATTATCAAAATATGTTAACTGATTATATACTATATAAATTTAGTTTATAACATTCATCAAAATTGGTTTTTATATTTTACTATGATAAAATTGTGATTGTACCTAGATAAATATTTATCATACCGATGTAATTTGTTTATTTTAAAATAGTTATTACATTAATTTATAACTAATTAATAACCAATGTATTCATTTTATATACATGATTAAATAATTTTTTCACAATTTAGGTAATCTTACTCCAAAAAACCATTTTAATTATTAGGTGGTATCTATAATAATATTTTAATAATACTATTAATATAATATTATTGTTTGGTAAAACTCGATCTTCTGTATAATTAAATTTATCAAAAGAAACACGACATTTTGTGTAATACAAGCCCAATAATGTGTTTTGTATACCATAAGATAAATTAAGTGTTGTGTGCAGTGAATGATTAACATGGTGTTACATGAAATTAAAGAAAAACATAGTTCTTTCTTATACAAAAAGATATATTTAGTTTTTCATGAAATGAAAAATATCAATAAAGTTAAATTAATTTCAGAAAACTCACCAAATATTATGGTGTTACATTATACATACCTTAAAATTAATGTCCATGTTGAAAATTTTCTATGTTACTATCAGTTTATTACCTAAAAATTTATTTCTTACAAACCCACATCGTGAAAAATAATAATAAAACATCCATTAAAATGGATAGTTAGAAACATAATAGTTATCCAGTGTGACTCAAAACTGGGTTTCAACATAGGAGAAAATAGATGGAAAGTAAAAACAAGGACATAGAAGAAAAGTATAAATAATCATAGAGATTGATAAATATCAAAAATAATAATAATTTTGGTGATCCAAAAAAAGATAACAATCAAAAAACCATAAAATAATGAATGACAAAAAAGTTCATATATATATAATAAAAATTATGATAATATGACAACATTTTATTTAAAGATTCTATTTACTAATGTTAAACAATTTCCTTGTGATATTATACTTATATGATTCTAGGAAAACCTCACCAATAGTTTTTCCATTACCAATCTACACATTATATTTTATTCCAACAGATAAACGTGAGTTTTTCATTCTTGAAGCATAATCATACTACGAGTTCCACAAATATAATGATAGGTCTTTCCATTTGTCCTTATCAAAACATAAATGTGATCACATGTTATCCACTATTCATAAATCCTAATATGTTATGATAATACATTAATATATAAAACCTCATCTTATGTTTACCTCAAAACATTCTATAAATGGTTAACTTTTTGACCCTTAATAAATATAATTGACCCTTTATTCCTTAAATAGTCTCTTATCTTACAAAATATCATTTTCATTAGAAACATGGGTCCATTATTGTATTAATAGAATATCAACTGTGATTTTATTAATCCAAAATGAATGTAAATGGAGGTAATCACATAAAATATCAAAAAATTATAATCAATATTTTTTTCATAGAGATTAAATAATGATTAGAGGATAAGTATTCACAAATTATCAGGGTTCACTTCATCCATGATGATAAAATGATATTTACCAATATCCATTTTCATAATAAACTGTTGATATCAATCATCATCATTATTATTTGGATTTAATAACTTCCTAGAATAAGACTATAACACCCCAAAATTTCATAGTACATTATCTCTTCAATGCAACAAAATAACTTGCTCTACACACAACACCTAGTTCAAGCCCACCACAACATACCAAACTAGCCGTTCAAAAAGGGGTTTTGAATAGTATAATCTGATTTTTGCATTTTATATACTCCATATAATTTTAGAATCCATATTATGTGTTTATTATACATAATATAAGAAAAAATTCATTTTGTTCATAATAAAAAAGTATTTTTCAAAAACATTAATTTTACCACCTTTTAATGGAGGACCTTTTTTAAAATAAATATTTTACCATTTTTTATATTCACATTAATTAAATTATATTATTCATTAGAAGCGAGAAATAAAATTTAGTTTGGAAAAAATTTTGGTACTTTTCTGATAACTTTCATATTTTGATGAATAGTGAAAATACTTAATATTAATTGAAAACCACTTTTTTATCAAAATAATTTATAGTGTAAAATTATACATTTGAGTGGTTTTAAAGGATAATTATATTATATTTTTATCATTTAATATTATTTAGGTCATTGGATGTAATTTCTTATTTAAACTAGATATAATCAAGTGTTAATCTTTAGTTAGTTATTATTTCTTAAAAACACGCTTTTTTGTTTTAACATCGAGAATTAATATTAAAATAATTTCAACCACTTATGTGTTTTAAATTTGGAAAAATGGATTCCATATTTTTAATTATGGGGTCCAAATTGTGTAAATTGGTAAATTTTATTTTTAGGCATTATGGATATTTACTTCAGTATATTTTTTATTTACGTGGGTTAAAGGAAAAATCTGGTAAATCAGGGTAAATAAATATTATAATTATAATATAAAATTACCCTAATATTTGTCCTATTCATATTTTTTGACACATGACCGACCATGGGTTTCCTTGGATCAATTTCGTGACCCTGTGGTGCCACATGAGAGTGATAATGACACTTTATATTAATTATCTTAAAGTAAAGACAAAAATTTTATAAACATATATCTTTTAGTAAAATAGTTTTTATAAAGGGTTATATAAATTATCATTTCATCTATAAATATTTATTTGAAAGATCAAAATATATTCAACATCATGGTATTTGTTTTATAATTTTTAGACACCAAATAAATAAAATAATTTATGACACAATAATGATGCAGTGTTTACCTTATTAATGAATGATTTAAATAAATGAGATTATAAAAATTAAAACAATCTCCATAAACTATACATTTTTATTGGATAATTTTGTTTATAATATGATTAATTTAATATATTACTTTAATGAGGTTTTTACCTTTAGAAAACGAAAATCATTATATAATAAAATAATATTTTCAAACATTCATAAAGAGACCTTACCCTACCTTATAAAAATTCCTCACCTATAACCCATTACTCACACCTATCAAGCCCCTTGACTGAACCAAACACTACCCAAATAAGCTCCCTACATCACTATATTCCTCTTAGATTCATTACCTTATACATAAGGCACTTCAAGGAAGCCATTTTGTTCAATCCAAAGGGAGTTACCCGATTTAATGGTAACATCTCTTATTAAGTTATTTTATTTTATTTTACATATCTAACACCATAAACACTCTTTATAACTTTATTTTATTAAAACACTATTATCCTGAATATAATAGGTTATTTTTATGAGAATTATTTGAACTACACTTACACACACCTCCATCTAATGGGTATAGAACATAATGTTTATGTGGATGGAGAACTACTAACTCACGAAACGATGATTGTTCAATCTTATTCTACTACCACTTATGGTGACCATTATGATAGAACTATAATTATATATGATATTTATGATATATATTTTATCTATAATCTTTATTAATTAACTTTTATAGAATACATTAATTCTTTTCGTGTATTATATATATGATAATTTCATTTGAGGAAGTGGAGACTACTGCCCCCTCAAAGTGATATGATTCGTTCATACCATTCATGGGATGTATAAAGGATAAAACGTGATGATATTCATTACCCACAGAAACCATTCAAGAATACTTTTTATTTTATTTATAAAAATAATTTTTAAGAACTTTATAACATTATAGATATGAATCAAATACATCATATCCATAACAAACATGGCTTACGTAACAAAAATAATAAAGGAAAGCCAATTAGTTAACACCAGAAAAAATGATACTACTAAAATATTATTAATAATGAAATATTAGAAGATCATATATGATATAATAATTATATATGATGTTCTTTTATAATTTAACAACATTTATGTATCAATTATACTAGATGTTAATGTACCATCGACCAAAGAAAAGTACAAGGTAAGGGTTAATTTCACAATCTCCTTATTATCTGATTTGGATTTTATGTAAATTTCAACTAGAAACTCATTATCATCCTCACTTATGTTTCTTAAAAATGTATTTCAAAACATTTTTAGTATTTAATAGAATATGGGTTAAATTTATTTATATCATTGTTTGACTTTTTATAAAATGGTTTGAAAGGAATATTTCTGTCATTTTCCAAACAAGGTACTTTATGACTGTTTCGTCAAATTAAGGTAAGAATTCTTTTTAACTTATATGGAATGCACAGTTATTCTCTACCATTATAATACCTTTGAAGATTACGTTACAATCTTATAATAATATTTTCAAAATAAATGTTTTCTTCTATAATAACTTGACTTTTAAATGATTTTAAAATTAAATTAGATATTTCTCTCAAATACTTTTGATTTCTTAAATGTCATCATCCTTTAGTGGATTTTATACTTGTTTGAATTTGATTTATTATGATACAAATATTATATATGTATTTATGGTTTTTTGATAATCCTGTCTGTAGATGTGTTATTTTATACAATTCATGATTTATAGTTAATGTATTAACATTTCGTATGCTAGTTTTAATACTAATGTTTATATTATCATAAAACCTTTTGATATGTGGAATGAATTGGTCTTAGTAAGTGATGGTTGGATCCCACTAAAGCTCCTAGATACATCGATAGGTCTCATGAAATAAACATGTTTATTGGCACAAGGCCTTGATAAAATATTATTTGTAGTCTTGGAACAAAGCCTTGACTATGTGGTTATGATGTCTCTCATTATTCATTCCATCATTATGAAATTAGTTATTCATTTTACTTGTGTTTATTAGACTAGTAGAATATCCATGTGAAAAAATAAATGAAATTATTTGATTTATCTTTTCCATATTATGCTCTATTTTAAGATTAAATGGAATTTGTTTTTGTTTTATATATTTCTTTAAATGTTTACACTTATTTACGATAGTTTCCACTAATTTTTATCCTTACTGAGCATCTGAGCTCACCCCTTTCTTATGTTTTCTTTTTTTCCTAGGATTCCAAGAAGTGTACTATGTTTGATATGTAGGGTTAATATATGGGAGTAATGGAATTAAAAATAGATGATTTATGTTCTTTTTTATGTTTTATTGTGTAATGTGACGCTCGTGTATGTAATATATTTTCCAAGACTGCTAAATTTATCGGTCCATTGAGACTTAATTCCTTATAATCATGTCAATGTATTAAAATAATTCACCAACTCTGGGTAACTGGGTTCGCGGTGTTAAATTTGGTATCAGTGAATGTTTAGAAATAACCTTGTAAACTAGATTTATAAGAACAGTGTTTAGAGAACATTACCCTAAGATAAAATTCGAATATCATTATAGAAGAACCTCCTAAAAAAATTTAATGTAGAGATTTTGTGAATTTTCCAAGAAATATATCCCTGTATGGATACGAGCCAGTAGAGGTGACTGTGGAATATATCTCCCTATGATTAAAAACTCTTATAATGAGTTTTGGGCTTGACCTAGGGTATAGGGGTACACATAAATGGGAATTAATTCACTCTTGGTTACAAAACTCTCAGAAGATATGCTTAGGATAATTCCCATTTACATTACATTCCCTTATAAAAAATTTAGGAGTAAATACTTCCTCAAAGAAAACATTTTTTTATGATTATAGATTACATGCAGAATCATTTTAATTTATGTTAGATATTTTACAAGTTTTGAATTATTCATTGACATTAATAAACTAACCTAGTGTATTCCATTATTTAGAAATGGTGCCCAATTGATGGAATGAGAAGTCCAGCAATAGGAATGATCTAAAGAGTAAGAAAGGTCATATATTTCATGGTATTAAGACAACATTTAGAAAGTAAATAGTCTTCCATGTCTTATCATCATATGATGAAATAATATCATGTGTTAAAAAGATGAGTAAATAATTCTCCGAGATCTATGGCACTAAAGGGAAGGAAAAAAAGAAAATGATGGTAGAGAGAAAGATGGATAATGGGAATAAGAGAAAGAAAGATTTAACCATATGTGATAATTATGGAAAAAATCACCATGGTACATGCTTGAAGGGAATGGGAGTTTTTTATAAGTGTGGAGAAAAAGGACACCAAGAACTTGATTACATGGGTAATAAAAAGGTTTCAAATATAAAATGATTCATTTCCAAAGAGTTGGGACACTATGTTAATCAACGTCCCAATCATCTGAGTATACCAAAAATGATTTTTTTGGATAATAATCATGTTATGATATTACCACCGTTGAAGAGTAATGACTAGTGTTATTATATAGTTATTAAATATTTATTTTATTTGAGTGTTTTATCAATGATGTACAAGTTATAATAATTACGAATTATATTATGATTGTACTACAGTACTATTTCATTAAGTATTGGAGATTGTGTGGTACCAAGAAATGTGACTCAATAACAAGTTAAATATTTTAGAAAATACATGTTTGAAGGAACTATAAACATTAATATGATCCTGATACTATGGTATTGATTTTGGAATAAGAGATGTTTGATTTGAATAAATTATATTGGCAATTATTGACTTCATTGGAACAAATTAATGGTTTTTTATTCCATCATTGTAGGAAAATACAACATTTTTGGATTTATAGAGTATATCCAGTATTCTATGATTTACAGAAGGAATGAGGAATTACATACCTATTCAAATATAGTTTTCTGGAAATTCATTTTGTAACCAAATTTTATGAGAATACTTGATGAAGGTATTCACATGTATATTATGTGACCTTCTTTATAAATTTTAGATAGTAAGTCCATACATAAGTATTGTGTATAAGTCTCAATTTTAAATAGATTATGTTTGACATTGGATACTATTGTTAAGTTTAGATTATTTCTTAGGATTATTTTTTTCATAAAAAGGACAACCTGGAGGTCTGGCAACAACCCTTCGCGTCTGACGAGGCCACAAGACATGAACCAGGAACCGAAAGGCGTCAAGGGTACATCACCTACCACTTCAATTTGTGATGTCCTAGTTTGTATAACACAGCTTTTTTAAATAGTCTCACAAATGAATTATAAATTCATTATTTTTGGAACCCTATACGATTAGGGTAAATAGAATATTTTTTAATTCTATTATCTTTTTGGGTGAAAGTTGAGTTTGTGGTGAGAATTAGTTGAAGGATGAAACTATACATGTCAAGCATATTTTTTCCTATTATTCTATGAATAAAATAATTCTTAATATTTAGGGAAGGGATATTAAAACCAAAAATGTGTTATCCTAATACATTATGATTGGTTGATCAGATGATATTTTAAATCATCATATATTGATGGCTTTGAGGCCCTCAATTTTACACTTGTTTGTGATTGATGACCTCAATCACTCCCAATAAATATTTACATTTTTTCCTAATTATGTGTCTCTAATTTACACCAATTATCTCTTAAGCTAGATCATAATTTGTTGGTGAATTTTTCATTTCTCGTTTCCTCTGATTGTGACTAAATTTCATTAACTCAATTTCCAATGTGGGTTTTCCAAAATGGTATTTTCATATTTTTTCCTGTTTATTTTGAAAGAAAAAATTCAAATTGTGAAGACACAATTTAATAAAGGAGGGAATAATGCTACACCCCATGATTTCATAGTACATTATCTCTACAATGTAACTCAATTACTTGCGCTACATGCAACATCGAGTTCGAGTGCACCACGACTTACCAAACTAGCCCTTAAAAAAGATTTTATGAATAGTATTAACTAAATTTTGAATTTTATGTAATCCATATAATTTTGTATTCCATATTAGGTGTTTTTTAGACATAATATAAGAACAAATTTATTTTTTTCATACAAAAGAAGTATTTTTCAAAAAAAAAAATCAATTTTACCAACTTTTAATGGAGAACCATTTTAAAACCAGTGTTTGGCAATTTTTTATATTCCATTTCCTGAAATTAAATTATTATTTAGAAGTGGGACATAAATAATTTTTTTGGATAATTTTTTTGTACATTTCTGATAACTTTAATATTATGATGAATAGTGAAAAATACTAAATTTTAATTGAAAACAACTTTTTAATGGAAATAATTTATAGTGTTAAATTATACATGTGAGTGGTTTTAATGAATAATTAAATTATATTTTTATCATTCAATATATTTGAGGTCATTGGTTGTTATTTCAAATTTTAATTGGACATAAACAAGTGTCAATCTTTTGAATGTTATTTTTTTTAAACATGCTTTTTGTTTTGACTATGGGAATTCATTTTAAATTAATTTCTTATACTCTTATGTTTTGAATTTGGGAAAATTTATATCATATTTATAATTATGGGGTCCAAATTGTGTAAATAGTTACCTTTTATTTTGAGACATTGTGAATATTTACTTGCGTAAATATTTTATTTACCATGGTTAAAGGGTAAATCTGGTAAATATGGGTAAACAAATACTATTATTATAATATTAAATTACACTAATATGTGTCATATTCCTACTAGTTGATAAATGGCTGACCATGGGCATCCGTGGGTCTAATTTAGGACCTCATTTAGCCACTTGAGGGTGATAATTACTCTTTATATTATTTAATTTGCAGTTAAGACAAAAATAACACAAACATTTATCTTTTAGTAAACGAATATTTACATGCAGTTATATAAGTTGTCTTTTCAACTATAAATATTCATTTTAAATCTAAAAATATATACTACATCATGGTAGTTTTTTATAATTTTTAGTGATCATATAAAAAAATATTTATGACACAATAATGATCCAGTGTTTACCACATTAATGAATAATTTAAATAAATTATATTATTAAAATTAAAAAAATAAACAAAACATGTCCAATTATTATTGGATGATTTTATTTCTAACATGACTCATCCTATATTCTTCTTGAATGAGTTTTTGACCTTTATAAACCAAAAATCATTATATAATAAAATAATATTTTCAAACATTCATAAAGAAACCCTACCCTCACTTATAAAAATTCATCACCTCTAACCCATTACTCAAACCTCTCAATCCCCTTGGAGCCACCAAACACTAACAAATTAATTTCCCTACATCCCTATCTTCCACGTATAAGACTTAAAATATACATAAGTAACTTCAAGGAAGCCTTTTGGTTCCATCTAAAGGGATGTACCAGATTTAAAGGTAACATCTCTTCTTAAGTTCTTTTATTTTATTATACATCTCCAACCCCCTAAAATATCTTTATTAATTTATTTTTATAACAAAACCAGTCTCATAAATATACTTGGTTTAATTAATGTTAATTATTTTAACTATACTTACACACACCTCCATCTAATGGGTATATAACATCATGTTTCTATGGATGGCGAACTACTGCTTCACAAAACGATGATTGATCAATATTCTTCTCCAAACTATTATGGTGGCCATTATGATGGAACTATAATTATATATGATATTTATGATATTAAGTGTGTCTATAATCTTTGGTAATTATATTTTATTGCATACCTTTATTCTTATTTTATTTTATCTATACGATAATTTCATTTGAGGAAGTGTGGACTACCGACCCCTCAAAGTGATATGACTCATTCATACCATACATAGAACGTATAAATAATGGTATTAATGAATGTAAATAAAATATATAAAATATTTTATTATACTAAAATAATAATATACCTATGTAACTTTTGATTTTCATTCCTTTTAAAACAAAAAATTTGAATGAAAGCAGCGTTAATGCGTAGGTACGGATTATCGTCTCCACGTACACGAAGAGATTCATTAACCATCATAACCATTCAATAATAATTGTCATTTGATTATAAAAAATAATAATTATGAAACTAATATCCTTCTGGATATGAATCAAATACATCCTATTCATAACAAACATGGTTTATGTAACAAAACATATAAAGGAAAATGAATCTCTAAACTACTGAATCAATGATACTACTAAAATATTGTTAACAAATAAATGTTGGAAGATCATATATGAAATAATATTTATGTATGTTGTTCTTTTAAAATTTAATAAAAATTATTTAACAATTTTACAGGAGTTTAATGTACCCTCGACCAATGAAAAGTACAAGGTAAGGGTTAATTTCACAATCTCTTTATTATCAGAGGTTGTTTTTTTGTAAGTCTCTACTGGGAACTGTATATCATCCACATCCGGGTTTCTTAGAAATGTTTTTCAAAACATTTTAACAATTTACCAAACTATGGTTTAATTTCATTTATACCCTTTTTTGAATTTTTATAAAATGTTTTGAAAGGAATATTTCCATCTTTTTCCAAACAAGCTACCTTATGACCTTTTTGAAAAATTAAGGCAAGAATGTTTTTTAACTTATATGGAGGGTGTGTTTATTCTCCTCCATTATAACACATTTGAAGCTTCCCATATAATATTATAATAATATTATCAAAATAAATTTTTTCTTTTATAATTACATGGATTTTTAATGATTTCAAAATAGAGAGATATATTTCTCTCAAATAGTTGGGATTTCATCTATATCAACATCCATTAATGTATTTCATAATTATATGAAGTTCATTTGTTATGATACAAGTCTTTCATTTGTATTGAAGGTTTTTTTTTGATATTTTTGAATGTGGATGTTTTATTTTTATTCCATTCATGATTTATGGTTAAGTATTATGATTTCATATTCAAGGTTTAATACTAATATTTATGTTCTGTTTCAACCATTTCAGATGAGTAATGCATTGGAATTATTATATGAAGTCTATAGCCTACTATAGATCCTCAATGCATCGGTAATTCTCATTAGACAAACTAGTGTTTAGGAACAAGGCCTTGACAAAATCATATTTTTATTCTTGGAATGAGGCCTTGACTATGTGGTTATGATATCTGACATTAGGCATTCCATCACTATAAAATTAGATATTGATATTACATGTGATTTTTTGACAAGTATAATATCTATGTTAATAATTAGATGGAATTATTTGATCTATATTTTCCATATTATGCTGAAATTTAAGATTAAAAGGATTTTGTTTTCTATTTTGTACTTTGACTTTAATTTTTATACTTATTTGTGATAGTTTCCTTTAATTATTATCCTTCCTGGGAAACTATGCTCACCTATTTCTTATGTTTCCTTTTTCCCAGGATTCCAAAATGTGTATTATGTTTGATATGAAGGGTTAATATAGGGGAATAATGTCATTCTCAATGGATTATTTATGTTGTGTTTTATGTTTTAATGTGTAGTGTTACACTCATGTATGTAATGTATTTTCGAAGACTGCTAAACCAATCAGTCCTTTGGGACTTCATTCCTTGTAATAATGCCAATTTATAAAATAATGCACTGACTATGGGTAACTATGGTCAGGGTGTTACAAATACCCATACTACTAAAATTTGAAACAATGAATTGACAGCAGACAATTGTTTTTAGATTAATCATTAGTCTTATCACCTTAGTTGTATGCCACTCAACTAACATTCATTCAACACATAAAACAATTAGTAGACCCCCAAATAAAATTTCCTCTATGATCCCTACAACACATTATTCTTAATTTAAATATAATTTTCATCCCCCCATAGTTTTTATAATTTCATTTAAATTATATCTTTATTTTCCTATCATAACCATGACATTAATTGGAACCTTTAATCTTCAAATTTTTTAAAAATAATATAGGAAATTTACCTTCTGAAAAATAATTTCATGAAATACTCCCAAAATAAAGAGAAAATTATATCATATTACCTAATATTCATGATAATGTTTCTCCACTTATACGCTTAATCTTACAAGAGATAAGTCCCCAACATTAATTTTTTATGTTATAAACATAGGAGAATAAAGAATATAATTTCAAAAGTATAGATGTATTTCTCAACAACAATTAGTTTTTTCATTCAACAAAAATAACATGAATGTTACATTATGTCATATTATAGAAAATGGAGTACCTTTCTTTGTTCATTTGGAAATTAAGCATGATTGATAGATTAATTATTTTTTAGGTCACAAAAATAAAAATTTTCACTCCATCTTTCATAACATATAGTTCTTATTAAAGACCACAGTTCCATTTTCCAATTCACTACTCTTTATCATGTATCCATTATGTTCCAACAATTTAATTAAAATATAAATCCTAGTGTTATAAACAATTATCACAGTGTAAATCCATGTAATCAGGAAAAATCACTTCAATGATTTCTAAACCATGCCACAAATTGTTTACCTTTGTAACCTTCTGTTTATACTTGATCATTCAAATACATTATTTATCTAAATCTATCATGATGGTTTGTATTGATTTATTGAGTTCCCAAATCATATCTCAAATGAGTTTCATACGAAGTGGGTATTAGGACTTGTTTTATTGCCCTAGTTCATGATCAAGTATAGCTCAGTGCATTTTTCTAGGGTTGTTACCCCTATATATGTCTGGGATATAACCACTTACACATGTATTATCTAGATTGAGACGTTTTACTAGAAAAAATCTATCTCTATCCTTTTACAAAATTATAGTAAACATTCATATACTTTAACTCTTCCTTATACTTTTCCTTAGAGACATATCAATATATATCCCATGGAATATTAGTAGGGATCTCACTACTGTTTTCTCATCCTAGTTTCCATGTATTAATTAAACCATTTTTATGATTATAAATATAGTTACCTAGTCTTAACATACATTGATATTACATAATTTGTGATGAATATTCATAATATTACAATAATACATTCTTGAAGACTGTAATAGTTCTGTGTCTTGGGAATCTAAGAAACATTATCATCTAACTTAGTTAAGTATCTTTGAATTCCCCATTAATGATATTCCCATTTTATAAATGCTATGTAAAACAATACATTATAAACAGGTTAATGGAAACTAATGAAAGTGGTGATCTTAAATGATCAATAATGGTAAACATGGGAGATATGTAAAAGTTTCTTGAATGTATGTGTATGATAACTTGATAATGAAATTATAAGATTGCACCCTGAATACCCAATATCATAATCAATATTTATGAAATAATTATTTTCATTTCATGATAGTTGAATCATATGTAAATCAATGGAATAATAAATGAGATCATAACTATAGAATAATACATGTAAATGAAGGATAAAAATAAAAATAATAAATCCTTGGTATTTTCTTCCTACCAAGACCATCATAACATGTTTAGATTTGGATAATAACATATATACCTACATCGTTCATGGGATTCCCTCTAATATACCCTTTTATTTTAGGATTAGGATTCCCCCAATGCACACTCTTATGTTTGTCTTGGGACAGGCTCCCTTTTACCCACTCTTTTTAGTCTTGGGATTCCCTCTAGTGTTCCCTCTTGTTTTAGGATTTTGATTCCCTCCTAGGAACCATCTTATTTTAGGGATTGGATTTCCCCTTGTGTACCATCTTGATTCTAGATTTGGATTACCTCGTATGTACCCTCGTGTTTTGCGCTTTGTATATCTCTTGTATACCATATTTTCAGGAAAGGTATTCCATCCCTTTTACCCTCTTGTTTCAGGCCTCAAATGCCCTCCCATGTACCCTCTTAGTTTATGCTTTAGATGCCCTATTATTTTAGGTGTGGGATTCCTTACCCTCTACCCTATGATCTTATAAAATATTTTTCATTACCTAATTCATTAGAGGGAGATATATGTCTCTCCCATCAAATAATGAAAGAAAAAATTCTCGTGAAACGATGTAAAAAATCATCATATCATTACCCATTAAATGGGATGGGTCTCCAAAACATCATATCACAACCCATGAAATTAAAGGGTTTTAATAACCAATTAATAATTTTAGTACCTATAGAAAAGAGATGGTCTCAAAACCATTTCATCAAATAATTATCCTTGAAAAAATCTGGGGTTCAAAATATTATATCCCATGTAAGAGAAACAAGTAGCATATATTCCATAAAAACATATTCCATTCATGAAAGAATACGAATGGTATTATTGGATAATATCACAAGTATGATATAAAATATATCAAAGTATCTAATATTATATATATAAATATTCTAAAAGTCCACAAAAAACATTTCATAATTAAAAAAAAAATAGAAAATTAATTACATAAATCCCTTTAAAAAATCATTTTCTTATAAAGAATGATTTACACTTTCATTTAAACCATTTCTTGAGGAAACTATCTTTTATACTAAAAAATACATTTAAAAATAGATAATTTTGAAATAAAAATTATTTTAAAATGGGTTTGAAAACGTAGGAAGGAACCGATATGGTTATTTGAAAATATTTTCTGGAAAACACATAGAATCATAGAAATAATGATTGAAATCATTTTAAGAACCCATTTCTAGAAATCATATAATAGTATAATTAAAATATATTGAATATTTTTTTCATTAAAAAAAATTAAAATTTTCATGAAAGTTTTTAGAAAACAATTCAATTATAAATAATTAATGAAAATCATCATAAGAAAGAATGGTTTTGAAAGAACACAAATTTTTAACTAAAGAGCGAGATCATTCATATTTTCATAAAACAATATCTAAATTATCACTACTATAAAAGAGTGAAAATGGTACCAATAAATTGATATATCATTAATAAAATGAGTATAAGAAAATTTCAGACAATTATTAAGATATGGATTATAATATTCCATCAATGGAAGCATAATCTTAAATAATCCTGATAAACTATGAGACAGTAGAAATAACCTATTACCATTATGGAAACTCTGAATCATACTATATTTGAGAAAATAAAAAAATTGAATATTAAAATATCATTAAAGATTTATATTCAAGATATAGCATTCTTAATGGTAGTATATACACTCTAAAAATATATATTTTCATAACATTTCATGTATTGCAAAGAAGGAAACAAGAGACAAAAAATACTTTACTGACATGGTAACTAGTGAACAATAAACCCAATTAAATACCAATAATCAAATGAATATTTAAATAAAAATAGATTTATCTATAATAATAATATAATAAAATCATTTTCCGTATATATGACACAAAAAAGGGGTTGTGAAAAAGGCATTTATCTCATGGTTTTAAGAAGTGATATGAGAAAGCCCTTAAGTTATGTATGGACTTTTTTGAATCCTACTCAATAATATTGCATAATAAATATAAGTTTATAATAAATGAACCAACGAAAAATATTATTATATATCACTTCATATATAATTTTTCTATTTCTTTATATTATACATTTTTTAACAATAACATGTTAATGTTGCATTTTGGTTAATATCCATGTTTTTCTGTATATCTTTTTCTCATTACACTAGATACTATTACTTGGATAATTAATTACATTTGATTCGAATGTGTAGAAAATTATATAACAATTTTATATATTTAGTACATAAATATATATAATAATCTATAATATATCAAAATATTAAATGTAATACATCTCTAATAGAGATGGGAGGTCGTACATATGCATAAAATTCCTTCTGTTTAATTTTCATATTGAAACAAAGAAAGTAAGTGAAATATATGTATATATATTTATTGAATTATTTTATTATTCTTATTTCATATATATAATAATAATTTAACAATCCCAACCTTAATAAATTCCTGGAAATGTGTGAACAAATCATATCGCATTGAGGAGGTGGTAGTGAACACATCAACAAAAGAAGTTATCATATTTTCTAGAAATGGAAATAATGAAATTATGTTATTTATAATAATTATAGAAGCATAAAAATATCGTTAAAATAATTCCTATCACATTAAAATATTATTTCAGTCATAATACTTACCATGATATATGGTTATATAGAAAAATTAAAATATCATTTTCCAAGGCGATAGTTTTTCTTACACAGAAACATTTAGTTCATTACCCAAGAAAATGATGTTTGTGAAAGTGTAGGTCAAAAAAATTATATAAAAACATTTATTTGTATTTAGGATATGGATTTTATTATATAATAATGAAATATGAATATTTTTGTGGGCAGAAAATGGATGTAAAACAAAAGGGATTATGGAAGGATGTCACCTCTTCCTTGGGTAACTTCTCTTGGTTTTCAAAAATGGGAATCCTTCATCGGATTTATGTACAAATGGAGGATTTTTTTGATTTATTATATTATTTTTGGAGGATATTACAGTTTATTTTCATAAATAAATTTGTCTTGAGGGGTTTTAATATGTGGAAGGGGTGATTTCCATTTTATTGTGAAGGATTAATGACATTCTTGTAATTTTTTAAAATAAAATTCAACCCACGTTTTTCCAATGTCATGTTCCTCCAATAATGGTCCAAATCCATAAAATTGGAGGATATGTTATATATATTAACATTAATTATATTTTGTAAAATTTTATAGGCAATTTTGGTTCTTATGTTTATGATTTGGTCCTTTGTTAAGATAATTTTTCTCTAAACTGTTGTATTTAATTTTAATTACTTTTTCTAATATGTTTTGTAATGAAATAATATTAACTTATTACAGAATATATATTATGATGACTCCAATTATGGAATCCATTCTTCCAAATACCAATATCATAAGTGAATGATATTAATTTATATTTAATCTCTTATATGGGACAACAAAGTGGGGTTCTCATGTAAAAATATTCAAAATATTGAACTATTTTTGAACCCAATTTCAATTTAAAATAGATTTATATGAACTAAATTGGATTAATGGGTGTAAATTCTATCTAATTTATGATAAAAATGAATATATAATTTTTCCATATAAACTATTTATATTAAAAATATGTTTTGATTTAGAATTCAGTATTTCTAACTATTCATCTAAAAATGAAAATTCTCTGAAAAATACCAAAAATTTACTTAAGGTAAATTTTGAAATTATTATTCCAAAAATAATGTTAATTTTATAAAAAAAATTACAAAATGTTTCAATTTTTTTATTTTAAATTTCTTCTCCATTACAAGGCAGTAAAATTACATTTTTCAAAAATAAAACATTAATTCAAAATATTGTGTTTATTATTCTTGTATACCTATAAAATCAATTGGACGAGAATCAAAATAAATTTTTTAATATATAATGTATAAATTATATTTAAAACATTCATTAAAAGTGGTTTGTTTAATTTATTGCTACAAACATGTGTTTCTATATAAAAATAGTTTTCATAGAAAAGTTATTTCATTATTTTAAAATAGTTCATACCATTATTTCTAAATAATTGATAACTAAATGCATATTTTTATATACATGTGAAATAATATTTTCAGAATTTAGTTAATATAAACTGCAACATCCTTTCCAATGGTGAGTTGGTGACTATAATAATTTTTTAATAATATTATGAATAGTATATTATACTTTGGTAAAACATGTCGATACATTTAATGAAAAGTATTGAAGAAATTCGACATTGTGTGTAACATAAGACATGCATAGTGTTTCATGTACCTCAATATATTCAAAGTTATTTATTTAGTGCAAGATGATCATGTCATTATGTGAAATGGATTCCAAACTGAGTGTTATCATATAACTTCATCTATATATTGTGTTTCTTGAAATTAGAAATATCAAAAAGATAATATTAATTTGAAAAAATATATTTCACAAAATATAATGGTGATATGTTCTTTCTGTAAATGTGTCAATTTATGGTTAAATTCATTAATGAAATAATAATTTAATCTGTATCAGTGGAAAATAAAAAATAATAATTGTATTATGGTCCAAGAATAACATCAAGAGAACCAATTATTAGGGTTCCATTCAATTTTCCATTCTTTGTTAGTATGATTAAAAATGTGGGGTATTTATTTTTTATAATAGTTTATCTATGGTCCCGAAAAAATTCTAATTAATTCATTTTTGGACCCACCTAGGAGGGTGACATAGGTGATATGTTTTATTCTCTATGAGAGGTAGTACATGAGGTTCACAAAATAATTCTCCCAGATAACATCCATTTCGACCAAACTTATGTGTAAGGGGTATCATTTTATTTAGATTGGGAAATTTCAGATATCCTTTCATATGTACCGCATGTGGTTGACCAAGGGACCTATTTTGAGACTACCAGAGAAGGGCCTGGATTATGTATTTTTTTGTGATGCCTATGGAGCTAGGCTTCGCTATGTGTTGATACAGAGGTAGGTAGTTATTTACTATGTGTTTAGGTGGTTGAGACCCTTTGGGAAGACCTACATAAATTATGACTTGGTGTTTGATGTGGTAGTCTTCATTCTGGATATTTGGATGCTCTATCATATGAGAGAGTTAATTTAGTTATACTTACACTATTAGGGTCCTAGGTATGTTATCCCATTATGATATATTAACCTATGTTATATTTATTGGTTTGAGTCTAAGTAGTATTATGATATCAATATAATATATACTCATAAGAAGGAAAACATTATGATTGATTCCCTTAGAAAGAAGTCTTCTTCTCGCTTGTCCAAGGAAGCATTTGAGCAGTTTTCCTCTTTGTACCAGACCCAGGTGGAGGAGGGGTTGTAGTTTTTCTTTAGTTGATAACGTTGACCCCTCTACTTTTCTAGAGTTTGATGAAGGATTAGTTTGGAGACATCGATAGTGAGGTACTTCATGACAAAATATATTCAGGATATTTTCCTTATCAATTTTCTAAAGTAGGGGTCACCATCAAACTTTTCTCGGGACGGATGGTGGACCATTTAAGATATGAGATGAGGTGATGATGGAGTTTCATAATGCTCCATTGGTTGTACATCCTAGAATGGTGATGATGTTCAACGTCTTTCAACTATATTTGTGGTGGGATTTCATAAGGAAATGTGATGTTGAGTTCATTATAGAGAATCTAAATTGACATCCATTTATAAGTGAGCATTGAATTCTAACATGTTTATCAATGACTCTAAATATCCTGAAATTTAAATGGTAAAAAATATATAGGGTCTCTGTTATCGGGCTTCCATGTATAGAGAGTGGACATGGTACTATATGGGAGACAATTTAATAACATAACTATTTGGAACAACTAATTTTCTGTCAGGGATCTGAGTTCTTTGAAGTATTCAGGGAATTCATACATGCAGGATGTCATTCGATACCATGGGGTATCCTAAACAATTGTCTCAAATCCTGGTGTGTAGTTTATGTCACAATTATAAAAAATATTTCAAGAGGACTTCAAGTTCCAATTAAATATAATTATATGGTTTCACCCTTAGAATGATGGGTATATATATGAAACAATTAGATATTGGAGGATATGATGAGGAAATGTGTTTTGGTCATTGTCTAGAGATGGGATGATTCCTTTTCATTGTTAGAGTTATATTTTAAAAATAGAAATCAATCAACGTTTGTAATGAAAACATTCATCTCCCTTGAAAATAGACTATACATATCAACTTAGTGATGGAATATGATTATATTGGCATATCTAGTTTTTATAGAGATGGTGAAGGTGATTATGGAGAATTTTTCATTGATTTGGGAGCATTATAAGGAAAACTGAGAGATGACATAAATATTAAACAGATTTATATCTTAAGCACTTCGTGTTTGATCATTTACACATTTCTTTTTTGGGATTATCCCCATGACATGGATTTTGGAGGCTTGTTCAATGAGTAAAGTAATCTCTGAGGTTCCTGGGTAGTTTGAAAAATGATGGATGGTTTGAATGGTTCCTTACCACTCAAGCATTCCCCTATAGTTGGAATGGGTGCACGATATATTCAATGAGTCGTAGCTAAATATATACATACATAGTTCATTGTAGGTCATTCACTAGGGTGAGTTGGGTATCATGGATAGAGATACATTCATCGATTATGTAATGGTGATTGAGGATTGGTAGGAGTAGATCATATGGGCATGTGTCCATCTGTTGGATCAAGTTTTGAGGAAGCATGAGATGATGCAAGAGTGTTGTTGGGAGATAGAGATCTAGATCCAAGCATAGTATCCCCTTCTATCTCATTATAATGTTATTTTCAGGATGATTATCATTGAATGTGGAATAATTTAGTAACCTGAATTCTTTATTGTAATATTTTTAAATATAACAAGGAATATTTTTTGAACTACGTGCTGATAGGGAATACGATTTAGTTGCCCAATGAGCCATGAAATGATATTATGAAATATTTAATATATTAATATCATGTCTATTTAGTTTTCATAAAAAAATAATATATCTGGAGTGGATCCACCATTAATATTTTTATACCATTTTTGAATATTATGTGTAGGGTTTTCCTTATGAGTAACCCATAGTTATTTTGAATCAGAAGCTTAGTTGAGGCAGACATTTGTAGGTGAGTTAATTGAATTAAATAATTTTATTTATTTATCTAACTAATAATCCTATCCTAACACTCCCTATATAAAAATTACATTATGAATATTTTCCAGGGTTTCCATATACCCCTTTCATCATTAGATTTGAATCAGAAGGCAGTGTCCATTATTTTTTGATGAACATTGAATAATGATTACTAATCAAATCAATATGTATCACGAGGATGAAAAACCATAATGTATCCTCCAAAATTAGAGAAAATATTCTTGATCAAAAATAGATCAATGTCAAGGTATTTAACTCTTATTGTATTTTTTATCCTTTTCATTATATGTATAAGGATGAATATATTTTTTATGAATTTCATCTCTTTTTTTCAACCCTTATCATGATATTGGTAAAATTTTAATATCATTTATCCTTGATATTCCATGTAACTCCCCATATATATCCTTGAATTATGATATTTTCCTAGTAATTATTGGATAATTATTATTACATTGTTTTTCATGTACTATTCCTTCCCTATTTCTTAAAGTTCTTCCTCATTGTCCCATGGGGGGCTCTTAGACATTAACTTTGTGTAATCAACCATGGTTGAACACACATATTCATTGTATATTGGAAAATGTTGAATGAATATATATTTTCCAAATCAGTCAGTATGTGTTTTGGTTTATACTTCTTGGATCTTAGAATTGGAGTGGCAACCGGTAATGAGAGGCATGTGAAACCCATGATGGATCATTATATTGGTTTCCAGCTTTTGATTTTCGCCCACAGGATAGCTGAAATATTTGAATAGAGAATAATTATAATAGTTTCAAGTTTTTAAAAAAATTAATTGAGTTGTAGGGGATATATATAGAGTAATATGTGAAAAATGTGTTTTGATAAAAAAAATTCATTGCACTTCATGTTTTCAATGAACACATTATGTGTTTCCCCACCCTACTGTGGCAGTTAGAATTTTATTAAAGATCTGGATCACACACCATGTGAAAAGGCCCACATACCATGTTACCCACTCTAGGTGGATATGTATTGTTCTAGATTTACATATCTATTAATCCTTGAATGTTTACACGACATGTACTCGGGGAGTATATGGATATACCCAATGGAACATAGGCATGGATGGAATATGGGCACATAAAAGTACATGGTTACATCATGAATTACACGATAATGTATTGTAGAACATGGAAATTATTGGGACAGAAAATAAATATAACATACTATAATAATGTTATATGCATATCTTTGTGGACATCCGATCCTTATGCCCCCAAGTACATGGCCAGGATGCAAGGGGAGTTCACACATCTTGTGACCCCTTGTGCACGGTATGTAGTTTCTTCATTAAAGTTTGATTATCATATCTCCATAGTATGAACATGGATTTGGGAATGTGAGTATCCTATATAATATATTTCTCATGTAAAACATGATATTGAACTTTTTTGAATGCAAGATATGACATGATGTGTTCCGAGTGGGATGCTTCTTTGGGTTATTCGTGATGATATGTGTGATCGGGTTGGATCAAATGAGAGGATCTGGAATTTGAAAGAGACATGTCTGACTATGTTATGGGTCCCTCACATAACTTTCCACTGAGGGAGTGGAACACCACTGACACAATAGGGTCTAGTTCCTCTGCCTACTAATTTTCACCCCCATAACGCACTTGGGTGTGGGTCCTCTAAAAACTGAGTGGAACCCCCAAGATATACTATGGTGTTAGTCTTGCACCTAAAGACTGGAACCACCCTGACTAACTAGGGTGTGGGTTCTCAACATAATTAGTGTAAATCTCCTAATATACTAGATTAAGGTAGCTTTACCTAATGAATGGAAACAAAATGATTCACTTGGGAGTGGTTTTCTTATTAACTTGGTGGAACCACCAAATGTACTATGGCATTGGTAAACTATGTACTCAGTGTCACCCATGATGTGCTATGGCATGAATCATTTATCTAATGAGAGGACCCCCTTAGTCACTATGATTTTGATCTAATTCTGTATATCCCCCCTGACTATCCATCACATTGGAAATGTGTGCGTCCTACACAAATTTACCTTAATGGTTTCCCATAATGCTAGGAATTACAAATTGAACCATTAGATATCTAGGCATATTGATTATTCATAGTTTGTTTATTGATATAGAGATTCCCATTCTCTATCATTTGGTAATATTTTTCAGAATATATGGATGATTATGGAGGTTTTTTATGTTTATAATTAACAATATTTCATTGGGTTCTGATCAATAATTTATTTTTTATCTCTGTATCTACATATTCAGTTACAATTGAGTCATGTTGGGTATTTAAATAATCACATAAGTATGTGATTTTCTTATAGGTTTCATGTCTTATGAAAATAATGAACACATCTGTAATGAATTTTTTAAATCTTTAGTTTACTTTGTTAAATTCATGGCTTAGATGGTCGGTGTTTGGATATTATGAGTTGTTCCCTATCATAATTATTTTATTCTAATTGTTAAAGGTTGATAATTACATTCTAGTTAAGTGTGTGTATTTTCCATTTACAATTTTGCATTATTCTATCATACATTGATGTATTCCTTATGGGTTAAAACATGAATCATTTAATCTATATGGTATTGCATTTTAATTATTTCACTTCTTTATTATAAGGATTTGGGTTGGTGTATGCGTACATGTATATTAGGTAAAGGAATCAAATTAAATTAAAACCTTCTTGAAGAATATCAATCTTTCAAGGCCAATTTTAGGAGTGCGTGGGGTTTTCAAAGCTTGTCCTTCCACTACCCAAGAAAAACAAAGTTAGTTGGGTCATTACAATGAATATCTAAAAATGGGTAATAACCATTTTTAGTAATGGGTCTATCTTTTTAATGAGACTTTGAAATATCATATGGTGACTTTTATATAATTTCATCAATGCAATGAGGATACACCCATCCTAATAGGTGATAACGTTTTAAATTTGAGGGGGGTACAAGATAAATGGAGTAATTTATTAAAACAAATCCCTTCTGATTCACCCTACCCCTCTCAGTGTAACTACATGATCCATTGGGAACATCAATTGATATTCAAGGGAGGATCCACCTTTGGTTGGATCTATATAACATTAATAGATATTTATATAAAAAATATAGCAATTTTATATTTTATTGTTATGAATATATTATAGAACATCATATGGGAAAGAAAATATTTACACATGATGATATAATTTTTTGAGTTTTAGTAATGAATTTGAAAATTTTGATGATGAAAATAGTGGATATGAAGCTAAAGAATATATCAAAGAAGAATGAAGATTAGTTAGAATCTAAGGGATCACAGTGTGGAAATTTTTTCCTGACATAAGTATATTATAATTTTATTGAATCATTTTAATATTTTGAAAATTATTTATTCAATTATAAAATAAGAAATTATTTTAATAATGTTCCAAAATAATTAGTTATTGGTAAATTTTTATTTTTCATGGAACATCATGATGGTAATTCATGATTTGAAGAGGATGTCTATGTAATGGAAGAAGGTATTGATAAAAAATACCATAACAAAAATAATCTATTCAGACATGACAAATATAAAATATAATATCCAATGTAATATATGTAATGAGTCACTATATACATAGAATAAATAGAATAAATCGTTTCACTTTAAAACAAAATTTTATATTTGATTGACTATGAATTTAAAAGTAGTTTTTCAATTGACGATGTAAAAGAAATTGTTTTCAAAAAAGATATTTTCTCACATATAATAGAAACATAGTACGTCTATTAATTTTTAATATGAAGAGGTATATTTTAAATAAAAAATAATTAATGATCATGATAATTTGAAAATAATTAAGAATTAGGATAAATAATATAAGTTTTAGAAGATGATAAATCATCATGAATAACTATTGAATTTAATAGAAGATGGAAATATTTCTCTCAACATAAAATATATACAAATATAAGGTAAACTAAAAATTAAGGAATAATAAATAGATCATAATTACTATGTTAAATAAAAAATATTTACTATCGTGAATACTTTTGATAAATGAGTTATTTTTATAATGTAATCATCCTAGTGATTACAAGAATGTGAGATTATATATGGCTCAATATTCAATTGGTTCTCTGAAAAATGTTACCCTATTTTGGAAAATCATATACATACTAATGATGTTTTGATGGATTTGGAATATTAAACAATACATTCTAGAAAAACATGGATTTAGAAATGTTTGTATTCCTTGAAGAATACATATATGAATAAGTGTTTTATCCAAGAGTTGAAAATTAAAAAATAGTGTTAGAATATATCAAAAAAGAAGAAATCATTTTTTTGGCTACTATCAATTCGTCTGGATGTTGGGGAATCAAAATATATATTTTTATCATAATATTTATTTATATAAAAATAATATAATTTATATAATATGTTTTATCCAAGATTAAGAAAATATAAAACTTCTATAATAGAAAAAGAATATAATGATAAAAAATAGTCTATCTATACCATCCCATTACCTTAATGTCAAGTATGTTTTTAGGCCTTATCATGCATATCATTTTTCATTGTATTGGAAGGCTCGATAATGTATTGGAAGGAAACAATTCATTGTAAAGTCAGATATTTTATTGATTTTTCAGCACACAAATTACTGGTTCTGCAGCCTATTGGGGATTTACACTCCATTTAATATGGTTACATGATGTGTAAATTGTACAATAATGAAAAATATTCATAAAAAATTTAGGTTATTGTTTTGGGAATTTATGGGACTTGTCAATTACATGAAATGTATGTGGGTTACACATTGTTTAGAGTCTCAATTTTTTTTTCTAAATATGCATATTTGTTGAAATTTATATTTCATTATCTGCATAATTCCTTTCTCCTGACCTAAGTTCCTTCATAGGTAATTTTGGATCCCTTAAACCAATCTAGGTAAATTCATTCAGTGATTCATCATTATGTTAGTCGTAGTGTTACTATCTAGGTATGTGGTCTCTTTGTCTCTATCTTCTTTCTATTCCATCCTAAGAGTTTGTTAGACCATCATTGGATTGATGGATCTAACCTACATGTTTTTAATGTTGTTTCTATTATTATTTCATATATCTTTTGATCATTATTTATAGTTGGTAGGTTCTATTGTGTATGTTGTTTTCCTATGAAAAATGTATGTCATATCCATTATTATGAAAAAAAATTAACCCTAAATTTCATGTTTTATATTCAATGTCTTTAATTAAATTCAGAATCTATATAAATTTATTTCAACTGGTTTATAAAAAACACAATTCCATTGAATTGGGATATTTGGATTTGAAATTTTATTGGGCACAAAATTAGAAAAAAAGCCACCAATTCCATTTAAATTGGTTGTGTTGGAAAATTGTATGGAAATTGATTTAATTAAATTGTGGAATTTTAATTGGGACATTAAATTTATTAAATAGATTTTTATTCAGAAATTGAGAAAATATATTATCATGGTTTTGATAAAAAAACTTGTGGTTTAATCTTGGAAAAATTACATGTTTGGAAAAAAAACCCACTTTTTAAGAGGAAATGAAATATTTGAAATAGTAAAATGAGACGAATTTTATTTTAAATTGTATTAATATAAATTTTTTAGAATTTACTGGTATTTGAACACATGAAATCCATTCTAATTTTTGAGATATAAGGATTGATATATTTTTGATGATTTATAACTAAAAAAACCTAATGCATCAAGTCTCATCCCTAATGGGATGGTGATGTGACATATTTGGCCAATGTAATAGGGATGTCTGTTTACAAAACATTCATGATCACCATCATGTTTTTGAGATCTCATAGCCTGTTACTATCATACAAATTGGTATATTACCACGTTTCGTTCTGGTGATTTTTTTTATATGTATGCATTTGATTGGAAATTGTTATACACATGCCTTTTGAATTTATATAAACTGTATTGTATAAAAATTTTATTGATCAATTTTTTAATGTGTATTCCATATTATAATATATAATGAATTATTGGTTTTAAATATTCATTTAAATTACCTGTATTCTTATTTAAAATTTAATGAATTATTTGGTAAATTATATTTTTTCATCATATTATAGAATCCATGGTGACACCTTACTTGGATTTTAGCTCACTCCATACCAATACCTTTAGGTGATTGTAGATTATATTCATCCCAATATGAGAAAGGGTAAGGTACCACTTGGGCGTGGTAGTAGAAATTGATCCTTGAGCTTCAAGAGTTATCTCCATAGGTATATTTTTTCTATCCTATTTTCTATTAGTTTGATGTAGTACATTGAGTTGATTACCTGTTTGATTTTTGTACATATCTCCTAGTGGATTATTTATTTTATGCATTGTAACATGTTTTTCTTTTTTTCCATAATGTTTGTAGAAATTTCATTCCCACATTATTTTTAAATGATTTCAAGTACTAGGCACCAATCTTTGGTGATCTAGAATTCCCTCTAGGCTATGTTTGGATTGGATCGGTAATAATGTTACCATGTTCTCCAAACTGATTCATGGAAAACTAGTATTAGATCTCCAGATTTATCCTATTTTATTGATGTTAGTATACATTTGTATAACATTTTAGGGATATAAGAGGTAGTATCAATTATGTTCTAGGTCATCTCTCATAGAAATGAGCCAGAATTCACTATGGGTGGTTAGGTAATGACTTCTTGAGGATAACTTCTTATCCATTACCTGCTTTCTATTTGGATTGGATGAAATTCAAATCTTGTGTATCAATCTATTTGGATTAATATCCCCTTGTTTCTATGCTTGTGTGTTAATCATATGTCTATTTTCTTTTCGAATGATGTAGTGTATCCTAATGACTCATAGAAGAAATGAGAACCAAATATAGGGGGAAGATGATGTTGAAACTCCGTGGTAAAATACTCTTGATAAACTGAATCTATTTGAGGTGATTCATTGTATTGTTCATGCTCTAGGACATGCACCACCACAAATTTCAATTTATGATTTAGTTTGAGAAACTAAAAGGGATGTTTTCTAGAATTATGATCAGGAGTACATTCACCAGATGTCCTTAGAGTTCAAAGGATCCATTGATACTGAAGAATCTATTAAATTTTTAAAAATAATGGAATATTTTTTTGGAATTCTTGGAGACTCATGATGAAATCAAGGTGAATAATGTCTTATTCATTCAAGAGGGGCCGAGTAAGAGATGGTCAAACATTATGATGAAGGTGAATAAGTATGAGGGATCAGAGTGGAAATACTTCAAGTCTATTTTCACCAACCATTTACCCAAAATTTTTGTTGTTAGATGGGGCTATTGAGTTATTCAAACTCATGTAGGCTGACAAGAGCATGACATAATATGCAATTCGTTTTTCTTATCTAGTGTAGTTTTTACCTAAGATAATATCAAATAATAATGTTAACATTGAATAGTTTTACTTGGGACATCAAGATTATATTCATTATCATATTTTTGATAATTATGTCTTCTTAGGATGATGTACTAGATAGAGCAACAATGGTTGAAAAGGACTTTGTTGGCAATTCAGGGTTGAAGAGAGTTTCATATTCTCCCAGTGGTAGTGAAAACTAAACTAATAGAGAATTGAATCATAATGATAATCTTAGTGGTTCTCATATTCTAGATTTTTCTGAACCTCACGATGTGTGTGGAATAAATCCTTTGAATGGATACTAGTATCTCATTCCAGGGAAATCTAAACATGTTTTCATCAAGGAACCTCATATCTATGGTTCCTAGAGATGTGCAGGTCACTTGTGGATGTTATTTTATGAATTTATCACTACACATAGTGGAATGAAATAATAATCCCCTATTATAGTAGTGGTTCAGTCAAATTATTCATGAGAAAAGGGATTCCATCAATATGCATCCGGATATAATCTTCTTCACGCATTAGAATATTCTCCAGAAGAAGTTAAAACATGTCCAGTGAAATTGATAGGTAAATCACTATATCATGAAAATTTGTGACTACTTTATTTTATATTAGTGCATATCAGTAATTTATTTCAACCCTCTTTCTTAATCATCTAAATAATTCAATTAATTATTTATCTTATGTGACAGATATTATTACATACCTTGGAATCCTGTGATAGAGAGAGAGAGTAGGATCTTTGTTTTCCCACCTATCTCTATATCAGATTATGAAATTTCTTAGGGTTTTATAGTTCTCAACATGAATCATATTGAAATTATATTTGAGATAGATGGGATCATTTCCAATAAAATGTAGATTGATTGATATCCTTGATAGGTCTCTATTAACACACTCGATGGGGTTCGTTGAGGAGAATGTGACCTAATGTCTTGTAAAGATGGACACAGTTATCAAGATATGGGGAAAGTAATATCTATGTTTTCTTTTTATATGGAGTGGGAATTATTGATTTTTTATTTGAAACCAATTATAATCATGTCTTAAAAAAAATCAATCATAAATCTCTGGTTTTCCAACGGAATGGGATGTAGATTCCACTTTTGATTTAGTGATTGGTACTCAACTAGTATATATACCTTCTTACTTCTTTTAATACAATAAAATAAAAGAGTAGAATATATATATGGATAATCTTATAATGAAATTCATTATACAACAAAGTGTGTCACCTTGGGTAGAATCAGTTCTCTTTTCTAAGAAGGATGTTGGTACCTTTCACCTTTGCATTGATTATCGAAAATTAAATGATGATATGGTAATGAGAAATATATGATTTCATGAATTGATGATTTTTTTATCAATTAAAATGGTCAAAGTGGTCTTATAATATTTAACATTGATATGGTTATCCTCAGTATAGAATAAAATAATATCACATTCAAAACCCATCTTTTGGAGTAGCTCTGACCATTAAGAGTACCATGTCATTCCTTTTGGTCTATAAAATTTTCAAGTATTCTTTTTGTCCTTGATGAGCAGGATTTTCCAATTATATTGGTACCTTCATGGTAGCCTTTTTTTTGAATCCACATTTACTCAAAGACAGAGAAGGATCATGTTCTTCATTTGAGGGAAGTTCAGGAATATATGAGAAATCACCATATTTATTCCCTGCTATTGAAATGTCATTTCTATATTCTAGAAGTGTTTTTATTAGGAAATATGGTTCTAGAACCAATAATATTATTTTATTCTCATATATTTAATGATGTTTTTACATGGGAGTAATCATGAAATTTTTTTATGACTATTATCTTCTTGGGTATTGTTGGGTATTATCGTCAGATTGAAAATGAATTCAAAATGTTGTATATACAATTTCTTACACTATCAAAGAAGGTAGTAATGTATTCTTGGGATGATAATTTTCAATATTGTTTTGTTGAGTTGAAATTTATTTTTTATACTACAATGATGTTGAATCATCCAAATGATGGGAAGGGATTTATGTTATACTATGATTCATTGGGTTCAGATCTAGGATACATTCTTATAATGGGTGATCATGTCATTGGATATGGAACTCTTCATATAATTCCATAAGAGAAGAATTTATAATGTCATGACCTTGAACATGCATTTGTTATTCAATTTCATAAGATTTAGCATCATTACCTTTATGTACAATGTTTTAATATGTTTTCAAACCATGAGAGTTTGTGTTATAACATCTCTCAAAAGGATTTAAGAATCCGCCTAAGGCATTGGGTGGAATACCTACTATATTTTTACATGGAAATTTCATATAAAACAGGGAAATGTAAAGTCATCATAGATCCCTTGATCAAATAACCTTTCTCCCTTTCTGTGAAATAGTATTCAACATAGTGAAACATGATGGATGTTTTTCATTCCTTTGTATTTTATTCAAGGAATTAGGGGATGAGGTTTTCTTGGACGGTTTTCATTTATAATCCTATATTCTATATATTAATCATAAGGTACAATAGTTTGATAATGGGTTTCATATCATTAGAGACTCTCTTCATGATGGGGATAATATAACTGACACGTAATTCTCCACTGAGGGAGTAATATGCTATCAACACGATTTTTTTATTCAATTATTAGTATAGTGATATGTTATGGGTTATTTTTATTACTCTTAATGGATCATTCACCGAGGAACATAAATATGTTCATTGACATGTGTTGTATATTTTTTTTGTCCAGGTATATGATGAAGCATTGCTGATTTTTTCTCTCATTTTTATAGCTTCTAATAGGTCATTATCGAGTACATTAGACCATTGGGTTAGCTTCATCCACTTCCAAGTCCAACTAGAAAGTTTTGTGTGACTATGGAAAATTTAGTTTGGTTTCTAAGTTCCTAGATAAAGAAGAATATGATATGGGTTTTGATCAATTAGATGACTAAATTAGCTCACATTATACCCATTCCTGATATAAAAATTGATTAGAAGCTATGAAATATTTATGTGAAAGATATTTTTCATGTTAATAGATATCCAAAAGCCATAGTTTTTGAAATATATACTCAATTCACTTCCCTATTTTGGTAAGGAATCTAGGTGGAATTGGTATCTCTAGTCCATTTTAGTACATCATATCATCCATTTTCGGATGGCTAGAATGAATGTACCATACAGATTCTTGAGGATATACCCAACACTTGTGTTTTGGACTATGGTGGGGATTGGGATGAACATATGTGGACGGTTGAGTTTTCTATAAATATAATTTATCAATCTGGGATTAAAATTACCCACATAGAGGAACTCTATAAATGGCCTTGTAAATACCAATTGTGTTGGTGTGAGATTGGTGGATGTTTCTTAGTTGGACCAATCATGGTTCAAGAGATAATTAAAAAGTGTCAGATGATTCTTAGAGATATTATAAGTATTATTTTGATCATCTTAAAAAACTATTGGATGTTTTAGTTGGTGACCATGTGTTATGGAAAATTTCACCTTGTTTGGGTCATCGACATATTATGACGCAGGGAAACTTACTCCACATTTTGTGGTGTTGTTTTAGTTTTTTGAGTATATGTGGAAAGTTTCATACTATTTTTCACTTCCACTACTAATGATGTCGATACATATCATGTTCCATGTATCATAGCTATGAATGTATCTATCTAATCCATTTCACGTATTGAGATTGAGTGATCTTGATGTTGAACATTATTTATCTATGACTGAATGACAAGTCATGATAGTTGATTTGTAAATAAGGTAGATTGTGGAAGGATAAAATCATTGGTTTGTGTTCTATGGTATCATGGTTTAGATTCTCTTGAGACATGGGTGCACATGGATCTTTGGAGAGAGCAGTGGACTCACCTTTTAAATATTGAAGCAAATTGAAAATATTTATTTGTAAAATAGTTGGTATGGGGGAGGTGGTAACATCATGTTACCTTACTATCAGATTTGTTTTTAATCCTGGTCATAGATTAACTTTTTCATTGTCCGGGTAGGGTCGAGAAGGTGTTGGGAGGATACATATAATGGTGAATCCAAATATTTTTTTGATTTCTGAACATTAAACATACTAGTTCTATATACTAATTTGGATCTACATTCCATGTAATATGGTTAAAAATGAAAATTTTATGATAATAATAAAACTCTTTGTTACAATGGGAGTTCAGTTTTTTAGAATTTATTGGTCTTTTATATTAAATGACGTGTAATGGGTTACACGTCATGTGATGTCAAGTGAATTGTTTTTTAACATGTGTTTTAGAGGAAATTTCTATTTCATCTTCTCCATGCATCATTTACCTAGACCTAATATACATCCCTATGTGATTTTGGAGACCTCCAACCCTTTAGGGACATTCCATTCAGTGATTGATCATTGTTATGGTTGTAGTGTGACTATCTGGGTAAGTGATCTCCCTATGTCTCTATCTATCTCTCTTTCCATCCTCAAATATTGTCAGATAATCATAGGATTTATGGAGATATTATTCATGTTGTTAAATTTTGTATCCAAGAAATGTTCATAGATCTTCCACATATTTTTTCTTGTTGGTAGGTTTTGTTGTGAGCAATGTTTTTCTGATGAAAATGTTAGTGGTTCTATTATAATGGGAAATTTTTATTGACCCTAAATTATATGGTTTAAATTTAGTTGTTTGATTTACAATCAATTTCATGATATTATTATTTTGATTAGTTTGTTAAATACTCAATACACAAGAATTTGTAATGGGATTTGAAATTAAATTTGGTATGAAAATATAAAAAACACCAAATTCCATTGACTTGGGGTGTGTTGTGAAATTTGATCGAATTTGGTTGAAAAAAATAATGGAATTTAACTTTGGAATTTGAAATGATAAATTTATTTGATGAAATTTATTTATAATTTAAAATTTATAAGATTAACTGAAAGGGTTTTTATTGGAAACACGTGATTTTATCATGGAAACAAGCAAGTTCTGATTAAAAACCTATTTTGGTTTTAAATTTGAAAATGGAGTATTTTAAATGGGAGAGAAGGATGATTTTTTTAAATAGTTTTAAAATTAATTTCACATCATTAATTTTTTAAGAGAACTTGAAATAAAACATTGTTATTTTTTTATTAGGATAAATACATTTTTTATTATTTACAATAGAAACAAAACCTACTTTAGTAGGTCACATCCCTAGTGGGATGATGATGATGAGTCATATCTAGATAGTTTTTGTGGTGCATGTGTATAAACACATTCCCATGATCACCTTAGAGTGTGTGAGATCCCATATCCTATAACTATTGAAAATTATAGAATATTACCATGTTGCTCATTTGTAATTTTTTTTTATATATTACATTGGATGTAAATAGTTTTCCTTATTCCTTATAAATTTATATAAATTTCTTTATATAATTTTTTTTAATTAGTTTGTTTAATGAATTTTAAATCTTAGGAAATGTATGTCGTGATTAGTTAAAAATATGATTCAAAATTTCATGACTATTAATTTGAAATATAATAATTTATTAGGTCAATTAAATGTTTTAATACTATTATGGAATCCTTGGTGATATCCTACTGGTATTTTAGTTCAACCCCAACCTAATCCATTTGGTGTTTTAGATTATCTTCTTCCTAGTCCAATAATTGGTAAGGTTCTACATGGAGTTTGAAATGATTATTTATCATTGTTATTGGAGAGTGGTGTCCCCTGAGATCTAGGTTTTTATCATGTTTTCTAGTGTATTGATGTAGTACTTTGGGTTTTTTACGTATTTGAATTTTGTTATTCTTCGCCATTAGGAGTTCTTGTTGTATTCATACCATCTTGTTTATCTTTCTTCTACAATGTTTTTGGAAACAAAATTACCACATTAATTTTGTATTATTATACGTGTTAGATGTCAACCTATGGGGATTAGGAATAACCTTCAGTCAATGGAGATATCATATAAATTATAATGTTACTAGGGTATCTAGGCCGGTTTGTGACACTATAAAGAATATATATAAATGTATTCAACATTTCTATGATTATGGTTACATCAATAGAAGGTTTGATGATAATTTCTTGGAAATACTCTCTAGAATCAATTCAAATATTTATCTTTAAAGGACACTATATCATAAAGATAATTAGTTGAGAAAACCAGATAATTTTTTTATATTATCACTTAAAAAGTTTTTATGGATTATGTAATTGTGGTAACTCTAAAAAAATATATTTTTTAATCAACTAATGGAATGAAATTTTTTCAACCATTTCAAATTTTGAATGAATATATGATCAAATTCATGAATGCTTGAATTGACGACATAATTATTTTTTCATAGAATCACCATGATTAATTTAGTGAAAGACTAAAATGTTGAAGAATCCAAATAGTTCACAAAAATAAAAATTATTGAATGAAAAAGATATTTTTGAATGGTATAATATCTCTCCAAACTCACCAAATAGATTCTTAACATGAAATCATTGTTAATATGAATGGAAAAAAATTAATGGGAATGTTCCCTTAACTTATTATTCTAAAAAATACTTGGAAAAAGGTGTCAATAGTGAAAATGCAGAATGGGCGTGTACCCAAACAATGAATTGTTATATTTTCAAAACAATTGGAAATAACTAAAATGGTGGAGAATGTATGAAAATATATATGTACTTTCATATAAAATGATAATAATCCAACTCCATATCATAAAATATTATGTTTGATATGAAATTATATGTGATGCTTCTCTAACTAAGTATCAATAAATTACCACTCTACACCCATGTATATATATTGTTCATATTTATATATGAAATTAATGGTGAATTTTGTATTCATTGGCTGACATGAATTTGATTAAATATGATAAAATATTACATCTTGAAATTTGTCTTTTATAGAGTTTTAATAAAATAATGTTATCTCTACGAAATATTTTAAAAAATATCAGAATATTTTTTGAGTTTATTATTTAATAATGAAAAGCATAATAAAGATAATATCACGAGGGGTAGCACCGAATAATATCCATTCGATATATATGTTATAGTTGATTTCTCATGTATATCTAAAATATTATCCAATCATGTTATGTGTCTGTATTTTTATTATTTTCATAATTTATTTATGTTGTTTATATTATATTATTTTCATTCTGAAATTGAAATTATAAAAGGGAGATATTATTTCCTAATGATAAAAGAAAATTAAATTTTAAAAGGAGATATATATTATTTCACTCTATTGTTATTAATCTATTTATTCAGAGTATTATATTATATTCCCTAAATATTTTCTTAATAACCCATATACAAAATTTATATTCTTTCCATTGTATGTTAAATGAAAATGGAAATAATAATGGTAAAATTGATCACTCTTGTTTTTTACAATGATAATGAATTAATAAGACATATAGTTTATTAATTTTATCCTTTTTTTAATTCCATTTTCATTACATCCATTCCATGAGTAAATATGCTTATACGTTTCAAAATTTTGTAACATGTTCTTGTAGTTTGAATTATAGTGATGTGAATTATTTCCCACACATATAACGTTATCATTATATTGAATAAGGGGGAAGATTACATTGAATTTATAAATGAAATTTGTGTCGAAAAAAAATCTAAATGGCCCGATTGAATAACCCATGAGGCTTTATAATCTTGGAATTATTATTATGTTGAATTAGTGTATAATATTTTGTAAATATGTAATGTTAATGCGTTTTAATTGTGATGATTATTGAAAAGGTCTTTAAAATAAATGATATGTTTCAATGTTTTTGATGAAATTAAACTCCTTTTGGAACATGATTGGGAAGATTATAGTATTATAAATTCTTTGAGAATTATATTATTAAAAACTTTTGATAATTAATTGGAAAAATGATTTTTTTAATTTATATAAATACTTTCCATGATTTAAAAAAATAAGCTGACAATTATGACATTTCATTTTATGTTGACTATTATATATTGGATTATGTTGAAAATTTTGATAAATAATTTTTTTAAGAAATTTATAGAATAATAATACATCCATAAGATAACCACGAACCCACCATAACTACATATCGGACCTTATTCAACCACATTGGTGAGGGGGTTCGGTCAAACCAGCCATCAATGGTAGAGGGTAATGGCCTGAGATATTTCATACAACCCATAGATACTTCCTGGTGGAGAATGGTGTTTGTATATATAAACTAAGTCAGTGATTGATGGACAACAAATTGGTTTGGTGTGTCCCATTATATATATGTGTGTGGGGTATATGGGCGTTGAAACTAGTTCCAAATAAAATGTTTAAAATAATGAATTATATACATATGTGGTGCTAGACCGAGGTAACAAAGTATGTGGTACTAGGTATAAGTGAATATGGATCTTCCACATTAAAATTCTACATATATTATCTACATTATCCAATCCATTTTATCTATATCATCTGATTGATTATTTGATATCATCTTCAAGCTTAAGTTATGCCCGATGGTTCTGTATACACCATATTACATCATCTAGATTTTAGGATCAAACCAATCTCATAATTATTATGTGTAAAGTCATATGATATAATGAGATGACCTATAAGAATAAATATAATTCATTGAAAATTTTTGTTAATTAAATCCTTGAATAACTCAATTCATGTGACTATAATGAGTTTTCGTGTACATAGTTCATTAAAATCACATGAATGTCTTGTAATGATGTAGTGGAATTTGAAATGATCATTCAATCTCACTTATAATAGGAAATTTTATGGTCTATATCTTCTGGGGAATTCCAAATCCCAAAGAAGTTACATTTTTTAATGAAATTTATTTTCTGAAGATGTGGTGCAATAGATGAGGTGGGGTGTGCATGAAGAAGTGAGGCAGTGGACATACAATACTGAGGTGGTGGACTTAGTTTGTATGGGTTGTCTAAAAATTAACTTATATGAGATAAATTTTAGAAAATAACTTAATATATTAGTGATAAAAGTATGAAATCAATATATATTTTAGATAATCCCATGAATTCGTAACAGAATTTTGGGATAATCGATATACAGAAGGGAGAATGTCTTTTTATTTCTCCTTAACAAAATTTATTTTTATAGCATAATTTAATTTCTATATTTCATATAAAGGTCCCACTCAACTTAATAGGTTACATAATATTGAATTTAAATGGGGTAAACTATAATGTGATGAATACATTAAAACCATTCATATCTGATTCACCCTTGCCCCTTAGTGTGACAACATGATCCATTGAGAACTTCATCAACACATAGAGATGATTATAGTGGAAAATTATACTCTCGTGTTATGTTGTATTAATTATATAAATATTATTGTTATAACATCCACCTATAATGATATTTTTTTGTATATCATATGATGATGAAGAGTGAAGACTAATTTACAAGGTGATGGGTCAGTCACTATCATTATTGGTTTAGTTATGGATCAATCAACAAGAAATACTATTATGTTTATACATCATTCACATAGGGAGTTTTTTCAGTTATAGTTTTCTCTTCCTTACTAGTTTGGTATTCACAAGAGATTATATGTTCATGAATCATTCATGATATATTGTGTTCACTTTTAATTTATATACATTCTTATGATTTATTTTTTATTTAAGATATGAGGATGGTTTATATAAAAATTTAAAAAATATTTATTGTTTTCTTATAAAAGTTCTTAGAAGTTATCTACTTATTGGATGAATGATTTATTACTATTAATATAATTTTATAATGAATTTTATGTTTAAATTGGTGATATTACAGCCGATCTAGCATTAGGAAATTCACGATTGAGTTAATCATATATATGTTACCTTTGTATTACATGGTTAACATTTAGGGTTAGTAAAATGTTGCTTTTAATGGATAATATAAAAAATTTTATATATAAATTTGTTATAATTTTTATATTTGTTATGAACATGTAACAATATAGATATATTGCATGGTGATTTCTTTTGAATATCCAAGAGTGTGGGTATGGGTATATTGTATGTTATGTGTACCCAAAATGACATTTATTTTCACATTACTGACATTGATATATATCTTATAGATAAATAAAATTGGCTCATAAAATATGTGGGTAATCAGAGTCCATTGTTGTGCCCCGTAATTCCATACTTTACTCACAAGATCCACCAACAGAATCCATCACTTCATGTGGGTGAGGGTGGACTTGAGGAAACAAATTTTGGTATAGAATACATGCACAAAACATTTTCTCACATTTAGATTCACCTTGAGTTGAATTTGAATCTTGAATAATATATTATTTGATGGCTAATGGAACCATAATTAGATCTCCTTCTTCATGAAGATCTATATGTGGGGTTCTTCTTGATAGAGTTTTAGTGCCTCTATTTGGGAATTTTCTTCTAGAAAACATTAGGGAGTACATTTATTATGGGACCATGATTTAGGGATAGTGTATATATCAATGATGAATAACATAACCCACTCTATGGGTTTAATATTATTTTCCAGTACACTAGGGGATGTTAAATCTATTATGCTTAGGAATTTTGAGTACAATTAAGTTACCCTATATTTTTTTTAGTGCATATAGTTCAATTTTCATCTTTCTAAATAATCATGAAACAATATCTAAATGTAGTGATGATATGGTCATATTTAATTTCATATGGAAAGAGTTCGTGTACTCATAGGGTCCATATTGGTCCATAAAGTAGTTGGAAATTGAGATGTAGGGAGTCTCTCTTACATGTAGTTAGAATGATATACATTTTATGGATATTTATATCTATGAGAGAGTAATTCTTAATAAAGTATTGTTTTTGTGTCCAGTTGGAATATATATGGACTGAATTTGTTATAAAATAAGGGAGTGATACACCTATTGGTATATAAATAATTTTTAGGGGTTCCATATAATATTTTTATTTTTATTTTTTGTAAATATATATGGTCATAAATGGGGGTTACCAATAGGGATATGAGTACAACACTATTCTTTAATTTTGGTATCTTCTAAGAATTTGGGTCATGAGGGAGGTTATGGTACCCATAATCAAGTTAAATGATATTGGTAAGGTGATATCCATCTAGGGTTTTATGAAATAGGTTCTCAGGGAGAGGTTATAATTTATGTTCATTCCATAGAGTTGACTCTTTTTTGTAGTATAAGGACCCATATATAATTCGAGGTATGATTCAAAATACATTGAATCAAAAATATATTTTATTTTATATGGGTGTGCCATATTCTTTAATATTTTCATGGATAGTATTTTTTCATAGGATTTATATAGGCTTATATATGGTTTTTTTTCTATTGATACGTCCTTAGGGGTGTGATCAATGCAAATTTGAATATTTCCAAACTATGAAATAGTTATCAAAAAATATATTTTTATCTATTATATCATCATTTAATATATATTTTTCCAATGTGATACTTTTGAGGGATTATTTTACTCATTATAAATCAAACATAATCTTTTTTCATAATTGGTTATAATTTATTTTGGAATATTAAGTTTAATAAACATATTCCGATTAGAGGTATTTTCAAGAATCTGATTTAGGAAAAAACTATTTCCATATATTATTTCTTTTATGAAAGTTCAGTAGTATTGTTTTTATATATAAAGAGATGTTATATGTTGTATTCACCCCCATCATAAAATAATTTCATGAAATGATTCCTATGTATTTTTCTAGGAATCCAATACATAGATAGATCAAGTTTTCTGATTGAGGTTATCCTAGAAATATATTCTATTCCACTTCGATTATACTATATGGATACTATAGTTCATAGAGAGATCATTTACAAGCTAGATGACTTTAGTAAGATTTTTTTATTTACTCAATAATTTACCCTTTTGTATGATTCTATATTATTTAGTAAAAGAGTGGATGGATCATTATAATTATGCATGGATTATTACAAATTGAACTATCTGATGACTAAGAACCAATATCCTCTTTCTCATATTGATGATCTTTTCGATCAACTGGTGTGATATAAGTTGTTATATAAGATCATTTTTTTATTATTATATCACCATTTTTTATTTATTTCTTCTTATTACCGAAGTCATTTGTGGAGTATGTATGACCTATATGAGTTTCATGTGTCTTCTATTATGTTAAAAAATGAAACTATAGATTTATGGGCCTAATGACTAGGGAAGCCTATCTAAATTTGGATTCATTTTGGGTTATTTAATTGATTTTATATTAGTATACTATTAATGTTTGTACAATCATTCTCTCCCTTTAAATAGTGTTTTGAGCACACTGATGGAGAATCAGCTGTATATTGTACTATCAAATTGTTAATTGTTGAATTTTGATCCATTATTCTTATTTAACGTGAAATATAACACATGTATATTTGTAGAAATTTTGATTGTTGAGGTGGTTGTTTCAAGGCAGTGTACTAATAACATTTTAAAAATTCATTCTCTCATGAGCATTGTAGGTTATTACAAAACATTATTCCATGAGATCTATTATATAAAAGTTCTTATAATGACTATTACTAAGTAGAGGATTATTTTTTATTGGAATAATTTTACAATTAATCCACTGATGATTTTAATAGGTTTGGTAGTTAAAATCAATATTTCTATTAAATGTGAGGGCTAAGGATTATAAATTTCATTATGTTGTTTTAGGATCCAATATTGGGTCTATTTTGATATAGGATAAAAGAGTGGTCACATTTGGGTATTTCAACTAGAGGATTTATGGGAGGAAAATACCAATGTATGAATTACATGTTACAATAGTGTTATTTTTCTGAAACTATAATAGTATTATATATTTGGTAAATGTCATAGAATATACACTAACTATAAGAGTCTTAGTTATTTCATTGTAATGAGAGGATATATAATTTTTAAGATAGGGTTGGTTGAGTTCATGTAATCATTCCCAGTTGGCTAATAATATAGCCATCAAAAGCTGAATCACATGTCACATAAACTATATATAATTTCATAGGTACATGTGGTGCAGGTGGAAAATAGTTAGTAAAATGTGTTGAGCCACGTAGTACATATATTTATCAATATTTCAGAGTATTATGATAGATTTTAAAAGACATAATTGTTCATTACATGTTAAACCCATTATATAGTGAAATATATTATTCTTTATGTAACAATTCAGATTATGATGAGGGGAAATATAATTTTTGAACCATGATTGTTCTTTGTTGGAAAGAATTTTGGTTTCTTTTTTATTATCAATCCAAACTGGGTTGATCATGGATGTTTCACGAAAAGTGATCTTAATGTACATGCTGACAAAAGTGTTGAAGGTGGTGTCATTTTACAGTGTTTTACATATTTGTGGTCTCAAAATTTAGAGGAAGGGATTGCATGGTGATATATTTTTTTCTAGAATGAACTCTTCATAAATATGGTAATGGAATGGGTTTCATGAATTTTGTTTTTCTCAAAGGTATTTTTGTGGGTGCTCATAATGTGTTAATGGTGTTATTCATGATTAGGAGAATTGAAGCATCAGGAGGGAATTATGGTTTGATGTAAATCTTCTCTACAATGAAAAAATATCCAGGGATCTTTTTGAAAGGAGTAGCATCGTAAAGATGCTTTTGAATGATTTCAAAAATTATCTGGATTTCAGGGAGCATCGAAAATGGATGAGCCTATAAATATAAGGCAACCCCTATTTCATTTGACATAAAATTATTTATGGAAAATTCAGAATCACATTGATTTTTTAAAGCCAGGGGACCTACACGAATTAGGATTTCTATGTGATATTGAGAATCAGGAAGTGAATTGTTTTGTCTTCAATGATGCCAGTGATTCTATTTATTGAGTGTTTCAAGATGATGTGGTACTCCATGACGGATCAATGAGATTCATTAAGGTAGTTTTTTTCTACAATGGTAATTTTCTTCGTGAAGGAGTGAGCATCGTGAAGTAGCATCATGAATGGCAGTTTTGAAAATCAAATTTTTAGGGAATAGTTATTTTAAAAGTGAATAAACATGAAATATGGTGCAATAAGAGTCTCATGATATTCGGGGATAAATACTGAAATAAAAATCTCTTGATGATACCTTCTTGTTGATAAAATGAGTGAGACTTCACCCAAGGCAGTGAGCTAGGGGGAGTCAATAGAAGTGTTCCAAGGGACACTAGGTACTATCCAAAAATCATGTAATGGTATTGTTCCTAGAACATAGTTAATCTGTTTTTACATATATATTCTTCATCTAGAGATAATTAGTGGATTTCATTATGACCAAAAAACTATTAGTTTTTTCTCATTGCACTAGAACCTTGTGGTTATCCAAGTAAAATTGATGTGTTTTCTCTTTTCATTTTGTAGTTTTTAGTACATTTTTTCATAAGATAGGTCTAATAGGTTTTTCCCACCGTGGTAACATGATATATAACATTAGAAGTAAATTTTGAAACCCTAATTCACCTCACCCCTCTCAGGTTGTTTAGGGTTCCTATAAATACATAATAAGTACCCATTAACTGATTAATTATTTTATACGGATGTGGATCATTATATTGGGGTTTTTTTGGGGTCCCTGGAAGTGTGTGTAATGTGATTATATAGGATTCACATGCCTCAAGGATGGATATTAACTATATTATTCCCATGATACGTCATGGGATCCAATAGATATAGTGGTTTAGTATAAGAATAAGTTATTTTTATGGTTTATTTCAATATACTTTACCTTAATGTAGAATTTGGCATAGCACCATCAACCAGTAGGTTTTCTTTAGTAATTTCCTATCCCTGGGATGATGTTGGATGATGTGATAATGGATATTATGATGAAATTTCCATGTTTATATTATTGATGTGATATGGTATGGGTTTATATGGACTGGTTGATGTATACCACACGTTCCCTATTGATCTATAATGAGTATTTAATAAAAAAGGTGGGATTTATTAATGTGGGATATTGGTTTTTCACATAGTTTCTAGGAGTATATATTCAAATTAAAAATCATGTTTTACATCATGAACACGGTGAGGGATGTATATTTAAATTGATAAACACATTTATTTGAGTAAAATATACAATATTAATAAAATTAGGTACATTAAGTGTACAATCAATGTGTTTAAAGACATGTTGTGGACATGAAACCTTGTTTTTTGAAATTTATATGTGGACCATATTTCACTTGTGATGTCTTTGGACAACCAAAGTTATCTAAAATCTATTTAGGGGTATTTTTTAGGCTTCACAATATACACCATGTAGATATAATCTATGTTATTTATATGTAAGGGATTCTGTTCTTAGACGGTCAAGTCACATGAAAAAATCATTAGATCATATAAACATAATAAATGAATTTTTTAGTTACTACATAGAGTAGAAAGATATATTATACTAACTAGTTATGCATTCTTTTGGATTTCTTGGTTGGTGAATAGGTATTTCTATAAGGTTTCCATGTTTGGAACACATACATATTCAGCAGTAGGGGAAGCTAGGGATTATGATTTTGGGTTTTATTTTATGTTATAGAGAAGGTCGATGTCATAATGTATCAATTAGTTATTACTCATAGATAGAGTAAAATTAATGATGGCATCCATGTATTGTGGTATCACTGAACCCATCCTAACATAACTCATGTTATTAGTTATCAGGTGGTAAACCTAGAATGAAATGTTTCAGGTGATGAGTTGGATTCTCAAATATTAGATCCAATATATAATACACTACATGGGTATTTTTTTATTCACTAATGTTTTTCATTGATGGGGCTCGATAATGATTTTTTGTGAAACAAAGGGAATATATACTATACGATTCTGAGGGTATAATTCCATGTATATATTGAATGTATGAATAATAACAAATTATTTGGTATTATTTAGCATCATAGGTTCAGGGGAGGTTTTGGGGTCTTTTTTTTGTAAAATAAGTCCTATTATAGGGAACCAATATATTGAACAATGCCATCAGGTACATGCTGGACTTCAACCAAGTTCATAGTGAATGATTATAGGGAAGAAGTAGATTTAGGTGGTCCATTTGGTGGTCAATGAACTTGATGATGGTAGTCATTAATGACCAAGGACCCAGTAGACAGATGAAAGGTACACATTAGGTTCCATGTTATTTTTTATTTTTAATGGAATTGTTAAATTTGATTATATTTTATAGAATGAGATTTTATTTCAAATTTGTACATATTATATCCAATCCCTCCCCTAAATTACCATAATTTATTTTTCTTCAAGTGGTATATCACTTATTTATAGACTCATATTTATTGGACATATATCACTTAACATCATAAGTAGTATTTCTATAACTCCAATTCCATCAATTAATTAATTATCATAATTATTCCATATACATAACCATTTATATATAATTAAATGGATCATGGTATATTTATCCAATTTTAAAATTGGAAGAAAATATGATAGTGTTTTTATAAATTAAGATACATTGGAGCTTGGTAGCTTGTCACTTTTTTCTGATAGTATTGATGGGAATTAAATTCATTTCATGAAATATAGAAAATGATGACATCATACATACACCCTAGAAATTTCTGTGTTTTCTATTCTTAGATTCATACAGTAAAATATTAATCAAAAAAAGGCATTAGAGTTGTTTTATTGATGTGTGTGTTGAAACCTTTGGTCGCCAATGATTGTTCTCCATGTGAATTAATGTATAAATCCTTGACCATTTACCTGGTATGGGATCTTATGTTTCCTATTTGATCATAATATCCCCTAGTGGTGCTCTAAAATAATTTCATGTGAAGGAATAATAAGGCTTTGTGTTAATTTTTGGGACATACATCCCAATATGGGATCACATACATCATAAATGCCAGGAGGGAATGACCATTGATTTTTTTATTAATTTTTAAAACATTATTTTTGTTTTAAATTATAAAACAACCATTTTAATGCTATTGTGCTATGTTGGGGTTGCCTCATCAAACTATATATCTTTATTTTTGGTATAATATCCAGACATGATATGATATGGTATCTCTTCCAACTAAAGTAGTATAGTGGTACATGTCTCTACATGATTCCAATGATATTGTAGAACCTAGTCCACATTCATATGTTTTGGATGTGGTACATTACACAAATTTAGATTTATATGGTGGTACGATGTCCAATTTTGGGATTAGCATTGTTGGTACATCTTATAAGAGGATACAATAATAATGGCATATCATTATCCTAAATATTTACGATTGTAGAAAATAAATAACCTATTAAGTGAAACGAGTGGTATATAATCCTTCCCGATTACTATTGTTTTAATTTCAACCTCCAAAAGTTGAAAATATTTGGTTTGATATCATCCAAAAAATGAGTTGATTTATGTGGTTCTTTTCACACCCATATAGTTTTGAATTATTTTTATATCATCCACCAAGAAAGTGTATCCATGTTATATTATCATCATGTGATGAAAATTGGTAGTGCATATCCATCCCAGTGTTCATGATGCCACATTCACTATATGTTTCATTTTCTACCCCTATAAATTTATTAGTGATGATTTTTTTACAAAAATTTATTATGAGAGTTATATAAAATTAATCTAGTGATTTTCAATATTTATAATCCATTTATAATCACTATTACATGATCCATTATATATCATTCATCCATGTGTTTTATTAAGAACATGGTTATGTCATTCCATTTTTTCACTGGTCAATGTAGGTATGGTTACACATTCCTTATTTATAGGTAATTCTGTGTTGTTCGAGTAATTAATTTATTTTAATTATATTCACATCATTTAGATAATGAACATTTATTTAATATACTTATTAGAGATATCATCGGTAGTGTATTGTACAGTTTTACCCATACCCTAATTGGGATCCATAGTAACTAAAAAGCCTTTATGTTTTTTATCCAATGGATCAGAATGTTCCCTACATCTTATAATAGATGAGTTTGGAGGCTGATTTGTTATTTTGACAATACATGAAACTAGGAATTAATAATAATATTCTTTATATATCCTTTAATTTTTATTTTTTGGACTCTATTCCATATACTATGCTACTAGGAGAGCCTATTTATTTTTTATGTAATATTTAACATTCATAATAGCTGATATTATTATATTTTTATTTTAAAATTTAATTTTTTTATAATTTATATTTTATGTCTATTACATTCTATTATTAATTCATTATTAATTATTCATAATATTTAATGTAACATGTTTTTTAGTTCTAGTTTTCATATAGTATAGTATCTATCCTTTTCAATATTTTCCCATAGAACTAGTGTATATATTTTGTTAACCAAAAATGTGCACATGTGGTATATAATGAAATTGTCAGCAACTAGTGGAGTTGATCTAAATTAACGATGTGAAAATTTATACATCCACTCTCATATCAGATATCCTTAATTCTTGACATCCCTTATCACATAATTAATTTCATTTTATAAATCTGTAAACATTTTGTAATAATATTTAATGATACATGACATGTGACTATATTGGGTATTTCAAAAAACAATATTTACTGTGTTAAAATGTGGTATAGTAATTAACATAGGTTTTCTCCAGAAAGAACCACAAAACAATCAATCAGTCGCTTAAAATAAGAAAATTAAGTGGTTGTTATTTTTGGAATTGTTTGATTTTGAAAATTCAAGAATGAAAAAAATACAAAAAATAGTAAGATCAAATTGATAAAGCAAGTGATGGAAAACTATTATATGATGTGGTTATTAGTTCAGGTATGGTTCTCCAATTGTAATTCTATCATACTTCAATTTATCGATTTTTATTCTGCTATGTCGATAAAAGTGAGAATCCAAAATTGTTTCTTCTCACTCATTTGGTTAAATAATAATGATTAGAATAAACCTTAATAAAATATCATATTCGTCTACTCTTCATTCAATATGTGATAGAGTTGTATATAATAACCTCAATTGAAACGGGGAATTCCCAATCGGTTCTTGATTACCCCAAACAATCATGAATGTTCACAAATCCTTGCACTAGTATGGGCGATCATCGAGTACTTCAGAATTAAGAACTGATTTATTGTATTGTATATAGACCAAATCCTAGTGTAGTATAAAATTTATCATTTACCAATTCAATATAGATAATAGAATCTGAAATCAAATATAATCGTATATGATAATAAAAACCATTATAATAATTTGAAACATATTTCACAGAAGAGATAAATGGATCTTGAAACATTAAGTGAAAGAACTAATGAATTCCAATATAGAAAACCTATCCTTACCCAATCACATAAAAATTAATCCTACCATGGTAAGTGTAAGTTTTAATAATGGGGAAGAATAATTCATTACACAACAATGAAATAATAAAAGAGAGAAAATAAGGAAAAGAAATTTTTCTTTTCCAGAATATATTCTCTAGAATATTTTTTCTATTCTACCCAATAGATAGGAGAAACACATAGAGACCTATTCTAATAATATGTTTGGAATCATGTTTTATACCGATCATACAAATTTCAATGTCTTTGGATAGGGTTAATGAAGTATATGGCCAAATCAATGAACATTACTTTTTCTGGGCCCCAAAACATTGTTTCACCCACTCTGAATAGAATCAATCAAAATATTCCTTAATGAAATCCTTAATTAAGTATATATTCCCTCTTGATTCATCTATCAAAACAAACTAGAATCACATAATTTCATGATATGAAATAAGAGATATTACTAATTTAATATGGTGGGGTCCATTCTACTAGCTATAAATATTTCTCCAATTGATTTATTTTTATGGGTCATTATGTTTGAAATTGGGTTTGTGTCCAGAAGACAAAGATAAATCCCATGATGTAGGAATTACAAAAACCATTACATAAATTAGATCATAATTGATAATGTTATCCTTGAAAAATAGAAGCTTTAGAAAACTGTGAATTTTTTAGAATTACGAAATTGTAACAATTAAGCCAAAACTTCACCAAAAAAACTAAAATAATGAAAATATACATGAATTGACTAACTGGGAGGGGTTAAATAATTTAAACTAGTATAAGAAACAATTAAAATAATAACTATATCAATTCCCCCACACATATCACATGGAATATTGGATAAGACAACATCAAAATCCAAATCATGGAAAATTCAAAACACATTCCCATGAGATCTACCAATTTGATAGAAAAACAAAAAATATCATGTCTCCTCGAAAAATATTACTTCAAGTTATTCATTTTAGATAATGAAAAATATTACATCTTCACCCCCCATGCACATAATACATATACCTAAATTAATTTCCTCTCATCACATAAATGTATGTTTTCCACAATGTCATTCTCAACCAGTTATACAACAATAGTCACCATAGGCTTTATAAATATTTTCATCTTTACTCGATGTGAGTGAAGGAAATGGGTTTATCATGAAGAGTTTTTAGGGTAATTCTATGGCTTTTGGTTGTTAGGATTTATATTTTAAATATGTTGAGATTGAAAAAGGGGGGTCTGGATCTTTTTGATGCAAAATATCATTATTCTAATTTTCACTCAAGTATGGTCTGCTCCATACTCCCCTTAGTAGTAAATCAGCTCTCTCATCATGAAATATTAAGGAAATTTTACCTAGAACATCATTTCAGGATGAAACATTGCAATCTTATCAAACAAAATTGTTCATCAACATTCCAGAAAAGGAACATATATCTTCCTCCTTTAGAAAATCTAGAGAGGAACAACTTATATTATCATTAAAGCTCCCCAAAAGGCACAGATTTAACCAGAATGATTTATTTAATCTACAAGAAAATAGCGTGATCATTTTATTTTCATCCAAATTATCAACAAATTATGTAGCACAATAAAAAATATATTCTTCCACACTTAAGTTCAACAATATCGTGCAGTTTCACTTCATAAGCAGGTTGGATTGGGAAAATTGTATTTTAATGTTGCTACCTAATATTCAATTCATGGATTCGAAGGGTTACATGGATTAAATGTTCATGGAAGGACATAATGAAAATTATTTTGTTGAAAATTAATATTTATAACCAAATTAAAGCCTCAATCATTTAAAACACAAGTACCTCAGACCCTCACATTTGGATAAAAATAAATCAAAATATGTTTAAATCAACCATGATTTAGTTCTCTCAAGAAGTTATGTGAATATAATTAATATGAAAACAAGGGTATAGAATCCTCACATTAAGGTTATTTCAAAGATAATGATAGTGATATATTGTAGAGACCCGAAGATTGACGTACATAGATATTACATTACTTTTGCGGAATACATAATATATAACAAAAACAGACACACAAGGACTGTAATAGATTAGTATATTTGGAAACTTGGAACGTAATCTTCTAATGGTGATGAAAGATCTTCAATATCTCCCATAAATATCTTCCACTTTTTTGTTTCCTTACCTAAAACCATTATTTTAATCCTAGGGGAAAATAAAACATAAAAAGGGTGAGCTCAAATGCTCCGTAAGGTTAATCTTGTATAAAATAAAACATACCATATACATTTGAACTTAAAAACATGAACATAATGTTTAAACATAAAAATCTTGAGAAACAACTTAAAACATGGAAGTACATAAGGCATAGATCATAACGGAACATAAATCATGATAAAATAGTATGTGAATAGAACATGTAATTGTGGCATCCATTAAGCACATGTTATTATTTCCATAGTAGCCAAGGCATTTATGCCAAGACCATCTTAGTGGACAAAGTCCCTTTCTGAATCAAGTTCACTCCTCGTTCCAGTGCTGTAATACTGAACAAGATTAACTTACCGTTCCATCAATGTTTATCTCATGTGATATAAATCTTTACCGAATTCATTGGAGGGATATATAGGTCCCACCCATCTCATAATGAAATGAGTCTTACTTGTGCCACAAAATAAACATACATCATTCATAGTAACCCAACAAATAAAATGGGTTTCATAAACATCATCCCATCATCACATAATCCATATAAAAGAAATGGATATAATTTAATAATAAGAAAAGTGAAACCATGTAAATCATAGAGATATTTTACTTAATACATACACATATGAAATAATTTCATTTTAGATGGAAAATCGTTTTGATAAAACACATGAAATGAATTCTCGAGGAAAATATCCTTTCTTCTTTAAAATCATTTTCTTTTCAAAAAATGTCATTCATTTTTAAAAGAAATTTTTTTTTTTAAAAATAGTCATGAAATATTTTTGAGGAAGCTTCATGAAAATAAGGCTTTATAAAACCGTAAAAAATCCTTTCATGCCTTATATGTTAAAAAAACATTCTTCTTGTACTTTTGTCGGAAAATTCAAAAAGTAACTTGTAGGGTAAATAAAAGAAATATTCCTTCCATACCATGGGGTAAAAGTCATAATGGGTTTAAAGGAAATTAAACATACATAAAAAAACTTTTAGAGAACATGGACCTGAATGATAACAATAACCCCAGTAAATACTTACGAATAAGCAATCTCGGATAAAAATGAGATTTGTAAATTTATCCCTTACCTTAGGTCCGATATGCTTCGTACGTATCCGAACCTCCTGTATAATGATTTAAATAATGTAATTGACTTATTATAGAATTATATTCATTGTTATGATATCATATATGGTTCACCTATGACTTTATATTACCCGTTTTTTTGTAAATTCCATCTTAAAGAGTGTTTTGGGTAAAATCGTTTCATTTGTCGTCCGTGATTTGACTTGTAATTATTCATATGATTACTTGGATCTTGATTACTTAATTACAGAATATAAAACATGATTTATATATAATATATATTCATAATATACATATATATATAATAAATCGATAATTGGAAAGAAATACACCGTTCATGAAGATGGTAGGCCGTACGTATGCATGAACGTTGTTTTCGTTTCCTCATTGAATTGAATGGAATTAATTGGATGAAATACATATATATATATATATATATATACGTAAATCCAGTATCATTATTATGTAATATATTTCATGATTACTTATTATATATACTTTATAATCATTCATGAATGGTAAATCATTGATAATGAATCTCATCGCGTCGTGGAGACGGTATTTCATACGTACGCACGAGCGATGATATCATTCCCATGATCGTGAAGTTTTATTAGAGTGTATGTATACTATTACAAAATCAATATCACTTTAAAATAATCATATATAGTTATTATTTACACCATTATACCCATCCAAGTAAGGTGGTGGTGGAAAATAGATTACACCACGTCGTGGAGATGGTATTTCGTACGTACGCACACGCGGTGATTTCATTTTCCGTAGGATGGATAGATGGTGAAATAGTGTTGATTAATACATATAATAACATATCAGTATATTATTGATACTGATGTTATTACTTCACAATGAGACAACTTAAGAAGAAGAAGTGTAAGAAGAAATAAAGTTGAAAGAATCGGTAACAGACATTACCTCTTCTTTGAAGCGCCTCTTTGAGACGTCATCATAGGGAACTAAAATTGGTCTTTGGAGAAGTCCAAGACCTATAGGATGTTTCTAGGGAAGTGGAGAAGAGAAATTGGCAGGGTTTGGCCGAGCTTGAAGACTCAAAGTGGTGTGAGGAAGAGATGGAGGAGGTGCCCCTTTATAAGGGAGGAGAGGGGCACCTTTGGAATAAAAAACATTATTATTTTATTATAAAGTCTTATTCTGTTTTTAATAGATTAAAATTAATATATTTTAAAGATAAGGTGGGTATGGGTACAAATCCTCTCATCCAATAGAATTTAGACAAGTTTATGTCATTATATTAACCATAACGTTTAGTTTTAACTCCTAGTTAATTAGATTGACATTTACCATATAACTTTGTATTTGTATATTATATGGTTAATAAACATACCATATACATCCAGGCGACCCCAAAGTGGTCCATTAATGATACACCTATCATGATATAATTATATTGGATGAACCCTATATTTTTAGGAATAAAATAACATTTTATAATATAATATTTGTCTTAATAACTATTTTATGTCAATTTTGACACTATTTGGGAATTGATTTTTTTGAAAATCATCACAGAATGATTAGTTCGAAAAAAGTTAATTAAATAAATACTAACATGTCATATTAACATAGAAAATTATTGTAATTCAAAAAAAGTCTCAAATTACATTTATTTTGGTATTTATAACATCAATTATTTCAATATTTCATTAATAAGATAATTACTGAATCATCATTGTTTTATAAATAAATTAAATTATTTTAAGTCTAAAAATTATAAATAAAATACCATTATATAGGAAATCTTTTTCTCTTTCTAATGAATATTTATAGTCGAATTTATCTTTTGTATAACCCTATATTAATAATGATTTAGTTATTAAACTTGGATTTTAACTATTTTAACCCTTCTTTAAATAAATTTATAATAAATGTCCTAATCTAATCCAAGTGGGCCTAAATGGTCATATGTTATTCCTAGGGTTTTTTATGTCCTAATTATACTTATCCAATATAATTAGGACATGTATTAGCATAATAATAATACCATTTTTACCATTAATTACCCTATTTACTTTTAACGGTGGTAAAAAAGTAAAAAGTTACTATTCACCAAAAAATATTTTCATCTCATTGAACCACATTTTAGTATTTGATATTAACCGTGTCTCTTGGATTTTCGAAATTTCACTCACAGAAGAGGTAAAATTAAGTTTTATGAAAAAATCAGTTTTTTTAACTACCACTTAGTGGTTTCACTATTCATCAAAAAATGAATGTTTCCAAAAAAATACCAAAAATTAGGCTTAAGCTATATTTGATATTATGAATTCAAAAATGATGTCTATTTTACCAAATTCAAAACATATCAGTTTCATTAATTAATTTAAGAATTAGTTCCTGTCGTCAAAACAAATAGCGTGTTCTTAAGAGAAAATAACTCTCAAAAGATTGACACTTGTTTATGTCTGGTTTAAATGTGAAATTACATACAATGACCAAAATTGTACTAAATTGTAAAAATATATTCTAAATATACTTTTAAACCACTAAAATTAATAGTTTATCACTATTAGTTATTTCAATTAAAAATGTTGTTTTTAATTAAAATTTACTAATTTTCACAATTCAGCAGAATATGAAAGTTATCCAAAAAGTACCAAAATTTCATCCTAAGCTAATTTCGATATTCCAAATCCAAAAATGAAGTCCATTTTGAATGATAAAATTTATAAAATTTCAAAAAGGGGGTATTACTATTCATAACGGCTAGGTCATAATAATATTATAATAATATCTCATTTAGTGAAACTCAGTATTGCGTATTACACACGCTATCGAGGAAGGTCATGATTGCATGTAATGCAAGGAAAGTTAGGGATGTGTGTTGTGAAATCTCCTTTTTATGTAGTGTATAACACAAGACATTAATGAAATTAAAAATAATATTTTTCATAAAATCTCGGGTTGTTACATTCTACCCCCCTTAAAATGAATTTCGCCCTCGAAATTCGTCAGGGTTATAAATGTTTTACTACTAGAAAGTTTCATTAATATAAACCCACATCATAAAAAGGAATACCAAAACTTGGCTTAAAAAACTAAAGTATGAAATGTAACGGATACCCAAATTAATTCATCACTGGGTTTCCACATAGGAGAACATTGGTGAAAATATGGATATGGAATAAAAATCTAACCATCAATTTCTAAAGGAGAGTGGTAGAGAACATGGCTATGAAAAAGCCAAAAATCACAAAGCAATAAATTTGTGACGATCTAAGGTACCATCTGATTCATCAGATATAAGGGAACTAGGACAACATTTTTGGTTTTCAAGATCATTTCCGTAAAGTAGATGAATTAAAAGAAATACTTACATGATTTTGGTACCATCTCACTGTTGTTCGGGAATTGAACAATTTCAACTTCATCCCTTAAAGAAATGAAGTTGAATTTGTTATTCGTGATGTGTTAGCAGATCATGTGATAGAATGATGGTTCATTCCATCTGTTTCAAACAAAAGGTTAGCAAAAGTTATTAGTTCATCTTATGGTTAGATTAATCGTATATGGTTCCAAAAATGAACTTATAATTCATATATCATACCGCTTAATAAAATAAAACTAGTTTCTACTAACTAGGGACTTCCTGTAGGCCAGTGGTAGGCGATAAAGGCCAGTCGCACTTCGGTTGTGGGTTCGATTCCCACAGCCTTGTCCGACGCGATTGATTGTCGCCCGTCCTGCAGGTTTTTCTTTTTCTAAAACTATATTACTATTACATCCCATCAGTAATATCGAAAAAACTTCTATCCTTAAACAATACTAACTTATGTATAACATAATCCATTCCAATCTTTAAGCTTATCCATAATACTGCAGTCCACTCTCATAATATAGTGAAAACGATTACTAGAGATTTCATATAACAAGAATGTTAATACCAACGTTGATCCCCATATATCATAAGATATGTCTTTTCGGTCACATTCCAAACATTCAAAGGCCTTAATCATGTATTCTCTTGAAAAATGAATACCCATTGAACCTTAGTGAAAACATGAATGCAGTTAAAATTTAACACTTTCGACATACCAAAATCCTCAAAATTCTATATACTAAAACCATGATATCACTTAGTCCTTATATCAATCATGAGCTCATGAATACAATCAAACATCTCATTATCTTCATATTCCTTCATTATGCGCATATCATCTACTTTCCAAAAATATCTGAATAACCTTCCATGGTTACTGGTACCATTCAACATATACATTCAAATACTTTTAGGAAAAGCAATAGTTTAACAATCCTTATATGATTCTTTATTCCATAGTACCATTAACTATACAACATAACTCTCGATAAACAAATGACTGAGTGTCAGCACTTCTTTCAGCTCATATATCATTTGTAGTCCCCATATCATCATCCACATAAATACTACCCATATGACCATGCTGATTCTCTTCATGAGATTTTCCATTAGGGAATTGGTTTTCATAATGCACGTACATTCTACATTTAAAATATCTCATCATTGTTGATGTTGTAGCAATACCATTATCCTTGTCCATGGTGTTAACTGAACCTTTTCCTTTGCACTTACTGGCTTTGTGTCTATCTTTTCCACACCCAAAGCATCTTCTAGTTCCTTTGAAACAATCTCCCTGATGCATCTTCCCACATGATTTACATGAGGGAAATTGAACTTTCTTTCCTCTGTGATCATGAAGAAACTCCATGTTTCTCTTATTATTTGAGTCGGGAAACATACCAAAGTTGAGATTATTGATCATATTATGAGATTGCTGATTAGGAATAATAACGATTTTTGGACTTCCAAATACAGTTTCATTTGGTTCCTCATGAAGAACATCATTCCATTGTCTATCATATCCTCTATTATCGTGAATCATCCTGTTTCCAGCCATTTTCTAAAACCCAAAAAGAATAGTGTGAGAGGAAAAAATCATGCTAGAGAAAACAACATAGTAAAGGGGGAGTTACCTCAATATCTAACATCTTTGGTTAAATTCTAAGATCGTTACTGTAGTTCTAGGACTATATCCTATACGTATACTTATCCTTACGGACATCCCTAGACATAACTTAGAAATATCTCTAGGGATCTCACTAACGTTTTCGCATCCTAGATTCCAAAGGTTGACTAAAACATTCCTCTAATACCAACTGTAGAGACCCGAAGCTTGACGTGAATAGATATTACATTACTTTTGTGGAATACATAATACATAACAATAACAGGCACACAAGGACCGTAATAGTTTAGTGTCTTTGGAAACTTGGAAGGTAATATTCTAATCGTGATGAAAGATCTTCAACAATTCACATTAAGATCTTCCAATTTTTGTTTCCTTACCTAAAACCTTTCTTTTAATCCTGGGGGAAAATAAAACATAAAAAGGGTGAGCTCAAATGCTCAGAAAGGGTAGGCATGGATAAAATAAAACATACCCTATACATTTGAACTTAAAAACATGAACATAATGTTTAAACATCAAAATCTTGAGCAACGACTTAAAACATGGAAGTATATAAGGCATAGATCATAATGGAATATAAATCATGATAACATAGTATGGGAATAAAACATGTAATTATAGCATCCATTAAACACATGTAATGATTTCCATAGTAGCCAAGGCATTGATGCCAAGACCATCTTAGTGGACAAATTCCCTTTGTGAATCGAGTTCACTCCTCGTTCCAGTCCTGTAATACTGAACCGGATTAACTTACCGTTGCAGCCATGTCTATCTCATGAGATATAAATCTTTACCCAATTCATTGGAGAGAGATATAGGTCCCCCCATCTCATAATGAAATCATTCTTACTTTTTCCACAAAATAAACATACATCATTTATAATAACCCAACGAATAAAATGGGTTTCATAAACATCATCACATCATCACATAATACATATAAAAGAATTGGATATCATTTCATAATAAGAAAAGTGAAACCATGTAAATCATAGCCACATTATACTTAATACAGACAAATATGAAATAATTTCATTTTATATAAAAAATGGTTTTGATAAAACACATGAAATGAATTCTTGAGGAAAATATCCTTTCTTCTTTAAAATCATTTTCTATTCACAAAATGTCATGCATTTTTAAAAGAAAAAAATATTCTTGAAAATAGTCATGAAATCGTTTTTAGGAAGCTTCATGAAAATAAGGCTTTATAAAATCGTAAAAAAAATCCTTTCATGCCGTATACGTTAAAAAAACATTCTTCTCGTACTTTTGTCAGAAAATTCAAAAAGTAACTTGTAGGGTAAATAAAAGAAATATTCCTTCCATATCATGGGGTAAAAGTCAAAATGGGTAAAAATGAAATTAAACATACATAAAAACACTTCTATAAAACATGTACATGGAAGATAACAATTACCCCAATAAATACTTACGAATAAGCAATCTCGGATAAAAATGATATTTGCAAATTTATCCCTTACCTTAGGTCCGATATGATTCGTACGTATCCGAACCTACTGTATAATGATTTAAATAATGTAATTGACTTATTATAGAACCATATTAATTGTTATTATATCATATATTGTTCACTTATGACTTTATATTACCCATTCTTTTGTAAATTCCATGTTAAAGAGTGTTTTGTGTAAAATCGTTTCATTTGTCCTTCGTGTTTTGACTTGTAATTATTCATATGATTACTTAAATCATGATTACTTAATTCCAGAATATAAAACATGATTTATATATAATATATATTCACAATATACATATATATAATAGAGCGATAATTGGAAATAAATACACCGTTCATGGAGACGGTAGGCCGTACGTATGCATTAACGTTGTTTTCGTTTTCTCATTGAATTGAATGGAATTAATTGGATGAAATACATATATATATATATATATATATACGTAAATCAAGTATCATTATTATGTCGTATATTTCATGATTACTTATTATATATACTTTATAATCATTCATGAATGGTTAATCATTGAGAATGAATCTCATCGCGTCGTAGAGACGGTATTCTGTACGTACGCACGAGCGATGATATCGTTCCCATGATCGTGAAGTTTTATTGGAGTGTATGTATACTATTACAGAATAAATATCAATTTAAAATAATCATATATAGTTATTATTTACACCATTATACCCATCCAAGTATGGTGGTGGTGGAAAATAGATTACACCACGGCGTGGAGACGGTATTCCGTACGTACGCACACGCAGTGATTTAGTTTTCCGTAGGATGTATAGATGGTGAAATAGGGTTGTTTCATAAATATAATAACATATCAGTATATGAGTGATACTGATTTTATTACTTCATAATGAAATAACCTAAGAATAAGAAGTGTAAGATGAAATAAAGTAGAACAAATCGGTAACGAACATTACCTCTTCTTTGAAACGCCTCTTTGAGACCTCCTCTTAGGGAACTAAAATTGGTCTTTGAAGAAGACCAAGACCTCTAGGATGATTCTAGGGAAGTGGAGAAGATAAATTTTCAGGGTTTTTCCGAGATTGAAGACTCAATGTGGTGTGAGGAAGAGAGGGAGGAGGTTCCCTTTTAGAAGGGAGGAGAGGGGAACCTTTGGAATAACTAAAATTATTATTTTATTATAAAGTCATATTCGGTTTTTAATAGCTCCAAATTGATATATTTCGAAGATAAGGTGGGTCTGGGTGGAAATCCTCTCATCTAATATAATTTAAACAAGTTTAGGTCATTATATTAATCTTAACTTTTAGTCTTAACACTTAGTTAATTAGATTGACATTTACCATGTCACTTTATATTTTTATATTATATAGTTAATAAACGTACCATATACATCCAAGAGACCCCCAAGTGGTCCATTAATGTTACACCTATAATGATATAAGTATATTTTCCGAACCTTAGATTTTTCGGAATATAATAACAATTTATAATATAATATTTGTTTTAAAAACTATTTTATGTCAATTTTGACACTATTTGGTAATCGATTTTTGTGAAAATCATAACAGAATTATTAGTTCGAAAAAAGTTAATTAAATCAATAATAACATGTCATATTAACATATAATAGTATTTTAATTCATAAAAAGTCTCAAATTACATTTATTTTGGTATTTATAACATCAATTATGTCAATATTTTATTAATAAGATAATTACTACATCATCATTGTTTCACAAATAACATAACATATTTTAAGTCTAAAAATTATAAATAAAATACCATTATGTTGGAAATCTTTTTATCGTTCTAATGAATATTTATAGTCGAATTTATGTTTTGTATAACCCTATATTAAAAATGATTTAGTTATTAAACTTTGATTTTAACTAGTTTAACCCTTCTTTAAATAAATTAATAATAAATGTCCTAATCTAATCCAAGTGGGTCTAAATGGTCATATTTTATTCCTAAGGTTGTTTTTGGCCGATTAACACTTATCCAATAGAATTAGGACATGTGTTAGGGTAATAATAATATCATTTTCACCCTTAATTACCCGATTTACTTTTAACCATGGTAAAAAAGTAAAAAGTTTCTATTCACCAAAAATTATTTTAATCTCATTAAACCACATTTTAGTCCCTGATATTAACCATGTCTCTAGGATTTTTGAAATTCTACTCACAGAAGTGGTAAAATTATGTTTTATGAAAAAATCATTTTTTTAACTACCACTTAGTGGATTCACTATTCATCAAAAAATGAATGTTTCCAAAAAAATACCAAAAATTAGGCCTAAGCTATATTTGATATTTTGAATTCAAAAATGATGTCTATTTTACCAAATTTAAATCATATCAGTTTTATTAATTAATTTAAAAATTAGTTTCCATCGTCAAGACAAATAGCGTGTTCTTAATAGAAAATAACTACCAAACATTTACACTTGTTTATGTCTTGTTTAAATGTGAAATTACATCCAATGATGAACATTGTATTAAATTGTAAAAATATATTCTAAATATACTTTCAAACCAATAAAATTAATAATTTATCGCTATTAATTATTTCTATTAAAAAAGTTGTTTTTAATTAACATTTAGTAATTTTCACTATTCATCAGAATATTAATGTTATCCAAAAAGTACCAAAATTTCACCCTAAGATAATTTTGATATTCCGAATCCAAAAATGAAGTCCACTTTGAAAGATAAAATTTATAAAATTTTAAAAAGTGGGTATTACTATTCATAACAGCTGGTTTATAATAATATTATAATAATATCTCGTTTAGTAAAACTCGGTATTGCGTATTACACACGCTATCGAGGAAGGTCATGATTGCGTGTAATGCAAGAAAAGTCAGGGATGTGTGTTGTTCCAGCTCCTTTTTTTGTAGCGTAAAAAACAAGAAGTTAATGAAATTAAAAAGAATATTTTTCATATAATCTCGGGGTATTACATATATGGCATGAGATTAAAAAATTAGTGTGCTTTTCATGAAAATACTAAACAATTGAACATGAAACAAAGTCATTTTATGCATTCTTTTAAGCTCAATTTCATGAAATAAATTATTTCACTCATGAAAATGGATTTAAAAAATATCAAAAGTTAATAATATCTACTGATAATTTACAAAAAACAAAAAATGAAAAAGTAACAATTTTGTTTAAAAAAAACCATTTTTTAACCTAGGAAAATAAACAACATATAAAAATCATAATCGAAAAATGTTCCCTCACCCACACACCAATGATTCATTGTCTGTAATGAATTCAAATCAATTTGGCAGGTATTTAAAATTTAAAAATTCTTCACCTAAAGAAATAATGTGTAAAGGAGAGGTAAGACCTGGTGGATATTAATGATAAATAGGTTGTAGGAGAGTGATCTCCACCACTGGATCTGATGGCATTGTATCATGTAATTTATATAGCCTATGTTCATTAATAATGAATAGTTATTTCATTCTATCCTTCTCAATTTTCATAAATAATAATGATATACATGTGGAACTGTAAATGGACCTTCCCACCTAGAATAAAGTTTACCTAGCATCAGCTTGAGTTTTGTGTTGAATAACAACATTCTTTCTACAGTGTGAATGTCTTTCAACTGGATCAGCTTTTCATGATAGACTCTTGTTTATTTAAATATAAATACATCAATTTTCAAAATAATCTCTTCTAATTTCATCCAACTCCTATAATTTCAATATTCCCTCTTTTATAACACTTTCAAGATCCAAATTCCTCTTTCTGTTAGCCAAATATGCCTTATGCTCTAATTACAATAGAAGATGAAAACCATTCCTATAAATATAACTATATAGAATCATTCCAATTGGGTTGTTCTCGGCTATCCATTATTCTCAAAATGTATCTTCATACCATTGGATCCAATCATTCTTGATTGGATTAACATTATATTCAAAAATTGCATTGATTTCCCTATTAAACACATCATCTTTCCCATTGGTCTGTGGATGGTATGGAGTTGATGTTTTACGATGAACCCCATACTTTTTTAGTAAATACTCCATTATCCTATTGAAAATTTTTGTCCCTTGATCACTAATGATAGTTATGGGAACTCCAAAACTATAAAACATGTTAGCCGTGACAAAATCACAAACAAATTTCGCATAGTCAGTCCTAGTGGATTTTACTTCAACCCATTTGGAAACATAATCAACTACAAAAAGAAATAATAATTTATATATATAATTTGATAAGTTTCCATAAAATATATCCCCCATAGTTAAAAAATTTCACATAAATTTATTTTATTTTTGGGAAATTCATATCTTTTTGAAATATTTCTAGAAAATTGACCTTTTCACACATTTTTCAATATTCATGAGAATCATTAAAAAGGGAGGCCCAATGAATTCCATATTTTAAAATATTACATTTTGTACTCTAAATTCCAAAGAGGGATCCACAAGTTAAAGTGTGAAAAAACAAAAATACAGATTCAATTTAACTTTCTATAAAACATCTTCTTATCACATGGTCATTATAAATTGTCCAAATAAATGCATCATCCTAGATGTAATATCTAGAATTAGATTTCATATTTTAAATTTGGTTAGAATTTAAATGAGATTGGAACTGAAATGGTACAAGATAAATTACCATATCACCATACCAAGGATCTTCTACATCAATCAAGTTAAACCGTTCTCCTAAAAGGTGGTCATTCAGTGGTTCTCTTTTTGGAATATCATCTTCATTGGTGATGGGTATTCTGATTAAGTGGTCAGCCACTTGGTTATTAGATCCCATCATGTCTCTGATTTCAACGTTGAACTCCTATTGTAATAACATCCATCCCAGTAACATTGTTTTAGAAGCTATAATCTTTTTCAAGTACCTACGAGTAGCATGATCCAAAAACATTGTGAATTTAGTTCCATGTAGATAAGATCTAAATCATTTCAATGAAATTAAAACTACTACTTTGTCTATTGTTTTTAGATTAATTGGGCCACAAATAAGGCTCTTGGGGATTAGGTAATGACTTGTGGCCTCACCTCAAGTCATTGAGAAAGGAATGCTACAACTACTTGGTTTGAATATTCAGATAGTAGCTCAAATGGTTTGTCCCAATTTGGTTGTTTACATTACCGGTGGTATAATAAATATCATATTCATGTAATAATAGGCTTACATACATGAAACATTGAAATAAAAATCACCATCCTTAAAAAGTAATCTAGATAGAGGGAGATAAATCTTACTGAAATATTTGATAAACCTCATGTATAATATTGCATGTCCTAAATATGATCTAACATGATTCACACAAGTTGGATAAGGAAAAGAATTTATGACATAAATTTTTTATTTTTCAACTTCTATTCCATTTTTGGAAAATTGATTCTCATATAAAACCCCTCTCTGAACCATGAAATATAATTTTATAAAATTCTAAACAATATTATTTTCAATGAATGTTTTCAAAACATTTACAAGTTTTTTCAAACAATAGTCAAAAGAATATCAAAAACCTTTGAAATAATCAAATAAACCCTCTAAGAAATCATCAATATGATCTTAAAAAATAATTTTTAGGGAACTATGAAATATATCTAGAGAATTCCATAATCAAAATTGAATCCTTTTGTATGAAAACTTTTTGAAGGTACAAGTAATTGTATTATTCTCTTGATCCTTGTGAGAAATAGGTACCTAGAAATGACATGAAAACCCATAAAAAAATCAATAATGAGTTATCCTTTCTAATATCTCTTAAATTTGGTCAATTAAGGTGATGGTAAAATTATCTTTTCTACTTAATTTATTCAGCTTCATAAAATATATGCACACTAACCCGTTGTTCTGAATTCTTATAGGAATTAATTCATTATTTTCACACATCGCTATGGTTAGGAAGGTTTTTTTGAACTACATTGATGGGGTTAACTTTTGTGAATATGATAAGGGATATATGTTTCTAGATTTCAATAGATTTTTAGTCTCATTCATGACATCCTCCTTCAGGGTGGTATTCAGGCTCCTTTGCGGTTGTCTAACATGTTTGGAATCTCACTCAAGAAGAATTCTATCTGAGAAAAGTTTTGGGTTGTTTCCTGGGATATCACCTTAAATATACCCTATTTCATGGAAATTATCTCTCAAAATCTCATTAACATATTTTTCAAGGTATTTAGACAAATTATTAGCAATTATCACTAGTAATATCTCTCACTCCATAAGGAAAACATATATTAAATCAGTGGGGAGTGGTTTGAATCCCAAATTAGGGTGATGGTCAAGGGTAGAAATTTATTTGAGGCTCCCCAGTTACTAAGTGTGGACAGCCTGCACATAAGATATCATATCATCATCTTCATCAATTTACTAATCATAAAATTAATTATATTTTACTATTCCTCCCACATGAAATATGAATCTATTTGAGTTTGGTAATCTATATGATCAATGATATTTTCAATGGATAAAGAGTCTCTTATGGATAAAAATTCATGGAACATACGTAATTCTTCAACAGGTTCAGTACCTTCTTCATGGGTTAAGGAAAATGGGGAGTGATCATCAAGTGGGTGACTCATGGATTCAAAAATATTTTCACGTGGACAGTGGTACCTACAACTCCATGGTGAGGGTCCCTTCATGAAAATTTTATATTGTTTTGGTTGTCATCACGAAAGGTCTCCAAAAATTATGGGTGATTGTGATGGGATCCTATCATCATCCATATTAAGTACATAGAAATAATATGGAAACAAAAGATCTTATATGTTCCCCAAGAAATCTCCCATAACTCCTGCCGGGAAAACTATAGATCTGTTTTCAAGTTGGACCACCATTCTTGTTGGCTTCATGTCTCCCATCTGGAATAATGTATATTCTCATTTATGAAATACATTAATGGAAGCACCAATATCACACAAAGAATTAGAGAATGTTAAATATCCAATGGTTTATGGAATAGAAAATGTCTCTGGATCATGACATTTTGTTAGCCATTATGGTGTCATAAGGGCTGAGACACTCCATCCCTTGTTGATCATTTCATTCCCATGAAGTTTCCTATTTTTGTGAAATAATCAATGAAAAATTATCAAACTTTGGAATTTCATTGATGGCTTCAAGGAGGGGGGTATTGACTTCCACTTACTGGAAGGTGTCTATAATTTTTTTCAGAAGTGATTCTACTTACAACCTCTTTGATTCAATCATCCTTGATGGAATGGTGGGGTAAGCCTATCATCCACGTTTTTTAAATTTAAATGGGTTTTCTTATCTCTTTTTCTATTTTATATGTAATTCCTCCTTCTCTACTCCATGGTTTGTTTTCCAAAAAAAATATAAAATTTACCACTTCATAGTCCCTCAATTCAAGGGGTCTTGTTTTAGGATCATGTAAAGGTGGTGTTGGGAAATATTTTCCTACTCTATTTTTTATTATTCTTACTTTATATTTTGGGGTTGGGATTGTTTTGTATGGGGGTTTTCATTGGTTTTCTATTATTTGTCAACGATGCTTTTTGAATTTGTTGGAAAAATAATTTATGGTGTAATTTAGACCATTGATCATAGATTTCTGATGTTGGGTTTGATTTGAAGGTTTTGCACTAGTTGATCTCTACTAATAGGGTCTCTATTAACTGGGTGTTTTTTGGGGAGATGGTTGGTTATAAAATTACTTCTTGTTGAAATAGTGATGGGATCTGGAATTGATTTTGTAATGGGGTTGATTTTGGAACTAATTTTTTTATGGGGGTATATCTTGATTCTATTGATTTAAAATTATATATTGGACATGGTTAGGAAATCACCATCCTTGACTTTGATGAATTATCCTTGGATGAAAGGCTGTTTCACAACACTCCATTCCCTCTATCCTAGAACATTAGTTTGTGAAATGATTACGTGATTAGGATAAACCCCATACCTTAGCTTGTTTACATTGGTCACCCACTTATTTCAAGGCTATATGTCTCACCAAAATAGTTATAACTTCAATCCTAGTTTTTAAAAGTGGGGACAAATGAGATGTTCTTACCTCATAAATACCTCTTATTCTAGTACCTCTTGTACCAAATTGTTACTGATTTTAATAAATTTTCTCAATCTAGCTCTTGGCTTCTTCTGGTGACTTGACCATCATTGTGCCTCAAGATGATTAATCCAGAAGGTTTATATCATTTTCCAATATGACTTGATAAAAGAATATAGGAAATTGATGCTCTTAAATTTCCTAACATGGACAACTAGCACATAACTTCTTAAATCACACTGACTAATCATAAATATTTTCTCCTGATGACTGTCTGATGGCATATATTTCCTTTATGATTTTTGTGTTCCTGGATGTGGTGTAAAATATTTGTGTGAAGAATCTTAGCAAGTCAATCCAATCATTCACATATCGTTATTGTAAGACATATAACCATTCTCTGGAATATTAATCAAAATGAAAATTACATCAGCTTCAACTTTACCTTCTCCTCAGCTACTCCTATGGGTATGAAAGTAGAGAAGACAAGCATGAACTATTAAATATGTTTGGTTGGGTCTTTACCTACCCACAAATGAAATATTGGGAGAAATTTAATCGTGTTATTTTCCATTTCAAAATAATTTTGTGACAATGGTATAAAAAGTTCATTGTTTTGATTAAGGAATTGTGTGGTACAAAGGTCTCAAACTATTAGGTTTTGATTTTCAGCAAAAATGTCAGGCTTAGAGTGAACACATGACGTATCACTCAATTATAAAAGATAAATTTTTATTAAAATTAATATTGAAAATTAAGGGTTTTGTGTTTATTAAACAAGGTTTATTAAATTTCATGGTCTATGGGGAAAGGATTAGGGTTTCTACTTCTAGTCATGCAATATAAGAAAAAAAAATTGCACTAACTCCCCAGAAACGGTACCAAGTATTGATATTTTACTATCATGGGGTATGGAAAAAATTATATTTAATATGTTTAAATTTTTTATAGTAATTATCCTAGGTTATATCTAGAGTAGAGTGTACAACACCCAAGCTATCACTTAAAATAAGAAAAATAAGTGGTGGTTGTTTTTGAAATTGTTTGATTTTGAAAACACAATAATGAAAGTAAAAAAATAAAAATATTAAGTTAAAATATATTAATTAGTTTGATTAAAAAATATTATATGAGATAGTGATTATTTATGTTTTTTATCCAATTTTAAATCGATTAATGTTCAACTTATCCAATTATCTTCTACTAATTTGATAAAAGTGAAAATCCACAATCGTTTATTATCACTCCCTTGGTCAAATAATAATGGTTAGAATAAACCACACTAAAATCTAAGATTGATCTAATCTTCTTCTATAATGTCATATAGTTTTATAAATTACCCTCTATTGACATAGGTAATTAATAATGGGTGTTGTCTATGCCAAACAATCAAGAAAATTCACTACTCCTCATACATGTACTAGTGATCACTAAGAAATTCACCACTAAGAACTGATCTATTCCCTCGAATATAGAATAGATCCTAGTGGGGGGAGAAATAGATAATTTACCAAAGAAATTAATATATAAAAATCTAAACTAAAATACAAATGTATATGATAAAAAAACTATTATAAGAAATTGAATCTGATTTCGCAGAAGAGATAAAATGATATGAATACATTAAGTTAATGAATTAATGAATTATAATATGGGAAATCCCTCCTTAAACATTAACATATAAGATTTGTACTCCCCCATGGAAATGGTAATTGTTAATAATATTGAAGAATAAATAATTAAAATATAAGAAGAATAAAAGAGATAAAACAAAGAACCGAAATTTTGCTCCTCCAGAATTAATCCGCCAGAGTTTTCTTCTATTCTTTCCACTACCCGGACTAAACTCATATAGGTATCTTATTATAATATATTTTGAATGGAGTTTTTTACCAAAATATTTTAAATGTATTTTTATAGGCTTATATAATGATAACAATGAATCAATGAACATTATTTTTATGGCTTCCAAACACTATTTCACATACTCCAATTGGAATCAATCAAAATATTCCTGAATGAAATCCACAAGTTAAGAAAATTAATTTTAACACTATATTTTTTGTCATATATCAAAAAAAATTAGAATACCATCATTTGAAGGGTGGAAATATGAGATATGACTAATTTAATATGGTGGGGTCCATTCTACTAGCCCTAAATATTTCTTCAATTGATTGATTTATCTGGGCCATTGTGTATCGAATTGGGTCTGGGTTTAGATAAAAACGATGAATCCCATGAGGATGTAAATAATACAAAAAATAATCACATAAATTAGATCATAATTGTAAATGTTATACCTAAAAATTAAAAGATCTAGAAAACTATGATTTTTTTTCAGAATTATTCAATTTTCACAATTAACATCAAAATTCCCCAAAAAAACAAAAAATGAAGAAACTATACTCAAATTTAATAATTTAGAGGGATTAAATCATTTAAAATCATGTGAAAAATAATTAAAATATTAACTCTATCAATATTCTAATTGATGGAAAATGAAATGCATGATTCCAAAATGTAATAATTGCATGAAATAATGAAAAAATATTACATAGAGGAATATAGACCCTCCTTGAGGAAAATTACTAATTTTTCTATACTATTTATGGATTATTTTCTCCTAATCTAATATAAATCCACTAATCACTCACCAAGAAATATACCTTCAACATTTTTGTGATAAGTCATGCATGTTTTACCATCTTAAGTATCCTTTAGGATTAAAACTATATAACCCTATTGATATGAATTTATTTCATTTTTATCCTTTGAAACATAAAATCATGTCCCTAAACAAGTTACAACAAAATCTAATAGATGGTCAAAAATATGAAAGGTAAAGTGGGATCGATTGTTCCCATAAAATTATGTAATGGATTAAGTAAGGGAAACATTTTATTGAAGTGTAACATGGGAGGTAATGAGGAGGAGGAGGAGACCGACATCCCATTAAATACATCCATTAAAAAAAATCACCTACAATGGGAATTATGAATAACCCACAAAATTACTATCCAACAAACACATAATTTTTTGTTTAGTCTTCAACATATAAATACAGAAGGATCCCCACCTATATATTATTTGTATGTAAATTTATCAATTGTATGTGTAGTGGTACTACACCACTAACCATTCAATAATACTCCCAATAATTGTCCATCATTGTTTGGGTGGGTTTCATAGTAGCACAATGAACCATGTCTCGTAAAAACTGATGAAATATTCATCTTGTTACAATATGTCCACTATGACCATTGAAATTACTGAGAGACACAATTTATAACCCCCACTCAAAACTTATCCAAAACATAAATTTCACTACGATTTCACTCCATAAAAATATGGTTTCACCTCAGTTCCATCAATTCTTAATTATGTAGGTGATTAATATATATACAATATATCTCAATTAATTGTATTTACCATTTTTATATGAAGTTATAATAATTAAAATAAATCACATGATTATTCTATATATATTGGACCACATATTCTATCTCATTATGGGGAACAATTAATAATCATAACCACAAATTATACATGAAAAATAAAAAAATAACATTGGAATTTGTGTTGGTCTCTAAATATTGCATATTAATATCAATATCTATCATTCATTTTTTCACATTCTCAATATGTTCAATTTTAGCATTTCAAATGGTTCAAATTTGGAAGCATTAATTCAGAAATTATGGGATACACATGATTAAAGTGTATTCTATAACATAATCAATTTGTTCTGTCTTATTTTTCTTCTTCATGTAATTCAATACTAAATTAAGATCTATAAAATGAAGAAAAACAATTCATCCTATAGTAAAAAAATCAATTAATTATAATGGATTACACATACATATTAATCATTTTTGATTCAAGATATAAAAATTAATACAACTCCCAAAAAAAATATAAACATTCTATGTGTATAATCCCTAAAATATTTTGGTATATCAACAAACCACTAAAACACTTTATTGTTGTGTATTTTCTTGGATAAATCAACAAAATTTGATTCTTCAGATTTGTAAAATAATATTAATTCATTTAATATTCAAGATAATGAATTTACCTCTTGAACAATATACGATATAATCATGTCATGTGATATAAACTAATCACTATCAATGTTTACTTCCTAGGTTTTAATTTTATTTTTTAAAATCTTTATTTTGACCACAAATCCTTTATAAAACTAAATCATACGTGACAAGTCCATTAACCATATAATGTGTTATAAAACAATATTAATCAAAGGATAATATGTTGTTACACACATTAAATATAATTATATCACACCTCTCTCATTATTTTTTTGTATTCTGTTTCTGAATAATCAATTTTAGGGTTTTAATATGGAACCCATAAAATCCAAATTAATTTTTGAAATACCACCCAAAATCCACATATTATATTTTTAATTTCTCAAAACATGCATTCAAAATTCCAATTTTTCTAATACACATTGTGCTAATAAAAATTTAAACTACCAACCCATGAAAATGAATTCATATGTTTTAATCCCTATGAATTAGGACCACCATTAGTATTTTTTATAGGATACATCCTAACATAGGCCTAGTGAATTATTTGTCTTCAACCACTCCATATTCCAAATTGTGTTGAACATCATTCACCACCAAAAAATATTCAACAATTTTGAACCAAATGAATTGGAATAAGCACATATAACCAGAGTTTGAAATATTTTTCAAATGTCAAAACACACTAATCCATAAATGAAATTAAACTCTAAAAATATTCCTTTAATCCCCTCATGAGAAAACTAACCATCATTATACCTCACTATCCATTAGGGATCACCAACAAAATAAAATGGACCATAAAATTGAAACCATTTTTGGTTGAAGGAAAACCATATTAACATTTTCTATATATCATGAATTCCTAATTTACTACATTAATAAAATATTATAAACTTATATATCATTATCCTGTATAATAATGAGACATTAATGAATACAGAAAAATAAATCATTTGATTCAATAAAAAAATTGATTTGGTGGATGAAACTAGCCGAGATGAATCGTAAAAACTTTGCACATCCATAAAACTCTATCCACAAAAACAACATACACCTTATATCACTCTTCCTAAAGGTTATGTATATATATAATTATTCATTTTATATTAGAGAATCCATTTTACATTTGACATCATACTATTGTCATATACATCCTTCTTATACCATGTATTCATCAAAGATATATTTTTTTTGATTTTCTCTATCCTAGAATTAAATATTTATTCGAAAAATTAAATTTATTAGAACATAAATATCAATAAACTAATTTAATTTTAACTTTACTTATTTTTCGATCCATTGATAATATTTGAATCCAATTTATAAATTATTAAGATTTTATAATTTAAATATAATCTAAATCAATTTTCTAATAGGATATAAACAAATGTTTTTTTCAAACCCAACATATAGATCTTCATAAAATATTTTTTAGATAACAAGTAATGAATTTCAATTTTTTACAATAAAATTCATAATAAGAATAAAAAAATTATCTAATGGTATGCATTGTTCATCTACAATATTATGTGTATTGGAGGTCTCATTGATATAATGAATGAGAATCATCACTGCACTACAATGTGAAATCTAATGAATTCTCCCTAGATTCTCTAAGTATTTGATGACGACTCAAACTAGATTTAAAAAAAAATCTGTGAAATACATAATAATCACAAATATTCATATTTTAAATACCTATAAAAATGATAAAAATCACCATCTTTATATTACATTTTTTGATCATGATAGTGGATAAAGTGAAATTAATAGAATCTTGTCTTGGAATTTTCAAACAATAATAAATATTGTATTGTTCTATGAAATTCCTCAGATATCTATTATAAGATATCCAAATCATCCAAATTTTAAATTCAATGTAAATACCCATTAAAATAGTGTTATTTTTTCAACGCATTTAATTTATATCAAATTTAATAATCCAATTTTGTCTTCATAGATCATATTTTTAATTGTGATTACTAAAAATATACCATCCTTAACAAATATGTTATTAAAAAAATTATTAATCAACTAAAATGTATATTAAATAAAAGGAAATGAATAAGTAATATTCTTAGGAAGAGTCATAACAAAGGTATACAAAATTTTATACTATCATCTTTGTTTCCTCATAGGAATTTATATATATTTGTTTCAATTATAAGACCATATTCCACATTCCACTTTTAGAACAACATTGAAGTAAGTTCATATAAATACTTTTATTATGAATAAAATAAAAAAAATCAATTTTCATATATAGTTTCATTAAATTTAAACTGAATATGACAAACATTTCCAAAACCATATTATTAGTCATCTATTTAAAACAATGGTAAACTATTTCAATGAAATAAATATCATTGTATTTAGTATATTTATTGACAAAAATCCTTACATAAAACTTTTCTCTTAGTAACATTATTTGTGTGTAATATATTTTTTCCTACATTGACTATCATGTAATTTAGTAAAAATTTTCATGATTTTCAGGCCTTGGAAATGATTCAATGGAATAATTTTATTTATTTTTTCATCATCTACATTGAATAATTTAGTATATTTATTCATTTTTAATTATAAATTATGAAATAATGATCTACACCTAACTTATTGAAATGAATTCCTCTATTTATGATATGTTTTTGGGATGTGGGTCACATAAATGATACCCCTTTACAGAATCACCATACCCTAAAATGGTATATTTTCTAGATCATGGATATAAATTTTATGCTTCCCAGTAAATTTGAATTCGATTTAATACAAATCCAAATATATGTTATCATGAATATTAAGTGTGATTAATATCCTATATTTATTTTTGTTTTTCTATAAATTTCAATTAATAGGGATTCATGAAACATATTAAAAGATATCGTCAAAAATTCTTCACCTAATTTCATAGAAAATCCTTCAATTTTAAGCATGCCCCATTATCTAATGAGAAATGCTATATTCATCTAAATTAAAAATCTATTCTACCGAGAGGTGAAAAAAACAATATAGTATCTATTATTTAATTCATGTTTATTAAAATAATCAAACATTGCACTTATATATTCTATATCATTTTCCAACCCAAAAAAAATTTCATTCCAAATTCAAGATCATATCATTATTTCACATTTTATGGAAAAAAAATTTCTTCATTCATTTACAGTGATTACCCAAATATATCTCAGTGTAGAAATAATTAGTTATACCATCTTCTTACAAGTGATAAAATTAATGTATTCTACCGATTATAAAAAATAATGTCATGTATCTCTTTTTTCTTTATTATTATTTTCCAAAATATTACCCTATATTACATTCTTAAAACATAATGCCCAAAAATTTCTACTGAAACCTATTTAAGTCAATGAATCCACTTATGGAAGAGATAATTAATAATTATATTACATATATATGGATACTTTTTAAATTGTGTATTTTAATTAATGATTTATAAATGTTATATTGTCTAAAGGCCACTTCTTCATCCATGTATGTTTCAACTAAAAAAATATTTATGACGTTTAAGATATTTTATATCATAATTTCCCTAAAATAGCTATAAATAATATTTCTCAACATTATTGGAGTAATTAATGTTGTGAAGAGTTGAAATAAATATCTTAATGATCATGTTTTTAATCAACTACATGAAAACTTATTACCTTAATTAAAAACAAAAATTGATCAATGATTATTTAAGAATGACTATAATGAAAAAACTATCCATTTTTATCAATTAATAAAATTTAAGATAAGGAAAATAAATTATGAATAAAAGGATAATTAAAAATTCGGTAAAGGTAAAACATTCAACATCAAGAATTATAGGATTATTTTATTTTCAAGATAAATGAAACAATACATATATAATATATTTAAAAAACCTCTATTTGGTATCAATGGAAGTGAAATAGTTTGATAAAAAACTAGTAATATATACATGAAAATGATATAATTTTATTATATATGGTGATGAGAATCTTTTTAATGTGGATTAATGAGTTATATTAACTTAATCATACAAGATTTGAAACTCACTTAATTTTATTGAAAATACATTATTCCATTATTTTATATTTAAATTTTCTTATAAATTATTAAAAATAAATTCCACTTGAAATAATGATAAATATATTTATTTACTTTTTTAAATTGTGTAAATAATATTTATGAATTATTATTGGTACTATAACTGAATAGAATGTAGGTTGTAACATATTCAATATTCATCAACTGATTTGTATAAATTTATATGAAAATTTATTCATTTTTTGTTGTTTGGTTAAGTATGTTTTTTTTGTTTCTTTAATCCTTCACACCATTAGGTGTGATCATTTCACTTGATATCAAATATTTATCTCATATACAATATTTTATTCTGGATACCATACACATGGTTAAATATTTTGATAGATTATGTTGATGTATCATAATAATTCATGTTAATGGAACATGTTTTTTAACAGAACATGTTGATGGTTTTGGATGTAACAGATATGACAATTGGTCATATTCCCATCATAGAATTTATTGTATTCAATAGGTCATCCCTAGTTTACCAAACATATATGTCATAAAAAATGAAAATTCCACTAAATATTGTTGAAAAATATATTTTCCTAAACCAAGAGTGGAACCTTTTCACATTAATTTATAATCAATTTTATAGTAAGAAGAAATACCGTAGTCTTGAGTTATTTATTCGACACAGGTTTAGATCATATAAATTTTATTCTATCTAATTTTTAGTTTATCATTGGAAACCAAAGTAAATATTCTCTAAAAATGATCTATACATCCTCTTGGGATCACAAAACATCATTGACAGTACATCGATACCATAAATGGTGGTATCTATCATCATGCAACGCTCCTTTGATCATGACTGTGATCCATTTGGTATGGAAAGGTTCATCTCATGATGTGTCCATCTTAAGTCGAATTGAGGTAGATAAAATTCATTATGAATGAGTTAAAACCTAAGTAAATTTTTTTATTTATTGATAATTCTTTGGGGAGAAGAATGACATGCATGAAGAACAACTTCTCAAAAGTCTCATATTTTATAATTATAGACATGGGGTTTGAGTTTTATATTAATAAATTCCACAATAATTTTTAATAACATGTTAAACTGAAAATGAACATAATTAAATGTAAAATAATATTATATTTATTATATTCCATGGCATATGTTAACTCAATCAATGATAAATACTATTTTTATAATGTTAAATAAACATTTATCACCAGACCAATAACTAAGCCTGGTCTACCTATATGAAATGTTTAAAATTTTGAAATAAATGTAACAATAATATTATATTTAGGTTCTAGAAAATGAAATATTTATTTTAATATTCATGAAATTAAAAAAATTTATTAATATATATTTACTTATTACCTTGTCAATAATATGAGAACTATATTATGCATTAATTAAATAAATAAATATTATATTCAATATCGAATGAATAAAATACTTTCTAAATTAAGTTAATATATTGTTTATTAATGAGTCAATAATTACTTATTAATTGGAAAGTAACAAGATATAAATTTATATTATATATATGAATAAGTAAACAATTGCCTTCTGAATTAATATTTAATTAACAATCTCAATCAATTAATAAATCCCTATATATTGTTTGTTCTTGGAATGTGGAATAATATTTACACCAACTATTAAGTATAAATGAAACTAACATATAACAATGATCAATAGTAAGACTTTTTGACCCTCTAGGACTCTTCCTTAGTGAAATTTCACATGCTTGCATAAAGTCCAAGAAAATTTTATAGAAATGAGTAAAGGAACTTATAAAAGAAGAGGACATGTAATATTAATAAAACCCACATACAAATGATCATTGTTAAATTTAATCCTAATTTCTCAATATCACACCCATTTTTGGATTTTTGACATAGTTTCGCCACAGTTTAGGATTTGGGGAAAGTGGTTCTTTAAATTTTTGAAATTTATTTAAAGATGGGGGTTTTGGGCTTAGCGGCACTAGGCACATGGGTATGGCATGTTTCATAGAATCTGTGTCCTGCCCAAATTTCAGAGTAAATTAAAAATTTATAACAATAAGGAAACAAAGTTAAGATTTCTGTTAAAATAAGGAAAAGAAATCGAGAATTTTAAGTATGGTAATAAAAGTTTTCCTATTTCTAATTACAATTATAATAATATTTTTATTAAATTTGTTTTTTTATTAATTAATATTTTTTTTATTAAAACTGTTATTGAATTTTTTAATATAAAAAATTAAATGATAATTATTATAGTTATTTGTAAAATTGTCATTAATATTATCATAATTATTAAAAAAATTATTAATATTAATATTATTAATAATGAAACATGTGTTATAACTAATTTAAACATTCTGTTTTTGTTATTATTATTATTATTGTTATTATTACTATTATTGTTATTATTATTATTATTATTTAGGCTGGTGCGCGGGCACCACATGGTTAGTGGAAGTCGTGCGATCCGCCAGTGTACCCGTGCAATAGTGCGATTCAAATTAATAAAATAAAAATAGAGATAATTAATTATTTAACCACAATAATGTTAATATTATTTTTGTGTGGATAATAATATTTTCATTTTATAATTATTATATTTTGTAATAATTTTTTTTCCATAAATGTTGTTAAGAGTATTATTATGATACTTTTTTTTATTTTCGTTGTGTTATTATTATTATGTTCTTATTTTATTATTATTGTTTATTTGATTATTATTTTAATTTTAATTTTTATCATATCTTTTATTAGGGTTTGTAACAGCCCCACCCCCTCTCTCCAATACCCCCATGCACGTTTGTCGCCTGCACAATCCCAATGCCCTATGTTGATACCCCCTTGCCCCTACTACTCGCCACCCTAATGTGGGCTTCTTCTCCTTATGTCTGCATGAATCTCTATCCATCCCCCTCTCTCTACCTCTCTTCAATGTAGTGTGAACCCCCTAGCATCCCCTATTCAACACGCACCGCCAAAATGGTATCGTTCTCTCCATCCGGCCATATAGTTCTTCAGTTCACCCACATATAGACGACCCTCTAGCCGGTGTAACTACAACTAGCATGACCTCCCCCTCCAACACTGGCCTCCTCCATCTGGGTCATGAATAGACGGTGAAACCCTTCCTGGTCATTCAGCCCCCCTACCGAGAACCTCTATTGTTCCCAACAACACTTCTCTAGCCCCCGTGGGTGCGGTGACCAATCGCTTCATCCCCCGCTACCTCTGTTGTTTGTGTGACATTCCATGTGCCTCCTCGGTTGGGAGTGTGATGGCTCATTGGGACAAATTAGCTTATGTCTCGATACCTTCCACTAAAGGTGGGCAGTTTAGGACTATTCCTACTCACCTACCCCTGTGTAGAGGTGAAATTTACCCTAATTATTCTTTTAGATATTTTAAATAAATATGTATGTACATTTATATATTTTTTGGTTATTTCAGCACATTGGCGAGTTAAATTTTCAGACACCATATCCATCGGGTCATAGGTACCTATGCGCGAGTGCAAGGTGGGTTGCATTGTTATTATCAAGCTACGAGTCAAGGTAGGTTCCCCACTACAGTTCCCTTTAAAGTTATAATTTATTAATTACTTTTTATTTAATTGTCATTTCGATAAATGGGAAATAATATTAAATAACTATTTTTAGAATAATTATTTGCTATAAATGAAGCTGTTTATTTTTATACTTTTCACTAAAATTATTTTTCTTGGTGAATTTCCATACAATGGTTGAAAAAATTTCCTAATTGGCCTTTGAAATATAGTTCGTGATTTTTAATGTGTTTTTATATTTTAATGTGAAATGTTTTCTTCTAATTTTTGAATAAATTTATTGGTTTCTTTTTTGAAATGATTTCTTTTTAAAAGATAAATAAGGCCCATTTGGATTGTAAATAATGTGAATTCTATTAAAAATACTCAAAGGAATGATCCTTGAGGTGTCTTGTGAGTGATTAGTTGTGGAGTTATTGAGTGTGATTCTTCTTCTTGATATTGGTTTCTTGTTTGATATCGCTGGTTACCCAACTTAGTACTCTCTATGTGAACCTAGAATAGTAAGTGAATTTTCTATGAATGATTAAGGCATAAGTTTAGATTGTTTATTGGGTTGTGGCTATAGCAGGTGGATACTTGGGCTTGTTCCTATGGGATTGGGCCCCTAGACAAGTCCGGGTAGGGGGGTGATGAGCGTTATGGCATTTTGACATCGTTGAGTAAGAAATTCCTTCAGGATTAGTCACGTGAATAGTTTGCTAAATATTTATCAAGAGCTCCATGGTTCGACACATGTTCCCTTCAGTGCTACTTTTTTTTGTTGATGATTGAGGTTCCAATATCAATTTTTCCTCCTATTATGCTATATTTCCATTTCTGTTGTTGTGTTTTTTGTGTCAAGTATTGTTTCATTCTTGGATAACTATTAAATTATAATTTTAATTTCGCTGTGAAAATGTTATAAAAATGTAATGCACACAATCCTTCTAACATTAAACTCATTTTTAAATTAAAAAATGAAATTGACTTTTACTTTTTTTAGTAAAGAATAATATATGGGAAACCCATATTTTATACATAGTAGATAAAAAAAGAAATTAGAAAATTATTTTTCTAATGGTTGTGTTTTGGGAATAGATTTTAGGAAATCCCTATAGATTTTTAATGGTCATTCCTATAGTATTTTCCTATTTTAGGTTTATGTGGTTGGTTCGATTCGAGTTCATTCATCGTGGGAGATATTTTGTTGTAGATTGGATATTGACTCTTATGGTCACATGGGTGTATATTTAGTGTCAGGTTCATTTTTTAATTCTGGTTCTGTTAGTTGTTCACTTTGTTGTTAATTTAATTGAAAATAATATAATTTTTTTAAATGTCATTGTGTTTTATTTTCGCCTCTATTTATTCAGTTTTCATGTATCTTTATATTAAGAGAAATTATCCCTTCTACATATTTTGATTCCCTTGGTGCTTGTCTCCAGCTTGGGAGGAATCGGGAATTCCTCTCAGGCATTTCCACGGATTGAATATAGTTACCGGGTTGGGGTTGACCTATGTTTGTTCATGAAAAAAGTTTATCAGAGTAGGACTAATCTTTTTTAGACTTATCGTGTAGAGAACCCTTCGTTATTTGGGGATTTTAGGGTAGAAGGAGCAGGATTTTGGGGCCCGAGGTGTAGGTAATGGAAGGACATCATGAACCCTTGGTCCTTCTGAACCTCATCTAACTTGAAGATGTCTGGGCTTGTCAGTGTCATTTGAATCTTATGATTTTTTGGTATTGGTAAATGAAATGTGAGCTGGGAATGAACCACCATGAGCTCACAAGGCTTAGAATTCCATATGGAGGTAGGGATATTTTCTGATAATAATTTATGTGAGGGTGGTGTTATTGGAATATTGTTTTCAACCATATAGCCAAATAACCTATCGACAGTAGTTTTCCTTTGTGAATCATTTTGTTTTTTTTTGTTTTTTTGGAAAATGTTTTTGAAATGATTTGGTTTTGAGTTTTGAAATGTTGAATTTGATATGGTAATGGATTTGTTTGGATCAAATTAATTGTGTAATTTTATCTTAGTATCCACCCCCATTAAGATTCAGTGGATCCGCATGGTACAACTTCAAGTGGTGCATCACTAGAGAACACTCTAGTTGATCAAACTATAAACCACTTCCTTGAGGTTCCAAAAATATACCCTCTACTATTTTTTTAATAAGATCCTATAGATGTTGATGAGTGGTTAAGGAAAATTGAGAGGGTCTTTAGTTTCCTTGGGCTTCCTGAGTCATTAAAGGATATGTTGGCTACCTTTATAATTGAAGTTCCAATGGGGATATAGTGGAAGTTTGTGTCTCGAAGAAAGCCTCATGAAGATCTCACATGTGATTTCTTCAAGTCCTCAATCATCTAACCATATTTCTCTCAGATTAAGAAAATGAGAAAGATGATGATGTATTGTGTCATTCTTCAGGGTGTTAGATGAGTTATATAATTTTATGGATGCTTCAGGGACCTAGTCCCATATGAGTTAGAGTATCTATAAAACGATCTGATGAAGGCTCGATGTTTTGAGTTTGGGATCCATCCTGAATTATAGTCGAAGGTGACATAACTCAACATAACAGCCTTCTTCAACATGGAGGTGGAATCCATTCATGCAAAATATGAGTTAATAGGAGGACTTGAGATGGAGGATCCTCCTCTGGTCTTTGGAAACAAGGTAGAGGATGCAGATAAGAATAATGAGAAGTGGCATGATATTGGTGGTGTTGGTAGTGGAATTACGAGGACTTCAGACCTACAATCATCCTCTATAGTGAACAATCTCAAGATCTATCATTAGTGTGTTAAGAAGCGCCACAAAAATATGGTGTGCTTGAGGTCTCCAAAAATATACCACACCTATGAATTCTCTTGTCACCAATAATGGTTTTGTTGAGGTGTTTCCAAGAAGCTTCGTGAAGCCGTAACCAACTCTTCAAAGGTCACACCATCTCATTCGAAGGAGTAGGGAATTGTTTGGGTTCGGTTTGGGGTCCTCTTTCTATCATGTTTCTTGGATGTAATAGCTATACCCAGTGGAATTTCTGGTGTTTCTTTCTCTTTAGTAGTAAGAATGATGAATTTATTAATCATTTTTAAATACTATTTTAATAGATGTCTATTTTATGATATTTGGATATATGCTTTCAGTATGGGGGGTTCTAAAGACTAACTACGATGCAGGAAATACTTCATTCATCAAAAATATATCCATAGATCCCGATGTGAATGTGGAACGTATTCAGGAGAACTCCAGATGTGTATAAATACCTTAGTTTAATGTATGTCATTAGTGTGGAATGGTTTGTGTTTTTTTGAGGGTATTATGTTATTGGAATGTGTAATTTGAGGTTTCTTATTCCATTAATTATGTCGTCCCCTTCCCTTCCATCTCTGTTGGGGGGTCTTTTGTTTCAATGGGAATTTTTTCATGTCCGTTAGATCTCTCGAGTTCTTATTGTTGGGAGGTCCATCAAGGGTCTCGTTGAACTCAGCATTATCCGGGTTCTTTTGGTGGTGGCTAGTCTCATGCAGAAACACATAATTCAATATTATTCTTTGAATAAATTTTGGGACGGTTTTGTTCCAAGTGGGTTATTAAAGTCATAATGGTCCTCACTAGACGTGGTTAGATTTAACATGGCTATTTTGCGTAAATAGAATGAGTTTTTTTTAAAAAAAATTGATGTATTCATACATAAATATTGTTATAGTTGTAAAAGTTTTATGTTCACCTGATCGATCAAATTGGGATATTAAAACATTTTTGGGTGTGTTTTACTTAGCGTAGAGTCCAATTTTGGTTTCCTGAGTTTAATTTGTAAATCTATTTATTTATTGGTTGGGTTCCTGCATCTTTTCATTTATCGTGAATTTGGGGGGTCTTCTTGAACTATAAAAGAGGATTGATATCTACATTGATTTCATCCTTTTTATAGATTTCATGGGGCGGAAAGCGTTATTGTAATGACCTGAAATTTTGAATAAATCATGTTTCCTAATTTTGTGTGTTATTTTATTTTTTTACTCAACAAAACTATTTCATTTAATAACATGAGTATAATTAAAATGAGACTGTTGGGTTTCGACTGTTATATGACCATATGTCAATATGACCATTGGAAACTAAATGCTGCGATTATTGTCTCTAAATACAAGTGATCATGGTTAATTAATATAGAAAGAAGATTTGATGATCTCATCCAGTAGTCTCGGGCCAATCGAAGCCCATCTAACAGAACTTGGGAAGGAGGTAGCACCACTGGACATTTCTAAGGACCAAACCCAAGCTGAACTTCATCATGTGAAGCTAGAACAAAATCTCCTTCACGAGAAGTTCAAACTGATAGAAATTACTACTCATGCGTTGTTGGTCAAGCCGCCCTCAGATTCTCTCACCTAGCACACCTTACACTAAGGTCCTATGCTGGGGTTATAAGGGGCTATGTAACGAGACTATAACTACTTTATGTAATATTTAGAGATAAATAAAATTGCGATTTATTATTATGGTGATGTTTGCAAATTTTCAAATGTCCGGATAAATATAGAATGCATATTATTGTTGAATTTTAGAAAAAAGATATTTTAAAAATATTAATGTAAACCTTAAATAATTAATAATGTGTAATGATTTTCAAAAAATGGTCTTCTGCAAATGTGTTCAGTATGAAATTTTGATTCTAATAAGATCAAATTAATTTTTGATGAATAGTAAATATGAAATAGTGATTTTACGCTTAGGATTAGTAATGTGACCAAATGGACTACTAATCTCACTTAAAAAAAGTATTAATATAATATTTGTACCTTGATTAAGAAACGTGATTCAATAAAATAGGTAAATAACTGTTTCAGAAATTATTTGTCAGGTATTAGTTTTTTCGAGTGAATGGTGTTTTTAATTGAAAATTAAATTAAAATTATTTCAAAAATTATTTTTATAAAATGGACTTTATTTTTGAATTCAGAGCATCGATATTATGTTAAGGTAATTTTTGGGGATTTTTCTTAAAAAAATGAATTTTTAGTGAATAGTGTTTTTATTTAAAGACTGAATTAAAAATATTTAGAAACTTATTTTCATTAAATGGAGTTCATTTTTGAAATCATGGCATCGATATTTGGTTAAGGTGAAATTTTGGTATTTTTCTGAGAAAGTTGAGTTTTCGGTGAATAGTGAATTTTCAGTTTAGAGTTTTGGGTGTTTTATGACATCATTAAGGTTGTAATAATTTTGTAATAATTCTGGTCGACTTATGAATAGTAAGATAAGGTATGAGGTGTCCCAAGTGGCCATGACCATGGTAATATACCATGGGAAATCCCATGGTTCTTCCAATACCACCAATGAGGTGTCCATTGGCCATTAATGCATTGTCATCTCACTTCCCATATAAATACCAAGACATTCACTCATTCTTTCGATTCCAAAATCCTCCTCAACAAAGTTATGGTCCCCTTACCATTAAATTAGTCCTCCCAAGGTTCCCTCATTCCTCACAAGGTCCCAAACTTCATGATTTTGAAGTTACTCTTCAAGGTAAGGGATCCTACCTCTCTCTTTCTTTCCAAGTACTCTCTTTTATGTCATTTCTTTTATTCTCCATGTTATTGTGTTGGGGATGTTATTTTATATTCATCCTACTATCATTTTCATGTTCATATGATTAGAGACCACATCTTTCTCTCATCAATTCATTTTATGAATGTTTAAGTGGCGTCGTTAGGCTGCTGAATTTTTAAGAGATTATTTTACCCTTCTCATTTTCAAGGTCTATTTTCATGTCAAGTCTTTCAAGTTATTTTTATTATGTTGGGATATGATATCTATATCTATTATACTTATCTTTTATGTTCATATGCAGAGATACCCTATTTTATCTCGTCAATTCATTTCTTTTTTACGTTTTAAGTGACGTTGTTAGGCTGCCGAATTTTAATAAGAGAAATCTTAATTTTCGTCTTCCTTTCACGTTTTTCATTTCATAAGGAATGTATTTCAAATTTATTTACCATGTTCTTATATACTTTATATTCTGTCTCTATACTGTTTTATGGATCATTTATTAGTGGGTGACCCATGTCCCCTCTCTTTTCAATGTTTTCTAAAACCCTATAACATAGTCGTTATGCTGCAGAATTTTCGTCTTAAAATGTCTCTCTCTTTTTTCTCAAATTATTTTACATTATTAAGTGAATAATGAAATCTCTTTCTTCTATAGGGGTATTCAATATATATATCAAAATGTTCTATTTTAAATTCTGGTATTTACATACATGAATCCCGCTTTCCTTTTTCGTGGGTTTAAAGTGACATAAAGATCACGCCTGTAAAGTAGTTTTTAAAAAGTGATGACTATGAAAGGAAACCCATTTTTTCTACTATATGGGTTTTTTATGAAATGATTGATGATGATATATGTGGATAACATGATAATAACAGAAAATTTTATGGTGTTCCCTGATAGCGCCCCAATGCATTGAGTAAAGACTTAATCTCTAGAGATGACCATTTTTAACAATACCTTGGTGAATATCCTTGGTAATTTTTAATGACACCTTGGGGGTGGACCTTGGTGAAACATAAATGATTGTCTATGTTAAATTTTGTAGCCACATATTCAAGTTATGAAACATGTTATTTTTATTATGATATGCCTCATGATCTCTTTCTCATTCCTTAATGTAATTTTTCATGACATTTGATGTATCTCAAGTTCACATGTAAAATGTTTCCCTTGTTTCCCTTACTGGGCCTTCTGCTCACACTTTCCTTTGTTGTATTCTCCCAGGTTATGAGATGTTGTAATGAACATATGATGAACAAATGAAGTTTCATTTCAAGTGTTTAAGAAGAATGTATTATGTTTTCATGTATTATGTTCTTGGTTTCCAAGACACTAAACCTTAAGGATCCTCAGTTTTGTATAATTTAATGAATGTTTATGTAATAAAAAGGTTCTATGTTATTGTTATGGGGGGGGTGGAGAATTTTCCCACACATGTTTTTATTTTTGACATGGTTTCGGCTTGGGTCTGGGTTCAGGGGATGTTCTTGTTTAAATTTTTCAATTTTATTAAAAGATGAATGTTTTGGGGGTAGTGGAACCTGGCACATGAGCTTGGCACTATTCAGAAACTATGTGGCCTGCCTGGTTTTCAAAATAAATAAAAAAAATTTAGAGTAATGAAATGATGTTAAGTTGAGTGTTAAAATAAGGTAAAGTAATCTAGTGTTTTAAGCGTAGTAATAAATGTTTTACTATTTATAATAATATTTTTATTATTATTGTTAAATTTTCATTGTAATTGACCTTTATCACTATTATTAGAATTTTTAATAAAATTTTGACTATTGAAAATAAAAACACAATTATTATTTTTATTATTAAAAGCGTTATTAATATAATCATAATTATTAAAAATGTTATTAATATAAATATTATTAAGAGTGAAACATCTATTATAACTAATTTTACATTATTTTATTATTATTAGTAGTATTATTATTTATTTTTAGGCTGGTGTGTGGCCACCGCATGGTTAGTAGAATTCGTGTGGTCCGCTCGGGTACCCATGCAGTTGCGAGAATCAAATTAATAAAATTTAAATGGATGTAAATAAATTATATAACCATAATAATGTTAATATTATTTATTCATGACTAATAATATTATTATTATTTTATTATTACCGTTATAACTATCATTATTAAAATGAAATGAGTTTTATTATTTTTTTACAATTATTTTTATCAGGATTATTGTTATGGTAAATTTTTTTATTATGGATATATTATTTTATTATTATTATGTTTTGGTTTTACTATTATAAATTATAATTTATTATTATTATTATTATTATTATCTCTTTTGTTTTGGTTTGTCGCTTCCTCATGTATCTAATCCCTCACCCTGCTTACTTGCCACCCTCCTGCTGGCTTCATCCCATCCTACTGGCATGGATCTTTGGCCAACCCCCTCTCCCCGCCTCTCCTCATCGCTACACAATCCACTCGGGAATCCCCCAATCAGTGTGCACCACCAAACTCTTGGCCTTATCTCTAACCAGTCACACGGTTCACTGGCTCTCCCATATCCGGTCGGCCCTACTTCTTCCATAACTACAAACTAGGGAAGCCTCCCCCCTCCAGTGCTAGCCTCCTCCTGTTAGGCCCCAACCAGCCCGCACAACCCTTCCTGGACACGCGAGCCCCCTACCAGTAACATCTCTAGTGCCCCTACCAGCAACATCTTTGGCGCCCCGCAATAATTTTCTGCCCCTCTTGGGTGCAGCGACCAATCCCGTCAGACCCCCTTCCTCTTTTGTCTGCACGTCTTGACACGTGCCACCTCAATTGGTAGTGTGAAGGATCGCTGAGAAATACTATTGTATATTTTCTCACCAGCCACCAAAGGTGAGTGGTTTGGGTTTGTTCAGACTCACTTGTCGCCATGTGAAGGTGAAATTTATGATGAATCATTATATGAGTTTTATTAAATCAATGTTTCTATTATTTTAGTTTTTTTTCAGTTGTTGTGGTGCGTTGTCTGTTGGAATTAATGATTTAAAATTTTGATTTATGGAGAGAGAGAAAATATTAAAGAATAGATTTTCTCAACATTAATGGAGGATTTTATCCCAACATTAATAAAGAGTTATTCACAATATTAATATGTGGAATAAGTATGTAATTTTTAATGTTGACCACATTTATTGTAGATATGGGATTGGTGTCTATATAAGAAGATATGGTAGCATATTTTGGAGTGTGGGCTGACAAAGATGTAGCCACCAAGAGAGGGCGACGAAGGGGTTGCCGCATTTTCGGTAAACGGTGGGAAGCAAAGATGATGAATATGAATAAAGTAGAGGTGATTAAGCCAATGATGATGGCGTGTCAATGGCAGCGATGATCGAGGATGACGACGATGACATTTCCATGTATCGAAAGTCCTCTTGGTTGTGAAGATCAAGCGGCGTGTCCCGGTTGTGATGATCGGTGGTACGAAAAAAATGGTACGATCATGGGTGTCGTGTGTCAACTGAAAAATACTTCGAGTGCATTATAAAAGTCCTTCGGGTGTGATGTAACAAATCATTCGATTGATGTGTAAAATTCCTTCGGGTGATAAAATGCCTTCGGGTGAAATATTCTCTCCTCTCATGTGTTTCTGCAACGACTACTTCTGCTGTGGCGCCGGGCTCCATGCGTCCCAACATCTGGTATCAGAGGGATTGGTTGAAGTTCTCGATTGCAGTGAACGGTGTAAAACATCTGGTGGAGCATCTTATCAGGGAATGAAGACTCAGATGTCATCGGAAAAAGACAGCGGTATCAACGATGTTGTTGGAATATCTAAAGTCTTCTTGGTCGTAGGTGTCATGCGGCGTTTTCCGTTAATTGGGTGACATTCAAAGCACGGTGGATTCTGCGATCAAATTGGCATAGATGGTGGAGATGAATGTGGAGTATTTTAATTTTAAACCATGGTAGATATTGTTGGGATTAATTATTTAAAATTTAGATTTATGAAGAGAGAGAAAATATTAATGGAGAGATTTTCTCAACATTAATGGAGGATTTTCTCCCAACCTTAATTAATAGTTATTCCCAATATTAATAGATGGAATAATAACGAATATGTGAATGTTGACTGCATTTATTGGAGATATGGGATGGGTTTCTATATAAGAATATGGGGTATCATATTTTGGAGTGTGGGCTAACAAAGATGTAGACACCGAGAAAGGGCGACGAAGGGGTTGCCTCGTTTGCGGTAACCGGTGTGAAGAGAAGATGATAAAGATGAATAAAGTAGATGTGACGAAGCCAATGATTATGGCGTGTCAACGGCTGCAATGATCAAAGATGATGACGATGATGGTTCCATGTATCGAAAGTCCTCTTGTTTGCGGAGATCAAGCGGCCTGTCCTGTGCGTGATGATTGGCTGTACGAAAAAAATGGTATGTTCATTGGTTTCGTGTGTTGAGTGAAAAATCCTTCAGGTGCATTGTAAAAGGCCTTTGGGTGTGATGTTAAAAATCCTTTGGGTGATGTGTAAAATTCCTTCGGGTGAAAAAATTCGTTTTAGTGAAATATTCTCTCCTCTCATGTGTTTCTGCAATGACTACTTCCACTGCGGCGTCAGGCTCCATGCGCCCCAACATTTTCACGGTAAATTCTGCGACACTATAGCCATTGGTTCATGGGTAACTATGCACGATTTTGAGTCATGTCACGTTGTTGTGACCAAGGTGTGAGTCGAGGTAGGTCCCCCATTACAATTTCCTTTAACTTTAGAATTTAAAAATTACATTTTATTTCATTGATTTTTTGTTGAATGGAAAATAATATTAAATAACTATTTTTAGAATAATTATTTTCCGTAAATTTAGCTATTTATTTTTATGAATTGCACTAAAATTGTGTTTCCTGATGAATTATCGCATAATGGTGGAAAAAATTCCATTTTGGCCTTTTAAGAATAATTTATTAATTTTGAAGTGTTGTACTAGTTTGATGAGAAATGTTTTCTTCTGACACGTGAACAAATGTACTAGTTTTTAATGAGGAATGATGTCTTCTTAATATATAAATAAGTCTCATTTGGCTCTTGACAAATGTAGGTTTTTTTGAAAACCCTTGAGGGACTGATCTTTGGGGTGTGTTGGGGGTGATTTGGTTTGAGAGTTGTTATGTGTGATTCTTGTTCTTGAGATTGGTTTCTTGTTTGATATCAGTGGTCACTCCACATAGTACTCTCCATGAGAACCTAGCTTAATAAGTTAATTTTCTATAAAAGATTCTTGAACATGTTTAGATTATGCACTGTCTAGTGGCCCATAGCTAGTGAATACATGGGTTTATTGCTATGGGATTGGACCCTCGACCATGCTAGGTAGAGAGATGGTTTGGAATTAGGCAGTTATGATGTCATTGAGTAGGGAACCCTATTAGGATGAATCACTTCTACACTGCGTTCTGGATTTTTCACGAGCTCCTAGGTTCAACCCTTATTCCCTTCGACAATATTATTTTGGTGGCTAATGATTGAGGTGCCTAGCCCAGTTGTTCACCCTCATGTGCTACTTTCCCATTTCCACTGTTTTTTTCTGTGTTTCATGTTTTTTTTCTCTAGGAGATAAACTAAATTTGGTTTTTAAATAGGCTTTGAAAATGTTTTAAAATTTTAAATAACCCCTTATTTCAAACAATAAACTTGTTTTTAAATTAAAAAGGGAACTGAAATATTACATTTTTTCTAATTTAAAAGTATGTGTCAAACCCATATTTTATATAATGTATTTCAAAATAAAAATTATTAAATTATTTATCTAATAGTAGAGATTAGTGAATAGATTGCTGGGCATGCCTATTGAGTTTTAATACACATTCTAATAGTATTTTGTTGTTTTTAGTTTATGTTGGAGGTTCGACTTGATATCGTTCGTCATGAGTGATAGTTGGTTGGGGATTGGAGAGTGTCTTTTGGGGTTATATGGAGGTTTCTTGGGTGTTAGGTTTAGTTTGTTTATTCTGGTTTTGATAGTTGTTCTTTTTGTTCTTTTTTTTATTTTAAATGAATGTAATGTTTGTAAATCTCATTGATTTTGATTTGGAACATTATTTATTCAATTTACTTGATTATTTTTATTGGGATAATAATTCTCTCTTCCTATGATGATTCCCTTGGAACTTGTCGCAAGCCCAGGAGGATCGGGAACAAATCTCAGGCCTTACTATGGATCGACTCAGGTGACCTGTTCGTGGTTGACACAGGTTGGTTCACGAAACTCATTTTCTTATCAATCTTGTTGTGTACCTATTTCATCTACCAAATGATTTATATTTCCTTCATTTATAATCTTAAATAAAATTATTGTAATTTCATAAACTTTTTGGTTTCATTACATTGAAAGTGGTAAGATATTAACATACATAAATACAAAAGGGGAAAATAATTCCTTGAAATATTCTTCAATAACATATCATTTATAATGAATCCAATATATACATATTTTTCATGATCAAATGACATCAAGAATTTTGAAAACCCATAAAGAATTACTATTCATTACCTTGATTAATAATTATCAAAATGTATAAGGACCATAAAAATTTACATAAATATGAATATTTGATGAAAAATAAATGTGGTGACATCATATATGAAGATTGGCTTTCAAAATATCCTATCATGGATAGTATAAAATTTTAACATCATGGGATAATGCCTTATATGTGTAGGATCACTAACACATGAAAATCACCACACTATGAGACTCAAAATAGAATGTTATCTGACTGAAAACTAACTAATAATAATTTCATCATAAATATTCATGGTTCACATCATATAATAGATTTTTTAGGTCATTTTCAATGTGTCAGATATTCTATTACATTTTCCCAATAATATTATTCATAAGACTAATAAATATTGGAAAGTAATTAACATTTCTAGCTAAGAATATATAACATATATAATATATAAATTATTTACTTAAAGGGAAAAAACAAATCAATATCCCACATTTAATACATCCAACATCAAACAACTATATAATACTCAAAATATAAACATGATTCTATATAGTGTGGATACTGATATGTGACCTACATTGATATCATTACAAGATATGTTAAAGAAACATTTGTTTTTAGTTGATATTATTACGAAACAATCACTAACATGATAAAATCAATCTTTTTTGATATATTTGTATATCTACCTCCTGATCCCATTTATAAATACTATCTTCTTTATTAATTCCACAGTCAAAGACTATAATAATAATGATAAAACAGATTCTTTTTGTAACACCAAATATAGAAACATGTTGTTTCTAAATCACTTCTTGTGTTACATTATATGTTGTGACATGAATAGTTATTTTTGATATGATATCCACTAATTTCAATAGGACTATATTTTTTATTACCACAACCTAACTTCGATACAAGAAATTTTTTTAATAAATGAACATAATTGTTCAATTCCATCAGTAATTAGTAATCCCATTTCTCCTAACACTAGGGACATATCAACTTCTTCATTTTCATGTATTGTCGGACTTTCTGAACAACAGGCCCATTTAGTTTTTAAAATACCTTTAATAATATCATTTTATTCATTATTCATCAATAATATAAATGGTTAGTATATCTCATTCTATATGATATTAATTCAATAAAATAAGCTTATGAAATTAATTTATTCTAAATAATCACTTCATATGTCCATAGATATTCATCTAGAAAGATTACGTACAAATAAAAATATAGTGATGAATTGTTTTATCATTTTTTAATACATTGCTAATATATGTATTATTAATTGATTTAATAAAAAAAATGGATCTATTTCTTTTGATATTGTTCCCCAAAACATGGTTTCTACATTAAGTCATTAATGGTAAATTTTTTCCCTAATTATTATCAAAATGTGTCAAATATAATTTTTTTCATAGTTTATGGACATATCATTATTGATAACATATAGTTCTCTCACTAACCTAATAGAGAGACATGTTATTCATTCATTTACAAAGAAATGTTATAAGATCACTGTTCAGGATATATACATAAATTAATTTGTGTAATAAATATATTTTATAATAATTTATGTATATCACTGACTATGTATAGTAATGAATTGTATGAATTTACCATAAGGAATCCATTTCAGTCACACCATATAGGAATATTTTGTAATACATAATCCTAATAAATTTTTCTGGAAAATTAATTCCCCAATATGATGATCCTAGATATATGATTTGAAAATTTAATTAAAACTGATTTCATACATTATTATTGGATAATAGGTTTTGTTAAAGTCTAAAAATTTCAATAATAAATCATAAATAATTGTCATTTCCTTTTTCCAACCATGTCTTTTTTTCTCTTCAACTGTCTTCTAAAGTATCATCCATAAAAACATCCAAAACAAAGAGTCCCAAAATCTAGATACATGGAATCCATTAGTGGAATCCCAAAATACATTCTAAATTTTGAATTATTCCACTTACATCTTTTTTATATTATTTTTTCAAATGAATAAAATATGTATCACCCATAATAATGAATATAAATATCCACTTTGGTTATGATTTATTACTAAATATGTGTCCCTAGAAATACTATAGACACTATTCTCAGTGTATTCCATCATTATTATTCACAATCATGTATATCCTAGTCCTTAACCCATATAAATTATATCTTATAACATAAACATTAAATCGATAATATTCCATTATAGATTAATTTTCAATCCTAACTAAATGTTAATATCCTTAGTGGATATAGAATTATTAACTCAGATTCCCTTATTGTTCTATGTTTTTATATAGAAAAATCCATATTTTAACAATCCATTTCAATAAAAACATATAGATATATTCTAATTTTTTATTATACCACAATTGGTTTGATATCCAATAGTCAATGTTATTGGTAAATATTTAGTGGTTTCAATGATATTTTCAAACCATGACATTGAATAAATTATGGAAGATGTACCGTATATATAAGACTCATAATTGATCATCCTTTTAATACGTCATGATACATATTTATATGAAGAAATGTCTGTTCAAGAATAAAATTGGTCCAATAATTACTTGGATAATATTTTATCTAACAATTTAGATTGGTGATTTCTCTATCATTACAGGGTTTGTTCATTTACATAACTTAGTATACGCAATATTTTTAATGTAATTTAATGAAGTTTTTTAATATACCTCTAACATTATAATACATAATCCCACCTTTTTCAACTAACTATAAGATATTTCTGAAGAAACATTTATTGAAAAATTCTTATTCATCTAAATCATGATTTTATTTTAATATTATGCCTATTATATAATTATAATAAATACAAAAATAGTTTTTTGTGGTCAAAAAACAAAATTATTTTAGTTTTATATAAAAATTAATTATCATTCCTCAATCACAAAAGAGAATTATATTTTATGTTAATAATTTATTATAATTGATATCTGATATTCAATGGTTAGTGAGCCATTAGTTTAGTATAAAGTACCATAACCATAGAGACCAGAAGCTTGATGTACATAGATATTACATTACTTTTGCGGAATACATAATACATAACAAAAACAGACACACAAGGACTGTAATAGTATAGTGTCTTTGGAAATATGGAACGTAATCTTCTAATCGTGATCAAAGATCTTCAACATCTCTCATAAAGATCATCCACTTTTTTTTCCTTACCTAAAACCTTTCTTTTAATCTTGAGGGAAAATAAAACATAAAAAGGGTGAGCTCAAATGCTCAGTAAGGGTAAGAATGGATAAAATAAAACATACCATATAGAGTTGAACTTAAAAACATGAACATAATGTTTAAACATCAAAACCTTGAGCAACGACTTAAAACATGGAAGTACATAAAGCATAGATAATAATGAAACATAAATCATGATAACATAGTATGGGAATAAAACATGTAATTTTTGTATCCATTAAGAACATGTAATGATTACCATAGTAGCCAAGGCATTGATTCCAAGACCATCTTAGTGGACAAAGTCCCTTTCTGAATCGAGTTCACTCCTCGTTCTAGTCATGCAATACTGAACCAGATTAAATTTATGTTCCAGCCATGTCTAACTCATGAGATATAAATCATTACCCAATGAATTTGAGAGAGATATTGGTCCCACCCATCTCATAATTAAATCATTCTTAATTGTTACACAAAATAAACATACATCATTTATAATAACCCAACGAATAAAATGGGTTTCATAAGCATCATCCCATCATCACATAATCCATATAAAAGAAATGGATATCATTTCCTAATAAGAAAATTGAAACCATGTAAATCATAGAGACATTATACTTAAAACATAAACATATTAAATAATTTCATTTTAGATGGAAAATGGTTTTGATAAAACACATGAAATGAATTCTTGAGGAAAATATGCTTTCTTATTTAAAATCAATTTCTTTTCACAAAATGTCATGCATTTTTAAAAGAAAACAATATTCTTGAAAATAGTCATGAAATCTTATTGAGGAATCTTCATGAAAATAAGGCTTTATAAAATCGTAAAAAATCCTTTCATGTTGTATACGTTAAAAAACATTCTTCTCGTACTTTTGTCGGAAAAGTCAAAAAGTAACTTGTAGGTTAAATAAAAGAAAGATTCCTTCCATACCATGGGGTAAATGTCAAAATGGGTAAAATGAAAATTAAACATACATAAAACAACTTTTAGAAAACATGGACATGGATGATAACATTAACCTCAGTAAATACTTACGAATAAGCAATCTCGGATAAAAACGAGATTTGCAAATTTATACCTTACCTTAGGTCCGATATGCTTCGTACGTATCCGAACCTCCTATATAATGATTTAAATGATGTCATTGACTTATTATTGATTCATATTCATTGTTATTATATCATATATGGTTCACTTATGACTTTATATTACCTGTTCTTTTGTAAATTCCATGTTAAAGAGTGTTTTGGGTAAAATCGTTTCATTTGTCGTCCGTGTTTTGAATTGTAATTATTCATATGATTACATAGATCATGATTACTTAATTACAGAATATAAAACATGATGTATATATAATATATATTCAGAATATACATATATATATAATATATCGATAATTGGAAATAAATACACCGTTCATGGAGAAGGTAGGTCGTACGTACGCATGAACGTTGTTTTCGTTTCCTCATTGAATTGAATGGAATTAATTGTATCGAATTCATATATATATATATATATATATATATACGTAAATAAAGTATCATTATTATGTCATATATTTCATTATTAATTATTATATATATGTTATAATCATTCATGAATGGTTAATCATTGAGAATGAATCTCATCGCGTCATGGAGACGGTATTCCGTACGTACGCACGCGCGATGATATCATTCCCATGTTCGTGAAGGTTTATTGGAGTGTATGTATACTATTAAAAAATCAATATAACTTTACAATAATCATATATAGTTATTATTTACACAATTATACCCATCCAAGTACGGTGGTGGTTGAAAATAGATTACACCACGGTGTGGAGACGGTATTCTGTACGTACGTACGCGCGGTAATTTCGTTTTCTGTAGGATGGATAGATGGTGAAACAGTGTTGTTTAATACATATAATAACATATCAGTATGTTAGTGATACTGATGTTATTACATAATAATGAAACAACCTAAGCTGAAGAAGTGTAAGAAGAAATAAAGTTTAAAGAATCGGTAACGGACATTACATCTTCATTGAAGCGCCAATTTGAGACCTCCTCTTAGAGAACTAAAATTGGTCTTTGAAGAAGACCAGGACCTCTAGGATGTTTCTAGGGAAGTGGAGAAGAGAAATTGTCAGGGGTTGGCCGAGCACGAAGAATCAAATTAGTGTGAGGAATAGAGGGAGGAGGTGCCCTTTTATAAGGGAGGAGAGGGGCACATTTGGAATAACTAAAAATATTATTTTATTATAAAGTCATATTCGGTTTTTAATAGCTCCAAATTGATATATTTAGAATATAAGGTTGGGATGGGTCGCAATACTTTCATAAAATATAATTTAGACAACTTTATGTCTTTATATTAATATTAATTTTTAGTTTTAACTCTTAGTTAATTCGATTGACATTTACCATGCCAATTTGTATTTTTATATTACATAGCTAATAAACATACCATATACATCCAAGCTACCCCCAAGAGGTCCATTCATGATACACCTATCATGATATAAGTATATTGGCCGAACCTTAGATTTTTAGGAATATAATAACAATTTATAATATAATATTTGTTCTAAAAACTATTTTATGACAATTTTAGCACTATTTGGTAATTGATTTTTGTGAAAATCATAACAGAATTATTAGATCGAAAAAAGTAAATTAAATCAATAATAACATGTCATATTAACATAAAAAATTATTTTAATTCATAAAAAGTGTCAAATTACATTTATTTTGGTTTTTATAACATCAATTATGTCAATATTTCATTAATAAGATAATTACTCCATCATAATTGTTTCATTAATAAATTAAATTATTTTAAGTCTAAAAATTATAAATAAAATATCATTATGTAGGAAATCATTTTATATTTCTAATTAATATTTATAGTCGAATTTATCTTATGTATTACCCTATATTCAAAATTCATTACTTATTAAACATTGATTTTAACTATTTAACCCGCCTTTAAATAAATTAATAATAAATGTCCTAATCTAATCCAAGTGGGCCTAAATTGTCATATTTTATTCCTATGGTTGTTTTTGGCCGAATTACACTTATTTAATAGAATTAGTACATGTGTTACGTTAATAATAATAATATCATTTTTACCCATAATTACCGTATTTACTTATAATCGTGGTAAAAAAATAAAAGGTTAATATTCACCAAATATTATTTTCATCTCATTGAAACACATTTTAGTCCTTGATATTAACCATGTATCTCGGATTTTCAAAATTCCACTCACAGAAGTAGTAAAATTCAGTTTTATGAAAAATGCAGTTTTTTTAACTACCACTTAGGGTTTTCACTATTCATCAAAAAATGAATGTTTCCAGAAAAATACCAAAAATTAGGCCTAAGCTATATTTGATATTATGAATTCAAAAATTATGTCTATTTTACAAAATTCAAAACATATCAGTTGCATTAATTAATTTAAAAATAGTTCCCGTCGTCAAAACAAATAGCGTGTTCTTAAGAGATAATAACTATCAAAAGATTGACACTTGTTTATGTCTGGTTTAAATGTGAAATTACATCCAATGACCAACATTGTATTAAATTGTAAAAATATATTCTAAATATACTTTAAAACCACTAAAATTAATAATTTATCACTAATAATTATTCCGATTAAAAAAGTTTTTTTTGAATTAAAATTTAGTAATTTTCACTATTCATCAGAATATGAAAGTTATCTGAAAAGTACCAAAATTTCATCCTAAGCTAATTTCGATATTCTGAATCCAAAAATGAAGTCCATGTTGAATGATAAAATTTATAAAATTTCAAAAAGTGGGTATTACTATTCATAACGGCTAGTTCATAATAATATTATCATAATATCTCGTTTAGTGAAACTCGGAATTGCGTATTACACACGCTATCGAGGAAGGTCATGATTGTGTGTAATGAAAGGAAAGTCAGGGATGCGTTTTGTGCAAGCTCCTTTTGGTGTATAAGACAACACAAGATATTAATGAAATTAAAAATAAAATTTTTCATAAAATCTCGGTGTGTTACATTCTACCCCCTTAAAATGAATTTTTCCCTGGAAATTCGTCGGAGTTATAAATGGTTTACTACTCGAAAGATTCTTTAATAGAAACCCACATCATAAAAAGGAATACCAAAACTTGGCTTAAAAAACTAAAGTATGAAACACAATGGTTACCCAAATTAACTCATCACTGTGTTTCCACATAGGAGAACATAGGTGAAAATATGGATATGGAAGAAAAATCTTACCATCAAGTTCTGATGGAGAGTGGTAGAGAACATGGATATGAAAAAGCAAATAATCACAAAGCCATAAATTTGTGATGATCTAAGGTACCATCTGATTCATCGGATATAAGGGAACTAGGACAAAATTTTTGGTTTTCAAGATCATTTCACTAAAGTTGATGAATTAAAAGAAATACTTTCATGATTTTGGTACAGTCTCACTGTTGTTCGTGAATTGAACAATTTAAACTTCATCCCTTAAAGAAATGAAGTCGAATTTGTTATTCGTGATGTGTTAGCATATCATGTGATAGAATTATGGGTCATTCCATCTATTTCAAACAAAAGGTTATCAAAAGTTATAAGTCCATCTTATGGTTAGATTAATTGTATATGGTTCCAAAAATGAACCAATACCTCATATATAAAACCGCTTCATAAAATAAAACTATTTTCTACTAACCAGGGACTTCTTGTAGGCCATTGGTAGGCAATAGAGGCCAGTCGCACTTCGGTTGTGGGTTCGATTACCACAGCCTTGTCCGACGCGATGGGCTGTCGCCCGTCCTGTAGGTTGTCCTTTTTCTAAAACTATATTACTATAACATCCCATCAATAATATCGAAAAAACTTCTATCCTTAAACAATATTAACATATGTCTAACATAATAGATCTAATCTTTAGGCTTATCCATAATACTGCAGTCCACTCTCATAATATAGTGAAAATGATTACCAGAGATTTCATATAACAAGAATGTTAATACCATCGTTGATCCCCATATATCATAAGATATATCTTGTTGGTAACATTCCAAACATTCAAAGGCCTTAATCATGTATTCTCTTGAAAAATGAATACCCATTGAACCTTAGTGAGAACATGAATGCAGTTAAAAGTTAACACTTTCCACATACCAAAATCCTCAAAATTCATTATACTCAAACCATGATATCAATTAGTCCTTATATCAATCATGAGCTCATGAATACAATCAAACATCTCATTATCTTTTTATTCCTTCATTATGCGCATATCATCTACTTTCCCAAAATATCTGAATAACCTTCCATGGTTACTGGTACCATTCAACATATACTTTCAAATAGTTTTAGGAAAAACAATAGTGTAACAATCCTTAGATGATTCTTTATTCCATAGTACCATTAACAATACAACATAACTCTCGATAAACATACAATAATTCCACTACCTTCTAAAACAACTCACTAAGCTTCAACACTTCTTTCAGCTCATATATCATTTGTAGTCTCCTCATCATCATCCAAATAAATACTACCCATATGACCATGCATATTCTCTTCATGAGATTTTCCATTAGGGCATTGGCTTGCATAATGCCCGTTCATTCCACATTTAAAACATCTAAGAATTGTTGATTTCGTAGCAATACCATTATCCTTGTCCATGGTGTTAACTGAACCTTTTCCTTTGCACTTACTGGCTTTGTGTCCTTCTTTTCCACACCCAATGCATCTTCCAGTTCCTTTGAAACAATCTCCCTGATGGCTCTTCCTAAATGATTTACATGAGGTAAATTGAACATTCTTTCCTCAATGATGATCATTAAACTCCATCTTTCTCTTATTATCTAAGTTAGGAAACTTACCAATGTTGAGATTATTGATCAAGCATGTTTATACCATCGTTGATCCCCATATATCATAAGATATTTCTTGTTGGTAACATTCCAAACATTCAAAGGCCTTAATCATGTATTCTCTTGAAAAATGAATACCCATTGAACCTTAGTGAAAACATGAATGCAGTTAAAAGTTAACACTTTCCACATACCAAAATCCTCAAAATTCATTATACTAAAACCATGATATCAATTAGTCCTTATATCAATCATGAGCTCATGAATACAATCAAACATCTCATTATCTTTTTATTCCTTAATTATGCGCATATCATCTACTTTCCAAAAATATCTGAATAACCTTCCATGGCTACTGGTACCATTCAACATATGATTTCAAATACATTTAGGAAAAAAAATAGTGTAACAATCCTTAGATGATTCTTTATTCCATAGTACCGTTAACAATACAACATAACTCTCGATAAACATACAATAATTCCACTACCTTCTAAAACAACTCACTAAGCTTCAACACTTCTTTCAGCTCATATATCATTTGTAGTCTCCTCATCATCATCCAAATAAATACTACCCATATGACCATGCTTATTCTCTTCATGAGATTTTCCATTAGGGCATTGGCTTGCATAATGCCCGTTAATTCCACATTTAAAACATCTAAGCATTGTTGATGTGGTAGCAATACCATTATCCTTGTCCCTGGTGTTAACTGAACCTTTTCCTTTGCACTTACTGGCTTTGTGTCCTTATTTTCCACAGCCAAAGAATCTTCCAGTTCCTTTGAAACAATCTCCCTGATGGCTCTTTCTACATGATTAACATAAGGGAAATTGAACTTTCTTTCCTCTATGATGATCATTAAACTCCATCTTTCTCTTAATATCTAAGTTAGGAAACATACCAATGTTGAGATTATTGATCATATTATGAGATTGCTGATTAGGAATAATAACGATGTTTGGACTTCCAAATCCCATTTCATTTAGTTCCTCATGAATAATATCAATCCATTGTCTGTCATATCCTCCATTATCGTGAATATTCATGTTTCCAGCCATTTTATAAAACCCAAAAAGAATAGTGTGAGAGGCAAAAATAATTCTAGGGAAAAAAACATAGTTAAGGGGGAGTTACCTCAGTATCTAACATCTTAGGTTAAATTCTAAGATCATTACCGTAGTTCTAGGACTATATCCTATAAGTATGCTTATCCTTAGGGACATCCCTAGACATACCATATAAATATCTCTAAGGATCTCACTAACGTTTTCGCATCCTAGTTTCCAAAGGTTACTAAAACTTTCCACTGATACCAACTGTTGAGACCCGAAGCTTGACCTACATAGATATTACATTACTTTTGCGGAATAAATAATACATAACAAAAACATACACACAAGGACCGTAATAGTTTAGTGTCTTTGGAAACTTGGAACGTAATCTTCTAATCATGATGAAAGATCTTCAACATCTCCCATAATGATCTTCCACTTTTTGTTTCCTTACCTAAAACCTTTATTTTAATCCTTGGGGAAAATAAAACATAAAAAGGGTGAGCTCAAATTCTCTGAAAGGGTAAGCATGGATAAAATAAAACATACAATATAAATTTGAACTTAAAAACATTAACATAATGTTTAAACATCAAAATCTTGATCAACGACTTAAAACATGGAAGTACATAAGGCATAGATTATAATGGAACATAAATCATGATAATATAGTATGGGACTAAAACATGTAATTTTGGAATCCATTAAGAACATGTAATGATTTCCATAGTATCCAAGGCATTGATGCCAAGACCATCTTAGTGGACAAAGTCCCTTTCTGAATCCAGTTCACTCCTCGTTCTAGTCCTGTAATACTAAACTGGATTTACTTACCATTCCAGCCATGTATATCTCATGTGATAAAAATATTTACCCAATTCATTGGAGGGAGATATAGGTCCGACCCATCTCATAATGAAATCATTCATACTTGTACCACAAAATTAATATACTTCATTCATAATAACCCAACGAATAAAATGGGTTTCATAAACATCATCCCACCATCACATAATCCATATAAATGAAATGGATATCATTTAATAATAAGAAAAGTGAAACCATGTAAATCATAGAGACATTATACTTAAGACATACACATATGAAGTAATTTTATTTTAGATGGAAAATGGTTATGATAAAACACATGAAATGAATTCTTGAGGAAAATATCAATTCTTCTCTAAAATCATTTTCTTTCACAAAATGTCATGCATTTTTAAAAGAAAAGAATTTTCTTGAAAATATTCATGAAATAATTTGGAGGAATCTTCATGAAAATAAGGCTTTATAAAACCGTAAAAAATCATTTCATGCCGTATACATTAAAAAAACATTCTTCTCGTACTTTTGACGGAAATGTCAAAAAGTAACTTGTAGAGTAAATAAAAGAATGATTCCTTCCATAACATGGGGTAAAAGTAAAAATGGGTAAAAAGGAAATTAAACATACATAAAAACACTTTTAGAAAACATGGACATTGATGATAACAATAACCTCGGTAAATACTTACGAATAAGCAATCTCGGATAAAAATGAGATTTGAAAATTTATCCCTTACCTTAGGTCTGATATGATTTGTACGCATCCGAACCTCCTGTATAATGATTTAAATAATGTCATTGACTTATTATAGAATCATATTCATTGTTATGATATCATATATGGTTCACTTATGACTTTATATTACCCGTTCTTTTGTAAATTTCATGTTAAAGAGTGTTTTGGGTAAAACAATTTCATTTGTCGTCCCTGTTTTGACTTGTAATTATTCATATGATTACATAGATCATGATTACCTAATTCCAGAATATAAAACATTATTTATATATAATATATATTCAGAATATACATATATATAATAGATCGATAATTGGAAAGAAATACACCACTCTTGGACACGGTAGGCCGTACGTACGCATGAACGTTGTTTTCGTTTCCTCATTTAATTGAATAGAATTAATTGGATGACATACATATATAAATATACATAAATCCAGTATCATTATTATGTAATATATTTCATTATTACTTATTATATATACTTTATAATCATTCCTGAATGGTTAATCATTGAGAATGAATCTCATCGCGTCGTGGATACAGTATTCCGTACGTACGCAGGAGCGATGATATCGTTCCCATGATTGTGAAGTTTTATTGGAGTGTATGAATACTATTACAGAATCAATATCACTTTATAATAATCATATATAGTTATTATTTACACCATTATACCCATCCAAGTAAGGTGGTGGTGGAAAATAGATTACACCACGGTGTGAAAAAGGTATTCCGTACGTACACACGCGCGGTGATTTCGTTTTCCGTAGGATGGACAAATGGTGAAATAGGGTTTTTTCATACATATAATAACATATATGTTTATGAGTTATACTGATCTTATTAATTGATAATGAAACAACCTACGAAGAAGAAGTGTAAGAAGAAATAAAGTTGAATGAATCGGTAACAGACATTACCTCTTCTTTGAAGCGCCTCTTTGAGACCTCCTCTTAGGGAACTAAGATTGGTCTTTGAAGAATACCAAAACCTCTAGAATGTTTCTAGGGAAGTGTAGAAGATAAATGTTAAGGGGTTGGACGAGCTTTAAGAATCAATGTGGTGTGAGGAAGAGAGGGAGGAGGTTCCCTTTTATAAGGGAGGAGAGGGGCACCTTTGGAATAACTAAATATATTATTTTATTATAAAGTCATATTCGGTTTTGAATAGCTAAAAATTGATATATATCTAATATAAGGTGGGGATGGGTCGAAATACTCTCATAAAATAGAATTTAGACAATTTTATGTCATTATATTAACCTAAAATTTTAGTTTTAACTCTTAGTTAATTAGATTGACATTTACCATTTCACTTTGTATTTTTACATTATATAGTTAATAAACATACCATATACATCCAAGAGACCCCCAAGTGGCCCATTAATGATACACATATCATGATATAAGTATATTGGCCAAACCTTGGATTTTTAGGAATATAATAACAATTTATAATATAATATTTGTTTAAAAAACCATTTTATGTCAATTTTGACACTATTTGGTAATTGATTTTTGTTAAAATCCTAACAGAATGATTAGTTCGAAAAAAGTTAATTAAATCAATACTAACATGTCATATTAACATATAAAATTATTTTAATTCATAAAAAGTCTCAAATTACATTTATTTAGGTAGTTATAACATCTATTATGTCAATATTTCATTAATAAGATAATTACTGCATCATCATTGTTTCATAAATAAATTAAATTATTTTATGTCTAAAAATTATAAATAAAATACCATTATGTAGGAAATATTCGTATCTTTCTAATGAATATTTATAGTTGAATGTATCTTATTTATATCCCTATATTAAAAATTACTTAGTTATTAAACATTGATTTTAACTATTTTAACCCTTCTTTAAATAAATTAATAATAAATGTCCTAATCTAATCCAAGTGGGCCTAAATGGCCATAGTTTACTCCTAAGGTTTCTTTTGGCCGAATTAAACTTATCCAATAGAATTAGGACATGTTTTAGGGTAATAATAATATCATTTTTACCCTTAATTACCCTATTTACTTTTAACCGTGGTAAAAAAGTAAAAATTTACTATTCACCAAAAATTATTTTCATCTCATTGAACCACATATTAGTCTTTGATATTAACCTTGTCTCTCGGGATTTCAAAATTCCACTCACAGATGCGGTAAAATTATGTTTTATGATAAATTCGGTTTTTTTAACTACCACTTAGTGGTTTCACTATTCATCAAAAAATGAAATTTTCCAGAAAATTACCAAAAATTAGGCCTAAGATATATTTGATATTATTAATTCAAAAATGATGTCTATTTTACCAAATGAAAAACATATCAGTTGCATTAATTAATTTAAAAATTAGTTCTCGTCGTCAAAACAAATAGCGTGTTTTTAAGAGATAATAACTATCAAAAGATTGACAATTGTTTATGTCTGGTTTAAATGTGAAATTACATCCAATGAACAAAATTGTATTAAATTATAAAACTATATTCTAAATATACTTTAAAACCACCCAAATTAATAATTTATCACTATTAATTTATTCTATTAAAAAAGTTGTTTTTAATTAAAATTTAGTAATTTTCACTATTCATCAGAATATGAAAGTTATCTGAAAAGTACAAAAATTTCACCCTAAGCTAATTTCGATATTCCGAATCCAAAAATGAAGTCCATTTTGAATGATAAAATTTATAAAATTTCAAAAGTGGGTATTACTATTCATAACAGCTAGTTCATAATAATATTATAATAATATCTCATTTTGTGAAACTCGGTATTGCATATTACACACGCTATCGAGGAAGGTCATGATTGCGTGTAATTCAAGGCAAGTCAGGGATGCGTATTGTGCAAGCTCTTTTTGATGTAGCATACAACACAAGACATTAATGAAATTAAAAAAAATATTTTTCATAAAATCTCGGGGTGTTACATTCTACCCCCCTTAAAATGAATTTCTCCCTCAAAATTCGTCGGGGTTATAAATGGTTTACTACTCGAATGTTTCTTTAATAGAAACCCACATAGTAAAAAGGAATACCAAAACATGGCTCAAAAAACTAATGTATTAAATGTAACGGTTACCCAAATTAACTCATCACTGGGTTTCCACATAGGAGAACATAGGTGAAAATATGGATATGGAAGAAAAATTTAACCATCAAGTTCTAATGGAGAGTGGAAAAGAACATGGCTATGAAAAATCCAATAATCACAAAGCCATAAATTTGTGAAGATATAAGGTACCATCTGATTCATCGGATATAAGGGAACTAGGATAACATTTTTGGTTTTCAAGATAATTTCCCTAAAGTTGATGAATTAATAGAAATACTCACTTGATTTTGGTACAATCTCACTGTTGTTCGTGAATTGAACAATTTTAACTTCATTACTTAAAGAAATGAAGTTTAATTTGTTATTAGTGATGTGTTAGAAGATCATGTGATAGAATTATGGGTCATTCCATCTATTTCAAACAAAACTTTAGGAAGAGTTATAAGTCCATCTTATGGATAGATTAATCGTATATGGTTCCAAAAATGAACTTATACTTTATATATCATACCGCTTAATAAAATAAAACTACTTTCTACTAACCAGGGACTTCTTATAGGCCAGTGGTAGGTGATAAAGGCCAGTCACACTTCGGTTGTGGGTTCGATTCCCACATCCTTGTCCGACGCGATGGGTTTTCGCCCGTCCTACAAGTTGTCCTTTTTCTAAAACTATATTACTATAACATCCCCTCAATAATATTGAAAAAACTTCTATCCTTAAACAATACTAACTTATGTCCAACATAATAAATTCCAATATTTAGGCTTATCCATAATACTGCAGTCCACTCTCATAATATAGAGAAAACGATTACAAGAGATTTCATATTACAAGCATGTTAATACCATCGTTGATCCCCGTATATCATAAGATATTTCTTGTTGGTCACATTCCAAACATTCGAAGGCCTTAATCATGTATTCTCTTGAAAAATGAATACCCATTGAACCTTAGTGAAAACATGAATGTAGTTAAAATTTAACACTTTCCACATACCTATATCCTCAAAATTCTATATACTCAAACCATGATATCACTTAGTCCTTATATCAATCATGAGCTCACGAATACAATCAAACATCTCATTATCTTCTTATTCCTTCATTATGCGCATATCATCTACTTTCCAAAAATATCTGAATAACCTTCCATGGTTACTAGTACCATTCAACATATAATTTCAAATACTTTTAGGAAAAACAATAGTGTAACAATCCTTAGAAGATTCATTATTCCATAGTACCATTATATATACAAAATAACTCTCGATAAACATACAATCATTCAACTACCTTCTAAAACAACTGACTGGTCTTCAACACTTCTTTCATCTCATATATCATTTGTAGTCTCATCATCATCATCCACATAAATACTACCCATATGACCATGCTGATTCTCTTCATGAGATTTTCCATTAGGGAATTGGTTTGCATAATGCCCATTCATTCCACATTTAAAACATCTAATCATTGTGGATGTCGTAGCGATACCATTATCCTTGTCCATGGTGTTAACTGAACCTTTTCCTTTGCACTTACTGGCTTTGTGTCCTTCTTTTCCACACCAAAATCATCTTCTAGTTCCTTTGAAACAATCTCACTGATGCCACTTCCCACCTGATTTACATGAAGGAAATTGAACTTTCTTTCCTCTATGATCATCATGAAACTCCATATTTCTCTTATTATCTGAGTGGGGAAACTTACAAAAGTTGAGATTATTGATCATATTATGAGATTTCTGATTAGGTATAATAATGATGTTTGGACTTCCAAACCCTGTTTCATTTGGTTCCTCATGAAGAATATCATTCCAATGTCCGTCATATCCTCTATTATCGTGAATCTTCCTATTTCCATCCATTTTCTAAAACCAAAAAAGAATAGTTTGAGAGGAAAAAATCATGCTTGGGATAACTATGTAGTAAAGGGGGAGTTAACTCAATATCTAACATCTTAGGTTAAATTATAAGATTTTTATCGTAGTTCTAGGACTATATCCTATACGTATACTTATCCTTAGGTACATCCCTAGACATAACTTAGAAATATCTTTAGGGATCTCACAAACGTTTTCACATCCTAGTTTCCAAAGGTTGACTAATCCTTTCCTCTGATACCAACTGTAGTGACCCGAAGCTTGACATACATAGATATTACATTACTTTTGTGGAATACATAATAAATATCAAAAATAGATACACAAGGACTGTAATAGTTTAGTGTCTTTGGAAACATGCAACGTAATCTTCTAATCATGATGAAAGATCTTCAACATCTCCAATAAAGATCTTCCACTTTTTGTTTCCTTGCCTAAAACCATTCTTTTAATCCTGGGGGAAAATAAAACATAAAAAGGGTGAGCTCAAATGCTCATTAAGGGTAAGCATGGATAAAATAAAACATACCATATACATTTCAACTTAAAAACATTAACATAATGTTTAAACATCAAAATCTTGAGAAACGACTTAAAACATGGAAGTACATAAGGCATAGATCATAATGGAACATAAATCATGATAACATAGTATGTGAATAAAAAATGTAATCGTAGCATCCATTAAGCACATGTAATGATTTCCACAGTATCCAAGGCATTGATTCCAAGACCATCTTAGTGGACAAAGTCCCTTTCTGAATCGATTTCACTCCTCGTTCCAGTCCTTTAATACTAAACCAGATTAACTTAACATTCCATCCATGTCTATCTCATGATATATAATTCTTTACCCAATGCATTGAAGGGAGATATAGGTCCCACCAATCTCATAATGAAATCATTCTTACTTGTGCGACAAAATAAATATACATCATTCATAATAACCCAATAAATAAAATGGGTTTCATAAACATCATCCCATCATCACATAATCCATATAAAAGAAATGGATATCATTTCATAATAAGAAAAGTGAAACCATGTAAATCATAGAGACATTATTCTTAAGACATACACATAAGAAATAATTTCATTTTAGATGGAAAATGGTTTTGATAAAACACATGAAATGAATTCTTGAGGAAAATATCCTTTCTTCTTTAAAATCATTTTCTTTTCACAAAATGACATGCATTTTTAAAAGAAAAGAATTTTCTTGAAAATATTCATGAAATATTTTTGAGGAAGCTTCATGAAAATAAGGCTTTATAAAACCGTAAAAAATCATTTCATGCCATATATGTTAAAAAAACATTCTTCTCGTACTTTTGTCGGAAAAGTCAAAATGTAACTTGTAGGGTAAATAGAAGAAACATTCCTTCCATACCATGGGGTAAAAGTCAAAATGGGTAAAAAGGAAATTAAACATACATAAAAACAATTTTAGAAAACATGGACATGGAAGATAACAATAACCCCAGTAAATACATAAAAATAAGTAATCTCGGATAAAAATGAGATTTTCAAATTTATCCCTTACCTTAGGTCCGATATAATTCATACATATCCAATCCTCATGTATAATGATTTAAATAATGTCATTGAGTTATTATTGAATCATATTCATTGTTATGATATCATATATGGTTAACTTATGACTTTATATTACCCGTTCTTTTGTAAATTCCATGTTAAAGAGTGTTTTGGGTAAAATTATTTAATTTGTCGTTCATGTTTTGACTTGTAATTATTCATATGATTACTTAGACCATTATTACTTAATTACAGAATATAAAACATTATTTATATATAATATATATTCATAATATACATATATATAATAGATCTATAATTGGAAATGAATACACTGTTCATGGACACGGTAGGCCGTACTTACGCATGAACGTTGTTTTCGTTTCCTCATTGAATTGAATGGAATTAATTGAATGACATACATATATATATATATACATAAATCCAGTATCATTATTATGTCATATATTTCATGATTACTTATTATATATACTTTATAATCATTCATGAATGGTTAATCATTGAGAATGAATCTCATCGCGTCGTGGAGACCGTATTCCGTACGTACGCACGAGTGATGATATCGTTCCCATAATCGTGAAGTTTTATTGGAGTGTATGTATACTATTACAGAATCAATATAACTTTAAAATAATCTTATATATTTATTATTTATACCGTTATACCCATCCAATTAAGGTGGTGGTGGAAAATAGATTATACCACGACGTGGAGACAGTATTCCTTACGTACGCACGCGCGGTGATTTCATTTTCCGTAGGATGGATAGATGGTGAAATTGGGTTTTTTCATACATATAATAACATATCAGTATATGAGTGATACTGATGTTATTACTTCATCTGGAAAAAACCTATGATGAAGAAGTGTAAGAATAAATAAAGTTGAATGAATCGGTAACGGACATTACCTCTTCTTTGAAGCGCCTCTTTGAGACCTCCTCTTAGGGAACTAAAATTGGTCTTTGAAGAATACCAGGACATCTAAGATGTTTCTATGGAAGTATAGAAGAGAAATTTTCTGGGGTTGGCCGATCTTGAAGACTCAAAGTGGTGTGAGGAAAAGAGGGAGGAGGTGCCCTTTTATAAGGGAGTAGAGGGGCACCTTTGGAATAACAAAAAATATTATTTTATTATAAAGTCATATTCGGTTTTTAATAGCTTCAAATTGATATATTTCTAAGATAAGGTGGGTATTGGTCGAAATCCTCTCATCCAATAGAATTTAGACAAGTTTAGGTCATTAAATTAACCTTAACTTTCAGTTTTAACTCTTAGTTAATTAGATTGACATTTACCATGTCACTTTGTATTTTTATATTATATAGTTAATAAACATATCATATACATCCAAGAGACCCCCAGGCGTTCCATTAATGATACAACTATCATGATATAAGTATATTGGCCGATACTTAGTTTTTTAGGAATATAATAACAATTTATAATATAATATTTTTTTTAAAAACTATTTTATGTCAATTTTGTCACTATTTGGTAATTGATTTTTGTGAAACTCATAACAGAATGATTAGTTCGAAACAAGTTAATTAAATCAATAATAACATGTCATAATAATATAGAAAATTATTTTAATTCTTAAAAAGTCTAAAATTTCATTTATTTGTGTATTTATAACATCAATTATGTCAATATTTCATTAATAAGATAATTACTGCATCGTCATTGTTTCATAAATAAATTAAATTATTTTAACTATAAAAATTATAAATAAAATACGATTATGTTGGAAATCATTTTAGATTTCTAATGAATATTTATAGTCGAATTTATCTTATGTATAACCTGATATTAAAATGATTTAGTTATTAAACAATGATTTTAACTATTTTAATACTTTTAAAATAAATTAATAATAAATGTCCTAATCTAATCCATGTGGGCCTAAATGGACATATTTTATTTCTAAGGTTGTTTTTGGACGAATTACACTTATCCAATAGAATTAGGAAATGTGTTAGGGTAATAATAATATCAATTTTACCCTTAATTACCGTATTTACTTTTAACCGTGGTATAAAAGTAAAAAGTTACTATTCACCAAAAATTATTTTCTCTCATTGAACCAAATTTTAGTCTTTTATATTAACCATGTCTCTCAGATTTTCGACATTCCACTCACAGAAGTGGTAAAATTATGTTTTATGAAAAATTCAGTTATTTTAACTACCACTTAGTGGTTTCACTATTCATCAAAAAATGAATGTTTCAGAAAAATACAAAAAATTAGGACTAAGCTATATTTGAAATTAGGAATTAAAAATGATGCCTATTTTACCAAATTCAGAACATATCTGTTGCATTAATTAATTTAAAAATTATTTCCCGACATCAAAACAAATAGCGTGTTCTTAAGAGATAATAACTATCAAAAGATTGACACTTGTTTATGTCTGGTTTAAATGTGAAATTACATCCAATGACCAACATTGTATTAAATTTTAAAAATAAATTCTAAATATACTTTAAAACCCCACTAATTAATAATTTATCACTATTAATTATTTGGATTAAAAAAGTTGTTTTTAATTAAAATTTAGTAATTTTCACTATTCATCAGAATATGAAAGTTATCCAAAAAGTACCAAAATTTCACCCTAAGCTAATTTTAATATTCCAAATCCATAAATGATGGCAATTTTTAAAGATAAAATTTACAAATTTTCAAAAAGTGGGTATTACTATTAATAACGGCTAGTTCATAATAATATTATAATAATATCTCATTTAGTGAAACTCATTATTGCGTATTACACACGCTATCGAGGAAGGTCATGATTGCGTGTAATCTAAGGATAGTCAGGGATGCGTATTGTGCAATCTCCTTTTGGTGTAGCATACAACACAAGACATTAATGAAATTAAAAATAATATTTTTCATAAAATCTCGAGGTGTTACAATAACACCATTTATTCTACATGTGAAATAATTTATCCTTTTTTTCTTAATGGAAACTAATATAAATGTTTTATTAACACTAATTATATACATTAATCAATCTATTTTGAAAATTATAAATTGTGTTTTATCTCATCTAACATAGGAATATCCCTTTCATGGAAAAAGTGTGAGTTCATCGTACATAATATAATGTTTCAAAAATTTCTTAATTTTAAAATGATAAAGTATAAAAAAATTATTGAATTGACTTCCATATATGTAAAATGGAAAAATTATATTTTATGATGAATCATTAAGATGTGTATACCTACTTTTAAATTAATATATTTCAAATTTTCATATAATTATTTCTTTTAATATGAGTATTATATAGCCTTATATACATTACCCTCCCTCTGAATACTTTTTCTCTTTGAATAATGTTTTATTTTCGCTTATGGGATAAAAATTCCTCTGGATTTCCAATATTGTCTTTTATTCCTCTCACTACTAGGGGTGATGAATTATGATCACACCAAACCTTTTTTTTTTTGCGTTTTTTATAAAAAGGTATTTATGTGATTTTTAACTATACTAATCATATGGTCTTCATTGAATAAAGAGAACCTTGGTGGTATGGATGATAAATTGAGAATAGTGATTCATATATTATCTGAATATAATATTAAAATTGAAAAATGTAAATCAATACATGAAAACATGGTTTCACATTAAGAACCCCACTCCAATTTACCCTAATATATTATAGTTATAATAAAATTTAAATTTATACTTACCTCTTGTTTTTTATGATGTAAAAGATAATATATGATTGTTGAATCACCATCCAAATATATCTTTAGTGGTGATCCTTTTTTACCTCCACTTGGTTGGATGATGTTCCTATTTGGGGAATTCGAACACATAGAAGAAATTTTCCAATTTTAAAGAAATGTAAAACAACTATATAGAACTATTATATACATATAGTGATGATATTCCACAATTTAATTAAAGATTATAGTTTTTTCAATACTTCTTTTTCTATTTTAAGAAAATTTAACATAGGAAAATTAGTATGTTACTAGATTGTAAATTATATTATTTATTCTAATTTAAATTTTATAATTCCTATACTATTTTATCAAGTGTCATAAAACACCACCATTCAACATGTAATATACCATAACTTTCAAAATTATTATATAAATGGTCCACATTTCCCATCGAATAATCTATACAATGTGCATGAAAATTATAAGTTGATTTTTCGTTAGGTGGTTTGTCCCACTACTTAATCGAAACTCCATATTCAATTGAGTTGACCCACAATCCTTAAATCATGAATATTATTTAAAAACAGTTTATCATAATATTTAAATTAAATTGAAAAATCTTGTTACAGCTAATACATGATTGGTTTGGTTTCCCACAATCTTTGTTTTTATATCTCAACAACTAAATGTGCCTTTGGAAAAGGCCTAAACTAGTCCCTTGACTATATTTATATATTAACTGAGAAAATCGAATTTATAAAGAAATAATACTAACATTATATATTATTTTAATGTAAAAATTTTATAATTTTAAATTTTAAATTTTATAATAATATTATGCAGGGATTACTTAATTTATTAACCATGTACCCTTAAAATAAATATGAATAACCCTTTTATTTTAAACCCATATTGGAATATTATTTCATTTGTTTAGTGATATTAGTATTTATTTCATAAACTAAATCATGATTTAAAAATAAATAAATTAAATATATCCTTGAATAATAAAGATCTTTATCTTGTGGTTTTTATTGAGATGGCCATAAACAAACTATTGGAACACGTGAAATTAATCATTCAGGCAGTTTGAGCTAAAATTCGTAACCTTTAAAATTTGTTATATCTATCACCCAATAATGGTTTAGCCTTGGTTATAACTTGAATAAACTCCATGAACATGGGAGATAAATCCCTACAAATGGTTCGAATCACTCATTGGTGAAGGGTTCTAAAAGAGGGTTTATATAATTGAATCTAACATCATGTAGGCCTATACATAGTATGGAGAGTGGGACAAATTCAAGTAAATTAATTAATTTTAAAAAAAAATTAATATAACCATTAAATAATTAAATTAAATGATACCATACACCTTCTTAGACCGATCTATACATATGGTCATCCATTTGGGCAATGAATACATATATAAAATAATAGGGTATATTTCATTTGGATTTAATATTTTATTAAGATAAATTGCTAGTGAAGTAATTTGTTTGGATATATAATTAATTAATTCATTAATTTATGTTAATCATTATCCAATTTTTTATATATATAACCATCTATAGTGAAATTAAATAAATAATCAAAATTACAGTTGTTTAAAATTAATTAAGTACCCAATATTTACATTGAGGCCACACAACGTGTACCCCTTTAGACTACATAACATATCCTCTGTTGTATATAATAATTTAACAAAAAATCACATAAATTGGATCAGACACAATTTCACTTGAATTGTCTCAACTAAATTACATATGGGATAGATGAAATTACTATTTCATGAAATGACATAATTTATATTGTATATATTTTATTTTAAAACCATACATGAATTTTGGTTAATAATATTAAATAATTATTAATTATATTTTAAATATCATGTTCCAATTATCATATAGTGTGAATGAGTCCATAAATGACATATAAAACATAATGACAAGATTCATAAAATGGTAAATTAATTTTTTTTTCTTTTTACACAAACTAATTTGTGTAGTGTATGAACTAGATTAGAATCTATTCCATTTGGAAAAGTATGAATTAATTTTTATTCGTGGTATTAATTTCACCACATTTTACATAATTATGTTTCATATTAATTGATTACATCTCATGTAAATAAATTACATTGTGTGTGTGTTAATCACACTACATCTGTATTAATTAACATTCACCTATCGAGAACATGACCTCTACATCGTGTGGGGTAACATGATATGTTAGAAAGTAACATTCCATGAAAACCAATAAACTAACATCCTTCTAAAAATGGTTCATCAAATGTTATTAATAAATAATTTTTTTATATGGGTACTATAATATTTAAATGAAGGAGAAAATTAGAGATTTCGACAATCAGGAAAAAAACAAAGAAATTATCGATGTGAAATATGAATTTTTGAAATGAAATAGATCCATAATGAATAAATATTTATAAATTGAACATGGAAGTTATGAATGAATGATCCAAACCCTAGAGTTGAGATCTTTTTCATTAGATTTCAAAGGTGGTTGGGATAAAAAAACTTCATCTAGTTGAGTTTTCATACAAAATTAGGGTTCGATCAAGTATCCATAAGGAAACTTATGATTTTGATTATGGGAAGAAGTGTAGATCTCCAACGTGATGGGTTGAATATGGAGAAACAAAGCTATTGGGACCATAGATTAGTGAAGAAGTTGGTGAGAAGGTTATAAAATTTCATAAGTATATCAAGACATCTAAAATTAAGCAGAAAAGATATGCTAATAACCATCTACATGACCTAGAATTTGAAGTTGGTGAAAAGGTGTTTCTCTAAATCTCACCCTAGAATAATGTTATGAGATTTATGAAGAATGGGAAACTATGCACTAGGTATATCGGTCTTTTTGATAATCTTGATCGTATAGGGAATGTAGCCTATATCTCGGCACATGTTCAAAATATATCTCAACTCCATGATGTATTCCATGCATCTATATTGAAGATGTACATGCTAAATCCTTCACATGTACTGAAATCATAGGTCAAACCACTAAAGTAGGATCTATCTTACGAAGAATAGCTAGTTGAAATTCTGGACCGATCAGAGAAAGTTCTATAATACAAGACCACTATGTTTGTAAATGTTTTGTTAATAAATAACCTTTTAGATGAATCTACATGGGAACTTTATGATATTATAAAATAGATGTTCCCTTATTTATTTTTACATGAATGATGAATTTTGAGTGAGAAATACGTTTTTATGGGGGTAGACTGTTACAAATTGAATTTTTTATTGACCTTTTTTTGAATTATTTAAATATTCATTTGTGTCTTACAATGCACAAATTCAAAAAAAAAAATCTATGAAACCAAATTTTCATACGTTACATGAAACCCAAACTCAGAATACATTACACACAACACCGAGTTGGCATACAATACATGAAACACCGACTTAACGTACATCCCATGCAACACAAATATTCAACAAAACACAATTTTTATAATATAAATAATTAAATGAGATAAGCATAACCTAGGAATGAATCATATAAATATGAACAATAATAAAAAAATTCATATATTTTTTATAATTGTTATATATATATAACATATTGTGAATTAATGATATTATTTTTGTTAAAGTCATTTTATGTTTCAAAATATAGTTTTCCTGAAAGAACTAATTTTAATAATAATATAAATTTTAGAAAAACTTATGATTTTAGATTCATAAAATAAACTTCATTTTTGAATTTATAACATTGAAATTATATTATTCTGAACATTTTTTATTTTTTTCTAGAAACATCATAATGGATTAATAGTGAAGAATACTATTTTTGTTAAATACAACCTTTTTTTAATTATTTATTAAAGTTAAATGATATTATAAAACTTTTTAAGGTCACATTAGAGAAATATTATATGATTTAAAACCATTTAATTCACTTGATTCAATTTCACATTGAAATTGAATACAACATATTAACAAACTTTTGAATATTTTTTAATTAAAACCCCTATTATTTCATCTTTCTTGCAGGATTACCATTAAGCCTAAAAATTCCACATCGGTTATTTAAAATTTTATAAACCAACATAAACAATCTTATTCAGTATAATATTTACACTTGAATAATTCCTTGTTAATTTTTTACCATAATGATTAGTGAAAGTTATTAAAATTAATCACAGGGATTAAGGAGTAATTAATTTTATGTATAAAATAAACCATAAAATTAAGGGTCCAAATGACCTGTAAACATGTCCAAAACCAATTTCATATCAATATTTCAGCCATAAAAATTCCATTATATATATATTTTTTGTTTTATTACTTTTTTAGGTAATAACATGTGTACACCTAACTTGTTTCTAATAATTCCATTTGTGTCATTTGCCTTCCCTATAAAAAGCCTCCACCAATCCCACTTCCTAAAAACTCTTATCCCATTTAATAAAGAAGAATAACTCGCCAATACACTTCCTAAAATCAATATATTTCTCCTATAATCCTTCCCTAGTTCATAAGTCAATCCACAGAATCATTTTGGTACAAACCAAAAGGAGTAACCCAATCAAAAGGTAATGTCTTCTCTCATGTTCATTCATTTAATTACCTTCTCCACCCCGTACACCTTATTTTATGGATTCTTGTATAAAAAATATATTAAATTTAATAGGATGATTTTATTAGATGTATTCAACCTACACTAATAGGAACCTCCATCTAATGGATAGTTAACATGTGGATTATGTGTATGGTGAACTACCACCTCACTAAACAATGATTGTTCAATTTTCTTTATCGCATCTCATGGTAGCAATGATGAAGTAAAATATATTTATATTTGTTTTATATGATATTTATTATGTATTTAATGATATTTATTACTTTTTAAAATTCATACCTTTTACTTTCCATTTTGTGTTAATATGATAATCTCCTTTGAGTAAGTGTGGATAATCGCCCCCTCAAAGCGATGCGATTCATTCACACATCACACAGAATGTATTACAAATGTGATTAGTGAACTTATATTATATATACTATATTATCATGTCATTTGAATAATTATATATAGATACACACACAAACAAATATATATAAAGTGATATTTAACATTCATAATTTCTTTCAATACTACAATAAAACAGATACAACGTTCACGCATACGTATGACTTAACATCTCCAGGAATTGTGTAGTCCATTTCATAATTCTATATTCTATAGATTATTATAATATTAATATACGAAATATAGATTATATTTATATCATTTTCCCATTATTTAATCATGATATATGTATAAGTACTAACGATATAGAAAATTAAGTCATATGCGAAAACAAAGAAAATATTACCCAAACTGAAACCTTAACATAGGATAATTAACAAGGGGAAAATATTAGGCCATAATCAGAATATATATGGAATTAGATATAATAATATGGTTCTTTATAATAATTATAATAAATTTTAAATTCTTTATAATGGTGGGATGAACGAGTTCGACAAGAGTCAAGATACAAGTTAAGACGATTTATTCTCAATTTTTTTTTAATGAGACACATGCAGTGTTCGCCACTCTTTACATTTTTGTGGTGTATCTACATCCCATGAATGTATTCTATATATCATATAAAAAAATTTAAATTTATTAACATATCCATTTTATTAAGTTTCATTCATCGATTATATTTTTCAAAACATACCAAATTAGTAAAAAAATTGTCACAATTTTCCTTCATTGAGACTCATATTTTTCTATGCTTGTAAAATCATTTTCATAATATATATACTTCTGTTTTACATGGTATATAATGAATATTCATTATTCATGATATTTGAAGCTTCATTTTATTTAATTATTATACATGGATATTATGATCCCAAGTATCTAGGATATATGATTTTATAGAGACAATCACATTATTTTTTGATATTGTTTACGTTTATACATCCATTGATGAAATTATATTGATCCATATCTCATAAAGATCCATTAATTTCCTTATACATTGTTTATTTCAGATATCTTTATATGTTTTTTTCATTTTTTTCACTCATTGGTTCTTAAGATAATATTTTTAAGTAAAAGATGAGTGTCTCTCTCTTCGATTGGAAATCTATTTTATTTAAAAACATGTTTGAAAAAATTCATTAAAAAATGTTTTAAAATGTTCCATGACGATAATTTTAAAATAAAATTTATTTGAAAAATGATTTATTCTTTTTATGGAATCATTTATAATGTTTCAAAGATTTTTTTTAAGGAAAAGTATTTCAAACTATTTTATTTATAAGAAAAATTTTTCGAAGAAGAATGTATATTTTCCACATGAAATGTTTTTAAAATATCATTAAAAACCATTCTCTATATAAGATAACATAAATTTGAGTTACTCATACCTTTATTTTAAACTTTACTCAATTTTTTATTTCATATTATTCCACTAAATAGACTATGTTTTTATTGAAAGATATTTATTGAACCCATTTCACATTCACAGGTTATTTGATTTTTAAACCCACTTCTCTTCAGGGGTTATATTATTTTGAAACCTGCTTTATTTAACAGGTTATGATTATGATGAAATTATTATGAAACATGTCTACTTCCATAGGATATGTTATGATTAAATGTTTATAATATCCATTTCATTTCATGGTTTTTTAAATGAATATTTTTGTTTCAGTGGACCGTGTATGAATGATTCACTGTGAGATTGGTGGGACCTATATATCCCAATAATTCATCAGGTAATGATTTATATATGATGATATAGACTAATATTTTCTTCGGAAATAACCTTGACTACTATGATGGACATTATAGTGAACCATGACTACCAATATGGTTTGGTGAGGGATATCATGATACCATGATGTCCGTGGGAGTGAACCATGACTACCAATACAGTATGAGCCGATAAATCATGCTACCATGATGGCCATGATGGTGAACCATGAATACTAATATCATATGGGGAGTGTACCAATACTACCAATATTGTATTGGAAGCGGTTCCTTGGTTACTTTGGAAATCATATTATATGATTATGTGTCTTCAACAATTCCTTGTTTTGATCCTAAGTTATGATTTCATAGATTATGATCATTATTTCTTTATTATTAAGGTCTTAAAAACTATCAAGGGATTTTACATGATTTATATATAATATATCCGATATGAAATGTATGGTCATCTCTATTCTTGATCATGTTCTCATATCCTTATGTTCGTGATTATTCTTACATGTCACCCTTATCTACCCTTACAGTTCATTTTAGATCACCCATTTTTATGTTTCCTTCCACGAGTTATGAAGAAATGTATTATGTTTGATGCTTCTAAGAAGGGTGATTGTCCGGAAGATCTTAGTCGGAGATAATGTATCTTATTTAGGTTCTGATATTTATGTACCCATATTTTCCAAGGCACCATACTAGTATGGGATTCATGCATGTATTTCTATATTTTTTATGTAGTATAAAAATATAATGTAATGCTAATTAATGTAAATAATGGGTTTTTATAATATCTCACCAAACCCTCTTCCTTGAGTCATATCCTGCCTTCTATGAGCTATTGCCTCTTGTTGGTATTACTTTTCCTAAAATATTGTGTCATGCCCCATAACTCAACCTGAAGGTCCTATGGAATTCCATATACCTATGTAATAATGGCTAGAATACTCCTTCCAATAATTGGTAAAATTTCATGATCCTTGGCCACTGATATTCAATGAGGGGTTCTGAGAGAACTTATGGAGATGAACCCTCATTCTCCATGCATGGAACTCCAATGTGTGTTATATTTATAGAGGCCTATTATGGTCCAATTTTCTAAAATGATAGTACTATAATAGAAAATGGTCCTGAGATGACTTCCTAATGATTTGAATTCTCTTTGACCTTTTTCATTGGAAAAAACTGTCATAGAGGCACTTTGTTCCACCAAAGTATGAGATCTCAGTTCATCCTATTGAAATAGCATGGATGCTACTTGGGGCCTCTCATAGATTATATTTCGAAATGAGGTATTGATTTATCATTAATGAATATATACTTAGATGAAAATAAATATCCTATGTGCGGATCTTATAGAGAACTTTTTCCTAAGAACTCTTTACCCTTGATTACTCATCTACAAATAAAGACATAACAATAAACAATAGGTTACTGAAATGATTATCATAGTCCATCACTAACATGAAATATGGTATTTGATGCATTAAATAATTATCCTTATCATACATCAGCATTTCTAGAGAGGAGTGTATCAATAAATTAACCTTGAATTCCTTCTTTGATTACTGCCATTTCTTCCCATCATTCTCAATATTGTCCAACCAACGCTTCACAAGTCCATGGAAAGTATATCGAGAATGATTCTACCACGTTTATATGAAGGTTTCAAGGTTCATATGGATCATATACAATGATAAGTTCTATAACAAAGATACATATTTTCACCGTCCCCGGTGAACATAGGAAAATGTTTCGAGAGAGACTCTCTCTCATCATCTCAGACATTGAAGGTACATTGTGAACATTCTCACTTTCTATGGATCACATGAATCAAAGAATTTTATTACAAATATAAACATAAATATTATCTTAAAGAGCTATAGGAATCTCTGGTTCATCTATGATAGGTAATATATGATTGAAATTTTATAAATTATCAACAAGAAGTTGAAGAGGAGGCATTTTCTATAAAAGATAGAAACACTGCTTATAAAAATGTTTATAACAAAAAGGTCAAACCCAACAAGGGAGAACAATAGATATCCAGTGGTCCTTATCTCTCTAAACATGGATTATAGGTGTTTTATAATAGAATATAAATTCATTTCACTTCCTTTTTTATGATATAAATGTAATACCATTTCACATCCCATACAGGATTGTATTTACCACTTGTAATAAATATGTCCCTATAATGAAAAATTCATGTCAATATATATAACCATATTTTTCTATCATGATTCATGAATACTCATATTTCTCTATAAAAATCCATCTGATTGAATATCATGATATTGTTACATTACACAACATGTGAATCACCCAAGGTGAAATTAAATCATTTGTGACAATTGAATATCATGAAAAGTAATCCACTCCCTATACATTCAAATTTACCCCCACAAATTGGATAAAAACTAACATGTATGAGCTCATTACCAACTCTAAACATATCCTATTTTCAATTTGAACACTCCCAAATAATAAGGAAATATAAAAGATAATCATTCTCCTCTAATACCACTATGTAAAATCCCTGGTTCTATCACCCAATATCATAGAAAAATATAGTTGTCTACCAGACCTAAATAACACCTCTTCATATTCTAGAGGATGTTCAGTATAAGTATGTGTGCGATATGTAGAGTGAGGAGACTATACCTCCTGGTATGGACTCAAAAATAAGTAAATTTAAACAAAAATAATAATAATAATAAGATAAATAAACATATTGGAAATATTAAATCACACAAATGAAGAGTGAAGGATGAACTATAATACAATAATAAGTAATCATGTAAAGATAATATGAGAGGTATCTAAATGAAAAACTAAAAAAATATAAATAAAATAACTAGTTGACACAAAATGATATCAAAAGACCTCTATCTAAAACACCATGTCGGCCCCATGAGAGGACCAATTTGAGATATACATAACACTTAGAGGGGGTGAATCAATAATGGGGACTTCTTAAACAAATTATAACTTTTAATAATTGTTCCTCTTGCCCTGTTAAGATCTTTATTCTCTTATTCTCTTTTCCCTATCACATGAAATAATAGAATGTCGTAAAAATATGCCCATAATATTTTTACAAGGATCACTACTCAATAAGAGTAGCTACATCCTAGCCATACATGGTTGTGATAAATACATTAATTATCCACTATAATGTGATAACTGTTATAGTGGATTGGCTAGGGAAACAAACATATATCCATTGTTTGACCATAGACTTTAGAGGAGAATGAAACAATACATATCAATGTGAGTCTCTACACTTTAGCGGGGGGGGGGGGGGGTAATAATCATTTTCTTGAACTAGTGATGACCTATTTCAACTCGTAACTTCCTTACTGGTTCATTATAATACCACTGTTGATAGTCTACTTCCATCGTGGTATGGTAGGTTCAGCTCATGGCCATCATTAGTTCCATTCACTTGGTTACATACAAAGAAGTAGGAAATAAACTATAATTACTTTTTCTCTCTTCTTCTTAGTGAAAAACAAACATGACTTCTTTTTCATTCATCTTCTTTAGTGAAACAACATACTTCCCTAGAACATATTATTCATTATTAATGGATGTAATCACAAACAACATTTTGATTATTCATTCTTTAAGGATTAGATCAATTGGGATAATTGGAATCAACTTAATCTATCTTTATCATTTTATATATGCATGAGATCATTCATGTGACATTTAATTGAGCATCACTCATTATTCTTATTTGTGAAGTTGATATTTGTTTTACTGAATTCTACCAATTTTACATATTCTATCTATCATGCATAGCCTCTTCACTTATTCTACATTCACAAAAATATTGGTTCTTTCTTTTAAATTTCTCCACCATTGCATATGAATGCTTGATTGAATGTATTGTCCTCTTCTTATAACATGTTTGAAAACCCTAATGGGTATATTTATTTGCACAAAGATGACTTGTATTCATCATCCCAACTTATTATTTTATTATCACTTGGTTTGGGGGTTTTAGATTTTATATCTGGGTTTCTTCATATTCTAATGAGTGAATCCCATTTATAACTTATTATTATATATTTAATGGCTCAAGTTTCTTCAAATCATATATATGGATGCCTTCATGTGCACACATCCCACCTTCATGAATGTTCCTTCATATCCCTCTTTAACACACACATTTTCACCATTAATTTCTTTATATTTATTTTTATATGGTTTTATTCAAACCCGAATGGGTGTATTTGGGTGTCCCTTTTTTCAAACTCTCTCCCTTGGGATTATTCTTCATCTTCACACAAAGGGTGTGTGCTTCTTCTCTGCACAAAGTGTGCATTCCTTCTTCACTAAACTAGGGAGGTTTGTGGAGCTATCTTCTCTATGATAAATAGGGGCGTGTGTTAACTTGTTGTGTACCCATAGTATCCCCTTCATGAAACACCACAAAGTTTTAGAAAATATATCGTATGATTGTGGTTTTCTATCACATGGAGGTGTGGTTCTCTATATTCATGAGATACTTCAAGAGAAAATGGAATTTTTTAATGTTCTTTGGTGCACTTCACTTCCTTCACGGAATAGAAATAGATGCTCTCCAAAACCCTCTGGTATATGGAAGATAGAAAAATACTTCATCTCAGGTTTCATCCTTTTATATGCGGGGGTCCTTCCATTTTCCACGTTCAAATTCCATGAGATAATCCTTAAAGAACTCTTCTTTGAAGAGCCAAGATTTTCACCTTGAATAATCTAGACATACAGTTTTAAATATCTTCAAACCCGCATGAAGATATTCCACATATATTGGTTGTTTACTTTTTAAAAAAGTGGAATCTTAGTAGATAGATCATGTACATGCATTTGAATTAACATTCAACTTATTTTCTTGAATGCTCGAGCTCCATGACATGGACCCTCTACTTTGTTTTCTTCGGCCACATTTGATCTTCATTGTTTTGTTGAATTTATGAATGTGAAATATCATGAATGTTCTTGATACATCCATGTGATAAAACATCCCTCATTAGATGTCCAGTGATCATCCATTGAGGTCCGTCTTCTTCTCTAATGAGAGGCAGCTGCATCATCGAGTGATGGGACGTAGAAGACGATGATGCAATTTCTTCAAATTCCACAGTAGGATCAGATGGCTTCGATTCAAACACATGAGTCATGGGATTCAGCAGACGCTTCTAATTATATGGAAGAACATGAGATTAGATTAACTACTAAGATCCTTTAGCTCATTAAATTTTTTTCCCCACATCGAAAAAGACACACTTGTGAGTTGTTGTTTAAGTATTAAAGTGATCCACAATTCACTCATAATTTCCCTCCCCTATGCATGCTACTGCCCCACATAGATTTCTATGGGCATGCTATGAACCCAACTTCTCTACGCAGGATTTGGCCCTGGTATGAACAAATCATCCCTCATACGATCCTACGAGCATATACACAGCCCCACATGCGGGCACATGCTGATGCCAAACTCATTTAAAATTCAAGCATCGCCAGGGTTGGTTCCCTGAACGTGGTTGACCATGAGTCCCACATGTTCTAGGGTTTAGCTGCAATAGGCTTAGTTCAGGTTTGGACCAAATTTTTTAAAGTAATCCCCAACAAAAATAATTCACTATTTATAATTCATTGCTACCTTTAATCATGAATCATTCATGGAAACCATTAAAACACTAAACCTCTTTATATTTTCTTTTATTTATTTTGGATTAAAAATTCCAATGATCTTCTATTATACTAAAATTGATGAAACTTCAAAGTTATAGAAAATTTATCACTTATAATACATGTTTTTTGAAAGTGAGTTCATTTAATTAATCGTCTGAATTATAAAAATATGGAGAGTTTCTTAAGAATGCCATCCATTGATATGATTCCATAAAAATTATCCAAACATCACTAATTCATCCAATTTACATTAACTTTAGAGTTCCTTGTTTGGTTTGACAATTATTTAAAACTTTTGACAACAAATAAATCTTATACACAATGTGGTCCTAACAGCCCCCCTGTATTTGTTGGAAGTACATCAATGTTTATTTTTCAAATCAATGTGTCAATATCCCAAATGAGAATCTTCTCCCTACCATTAACTTTTCATTCTCTCACTTTGGAACTATAATTTCACTTTCTCTCTACCTTAGTAATAAGAAATAACATGTTCATGGGAAAGGGGTATCAATTCATACTTATGTATTGTTCCATAAATCATTTCTCTCTATGTCTACTTGAAAAATTCTCTATGTAAAAAACAATAGGATTTGATTTAGATCACATTGTTTTATATTACCAACATATCAAGATAAATCATCACGTGGTAACTCATATACATGTATTCAATTGTTATCCACATTCATTAAAGGCTAAGGATTATAAATGAGATATAAAATAACAAACCTGAAACTCCTACACTCAATTCAAAAAATCGATAAAAAAATAAAGTGCAATAAACAGGATGAGTTACCTTGGGGAACAACCATTCTTATTATGTAATTGATTAATTAATTTATTACTCATTTGTTATATGATATTTATATTGAGAAAAAAAGGGTTAGATATTACATAATAACATACATTCCCAATGATATGAGCTTCAAAAAATCATTAGTCTAATTTAATTTGATACCAACTGTGGTTGATACTAATTATAATAATAACTTTGGATACATCATATATATACACCTCAAGGGGAAAATCATCTCTTTTTCTTAGGTTATACCCATGTGGAATTATATCACCTTTGAATCCCTATATTATCATTTCAAATACAGTACACAATAATTTAAGGGAATATGGTCGATCCTCATTTCATCATCAATATGAGTCGATTGGTTTAGAGGATTTTACCAACAAATATGCTCAAATATTTTCATGTGCACATTTAATAAAAAATTATGGCTATCTTTGTATGGATATAAATACTTATTCCATATTTTTTTGTGTGATCCTTCATTATTTAAGAGATTTTAGGGAACTATAATCTCTTGGTACAACATTCATATTCTTGATGAATTATTCTAGTTATGGAATAAATGTAGTTCAATTTTTAATAGTACGTTAAGCCTTGTTTCACCTCACATACATGACCTCATTTTCTGCATGTGAAATCAACTTTTTGACTTTTTGAACTATCCTTAGCTTATGCATCTTCCATTTACCTCATATGTTACAATTCTTCTGGCTAGATTACCAATAGTGTATTATAATTTGAGGCATCAAGATCAGATCTTCACATGGATTCTTTTGACCGACATCCTTCTTAGATGTTATTTTGGATGCACCACCCTACACCTTCTTGGATATAGAGTCCAAGGAATTATCTCTTTTCCTTATAAGAACCTTCTTGGGAGGATTTTTTTACAAGATTATTTTCATTTCTTCCCAAGGATTCCACTTCTTTCATAGTGAGCTTCTATGATCTTATTTTCTTATTAGGTTTGGGTACCTATTCAGATGATCATTTACCACCTTTTTGACCACTCCCATTTCATACATCACAGATGATCTCTAGAATTCCAAATCAGTGTGAATTGTATAGATTCTTATGGATCTATGGATGTTGCTTCTTATTCTCCTTCTTTCACAACCTTAATATGGACATCCTTTTAGCTTGTATATATTGTGGACTGTACCAACAATTTATTTCATGATTCCACAAACTATTTCACCACCAACATTTACCCACAAAAACTGTCTTTATGATATCATCTATATATTTTTGGTGAGATTTCATATTTATTTGTTGTACACTCATGGGGGAACCTACTTCACATTCTTATTCATATCTTCCCTTTCCATTGTTGTAGGTATCTAATCATCATTCCACATCCAAACTTGTTTCGAATTTTTATTGCACCCCACAATTTTAAAAAATCAAACTTAGAAACATTAGTACAATATGGTGTGGATGGTACCTGTTCTTTCTCAGATGTCTATGATAAATAATTGATTGATTTCATGATCTATTTATCACCTATTGGAGTTTATTCACCAATATAATCCTCAAATAAACATTTTATACCAGTAGAAACTATAACCTTCCATTGTAAGGGATCAATATCTGTCTTCTCAAGATTGGAGCACCGAGTTTCCCATTTTACACATTCCAAATTGGGGATGATATCATGGTCTTAAATCATGATTATATTCTCTTTACAAGAAATATTTAATAATTAAACATCCACTTCATGCATGAGAACATTTTTTTATAACAATGAGTCATGTTCCTTGATCTTCTTGTAATTTTATTCCCAAAATAAAACCTCGACATAAGTTTTCTTCTTTATCTCATTTTAAAGTGCATGGATCTTCTCTTCCAAAGTATTAATGACTCCCTCTTTCTCCTCAACTTCATTAAACCATTTTAGGAACTTATTTCTAATTAAATCATTATTTCTTCAAAGTCTACAACATGTCTAGAGAGCTCTAGACATTGAAAAAAAAATTACTGCCAGACCTTCTAAAAAACATCATTTTCTTCTTCCAGATGGGTCACATCTTCATTCATACATTGAAATACACAAAAAATAAGTGATTCACATTCTTTATAGATATCAATAAGAATATATTTTAATATATAATCTGATAATTCTTGATAAGATGTAGATTGTTCATCACCACTTGTGCAAGAATTTCCAACATGAGAATAATTTTCAAATGTATTAACTCATACCTCCTCATCATTTGAGGTATAAAGGTTGTCCATTTTTTGGGTATAAACATGATACACCTACTCATTACATTTCAATCCTGACGTGTCTTCATTTTCAGTAGGGCATGTAAAGAAAGATACTTCTTATTCATTAGATAAATTTTAATTCTTCCTCTACTTTATCTTCACTTTATTTTTCGTATTCATCACGGTCTTAGTTGATATGGTCTTATGGTAAGAGAAAAATGAATATTCATAGAAACATAACATTATTGATAACTTAGGAATGAATCCCATTTCATAAAATGTGAATAAATTCACTGTAGAGAATCTCACAGAGGTAAACCTTTTTTGATACCTATTGAGAGGACCAATTTGGGATATTTCAAACATGGATAGGGGTGAATATGTTTTGGGGCATTTTTAAACCAATTCCAACATATTATCCATATACCTATTGACTTGATTCAATATTGATTCTCTTATTCTATTTACCCTATTTCATGAAATAATATACAGTATTAAAAATATGCACACACTATTTTTACAATGTTCGTTACTCAATAAGAGCATCTAAATACTTTTCATGTATCATGATGACCAATACATGGATTCTCTACTATAATGGGATAATTGTTACAATTTATTAGCTAGGGAAGCAATCCTCTATCCTGTGTGGGTCCCTAAAAGTTGTATTGGAGAACAAGATAATCCTACATAGTTTCAGTCCCTACACATTTGAGGGTGATGGGAAATAATACTTTTTCTGAACTGGTGATGACCTAGTTCACCAACCAACTTACTTGGTAGTTCTTTATAATACCACTAAATATCTTCTTCTTCCTTCTTGATAAGGCATGTACAAGTCTTTGTCCTCTATAGTTTTCTATACTTGGTTACTTGAAAATTTGTAGTCAAGAAACTCTCCTTTATTCTTCTTTCTTCTTCTTAGTAGAAAACCAACTACACTAATTCTTCTTCATTTTTCTTCTTTAGAACAACAAACTATTGCACTATATCATCTTATTTCTTCTTCTTGTCTATAATAACAAAAAACTTTCTCATTATTCAAGCATTAAGGATCACCTCACTTGGAATCATCAAAATCTTCTTCTTCTCTCTTATTATTTTCATATATGCATGAGATCATGCATGTGACATTTAATTGAACTTCAATCTTTCTTCTTCATGGTGAAGTTGAAATTTATTTAACTGAATTTCACCCTTTTTTACATATGCATGAAAGCATGCAGACCCTATTTAGATCTTCTTTATAAACACAATATTTTGGTTCATTATTTTATGTTTGTTCACATGTGCATGTGCACCCAAGAGTTCGTACAATTTTCTTCTTCTTCTCGGTTGTGTGAAAACCTTTTGGGTATAATTCATTTCACACACATGACATGTCTTTTAATTCCAATCATCTTATTTTATTAGCATATGTTTCATGTGATTTATATTTTATATGAGTGTTCCTTCAAATATTAATGAGTACATCCACTTTACAGATTATTCTTTCACACTCGAGGCTTCAGGTTTCTTCAAACCATGCATATGGATTCATGTATATGCCCACAACCCACCATCACGCATGATCCTTCTTTATTCTTTTCCAAGATCCACAATTTTCAATTTTATTTATTTATATTTATTGGTATGTGATTTTATTCAAACATGAATTTTTAAGGACCTGGACCCTAACTGCCACCCAAACATTGCTAAATTGGTCGGGTGCTACTACCTAAGGTGCACCTCCCTGAACATCAAAGGCTGCAGACTAGCAGCGAGGGTCTTATTGGTATAGTGGGGAGATAATATAATCTCATAGGATAATTAAAATGGTACTGGTCCAAGTAGAATAATAAAGATATCGCAGAATAAATGACTCAGTAGACTCAAACCAGACCTGTTGAGTGGAATCACAATTAGTTTCAATTTACAATGAAAGAAATAAATATAAACAACAACAACATAAATAAACACAACAACATGATAATCACTTGTAACTACTACTGAACAAGAAAACATGCTACCAAGAAAGTCATACATATCTGAATATAAAAAGGGTTCCAATGGCTAACCAACTATAGCTACAAAAACAAGAATCATGATGATAATGGAAATAAAGAAAACAAAGTAAAATCAATCTAGGTAAGACCTCAATGTCCATACCATCTCCATGCAACAACTAATACAACCCAGCTCCTAATGCTGGCCTCTTTCCTACACACAAATCCATAATGTCTGCAAACATCCCGAAGGGCCCGTGCAGGGCGTGAGATGAAGTTCATTAGGATACCACCCAACATTTCGTACATAATATATGTGTTCAAGCAGACATCCATTTATAAGTAATGAAGTAAACATAATTATGAAAAATTAAACCCAAACTCCACTGGCGCTCGGTAACCACCATGGAGTGTCACCTGCTTCGGCCAACGCCAGAATCTCTGTCATGTAACCTGACACCATGTGCCCACTAACACCTGTCTCAAGTACCGATATCCTGAAGGCATTCCCAATAGTAGTAACGCAGAGGAAAAATGATGTCTGTCATCAAATAAGTACCGGAGTGACAGTGATTTCTTCCCTCAAATAACGTAACTAGAGGGACAACGATGTCTTCCCTCAAATAAATTATATCCGGAGGTACATCGATATCTGCCTTCAAATAAAAAGTATCCAGAGGGACAATGATATCTGACTCAAATAATGGCGACCCTCTGCCCCCAACCCAATAGCCTTAATGATATCCCCTGAAAGATCCTCACCTCCCATGCGGCTTCATATGGTAAGAACCCCCATCCAAAACTACCTAAACCGCAACTAACAGGGGCCTCTACCCATATGAGTGGTCTGAACCACCTCATCACGACGTATCTCTGTGTGCACACTACTCAAAGTTTGGGTTAGTGGTAATCACAAAATAGTACCCAAGACACAATGCCTCGGACACCTCGTGTCCCTGTGACCATGTCACTCAAGTCTGATGGCATTGCCATCCCATTAACCTAAGACATGCCCAACCTGATAGTCATCCTGCCTCAAACCGACATCCATGACGCCCAATACCATTTTTAGAACCATCCAAGCAACCCAGGGACAAGCCCAACCTATGATCATCATCACTCAAGAACATCTAAGCCATTCCCAACACCACCCAATGGGTCCAGCATATGCAATTTAGCAATTGCATATATAACATATTTAAATAGAACACATAAACAGGAAAAATAATTTAAACAGTTCAATTGCACTATGCAAGGTGTTATCCCATACCAAAAATGAGGTCTTGAATGCCTCTAACAATTTATATCAGGATTAATAAATTAAACTCAACAGTTTATAACAGTATAATTAAAATTTAACCAATTTAGCATCCCCCGACCAAAATTCCCTGATGAGAAACGATCCCCACCCGGCCCCGCTCAAGAAAACCTGGTAACAGGGTATACCCAAGGGTATCCCCAAGGTCAATGAACAATATAATATGCAATAACAGATAATAGTGGGTCCCTCACAAAATACCAAAAAATGCGCTGAAGGCCGCTTCACACAAATAACCACGAAAACACAAAAAGTGGAATCCGCCACCTACCTGAGACTCGTACGATGCTACTCCTATGGTAACAAAATAAAATTATGTCTAAAACAAGGTAGATCTACAATAGAGTGAAAACCACTCAAACCCTTATAACTCGTTCTAGATTAAAAATAAAAAAAAGGCTCAAGAGGAATCGAGGCCTTACTGGGGGGTTCCATCGCCTCTAACCCTGATCGAATCTGAGATCGGACAAAGAATGAAGAGAGGAGTTAAGTTCCAGTCGGCTTGGTTCGCGAAACCCAGCCAAACTATGTGTTCTTCCTCCAAATGAGGCTACTTCTCATTTTAACACAATAAAAAGAAACTACATGTCATGTACATTAGGACTACATGCCGTGTATATCATTTAATTGTTCATATTGTGGTGGAAATTCCCCCAACTTACATTACAGAACCTACCGACATGAGTACACGACATGTACCTTGGGTACACATAATGTACTTTGATGTTCTTCCCTTCCTCGCCAACTTACCCACACGCCATATATTTATCTCATACACAGCCAGACTACACGACATGTCCAGGTGGGACACAGTGTGTACTTGGTAAAAATATCTTCCTGGCCAATAGGACTATACGCCATGTATATCCCTCATACACAGGTAGACTACACGACATGTCCATGGAGGAAACAACTTTTACTTGGTTAAACGGTTCTACCCAGCCAACATGCCTACACGCCATGGATGGCCTCCACACGGTCTCGGGTAAACGGCATGTCGAAAACTACATGCCGTGTAGTAAGAAATTTCTACAAGGTCATCACATGGTATGTACTCGGCTAGTACAAGGCTGGTCACTCGCGTAACATATACAAGGCGTGTACTTAAAGTACACGGCGTGTAGTCTGGAAATTTCCTGAAATTGCCCAATTTCTCCAGTTTTTTCAGGGACAATTCAAAAATTCAAACAGGGTCGGGATTTTGACCCGTTCTAAAAACAGAGGTTCTTTAAATCTCCCAACCATAACATAGCTCATCCCTGATCTATCAAGAGAAACAAATAGATGGCACCAAACATACCACCCCGATCAATGTAACCCAGAATTCCTTGGTCTTAATGGTCCTAGCTAAATTACTAAAGGGGGATCCACACCTTATGAATCGCCTAACCCAGTCTCAACCCAACAAAATTTAAAGCAATCAAGGTTTACTAACCTGTTTTCCAGACACATAGTTCTTCTGTGATGCACCATCACCCCTGCACCCCATTGCTGCTTCTGTGTCGTTTCCGAAACCCAACGTATCCCGCACTGCATCAATGTCTGCCTCCATGAGGTCCTGGTGGCTAGCACCTCAAGTAACTCGCATCCTCGATGCCCCGATGAACAAGTCACATCAAGTAACCTCCATCCTCGATGCCCTGATGCCCACGACACCTCATGTAAGCCACATCCTCGATGCCCTGATACCCATGAAACCTCAAGAAACCCGCATCCTCGATGACCCTGATGCTACACATCTCATACGTACATACATACATATATATACCACGCAACTGATATGGTTCCAATACCATTGACTAGCATATAGACAGTACACATAGACCTTGTGCATCACGTTCACTCAAACCAGACATGTCTCTACAGGTCATGACAAAAAAGGAAACATGGAAATCACAGCCACACCCATTGTGTACCTCAAACTGTCGTCATCTCACCATCTTACTCATCCTCTGGTAGCTTCATAGAATGAACTTGGCCTAATGTACGACTGCTTGATGCCTGAACTCCCTACGGTGCTACTCCAGCCACCTACCACTAACCCCTCAGCTAGATCCCACTATCTCTATCATGTCCTCCACATGCAACTGAACCTCGGCTACCCTCACCTATTACCAAACATGAACCAACTCTAGATTCTATCATCCGTCCTTGTCCTTGTCTGATGGCTGTCTAAAAAGGCTGCATGTAAAACCTCTCAAGGTTCCCAAACTGTCTACATGCTCGGCACTACTTTGTAGTCCTATCGCACTGAGCTCGAACATGCCCTGGTTGTCCACACTGAAATAAAACCGCTATAGAACTACTAAGAGTTGGTCTAGTTGAGTCCTTGGCTTGACTGCCCTGTTGTAACTCATCTCATCCTCACTTACTGCTATCCGAACAGTCACCTGAAGATGTCGCCTGGCCAATCTGAGGCCTATCCAGCGGGTTGCCCTCCGCTATGAGTTCCTGATTCACTACCTCTAAAAAAGAACCCATCCTAATGATATTCACCTTGATACGAATGGCATGTCGTAAGCCATCCTCGAAGCACCTCACCCTAGACACATCATCGCTTACCATACCCAGTGTAAAGTGAGACAACTCAGTGAAAATAGCTACACAGTCCATGATGGACATGTCTCCCTGATGAAGACTCAATAAATCCCGAGATCTCTCTTCTTTCAGTGTCTCTGGGTAGAGGTACTCAAAGAACATTTCGTCAAAGTCCTTCCATGCCAGTTCCTCATGACTATGAGCCCAAACTTTCACATCCCACCAATGCTTTGCTGGTCCCCGCATCATGTGTGTCGCCAGCCTGACCTTTTGTCCTGGAGGTGTCTCAAGCTGCTCGAAGATCATTTGCATTCTCTCTTTCCAGTTCTCATCCACCTGCCGACCACCCTCACCCTGAAAATGCAGCGGGTGCTGCCACTGGAACTCCTGCGTAAGATATTCCACAGATGGATCTGTACCCTGAGCGCCTCTGTCGATACCCTGCAAGACATGCACTAGGCTAGCTTGGAGCTGCTTGTCGAGCCATGGTTCAAATGCTACCAAACCCGGCTGCTGTCCAACCTGCACTAGATCCTAAACCTGATCTCGCACCTCTGGCACTATACCATCTCCCTTCTGATGCTCCATCTGAGTTGCCCAAAAAGGAACCCGCTGAATACCATAAATGGCCAGTCAACCCATATATATATGACAATATATATTCAACATAGATAAGAAAGCAGTAAAGGAATCACACAACTATCACCCTTACTCTTCCCCACTGCAACCATGCCCCATTGCATCCCGACATCATGGCCTCTTTACCCGCCCTTAATAGAGACAAGTATCAAAAGTACCTCGGGCCATGCCCGTCCTGACAACTAACGTTGCCTCAAACTGACGACCATCTAACCCAATCCTGGTGATCAAAATCACCTCAACCGATTGTACCTACCTGCTCGTATAATAGCCAGACCCAAATACCCAGTCACATGAAATTCTACAAATATATAAAGCATGACATACACATTGAAACAACAAGTAATTCTATCAGGAATTTCACTTATTCACATTTCAGAGCACACAAAGCATGGAAATTGATTTTATTCACGTGGAATTATCACTTTACAAAACATACATGTAGTTAAAAAATTGAAATACCCTAAAAATGTGCCTATCAAAAGCCATAAAAAAAGCCTTTCCATACTGGTCCAAGGTCTAATTCTATCTTACCGCACTAGGTCAAGGGTTACATATCACAATCAATAAAATCACACACCATGTTAGCCACCGAGGTGGAAATCATATAAACTGTAATATGAGAAAAAGAAAACAGCAATTCCCACCAATGACAACTTGGTCCATCCCTTGTACCTGGGGCTGCAGGCACCCATGAACAAGCTAGAAACCCAGTTCTAGTAACAAACTATCTCTCGTCTACCATATCCCAAATAGTAAAACTAGAAGAAATGAAAGAGGAGTCTCAATCCAATTATTTTCTTTTAAAATATTACTACTAAATCCCTGTCAAGAACTCCTCTAATACCACTTTGTAATGACTCGGACCCGAACAACCACCCGAACAGTTCTAAACGGGTCGGGTGCTACTACCTTAGGCGCACCTCCCTAAACGCCAAAGGCTGCCGACTAATAGCAAGGGTCTTATTTGAATAGTTTGGGGGATATACCCTCTCGTAGGATAATAAAAATGGTACTGGTTCATGTAGAATAATAAAGATGAAGTGGAATAAATGACTCAGCATACTCGAACCAGGCCCGTAGAGCAGAAGCACAATCAGTATCAATAAACAGTGGAAGCAATAAAAATAAACAACTGCTATTGAAATAAACAAAACAACAGGTTAATCACTAGTAACTACTACTGAACAAGAAAACATGCACCCAAGTAGGTCATACGTATCTGAATATAAAAAGGGTTCCAATGGCTAACCAACATTAGCTACAAAACAAAGAAGCATGCTGATACACGAAATAATGAAAACAAAGTAAACACCCACTAGGCAAGAACTCAAGGTCCATACCATCTCTAGGAAAAAGTTAATACAACCCAGATCCTGAAGCTGGCCTCTTTCCTTCACGCAATTCCATAAAGACTGCACGCGTCCCGAAGGGCCTGTGTAGGGTTTGAGACGAAGCTCGGTAGGATACCACCCAACGGGACAGACCTAATATATGTGTTTAAGAAGGAATGCATTTATAAGTAAATCAGTAAACAGAACGATGAACAAATAAACACAAACTCCACTGGTACTCAGCAGCCACCATGGAATGTCACCTGCTTCGGCCAATACTAGAATCTCTGTCATGTAACCCGACACCATGTGCACCCTGAAACGTGTCTCAAGTACCGAAGTCTCGATGGCATGCCCAACAATAGTAACCCGGAAGAACATCGATGTTTGTCCTCAAATAAATACCGGAGGGACAATGATGTCTACCCTAAAATAACGTAACTAGAGGGACATCGATGTTTTCCCTCAACTAAAAAGTATCCAGAGGGGAAATGATATCTATTGTCAAATAAAAAGTATCTAGAGGGACAGTGATATCTTCCATTAAATAATGGAGAGGATTTTCCGCCAACATGATAGCCTCAATACTATCCCTTGAAGGCTCTTAACCTCCCACATGGCTTCCTGCGGCATGCAACCCAAACCAAAAGTACCTAAACCGCAAATAATGGGGGCCTCTACCCACACGAGTGGTCAGAACCACCTCAACATGGATTATCTCTGTTCACACTACTAAAAGTTTGGGTGACTGGTAATCACCAAAATAGTACCCAGGCCACAACATCTCTGACACCTTGTGTCCCTGCGTCCATGTCGCTCAAGTCTGATGGCATCTCTATCCCAGTAACCTGGGCCATGCCCAACATGATAGTCATCCTACCTCAAAATGCCATCCTTGATGCCCAATCTCGTGGTCAGAACCACCGAACACAAACCTGAGCCAAGCCCAACTTGTGATCAACTTCACTCAAGAATATCTGGGACATTCCCAACACCACCCAAGATGTCCAACATTTGCAATTCAGTAATTGAAAATATCACTTATTTAAACAGAACACATAAACAGGAAAAAAAATATAAACAGTTGAATTACACTATGCAAGGCGCTATCCAATACCATCACTGAGGTCTTGAATGCCTATAACAATTTTTATCAGGCTTAATAAATATAACTCAATAGTTTATAATAATATAGTTCAAATTTATCCGTCTTGGCATCCCCCGACCAAAATGCCCCGATGAGCAACAACCCCTCACCCGGCCCTGCTAAAGCAAAACTGGTAAGAGGGAATACCCAAAGGTTTCACATAGGTCAATGAAAAATATAATATACAATATCAGATAATAGTGGGTCCCGCTAAAAATACCCGAAAATGCACTGAAGGCCGCATCTCCCAAATGACTATGAAAACACCAAAAGAGGTATTCACCACCTACCTGAGACTAGTATGATAATACTCCTTCAGTAATAGCCTCCAATTAGGTCTAAAATGTGGTAGATCTACAAAAGAGTCAAAACCTCTCATACCCCTATAACTCGTTCTAGAACAGAAATTAAACAAAACGGCTCAAGTGGAATCGTGGCCTCACTGAGTGGGTTCCAATGCATCTAACCATGATTTAATATGGATTTGGATGAAGAAATGGGAGAGGAATTAAGTTCCGGCCAGCTTGGTTCACAATACTAAACGACATTTACATTAGGACTACATGCCGTGTATATCAATTAACTATTCATATGGCGGCTGGAATTCTGCCGACTTACATTCCAGGACCTGCCGACATGAGTACACGACATGTACGTGGGGGTTTATAGTGTGTACTTCAATTTCCTTACCTTCCTCACCGGCTTTCCCACACACCATGTATTTCTCCCATACACAGCTAGACTACACAATGTGTCCAGGAGGGACATGGTGTGTACTTGGTTAAACAAATCTACCAGGATAATAGGCCTACATGCCATGTATATCCCTCATACATGACCAGACTACATGGAGTGTCCATGGAGGACATGATGTGTACTCGGTTAAATGATTCTACCTGGCCAATTGGCCTACAGGCCATGCATGGCCTCCACACAGTCTCAGGTAGACGGCGTGTTGAAAACTACACGACATGTAGTAGGAAATTTATACACGGTCATCACACGACATGTACTTGGCGAGTACACGGTCGGTCACTCACGTAACATGTACATGATGTGTCCATAAAGTACATGGTGTGTAGTCTGGAAATTTCTAGAAACTACCCGATTTATCCAGTTTTCTCTGGGACATGTAAAAATTCAAATAGGGTTGGGATTTAGACCTGTTCTAAAAAACCCAGTTTCTTATAGAATTGGTGTATTTAGGTGCCTTTTCTTATCACACACACTCTATTGGATTTCATCTCCTTCTTCACAGAAAGAGTGCCTGCTTTTTCTATGCACAAAGTGTGTGGGTCTTCATCACAATACCAGATTTTCCTATGGACATATCATTGAAAATCACAAATAATGTGTGTGTGAACCAGTTTTGTACCCACAAGATTGCCTTCACAAAACCCAATTAGGTTTTATAAAACCTATCACAAGATCAGGGGTTTCCTTTACAAAGAGGTGTGTTTATCCTTCTTTGCGAGACACAATAAGAGTTCATAGAACTTGTTGATGGTCTATGGTGATATTATCATTCATCACATTTTTTAAATGAGGATATTTTATTGAAATAGAAACCCTTAGGTATGTGTATGGTAGCCAACTCCATCATCTCGGGGATTATCCTTTTATATGCGATGGTCTCTAAATTTTTTATATTCAAACCCCATGAGATATTCCCAGAAGATAACCTCTTCGAATAGCTGAGATTATCTCTTTAAATATCTGATATCATTTTTTTAAAAATCTTCAAACCGACATGAAGATATGGGGCTTATCATGGATGTTTCCTTTTCAAATGAGTTGTCTCTCAGCAAAAAGATCGCATGCATGAATTAGTAATTGCATGCATCTCACTTTCTTGAAAGCACGAGCTCCATGACATGGCCTCACAACTTCATTTTTTCATCCATGTTCGTTTTTTTTTAATTTCATGAATGCAAATGAAATTTATGGAATGATCTTGGGACTTCTATGTGATCAAACACCCCTCATTAGATTTCTAGTGATCGACCACAGTATTTGATATTCTTCTCTGGTGAGAGGCAACAGAAGTGCCAGTACTTGGAGGTATAATAGAACAGCATGACATATTCAAATTTCAAGGTATGATCAGACGAATCCGGTTCAATCACAGGAGGCATGGGATTTCATGGACAACATTGAGTAGATGGTGGAGCATAGGTTTAGATGAACGACAGTGATTTCTCGGTTCCATAAAAACATCATCCCACATCAAAACACATATGTGCTTGAGGCATGGTTTAGGTATCAATGATCTCCATAACTTGCTCAAAATTATCCTTCAATCTCCACGGTACCGCACTGTAATGTGTTTTGTGGGTGCACTATGCACCCACCTTCTTTGTGTAGTCTTCTGCCCAACTATGCACAAGTCATCCCTTGTGCGCTCTTATGGGACTATAAACAACCATGAATGAAGGCACACCCCTATGACCAACCCATACCACCATCGGGATTGGCCATGGCTGGTTCCCACAACATGGTTTACCATGAGTCCCACATGTGCGGGGGTCAAGCTCGCATAGGATTGCATTATAGTTGGCCTATATTTTTTAAATTAATCCCACAAAAATACATCCCTATGTAAGATACATAGATAACTCTAATCAATAATCATGCATTTAAATCTTTATATCATTTATCCTCATTATATTTTCTTTTATTATTATTTTTAAAAAAATTCCAAAGTTCTTAAATCATCATTAATTGGATGAAAATTCATGATTTTTTACAATGCATCAACTACGATACCGGTTGATAGAAATTGAGTTTAGTGAATCAATCGTCTAAACTGTAACAACATGGAGAATTTCTCAAGCATGGAATCCAATTCTAAGAATCCATAACTATTCTCCAGGCATCATCCCTTCACCCAATCTTTATTCACTGTTGTTTATGAATTTATTTTGACCATTATTGACAACTGTGGACAAAAAATAAATAATATACACAAAGTGTTCCCAACACCCAAAACCCAAACTCCATCACATTAAGAAAATAAATAATCAGCAACAAGTTCCCTTATAATTTTCTAAATATGCATCCATATATTAATTTTGAGTACTAAACGGTGGCCAAAAATATGGTGTGAGTAATATATAGTCGGTCAACACCAACATTTCTAATCAAAACCAATATAATAATCATTTCATGAAATAATGTTACAAACAGGTTTATTAATTTTTCTATTAATAACATATAATAATCATCCAACTTAATCACCATACCTTAATATCTTTGAGAATATTGGAAAACCAGTCCAACAAATAATCATATATCCATGTCAAAATCACAAGAATCCTGACCATGCCCACTATATAATAATTTCAACATGGTAATAGATATATCTCACTTCCTATAAGTTTTATAGACTGTGGATGGGCATAGCACACTCAATATATGCATTAGAGAATGGGATTTTACAAATTCGACTCAATTTAAGAATTATAGCATGAGACTAGGTAAAGCCTTCTCAATATATACCTTACAACATAGGACTAGTTAGATCCAACTCAATATAGTCATTATAGAGAAATAAAAACACATGTGATAGGAATAAGGATATATCAATTTCCCGTCATATACCTCAATGTTTATTTATCTGAATTACCAATTAAATTGTGGATTAAAAATTTCTTTTATCAATTATTTCACAAACCATTAACAAGCCATCAATTTAAACAAATAAGATAATTTCAATAATGAACCTATATATATATATACATTCAACAGAACACTAACCAAATAAATATCCATAATCCAAGGTAATGTCAATTGGATCCAAAAGGATCAATGTTATAATAAAATTCATCATTTATCTATATATTCACACATTATTTTTGTTCAATTAAAATATTACATAGATTGGAATGTTTATCACACCATAGGATCTGGATCTAGACTTCATACATTATACCAGTGATTGCCACAAAACATATAATAGAAAACAAGGACAATGATAATGGTGTAAAATATTGTAAGAAAGAACATTGGATCAAACACCAAACCATGGAATCCAGACATGATAAATCACCCCATAATCACCGACAATCTCCTTTGGTGTGAATGGAGGGTTCAAAAAACAATGTAATTTGAAACATCTATATGATGCTTCTTAAATTACAATCTCATGATAATTACATGTTGTGTGATAAATTTCCATGTGTGTGTATTTTTACATAAAAGGATATACCAAAAAACCCATCACCTTATGATATTATTTTTATAGATTGAAATTTAAATGATATGAATTAGGTTCATGGAATGTAACCACATCACATCCTGAACCAGTTCATGACATGTTATTTAACAAATCATCCCATGTTACCCTCAACTAACAATTGACCTGACCTATTACATATACGCGGGGAATTACCAATCCTAACGAGCTGGCAACAAGCGCCATGCATCAAATAAAAAATAGAGAAAACAATTTTTCCCAACCTAAACACCCCATGGGATACATATATAGACAAATAATGGACATCAAAAGATTAAGAAATATATATTCCATAACTGCACAGAAGAAAGTAGACATTGAACAATTATAACTATAGATTAACCCAAATATAAGTCCAACTACAATGGACTAAAACCAATAGTTATGTCAAATGTTGTAATGGACCACTCCCACCATCTCACCACCAGATTCAAACCAACAGACATCATCCTCCCCAACTCAATGCAGTGCCTTGCCTTTACAGGCACTGAAATACAAACAAAGATCTATGCACCACCAAAGAAGTTCATAGGGTGTGAGCAAACATGCGCGGTAGGATCCTACCCAAGTGTTCCATAATAAGACTTTGTGTAAAAAATTCATGTGTTCTCATTTTAAAATAAAACATGGCATGATAATAAGTATATATTTTTTATAGAAAACATGTTAAGCATTCCCAATTTTCACTGTTCTAAAAAAAATAAGGTATATAAATTTCAAATCATACTTTCCATACCACATTACACAAGCATAAACATTCATATAAAGGATAGCATTGAAATCCAAGTAGTAAATTGGTTATGAACATTTGTCACAACACAAAAGAATACATCAGGTCTAGGAGGGAGACTATTAGTACCACAACAATCATGTTTATAAAACGGTTCGTAGAACAATGAACCTAGGAAGATGAAGAATACCCCATGTGTAATCCGTCCAAAATGTCAAAATCAGTCACCTATAAAAAAGGGCCTAAGAATTAAAGGAAATCCCCAAGAAAAGGACTCATGATAATTAAAGAACAATGGATGATGGCCTCAAACTAAAACTTCCACCAAAGTACCAAAGGTAACCCATGATCGCTTTGTTACAATTCATTTAAATGCATTGAAACCATTGAAAACCATTCAAAATCCATTTCAATGCTTTGAAAATAATTCAACATCATTTCACAATCCATTTATCAAATTCTAGGGAAACACCATTTTTCATTCAAAACCATTTTTCGACACACACAAATAATCATTCCAATTTCATAAATCTATTTACATTGCAATTGCAATCAGGGACATTTTCATACGATAGAGATAGAACCACCTACTTCAAATCTCGAGTCACACATCCCCGCAATGGAATGCAAGATCAAAAAACCCCACAACTCCAATGAAGGCCCTATAATCAAATATGCACATCAATGGATTGATTCTATTTAGTATACAAAGGGTCAAAGATTGAATAAAACCCACAATACTCAAGAACGGATGCCCAAAACACCACCACTAGTCAAGGAACGACCATAGGAATAAGATATGTTTATGGATCAAGGGTAAGACAACAAGAATTATAAAACAAATATTAGCGGATTTGATAATTAAAGACTAAGGTACTATCAATGTCAACTCTAAAGAAGATCTATAGATAACACATTCCCCGTGAGATGCACCATATATGCAATCATGATCCAAGGCATATCGTATCAATATAAAAAGAGGGGTGCCTCTAAAAATTGCAAAAGAGCATCCTAGGGTCGAGAGTAACAATGTTTAGGAGTAAAGGGCTGAGAAAAACTGCCAAATGTGGGACATTAACCTAGGTAAGGGTAGGGTCATGACGTGTACCCCTTAGTCACATCTTTTAGGCCATGCAGGATATGTTATGGTGAAGAAAACATCACCTCAGGTTAAAAATACAATATTTAAACCCTAAAATATTGGTAACTCATATACACAACATGTAACTGCTCACATCTTGATCTCCCCTTTCACGACATGAATGGAGAAAGAAGTACACAATGTGTACCTCAAGTACAAGAAGTATACCTACTCTGAAGCTGGTATAATGTCTATAAAACACCTTTATGGACAATAAAACAAAAGTGAACTTAATGAATTGATAAACAATACCTAATCAAGGTAACATGATTTTACAAACTACCCGCCATAATGACTTTATTTCCCTGGGAATTCAGGTGGAAGATCTAACTCTAGGTAAAAGATGAGACCATTGCTCCCTCATTAACGACTAGTGTTCCCATGTTTCAATAGAATATGATCCTTTTTTTCAAAAAAACTCTGACCAATTAAATTGAATTCCCAAACAAGACATTAATCTGAGTGTCATCAATCTCAATTAGTTTCTCCAAAACTGAAGCATATGACTCTAGCTCAATTTCTTCTCAACTCAGAATGTGAGCAGGACCAGGGTGATACTTCTGGAGCTATGATATATAGAAAAAATCATGACATCCCATCATCCGATATGGAAATTCTAACTTATAAGAAAACTACCTAAGATGTTCAGTGATCTCAAATTGTCAAACATATCTTAGATCCAAATTTCCATGTTTTCCAAGACTACATTGACCCAAATAATGAAATTCTTTTTCGAAGACCTAATCACATACAGAAAACTCCAATGGATGACTTAATTATAATGCATATGATTTATATCAACTTTGGGAAATAACTAGACATCTATTTCTATCCTTAATCTTCACCAATGTATCTATAACTTGGCCTGGTCCAACCAAAGATACTTCACCCACCTCTATCCAACAAAGAGGTGATCTAAACAGGTGACCATACTAGGCATCAAAGGATCCATTCTTATTGAAAACTGATAACTATTGTTATAAATAATCTCATCCAGTCCCATATGGCTATCCCATAATCCACTGAAATCTATGACATAGGTATGAAGAATATCCTTCAGGATCTAAATTACAAGATCTGTTTGAAAATCAATTTATGGATGGTAAGTTGTGATAATCTTGATCTAAGTCCCCATTTCCTCTTGAAGTCTACTCTAGAACCTAGAGTTATACCTGGGATACATATATGAAATGATGGAAAAATTACTCCCATGTAATCTCACATCTCCCACATGTACAAAATCCTTATATAATCAACTTTAGGGGTGACTTTGATTTGAATGAAATCAGAAGACCACATCAACTGATCAATAACCACCAAAATTGATTTTTTCACTTAGGGTGTCTATGGAAACCCAAAAAACAAAGTCCATGGATACCTTGTCTGATTTCAAAACTGGAACCAAAAGAGGAAAAAGAAAACTAGAAGGTTCCATGTTCTCTTCCTTTATCAATTGGATGGTGTAACAAAGAGACACCAAATCTATAATGTCAAAAATCATAAATAGCCACTATAATTTTGTACTCATGTCATAATACATCTTGTGTCACTCAGATGAATGACCCATGAAGAGCTATAGAAATCAAACAAGACAGAAAATCACATACGTGATGGGATTACAAATTTATTCATGAAGTGATTTATACCATATAAAGAAAGTGAACACCTAGATATGATATTCCCACCATAATGAATTTCCCGATGTAATGACCCGCATTTTGAACCGGACAAAAACCCAGAGGAATTTGAACTTTTTCAATTACTGAACTAGTTGTTTTTAAAACCGTGCATTGGAACAGAATTCCAAGAGTTGAAACACTTTGTTATTTTGGTTTTGTTCTTGGGTGAAGGCCTGAGGAGTTCCCAAGTGACTCGGTAAGTTTTGGAAGCGCCAGAACCGTGTTTTTAAGGGGAAGCAGAGGGCACACGGTTGGCGCACGAGTGGACCAAACCATGCGGCCCAAACCGTGTAGACTTATTTAAGGGGGCAGTGGCTTACGCATGGGCTGTGCATGGTTTTACAAACCGTGTCCCTAGCCCGTGCAATGTGTGTCATGGAGGAACTAGACTCTGCACGGTTTGTGCACGGTTTGGAAAACCGTGTGGGTCTAACCGTGCGCTTGGGCGAGTTTAGGTTTTAAATTAAAATCAAAATAAAATAAAATAAATTAAATTAAAAACTTAAAACTAAACTCTCCCTCTCCCTCCTCTCATATGCGAAACGCACCACCCAAGGTGCTCTCCGCAATGATCCATGAGACACCCCCCATACAGCCTCCTCCTCCTCTAATTATTCCCTCAGATTTCCACGGATCTTAAGCTTTATCATCCATGGTATGATAATCTCTCCCTTATCCTCCCTGTTTCCTGCTTTATTTCGACCTAATTGGCGCCTGGTGAGATGCATCTGAACCCTAGGGCTTGAAGGTGATCCTATTTTAGTCTTGCGCTTGTAGGTTGGTGCAGAAGTTCACTTGTGGTGCCTAGATGTGCATTCCAGCAACCACCGCTGAATGTGAAGCGGTTAGGGTGGTTTCAGATCTTCAGATTGGTTTCATTGTGTGGTTTTTACCTTTATCTTTGTTTTTCACTTATTGAATTTGGGGATTTTGATGTTTATGAGTCCCTGGATTTTTGTTGGCAGTGTGTTGAGCTTCGCGGTGTGCTTTCGTCTTCATTTTGGTTTGTTGCCAACACCTGAGGTAAGGAATTAATGCCGCTGGTTGGTTTCTCCTTACCTAAATTTATTTCATTATGTGTCATAAGGATTGTAGTCTTTATTTGTTAGTGTGTTGGAGTTTTTTGCATGGTTTCGAGTCTCCAGAGTCTAGGATACTCGCCTGCGTGGGCATAGGTATGTATTTACATATACGTGGGTTCCCCCTTTACATGTTTAATCACACATGGATGTGATTGGATAAGTATTGGGCCAAGTGTTCCCATGTATATATATAAAACTGGATGCACAGGTGAATGGAGATGAGCATAGGCGTATAAGCACGCATGTAAGGATCCTCTTTCACATGCCCATGGCCATGAGGGTGTGGGCTTAGGGGATAGGTGTCCTTGAATGTGTGTGAAAGTTTCTATGCTTAGTGGGGGAGTAGTAGTGACTCTTAGTTAGAAAGCGCCAAGAGCCATAGTGGATGGTTGGATCCACCTGAAGGTAGGGTCCCTATCCTTGACATTTAATTTAATGTAAATTAGTAAAGATTTATTTCTACACGATCTTAGTATTTGAATTCTGTAAGTTAGTCTTGAATAAATGCTTCTGTGAAAATAGTGTGAGTTGTAGGAATAAGATAAAAATGGTTTCTTGCTAACTGAACTCATGATTTAATAATAAAACCCCTCAATCAGAGGTGCAGTGTCTTCAAGATAAAAAATTTTGATAGGCTTTTTATCCTTACCTACGGGATTGTTGTGGTGCCTCTTTGATTCTTTGTATGTGAAATTACTTTGTTGAGAGAAAGGAACTGAAATGGCTGTGATACTAGTGTTTGGGTCAGTTTTCCATGTTTAGGAAAATTGAGTAAGATGATAACCATAGTGGGATGACTTAAGACTAAATGACTTGTTACCTCTAGAAGGTATCAAAGGGTTAAGGAATGATGGTATCAAAGGGATAAAGAATGATAAATGTATCCTTTACGAAGAAATGGTTAAACTAGAAATGAATGGACTAGGGTGGTATGACCACACCTTGGGATAACTCTTTGAGCATGGATTATGTTAGGAAACTGAATATGTTAATTAATTGATATAGATACTTAAGAGGATTTACTTTAAGTATAAATGTGATAAATATGATGCTGATGTTATTATAAATACTTAAGAAGAGTTTCCTTAAGTATAATGGTGATGAATGTGCTTATGGACACTTATATAGAAATGAGTTATATGATTGATTATGAATTTGATATGGTTAATTGGAGCGCATAAGAAGTAATTCCATATGTGTTGTTTGATAAGTATAAATGATGGTTTAATTTAATGGCACACTAGAGAGGGTTAGAGCATGACACTGGTGTTTATTGTTATGAATGTAAGTGAGTACTATAATTGATTATGGATGATTGTGAATTTGATATGTTTACTTGAAATGCATAAGAGGTATTGCCTTATGCACTGTGATATAAAACTGATGGAAAATGTGTATGTTTATGGATGGGAGGCATTCATACCCCATGCCATCTTCCGTGTATGTTTGTGGATAGAAGGCATGCATACCCCATGCCAGCTTATTCTGAGTATGGGTGGGAGGCATGTTACCCCTCGCTAGATGCGATATCTATAAGTTTGTGGAAGGGAGGCATTATTACCCCTTTCTAGTTTATTTAGGGATAAGAGTAAATCTTACCTCGTGCCCGCTAATCTTGATTTATTGAAGGGAGGCATTCTTACCCCATGCCAGTTGACCTATAGGGTCGGGAGGCATTCCTACCTCGTGTTGCTTTTTCTAATTAATGGTTGGGAGACATTCTTACCCCACACCAATTATGATCTAAATGCATTTATATATGCATCTGGTGACATGATCAGGTTACTTTACTGGCAATGAGCTGAAGCTGGAATAACTGTCAGGTGCCCCTTGGGAACCTGGATAAGTGTTGTTTAATTATGTAATTTTGCATACTTATTTCTCCATACCAGCTCACTGTTTAATTATTATACATTGATTGGATTGGGTTTGACACTAGTGGTGCCAGCCTACTGAGATTTATATCTCACACCCTACTCGGGCCGCCATTGCACTAGGGTACCCAAGTAGACCTTCATGCTTACAGGACCTAGGTTGTGGGTTGTGTTGTTTGTACCTTAGGAGTTAGGAGGAAAAAACCAAGTGATAGATTGGGATGCTCAGGGGATCACCGTCAGGATTTTTTGTCCATTATTTTTGTATTTTTTGTAAAGCATGCTTTATTGATTCCTCGTTTCATAACTCTATCGTCATCTGTATATTCATGCATTTTGAACTTATGTTTGCTTCCTTTTATAAAATGGTTATTAACTATCTTTTTTCTTCTGTCTTTCAATTTTTTACTGCTTCCGCTATTGAATGTTATTTAATCTAATAATAATATTGTGTTACACTGATATGAGGGTAAAGTATCCCCACTATCACCTCCTGAGATCCTCGTTACTAGTCTGCAGCCTCTGGCTTATGAGGATATATGCTTGAGGCCTTGTTACATACTGGTCCAACCAATGGTTCGATGATAATCCAGGCTAGGACATTACAATGTGGTATCATAAGAGTTTCTTTTCTTTTTTTCCTTACTGGTTTCCCTTCTACCACCCACAATTTTTCTCTTTTGTCAATACACCCAATGGTCACAAAATTGTGTTCTGTAATAGATCAAGGAACACACATTAATACATTAGAGGAAACACACAATACCTTGGGGATTTAGGGGTCCCACATCAACACAATTTCACGTTTTGGGAGTCGACTATACTCTTAGATCCAATTGATGCCACTCAAACACTTCTTTGGGTAAGGCCTTTGTTAGAATTTATACAACATGTAGTTATGTAGGAATAATCTAACATCACAAGCCCTTTATATACCTTCTCCTTGATTAAATGATACTTTATTTAAATTTTATTTTTCTTTTAGTTGTGGAATTAATTTTTGATATGTTTGATAGGATTAGATTTATCACAATGGCATCCGATTAATGACTTGACATCCACTCCCACATCATCAAGTGGGTACATCATCCACAATAACTGTGTGAATTATTGAGTGGTTCTAATATACCCAGCTTATACAATTCTCAATTAAATGATATATTTTTTTTGATTATAAAATAAATACACAATTTTCAAAGATAGAAAGAACCTCATATCATTGATTTTGTTTCATCTGTTGAACTGTCCCAAACAACATCTTTATATCCCAATAGCTCTGGTTGAGTTTTGTCATTATATGATAAGGAAAAGTCCACATTTCCCTTGAAATCCAAAATTATTCCCTTCACTAAAATGATTTGGCTTTCATTGTGATTTCTTAGGTATTTCATTACTTGGAAAGTGGAAAAAAATATCAGGTCCTTTTGTTGTTAGGTATAGTAAAAATCAAATAATTTTCATTTATTTTGTGATATTAACCGTATTTCTATCATCATATTTCAATTTTTTCATATGGGTAGAAACTAGAGTCTTCATATACATGGAATTTTCCATTAATAATCTTCTGAAAACCACCTTCAAATTTTTTTTTGAGAAAAAAAAATTCCATTCCTTCCTTGTTTTACCTATAATCATAGTAAAAACTTTATCTCACCAATCAATGAAATTTTGAAATCACATTTCATGAATTTTGATAACTATCTACATTGTTATTCATCGGATCCACCAAATATTATTTCATTGACATGAACCATTACCATCATACATTGATTACTATCATTATTGAAATAGATATTGTAATAAACTCCACTGTGCAGAAATCCTAGCTTCTTCAAATACTAATCTTGTCTTGAGTTCCATGTTCCTGGGTTTTGCTTCATCCAATATAGAGCCTTCTTTATCCAATAGATTTTTTCCCACCTTTATGAATGAAAAAACCATCTAGTTGCTTGATATACACTTCTTCTTTCCAAACCCTGTTCAAAAATGTGAACTAGACATCCATCTGGAAACCTTCAAACTTTCACTTCACTATAATGGCCATGAATAATCTAATATTTTCTAGCATTGCAATAGGTGAAAATATCTCATCAACATTGATAACCTCTATTTGGATGTAACTTTTTAATAGTTTTAATTCCATGTTTTTAGTAATTACCTCATATTCATTCATCTTATTACGGAATACCCATTTAGTCCCGATAACATTTTTATTATTTTCACTCGATTCAATCTCAAACATCTAATTATTATCATTCTAGCCTAGATCTTCATTTATAGCCTAAACCCAATTCTCATCTCTAGGTGCATTATCAAAACATTTAGTCTCTACATGACATAGGAAATATGCATTCTAAAACGAAATCATTCTTATTATCTGAACTACCGATGTATAGTACCCAATGATATTTTTCATGCTAATATCATCTCAACAATTTGGCTTCTTTGAAGATAAAAACTTCACTCCCTCTTGATCCTCATCATTATATTCTTTTAAAGAAGCATATTTCACTTCTACTCCCCTTTTTTTAATTCATCATTACCTTCATCATGAAAATTTTCAATATGTTGTTGAATATTCTCTTTATTTTTCACTATAGTGAAATCAATTCTATCAACTACTTTCCCAACTTCTTATAAATGTACTTATATGTTTTTCTTTTTTCTAAGTAGCTAAGGAATATCTCCTCATATCCACAAGACACAATTTTCTAGAGTTTTCCTTATTAATAAAAAATAAATAACTTCCATTGATTGAAAAGTATTTAAATATTGGATTCTTTCTATTCCACATCTCATATAAAGTCTTTCCATCCCTTGGAAAATACAGATCCCTATCAGAAATGTAGACCTATGTCACGACTACTTCCTTCCAGTATTTCTCTAGTAGGTCATTTTAAATAAGAGTCATTCTGGCCATGTTATTGAGCAACCAATTTATAATATCAACCACTCCATTATGTTGGGGACTTCTCATAGAAGAAACGTGATACTAAATCCCCTATATCTGGTGATAGTCCTCAAACTATCTATTTGTGATTTTTTTTACATTATCAGTATGAATCTTTAGAATTTTATGCCCAAGCATCTATTAAGATACCCTATGATATTGTTTTGTTCTACTGAACACATCTAACTTCAGTGAAATGAAAAAAACCCATTCCATTGTACTCTATTAATCAATTAAAAGAACATAATATCTATTACCATAAATGGATCTTGGAGATATAGGTCCATAAAAATATCATGCACCAATTCAATCCCTATTATTTACTTATTTTACTTTTTTTGTATTTTTTTCAATTACCTTACCTTGTTTAAAATCATCGCATAGATGTGTAAGATCCTTCCATTTCATAGGGAGGTTACTTGTTGCATTACATTAATCCAGATCATCTATTGATTTTCGGAATATATTTCCCAGTCATTTATGCTACATCTTGTTTTCTTCTATCTAGACATAATACACATATCTTTTTTTCCACATACAATGTAATGATTTCCATTTATCCACCTTCACTATAGAACAACTAAACTATATCATCATTTTATGGTACAAATATTATTATGAAATATTTTACAAAGACCTAAGTCATATAGTTGACTAACACTAAGAACATTGGGACATAGACCTTCAACTACAAATACATCAGTACGCCTCGTTTGTTTTCCCCAAAAACATTCCTTTACTGATCCAATTATCTTTAATAATTCATCAATTCCAAGATTTTCAACTCATTATTTATCGTTTTTTACACCAATAACATGATCCTTATTGCATGTATTATGTGGTGTGCAACCACTTTTAACGATCCATAAACTAGAACAAACCGAATCTTTATAAGAAATTTCCACAACCACTGCCTTCTCTGCTATTTTTTGATCTATTTTCAATATATCATACTCAGTAAAAACTGATTGTTTTGACAGCCCTCAACGTATGATATACTATCTTCATCTTACTATGATTAAAATCAATTTTGAATCTACATCTCATCTTTTGATTCTTTGATTTACTGATTGCGACCACTTTGATTCTTATTTGGAACATTCCTCTGCATGATTAATGAAAAATACATAGACATGATTCCAAATCCTACGCACAAAAAACATTTTCCCTTAAAGGATTTTCTAGAGTACCAAACCCTGTTTGGATTCCATTAATGTTCTTATGTTCTTCAGTATCTCTTGGCTACGGAACACAGATTGTGTGAGTGTCCAATCATTCCACAATAATAACATCGGACTTAGTGTCCATTCCTGTGGGTCACTTATACACTACTAGTTATCACATGGGTTCTATGAATTTTTAGATTATGCCTTGTACCCAAATCAATTTTCAACATGGTAGTGGGTGCATGTGGTCTGATGTCATTGATGATGATTTTCTATTTTGATCAATCCCCATTCAAACCATATCATTTCTATTTAACAATTGCTTCTGTTTTTCTAGACCTCCATCCTCCAATTATGACTTTTCAATCATCTGAGTGATCTAATTTTACAATTTCATATTAGGAGTCAAATTTTTTTCATGATCCTTAGCTTTTCATCGAAAAAAAGTTCCTCTTCATGTTCCTCGATATGTTTGATTTGATCCTTTCCAGTGGTAGTCAAACTATTAATTTCACTTTTGTATTACTAAATTTTCCTCATTTTATAAACATCATTCTCTAAGCTCTCTATCATTTAAGACATAGGTTTTCGAATTAATTTCATGAACATAGACTTATCTTTTTACAGCATCTATATATAGTGTTTGGAATCATGAATCACATTGTTGAATTTCATTATTTTGGATATCCAAACATCTATAACCTCAATAGTTACTTTTATTTTAACCACTATATCAACTCTTTCTTCAACTTATCCCTCATAAATGTTGGTTTCTATACATTTCTGAGCACTACTGACCACTTACACCAAAGCATTTTCTCTATGATTTTTGTATTTCTTTATTTCATCAACCTCTTTAACCTTATAATCATCTACACTATCACATTTTTGTAAAATAAGTTTATTTTTCTTAAAAAAGATTCAAATGAATTTTTTCATTCCATTCACATTGGTAGAATAATTTTTCATGGGAATTTCAAATTCATCTTAATAATCTTCTAGGAACTTCATGAGCCATATTTTTACAAGATGTCCACCCATTCCACACTAAAATAAATCAATGGAAAGTTTCTCTTTGAACATTCCTTTTCCACTTTGAATATTTGAGGAAATTAATGACATAACCTTACTGTCTCTTCTTCTTCATAAGAATCATTAATGGTGAGATTATTCATGGCCTTGAATTCTACTTCATTAAAATTTCCATTTTCCACATCATCATCATAATCACTTCTCATTTCATATTATATAATGGAACTATGAATTTTATCTAGTTTCATCTCCTTCCAATCATTTTCTTCCAAATACTGAAACATTTGGTTTGAACTAAGGTGGAAGGTTCCTCAAAATACACTTCACAATATTTATATCGTCAAAGAATTCTCCCAGACCTCACATGTCTTCCACTACAACATTTACCTTATTATAAAATACATTAATAGACTCATTATAGTTAATTCTCATATCTTTATACTTGTTCCACTAAGCTTGAAACGTTTTGACTCTAACCATTGGATATCATTCATATATATTCAACTACATTCTCAACATATCATGTGATGTTTTTCCGGACATCACCTTCATATAGATTTCATTAGATATGTCCCCCTAATGCATTGATTCCCTTTGTGTCAGCCTCAAATTCACTTCTTTTAGAATTTCATAAATCACCACTATTTATATTATCTAAAATATGATGAATCACAACTGAAAACACGTCCATTACAAAAGATTACATGTATTATTGCATAAAATTCTTATGTAATTATAAAGTATTTACATCTAAGATCATAATACCATTGAGATTGATGACCTTTCATGAGAGAGAGACACTGATATTAACCTTTCTCTTTGATACCAATTGTTAGGTCCACTAGGTTATAAACCTTGTGGTGGTGAATCTGGGTATGAAAAAATAAATTAACTTCCCCTTTCTGACAATGTTTCATTGTTAAAAAAATTTCTCTTCTCTATAATTATCATGGGGGAGTATGAAAAGATCACAGATCATGCATGAAACACATCAATTTTACACGATGAACCCTCATTGGGCAACATCCAAGGATCATACAGCAGTGATGCGCTGATGTGCCAAATCCACTATAAGCACACTATTTTTTTACAAAGTACAAAGCAGACTCACCATCCATCCTAGTTCATAACAAATCACAATATGAAATCTCACAGATCTCTCAACATAAGTGTGCTCACTACTTCTTCTAAAGATCAAATCACAATTTATAGACTAGTTGGTCCATTCATTGTCACTAATTAATGCATCCTCTATGATATGTAGATGCTCTATTGATGTCCCACTTTCATCCAAGTCATCTGGCATTGTCAATAAACATAGTCATACCCAAAAACAATGAGAGTATGCCTTGAGATATTTTTTCTAACATATTACATGTCATCATATATATCCATTATAATAAACACTGTAAATCTTGATCGAAAACCCATTGATCACATTTATAACCCACACTAAAAGCATTAATTTTATGTATGTAATATCAATAAAATATCGCAAAAATTTTCTAATTAATCATCTAATAATTAACTATTGATTCATAGGTCATGATATACATTGGGAAATACCCATCTCCCCAATATCAAATGTACTAGAGTAAATACACATCACCCACTATCATTATCGTACTAATAATTAACAATATATAGTGTTAAACATTTTTTACTATAATAATTGATGAAATACAAATGTTATGTGAGGTAGTTATATATGAAGTACTCTTAATCCCACAGTTTTGGGTAAGGATTATAGATATTATAGGGTACATTATCTTCTACCTCTAACCTAGAGCTCTGGGTAAGGAAGAGTGTCCTCATTAAGGTGAATTACAATCCATCTCAATTTTTTTTTATTTTAGATTATTGTGAAATTAACAATATATATATATATATATATCATATCCATCACATTGTCATATCAAGGATATAATTTGAACAACACATATATTTATATCATAGAATATATATTGTAGAGGAACTACTCATCCCTATCTATCTCCTAGAAATATATAATGAATCTTATCCAGGAGTAGTGGTTGAGGGTTGGATGATTAAAGGAACTTTCATCATCATTCTAAACCCCAAACAATATATGGGAAAATGTATAGTCACAATAACATAATAAGTGATTTGTACCCATAATCTATCACATAATATAAATTCAAGTACCCCCAATTACTATCATAAAAAATAACATATAGAAATTTAGTATTTTCATATAATCCTCATTAGATTATCACTTCCCAAACTCCATGGGATTATACTATAAATCAATAATATATAAATATTATTATTAAATTATACCTATTTAAAAATAAATGAAATGTTTTATATTATAAACAAATACATAACGTTGTATTATTTAAATAATAGTTAATGAATTCACTACATCATATTAATACAACTTATCTTATATGGATCAATAACACTATTAATTCGTTATCATACTTTCCCCCTTCATCTAATTATTATTATCATATTTATGAAATATTATTTTCAAGCAAAATAATATGATACCAATAACATGGATTCATTATTTGATAATTAATTTGAATAAATAATAATAGTTTAAATTGGAAACCAATAATAATCATCGAAGAGTTAATAACCTTCTTTATTTTTCTATATAGTTTATCAAAACCACTTAACTAATAGTATAATTTGATCACTACATAATATGGTTTAGTTACTCGCTCTATTTAATAGATCATGTTATCCATTAATGATTATCAATATATTCATTTATATAGTACTGTTTTGAACTACTAAAATAATTATATATTCACAGAAAAGGCTCCAGAACTGCCATTTTGAAATCTACATTCCACTATCCCCTTCTACTCATTAATTCAACTAACATGTAATAGTACTAATTAAAACAATAAACTAATTAGTTTATCTATTTTAAAATTGCTATCAATTTTTAAATACATAATAATATAAATATTTAGTAATAAATTTATTTAATTACCAATAAAATGATAATCGAATAAGATCCTTATAGATCACTATTTTGATTTTATTGTCTTGATGAATCCCCCCATATAATATGAATCAGGTATTACCACTCCATATCAGGTTAGACATGGAATACTAGAGTATAATAACCCTAAACCCAAACTTCTACATCCGATGGTTGAAGAAAATATATCTATTTATCATGGTTTTATACTTATAAAGTTAACAACATGTTATCCATTCCTAATATAGAACATTAAACAGAAATATTTCATGAATTACATAACCATGTTCCTTTTAGCTTTAATGTATTATATATTTAGGAAAAAGTCTTTAAAATCATTACCCATGTATTTAAGTGGTCATTGTAACCACTAGACCATTATACTATTACTACACATTATGTATTCAACATCTCTTATATGAAACCCTTATTTATATATATAATTTAACATAATTATTTATAAACTTGGAAAAAATTTAATAGTGACATCAAATTCCCTATATTTGTATGAATAATAATTATAAATTGACAATAATCCGAAACCAAAACATGTCAACAATGGTATGATAAAAAATTATATGCAGATGAAAGTTACATAATATAATCCACACACATAAAGGCTAGGATAATAGAATATGAGACATTGAATAAATATTTATGATGGATAAGAGTCATAATAATAAATTATGGTGATCCATGCGTATCATTATAGATCAATGGAATAATATAAATATGATATAAATCATAAAGAAAAATTATTGGAATTCTAGAACATTGTCATCACCACCTATGTTTACTCGTGATTGGAATAAATATAACCCATCAAAATTCATAATAGAATGTGGCTCGATTAACCCCCATCCTTTTTCATTTAAATACAAGGTTCATTACCCAATCCATTTAAATTTTATATCTTGATCACCCATCATATAATATATATCAGTATAACCCATTATCATCATCTATATTGGGATCAACCATTAATATTAATAATTACAAAACACATTACATGAATATAACACATTGAATCATTAATTGTCATCATCATACATTAAAAAACAACATGTATTCTTTTGTAACATTATTCACACATGAAAAACGTCTTTCATAGTAATCCCATTAAAACATTTATCATATTAATTGTATAAAAGTAAGAAAGAGTTCATCATTCTAAAATATTCTTAGTGAACAAGATGAATAATTAAGGGATTCTAACATAAATAAAAACACCATTAAAATAATATTTGAAACATTTATCTTAAAATTTAGTAAATTGAAATTTTTATTTTATACATTTACAAACTAAAAATTAAAAAATTATAGTTAAAATTATTTTATTTGAAAATAAACATTGAAAATTATAAGAGAATCTTAAAAAATTTATGATTATAGAAAAATCCATTACTACCATATACATTAAAATAAATCTTTTTTATTCACACTTTTATAAACAATCCAAATCAAGTTATTATGAAAAATTTTCAATAAAAATATTAATTCCAAACCTCTATAAATAAAGTAAACGGTAATTAAAATGGTCTCACTAAAACAATTAATTTTTTGTTTTTTAAATTCCAAAAGAAAATTTCTGTGTGTGGAGATGGAAGAAAAATTTTATCTCCTAAAGTGTAAATAAGATTTACCTTTCATTAAAAACATATTATATATAATTTTAAGTACCAAAGAGATATGAATGATAAAAATACAAGAAAATTACATTGATAATAATAAGAGATTAATATATAAGGAGTTTAAATGATAGTATCCACAAAATTTACCCCATTAGGATTTTAGTATAGACAATCTCAAAAAGATCTAATATTGTAACCTAAAAAATTTATCACCTTGATAACAATCGTATAAATAAAAATTGGGAGATATAATATGATATAGATTAATAATGTCCAATAATTTCATGAATTAATATTTCATATTTCATTCAACAGTTATCAATTAATCCATAAAATCAATTCATTGTTCATGATAAGAATCATGCATCAAAAAATAAGATTGGGATAATGAAAACCCTTCCAAATATCATATCATTTGAAATAATAATTAATCAATGATGTGATAATGTTTACATATGTAAATAAGATTATATATATTTAAATAAAACATAAAAATGTAGATATTAATTTACACCAAATCATGGAAATAAAATGTAAATAAAAATGTGTTATAACCCAAGGAAAGGAAATCCAGTTAAGAAGCCCCTCAACATGAGTGAAAAAATTATATATATGACCTTTGAATCTTATATAATCAACTTATATTAATTATTTCATTTTTAATATACATTTATATTTCAATATTATAATTAATCCATTTGTTTTATTTAATTCAACAACTAATTTAAGAAAACAATAAGTTAATTCAACATCATCTATTTTGAGGATGTTCAGTACATAATTGAAAATTGATATTGGTAGTGTAAGAACCCATTTTTGTTGTGAAAGACTTTGTAATATTCTTGATGATATTCCAGAGCAGCACCTTCAGACGGGGTGCGATTCCGAGCCCCGGAGTGGCCGAAATTAAATTTTCAGTGCGTTCACACTGGAAACGCCAAATAAATGAGATAAGTCCTAAACCGAGTTTCAAATCAGATATCCAAGTGTACGGATGGGTCCGGAATGGGGCGTTTACCCTAGGAACGACATAAAATATGTCAGTGCGGGATGTTTGGACCCCTCACTCACTTTCGGAAGGTTAAACGGATAAATTAATAAAGTAATTTATTTTTTTAATGGTGAAACACTAGTATATATTAAACAGTGTCTCGGATTGGAAAACTGAGGGCACCATTGAGTTCGGATCGTGCCGTTTACCCTAGGAGGGGTATAAGTTTCGCAGGTGTGGGCCGTTTGTGAAAAATGGCTCTAGGGGCGTTTTCATAATTTAGCGGCTACAGACGTTAAATTTTTATAACTTTTGGATGGGGTCTCGGATTAAAATTCCGAGACCGCTGTTTTGCTCGGGAGGTGGTGTTTACCCTAGGGGAGGCTTAACCTCGACCTTGCTGAGGGTTCGGGTTCGGGCCGACGGGCGGGTGGTTAAGCGTTTTCTATTTAAACGCTTAACTCACCCCCTGCATCTTCTGCTTCCCCACCTTGACAGCAGTAAGGAGGAACTCCTCCCTCTCCTCCTCCAGCTCAGGCGAGGCAACTCCGGCGAGGTGCGGTGATGCCGGCGGATCGACGCGAACCTCCGGGCGAAGCCCAGCAAGGTAGAAGGTTTTGAGCGTTTTAATTCCAAAACCTTATTTCAACCTCAATTATATGCGTCTATTGTTGTTCAATTGTCGAATAAAATCCCATGAGCACGTAGTAGTTTTTATGAGCTATCTGACGCATCTTTCAGATTCAGTTTTGGAGTTCGGAGGAACCCGCAATCATTCGCCGAAGATAGCGTGTTTGCAGAGGAGATCTGGGGTGTTCCGGCGGGTAGGCGCGGCGGCCGTCCATGCCAGGTGGCGGCGCGGTGAGCCGGGCGGCGGCTTGAGGCGGCTCGGTCGGGCGAGCGGCCAGCGGGGGTAGCTGGGCGTGCGAGGGCGACGGCGCGGCCGACTGCGGATGGTGGTGATGCGGGGTCTCGGCAGCTTCGGCGTAGCGTGAAGAGGAAGGGGATGCGAGGCGCGCGGCCTCGTGCGGCACGACCGCGACCCGCATGTCGCGGGTTGCTGTGGGGAAAGGTACTGGGTCAGTCCGGCCCAAGGGGGGGGGGGTGAGGGTTTCCCCTTTGAAATTTCCGACGCCCGTAGTTTTCGCTAAGGGCGCCTGTTTTGCGTGCCGTAAGCGGCAGCGCGGACCTTGCATTGAGGGGAACGTTTTGATATAGTTTAGGGAATTTTTAATTCCCGAAACGATGGGCCTTGGAGGCGCGACACATCTTTAAGTGAAAGGTCATTTTCTCCGGGAATCTTGTTTTAAGTGGCGCGGACGCATCCGACGTCCGTTTTGAGTACCGTCAGCAGCGTTGGGACCCTGGCATCGAGGCAGAGGTTTCCATGGTGGTTCTGGGTGTTGAATCCGGGGATGAGGCGTGGGACCCCGGCCTGTCTTTTGAGCTGCGTGCAGCTTTTAGCGACTTTCTCACTGAGCGTCCGTTCGGGGCATGAATGCAGTCGATTCTAGATGCTTTTCTGAGGGGATTGCAATGGTGCAATCTGCCCGCTCAAATTCGGCACGATCGTGTGGGGCCCATGAGGGCCGTTTGGGCGTCGACGGTGATTTTCCATCTTTATCACCAGGCGACCGTTTTGGACAAGTGAATAGTCCATCTTGTGTGCTTTTTCGAGAGGATCTCAACGGTGCAATCCGTTCATTGGGTTTCGGGACCGGGATGCAGGATGCAGGTCCCACATGGCACCACTCGTCTGTGGTGCACCGGAATGCATTTTTTCTCTGGATATCTTTTTCACTCAAGTGAGTAGTGATTTTGAAGTGTTTTCCCGAGGGAATCGCAATGGTACGATGCGCCCGACTGTTTTCGAGGCCGAGGCTCGGGATCACGGGACGTCGATCGGGCGTGAGGCGGTGTTGGTGACTTTTCCATCGGATATCTGTTGGAGGTGAGTAAGTAGTCCATCTCGCGTGTTTTTTCGCGAGGATTACAATAGTGTGATCTGTTTGGTTGTGCGGAGACTCTTGCGGAATCTTGTGAGAGATGGATATGTGAAGGTGCCCCGGGGGCGGTTCTTCATCTGTGGTTGTAGAGGACCCTTGGCGTGTGATCACGTGCACTCCCATGTGAGTGAAGTAATACTGGAATAGATGTGGTTTTCTGTTCCCTAGTCGTTGAGGAGACAAGTTGGAAATGTTACGTCACGCCTTCGCATTGACTTTGGGTGCCGTGTGCACGATAGCCCTTGGGCTAGAGACGTGGTATACTCTGGGAGTATGCGAGAGAGCTTGGAGGTACGTGTGGTTTGTTACTGAGGCGTTCGTGCGCTTGGAGGGGGTTGACTTGGGGCCACACATCGTGTGGGTCCCATGTGCGTGCCATGTTCTACTTTGCGTACCATGACCTCTCGTGACGTAGTGGGTCCCTCTGTGCTTGATGTTTGACCAGCAAGGTGGAGTCTTTCCCCTGCCTCTGTGCTCATTTCTTTGACCAACAGGGTTGAGTGGTCTCCCCCTGGTTTCATTCTCGATGGATCGGTCAGTAGAGGTGCTAGTGGCACCCAGTGATGGAACAGGCGCTGAACCTCTTCTAGGAGAGTTGCTCTGGAGTTGGGTGGTTGTGCGATAGCCACTCCATGTTCGGTTGGCCAGTGTTGTACCCTCCTGTAGAGATTACTAGATCAGTTCTGAGTTTTACACTTTAGCGGGGCTCAGCTGTGGGTTACTCATCGACTTCAAGGGTTTACCATCCAGCAGAGACTAGGCAGTGGGTCACCCGACGCACTTAGGTTCTACCCTCCAGCAGAGACTGGGCAGTGGGTCAACCGATGCACTTAGGGTCTACCCTCTAGGAGATACTGGGCAGTGGGTCACCCGACGCACTTAGGGTCTACCCTTCAGCGGAGACTGGGCAGTGGGTCACCCGACGACCTCTTAGGGTCTACACTCCAGCGGAGACTGGGCAGTGGGTCACCCGACCTCTTAGGGTCTACCCTCCAGCGGAGACTGGGCAGTGGGTCACCCGACGACCTCTTAGGTTCTACCCTCCAGCAGGGCTGGGCAGTGGGTCGCCCGTCATTTAGTTCTAGGTGTACCCTCCAGCAAGGCTGGGCAGTGGGTCGCCTGTCGACTTATTCCAGGTCTACCCTCCAGCGGGGCTGGGCAGTGGGTCACTTGATGATGTATTAAGGTCTACCCTCTGGCGGGACTGGGCAGTGGGTCACCGGATGATGTATTATGGTTTACCCTCTAGTAGGGATGGGCAGTGGGTCACCTAGTATCTTATTATGGTTTACCCTCTAGTGGGGCTGGGCAGTGGGTCGCCTGATGATGTAATATGGTTTACCCTCCTGCAGGGCTGGGCAGTGGGACACATGTTGGCATTCCTGGATTATTCCTTTCTACTAGGCTAGCCTGTGGCTTTCCTCTATGATTACCGGAGTGGGACCTTTGGTTGTATGGGTCGGTGATGGGATGGCTTTGACTTTGAGGAGACCTTTCGACTGCAGGGCAGTGACGAGGTGTGGTTTGACTTTACCTAGAACTCTCAAGTACGAGGGGAACTTTCTCCACCGAGACGTATTCTTGCGATGCGATGTAAAATCGTGTGGGCAAATCAGTGCCATCCAAAGCGGATAGTGTCGAGGTGTGGTGATTGAGCCCCTTGGATTTCGATTCCGGTAGACGTGCGGGATGTTGGGCATCAATGATGGTTTACTTCTGGGACTGTAGGATACTCGCATTTCTTGGGCTGAGCTACGGGACAGAGATCCCCTTACGGTATTGTTGAGGCTTCTTGGCAGAGCATCTATATGTATATACCTCTTACGAGTACCCACTCATTGAGTTTTGGCTACTCTCCTTCCAGGAGAGGCGAAGACGCACGGGGTATGCCACGTTATTTCCGTGTCTAGATTCTCGTGGTTGGATGAGTCTACTCTCCTGCTATAGGTAGGGAAGACTCTATGAGAAGTTCATCTTCTCACCATTTCCAGCTTCTTGTTTCTGGACGAGTCTACCTTCTTTCCTCTTGTTGGGTTGAGTTTGACTCTCTGGTGTTACTCTTTACTGCACCCTTGGTTGGACTCATTTACTTTCCCTGTTCGCTCTACTGCTCACCCTTCAGTACCTCCTTTGTTGCTCCCTTGAGCCTTCGGGGTATTCTACTGAGTATTTTCATACTCGCCCCTGCTTGGTCTTTGCCCTCACTTGGTGTGCCCTTGCAGACGATGGACAGGTGGAGCGTGGCTTTAGTGGAGTGTAGGATCTTGGGAGCTTGGACCACGTGCAGTGTTCGTGGCCGGGTTTCAGGTGGGAGACCCGTTAGCTGTTTCTTTTTGTTTACTAGTTGCCGGGTTGTGGCACTTTTTGGTTGGGCGCATGTTTTTCCCTTTTTCTTTTAAGCTTGTACATTGTACTGTTTAGAGGTCGATGCACATCTGTGGTTTATATATATAGAAGTTGTCCTTTTTACTCTGCTTGTTCCTCCATTTACTCTGCACTTTTGCATTGAGTGTGCTGTGGGTGTGTGTATAAGTACTTAGGCAAAGGCCTCCCTGAGTTATTGTGCCTTCGGCGCTGGTCGCCAGCCCCTGGAAAATGGAGGCGGGCTTGGGGTAGTTGTGGATCGAGCCCGGGTAGGGTCGGGTCGTGACAAAGTGGTATCAGAGGTGGTTCGTTCCTTGGGACGTTGTGCAGACGTCCCTAAAAGATTAATTGGTTGGGATATTGGGAAACAGTTTTAATGTGTCTTGAGAGCGGCTCTCAGGCCAGGGAGGCTAGTGATGGTGTGGCGGCTAACGTATCCATTCACCAGGACCTTGATAAGCCGCCTGTCGACTCGGCATGCTGAGACAGTTTTTGCAGGGAAATATTTTTGTACATCACATAGGACTGAGTCTTGACTGTCCTTCTTGAGTCAGCTCCCCATCCTTGTTGTTGTTGGTATATACATATATGCTCGTCTGACCGCGACACTCCTTGATAATATTCAGGATGTCTCCGTGAAGACAGCCAGCCAGGATACCAGCTTTGGGTGCGTGACGATGACCCTATGAGCTACGAGGCCACAGTCCAGGGCCCATCATGCAAGCCCCTTTCTTTGGGTGGGCCAGTAGCTGCACCCCCACCTGTTGAGCATCAGGCAGTTTCAGCAGAGCAGGCTGAGCTTGAGCGCAGGTTGAGCGCACTACGTGAGTTCTAGTGGCACAGACTGCTGAGGTTCAGTGGTGATCCAGACCCTCAGGTAGCAGAGGTTTGGCTCGAGGTAGTGGTTAGACTTTTCAGACTTGTGCAGACGCCGTCAGATCAAAGAGTGGCATTGGTAGCCACCCTTTTTTGTGGAGAAGCTCGGCGTTGGTGGAGTTTGGTGACTGAGCTTCTTGACGAGTTGTCACTTTCGTGGGACGACTTTCAGTTTTTGTTTCTAGAGGATTTGTGCCCCTCCTTCTTGCGCTCCATTCGGATTTAGGAGCTCCTGCAGTTTCAGCGGGGAGGGATGACGGTGGCCAAGTACGCGGCTAGTTTTGAAGATCGTGCACGCTTTTACCCAGACTTGGTCCATGACGACAACCTTCGAGCGTGGAAGTGTGAGCAGGGTCTCCACCGAGAGATTCATTCTATCATAGTACCCTTGGGAATTTCCACATATGCCGGGGTGCTAGAGTAGGCTCTGGTGATAGAGGGCTTCCTGTCATGTTCTAGTGTTGGTGGTGGCAGCAAGCACGTTAGAGCTGGGACGTCTGTCGTAGCTAGCATGTGCCAGAAGACAAGACCTTGATGCTGGTGGCTTACTAACAACCAAACTCAGGGGCATGGTCGTACACCACAGTGGCACCAGAGGGCACCAGTACAGCCCAGAGAGGTTCATTGCTATGCTTGTGATGGGCGAGGTCACTTGGCATGAGACTGCCCGACGTGAGTTACTAAGAGCTTCGGGCAGGCCGCAGGCACACCACCACGGCAGAAGCAGCGCCGTGATCAGAGTGGTACCCATATAGGTGGTGCTAGCCGAGGAGCGGGAGGAGCTGGTAATGGGGGATGGCTTTACAAGATCTCCCCATCACAACTAGGCGTTCCATGTCAGGCTCCGGGAGCTGACGGTTGGGACCACGGACAGCCGCGAGCTTTGGATTTCTACGATCCTGCAGAGCCTGAGATGGTGAGAGGTACCCCTTGCGACTCTTATACTTTTTGCAGTAGAATTTTTAGGCTCTTTGTGTGAAAGGCATTTCTCCATGCTCCTTTTTTGATGAGTTACCAAGGTGATGCAGGGCGTCGGGTGTAACCCTGTGTTGGTTAGGAAAAGGGCATGAGACCTTTTCCTTTAGTCAATGGTGTTGACTCTTTCACCTTTTGAGCTTGTAAGAGAGCATCGACTATGGAAACTTGCATGACCAGATATCCTTGGGTGTTTCACAATATGGATATTCCGAAGGAGGGAATCACCGGGCCTTGTTTCAGGTGAGGGCGGTGATTCCAGTCGCGGCGTGCGACGTAGAGTTTCATTTGCGGAGGTGAGCTACCCACGAGAGCCTTCGAGCTGTTTGAGACCATGCAATGGGATGGCGTGGTTCCCTACCGCCTTTCCCTAACCGCATAGTCTGGAATGGGTGCACGACATCGGAAAGGGATGACCTCGCGTGAACAGATAAATCCTTTGGTCTGTGTGCGGAGGCACAGAGCTGTGTGTGGGTTCTTCTGGGTATGGGAAAGCCAGATGTGGGCTTAGTACCCTATTTTTCTCCCTAGTTTTTCTTTTTGGGGACGAAAAGCTTAAAGTAGGGAATTATTTAAGAACCCAGTTTTTTTCTGTGAATGACATTGGAATATTCTTGATGATATTCCAGAGCAGCGCCTTCAGACGGCGTGCGATTCCAAACCCCGGAGTGGCCGAAATAAAATTTTCAGTGCGTTCACACTGGAAATGAAAAATAAATGCGATAACTCATAAAAGGAGTTCTGGATCAGATATCCGAGTGTACGGATGGGTCCGGAATGGGGCGTTTACCCTAGTAATGACATAAAACATGTCGGCACAAGATGTTTGGACCCATCGCTCGCTTTCGGAAGGTTAAACGGATAAATTAATAAATTAATTTATTCGTTTAATGGAGAAATGATAGTATCTCTTAAATGGTGGCTCTTATTGGAAAACTGAGGGCACTGTTGAGTTCAGAGCGTGTCGTTTACCCTAGCAGGGGTATAAGTTTCACGGGCGCGGGCTGTTTGTGAAACATTGCTCCAGGGGTGTTTTCGTTATTTAGCGGCTTCGAACGTTAAATTTTTTTAACTTTTGAATGGGGTCTCGGATTAAAATTCCAAGACCTCCATTGTGCTCGGGAGGTGTTTTTTACCCTAGGGGAGACTTAACCTCGACTGTGTTGAGGGTTTGGGTTCGGGCCGACGGGCGGGTGGTTAAGCGTTTTGTATTTAAACGCTTAACTCACCCCCTCCCTCTTCTTCTTTCCCACCTGGCCAGCTGCAAGAAGGAACTCCTCCCTCTCCTCCTCCAGCCTCGGCGAGGCGACTCCGGTGAGGTGCGGTGATGTCGGCGGATCGACGCGATGCTCCGGGCGAAGCCCAGTGAGGTAGGTGTTTTGGAGCGTTTTAATTCCCGAACCTTATTTCAACCTCACTTATATGCGTCTATTGTTGTTTGATTGTCAAATAAAATCCCTTTAGCACGTATTAGGTTTTATGAGCTATCTGACGCATATTTCGGATTCAGTTTTGGAGTTCGGAGGAACCCGCAATCATTCGCCGAAGATTGCGGGTTTGCGGAGGAGATCTGGGGTGTTCCCGCGGGTAGGCGCGGCGGCCAGCCATGCCAGGCGGCAGCGCGGTGAGACGGGCGGCGGCTTGAGGTGGCTCGGTCGGGCGAGCGGCCAATGGGGGTGGCTGGGCGTGTGAGGGCGACAGCGCGGCTGACTGCGGACGACGGCGAGGCGGGGTCTCGGTGGCTTCAGCGTAGCGTGAAGAGGGAGGGGCCGCGAGGCGTGCGGCCCCGTGCGGCGCGACCGCGACCCGTATGTCACTGGTCGCTGCGTGGAAAGGGACCGGCAATGATGGCCAGTCGGTAGTGATAGGCTGCGGCCAACTGGCCGCAGCAGACCGAACCGGGCCCGCGGCCGGGCTGCAGGCCGGCTGTGGGCGGACCGGCCGGACCGGGCCAGTCCGGCCCAGGGGGGGGGGGGGGGGTTTCCCCTTTGAAATTTCCGACGCCCGTAGTTTTTGCTACGGGCATCTGTTTTGCGTTCCGTCAGCGGCAGCGCGGACCTTACGTCCAGGGGAACGTTTTGAGATGGTTTTGGTAATTTTTAATTCCCGAAACGATGGGTTATGGAGGGGAGACACGTCTTTAAGTGAAATGTCATTTTCTCTAGGAAACTTGTTTTAAGTGGCGCAGACACATCCGACTTCCGTTTTGAGTACTGTCTGCAGCGTTGGAACCCTGGAATCGAGGCGGTAGATTCCATGGTTGTTCCGAGCGTTGAAGACGGGGTTGAGGCGTGGGCCCCACGAACCGTCTTTTGAGCTGCGTGCAACTTTTAGCGACATTCTCACCGGGCGTCCGTTTGGGGCGTGCGAGCAGTCGATTCTAGATGCTTTTCTGAGGGGATTTTAATTGTGCAATCTTCCCGCTCAAATTCAGCACGATGGTGTGGGTCCCCACGAGGGCCGTTTGGGCGTCGACGGTGATTTTCCATCTTTATCACCGAGCGACCATTTTGGACAAGTGAATAGTCCATCTTGTGTGCTTTTTCGAGAGGATCGCAATGGTGAGATCTGTTCATTGAGTTTCGGGACCGGGATGCGGGTCCCACGTGGCACCTCTCATGTGCGGTGTGCCGGAATGCATATTTTTCTCTGGATATCCGTTGCACTCAAGTGAGTAGTGCTTTTGATGTGTTATCCCTAGGGGATCGCAAGGGTGCGATGCGCCCCACTGTTTTCAGGGCCGAGGCTCGGGATCACGGGACGTCGTTCAGGCATGAGGTGGTATTGGTGATTTTTCCATCGGATATCCGTTGGAGGTGAGTAAGTAGTCGATCTCACGTGTTTTCCCGCGAGGATTACAACAGTGTGATCTGTTTGGTTTTGCGGAGCCTCTTGCACGATCATGTGAAAGGTGGAAATGTGAAGGTTCCCCGGGGGTGGTTCTTCTTCTATGGTTGTAGCGGACCCTTGGCGTGTGATCATGTGCACTCCCGTGTGAGTGATATAATGCTGGAATAGATGTGGTTGTCTGTTCCCCAGTCGTTGAGGCGGAAAGTTGGAAATGTTACGTCATGCCTTCGCATTGACGTTGGGTTATGTGTGCACGATATCCCTTGGGCTGGAGACGTGGTATACTTTAGGAGTATACGAGAGCGCTTAGAGGTACATGTGGTTTTTACCTGAGGCGTTTGTGCACTTGGATGGGGTTGACTTGGGCCCACACATTGTGTGGGTCCCATGTGCATGTCATGTTCCACTTTGTATACCTTGACCTCTCGCGATGTAGAGGGTCCCTCTGTGTTCATTGTTTGACGAGAAGGGTGTAGTTTTTCCCCTAGCTTTGTGCTCGTCTGTTTGACCAGCAGGGTTGAGTGGTCTGCCCCTGGATTCATTTTCGATGGATCGGTTAGTAGCGGTGATAGTGGCACCCGGTGATGGAACAGGCGCTGAACCTCTTCTGGGATAGTTGATCTGGAGTTGGGTGGTTTCACAATACCCACTCTGTGTTTGGTTGGCCAGTGTTGTACCCTCTTGTAGAGATCACTAGAGCAGTTCTGAGTTTTACCCTCCAGCGGGGCTGGGCAGTGGGTTACTCATCGACTTCTAGGGTTTACCCTCCAGTAGAGACTGGGCAGTGTTTCACCCAACGCACTTAGGGTCTACCCTCCAGCAAAGACTGGGCAGTGGGTCACCCGACGCACTTAGGGTCTACCCTCTCGTAGAGACTAGGCAGTGGGTCACCCGATGCACTTAGGGTCTACCCTCTAGTGGAGACTGGGCAGTGGGTCACCTGAAAACCTCTTAGGTACTACCCTCCATCGGAGACTGGGCAGTGGGTCACCCGACCTCTTAGGTTCTACCCTCTAGCGGAGACTGGGCAGTGGATCACCCGACGACCTCTTAGGGTCTACCCTCCTACAGGGCTGGGCAGTGGGTCGCCCGTCGTTTAGTTCCAGGTATACTCTCTAGCAAGGCTAGGTAGTGGGTCGCCTGTCGACTTATTCTAGATCTACCCTCCAGTGGGGATGGGCAGTGGGTCGCCTGATGATGTATTAAGGTCTACCCTCCAGTGGGGCTGGGCAGTGGGACGCCAGATGATGTATTATGGTTTACCCTCCAGCAGGGCTGGGCAGTGGGTCACCCAGTATCTTATTATGGTTTATCCTCCAGTGGGGCTGGGCAGTGGGTCTCCTGATAATGTATTATGGTTTACCCTCCAGCAGGGATGGGAAGTGGGTCACCCAATATCTGGTTATGAATTACCCTCCAGTTGGGCTGGGCAGTGGGACACCTGTTGGCCTTCCAGGCTCAGTCCCTTCTACTAGGCTAGCCTGTGGCTTTCCTTCGTGATTACCAGAGCAGGACACTTGGTTGTACGGTTCGGTGATGGGATGTCTTTGACTTTGAGGAGACCTCTCCACTATAGGGTAGTGATGAGGTGTGGTTTGACTTTCCCTAGAACTCTCAAGTATGAGGGGCACTTTCCCCACCGAGACGTGTTCTTGCGATGTGATCTAAAACCGTGCAGGTGAATCAGTGCCGCCCAAAGTGGATAGTGTCAAGGTGTGGTGATTGAGCCCCTTGTATTTCTGTTCAGGGAAGATGTACGGGATGCTGGGCATCGATGATGTTTTACTTCTGGGACTGTAGGCGACTCACTTTTCTTGGGCTGAGCTATGGGATGGGGATCCCCTTACGGTCTTTTTTGGTCTTCTTGGCAGAGAATATATATGTATATACCTTGTATGAGTACCCACTCCTTGGCTTTTGGCTTCTCTCCTTCCAGGAGAGGCAAAGACACGCGGGGTATGCCACGTGCTTTCTGGGTCTAGCTTCTCGTGGTTGGATGAGTCTACTCTCCTGCTATAGGTAGCGAAGACTCGACAAGAATTTCATCTTCTCACCATTTACAGCTTCTTGTGTCTGGACGAGTCTACCTTCTTTCCTTTTGTTGGGTTGAGCTGGACTCTCTGGTGTTACTCTTTACTGCACCCTCAGTTGGACTCCTTTACTTTCCATGTTCTCTCTAATGATCACCCTTCAGTACCTCCTTTGTTGCTCCCTCAAGCTTTCGAGGTATCCTACTGAGTATTTTTATACTCACCCCTGCTTGGGCTTTTCCCTCACTTGGTGTGCCCTTGCAGACAATGGACAGGTGGAGCGTGGCTTTAGTGGAGCGTAGAAGCTTGGGAGCTTGGACCACGTGCGGTTGTCATGGTCGGGTTCCAGGTGGGAGACCTGTTAGCTTTTTCTTTTTGTTTACTAGTTTCCGGGTTGTGGCACTTTTTGTTTGGGCGCTTGTTTTTCCCTTTTTCTTTTATGCTTGTACTTTGTACTGTTTAGAGGTCGATGCACATCTGTGGTTTATAAATATAGCAGTTGTCCTTTTTTACCCTTCTTGTTCTTCCTTTTACTCTGCATGTTTGCATTGAGTGTGCTGCGTGTGTGTGTACAGGTACTTAGGCAAAGGCCTCCCCGAGTTATTGTGCCTTCGGCGTTAGTCGCTATCCCCTAGCCTATAAGGCGGGAATGGGGTAGTTGCGGCTCAAGCCCATGTAGGGTCGGGTCGTGACATGTAGGTTGACCATAGTCAAAGGGTTCATTATTTCATAATATCTAGAATAATAATCAAGATATAATTATCACTTTGATATATAAATTATAATTTTATATCTAACCATGAAAATTGGTCTTGAAAAACACAATACAATTTCTCGTGAGGTGGTAGTCCCCACATACCCATGATAAATGTTTTAACCTTTTATTGGATGTAAAATTAATAAATAAAGTAAAATAAAATCTATCTAGATTCATTATAATGTTATTAAAATAAAAAAAAATCAATACTTTCCTGTAACCATCCATTATTTTTTTTATTGAAGAATAAAGTACATTTTTCATGAAGACATTAGTTAGTACATTTAAAAACGTGACAATTTCATTTTTTATGACTAGAATGGTATGATGATTGATTTGAAATTAATTTTATATAATTATATTTATGTTCTAAATATCACATATATATATTAAATCTAAAATAATTAATAACCCGAAATGGAAGTGTTGAAGAAAAACACAACACTATATGGAGATGAAATGACATAAATACACATATGGAATTATTTCATTATTCCTGGCATGAAGAGGATATGAATATGGTATGTTCCACAAATACATAACATTTCAGTATATTTGAGATGCTTTTAAAAATGTATATTCATGGGTATTAATGATTTTAAAGAGGTATAAGAAGAAATAAAATTAAAATGATCAATTATGACAATTTTCTCTTCTTTAAGGAACATCCTTTAGATCTATCAATAAGGATTTCATTCATGGTATTATAAGAACAAAAAAATGACTAAAATGTGTTTAATAAAGTTAATAATAGGGTTTTTATGGATTGGTTGAGATATGTAGCTCAGGATGTTTGCAAGGAACTATGGAGAGGTGGTTTCCATATATATGATAGAAGATGATATCCTCTTGAATTATATAATGTATTAATAAAAATTATCATCCATGGTAAAAATACCAGAATATGATGTATTTACTATATAATATGTATATATATTTAAATAATCTCAAAAAAAAATTATACAATTGTAGGTGATGTTTTAACCCAAATAAGTTACTTTTATCCTCCCATTAACCATTTGATTAATTACAATGATTAAAATATTTTTACACTAGGGGAAATATGATACTATATAAAGTGACCAATAAATGGAAAATGGTTGAAATTATAGACCCTATCTAGTTCAAATTGTCAATGCTAATTTTTTAAGAGTTTTAAATATTTTAATTAAATATTATTTTACATAAATAATAATAAATTTATATTAGGACTAACATAATTTACATTAATAATATAAATAATGAAATTAAGATATAATTTATGTTTTTATCAGATCAATAATATAATATATCTATCTTTTTTTTGAATACCATATATCATCCAAATAATAATACATTGTATGATCTAAGTTGATTTGATTGATTTTTCTACATCCTAAACCAGTATTAAGTTGCAATTAAATATTTATTTTGGGTAATTATGACATCACAAAAAATTAGAAATAAATTAAAATGAAAATTTTCAATTTAATATTTTAATAAACATTTTTAACCAAATGTAAACTAATAATCGCCCATTAAAAATTCTCTGAGTTATTTAAATAAATAGAGTGAGATTTTGGATTTATTATTTTCTTAAAATAATATTAAATTCCTTGTCCTGTAAAAATAGTACCATATTTTCATATCCATGAATATTATATGGGGCTAGTTAAACTAAAATCATGAAATATAAATTAGGTGTGAATTATATAAATTTGAATATCCTTATCACTCTGTTTTTAAAACTAAATACTTTATTTACTCTTACTATGTTGACATGTATTTCCCACAATTATAACTAAAAATAACCGAAAATAATGTTTAAATACTAAAAACAATATTTGCATGTTGTTTAAATATATAGAATCTGTTTTATGAAATTAATTCCCCTTATATTTCAAAAAATAAATATAAAATAAACCTTCAATATCTAATCAAAGATGGTTTTCCAGATAAATAACTTTTTAAACAAAAATGTTCTTTTATACCAAAATTAATAATAATTTAGATTAAAATGAAATTAATTGGATTTTATTTCACCAATAAGAACAAATGTAATACATAATTTAATTAAAATATTAATGTCTATAAATAATGGAAACTAAATGATAGATTTCTAAAAAATCTATATTCTTCACTATTCACACAAAAATCATCCATTTCAAAAATATTAAAAAAATTCACCATAAGATAGTTTTGAAATTATGATTTTAAAATAATAAATCCATTTTATAAAATTTAAACTTTAAAATTAGTATAAACTAATTACATAATTCAGTCTAAAAAATTATTAAAAATATTTTTCTATAACATTGTTTTTAAAGGATAAAATAAATTTACTAAAAATTGATTTCCAATTTCAAAAGAATTAGTCAATAAATTTGTATTTAGTAATAAAATCATAAATATATATATATGTATATTAAAATCTTTTTCACTCTTATTTATACTGTTCAATTCAAAGGATTTTTTATAATGTTCATATTTAAATAATAATATTTTATTGTCATTAAAGGTTGGTGTTGTGTGTCCTATATTCTATAATTTTTTTTAAAAATGATGGTATTATATTCTACCACCTTATAGAAATTATTTCTGGAAAATACTATATCATGTATAATAACAAGAATTTACATCCATTTTTTATATAAATATCATTTTTTCTAAGAAAAAACATATGATCATGGTTGGGAAAACATTTTAATATATAATTTAATATAATTTTTGCAAAATAATTTCCTTAAAAGGAAACTTAATATTTTATTAAATATAAAAAATGAAATTATATAATGAAAAAGGCTTATCATAAATATAAATTACATCATTTTTGTAGAATATTTATTAAATTACATAAATAATTTCTAATGAAAATTAATAGTTTGATTACCTTAGGAAACATGGAAACATAAACACTGGTCAATAAGTGAGATTTGTCATCTCTCACTACGTTCATCGTAATTAAAACCCATCATAGACATATCATAAATACAACATATCATTATAACCAAGGGAAAAAGAAGCAAATAGTGGGGGAGATTAGATACTCAGTAAGATTAAATAAGGGAGATATGTGAGCATAACATGAACATAATGTTATGTGAGCATCATCATAACATTTTAGAACAATAAACTACATATCAAGGATCATAATAATGAGTGAAGGAATAAATATTTACAATCCATAAGAGACTATTTATAAGGTAATCAAATAACATTATCCATGAGAGCATAAGAAAGGGAATTTTTGGCATACACATAATCATAAAAAACAATGTCTATATTAGTAAAGGAACACTTCTATAACCATAATAGTGGGAACATCCCGTTACTGAACCATGTTAACTCCATGTTCCAACCCTATATTATTGTACTTGTTTCAGTTCCCATTATAGCCCTATTGTATTGAACTGTTTGCACTCCCCATTCCATTCAGATATATCTCACGAGATATAAATCATTACCCAATTCATTGAAGGGAGATATAGGTCCCACCTAACACATAATGACATCAACCATATGTGTGCTGAAATATTATAAAAATTCATCATATCATAACCTATCAAATTAAATTGGTACTATAAATATTTCATAGTGTCCTAACATGTAAGATAGTGGTAGGTCTCAGAATCATTTCATCATATAATGACCCATGAAAAGAAGTGGGTCTGAAAAGAAAATTATAATGTTATTAACATTTCAAGTGAAGAAGATTTCATAAACATAGTTCCTTCAAAACATTGGTAATTCAACTAATGAATTTGAATGGTATTCGTTGATCATAACCCCAATAAGTAACTGGTAACATCAACAGATATCATATTAGATGGAAAATAAATTTTAATGATCTTTCAAAACACTTATTTTGGAAAATATCCCATCTGATTTGTGAAAAACCTTTTAAAACAAAAAACATTTTAATTTTTTTAAATGAAATTAAACAAGAAAAATTATTATGTAATATTTCATGAAATTAATTCCCATGATATTAGAAAATTAGATTTTTGTGTTACACAATAAAACGAAGGTTCCTTCCACACTTGTAGTAAAATCTAGAAGGGAAATATTTTGGAAGATTAAATGAGGAATAATTTAGAATATTCTAAAAAGTAATCAACATATATAAATATATTTAAAAATATTAATTTTTTTTTGAAAACATGGTTTTTATCGAAAATATATTTCTAAACCTTGTGAGAAAGAATGTCGGGTATTTATAAAACATTTTCTTTATTAACATAAGTAAAAAATAATGGAAAATAATATAAATAAATAAAGATATAATGAATATACTAAGTTTAATAAAATACAAGGTATCTATTAAGATGTATAATATGATATATCATTATTATATATATAATAATAATCAATCAAGATAAATCATGAGATTCTAATATAAAATCATTACCACTTCTGTGCAATTGAATCATAAGAACTATGAAATAAATAAAAAGAAATGAAACATAAAATATCATAAGGATGAATAAATTTATGATATTACTTGTAAAATGGGATGTATATATACATCGTTAAATTATATATGAGAATAAAAAATGTATTTTATAATGATGGAAAAATGAGATAAAATTTTGTTACTAATTTGTTATCTTTTTATGTCTAAATCTTATTAAAGTGTGGTCTTATAAGGAATACGTAAATAACTATAATTTTTTTAGAAGAATAGAAAAAAAAATTCATTGGAATTATATTATCCACATAAAATAAATAGGTTGTGAATATGGAGTGCTTCACACATAAGTAAAAAGAGAGACAAAAATCATATCCCTTAAGTCTAAACATCCATATCCCTCGTTTGAACCTCATGTATTATATATATAATTTTTTATATATTTATTTAATAATCATATTAATATATTTATTACCATATTCAATTTTATTATTACATTTTTTACCCGTTTATTAATGAATCCATGTTAGAGTTGTGTTTTGGGTAATAACTGCTTTTTTTCTTGAATGATTTTATTTTTTATATTTTTTTTATTACATTAACCATGATTTTATCATCTTATGAATGATCATTTTTTTATAATTATAATATATTTTCATTAAATATGTATTTATAATTATTTATAAAAAATAAATATTTGAAATTAAATACACCAGTCATGGAGATTGTAGTTTCTACGTATGCATGAACGTTGTATCCATTAACGTATTTGATTGAAAAGACAAAATTATATGATATATTATAATTAAATAATAATTTTATTTCATATAAATCACATGTTTTATTAAATACATCCTTAATACATTTCATGTAAAGTTAAAATTAATCACATCACATCCTGAGGCGCTACTCCATCATCTACAGAAATAATGTTATTGTATGCCCACAAAATGAAAAGCCTGAAGGTATGTGCGATATATAAATTATAGAGTCATAATAACATAATCACAATAATATATATCATATATAAAAAATATTTAAATCAATATTACCTTCCTTGACTTGTGGTAATAGGAAAAATAATGACATCGGTCTGCAAGGCGTCTGTCTGACAGACACAAGTACGATGATTTTGTAATCTATTTAATGGAACTGGAGATGATTTTAGGTCATTACCATCTCTTAAACATCATATTATATTTATGATAATTATTTTACATATAATCATTATATATAAATAATTAAAAGGTTTTTGAGAAATTAAAAACTTGTGAATTTCATTGATGACTGTTACCTCTACTTTGGATATCCTCCATATGATTACAATAAAGAAATTTCTAGGATGGATTTATTCAAAAAATAAGTCCTCTAGGATTCATAGATGGATTTTAAGAGTCAATTGGGGTATTTTATGGCCTAAACAATGATGTATGATTTTCTTAAGAAGATAAGATATGGGGTGGCCTTCTATAAGTGCAGGAGAGGAATCAAAAGGAATTTTTTAAATTATTTATGAACCCTCACATTTTTCACATGGACCAAGATTCCAAAATGGATAAAATTAAATTTTTAAACATTATAAGTATCAAATATTGCTAAAAAATATTTTTTAAAAATTTATAGGTAAATTTGAAAATTATATTCTTTGTTCAACCCGCTGTAAACCCATTTTTACCTTAGCCAGGGTAATTAGTTTTTATTTTATTCACTATTTATTTTTGAAAAATATTATGAAGTCCTTACTTGAAGTTAAAAATTATTCTAATTATAAATATTTAATCCATTTTTCTAAATTACATTCACATAATTGGATGAAATTATTTTAAAATTAATCGACCATATTTGATGAGAAATCACGCTTTCAACGAAAAAATTATCAATGGTCAAAAATTCTATTATAAAAAATTTGAATGTTAATTTTAACCAGTGAACTAAATTATATTAATATATGTATCATTGAAGTAGTTTTATTTAAAAACAAATTAAATTATAATTTTTCATAATAAATAAATTAAAATAAAATAATGTATTCAATTAAAATTTAGTATTTTTCAATATTAATAAAAAATCAATGTTTTTAGAAAAAACTTGAAAATTCACCCTATGATAATTTTTAAATTTTGAATTACAAAATGATATTATTTTACAATATTAGTTTTCTAAAATCAAGAAAAATAAATTTTATTCATTTTTCACAAAGAGTCATTAAAAGTAATTTTTTGATGTGAAAATATTATTTTCAAACTATATATACATGTAAACAAAAATTAGTTATTTATTATAAGTATGATTCCCTAATATAAAAAAATTTATTTAAAAATTCTTGAAAAATATTCATATTACTACATTTTAAGGTTGTGTAATAAATTTTCTCTTTAAATAACTAAATTCATAGTATATAATTATTTTTTTAAAATTCATTGTTGTATGAAACACAGTCTTACCCATTGGTTTGTTTAGTGAATGATTTACACGATATAGTCTTAAACACATGGCATAAATGAAATTTAATTTTTAAAAAAAGTCAATATAGATTGTTGTGTTACATTATACCCCCCCTTAATATGAATTTCTCTTTTGAAATTATTAATTATGATACAAAATAAAATAATTCTTTTATCTCAATATATCAAAAAGTCCCAAAATTGATTTCATAAACTGGTGGTTTCACAATAAAACATTGACCAGGTGACTGTTCTTATTTCATTAAACATTATTTTTATTATAAGTAATAACCCCAAATTATTACTAAAAAGAAATATATTTCCCCAGTTATATGACCTTATATATTCAGTACATGTGTGTGGTCAGGTATGTAATTCTTCAAGACAGAAGAATTTAAAACATTTTGGATATTAGATAGGTTTGCTGGAATTCCAAAGTGATTAGATATTATCCCAATATAATAAATAAGTTCAAATTGATAGAAATACCAAGGGATTATTATTCCTTTATTACCTTAATCTCATAACTTTCTTCAATGGATAAATTATTAGAATCAAATTGTCACTAACTTCAAATTATAGATCACATTAGTAATTTTCTGCCTAATAGTTGTGCCAAATCTGAACTAAATTTATGTTCTTCTGAATGGATCTAACTTTTTATTTCATTTATTTAGTTTTCTTAGATCCCAATAGATTTTTTCCATTACATCATTCCACCATATTGGAGGTCTAAAATTCTTTCCATAAAGATATTCATAAGGTAACATCTATATTCTCAAGTGAATGTTATTTTTCTATAAAAAAAGATTATAGGAATGTGTTGACCAAATAAACATTTAAATTAAAAAAATAAGATCTCCATATATCTTATAGGGTTTTAATTTTTCTTTTACACTGACCATCCATTTGAGGATAATATATAGTTAGGAATCTCAATTCTGTAACATGACTTTGTTGATAAGTTTTAATGAAATTTAATATAATCATCAGATCTAAATAAGATACAATGGACTTTGGTACTCCATACAACATCACTACTTCATTAATTTAGTTCCCACCATGCTGGTCTAGATAAAATTATTATCTGATAGTGATAAATTGTGCTGACTTAAAATAGTGATAATTTACCACACATATTGAAATATATCATTTATTGGATTTGGGGAGTCCAATGAAAAAAATCCATAGTTATGTTTTATTATTTACATTAATGCATTGTAATGAATGAAACATTACCTTAGAAATTTTTATTTATCCTTAACCTATTGACATACCAAGATCCAAGATACAAAATTTTTGATATCACTATTTTTTCCATCCCACCATAATTATTCATTTAAATCTCCATAAATATTTATACTTCCATGATTAATAGATAATTAATAACTATGAACATATCCAAACAAAACCTTCTTAATTGCTGTTATCAAATGAATGAGTAAATGGTTCTTCAATAGTATCATTATATAATGATAAAATTCAAATAATGAATGTTTTATAATATTCTTTTTCTGGTCTATATATCCCTTATGTTCCTATTAAATATTCAGTTTGATAGATTGTAGACATTCAATTGATAAAGATAATAATTTTTTCCACCGATTAGGATTATTAGGTCCATCCATTTCACACGTTGATATTTTGGAACTTTTGGGATCCACATCATGGATATGATAGAATAATCATTTCGAATCAAACCATCATCTACCTTGTTCTATTTCCAATATTGGTAATGTATTAAGAATTCATAATCCATAATCAGCTCTAACCCTCTTTTATGGAACATGTTGAACTCATTTTTTCTGAATTTATAATTTAAAAATAAATGATATATATATATATATCATCCTTACTTTAGTAAAGATAAATCATCTCTATCGTTTATTCAAAAAATATCACATCTACATTTAAAAAATGAGTTGGGTATTTTTTCACATGAATCAACAATTCTCATGAGGTAAAAAAACATAACCATGATGTTCTGTATAAGAACAGCTAACAATAACCTATTGAAGAAATCACAATAGATTACAAACCCTTCTACAGTTGAGGTAACTATATGAAAAGTAACACTAATTAAACAATTATTTTGTTCCTTGAAATTTTCTTCACATTCAACTATCCAGATGAACTATCCTCATTTTTTAGTTAACTTGTCTAATGTATTAGATAATAATGATAAATTATCTTCAATTCATTAACAATATCTAGTTAACCCATGAAAACATCAGATCTCATTACACATGGTTGGATTGGGCGTACATTCAATAGTCTCTATCATTGATGGATTTACTGATATACCCTCTCTTTAGAATATGTGGCCTATAATTTAAACTATTTATCCAAAATTAACACCTTTTAAATGTTTTATAAAGTTAATATTTTAAAATAGTCATTAATAAATTAATTAATTGATCTTTATCATATTTTTTTATAAATAAATATATAAAAATATAATCTATAAATGATACAACAATGTTATCAAGACAATTTTTAATGACTCTATTAATTAAATCCATGAAAATTCTCAGGGGATTAGTTAGACAGAAAGATATCATTATATATTCATATAGTTCATACCTTATATATCTTTTTCTCTTGGGAATATCCTTATTATTGGCCCATAATTGATGATATCTAAAATGAATTTCAATCTTGGAAAAGTATTGAGAACCATGAAAATTATCACTCTAGTAATCATTGTAATGAAGGAGATAATTATTCTAAATTATGATATTGTTTATCTCCAAATAATCAATTTAGTGTCACCTTGATCCATAATTATTTTTCAAAAATATAGTAAGTGAAACCCAAGGAGATGCACTTTTCCGAATGAATCCATTATTATGTTTTTCTTGGTGTTTCTTATTCAATTCAACAAATATAATCAGCTCCATTCTATAGGGAGTCCTTGAAATTTTTGTGGAACTGAGTAAGATTTCATTAGAGAAATGAACTCTATGATTTGGTAGGAGGTAATTAAACTCATCTAGAAAGACATAAAAAAGTCCCAAACAATATGAATAATATGAAAATCTATTTTCTTTTCAACCCTTGATGATAAAGACCCCTTCTAAATTTGAATTAAGACACATACAATTGATTTAATCTCTATCATAATTTCATACATAACATCACATTGATGTAGGATCATAGGTTGTACTAGAATTTAAAATGTATCTAACCTTCTTCAAAAAATTATTTTTTATTTATGTAGATAAATCCATTCCATTCCTATGGTGATATACAATTCTACCAAATAAATAATGAAAATATTTACAGGAAGTATATTCCCACCAACTTCAACCATAGAGGAATCGTAGTCCGGACATGTGGTCATCATTCTATTAAGATTTATTAATACTGATGAAAATTATTATAATTTTTTTTTGGAATATTTATAACTTTATAAATATTCATTATATATGAAATAATGGTTAGATTTAGAGTCATGTAAGACATTTGAAGTTCTAGAGCTGATGTTAAATGTACCTTTCACTATGTCATTGATGCACCCCTCGTTAGAAATGGTGATCGCCTGAGATTTTACATTATAACTTGGATTAAATATTTATTAATTGTATCCTCATCATTAACATGTGGGTTTACGTACATGTTTTCATAATGACCATTATCCTAACACTTAATGAACATAGTTTTTGGAGGTGCATTTTGTGTAATTTTTATATCAACTCTAATCCTTAGCTGTCTTCTTCTCATCACATCCTTAATCAATTTCTGTATGACCTTACCATCCATATAAAAATTATTTACTAGTACCCATTAGGAAATTTCCTTTATTATTTTTCACACACACAATGAATAATGGGATGATTGTCTAGAAATCACTATGATTCATATATTTTTCATTTATCTCTATCTTCCATTTCTTATCAGAACCATGAGATTGACAAATAACTCAAAAATCCATTTCCATATTTATTTCAAATCAATTAATCCCTTCATATATATTAAAGAATCATATAGAAGACTCCATAAAGACTTGGTTTTATGCCAGTGTATAATGAATAAACCCTGCATTAATATTGGATTAAAATACTAGACACATACCTTGTAAGACATATACAATTTTCCTCATATGTACCAATAGATTCATCAAAAAATTTCCTTATCTCATGGAACTATTTATGCATATTTTTATGAAGACAATGTGGAATTTAATTATTGAATACTATTTTCATGAACTCATCCCTATCCAAGGATTCAATTTTGTCATGTTTCCTCCAATTCTTTATAGGATTCCACCATTGATCTGCTTCACATACCAAATGATAAATAGAAAAATGGATTTTTTATATTTCGAGCAATTGAAAATAGAAAATATCTTTTCACTAGTATTGATCAGTTTTTCTAAAAATAACATACCATTAGATCCATATAATGTAGTTAGGAATTTCATCATAAAGTACTGAATGGAATTTTGTATCCTCATTTGTTCATTTAGAGATCCAATACGATTCTTAGCTTGAGAATATTATATGAATAAGGAAATGAATTTTTCCATTCCAAATCTGATAAAATTTATATTCAAAAGAGGACAATAATTTCATTTTTTTCACACTCATCAATAATGAGTTTCCATTGGGATTTATCCATTGAATAAAACAAAAAATAACATTGAACAATAATCATTGTAGGGAACCACATAATCATGATAATATATTATAGGATGTCTAAATTATGAAACCATCTTTAATATATGAAAAATTATGTCTTTAGTATATTATTCATATCCAACTTATATTTAAATCCTTCATGATGTTTTGTAAAGAGTTTGTGAATTTTCTAATTATATCCCTTGAGCTTTTAAAACAAGGAGTGTGCCAATCCCCATTGTCGTTCATGAGTTCCTATTCATGTATAGATCATTATAAGGTTTTCAATTTTTTAACCCAAATAATATCTAAGCCAAATCCACACCAAAATTTAGTATTTAGGTAGGGTTGTATTTCTAAGAAACCACTCTCTCTATACTTTACCAAAATACTAGAACATTTCAATATATTTTGACCCATCTATAGAGTTATCTTAATATATGTCCTTGTGGATATTAGTAACGTTTTTTATCCAAGTTTCCAAAGGATAACTAAAAATTATCATTATTACTTAATATAATGACCTTGTATTCTTATACATATAAGTTACATCATTTTTAAATGAATATAGTATTAAATTACATAAATACATTCTTAAGAATCATAAAATATTAGTGAATTTGGAAACATGGAAACATGAAACCGAGTTTATAAGGAAACTATTCCATATCCTTATGTTATTCATAACTATAATCATTACTATAAATATCATAGATTTTTTATTTATTCATTTCCTTATGAGAGGTAACATGTGAAAGGGTGAGATCATATGGTTATAAAGGATAAGAATGGGATATACTTGATCATAACATGGACATAAGGGTAAAATAAAATGAGCATAAAATTTGGAAAACATATTATCCATATCAAGGATCATAATCACAAGTCATGGAATATGGATTGGAATTTTATAAGAGATTATTCCTAATTGAATTATATACCATGATCCATGGGATCATAAGAAATCGAAATTTTGGGAATCACATAAGAAAAGAAAATCATTTCTGTTACTTTCAAGGATCAAAAACATGACCATCCTAGAAGACAACATCCTTCATTAATTCTAGTTCACTCCATGTTTTTTAATTTTATTACATAACTAGGTTCACTTCTCACTACAAACCTATCTAAATAAACTGATTTCACTCCCAATTATAGTCTTTTCTATCTCATGAGATATAAATCTTTTCCCAATTCATAAGAGGGAGATATAGGTCCCACCCATCACATAATAAAATTATAAATATGTGTATCATAATATCTTCACCATTCATCATAGAAAAAATAATGAAATGAAATTAATATCCTAAAAATTTCAACATATCATAACCTATTGAAAAGAGACAGGTTTCACAAACATTTCAACATCATATAACCTTCTGAAATAAGCAGGTTCCATATGAGTTTTACCATTGTTTAACCAAGGAAGTGAAATATATTTCATTAAAATCATTACATAAATACATAAACAATTTAGAGAAATTATATGAATGTTGTTATTGGGTTATATACCCAATAAGAAATAGAAAATACTAACATATTTTATCTATGATGGAAAATAATTTTTAAAGATCAAATAAAACATTTCTAGAGGGAACAAATATTTCTAATTAGGACATATATTTTTAAAACATAAAAAAAGTTTTAATTTAATTTTCCCCAAATAAATATAAATGAATCATTGAAGTAATGATTTGTTACGATGTCACAAAATTTCATTCATGTCATTAACATTAAAATGATGGTTCCTTTCACATTTTCTATAAAATCCATATATATATATTTTTGAAATTGAAATAAAGTACACATAAAATAATTTTGAAAAAAGAAATAAATGGATAAAAATTTTATTAATTAATGATAGGATAGTTACAAAAAAATCAAAACAGAATAAAAAATCAAGGTTAAGAATGAAAACATATTTTTGACAGAATATAAAATAAATTCAGGTGTTCTAAAAAACATTCCATTAATATTCATAAGTTAAAAAAATAAAAAAAGGTAATATAACATGTATTTATCATGAATAAATACATTATATTGAATTTAATGATAATTAATGAGAGGTCAGACATGATATTTCATCATTTGATACAAAATTGTAATCAATCCAGATAAATGTGATATGACAATAGCATAAAATATTTACCACTTGGATTATATTGAATCATAAGCCCTATGAAATAAATAAGAAGAAATAAAATATAAAAAATAACTATAATCAATAAATTCATGATGTTACATTTCAATGTGGTTTTATATACACCTCGTGAAAGTGAAAAGTTTCATAACATTACATATATCTCAAAGAAGGCAAATTGAGAATCAATACCTTACTGATTTGTTAATTTTTTAATTGTAAAACCCCCAATAGAGTGATCCTATAAAGGATATGTAAATCCAAATTATTTTAATTATAATAGTAAATAAAAAATCATGGTTATTATATAAACCTAAAAAATAGGTTTTGAATATATAATTTTTCTCACCGATGAAAAAAGTGAGGAGGAAATCTATTACATGAAGTCATAAATTCAATCATACTAATTAAATACTATTTTATAATAAATATTATCTTATTATAAATAGATACTAAAATCATATTCATATATATCATGCCAAATATTATTTTCTTATTACTTTTATCACGTGTTTATTAATGATTCCATGTGAATGGTTTGTTTTGGGTAATAAATGATTTGTCTTACATAAATGTTTTGATTTTTTATATTATTTATTATATTACTTTAGTCATCATTTAGTAATCTAAAAATGTATAAGGATGATATAAGTATAATATATATTTATTAAATATGTTTTTATTTTATTTTATAATATATATAAACTAAAAGTCAAATACATCATTCCTGGTGACAATATATCATATGTAATCATGATTATTGATCCCATTTTCTTATCAAATTGAATGAAAGATAATTATATAACATATTATCATTATATAATCCTTCATATTTTTTAAATATCACATTTATTTAATCATTACTTAATACATTCCTTAAAATGAGTTAATGAATCACATCATTTTGTAAGGTGTTAGACTTTCATACAAACGAATGACATTATCATATTCCCACAAAATTGAAGTATGAAGGTATTTGTGGTATAAAAATTCAAGAATCACAAGAAAATAATAAAAATAATAAAAATAATATATTTTGAAATTAAAACCATGATTATAATTATCCTTGATATATGATAATGGAAAATATAACGATATCGATACATGAGATGGCAGTCCGTTGTATACATGAATAATGATTTCGTAACTCATTTAATGAAAATAAAGATGATTTTATGTCATTAAATTATAAAAAAATTCCCAATATATAGAATATAATCATTTTATTATGTAATCATGACTAATAATCAAATGGGTTTGAGAAAAAAACAAAAGAAAAATTTATTTTTGTGAAAGATGCCTCTTCTTTCGGTATCCTCCTTAGGTTTTTACTAAAATCCTTCCACGGATGGATTTCATCCCAATAATAATATTACAAGAAAAGGTTACAGTAGTATAGAGTTTATATTGGATGGTATAATCTTATCCTGAGAAATTTAATGCCGTGAAGATAGGAGATGGTGTTTCCTTTTATATGTGTGGGATAGGACACACTTGTCATGTTTGAATAGAGTTTTGGGATGCCATAGTTTTTTCATCGAAAAAGTGTTTAAAATAGAGAAATTATAAATTAATAAAATATAATTTTTAAATATGGACATAAATATTTTTGAAGTTTTTATCATTAAATTTTACACTTCACTTATTATTTTAAACCCTAGTAAACAAATTTTTACTCTAAGCATGATAATTAATTTTTTAAACATTAAATATTCATTTTGGTAAAAAATTTATGTTTTTATTATATGAAATTATAATTCATGATGATTATTAATATGAAATTTATTTTTTCAAATTTCATTCACATCTTTGTAAAACATAATTTAAAAATTAATCCCATAGATGTGATGAGAAAGCTAGTATTTAATGTGAAAATGATCAAAACATTATCATGTTTTTATTTCCAATTTTAATGTGAAATTAATTATAATCTCATAAATGTGATTAATATAAGTATAAATAAACTAATTTTACATTAAATAAAATTTAAAATATAAATTACCTTTATTAAAAAATTAAACACAATGGCAGTCTTCAATTAAAATTATGTATTTTTAACCATTCATCCAAAAATGAAACTTTTCTAATACAGACTAAAAATTAACCCTATGATAATTTTGACAATATGAATTCAATAATTATTTATATTTTATAAAATAAAATTTATAATTTTTTCTATGTTAAATTTTATTATTTTTCAAAAAAATACATAAAAATATGTTTTCATAGAAAATAGTCTTTTCAAAATAAAAAGACTTTACAAAAAATTATATATTTTTTATTAATATATTTTCATTATAATAAATTACTATATTTTAGAATTGGTTATTACTCCAAATATTTCTATTTTTAACATCTATATTCGATTTTATGGGTTTAAATAACTATATTAATTAAATAATATTATTTTTTTTAAACTCATTGTCTTTTATAATGAAAGCTAAGATAGTGTTTCTTGTAGTGAAAAATTAACATGGTATAGAACAAAATGATATCCATAATAGAATTTTAATTTTTTTTCAAAATGTAATGTTCTTAAAAACATAGGGTTTACATATCGTATGGTCACCTACAATAACAAATTATTGGTTCTCTAAATAGGGGAACATTAGCAATAAGTGAAAATTAAAAAATGAAGCAGAAATGAAATATCAAAATAATGATGGATAGTAATAGAGAACACATATCACTAGAATGTGATTTATTGTAATTCCCCGACCCCATTTAACCAGATTCGGTGCATTATTACATTATATTGGGATGATAACAAAAGATAAAGTCTTGAATGACCGATTAGTTTAGTAGCCTTCAAAATACTAGATACATTCATAAGGTTTACATTACAACATAAAATGAAAAACTACAAAAACATTGTTTCCATAGACCACACTCATATTCCCTCAAACTATCCTAGCAGGTTAGTCATAAAATAATTCTTTACATCTAGGGGAAAATAAAACATGGAAATGGGTGAGCTCAGATGCTCCATAAGGAGAGAAATATAGCAAAAAACATTCATAAATAAGCATAAACATTTAAGGAAATGTATAAGACTAAAAGAAAATCCTTTTAAACTTGAACTTATACATAATATGGAAAAGATAAAATCAAATAATTCTATTTACATACTCACATGGATATTCTACTAGTTGAATGATCTCATTTTATATCAATAACCACTTTCATAATGATGGAACACATAATGAAATACATTCATAACCACATAGTCAAGGCCTTGTGCCAGGACTAAAAATAATATTTTTTCAAGGCCTTGTGCCAAGATAGTAGTTTGTCTCATGATACCTACTGATGCATCGATGAACTACAGTGGGTTCCACCCGTCACTTACTATGTCCAAAGAATTCCTCATATGAAAATGTTTAAACATTACATAAACAATCGTAATAAAAGGAGCATACGAAATATCAATACTTTATCCATAAAACAAGAATGGTATAAAAATAACACTTCCAAAATCAAACATGTCACAAAACATTCAATAAAATATATAATTTTTTATCATAATAAATTCACTTCAAATAAGCTTAAAATTCATCAACGGACGTTGACATAGATGAAGTCAAAACGTTTTTTATAGGAATATCTCTTTCCATTTTGAAGCCATTTAAAAGTCACCTAATTATAAATGAAAACATTTATATTCGAAAATATTAATATAATCTTGTAAGGGAAGCTTCGACAACATTATAATGGTGGAAAATAGCCACACCCGCCATATAAGTTAAAAAAAGACATTCTTACCTTAATTTTGTCGAAAAGGGTAAAAAGGAATTTGTTTGGAAAACGAAGGAATGATTCATTTATAAAAATCGTATAAAAAGTAAAACCAGGGTATAAATGACTTTAACCCATAGTCTATAAAATATTAAGAATGTTTTGAAATATATTTTTAAGAAACATGGATGTGGATGATAAAGAAGTCCCAGTAGATACTTACGTAAAACAACCTCGGATAATAAGGTTATTGTGAAATTAACCCTTACCTAGTAATTTTCCTTGATTGAGGGTAGTTTATCCTCATTTATAATGGTGAAATAATTGTGATTAAATTATACAAGAAACATATACATTAATTTTTTATCATATTTGATCTTTAAACATTGCTTTGTTAATAATATCTTAATATTATCGTTGTTTCGTGTGTTAATGGATTCGTTTTCCTTTATATTATTTATAATTTGAATCATATTTGTTATGTATGGGATGTATCTTATTTATATACAGAATTATATCAAGTCTTTAAAAATTATTCTTAATCATATAATGGAAATTAGTCTTGAATGGGTACGACGAGGAATGAATCTCATCACGTTTGTGAAGATGATAATCCGTATGTACAAACGAGTGACAATATCATTATTTTGATATTAAAATAATATATAATTAGATGGTATATCATATATAAATAATAATTATCATGTTATATTTATTATTTACATCAATTACACATCATTATTATACCCATCGAAATAATAATGTATTGAATAACAATTACACCAATATGTGGAGACGGTAAGCCATACGTATGCACGTATGGTGACATGTCATTCAAAGGATAGATAGAATAATGAATTCGGTTGTACCATATTTATAATAACATCACATTATATATATGATACTGGAGTTATTATTTGTAATGGAAACAACAAATAAAATTGAAGTGGAAGAAAAAGGAACATGAAAGAGGTGATGGAATATTTACCTCTTCTCCAGGTTCTTCCTTTTGATTTGATCAAAAGGGAACATTAGGGTGGCTTTCTAAATAAAGGAAGGAATCTAGGATGAAGGGAGGATATTTGAGAGGGTATTTGGGTAGAGTCTTTCCGAGCCAAATGGTTTTGAAGGTGTGAATTAGTGAGAAGGGGGAGTGCTCTTTTATAAGAGGGGTGAGAGGCAGCTTAGGAAAAGCTAGAAATATTATTTTATTATAAAATAGTTTTCGGTTTCTAATGGTTCCAAAATGGATAATTTAAAGGATAAGGTGGTTATGGGTCGAAAACCACTCAACCAATAGGTTTTAGATAGGTTTGGGTCACAATATCAGCCTTATATTTTAGATTTAACTCTTAGCTAAATAGTTTGTCATTTACCATGTATCTTTGTATTTTTATATTTTATGGTTACCAAACATACTATATACTTCCAAGAGAACCGAAAATGGGTCATTAATGATACACCTATCATTATATAAGTCTTTTGTCTGAACATTAAATTTTTAGGAATAGAATTTCACTTAATAATATAATATTTGTTCTAAAAACGCTTTTATGTCAATTTTGACAATATTTGGTATTTTGTTTGTTCTAAATTCACAACAGCATTATTACATCTAAAAAAAATCATATCACCAACCCTAATATGTAATATTAACCTAGAAAATTAGTTTAATTCATAAAAATCCACAAATTACATTTATTTGGATATTTCCAATATCAAATATTTTAAAATTCCATTAATTAAGTAATTATTGCATCATCATTGTTTTATAATTAAATTATATTATTTAATGCATAAAAAATATAAATAAAATACCATTATGTAAGAAATAATTTTATATTTATAATGAATATTTATAGTCTAATTTATCTTATGTATAACCCTATATTAAATTTTTTTTAGTTATTAAACTTTGATTTTAACCCTTTTAACAATTCTTTGAATTAAATAATAATAAATGTCCTAATTTAAACCAAGTGGGCCAAAAAGGATAATATTTTATTCATAGGTTGTTTTTGGTATAATTATACATATTCAATAGAATTTGTAAATGTGTTAGGGTAATAATAATATCATTTTTACCCTTAATTACCCTATTTACTTTTAACCGTGGTAAATATAAGTAAAAAGATACTATTCACAAAAAATTATTTTCATCTTATTAAACCAAATATTTCATACTTATATCAATAGTGTCTCTAGGTTTTTTTAAATTCCACTCACAGAAGTGTTAAAAATATGTTTTATGTGAATTTTCAAATTCTTCTAGGAGGTGGGTAAAAGACGGTAAAAAGTTCAATAATATTGTTATATATCTAAAATTATTATAAACTAACTCCAATGAATTACACTGAACTTATATAGGTATTATGTATCTATTTTTACCTAAAATAGGTTTGAATAAAATAAATAATTTTTTTATATAAAAATCTGGTTTTAAACTATAACTCAATGTTTTTAACAATTCATCAAAAATTGAAATTTTTCAGAAAAATACCAAAAATTCACCATAAGATAGTTTCGATATTCCGAATCAAAAAATGAAGTCCATTTTGAATGAAAAAATTTATATAATTTCAAAAGGTGGGTATTAATATTAATAATGGCTAGTTTGACTGGTTGTTGTATGTTGGAACTCGATGTTGCGTACAATACACGCTACTGTATTATTCAAAGAGAAGCGTATTGTGGAAGCTTGGGGTGTTACATTCTCCACTACTTCAAATAATTTCTTTCTCGAAATTTGTCGAATATTACTACATAAAAAGACTCAGGTGGTTCTTAATCATAAGTTCCTTGGGTTTCCTCATTTCCTCTTATATCTTACGATTTCTCCATAGAACTTTTACCAGACAAGTTGTCTGGTTTCTTAGCACATGTTCTCTTGTATCAAGAATATTGACATGCTCTTCAAAATAAGATAGATCGGGTTCCAGTTCAAATTCTTCATAGGTAAGTACCTGCGTTGGGTCAGGCATGTATTTTCTCAACAATGATACGTGGAACACATCATGGACTTTGGAGAGACTCTGCGGCATTGTCAAACGGTAAGCTACAACCCCAATTCGTTCATGAATTTTTAATGGTTCGATGTACCTAGGTCTCAATTTTCCCTTCTTATCGAAACATATAACACCCTTCCAGGGAGATACCTTTATGAAAACATGATCTCCTTCCTATAATTCCAAATCATTCCTTAGGTTATCTTAATAGCTCTTCTTCCTACATTGAGCCGCTTTAATTTGGTTTTAGATTACCTTCACCTTTTCCATCGTTTCCTCGACCGGTTCTAGGCCTACGAGTTTTCTTTCACCAACATCATCCCAACAACTTAGTGTGTGACATCTCTTTCTATATAATTCTTGATATGGTGCCATCTTAATAATTGAATGGAAGCTATTGTTATAGGAAAATTCTACCATAGGTAAATATTGATCCTACATACCTTGACAGTCATGTGAGAATTATCTCAACATGTCTTCTAAGGTTTGAATAGTCTTTTTTGATTGTCCATCAATTTGGGGGTGGTAGGAAGTGCTCAAACGAAGTTCAGTATCCAGGGCTTTCTAAAGACTTTTCTAGAATCTTGATGTGAAATGGGGATCACGATCATAAACAATCGATAGTGCTACTCCATGAAGTCTCACAACTTCATTAATATGTAGTCTTCCCAATCATTCAAGTGGTAAATCTTCTCTTATAGAAAAAAATGTGTTGACTTGGTAAGATGATCAACAATGATCGATATTGCATCTTTTAATCTAAGAGTGTTTGGTAGTCCCATGAGAAATTCCATCATAATATTATCCCATTTCCACTCAGGTTTGGGAAGATATTTCAAGACTCCTCTAGGTTGTTTCTTTCCAGCTCTCACATGTAGACAAACCATACATCTTGACACAAAATCAGCAATATCTCTCTTCATTTTGTCCCACCAAAAAGGATCCTTCAAATATCTATACAATTTGATGCTCCCAAGGTGTGTAGAGAAATCGGTGCTATGATCATCATCTAATAATTCCCTTTTTAGATCAGGTATATCAGGAACAAAAAGTCTCTTCCCAAATTTAAAAATTCCATCTCTATACACAAAGTCACTCAATCTCCCATCATTCATAGCTTTAACCTTTTATTGAAACTCTTCATCACCAGTCTGAGAACTCTTTATCCTTTTTAATAAATATGGTTTGGAAACAATTTGAAAAAGTTATGATGTTTCACCTTCCAGGGTGATTCCCATGTCCATCTTTACTAGATCCATATATATAGGATCCTTTTCAACTCTCATCATTTTCAAAACTCCCTGATCCATTATACTCAAATAATCTTCCACCATATTTTCCTTCCCCATGAGGTAATGTATTGTGAAATCATAACCCATGTGTAGTTCAATCCATATCCTTTGCCTCATGTTGAGTTCTTTAAGTGATAAAATATATATTAAACTACTGTGATCAATATAAATATCACATTTTTACCATAAAGATAGTGTCTCCAAATCTTCAAAGAAAATATTACAGCTGCTAACTCAAGATCATGAGTAGGATAGTTTTTCTCTTGAATTTTTAGCTGTCGTGATACATATGCAATAAATCTATCATTCTGCATAAGGACACAACCAATTCCTTTCTTTGAAGCATCACTATAAATAACAAACCCATCATTACCTGATGGTAGAGTCAATATAATAGCATTGACTAATCTTATCTTTATTTCTTCAAAACATTCTTCACACTCTTTTGTCCAAACAAATTTCACCCCTTTACATGTGAGCTTGGATAATGGGTTAGACAATCAGGCAATATTCTGGATGAAACGTCGATACTAACCTGCTAAGCCAATAAAATTGCGTACCTCAATTATACTTGTCGGTGCTGTCCATTCTTGGATCACTCTTGTCTTAGAAGGATCAGTGTAGATTCCATCCTTGGAGACAATATGGACAAGAAAATAAATATCCTAAAGCCATAATTCACAATTTCTAAACTTCCCATATAATTCATCTCTTCTAAGAGTCTTTAAGATAATGCGCAAGTAATTCTCAAGATCATCATTTCTTTTGGAGTATACCAAGATATCATAAATAAATAACACTAAAAAATCATCGAGATATTCCTTGAAAAATATATTTATTAGATCCATGAAGACATAGTTTTCATTAGTCAATCTAAAAGGCATTACTATAAAATCGTAATGCATGTACCTGGTTCGAAATGCTATCTTCGGAATGTCATCCTTCTTCAAACACAACTGATGATATCAAGATTGAAGTTGAATATTTTCTCCATGAATTTGGTCTAATAAATCATCAATGAGAGGTAAGAGATAGTTGTTTTTTCATTATAGCATTGATCTCATTGTAGTTAATATAAAACCTCATAGATCCATTTTTCTTCTTAAAAAAAGGACAGGGGCTCCCCATGGAGAAACACTAGGGAGAATAAATCACTTATTACTCAATTCCTCTACTTGTTACTTTAATTCCACTAATTCCACAGTGGCCATTCTATAAGGGGTCTTTGATATGGTCCTTGAACCAGGAGTTAAATCAATGGAAAACTCAATTTCTCGTTATGGAGGATGTCCATGAAAATCTTCTGGAAACACATCAACGTATTCTTTCAAAATAGGTATATCCTCAATTTGTACATTCCTTTCCTCACCCATAGTTATTTCATTATATTCCTCCCCAATAATTGAATTTAGTTGAGATACTGGGGGTGAATCTTGATAAGAATCAAGTGGTGACTATTCTTCTATAAAGACAAGGAGTTCTTTATCATCATCATCAAAAATCGTAACCTCCTTCTTCTTACAATATATTTTTTCCTCATGGTACGATATAAAATTCATACTGAGGATTATATCAAATTCAATCATGGGTATGATGATGAGATCAGTAGATAAAGAACATTTATTTGCATTAATGGGGACTGATGCACAAAACATTGTTGACAATGATAATTCCCTTAAGATATTTGACCTAAAATTACTTTGTTATATAAAATTGTAAATATATAATTTTCTTATTAAACTGGGTTGATATGAAAAAATGTTATGATCGAGAATCAAATAATGCATTTTCTAAACTTGAGGAAACCATTAAATTACCTGCCACTACGTCTTTCGGAGCTTCAGCCTCAGCAGTAGTGATAGTATAAGCTTGTCCTTGATCCCTTGGCCTTTTTTGAGGTAAGTTACCCTAACGCTTAGGACATTTATTCGCATAATTCCGCCTTTCAATACAATTGTAGCATTCAACATCGACAACCTATTTCTCCCTCTTGCAATCACGAGCTTGGTGGCCTTTTTCACCACACTTGTGATAGACTCCCATTCCCTTCAGGCAAGTACCATGGTGTTTCTTCCCACATTTACTACAAGAGGGATATTCATATTTTCCCTTCTTCCCCTTGTTTCTATTTCTTTAGTGTTCAATAGATCTCTTCTTCTCTTTCTTTTCTTTAAAGTCGTAAGACTTAGAGAATTTTTTTCTGTCTTGATAGAAAAACAGACAATATCTTTTTACGACGAGAAGGATTGTGAGACTAATGCTCGATGGAGAAATGATTTTAACCCATATAAGAAACGATCAATCTCACTTCTTGGGTTATGTATATAATTTCCAGAATGCCTCTCTAACCTTGTAAAGTTAGCTTCATACTTTGCAAAATTCTTATCCTCCTTTTTCCTCAGACTCAGAAATTTTCTTTCTATATTTGCTCGATGGTCACGAGGAAATTATTTTTCTAAGAAAATCTCTTTAAACTCTCTACATTCCATATTTGATACTTTTTCATCTTCCATTGTGTTTTGAATCAATGACCACAATTGATCAGCATCACTAGTGAGGTGGTAAACTTCCATGAAAACTTTTTCCCGTTCATTATACCCCATGGCATCGAATATTTTCTCTAAGGAATATATCCATTTCTCAGATATTAATGTAGTTTTACTCCCATTAAACATAGGTGGTTGTTTCCTAATGAAGCGTTCTAACATTGATCCTCCATGCTGGGGATCAGGGTGCTCTATATGGGTAAGGTTATTATTCATATCCTGAGTGAGTTGTCCCAATATAGTGATAAGATGATCAGCACTTGTTGTATCACCAGATCCACTATAATTATCTTGAGGAGTAGGGAAATCACTACATGGAGTGCTTTCATTTATACAGTTTCCATTCCCTCCACTAGGCGCCATTTCTAAACAATGGCATAAAATAGATTAGTTTATAAATGGAAATACATAATTCCAACCTTGTAAAACACTTATAATAAATTGAACAGTTTATAGATATAATCCATAATCATAAAAAATGTATTCATTGAGGAAGTATATACTCATAAAACATTTATAATGGTTTGTAAAGAAAATGGTAATTATCATAAGAATATCCACTGGGAGTGTCGTATCCAAGAGTGTAGCAAGGCCCATTTTCGTGCACCAGTTCCCGTTCGAGTCTAGCTCAAAGAGGTGTTTTCAGGTTTTACCTCAAGGTACATCTGTGGTAGAGCCGCCTCTACCTTCTCGTATCTAGACAGGTATGTATTGCTTGGAAAACTAAAAAAATCTCTACAATACCAAAATTATAGGAAGTTTTTATATATTATTCCTCAAAGTCTATCTTAGGGAAATGTTATCTAATTAGACTTTATCTAAATATAGATTCCAAGGTTTGTACTAAACTTCCTCTGATTCCAACTGTAACGCCCTGAACCTAGTTACACAGAGTCATTGCATTATTACATAACTTTTTCATGATCACAAAATATGAAGTCTCAAAATACTAATTAGTTTAGTAGCCTTAGAAATACGAGATACTTTGATAAGGTGTATATTACATCATAAAATGAAATACTACAACAACATTGTTTCCATTGACCACACTCATATCCCCTCAGACTATCCCTGTAGTTCCGTCATTAAATACTTCTTCGCATCCTGGGAAAAATAAAACATAGAAAGGGGTGATCTCATATTCTCAGTATGGATAAAAATATAGCGGAAAACATTCATAAGTAAGCATAAACATTTAAGGAAATGTATTAGACTGAAACAAAAGCCTTTTAAACTTGAACTTCTGCATAATATAGAATAGATAAAATCAATTAATTCCCTTTACATACTCACATGGATATTCTACTTGTCGAATAATCACATGCAATATCAATAACCACTTTCATAATGATGGAATGCATAATGCCAGACTTTCATAACCACATATTCAAGGCCTTGTTCCATGATTACAAATATGATTTGGCCAAGGTCTTGTGAGAAGTCACTAGTTTGTCTCATGAGACCTACCTATGCATCGAGGAGCTATATCGGGCTCCACCCATCACTTACTAAGTCCAATGCATTCCTCATATGAAAATTTTTAAACATAACATAAACATTCGTATTAAAACTAGCCTACAAAATGTCAATACTTTATCCATAAAACATGAATGGTATAAAAATATCACATCCACAGTCAAACATATCACAAAAAATTCAATACAATATAGAATATTTTTATTATAAAAAATCAACTTCAAATAAGCTTAAAATTCATCAAAGGTTGTTGACATAGATGAAATCAAAACCTTTTTAGAGAAATATCACTTTCTATTTTGAAATCATTTAAAAGTCATGTAATTATAAAAGAAAACATTTATATTCGAAAATATTCTTGTAATATTGTAATGGAATCTTTGATGATTTTATAACGGCGGAAAATAGCCGCACCCACTGTATAAGTTAAAAAAAGTCATTCTTACCTTAATTTTGCCGAAAAGGTTAAAATGGACATTCTTCGGTAAATTACGGAAAGATTCCATTATAAACATTTTATAATAAGTCAAAAAAACATATAAATAACTTTAACCCATATTATAATAAATAATTAGAATTTTTTAAATATATTTTTAAGAAACATGGATGTGGATGATAAAGAGGTCCCAGTATATACTTATGTAAAACAACCTCGGATAATAAAGAGATTGTGAAATTAACCCATACCTTGTACATTTACTTGGTCAAGGGTAGGTTGAAATCCTCTATAATGGTGAAATAATTGTTATTAAATTATAGAAGAATCATATACATTAATATGATATCATATATGATCTTTTATTATAGCTTTGTTAATAATATCATAGTCTTATCATTGTTTCAGGTGTTAACAGATTCGTTTTCGTTTATATTCTTTGTTATGTGAGTCATATTTGTTATGGATGGGATGTATATTATTCACATACAGAATGATATCAAGGATTTAAAGATTATTTTTAATTATCTAATGGAAATGATTCTTGAATGGGTACGATGGGGAAGGAATCTCATCGCGTTCGTGGAGACGGTAATCCGTACGTACGCACGAGTGACAATATCATTATTTTGATATTAAAATAATATATAATTGGATGGTATATCATATTTACAGAATCATTATCATGTTTTATTTATTATTTACATCAATTACATATCATTATTATACCCATCCAAATAATAATCTATTGAATAATAATTACACCACGACATGGAGAAGCTAAGCCGTACGTACGCACGTATGGTGACATATCATGCAAGGGATGAATAGAATAATGAATTTGGTTGTACCATATTTATCATAAAATTAAATTATATATAATATAGTGGAGTTATTCTTTTATAATGGAAAAAACAATGAAAAAGTAAGTGGAAGAAGAAATGCACATGAAAGTGGTGATTGAATATTTACCTCTTCTTCGGGTTCTTCCTTTTGATTTTATCAAAAGGGCTCCAGAGGATGGATTTCGGACTAAAGTAAGTCCCCTAGAATTAATGTAGGATAGTTGAGAGGGTATTTTGGCAGAGGTTTTCCGAGACAAATGAATTTTATGGTGTGAATTAGAGAGAAGGGGGAGTGCACCTTTATAAGAGGGGTGAGCGGCACCTTAGAAAAAGCTAGAAATAATATTTTATAATAATATAATTATCTGTTTATAATGGCTTCCAAATATATTATTTAAAAGATAATATGGGGAGAGGTCTAAAAACACTCAACCAATATGTTTTAGACAGGTTTGGGTCACTATATCAACCTTATCTTTTAGATTTAACTCTTAGTTAAATAGTTTGACATTTACCATGTCTTTTTTTTATTTTAATATTATATGGTTAATAAACCTACTATATACTTACAATAGAACCCCAAATATTTCAATAATGATACACCTATAATTATATAATCCTTTTTTCCTAACCACATATTTTTAGGAAGAGAATATCTTTTAATAATATTTTTTTAAAAAACTCTTTTATGTCAATTTTGACACTATTTGTTATTTTGTTTTTGCTATTATCATAACAGCATTATGACGTTGAAAAAAATTCATCTAACCAGTCCTAATATTTCATATTAATTTTTGGAATTCATTAAATTTCACAAATTACATTTATTTGGATATTTATAATATCAATTATTTTAATATTTCATTAATTAAGTAATTACTACATCATCATTGTGTTATAAATATATTAAATTATTTAAAGTCTAAAAAATATAAATAAAATACCATTATGTAGGAAATATATTTAGATTTCTAATGAATATTTATAGTCGAATTTATCTCATGTATAACCTTATATTAAAAATGTTTTAATTATTAATCTTGGATTTTATCTCCTTTAACTCTTCTTTGAATTAAATAATAATAAATGTCCTAATCTAAACCAAGTGGACCAAAGAGGGTCATATTTTATTCAAAAGGTTTTATTTTGGTCGAATTATACTTATCCAGTAAAATTAGGACATGTGTTAGGGTAATAATAATATCATTTTTACCCTTAATTGCCCTATTTACTTTTAATCGTGGTAAATGAAAGTAAAAAGTTACTATTCACAAAAAATTATTTTCATTTTATTGAACCATATTTTTCTTACTGATATCAACCGTGTCTCTTAGATTTTTGAAAATCCACTCACAGAAACAGTAAAATTATGTTTTATATGAATTTGTAAATTCTCCTAGGAGGTGGGTAAAAGACGGTAAAAAGTTCAATAAAATTTTTAAATATCTAAAATTATTATAAAATAACTCCAATGAATTACATTGAACATATATAGGTATAATGTGTAATGTCCCGGACCTCTCCGGTCCATTCCCTTGTGAAAATGTGGTGTTAGAGGTGTCCTGGGGGATTGAGGCGGCTTGGAGGTGCGTTTGGGTGGGATTTTTAATGAAAACTGGAAGTCTTGTAGCTTTCCCATAGTTGGCACATGGTTTGTTAAACCGCGCGACCAATCCATGCGTAGCTGGCCTTGATGGCAGTAGAGACTGCACTGGAGGCGCACAGTTTGACTAAACTGTGCCATCAAACCGTGCGAGCTGAGTGGCCAAGGCAGTGGTGACCGCACAGTTAGTGCACGGTTTGTCTAACCATGCAACTAGGTCGTGCAGGAAATTAAAGTTAGATCCTAAATTTTAGGAACTTGACTGTTTAACCTTTATCTTGCTTTTTAAGACCGTAATCGGCCATAACTCGGGATTACCTTTCCTTGGAGAAAGAATAACCTCTCCTAAGTGTTTGGAGGCGATCTAAAGTCTTCTCTTTTCAAATCAATGCTGGATTATTGAGGTATGTGGCCGTTATTCCTCGTTCTTGTTGGTTTCTTAGATCTACTTATATCTAATCCTTCTCTTCTCTTCGTTTATTAGATCTATGCCTGTTATGGGTAGATCTAAGTGTGTGGATGTTGTTGTGACAATTCTTGGTCTTGATATTGCTATGAGGAGAAATCTAAGGCGGGGATTTGGAGAATCAACCTGGGTTCCTTGACCATTCTTCGACTGTGGTGGTTTTCATCAATAACCCTTGTGGTAGGGGATTCGTGATTCTCTCTAATTATTGTGTGAAATTGTAGAGTTAGAATGATTTAGCCCTTTGGATCACAATGAAATTGACCTAATTAAATACATGAATCGGATTAAATGGATTTGTTTGATCACTTCTGTTGCTTTGTATAGTGATAACAGTTTGCCTCTTGATTTTCTAGATAGTTTGATATCTATTCCTCACTTGTTATCATGTTTTTCATGATGAAATTGATAAAAAAACGTAATGACAGAACTAATTGATATTTAATTGGATAAGTAGAAAGAGTCATGATGAAGAATATGGTTCTTGTTGTAATTTGATGTTGATTAAGTTGTCATAGTAAGCATGTTTAATCCTTGTGATAGCTTATTGTTTTGGTTCATGATGTTGGAACCAACGAATTGAATAAGTTAATTCAGGATGGATTTAAGAACTTGATTGATTGAATTACCTGAAGGGTTTTGAGTTAGCCTCTTTCTTGTAAGGTCGAATGCCTTGTGGTTTGGAGAGATGAGTGCTCATTATGAATGAAGGGTGGATTCCTTGCTAAAGGGCCAAGAGCCCATTTGATGTGATGTTTGATTTCCTGCTACTTGTGATGTGATGTGACCCTGGAGGGGTGTTGTGATATGTGGAGGTTGTGAGGCCTTGTGGATGTGGCAGCGGATGACGCCTAGAGTGGCGAGATGCATCGGTTTATGCATGTGGGTGTCGGGGAGGACACCGGGGATGAAGGCATGGGACGGATGTGATGGGTGGATGTTTGGTGGTTGAATTGGTTGATTATCTACTTTACTTTTCTCCACTTCTCATGGCATCTGGTCTTGCTTACCCTTCTTCCGAAGGAGGCGAAAAAACGCGGGGTATGCCACGTGATTTCAGTGTTTAGCCTCTCTAGGGGGAATGGGTCTACGCTCATGAGATAGGCGAAAAAGACTCGATGGGTAGTACATCTATTCACCGTGTTGAACCCCCTTGTGTTTAGTAGCATAGGAAGATTTTCTAGAATTCATGGGAATAGGGGAAAGTAATTCTGTATTGAAATTCAGAATAAATGATGTTTACCCATGGTGATGGAATTTGCTGGAACTTAATGAAGTGGTGGTAATTTGAAAAGGGTAAAGTTGACTTTGGGTGTGATGCAAATGATGTTGAATGTGGGTTGTTCATGGTTAATTAAGGTGAAAAGAATTAATTAACGTAAAGTCGAATTGATGAAAAAGGGAATGAATTAACCTAATTAAGTTCTTTAACTGGTCTGTGCTTATAGGATTCCTAGTCTTAGAAATTGGATCCCGGAGTCTGAGAGATGTTAGTTGTAGTTGAGGCTAAGAATAGGGTATGCCCATAGTGTGGTTTTGAATTATATATATTATTTCCTTTTTGTGTTTCTTTATGCTACTCCACCATGTCGGTAAGGGAAACTAACACCCCAGGGATTCTGAGCCCTGGGGGGTGTTTTCCCCAACATTCTTATGGATGGATGAATGTCCGACTACCCCTTTGACCCTGCTCTCTTCTCTTGGTATATTTTAGTGTTGTGGGAACAATGGTTAGTTTTCCCCATATATGTGTGTAGAGGGATGTAATTTCTTGTGGTTATTTGCACATATATATTCTGGATATAGTATCCTATGGACTACTGTTGGTGTAACGTGTATAGGCTGTGCTGGATTGAGGATCCTTACTCGGCGTATGGGCTGTAATGGATTGAGGTACAATACCTGATGTATGATACACGTTATGCAGGCTGTGGTGGCTCCTGGAACGTACCCGGTTACTTTTGGTTGTGAGGATGGTGTGGAGCATAGCCCAGGTGTCTGTGGGAAAGCCTTTGTGGTGCACGTGGTGCAGATTGTGGAGCATAGCCCTAGTTTATATGGGTAAGCTTTTAGAGAGAGATGCACATGATGTATGTCATTGGGGAAAAGAGGAAAAATAGTGGGGAAGTAGTAGCGGGGTACCCTTGATATTATTTACTATATCATATATTCTTGTATGTGTTACTTGGTGAGAGTATCCATGGAGAAGTTGGGAACATAGTATACCTGTTTAGGTGACGAGTTAGTTTTACTTGTTGTTTACCGGGATTTAGCATTCATTCTTTACTTCTACATGAGAGAATTCGTGGAGGATCCTACTGAGTATACAGTTATAGTCACCCTACGTATATATAAAATGTTTTTCAGGTAACTTGGAGAAGTTTGAAGATCAAGCTGGTTACTAATAGCTTGTGGTTGGAGGAGCTGTTCGGGCTTGCAGTCGCTACCGTTTAACTTTCTTTTGGATACTTCTTGTTTTCTCTTTTAGTTGTAGTACTTTTTCATGTCATTTCATATATGTACATGGGTTTCTTTTATTTTTTCAGTTCTGAGTTGGAGTTGGTTGTTATCTATCTTATCTCTCTCTTCCGCATGTGTTCTCTTAGAAGGTAATGCCTCCCATTTTTGTGTTTACTATACCCTTCAGGGCTATTCACCAACCCAGGGCCTACTGGAGGTAGGACTCGGGAGTCATTATCTCTCTTCTCACATTGGCAGCCCAGGAGGGGTAAACTTTGTGGGGAGGGGGTCGTGACAGAGTGGTATCAGAGATCTGGTTGTGGGATAGGATGGGGATTGGAGTAAGGAACAGTTGAGGTTGCATTGGTTGGTATGGAAATGGTGTCATTCATGTTTAGCAAGCAGGGTAAACCCTAGAGACCGGTAAAGACATAGGAATTTAGGGCCCCCAATGATCTGTTGCACGGACCATTATGTTTACAGTGGCTACTAAACAAGGTGATACTAGTTTCAGAGTAGAGACCTAGGAAAGGATCATGAATCATTCTTCTTTGTGCCTGTGTTTGAATGGGTGGACCTTGGGATAGGTTAACCTAAAACAAATGAAATAAAAAAATTAATTATTTAATGAAGAGTCTTCTATATTCGAGGCTTAGGAGATCTAAGTGTTTGTTATTTTGCAGGTATGGCTCCAGGTCGACGTCCTCATCAGGTTTGCATAGAAGATGTCCAGTAGTCTGTTCTAGCAGGTTGGGGCAGGGTAGAGGTTGACGAAGATGACACTTTGAGGAAGACACTCTGAGAGTTTCAGTTCTAGAGTCTACAGAAGTACGAGGGATCTATTTTAGATGCAGTCACGGAAGACTAGTTGGAGGAGGTCGAGATCGGTTTTAGTTCGATTCGTGCTCGGAAGGAGAACTGGGTGTCCTTGGTGGTGATGATGTTGCGTGGAGCAGTGAGGCAATGGTGGCTCTTGTTCCTCGGGGATCATGAGGAGTCAGAGATCCCATGGGAGGAGTTTTGAGACATGTTCAGGGTTGAGTTGCTTTCTTCGACTGCGAAGGCATCCAGTCTCCATGAGCTTCTTGCCCTTAGACATGGGAGCTTCAGTGTTCGGGAGTTTGGAATCTGTTTCAGGAACCTTGTATGATATGCTTCAGACCTTTTACCTAATGAGGAGGCCAGGGCGAGGCATTTTGAAGAGGAGTTGTGTCCAGAGATCTAGCTCCAGGTCACCCAATTTATGCTGAATACATATCTTGAGGTGCTGGTGGGGGCGGTGGTTGTTTAGAGTCTTTGGCCAGGACCAGATCACCACGAGTGGGGAATTAGAATGATACCTCACGGAGCAGATCTGTGGTCTGGGGTTCCTGGTATTGAAAACAGAAGAGTTTCCATTCAGCCGCGGGTAGGTCCCTGCCCTTCCCATATCATTTCTACGAAGGCAGAAACTCTCAGACCGGTTCCAAGGGATCAAGATCTTGTTTTTCTTGTGGTGTTCATGGCCATCAGCAGCGGGAGTGTCCGACCTTTCAGAGCGGTCATCATACACTGGGCACTCCACTCCAGGTTCCTCCTTTGAGACAGTTCCAGCCGAGGAAACAACAGCAGTTTGCACTATATTTTGATCACCATAGGGTAGATGGGGAAGACAGAGGACAACCACATGATGCTTCCCGTCCTTAGAGATCAGAGCACGATCATGGTAGTGGTCGTCATCAGGGTCAGAGAGGCCATTGAGGAGGTCGTGGTCAGCTTCATGCTCTAGCATTGCCAGCACTAGACATGCCAGATGTCGTTTGAGGTACCCTTTTCTTGTTTTCTACCTTGGTGTATGCCTTTTTTGAGACAGGAGCGACACAATCCTTCATATCACCTACCCTTGTCCATGCATTGGGACTTAAGGTAGAGAGGCTTCTAGTGCCCTTGGGGTTGACTACGCTAGTGGTAGGTCGAGCTGACTTGTTTGAAGTGTGTAGAGACTGTGAGCTAGTGTCTGCGAAACACGGCTCTTGGGAATATTTCCTATGTTTATATATACAACAATATGATGTCATCCTCTGCATGGACTGGTTGAAATCAGTGCAGGCTATTGTGGATTGCTTCTGGAAGAAGGTCAACTTCATCAGTGCAGATGGAGAGCAGGTGGTGTTTTTTGTGAGCGAGATCCTCGAATGGGTCATAGGTGTGTTCAATTCTTATCATCCACGATGAACGAGTTCATTTTGAGTTCCTCAGGGGTTTAGCAGTTTGCGTTTCCTAGGATTGTGTGGGAGTACCCTGATGTCTTTCCAGAAGAGGTTGTGGCATTACCTCCTCGATGAGAGATCGAGTTTGGGATTGATCTATAGCTAGATACGTCTCCAATCTATATGTATCCATATAGGATGTCCCGTTCTGAGTTGTGAGAGCTATGTATGCAGCTTGATGGTCCGTTAAAGTGCGGTTTTGTTTGGAAAAGTGTCTCACCATGGGGTGCACAAGTTTTGTTCGTAAAGAAGGCCGATGGCAGTTTGTGGTTGTGTGTCGATTTTTGGCACTTAAATAAATTGACAATAAAGAAACGCTATCCTCTTCCATGGATTGATGATTCATTCGGTCAATTGAAGGGTTCATGTTGGTTCTCAAAGATCGACTTGTGGTCAGGATATCATCAGATGCGTGTGAAGGATGCGGATATCTCGAATACTGCTTTCTGTTGTCGTCAGGGGCATTATGAGTTCTTTGTAATGCCATTTGGCGTGACGAATGCTCCAGTTGTGTTCATGGGTTTGATGAATGTTGTGTTTCGTGAGTTCCTAGACAGGTTCATGGTAGTCTTCATCGATGACATTTTTGTGTTCTCCACATCGGAAGAGGAGCATACATAGCATCTACAAGCCGTTTTGGGAGTTCTTCGTCATCATTAGCTGTTCAGGAAGTTTCCAAAGTGTGATTTTTGGGCTTGAGAAGTCCATTTCTTGGGGTATGTGATCTCCCAATAGGGAGATTCTATGGATCCATCGAAGATAGAAGCAGTTGTGTCTTGCGCAGACCCCAAGATAGTTTCAGAGGTGCGGAGTTTCCTTGGTCTCACAGGCTACTACAGGAGGATCGTGGCCAATTTCTCATGGGTTGAGACTCCTCTGACATCTTTTACCAAGAAGGACTAGCCATTCTTATGGACTGATCAGTTTCAGACAGCTTTCGAGTATCTAAAGGAGATGTTAGTAAGTGCACCAGTCCTTTGTCTTCCAGCTGAAGGAGTTTAGTTTGATGTTTTCTACGATGCTTCATGTCTGGGGTTAGGCTGGTTTCTTATGTATAGAGGTCAGTTGTTTCTTATGGGTTTCGGCAGTTATGTCCCCATGAGTGCAACTATGCAACCCATGATCTCGAGTTGGCAGCCGTGGTGTTTTCTCTAAAGTTGTGGAGACATTACCTCCTTGGTGAGCGCTTTGTGGTTTTCACCGATCATATAAGTTTGAGGTATTTTTTTCTCCCAGCATTACTTGAATTTACAATAGCATTAGTTGATGGAGTTATTGTAGGAATATGACATCAAAATATAGTATACACCTCGAAAGGGGAATGTTTTAGCAGATGCACTGAGCTGAAATTCAGATAGTGAAGTTGTACGTGAATCCGGTGATTCCTGGAGAGTAATGGAATAACTTTCATCTTTTCATCATGACATGGGATAATTTGGGGGTAGAGGCTGTATTTTTTAGATGACGGTATAGTAAACCCTGGTGCAGAACTTGGAAGAGTCTCAGTTGGGGGATCTTGAGGTGGAGGTCAAGAGAGACCGAGTTGTTTGTGGTGAGGCCCCTGATGGTTGGTCTGAGGATGAACAACACAGAGTGTTGTATCATGGAAGGCTTTTTGTTACCTTGGAAATGCACGATATGGTTCATAGAGAGTTTCATAGTTCAACTCTAGTGGTACATCCTGGCGTGAAAAAGATGAATCGATCCTTGAGGTGTCAGTTTTGGTGGTCGGGGCTGAAGTGTTATGTTGTGGAGTTTGTGTCTCGAAGTATAGTCTACCAGAAGGTGAAGGTCGAACACCGTGTTCCTGGTGGTCTTCTCCAGCCATTAGAGATTCATTAGTGTAAGTTTAAGGACATCTCAATGAACTTTGTTACAGGTTTACCTCGAGCACCAAGAGGACATGATGCTATTTGGGTGGTAGTGGATCGTTTAAAAAATTTGGCCCACTTCATAGTGATCAAGGAGTCAAGTTCAGTGGACGTTTTTTCGAGGCAGTATCTGGAAGAGGTGGTCATACTTCATCGAGTTCCAAGGACAATCATTTCTGATCAAGATCCTAGTTTTACCCATAAGGTGTGGAGAGGTCTCCATCATGCTTTTGGTTCTCAGCTATGCCTTAACACTACTTTTCATCCTCAAATGGATGGTTAGACCGAGCAGAATATCCAACCTCTGGAAGACATGTTGTGATCTTGTGTTTTTGATTTGGGAGGCTCATGGATGAGGCATTTACCTTTGGTAGAGTTCTCTTACAATACCAGTTTTCACTCTACCATCAGTATGGCGCCATTTTAAGTCATGTATGGCCGCCCTTTCTATTCTCCATTGTGCTGGACTGGGGTCGGAGAGTCAACAATTCTCAGACTAGAACTAGTGCAGAATACAACAGAGATGGTTCATGTGATTCGTGAGAGGTTGAAGTCAGCACAAGATCGTCAGAAATCCTATGCTGATCAAAGGAGAAGACCCTTAGAGTTTAATATTGGGGATCATGTGTTTCTGAAGGTGACTCCCCATTGGGGGCAGCGAAGGTTTGGTCATGAAAGTAAGATTTATCCATAGTTTGTTGGGCCTTTAGAGGTGTTAGATCGTGTTGGAGCTGTGGCATATCGAGTAGAACTTCCCCCACAGATGATTCAGATACATGATGTCTTCCATGTATCGCAACTCCGTTGTTATCTTCATGACGACTCTCACATCATTGATTGGGGAGAGATCGATGTCGATGATGATTCAACCTTTGAGGAGATACCTGTGGGGATCCAAGACCGCAATGATAGGGTGTTTTGTGGGCGTTCTATTCCTTTGGATCGTGTCTTATGGTGACACGGTGGCTTGGAAGAGAGTACTTGGGAACATGAGTAACAGATGCATGCTCAGTTCCCAGTTTTGTTTGATGTTTAGCTCTTTTTGTGTGTAAATGTAACTGGTGTGGTTATGAAGCCTTTGGGTTTATGAGATTTCATCCTTTGTTGTTATTGTGACTTTCTCTCTTTTGAAATGTATCTCGGTGGGTGGATGTTCAGACCCTGTTTCATTTTCTCTTTAGGTGGGTTTTGGATTCTTGAGGACGAGAATGTTTTGAGAGGTATCTGATGTAATGGCCTGGACCTCTCCGGTCCATTCTCTTGTGAAAATGTGGTGTTAGAGGTGTCATGGGGGATCGAGGAGGATTGGAGGTATGTTTGGGTGGCCTTTTTAAAGAAAACTGGAAGTCATGTAGCTTTCGCACAGTTGGCACACGATTTGTTAAACCATAAGGCCAAGTCGTGTGTAGATGGCCTTGATGGCAGTAGGGACCGCACAGGAGGTGCACAGTTTGTCTAATCCGTGCCTCCAAACCGTGCGAGCTGAGTGTCCAAGGCAGTGGTGACCATACGGTCAGCGCACGGGTTGTCTAACCGTGCGACTAGGCCATGCAAGCACTTAATGTTAGATCCTAAATTTAAGGATCTTGGCCATTTAGCCTTTATCTTTCTTTTTTAAGCCCCTAATCTTCCATAACTCAGGATTACCTTTCCTTGGAGATAGAAGAACCTCTCCCAAGCATTTGGAGGTGATCAGGAGTCTTCTCTTGGAGAATCGAAGCCGGATTCTTGAGGTATGTGGCTGTTCTTCCTCATTCTTGTGGGATTCTTAGATTTACATAGATCTAATCCTTCTCTTCTCTTGGTGTCTTAGATCTATGCCCGTTATGGTTAGTTCTAATTGTGTGGATTTATTTGTGACATGTCTTGGTCTTGATCTTACTAGGAGGAGAAATCTAAGGCGGGGATTCAGAGAATCAACCCGTGTTTCTTGAGCGTTCTTCGACTGTGGTGTTTTTCATCAATAACCCTTGAGGTAGGGGATTCGTTCTTCTCTCTAATTATAGTATGCAATCGTATAGTTATCATGATTTAGACCATTGGATCACAATAAAATTGACCTAATTAAATACTTGAACGGGATTAAAAGAATTGGTTTGATCACTTCTGTTGCTTTGTATCGTGATAACGGTTTGCCTCCTGATTTGATAGATAGTGTGATATCTATTCCTCGCTTGTCAGCATGTTGCTCTTGATTAAATTGATAAAGAAAGTAAATCTAGAACTAATTGGTAATTAATTGGCTAAGTACAAAGGTGTATGAAGAAGAATCTTGTTCCTTTTTTAATTTGATGGTGATTAAGTTGGCCTATTAAGCATGTTTAATCCTTGTGATAGATTACTGTTTTGGTTCATGATGTTGGAACCAACGAATTGAATATGTTAATTCAAGATGGATTTACAAACTTGATTGATTGAATTCCTTGAAGGGTTCTGAGTTACCAACTTGCTTGTAAGGCCGAATGCCTTGTGGTTTGGAGCCATGAGTGGTCATTATGAATGAAGTATGGATTCCTTGTTAAAGGGCCAAGAGCCCATTTGATGTGATGTTTTATTTCCTGCTTCTTGTTCTATGATGTGACCCTAGAGGGGTGTTGTGATATGTGGAGGCAGGGAGGCCTTGTGGTTGTGGCAGCGGATGACGCATAGAGTGGCGAGATGCATTAGTTTATGCATGCGGGTGTCGGGGGAGGACACCGGGGATGATTTCATGGTATGGATGTGATGGATGGTTGTTTGGTTGTTTAATTGGTTGATTATCTACATTAATTTTCCCCACTGCTAAAGGCAGCTATTCTTTCTTACCCTTCTTCCAAAATAGGTGAAAACATGCAGCGTATGCCACGTGCTTTCCGTGTTTAGCCTCTCATGGGGGAATGGGTCTACGCTCTTGCTATTGGCGACAAAGACTTGACGGGTAGTACATTTAATCACTGTGTTTAGCCCTCTTGTGTTTAGTAACATTGGAAGATTTTCTAGAATTCCTGGGAATAGTGGAAAGTAATTATGTATTGAAATTCTAAATAAATGATGTTTACCAATGGTGTTGGAATTCACTGGAACTTAATGAAGTGGTGGTAATTTGAAAAGGGGAATGTGGACATTGGGTGTGATGAAAATGATGTTGAATGTGGGTTGTTAATGGATAATTAAGGTGAAAAGAATTAATTAACGTAAAGTTGAATTGATGAAAAAGGGAATGAAGTAACCTAATTATGTTCTTTAACTGGTTGTGTGCTTATAGGATGCTTAGTCTTAGAAATTGCATCCCGGAGTCCGAGAGATGTTATCTGTAGTTGAGGCTAAGACTAGGTTATGCCCATAGTGTGGTTGTGAGTTATATATATTCTTCACTTTTTGTGTTTCTATATGATAATCCACCCTGTAGGTAAGGGAAACTAACACCCCAGGGATTCTGAGCCCTGGGGGGTGTTTTCTCCAACATTCCTATGGAAGGATGAATGACTGACTACCCCTTTGACCCCGCTCTCTTCTCTGGGTAGATATTAGTATCGTGGGAACACGGATTAGTTTTCCCCATATATGTGTGTAGAGGGATGTAATGGCTTGTGGTTATTTCCACATATATATTCTGGATATAGTATCCTACGGACTACTATTGGTGTAATGTGTATAGGCTGTGATGGATTGAGGATCCTTACTCGTTGTATGGGATGTAGTGGATTGAGCTACAATACCCGATGTATGATACATGTTATGCAGGCTGTGGTGGCTCCCGGAACCTACCTGGTAACTTTTGGTTGTGAGGATGGTGTGGAGCTTAGCCCAGGTGTCTTCGGGCAAGCCTTTGTGGTTCACGTAGTGCAGATTGTGGAGCTTAGCCCTAGTTTATACGGGTAAGCATTTGGAGAGAGATGCGCATGGCGTATGTCATTGGGGAAAAGCGAAAAAATAGTGGGGAAGTAGTAGTGGGGTACCTTTGATATTCTTTACTATATGATATATTATTGTATGCGTTACCTGGTGAGAGTAGCCATGGCGAGGTTTGGAACTTAGTATACCTATTTAGGTAACGAGTTACTTTCACTTGTTGTTCACTGGGCTTTAGCATTCATTCTTTAATTTTGCACGAGAGGATTCAGGGAGGATCCTACTGAGTATACAGTTATATTCACCCTACGTATATATAAACTATTTTTCAGGTAACCTAGAGAAGGATGAAGATCAAGCTGGTTACTAATAGCTTGTGGTTAGAGGAGCTGTTCGGGCTTGCGGTCGCTGCCGTTTTACTTTCTTTTGGGTACGTATAGATTTCCCTTTTCATTTGTAGTAATTTTTCATGAAATTTCATATATGTACATGGGTTTTTTTATATTTCAGTTCTGAGTTGGAGTTAGATGGTATCTATCTTATCTCTCTCTTCCGAATGTGTTCTATTATAGGGTAATGCCTCCCGTTTTTGTGTTTATTATACCCTTTGGTGCTAGTCTCCAACTCGGGGCCTACTGGAGGTAGGACTCGGGGGGTCATTATCTCTCTTCTCACATTTCCGGCCCAAGAGGGGTACACTTTGTGTGTAGGGGGTCGCGATAGAGTGGTATTAGAGGTCTGGTTGACAGATAGGATGGGGATTGGAGTTAGGCACATGTGAGGTTGCATGGGTTGGTATGGCAATGGTGTCATTATTGTTTAACAAGTGGGGTAAACACTAGATACCGGTAGAGACATAGACATTTAGGGCCCCCTATGATCTATTTCCCAGAAATTTATGTTTACAGTGGCTACTAAACAAGGTGATACTGGTTTCAAAGCAGAGACCTAGAAAAGGATCATGAATCATTCTTCTTTGTGCCTGTGTTTGAATGGGTAGACCTTGGGATAGGTTAACCTAAAACGAATGAAAGAAAACAATTAATTATTTAATGATGAGTCTTCCATATTCCAGGCTTAGGAGCTCTAAGTGTTTTTTATTTTGCAGGTATGGCTCCTGGTCGATGTCCTCATCGGGTTTGCGTAGATGATGTTCAGCAGGCTGTTCCAGCAGGTCGGTGTCGGGTAGAGGTTGACGAAGATGACACTTGGAGGAAGACACTCTGAGAGTATCAGTTCCAGAGTCTACAGAAGTACGAGGTATCTGTTTTAGATGCAGTCACAGAAGAAAGGTTGGAGGAGGTCGAGATTGGTTTCAGTTCAATCCGTGCTCGGAAAGAGCACTGGGTGGACATGGTGGTGACGATGCTGCGTGGTGCAGAGAGGCAGTGGTGGCTCTTGTTCCTTGGGGATCGTGAGGAGTCAGCGTTCTCTTGGGAGGAGTTCCAAGACAAGTTTAGGGTTGAGTTCCTTCCTTTGACTGTGAAGGAATCCAGTCGCCATGAGATTATTACCCTTAGACAGGGGAGCTCCAGTGTTTGGGAGTTTGGAATCCGTTTCAGGAACCTTCTACGATATGCTTCGGACCTGTTATCCGATGAGGAGGCTAGGGAGAGGCATTTTGAAGAGGCTTTGTGTCCAGATATCAAATGCCAAGTCACCCAATTTATGATGAATACATATCATGAGGTGTTGGAGAGGGCTATGGTTGTTGAGAGGCTTTGCACAGGACTGGATCATCACGAGTGGGGAATTAGCATGATTCCTCACCGAGCAGAGCTGTGGTCCGGGGTTCCTGGTATTCAAGAAAGAAGTGTTTTCGTTCAGCTGGGGGTAGGTCCCAGCCCTTCCAATATTGTTTCTCCAGAGACAGAAACTCTCAGACCTTTTCCAAGGGATCAAGAGCTTGTTTTTCTTGTGGTGGTCATGGCCATCAGCAGTGGGATTACCTGACCTTTCAGAGCGGTCATCGTACACTGGGTGCCCCGGTCCAGGTTACTCCTTTGAGACAGTTCCAGTCAAGGAAACAACAACAGTTTTCACTAGATTTTGATCACTATATGGTAGATGGGGAAGGCATAGGACAACCCCATGATGCTCCCCACCCTCAGAGATGATAGCACGACCATGGTAGTGGTCGTCATCAGGGTCAGAGAGGCCATGGAGGAGTCTGTGGTCAGCTTCATGCTCTAGCATTTCCAGCACCAGATGATCCAGATGTTGTTTGAGGTACCCTTTTCTTGTTTTCTACCTTGGTGTATGCCTTGTTTGATTCAGGAGCAACACACTCCTTCATATCACTTACCCTTGTCCATGCATTGGGACTTGAGGTAGAGAGGCTTCTAGTGCCCTTGGTGTTGACTACGCCAATGGGAGGTCGAGCTAACTTGTTTGAACTATGTAGAGACTGTGAGCTACTGTTTGGGCAACACCGCTCTTGGGGATATTTCTTATGTTTACGGATACAACCATATGATGTCATCCTCGACATGGATTGGTTGTATTCAGTGTAGGCTATTGTGGATTTCTTCTGGAAGAAGGTCATCTACATCGGTGTGGATGGAGAGTAGGTGGTGTTTGTTGGTGAGCAAGATCCTTTAATGGGTCATAGGTGCGTTCAATTATTATCGTCCATGATGACCGAGTTGATGCTAAGTTCTTCAGGGGTTCAACAGTTGGCGTTTCCTAGGGTTGTGGGGGAGTACCCATATGTCTTTCCAGAAGAGGTTGTGGCATTACCTCCTCGACGAGAGATCGAGTTTGGGATTGATCTACTGCCAAGAGCATCTCCAATAACTATGTCTCCATATAGGATGGCCCCTTCTGAGTTGAGAGGGCTACGTATGCTTCTTGATGGTCTGTTGTGGTGTGGTTTTGTTCGGCCAAGTGTGTCACCATGGGGTGCACAAGTTTTTTTCGTAAAGAAGGTCGATGGCAGTTTGTGGTTGTGTGTCGATTATCGGTGCTTAAATAAATTGAAAATAAAGAATCGATATCCTCTTCCATGGATTGATGATTTATTCGGTCAACTAAAGGGTGAAAGTTGGTTCTCAAAGATCGACTTCCGGTCAGGATATCATCAGATGCGTGTGAAGGATGCAGATAACCCGAAGACTACTTTCTATTGTCCTCATGGGCATTATGAGTTCGTTGTAATGCCATTCGGTGTGACGAATGCTCCAGCAGTGTTCATGGGTTTGATGAATTCTGTGTTTCATGAGTTCCTAGACAGGTTCGTGGTAGTCTTCATCGACGACATTTTTGTGTACTCCGCATCCGAAGAGGAGCATACAGAGCATCTACGAGCCGTTTTGGGAGTTATTCGTCAACATCAGAAGTTCAGGAAGTTGCCAAAGTGTGAGTTTTGGGCTCGAGAAGTCCATTTCATGGGTCATGTGGTGTCCCAACAGGGAGTTCTATGGATCCATCGAAGATAGAAGCAGTTGTGTCTTAGGCAGACCCCCAGACAGTGTCAGAGGTGCGGATTTTCCTTGGTCTCGTAGGCTACTACATGAGGTTCGTGGACAATTTCTCATAGGTTGCGACTCCTCTAACATCTTTGACCAAGAAGGACTAGCCATTCTTATAGACAGATCAGTGTCAGACAGCTTTCGAGTATCTAAATGAGAAGTTAGTATGTACTCCAGTCCTTTGTCTTCCAGCTGAAGGAGTTCAGTTTGATGTTTTCTACGATGATTCACCTCTGGGGTTAGGTTTTTTTCTTATGCAGCAAAGGTCAGTTGTTTCTTATGGGTCTCGGCAGTTATTTCCCCATGAGCGCAACTATTCCACCCATGATCTCAAGTAGGCAGCCATGGTGTTTTCACTGATGTTGTGGAGATATTACCTCATTGGTGAGTGCTTTGTGGTTTTCACCGATCATATAAGTTTGAGGAATGTTTTCTCCCACCATGACTTGAATTTACGATAGCATCAGTGGATGGAGTTCTTGCAGGAATACGACTTCCAAATATTGTATACACTTAGAAAGGGGAATGTTTTAGCTGATGCACTGAGCCGAAATTCAGGTAGTGATGTTGTGTGTGAATCCAGTGATTCCCGGAGAGTAATGGAATAACTATCATCTTTAAATCTTGACATGTGAGAATTTGGGGGTCGAGGCTGTATTTTTTAGATGACGGTACAACCATCCCTGGTGCAGAAGGTGGAAGAGTCTATGTTGGGGGATCTTGAGGTGGAGGTCTAGAGAGACCGAGTTGTTTGTGGTGAGGCCCTAGATGGTTGGTCTGAGGATGAACAACATAGAGTGTTGTATCATGGAAGGCTTTTTTTCCCTTGGAAATGCACGAGATGGTTCTTAGAGAGTTCCATAGTTCATCTCTAGCGGTACATCCTGGTGTTAAAAAGATGACTCGATCCTTGAGGAGTCAGTTTTGGTGGCCTGGGATGAAGCGTGATGTTTCAGAGTTTGTGTCTCAATGTTTAGTCTACCAGAAGGTGAAGGCCGAACACCTTGTTCATGGTGGTCTTCTCCAGCCATTAGAGATTCATTAGTGGATGTGTGAGGACATCTCAATGGACTTTTTTATAGGTTTACCTTGAGCTCCGGGAGGATATGATCCTATTTGGGTGTTAGTAGATCGTTTAACAAAATTGTCCCACTTCATAGCGATCAAGGAGTTGAGATTAGTGGATGTTTTGTCAAGGCAGTATTTAGAGGAGGTGGTGAGACTTCATGGAGTTCCAAGGATGATCATTTCTGATCGAGATCCTAGTTTTACCCCTAAGGTGTGGAGAGGACTCCAGCATGCTTTCGGTTCTCATCTATGCATTAGTACTGCTTTTCATCCTCAAACAGATGGTCAGACAGAGCGAAATATCCAAACTCTTGAAGTCATGTTGCGCTCTTGTGGTCTTGATTTTGGAGGCTCATGGATGAGGCACTTACCATTGGAAGATTTCTCGTACAATAACAGTTTTCACACTACCATTAGTATGGCACCATTTGAAGTCATGTATGGCTGGCCTTTCCGTTCTCCATTGTGCTGGACTGGGGTCAGAGAGTTAGCAATTCTCAGACAAGAACTAGTGCATAATACAACAGAGATGGTTCATGTGATTCGTGAGAGGGTGAAGTCGGCACAAGATCGTCAGAAATCCTATGAGGATCAAAGGAGAAAACCCTTATAGTTTAATGTTGGGGATCATGTGTTTTTGAAGGTGACTCCCCATCATGGGCAGTGAAGGATTGGTCGAGAAAGTATGATTTCTCCCTAGTTTTTTGGGCCTTTCAAGGTGTTAGCTCATGTTGGAGCTGTGGCGTATCGAGTATCACTTCCTCCGCAGATGATTTAGATACATGATGTCTTCCATGTATCACAACTCCGTCGTTATCTTCATGACGACTCTCACATCATTGATTGGGGAGAGATCGATGTCTATGATGATGCAACCTTTGAGGAGATACCTATGGAGATCCAAGACTCCAAATATAGGGTGTTGTGCGGGCGTTCTATTCCTTTGGTTAATGTCTTGTGGTGACATGGTGGCTTGGAGGAGAGTACTTGGGAACATGAGTCACAGATGCATGCTCAGTACCCAGAGTTGTTTGATGTTTAGCTCATTTCCTGTGTAAATGTAACTGGTGTGGTTATGAAACCTTCTGGTGTATGAGATTGCTTCCTTTGTTGTTTTTGTGGCTTGCTCTATTTTGAGAGGTATCTCGGGGGGTGGATGTTAGGACCCTGTTTAGTTTTCTCTTTAGGTGGGTTTTGGATTCTCGCGGATGAGAATGTTTTGAGAGGTATCTGATGTAATGGCCTGGACCTCTCCGGTCCATTCTCTTGTGAAAATGTGGTGTTAGAGGTGTATCGGCGGATCAAGGAGGCTTGTAGGTGCGTTCGTGTGGCCTTTTTAAAGAAAACTAGAAGTCCTGTAGCTTTCGTACGGTTGGTGCACAGTTTGTTAAACCATGAGGACAAGCATGTGTAGCTGACCTTGATGGTATTAGAGACCGCATAAGAGGTGCATGGTTTGTCTAAACTGTGCCGCCAAACCATACAAGCTGAGTGGCCAAGGTAGTGGTGACCGCACGGTTAGCGCACAGTTTGTCTAACCGTGAGACTAGGCCATGCATGCACTTAATGTTAGATCCTAAATTTTAGGATCTTGGCCGTTTATCCTTTTTCTTTCTTTTTTAAGCCCCTAATCTTCTATAACTCGGGATTACCTTTCCTTGGAGATAGAAGAACCTCTACCAAGTGTTTGGATGCGATCATGAGTCTTCTCTTGGCGAATCGAAGCTGGATTCTTGAGGTATGTGGTCGTTCATCCTCGTTCTTGTTGGTTTCTTAGATTTACATAGATCTTCTCCTTATCTTCTCTTTGTGTCTTAGATCTATGCCCATTATGGGTAGATCTAAGTGTGTGGATTTCGTTGTGACAAGTCTTGGTCTTGATCTTGCTAGGAGGAGAAATCTAAGGCAGGGATTCAGAGAATCAACCTGAGTTCCTTGAGCGTTCTTCGACCGTGGTGGTTTTCATCAATAACCCTTGTGGTAGGGGATTCATGCTTCTCTCTAATAATAGTGTGCAATCGTAGAGTTAGCATGATTTATCCTTTCGGATCACAATGAAATTGACCTCATTAAATACTTGAACCACATTAAAAGAATTGGTTTGATCACTTGTGTTTCTTTGTTCCGTGATAACGGTTTGCCTCTTGATTTGCTAGATAGTGTGATATCTATGCCTCTATTATTAGCATGATGTTCATGATTAAATTTATAAAGAATATAAAACCGTAACTAATTGATAATTAATTGGCTAAGTATAAAGATTCATGAAGAAGAATCTGGTTCCTGTTGTAATTTGATGGTGATTAAGTTGGCATATTATGCATGATTAATCCTTGTGATAGCTTGCTATTTTGGTTCGTGATGTTGGAACCAACGAATTGAATATGATAATTCCAGATGGATTTACGAACTTGATTGATTCAATTCCCTGAAGGGTTCTGAGTTACCCTCTTGCTTGTAAGACCGAATGCCATGTGGTTTGGAGCCATGAGTGCTCATTATGAATGAAAGATGGATGCCTTATTAAAGGGCCAAGAGCCCATTTTATGTGATGTTTGATTTCCTGCTGCTTGTGCTATGATATAAACTAGGAGGGGTGTTATGATATTTGGAGGCAGGGAGGCCTTGTGGTTGTGGTAGCGGATGACGCCTAGAGTGGAGAGATTCATAAGTTTATGCATGTGGGTGTCAGGGAGGACACAGGGGATGATGGCATGGGACGGATGTGATGGCTGGATGTTTGGTGGTTTAATTGGTTGATTATCTACTTTACTTTTCCTCACTGCTCAAGGCACCTGGTCTTGCTTACCCTTCTTCCGAAGGAGGTGAAAACGCGCGGGGTATGCCACGTGCTTTCCGTGTTTAGCCTCTTGATGGGGAATGGGTCTACGCTATTGCTATAGGCGGTAAAGACTTGACAGGCAGTACATCTACTCACCGTGTTGAGCCCCCCTATGTTTAGTTTCATAGGAAGCTTTTCTAGAATGCCTGGGAATAGGGAAAAGTAATTCTGTATTGAAATTCTAAATAAATTATGTTAACCCATGGGGTTGGAATTTGATGGAACTTAATGAAGTGGTGGTAATTTGAAAAAGTGAAAGTGGAATTGGGTGTGATGAAAATGATGTTGAATTTGGGTTGTTCATGGTTAATTAACACGCAAATAATTAATTAACATAAATTTGAATTTATGCAAAAGGGAATGAAGTAACCTAATGAAGTTCTTTAACTAGTTGTGTGCTTATAGGATGACTAGTCTTAGAAATGGCAGCCCAGAGTCTGAGAGATGTTAGATGAAGTTGAGGCTAAGACTAGGTTATGCCCATAGTGTGGTTGTGGGTTATATATATTCTGTTCTTTTTGAGTTTCTATACGCTACTCCACCCTGTCGGTAAGGGAAACTAAAACCCCGGGGATTCCGAGCCATAGGGGGTGTTTTCCCCAACATTCCAATGGGAGGATGAATGGCTGACTACCCCCTTTGACCTCGCTCTCTTCTCTTGATAGATATTAGTGTCGTGGGCACATTGGTTAGTTTTCCCCATATATGTGTGTAGATGGCTGTAATGTATTGTGTTTATTTCCACACATATATTTTGTATATAGTATCCTATGGACTACTATAGGTGTAACGTGTATAGGCTGTGATGGCTTGAGGATCCTTACTTGGCGTATGGGTTGTATTGGCTTGAGGTACAATACCCGATCTATGATACACATTATGCGGGCTGCGGTGGCTCCCGAAACCTACCTGGTTACTTTTGGTTGTGAGGATGGTGTGGAGATTAGCCTATGTCTATGCGGGAAACCCTTTGTGTTGCACGTCATGCAGATTGTGGAGCTTATCCCTAGTGTACACAGGTAAGCTTTTGGAGAGAGATGCACATGATGTGTGTCATTGGGGAAAAGCAGAAAACCAGTGGGGAAGTAGTAGAGGGATAACCATGATATTCTTTACTATATGCTATATTCTTGTATGTGTTACTTGGTGAGAGTATCCATGGCGAGGTTGGGAACTTATTATACCCATTTAGGTGACGAGTTAGTTTCACTTATTGTTCACTTGGATTTAGCATGCTTTCTTTACATTTACACAAGAGGCATCAGGGAGGATCCTACTGAGTATACAGTTATAGTCACCCTACATATATATAAACTGTTGTTCAGGTCACCTGGAGAAGGTTGAAGATCAAGCTGGTTACTACTAGTTTGTGGTTGGAGGAGCTGTTCAGGATTGTGGTCACTGCCGTTTTACTTTCATTTGGGTACTTGTAGTTTTCCCTTTCAGTTGTAGTACTTTTGCATGACATTTCATATATGTACATGGGTTTCATTTATATTTCAGTTCGGAGTTGGATTTGATTGGTATCTATATTATCTCTCTCTTCCACATGTGTTATCTTAGAGGGTAATGACTCCCATTTGTGTGTTTAATATACCCTCGGTGCTAGTCGCCAACCCGGGGCCTACTGGAGTCGGGACTCGGGGGTCATTATCTCTCTTATCACATTTCTGGCCCAGGAGGGGCACACTTTTTGGGGAGTGGGTCATGACATTATGTATATATTTTTACATTAAATAAATTAAAATAATATAAAAAATTATTTAAATACAAATTCTGGTTTTAAACCATAACTCAACGTTTTTCACTATTCATCAAAATTTGAATGTTTTTAGAAAAATACAAAAAATTCACCATAAGTTAATTTCAATATTCAGAATGCAAAAATGAAGTCCATTATGAATGTTAAAATTTATAAAATTTCAAAAAGTGGGTATTACTATTTATAAAAACTAGTTTGATTAGCCGTGGTGTATTAGAACTCGAAGTTGCGTACAACACATGCTACTGTATTATTCAAAGAGAAGCGTAACCTGGACGCTTGGGGTGTTACATTTATCTTGGGAAATTATATAACCCAAAAATAATAAACCAATGTGGTTTAAAAATTACCATTAGTTCCTAATTTTTTTTAAATAAGTAAGTAATTTTAATTTCCATGATACTTTTCCCAATGGTAAAGGATCATTTTAAATTTAATATAAAGGAAATGAGAAAGTATATAATCATGATTTTTATAAAATCTATAAAACTAATGTCACACTTTATTTTTGTTTTTTAAAAATTCTACACCTCAATCTCATCTAATATTCTATGAAACAAGTATACATGATATATTATTCTGATTCCTAAACCACCTACATTTAATAGATCATATGTTCAAGACAAGTATGAAAATATAATTCTATTACATCCACTAATTCTAAAATTGTTTTCAAAAACTATTATAATAATATAATTTAATTAAAATTCTTATGAATTATACATTGAACATAAAAATTTACATAATAAAAGGAAATTTTTTTCATATATCATTTCATTAATAAATCTACATATACCCAAATTCACCCCAATTAGAATAACATTACAAAAAATTAACTTCCAATGTTTTGTAATTCCTTTCTGATTATATCCAAAAAAAATCTAATATAATTATTCTAATATAATTCATCAAATTAAACATATGTAAACCATATACCTCAAAATATTGAAATATCTCACAAAACATCATTAATTTGAATTAAATTCCTTGAAATAATACATAAAAAGTTTTGTATAGACCTTTTGAATTATGATTAACCTCAAATTCTATAAACATATGATAATACCGATAAATCATAATTTAAAATTTCATGAAAAAACAATTATAAACTCTAATGTTATCTAAAAAATCATTGGATAACAATTCTAACATCCTCAAACACACACTTCCAATTAGAAGCTAAAATAATAAAATTTTACATTAAAATTTAAATAGTAATACAGTGTCTATATTTATTTCCAACTACAAAATAAAACATGAAATGAAATAGTTTAATTTATAACATAACCAAGTATATTTATGGATTAATTTTTTTATTTCAATTTGAAAAACTATTACAAAAAAAAATTGTCTTTATGTGGGTATTTTTCCAGTATACTAAGAATTTAGTATTCCACATTTTTCTCCAAAATCTACATCATGAAACCACTGTATATATTCCCTAAAAAATATATTCATTTACAAATTAGAGTAAATATTCATGTGAAGGATGAGATAAAATTATTCATAAGGTTAACAGGAGGTATTGATAGTTAAGTATCATTATAGAGAACCGTATGAGAATAATAGTATGAGAACATATTAAAATACCTGAGATTTGCATAAAATAATTCATACCCATTAAAACCTAGATAACTAAACATGAATTATGAAAGAAATATTTAAAAAAGGAATGTGATACATGAAAAAATTATTTTGATCTATTTCACGTTAATCATAATCCAATGAATGATAAAAATACATAAAAAGCATAGACAAAACATGTTTGTATTTGGAATCATTATCTTCATCACATATTTCCCCTCATTTTAGAAATAACTAGATGCCGGATAAATATATAGGATAAGTATCATTAATTAATTACCTCCTTATTACATTTAATGTCATGATACATTACCCCATGTATTGTAATGTTTCTTAGGGAACACCTATTGTATTGGATATATCAGGATCACCTGTCATCATGAGATATATAGAATCACCCATCATAATTAATAAATTAAAATTATTGTACATGAGTATAAATTATGTATGAATAAATTTTTATTATCAAGCTCTAAAAAAACATATACTCCATTATATAATGATTTTACAAGGAAAAGTAAAGGAATTTCATTTTAATCTATTTAAAACATTATGTATAAGACATCTAAATAATGTATATGGTCAGAATAGTAAGACCATATTTTTAATTAAGTAGAGTAATCACAGAATGATTTATAAATAATTAAAAATTCTATTAAATAAATATTTAAAACACTTCATTGTAAATACGTGAAAATTCCATTTACTTTTATTACATTTAAAAACATGAAAATCACACAATATTGAAAATACCATTTTACAAGAGATTAAAAATTGATCAATTTAATAGAATATTCATAGAATTAATTATTATGATAGTGGTAATATCCATTCATGTCATTTACAATAAAATCAAACAATCTTTTCAAACTTCTGTAAGAATTAAAAAAAGACTTATTTGGAAAATAATTATTTATAAATATTCCTTTTAACCATTTTAAAATAAATTAAAATATAATAAAATCTAAATTATGAAAAAAAATCAGGCATATTTAAAAACATTAATTTTTATTTTCAAAATTGTGAAAATGGAAGAAAATTTTTATTAACAAAATATAAATAAGTTTAAATTTTCATTAAAAAAAACACATATTTTAGGTACCAAAGTGATACTGAATGTACTAATACATGAAAAAAATATCAATAACATGATTTAAATAAAATAATATGTTATTAAATGATTAGATCCATATATTTTCCTTCAAAAACTATTAAGAATAGATAATTCCCTAATGAAATGATATTATTACAAAAAATCATTACCATTTTGGTAACATTCAAATAAAAATCCATTTAAATCAATAATTTGATATGGAAATATAAATATAAATAATTTTGTGCAATATTTTTTCAAAATTCATTCTTCAGGCTATAATTACATAATATAATGAAATCATAGTGCATGACCTGCAACATGTCTCAAGAAAATTAGATTGGGACAAAGAAGAAGCTTTCAAAAATCATAATATTTTAAGTGATCATTATTAAATGAGTTTTTTGAAAATATTTATATCCGAAAAAATACAGTGCAAAATAATATAGAGATTAATTTACACATATAATGGTATAGAAAATTCAATGTAGAAGTGTTATAGCCTAACCAATAGAGATTTATATGAAAAATATCTTTCCTTGAGTCCGAACGTGATATGTATATCCTTCTAATCCTATATTATAATAATATATTAATTATTTACTTATTTAAAAAATTAATGTTTAATTAAATTTTTATTAAACCATCTATTTAATTAATTTCAATGATATACTTACTTAATTATTTGAGTCCACATTGGGGGGTTTTAGCAGATTCTATTTATAATTACAAAATGATGTTGGTATATAGATTGTTGTAAAATGCGTAATTAATCAATTAACTCAAGAATAAAAATAAAGAAATAATTATCATTTTTAATTATAAAATACAATTATAGGGATATCAATTATAAACTATCATGAAAATAAAAATACATAGGCTGTAAAAGAAGTAGTCCACACGTACATATGGGAAATGTTTTTACATTTCATTAGATGGAAAATTAATAAATAAATAACAATTTTATATATCCGGATTTCTTAAAATCTTATAAATATCAAATAATATCATTAAATCTATCCTTATTAATATCCACGAGAGGAAGTTTACTGAAAACTATATAAATCCCTATATAGAGATGACAATCAATACATATACATGTGTGATGATTCTATATTTTAAATATTAGAATTTTATGTTGTTAGTTCATATATAATATTTCAATAATTATAATTATTCAATGAATATAACAAATTTATATATATTTCAAATCCATTTTCATAATCAAACATGATAGATGGTGTCAAAAAATTAATTAATCAAATATGTGAAGAAAGTATTCAATAAATATGAAAGATCGATGTTTTAATTTTCCATATTATGAAATATAGGGGAATAATGGTTGTGAATATAGAATTATTATATTTTTGAATATGGTTTATACTTATTGATAATATTTTAATGGTTATAGAATATTTTATAGAGGGGTAAATAAAAGTAAAATAAAAATGCTTAATTAATATAATTATTTCCTATTTCATGAACCACCTTTTGATCTCTCCTGAAGAACCCTAGCGATGGTCTTTTATGAAAAAATAATATATATATATATATATATTGATTCTAATAATATCTTTTTATCGAGGTTGGTTGGGTTATGTGGATAGTAATGCATGAAGAAAATTTGAACTTTGGTGTCCTTATATAAGAGCGTAGAGGGGAAACATTGGAGTTGCAATAATTATTGAAATATTTTAATTTTAAAGTTTATGTGGAACTTAATTAGTATATATTTAATCTAGGATGAATATAAGTTAAAATAATTTAATCCAGTAATGTTTTCACATGTTTAGGTGATACTTCAATGCTTATCTCATAGTTTCAATATCATATTGACATTTTTAATGATTACTATGTTAACTTTTTTTTACTTTGGGGACAAGAAGGATACTATAAATTAAAATTAAACCATAAGTTGGTAATTTATTATATTCTTGACCATATTATAGAAATATATTTTTTTGGAATTTTCAGTTGTTTAATAAAATATTAATTTAATATATAATACTATTAATGTCATATTTCGGACCATTTACAATATTTTATTTAAAAAATATGATATCAATAAAAATATATGATAATAAAATTTTAAAAAAAACTTTTACATTTAAAAAAACATATGAAACACCATAAAAAACCTAAATAAATTTATATTTTATTTTAAAAAAAAATCATTTTCATGATTTTTCTACATCTTGAACCAAACTTATGTCATTGTAATATAAAGATTTCAGCTAATAATTACATCACTAAAAATAAGAATTACTATAAAAATAATTAATATTTCAAATAACCATAATTTATTGAAATTAACATCCTTTTATCCCTTTGAAATTTTATTATGGTTATTAAAACAAATGTACATACATTTTAGATATATTTTATTCCTAAAATAATTTTAATGTTATTATAAAAAAATGTAACCATGTTTCCATATATTCAAATATTTGATATGTATAGTCTATATTGACTCATCCAACAGAAATAAATATTTTTCTATAAAAAAATTGTATCTTTTTAACATTATCTGTAAACATAATTATCAAATTTACTCATACTAATGTGATAAATATTTACAATGGTTAATATTCATAATGATTAGAAATAAATCTATCATATTAACCTAATTTTTAAAATATAATTATATATGTGGAATTAATTATATCAAATTCATTCCCTAAATGTGGAATAAATAACATGTTTTGATAAACCAATGTAGCATCATGAAAATCATTTCCGCAGAAATTTTTTATGTATACAAATATATTTAAACCAAAATTGAGAATAATATATCATAAAATGAAATTAATTGGAAAATGTTTCGTAAAACGTAATGAAAGAAAATATAAACCCAATTCCAAGAAAAATTATTTTTGGTGAAACTAATAATAATAGAAAATTTATTTTTTAAAAAATATTGTATTTTTCAATATCCACTAAAAAAATTCAAACAAAATTGAAAAATGTAACAACAATATTATTTTGGTTTGATGAATTAGAAATGGTATTACTTTTAGAAAGTAAAATTTTTATATGTGGTTGTAATTATTTATAATTTTCACCTTACAAAAGAAAATTAAACCAATTTTTGAATAATATGTAATCTTAATGCAAAAAAAAGTTCACTAAAAATTAAGTGATTATTTAGAATGAATTAACATATAAATTTTTATCTAGTATTCCCTTTATATATAAATATATAATAATAATAAAATTACTCATGTTCATATCCCCTAATTCAGTGGTTTTGTTATAATGTTGTTTTTAAATAATAATTTATCACATTGGTCAAATCTTATTGTGGCATTCCTTATAGACAATAAAACATAAAATACTTTTAAAATATTTGGGTATTAGACTAAAATATAGATAACAAATATTTTTATCCCCAAAATTTACGATCTAGACCCCATTTCCGTGAATATTATTATTAGTTAGATCAAATTTAAGATGGAATATAAAAATATTGAATTATACACTCTAATAATTTTAGATAATATGAAACTATAAATATATAAATTACTATGTATGTGTAATTTTCTCAATGATAGCATTCCATTAATGTGTGGTAGGACATATGATTTTATAATATGGAAGAAATTAGTATATTATCGAATATATCCATATAAAAAATTTAATATTGCATCAAAATTCATTTTTTAGATCTAAATTAATACAGGGGAGCAAGATTTATTTTAACTCTTATAAATATATTAAATTTTATAATAAGGTTCAAATTATTGGAAATTGAACAAGTATAGGTATGTCTATGCCTAAAAATATTCCTTATATCAGTTAATCATACATTTTCTAATATTATAGTGATCATATGACATTGATCATAAGATATTTAGTGGCATCCAATAAGTTTTATACTCCTTATTTTAAAACACAACCCCCACCACTCCCACTAATTCACTGAGAAAATGAGATTATATGTGTGATTAAATATTTCAAAATTTCATAAAAAATTAAAAAATAAATATTTTTATTGTTTAAAAAATAATTTCCATCATCGTTTTGTGGCATGACATCACCTGAATAGTAGAAAAATATCTATTAAATAAAAAATGTAATTTTACACACAAAAGTATGGATTATTTTCTAATATAACTCTATATTGATAGTAAACATAACAATTTTTTGTTTTAAATGAAAACTATTCTTCATAAATTCCTTCTTAAAAATCAATCGATCTCCCGATTTAAATAAGTTTCCATAAAAAAATTAATATTAGGAATAACACAATGAGATTTTTTGATTTCTAGAATATATAAATTCACCCATTGGTGAAAACACATTTGGGTATGTATGATTTGAAATAAAATTCTATATTTTATTTTCCATATTGAAATTTTGTTATGAAACATTATTTTAATGTTTTTTGAAGAATTACTATTACCCAAAATATAAACTATTTTTCTTTCCTATGATACCATGATCAATGAAAAAATGTTTCCATATCTAAAAAATATTTATCCTAAAAAAGGATACCCACATATCCCTCCCTATCATATCATTATTCTTTGAAAATACTAAGTATGTTTATAAAAAGATTTACTTATTCTAAACATTATTGAAGTGTATATGTTACCAATTGAACATTATAATAGACTAATCCATACAAAATTATAGAATAAAACGAATAAAAATCCAAATTTCCATTAGATACATGATGGTGGGTCATAGAATAATAATATATAAATTGAGGAAAAAACCATTTTTCATTGAGGTGATGGAATTTCCTTTTCATTATGTATACTTTATAATGTTTTAAATCAAAGTATAAAACTGCACTATTGTGGACCGATCATTTTCACTAAATGAGACTGATACCTCATCACTATTATTTTTAATGTATTATTATATTTATATAGATATAAATAAAAAGTAAATAGGGTGAATTTTTTAATTATTTAAAATATTAAAAAAATGGAAAAAATAAAATAAAATAATTGATAAATTAGTGGGATCCACCGATGAATCCCTTAATTTATTATTTTTAATTGTTTGGGTCAATTATTTTATATAACCATTACTCAATGGCTCATCTTAATGTAATTTCATTTAGTACCTCCCCCCAATTTTTTTTATTATGATAACCAACATACTATGATCAAAAGTATGAATATCCCTTTGATTTTTATGCCCAATGGTAGTTTATATCACTCTATTAGGATTGAAATCTTGACAAAACCTCCAATATATAAAACTATTAAATTAGTTTCACTATAATATAAACCATCAAATAATTATTTATCACTCCATAATCACCCATTTCCATTGTATTTTTTATTTTAATCCATTTATTAACATATTGATACATTTATGTGTTGAATAAGTATAGATATCTAATATGAATAATGATCTATCATGAAAAAAAATTAATATATTTCACTAAAAAACTATAAAGTAGAGAATATGATAGGAAAGAATTATCATTATGTGAAATAGGGTTATATAAAACCAGCTATTCTCTATTTGATTAATGGAAATGTCAATATCTCTATCTCTTGAGGTAGTATAGCGAAAGTAATATAGATAATAAACTAAACAAAAATATTGTTAAAAATATTATGTTCTATATGTATCTTGATTCCATGAATTATTATTCCCCCATGTTATTTTCATATTTAAAGACATAATAAAATACCATGTGGTCTTACCACAAATCATGTGTAATGTGTTTATCTTATTATTATTTCTCATTTATAGTAGAAGATTTAATTCAACTATTTCATCATCAGGTCCAAAATATGAGAATCATTAGAATAATTTCTCACTACTAATATCCATCTATCTCTCTCTATTTGATAAATATTAACATTACACAAATAATTATTAACAATAATATTAAAATAATTAATATATATATTTTTCCTCCCTCAATTGTGTGCCTGTATTCTGTTCCTTTCATGGTATTGATTATTAGATATGGTACATAAAGATCTCTATATACTTCTATAGTCTTATTCTCCCTTAATAAAAATACATGGATAATCATTTTCATTAATGGAAATTGTTATAATAGGTTTAGTTATTTTTGTATTAAATGGTATGGGTTTTAAAATTTCATTAAACATTATTATTCATATAATAGTTCATTAAGAAGATAATATTTTAAAATATAGTGATTCAATAAATGGTGATTTACATTTATTTATATCCATACTCACCAATATGTCATTATAATAGGTTATAATTCCATAAAACATGGATATATAGATTGTCTTAAGTGATGGTATATCGTTTTTCAATAGTGGTAGTCTTGGATTTCGCTTTATTGCATCAAAGATCAGCTAGTTTTAGAAGGTATAAAGAGTCATAATAGATAAATTTTAACTTTATGAGAAGTTATTTTATAAAAATACACATATTTTAAACAATATTTTGTTAATATTTTTTGGAGATGTTTTAAAATCATGTATCATTATTGGACCATAGGCACCAATATGATGAATCATATATAGTATTATCATTTTCTCTGTTAAATTATTATACCATGTATACTGATATTATCCTTCAACAAGCCCCATTGATATTACATAAAATAAATATTTCAGTATCAAAATTTATAATAATCATATTATAATATACATTTCCAATAATTTGATATGATATCTTCATGTTACATTGTATAATTAAAATCCAACATTATAATTCAGTAAACAATCCATGTATTTGTACTAATATATAGATCCATTCCACATATTATATAATAACGGTTTTAATAAATGTTTAAAATTTTGACATAAATGATAATAAAATAATAAATTAATTAATTATAAATTTTATTAAAATTAGAAATTAAATATAAAATATAGTAATATATAGAAACTTTTAAATTCATTAAATTTTTAATATTAAGTCAGTATATTTCATTAATATAAAAGATAATAAATAAGAAATATTTTTGTTTCTCACCCCCTCCACACATAAACACTTAAACATTTCTCTCATATGAATGTAATTAATGAATTCAGTATAAATTATAGAATCCCACATATTAGGACCACACCAGAACTGGTTGTATACCATGTGCCTCTATAAATGCTATCTTAAATAGATATGATGATAGTGTATAGAAAAAATATAGAATTAAATACAAGGTTTTAATTAACCTATAATATCATGAAACATATGTGTTACCCAAATACACATTATATATCCAAAGATGAACAATAATTCATATAAATAACTGTCTATATAATAGATGCAAGAATTAGAAAAAACATTATCCAATATAACTCCATATAAGAAATGAAAAATGAAACAACTGATATTATTAATGTGACATTATAAAATTTATATAATACATTAAGAAACAACAAATCACAATTGGACCTCTTGAATAAAGTGTTGATTCCAAATAACATTTTTATTCTCTATTTTTAGAATAAGAAATCACTCTATAATGGGATTGATTAAAATTGGTAATTTTAATTTGGATTTTTAATTATGAAAACTTATTATATGATGTTTTAATTTTCATTTATACTAATATCATTACATATTTTCAAGTAAATTTTGAAGATTAACTGAAAGGAAACATATTACATTAAATCATTTTGATGACATGTTGATTAGATGATTAATATAGTTACTTCCTAAAATTGAAGATAGAGTGTTTTTTAAGATATTGGTGAAAATTCCTTCATTGATTACTGAATATAACTATTTTAGTTTGATATGTATGATCAATTTTTCTAGGCAATTTTTTTATCATATAATCATTTCGATATTTTCATCATATTGATGATTGATTAATCTTGATTATAATTGTTTTAATCTATAATAATTTACTAATAGATACCATATGAAGGTTATTTGTTATATAACTCATGAAATATCCCTTGTAATTTTTCTATATTTGACCCTTTATGATTTATGTGGTTAAAATATGTTGAATATATATTTTCTGATATTTTTGACTAATGATCTTTTTGGTGGGAAGTTTTATCTATCCAAAATGTTATGAATAATCTCTTCATGTATAACTTTTCTATATTTTTTGATTGATCCATCTTTTCTAGGTTAGATAGACCTATTTTTTCTAATGAGTATATAGTAAATGTATTCTAGTATTGGATCTTATACCATTCGAGAGGTCTATAATCAAGGAAGATCGATATAGGTAATAAATTAACCATGATCAGGTTTATATGTCCTCCTGTCACTTTTTCTTAAATAATTAATGCCCTCTAAATTTGAAGTATATTTATAAATATATCAAATATTAGTTTACATATTACCATATGAAACTAAATAAATTTTATATTACTTAATTTCATTGAATTCATGATGCATAACATATTTTACCAGATAATTTCTTATTTTTTATTTATTAATGTCCAAAACATTTATTCTTATGTGAAAGTTCCTCTATATATTCCATGTTAAGTATAATTGTTTAGTTTTCAATTGAAAAAAAATATTGAGAAGGATAAAAACTATATGTCACATTTAGACTTCAATTCAACCGCTCATGAACATTGTTCACATGTTAATATTTGTAAAATTGTTAGTATCAAAGGAATATTGTACATTTATATTTTAAATTTAATGATACATTAAATATCCACCACTTATATTAATATTATTGGTTTATATACAAAAAATATATTTCTTATACAATAACATTTCATAAAAGAAATTTCTATTTTTCTATACACAACAAGTCTTATTAGAGTCATTAGTATGATGAATTTAAAACCATTTAGGTCACCAATATTGTATAGTGTAGTTTAATAATACTATACAAACATCATGGGAACTTATTTTATAAGCTATGGTATAGACAAATATATGATACTAACATGAAATTCTAAATATAAAGGAAATTTTTTTTGATAAATAATTATGATTAATTATTATTCTTTAATGAATTCATAATTTTTGGAATAATTTTATATAGGTGGTTAATTAGAAATTTTATAGTTCAATTTCCTCAACTATAACTTTTAATAGTTTTTGGAATATACTTTAAGTCTCACATTTTATAACATCAAAATGTAATTATATGAAAATATATTTTTCCAGTGGGTATATTCAAATAAATTATTTTTAACATAGAGATTTCATTAACCATATGCATATATGGTTTGCAAATATTTTGAATGTCCATTATTTATAAGGAAAAAATATTCTTGAAATTATTTATTTATATCATACCAATTCAGTGTAAATTCATGTAGATATTGGTAAAATGAACTTCAAATATCATAATTTTTAATTTTTATTATTTAATAAATAAATAAATTTATTATTAAATATATATAAATAGGGATTATTTTAATGTTAATAAAATATGGGGTTTCATTTTTATGATTTTATAGAGCATTAAATTTGAAATAAAAAATTTGAAAACCAGGTAAATCTAATTGAAATATTTTTTCTGAATATAATTAATGTGATATTGATATTTTTTATAGAATTTCAAAAACAAATATCGGAATTTTTTTATAATTATAGCCAAATGAATTATAAAGTGAAATTTTATAATAAAGATTCTTTATAACCTATATCATATTAGTGTCAAAAGATTGCAAATAAAAAAATAGATTTTCCAAGACTAAAATAAAAAAATATAGAATCATAGTGAATATTTATAAGAATATAAGTTAATCATTATAGATAAACCACTGAAACATGAATTTATAGAGAATATTTTTTATCTTCTAAAAAAATTTATATATAATTATTTTGATGAAGGCAATAATATTTTTCTAGTTATTCTCCAATAAAAAATTATCTTATATATAAAATTACTCCTGATAAACTATTGTTTTTGATGATTTTAGTTTTTCACATAACTAAAATAATGAGAAAATAACTTTATATGATTATGTGGAAATGTGAATATTATTGAAAAACATAAAATTTATGCACATAGACTTAATAATAGATATGGATTAATTAAGGAGGTATATGATAATGAAATAATAGATCGTAGAATATTTTCAAAGTGATATTCATAAAAAAATATAATGTTTTAATGAATGTTATTGAATTGGAAGATGATACAATGGAGTGATCTAGGATTAATATTATTGAGAGTAATAAAAAAGATAATATTTCAATGTTAACTTTCTAGAATAAAGGAAAATTGAACCGCATTACAACTATAACAGAAAATATTTTTTTTAACGAAATGGAAATGAAACATTGATTGTTTAATGAAGGTACTGGGGAACAATATCTATTAAAGAAATAGTATTGTTATTTTATGAAAATAGCTAAGGAGATAAAATAAAGTTTTAAGTTGGTCATAAGGCCAGCTGAAGTACACATTAATAAAGTAATTTTATAAGATCAATTACTGTTCCATATTTCATAAAATATTAATTGAAAGATATTAATAAAAAAGGTTTCCCCAGTAGAAATATAGAATAGTTCAAATAACAGCTATATTTTAAATACATAAATATAAATTCTCTATAAAATAAGTGATTTAATGTAATACTGTTGTGAAAGGTTATCATCACAAATACATCAAGACTAAATTAGTTCTTAATGCCTCAAACCAAAATTCAATGTGACGTGGTCACTGTGAACTCGAAGAGGAATATATATATATATATATATATATATATATATACTTTTAACCCAATTTTCTTTTATTCATTGTTTTTATTAATAATATTAAAAAAAGTCTTACACATATAGAGTTTATCATATACGATACAAATACATTTTTCATTTCATAGTCATGTTTTTATGATGTACAATTTCATTTTTTAATATTATTTTTTATGCAATGATATATTATAGAAAATTAACCCATTTTAAAGGTGTATTTTTATAATGACTAATTTATTATAAAATTTATTTTTTATACAAATATAATCTATTGATGATGGTAATAATTTTTTTGAATTAATTATCGAACAATGTCCTACCAATGTTTATCATTTCATCATGATGAATGATCAACTTCAATAAATATTACATTTGATTGTTAATATTATTTTCTATAGAATTGTGTTCCTATATATATGTTTAATCACATTTAATAAATATGATCATTTATGTATGAAATGATTTTATTTTGAAAATAAATATCTTTAAAGGTAACTGTATTTAAATTTTAGAAATTTGAAATAATTATTTATTTTAAAAAGCGTTTTGATTTCATCTTTTATTAAGGGATATTATTGATATTGGGATAAATGAAGTTAAGGGAAGATAAATATGACCTATATAAAAGATTTTATACATACTGATGGTTTTATTCATTCACTACTATGTGCTACCCATTTTATATTGTTTTGTAGAGGGTAATTTTTGGTATTTTTTATGTGTATATTATAATATGGAGGTATTTACAAGTAAGAAATTTAAATTTTATAATTTTTATATCATGAAGTGTTTTCTTGTAAATATTGAAAAGTGAATAAATATCTTAATTTCATGACTACAATAATATAATAATATATTTAAAAGAAAGGTATTTTATCTATGTAAAAAATTCCATTTAGTTCTATATGGCATTTATTTTTTATAACAATGACATTATTTAGAAAATGATTTTTTTTGATATTCTTGGAAAATATTTTACGATGTACCTAAACCAGTTTATTGAGGTTTTTTACGATCGTCTCTATGTTTATTGATTTTTATATCTGATAAGATTTTGGATATTTCAATACCATTTAACTAATATAAGGACTTACAAATGTTCTCTTTGGTTATTTAGAAGATTCCCAAAAAGAATAATTTTTATTTGAAATTGATTATAATTGTTGAATGCAATCAATGATTACTCATATAGGGAAAAGAATAGAAATATTCAGTTGATATTCAAGATAATTTTTTTACTCAATTTGTCACAAGGATGATAATTCTGAACATTGTATTATTTATCTAGGAAAATATATATATATATCATTTGTATTGGTGTGATATTTTAAAAAGTTCATCAATATTTTGGAAAATTTATCCAAATGGTGTAAAAATATATAGTTAGTGATGAAGGGAAGGGTTTTGGTGTTTTTTTCACAATAAATAGATTCTACTTTAAAATTTCATATTATATCTGGGAAGAAACTCATTTATCCTACATATATGAAGAAATTTAACAAAATTGTAATGAGAGTTACTCATTCAGTAAATATTGAGGCACACCTAGAGAATGGTGACAATTATTCTATAGAGAAGTTAGAAAATACATCAAAGGAGAATATAAATGAACCATATGATATTACAGTTGATATATTAGTTGCTCTAAGGTAGAAAATTGATTTATATAATGCTCCATCAAAAGGAAAATTTTATATGAATCATATGGAGGATTTTTAGAAGTCATAATCAAATAAGGAATTTGAATGAATTATTACATTATATAAAGGTGATTGGTAAATAAGGTAGTTGAAATTAATAAAATTTTAGAATAAAATGAGTTCAGAAAGTAATCTATAAATTTGAAAAAAGAGGTAACTGTGGTATTAAAATAATGGGAACATTAGTAGAGAGAGGTTAAAAAACAACAATATTCCTTAATGGTCATTGAATCTAGATCCCATTTTCTAATATATTTTATTATAGATACTACATGAATTATTTTATTAAAATAAATTAAAGGTTATAACTATTAGAATATATGAGTGATAGGAAATTCATAAAAAAAATAATGACTAGATTATTCATTTAAATTTCACTAACTAAAATATGTGGAATCATGGAATGATGATATAAAATTAAATATAATGTGGAATATGGTTCCAGAAAGTAAACCCTAAATACTTTCAAATCATATTACATCTAAATAAATTTTATCTACTTAATTATCTTACTCTTTATCCTAGATTACCATTTTAGTGGAAGATGTGTCTAGAATTAAGAATTCTTCCACTAAAATAGATAAATCAATGAAAACAATTTTATGGTGTCCCTTATCAAGATATATCTATGGTTTCTTTAGTTTTTGAAAAGGATATAACAATAACACATTTTGGGTGAAATTATATTGTGGTTGACATGAATAATGAAAAAAAGACTTATAATAATTTTTTGTTATGAATTTATCGCTAGAAGATAATGACTATCTATGTGATATACATAGAGTTATAGAAGATAGAACTGAAGCATATATTTCATCTACTGAAATGTTTTTGAATTTTATTTTTCGAACTGAATAGATTGGAAATGAAATTATAGTCATGGTTTCTAATATATTAATATTAATTTGTATCACTGCCATCCATCAATGGAAGGATTCCAGATTGAGTAAATAATTGTAAATTGTTGTTGATGATCATACATCTAAAATTAAATTTTCCATGTGGTTTGTAAATGTAGATTAATTTCAATCCATCTAATTTTAAGGATGCCTAAATGACACACTTCTATAATTTCATCAAGATATATTTGTATGAGAAGTGAGAGGGGAATGATACTGTTTACATATCATATTTTTATATCAATGAGGATAATAAGTTTGATAATCAATACTTTAAGATATAAAATCGGAGTATATGATTAATATCGCTAAATTAAAATGATATGCTCAAGATAAATATGTAAAACATATGAACAAAATTATTAGATGGGTTAAAAAAGGAAGTGTTAGATAAAAAAATGTTGGCTAAATCATTATAAAGATAATTGGTTACTAAATTCATTCAATAAATTCATCTAATTATTGAATAAAGTCTATTAGTTGGAAAATTTTGATGATAATTTTAATAAAAATTCTAATCATGACTAAATTTAGTAGTTGTTTAATTATTTATTGTGTAATTTTTTAATATTTTTTAGATTGATGAATAATTGTGGCACATTAATGAAAAAACATTTAAAAAATTATAACACTCTCTTATATTGAAATTCACAAAATGATATACATTCTAAGGGAGGGTACCAAAATAAAATATAACCCCCTTAATTCTATGATATTGTAAATTCATATTTTGATATTAATATTTTTTTTACTGTTTATGTTCATTTTTTTGAAAATAACACATGGAGTGAAATTAATGGATAGTATGGTTTCATTTTTTAAAACATTACATTAATTATTATAGAGGTTATTAATTTAACATTAGGTATATTATTTTTTTATTTTTAATAATTAGTTTTGAAAAAGTTTTAATTAGAGATGAGATGCATGTATAATAAAAGATATGTATCAAATGGGTGTTTTTTTCTATCTTATTTATATTATAAATATATAGATTTTCATCAGATGTTATAGGACACTTTTCCATTTAATATTTCAATAAATTTCACTTTAATACTTTTTTCCTAGGATTATAAAAATATATTTTTTTCTGGAAAATGACTAAAATAATATAAATGGTTCAAAAAATCATAAGAAAATTCATATTGAGCTGAATTGACAAGGTATTTATTATTGAAATATTTGTTATATATATATATATATGTATATTTTATAAATAATTAATTTTTAAGTGACTTTCCAAATTCATTAATAATTCATTATTTTTAAAATCTATAATAATATTCTATATTTGAAATTTGATCAATATGGTGGTGTGCTAGTGATAAAATAGACATAATTCCAATTTTCATTGAATTATGGAGAGATTCATACAATCTTGTTGAAACTATTCCAAGAGATCATGGAATTTAACCATATAGGATTGTTTTGGTTACATAAATAAACTAATCAAAGGAAATTGGGGAATTATTGAAATGTTAATTAGCTATAGATTCATTAGGTTTTATAATATTTTAGTTTTTTTATGTTTTCATAATCTTATTGCTTGAGAAGTAATAAATATATTTTTGATTTCAATGAAATTGTTCAATTTGATATAATCTATTGTGGATTTTATTATAAATCTCATAGAGTTTTTAACATAGTAATTCCCTTTATAATCACTCTATATCGATTATTTTTTGTTATATGGATGATGGAAACTATGATCACTGTGATCAATGATATTCTAGTTCCAATATTTTATATTTTTAAATTATTGTTGATAAATTATTGGTGTATACATGTAGTCGGTAATTTTGTTGTTGAATTTTTCATGGATAGATCTACTAGTTATTTCCAACATGTATTTAGTTAAATATGTTATCGTTTGGGAACATAAACCATTTGTGTGGTCTATATTCAAGGAAGGTCTAAATTATAATAGGGATTTAAGGGGATTGGTTTTCACAACCACCTTTTTATATTATGGAGCATTTAATTTTTACCCAACACTTCGACTATATATGAATGATTTGAAAAAATCACCATTGGATAATTTATACATTCCAGTTCCTAGATTAATATTCATTTTATATATGTATTTTTTAAAGTAGATTAATTATCAATTTTAAATAAAAATATATATTTATTTATAAATGTATGGTTTATTTACAATAACAGTCTTCAACCATTATTAAAAATTAAATTCCACTTAATAAAAATTATATGATCATTTGTACTTAAAAATTATTAAATAATATTATTTTATTAAAATATTATTTATTTCAGAAATCCATTAATCTATTGAAATTAATTATTTAATTTAATTTTAATATTACCCAAAATTATTATTATTGTTTATTATATCAAAATATTAATAATTTATAATGAAAAAAATAATATGTTGAAAATAAAACCATTTTTTTAAAAAACAATGTTGTACATACTTGTATATATAGGGTCTTGAGGCATATAACTTTAATTCACCCACATAATCTCTATGAGTAAGGTGAGTGACTTTGATACATTAATGAGGCGGCTCGAAATACATGGTTTTGACCATGATATCGATGTGCTTGAATTTATCATGTACACAGTTTCTCTCATGCTTAATTTTTAGATATAAACATTTGATTGGTCAAGGTTAAAGACAATATATTATATCTCCCTTATAATCTCTGATAAATTGGATTCATAGGGTGTGATCTTACTATTTGAGGCCATTACCACATTTTTATGTATCACATGGATTTGTTAACACCCTATATTTAGTCTAATCATGTGATCACTATTCAATGGATATATTTTGTCAATAGTAAATATACTTAAAATTAATTTCAATCCAATATTATATAAAAAATAAAGGAGTTCATGTGTTTTCTATAGCCATATTATATAATAAGAAAATTAATTAAATTATAAGGGGGAATTTTATTTATAATAGTTCGAGTCATTACAAACATCATTTGGCATGGATTTCATCCATATAGATGAATGTCTTGTTTTGTGGATGTCATTCTCATGAAATATTACAATGTTGAGGCTCGATGTAGGACTGAAGATGCAGATCATGCAAGATATACAAAACCAAGTAGGGGAGTCATTTGAAGGATTTTTTTAGTCCTGAACAGATATATATATAATATGTATCCTTTTATCAATTGACTTAATAATTTAATATTCCTAATAAGATCTTCCAATTTCAGAGGTTAATAAAGAGGGAATTTTTTTAAAGAATATATATGATTAAATTATTTAACATGTTAATATATGCATTGATCATGTAAATTGATTTTTTTAAAGGAGGTGTTGTGTTTTACTTTTAAGCTTATCACCATAGTAGAAGAAATCCTCAAATTTCATGGTAAGTGGAATAACCTAGTGATGAATCCAACGGGAATGGATAAATACAAGGCCTGTACACTCAAAAAAATATGATATTATCCTAAAAATTTGGTGATATATAATAATTGAAGAATTATTTCCATTTCACATAGTGTGTTGTTGGTTTCTTTAATATGGATATTATGCAATGCTTCAGTTTAGGGATTAGACTATGTGAGGTTGTACTCACGAATAGACCTCATGATTTTAGCCTCCTGGATACACCTCTTGATAAGGACCTATGAGGTGGCCTCCTAATATGGTCTCATAGGGTAAGCCACATGTGTGTTCATTGAGGAACCAACATCATATGGTCACCTCATAATTCCAGACAGTCTTCTTCATTGTATGTATTTCCCTCTTGTTTACTCAATCCATGAAGAGATTAAATTCCAAAAGGAGAAACTATTGGATCTCATCTCACTATGTATGCATCTCTCATATGAATCCTCTTTCCAATAGATTAAATGTGGCCCTAGAGATATGGGATTGACAAAGAAGTATGTGAGGGGCCATTAGGTGTGCTTGGATTCACCAATTTTATGCATAATGGTCAGGAAGATAGTATGGCACGAGATCTTATAGAGATAAAAAAAATTTCCCCAAATTCCATGTGGTTATGAAAATCATAAGGTCTACTGCATTCTGAGTTATGGATTTGAGATCGATCTTCACCTTTCCATGAAGCAACCACCTAGTATGATTATAAATTTTTTTCTAACAAGATTCGGTTGAAAACATTATGAGCTATTATACATGAGGTTCAAAACTACACACAAGTGTAACTCTTGTTAATGATATTCAGAATGGTGGGTGAAATCATGGAGACACCTCAAAGTTATGTCTCTCCATGGAGTTGTAATAAAAAAATTCAATTTTTCATGTAAAAAAGTATTATTCTTTATAACATCAATATAATATTATTTTTATAAATGTTTTTACACCAATACTAGTCAATATGAATTATTTAATGTAATATATTCCAATATATGTCAATTTCACCCATATATAATACATTGTAAGGATAAAAAGTTCTCATAAGACCTCTATAAATGGGGGTTTTGATCTAGAAATCATTTTTCCCATAATTTTTGAATTCAATGGAATATACATTGTGGGAGGTTCTCTCTCTTTCTTCATATATTTGTAAAATATTTTTTGATGAATTTATATTCATCAGTGCATAAATAAAAATGAAGATTATTAATATTTATCATACTTCTTCTTTGGTTATAGATATACATTTCTGCTAAATATTTGCGTGTGATGCCTGAATTAGGATTGTTTCATGTGTTCCTCAGTAATGTATGTGTCTTGAAATTTTCTGATACAATAAATCCCCATAGTTACAATTGGATTAATTTTGAATGAAACGTAACTACATTTGTGGATAATGTTGGAATTGTTTTTTACATTCTTGAAAATCTGGTAGGATTTTGGTTCAACCTCACCAATGATAATATTTTTACTATGAGGAGGATCTCATTTAATGTATTTTTGGTTGTATGGACATGTTAGTTCATGATAATACTCAAAATAACATTAGAATCATGGATTATTGAATGAACTACATCATTTAATTAGGAGCAATTGTAATGAATCAAGAATAACAGATCAATATTTTTAAATCATTTCCAAAATGTTAACATCACATCAAAAAAACATCACAATCCCAAGAACAGATGTTCTGATTTTATAGAAGAATATATACATAAATAATTTATTATATAATTCTTTTTTATATTTATTTGTAATTAATTTACACTAGAATCTTTCATGAATAATCATATTTTATACTCATCATCTTGATATAGGGAATGAAAACATAAATACAAGTGATCTCAAATGGCCAGAAAGGTAATAATGTAGGTAAATCAAAATGGTGAGATAATACATATTAGATAGGAGGCATAAAAAGATACCAAAACGGTATTATACCTAATCTTGGTAACATTTAATAATGGAAAAATATCATAAGATAATAGAATCATAAATATGTATCACGAACATAAAATATTAAATCATTATAATATGACACTGTATACTCCTAATACCTTCATTATATAGTGGAATATATATGAAAGAGGATTAAGTTCCCTACCAAATCCCATATCTAACATTTCATGAAGTATAAATTATTATCAAATGTATTGGGTGTATATATAATTCCACACCCACCTTTTATATTTCATATCATAGGTAAGATAATTTTCATTTCACCATACACATTTTCCCATGAGAAAAAATAATCACCCAATATATTATAGTTATATATCATTCTAATCCCAACCTACCAAAGAATAAAAAATAATTTTAACATTTATATGTGTTCCAAATGATAAAATTAAACCATATATAAATAATTTTTATAATAAAACCCATAATAATGTAGTGGGTTTCACAATCATAATTCAAATCATTTTAAAAGTCTATACCAAAAAGACAACTAATAAGATAAGAAAATAAATCTATTTAAATGAGTATAATGTAATATAGATACGAATTTATTTGATAATTGGGATCTAAAATAGTGGAAATCAGTATAATGATCAAGGATATGAAAGAATAAAAACTAACAAAATTGGTTATTCATTTGAAATGAGAAAATAATATTTTAGGGAGAAATTTATTAATATTATAAAAGAATTATATTTGAACTTTTTAGGTAAACCATAAAATAATGAATATTTCTATTCTAGTCACCACTAAAAAGATTTTATCTATTACATGGTGTAAAATGAAAAAAATAAAATAAAATAGGGTTTTATTTTAAATTGAACATTATTGAGGAGAAGTAATAATTTTTTATTTCTGAAAATGGTAGATAATTTAGACTACATATATATGTAGGGAAAAAATATTCATAATATGGATGAAATATATGAGAATGAAATAGATAAAAACTAGTAAAAAGGTAATCTGAAAGTAACGAGGGTGGTTTTAAAGATCCCTTTTTATGTTTTAAACTACCTAATTTGAAATCAAAAAAATGGTTAATGGAGTACTATATTCAATGTTTGATATGGTAAATAGTTATTTCAAATTATGTAACCCACATTTATTTTGACAACTACAAATAATATCATTGGTGGTAAGGTAAGACACAGACCTGTATTAGAAACAATTGTTAAAGAGGATAGAAATTATTATCAGCAACGACATAAATTCTCAAAAAAATTTCCTCAAGGAAAATATTTTATTTAAAAATTAATTTTTTTCTAGAGAGTTGGTTATTTTTCAATTTAGAATCATAGGGTTAAATAAAAAATTAAAAAAATAAATGTTTATGATAAGACATAATGTCCCAAAGAAAAGGGGGTTTGAGATAAAAATAACCCTTATCGCATCCCAATATATAACATTGAAAATTCATGAAATGTACATAATTAGATGGAATTTAAAATATCAGGTATTTCATGAAATATATGAAGGACATATCTATTTCCAATAAAATGAAGACATGAAATAAATAATAGGGAACAAAAATCATAACTCAATGAAACAAAAATGTGATGAAACCCCTTACCCAATGTTCCGATAAATTCAATGAGTTCTGATAACATCTAATATAATTTTTTTATATAATTATTAAGACATATATTCATATAAAATTCAAATTCAAATGCATATATATTAACAGAAGTTATTAATTTACTAGATGTATTTTTTCTCATGTCAGTTACAAGGGTTATTCTAGTCAATATCTCTATAACTATTATAGAATATATACGATTTTCAGTGTTTCTATAAAATAGTATGATAATATAATGATTTTTTAATGTTTATTTCCTTTATTATTTCATTATCTCAATGTATATATTTATCTATAGGATTATGAAATCAACCCAATTTAGGAATGGTTCCATAAGATGATCATTTAATGTGTTAGTATCTATTGTAATGGTTTATTGTTAATTTTAATTGTAGAATATAAACTATTATGTTTAAAAAAATATTAATAGTTTCTTAAATATAAATTTCATAAATTAGATACTTTTTAAAATAATTTCTGATACTACTAAATCAGAAAATGAATTATGTTGTTCAGTGGAGGTGGTAGTCTAATCGTAACAAAGTCATTTTCCATTGAATGTTAGGGGAAATAAAATAAATAATTTACTATTTAGGAGTATCAATCATGTAAAAAAATTATATTAATAAAATAAATAAATATTTTAAGTCCACCATGTAATGAGATTTTGAAAAAATATAAATTCTCCATTCTTGGAGGTGGTAGTCCACACAACACATGATGATGTCTTCATTAATATAATTTTTTTAATGGGAGGTAGAAAGAAATATATCCCATTAGTATAATAACCTTCCAAATAGTAATCATATTAATATTATAATAATTTCATTAATAGAGAAAAAATTTGGAAATGGAAAATTATTAAGAAAGGACTAAGGAGTTTAAATTAATCATGTGGAGAGATCAAACGTTATCTTGAATGTTTTAATATAAATAAATGTATTTGGATAACTTATATAGAATTGGGTATTATTTATGCATTACAAAACTTTAATATAGTAAATGTGGGTATATATTCATGAATAAATGGAAACATATATGGGTATTGAATGGGTTGTGACAGAATCCTTTCATAAGTGGAGGAAATTTCCTTTTTTATAAATTCCCACTGATTATCAATGATTGTAGGAAAATATTCAATTTTTAATGTCCTCAAAGGTGATCCATAATTTATTGAATATGTATTTTTGATATTAAATGCTAAAATATTCATTATATAAAAAATTTTAAACATTTTTTTGATCCATTTAAAATTTGATTTCTAATACATATCCTTTTTGTGTTTTAGCTTGATATATATATTGTATCTAATTCATTTATGTTTTCAAAATAATATAAGTTAACCACTCATAATAGCTTTGGGTGTTATTAATATAAATTTATCCACTATTTAAAAAAATTCAATTTCTAAAAACAAGGTAATTTACATTTAAATTTAAACACTTATTATATAGAAAATAATGGTTTAAAAAAACTATGTTTTATGATTATGTTCTCATACTCTTGTATAACATTAATCACAAAAAAATGAGTGGTAGTGTATTTATATATATTTTTAATCATCACTGTTTCTACAGGGAAAAGAGTGTGACTGAGAACCCTCATTATGGTTGGTTCAGTTTAGCTCGATGGTTGATTGTGGTGGTGGTGGGGTGAGGGGTTATTTCATGTACTGTCATTAACATTGGGTTATCATTGTGTCTCTTTAATTAATACTCTCATTAGTTTCCCCATGAATAATGGGGTATATAAATACATCCCAAAAATAGGTGATAACCTAGTTTTTTCAGGCCTGGTGACACTTAAGGACTCGTATTGGATGAGAGGATAGGAGGTATAGCTCATCGCACCCTTTTTCGGGGAATTGTTTCCTACTCCCGGACTCTTATAAATTTAAGACATGTTCATGAATATCTTCCAAATCCTAATAGAAGACTTGATACCCAAATTTTTTGCTATGGGATATGTCTATCTATATGAAAAATATGGGGATCTTATGAGTGAATCAATCTTTATATCTCTGAGGTTCATTATATGATTCCCAATAATGAGAAGTTTCTTATCTAATATATCCATATAAACACATGATTTTGAATTTTCTACCACATAGAGAGGTGTCTAATATTCTAATGAGGTTTTTGAGACATGATGAGGCATCCTATTTTTCATAGTTATGGTAGGAATCAAAACTCGCATAGGTTATTAAAACCATGGAGTTTAGTGTCATAAAAAAGGACATGTATGAGTTCTCTATGGTGCTAAATATTCATGCACAAGTCTGGGGTGGATATCCTACTTATCCCAATTATGCTGAGAATCATTGTTGTTGAAGTTGTCCAATTTTATCATTCCACGGATGAATTAGGAAGAATGATCATTCTATGAGAATTACTTTGTCTCGATGGATGGGATTTTAGAGACATGGGAGGAATTTCATCGAAGTGGGTTCCAATTTGAGATCATTCCTTAGAAAGGTTTCATACGTATTTTGGTTGTTTTAGGAATCTATGTTCTCATAGTTCATTCAAATACTTATGACTAGCCCCAATGTATATTTTCTCAAGTGGGGGAGGTCTATATCATGAAACTTATCATTATTATGTACTAGAATTACCCTTTATTTTGGAGATTTTTCATTTCAAGGTATCACTATTGAATATCCCCAATCCCATATAAGATATGATTGGTGTTATAAAAAATGGATAAAAAGTACTTTATCCTACTACATATGGATGGATGGATTATGTGCTGGGACTGCACTTGGGATGTTTAATAATGAGCTTGGTCCTCAAGGAGGTGTCATAAGTATCTTGGATGTGGATGTAATTTGTTTCCTCAGATTTGAATCAATTTATCAGTCCACTATGGGATGAGGTCGAGTAATCATATCCTATGAATTATTGATTTATAATGGTAGAATTGTCCGATACACGATAGGACACACACTGAGGTGTATTTCCATCTGAGTTTAGGTATGAGCCTTTGGAAGGCATCCCATGTATCCATGTTATGGTATGAACTAGAATATTTATAGTTACTTTGACAAGGGCGTACATAGAGACATTTACCTTTTAATTGTATTTGTTTATGTTAAAGATGATACGATTATTACAATTCACTAATCCCACATTAGTTAGGATCATTGTGACAATCATAGGATGGAAAGTAATCAATATCATTTCTTGTGGATGTTAGAATTATGTTCAAGGATCACCCATGAAAGATTAATGTAGAGATTGAACCTCTAGCAGGTTTCATATGTATCATGGTTTTTTAAGGAATTAGGTTCATTATAGTTCCTTTAATTAGGTCTTATACAATAATATTTTCTTAAAAATTAGGTAATACACTCCGACGATGGGTAATTCCATCCAATCCTAGGATAACATTGTCTTGACTGGGGCTTACACAGTGAATTTTCCCATAAAATTTGGTCTTACAGAGTTAGGATGGACAAGGTCATCAAATCATTGCATTATCTAACTGAATATGTAAAATCTCCTTCATGACATACACTGATATTATGTTTCACATGCCTTGGTTTTCTACATTAAATGTAGTGGAGTGTATTCCGGACATGTCTAAAGAAAATTAAATGATATTGTTTACTTTTTTAGAGGATATCACATAATCTGGATGGAATTTCTGAATATTGTCATGTGATTAAGGCTTTATTTTCCATAAGAATTATAGAGACATGAACAATTCGTCTTGGAATCCATCGCATGTCCTTATAGGAAATCCTAGAGGGTGTCTCCCGATCACGGAGACTTTCTCTGGTGTCATCACAATATTTGACTTACACACTTTGTGGGTGTCAGAATAGAGAGTGTGACAAGAGTCAGAGGGTTTCAAATTTCATGTTTGACATTTATAGAGAGAATCCGGAGACCTATGTGGTGTTCTTGGAGGTTATTATGAGATCTATTTTACATGCTTCAGTGATACTAAGAAGCTCAATTGATATGAAATCGTATATCCATATAAGTCTAGAAACACGTATTAAGGGAATCAAAAGGCTTTAATGACCAACCTAGAGGGCTTCACAAGACTTGGGTGGCATGAAAAAGGGGATCCAAGTGAAATTATTGTACATTTACAGAGGACTTCACCTGAAAAAATTATATATATATAGAATGTAGTGAGATTTGGGAAACATTTTCGAGTGTTGTTTCATGTACTTTGTGGTAAATGTTTTTGTGAATGAGGGGCCGCATATAATTTCATTGCTTAATTCCCTCATATTCAGCCTTTTTTCTAGGATTTATATTTAATCATCCATATATTTGATCAATGTTATATTATATTACGTCTCGTGTGATCTAGCAGGTGAGCGGGATGTTCTTGATGTGCCCATACAATAGTCCATCATGGGAACTATTAATGATCAAATAAAGTGGTTAATTAATTCCGAATGATTTATATTTTTTTCGCTAGTATCTTACCTGATGGAAATATTTCTAGTCTTGTGATCCACTTATCTGAGAAATTTTCTCTTGTTATTTGATGAAAATGGCCAATCATCTCATCTAGTGAGTCCTCTTGTATTGTCCCATAGTGGTTGTGGTTGTGGTCATTTTTTATGAAAGGTAAGGGGATTTATAGGCCTCTTTACCCTAATTTTTATCCAATTTTCATGGAATATATCATGAAAAACTAGGTTGGAGTCGGTGAAGTCTTAAGTGTCACTAAATTTCAGGAGTCTTCGTCATGGATCTCTTTGAGGGTGCCACCAGATTTTCAGTGATTTCAAACCCCTCCTGTAAACATGTCCTTTTCTATATCATTATAAATTAATGTGGACATGTTGAATCATGTGGGCATGATGATGGTATTCTATATTATCATATTTACATGTCCATGTTCTTTCGTGATATCAGGGATCTAGTTGAATGTTGTTCACATGATCTTAGATGACTTTACTTAGAAATACCATTATGCAAGGAAGGATTGACTGGGGGAATTGTTAGGTTAGGATGAATTGACATTTGGTATCATGATATCATGATGTATATTTTCATATAATTATTCAAGATTTATATTACAACAATAATATCCAACAATGTATCATTGTTAGATTTTTTATTTTACAAAGGTTATGAGTTATGTGAGATTTAATAAGTAATGTTGAAGATAAATACTCCTCCAATTGGTGATACATCCCATGACCAATAACGAATATATGTATATGAGAAATAATTTAATGTCAAATCCAAATTTTAGTCTTGTGGGAGAGAAAGAGGAATTATAAGGTCTCATGTACATACCATAGGATCATCACACAATAAAGAATACATGTTGGGGAATTTCAGGAGATGTGGAATTCATGTCATTGGGGTCTTGTGATGTCTTTCATATCACTGGGGGAACGTCACATGAAGGTTAGAGTTGTGAGTGGCTCCTACCACCTCCCATATTATGTACTTTTTATTTAAAAAATGTTTGGGGTCTCATGATTTTCCTTGAATGTTGTTTAGGACAACCATTCTCCCCATCGGTTACCCATCACTTGTGTTTTACCACTTTAAGTGGCCATTACCTATTTGACATTTAAAATATAATTTTGAAGGATTTTTAGTTTTTTCATGTTACCATAAATTTTTAAATCACGTGACTCAGTGGAGTTTATTCGAATACCACTACATGATCATTAGTTGTCTACATCACATTCATGAGATGAGAAGGAGTTTTTGAAGGGACATCATGGGATTTTTCATGGGATAATATATATAAATATTATATTCACATGGCCATATGATTGAAAAAAAATTTCATTTCTCTTTGAAGATTACATGATCTATGAGCCTTGGACACCTTCTCATTCCTCTACTTTTTTTTGGAAAAATAATACACATAATCATGTATTTAGTCCTTTTTGAATTTTCTGATTCTCATGTTTAGGGAATAAATAAACTACCCACCCCTCATGAGAGAGGTATTCTGTAATACTGAATCGATTCTATGAAAAGTGAATTCCCTCGTGAGACTTTGGTGTTGTATAGAATTAGTTTTTTTGGGGAATTAATAGTCTATTAGGATAATATTGGTATTCCCCAATATGACTTATAATAGTGGTTGGTGGTGATATATTCATTCATTATAATCCTATATCTATATATCAATATCACCTTGCTTCATTTTTCTATTTTTCCACAAGGCCATTCCATAAGACCCGATCACGAGACCTTTCCATGATCCTGCTTTCACGAGCACTATTCTGCAAGACTGCCTTTTCCCAGGTACCCATTTGATAAAAAAATGATATATATTTTCATTATTTTTTAGAACATTATATATAAGGATTTAAGTGGTATTGATTGATTTGGGGGATCTCATGGCTAGATCATTTAATCTATTGACTATCCTATGATTCGTATGACTGGTTCTGGGTCCTTCGATCTTGATTCTTTGATTGGTCATGTGATCACGTGATAATTTTCCAGGTTATGTAACCTGAGAGATCCTAATTTTTTTTTGGATTTTATATTTACTTATGAAATTTGAAGATACATTTCTAATTTGTGAGATTTATATAATTCTTTCAGATTATTATTTCATCACATTGACAACAAAATTATTTTATCTACGAGACATATAACACATAATTCTGTTCATATGGATTCTAATTCATGTAAATATTCATATGTGGAAAATAAAAGAGATATTATTTATAGAAACTACAATTCTTTCCCTTGAAATAACTTGTATTGTGATTATGGTATTTTAAATAGGTTCCAATTATATGATCTTTAGGATTATCATCTATCTCACCAACTTCTTTTATACGGGTTCAGTTTTCTAGATGATGTTGACATCCATATTTTTTATTTCAACATTCCATCTCAGTAGGTGTCAATATCTTATTAATTTATTTAGATGAAAATTTCTACGAAAGGATAGCTAGCAGAAACTCAACCCTAGGGTTTTTTCTTATATGTTTGAAAACGATCCCTTAGGTCCTAATGATTGACATTTCACTCATTATCCAATCAATCAATACTACTCGAGTATATTTTCCTATTACCTAAACAATAAATGCATTTGATTGAGCTTTAAATGTGATCTCTACCATATTAGTAATATTTTGATGATTGGGAATGGACCTTATGGGTCAGGAAATGCAGCATAGAGTTTTTTGATCAGTTATACAGTGTCCATCTTTATAAATCCATGTGGTTTTCTAGATTCATCATATACTCCTAACTTGATATCCTTTGATATATTATCATCCATTGGTTCCTTGACACCAACACATTGAATTTTTTCCATGGTGAATTTGGAATCAACCTATAGTACATATACCAACTAGGTGGGATTCCCCCTCTAATAGTGATGTGTGCTATAGATGTTTTGGATGATCCCTTATCGACTATGGTTTTGAAAGGGAAAATACTCACCATTATGATGGAGAAGCTAAGGAACGTGTTGATGATGTGAGTGATCATTTATTTTAAGGACTAGATAAATATTTTTTTTGTAGTGGTGTCAGGACAACTACCACAGACCCCCTTTGTGGCCCTTATCAAGAGTTCTACAATAGTGATGACTCATATTAGGAAATTATGTATACTAGGAACTTTACATAATGGGAATACCTAATTCAATCATATATATCCTTCATCATTGTGTTGGATGTCTTTAAGGAAATGTTTTTGAATGGATGGATTTCCTCAGACAGAGATGCACATTTCGGGATCTGTGTAACAATGTTAGTGATGGTGGTGCAACTTACATAAGGACAGTGCCTCAATATTGATGTTCTGGTTGTTTCTTTCCTGATTAACTCATGGTCCATAATCAACAAGGTAGCATATCCTATAATATTAGTGGTCCTCTACAATTATTTTTCAGCAAGATATGGGATCATTATTATTATTATGTATACTATTATTCCAATAATATGACTTGATAAAATAATATATCATTGATTTTACCCCTTAATAGGCACCTTCTGGCTCAATTATTGATAATAGCAGCATTTACCTTGATGAAAGTTCATTTATGATCTCTCTTCGGGATGGGTTTTTTTGTAGCTAGGGTGGACGATTTGATCATCTGAGAGCATTATACATCATATTGTTCAGTCGTCCATTTTTTATACCCAAAGGGTTTTCCCTCTTCCTTTTTACAACATATGGGGATAGAAGAATACTCTAGTCATCTTCCAGTTTTGAATAATGATAGAACATGAAAATTATATGGTTGAGATCATACACCCCTTACTAATGATGAAGCCTTCTTTATGTAGGATTATTCCAAGGCATGTATAGTAACGTACCAAGATATTGTGATAAGATGGGTTGTATTTCATGTGTATATTACATTCCCTCAAAAACCCCACTATATGTGCAGACTATCGAGTTCATCAAATAAATGGGAGATATATCATGTAATCATACTCATTCTAGTGATGACTATATTTATAGTGAGATAGAATATGTTATGGAAATTATTCCTCCATCATTGGATATGGATGGTACACCTATTGAGAGAATATCATATGAACTTTCTTATACAGCTTATTTATCGACTCAACTAAATATTCTTCCTCTTTTTATGCCTAATAAATATTTCATAGGGCTTATATATAATATAGGATTATAAAGGAACAAATTAATTCATTTATTAATGAGATTATTTTAGAAGTATTTCATAAAAAATGCGAATGACTTTATCAGTGATTATAGGATTTAGGGGAAGGTGATTTTGATTAAAAACCACTATCTGAATTCATGATGTATATTATTCTGACTCAAAATTATTTTCCAACCAATGATAGCGATATATATGATCTTTAAATTGAGTATCCTCTTTCTAGGAAGATGAAGGAGATATTTGAGGAATTGAAGTAGGGTTTCCAGTTGATATCTAAATAAAAATATGATATGTATATATGGACCACACCAAAATGGGACCACGAGGAAATCATATCCCTTATGATTTATAAAAATTCTACACCATCATCCGTAGTAGAAAAAATTAAAAGGAGAGTTGAGGAGTTGACTACATTGGTCATGAGTATTAACCCTAGTGTTAAAGCAGAAGAGGTGGGGAGAGGGGCACTCTAGATTTCTATTGATGCTTCCTTCCCCACCCTTTACAGCTGGTCAACTGCACTAATAAAATATTTTTCAAGATCAACCATTCATCATTTTTCATCATATTTTCAGATCTTACAAGAGACTGTGAAATATGGATATTCTTATTATTTCTATAGTCTACCATTGGATAGATCTGGTGACATTATATGTTTTTTTCTAGTATTTCATTCATTCATGATATGCATGAAATTTCAGTGATTCGATATTATGTGAATCAACAATGATAAACATCCCTTTCATAATATATTGAAAATGTGAATGCCTATATTTGAATGTTGAAATTATAATAGATTTTTTTTGAGAAATTCACATGAATTTCCACCGACACAAAATTCATCATTGAAAATTTTCTCTAGCTATCTTTATATCACATTTTTTGTAAAATGATTTCTCTGTTGGATATATTCCCTAGAGAGAGAGTGATCTTTTTTGGACATAGTAGTTAGTATTGGTGAGGAAATCATACTATTCTAAAAGTACATATAGGGGGACATAGAAATTATTGAATAGTAAATTATTTTTTATGCAATTAAGGAAGTTTTATCTCTAACCATACATAATTGTAGTTTAGGGTCTTTCAGCTCGATCCTTCAATCACTATAGTTTAAGGTCTTTTAGCTCATAAATTCCATCTCTGTTGTTTATAGTATATTAGATCAGACTTTTTATCACTATAGTTTAAGGTATTTTATCAAAAATATCTTATTTTTGTATTTTATGGTCTTTTCTCTTCTATCATTATAGTTTAGGTTATTATTGTTTAGTATATCTATGACTATAGTTCATAGTCTTTTAACTTGATACCTCAATCACTATATTTTATGTTATTTTATCTCTGACTGAATAAATAATCATTGAATATGGTTCAAACATTCCAAGAATAAACCAAAACACACTATGGTTCTGGGATCATTCTTGGTGTTTATAAGGGTCACATGGATCAGAAAACCATTTTGTACAATGAAACATTTGGTTTGAAACCATATAAAAATATGTTAGATCTATAAGCATATATGCATAGTCACGAAATTAGTTTGTTGAAGCCGTGTAACATTTCTAGGGGAGATGGATGATTTATTGTGGCTGTATTGGTGGAGGGGTAATAACTATGGATTCTAGGCCCACCCAGATAGTTGGATTATGGGTGATTTAAGACACAACCCAAAAGTTTTAGTCTTTGAATATCTGATGTGATAGACATGTTGGTCATTACCCTTAAAACTCTTACATTTTAGGTTTCACCATAGTGTTTTTTGGGCTCAAAAGATTTCATGAACCATTATTGAAAAGACAATACACCTTTAGTTTGTAGATCAAGGAGCTTATGCATTGGTAATATGAACAATGAAAAGATGGCATTCACTCTTTTTCTTGGGAATGAGAGATTTTTGGGGACTCAAATGTCTAGATGGTGAGGTTTGGTATTGGAGGAAAGATATACATGAAAGATTCTGGAATGTGGGGGCAATTTTGATCTTATATCATAATGCTCAAGCCCTACTCCAAGTAATTTTGAGTCCTGATGCATGGGACATAAATGGTGTGTGAATGGAGTTCAACATTGTTTCTTTGTCAAAGTGTATAGAACCGGAGGACATAGCATTGATGATGTCAAATATGCTCATATTTTTTTGGTATGGAGATTGTAAATCATTTTCCGATGTGATCGGGTCAAGAGGATTATATGGAACAACTCTATCAGGAAGTACCCAAAACACGTTGGGGTTCAAGGTTCTTCTGAAGTGAAGTAAGGGTGTATAAGGATCATAAATCCCTTTTTGTAGAGTGACACATTGGTTGATGATAATAAGCACATATGCAGGATCTATTGGCATACATTCATATTCTCGAAAATGGTCCATTGATGTCGGGTATCCATAATAGGGTCTTGGAAGGTTGTGATGATCTGAGAAACACTAGTAATAAAGTGTGACTTGTGGAAAGTGTAATAGCTAAGAAGTGTTTTAGCACCCTAAAAGTTATTTCGCTACCCATAAAACATATTCCCATAGTGAAGAGATGTGAAAAGTCATCACTCTAACATCTTAAAGAACCAAGGTAGTGACTAACAAAGCATGTATTTTACTAGGGCTATAATGTATACCCTATGATATTTAGGCCTTCTTCATTTTCACCCTAGTTTTTTTGTTATCCACTATACATGAAGAGTTTAGCGTGTGAAGACATGAATTTTTTAGCCAACTCCATTTTCATGTTTTTGACTTGACATGTTTTGTGTCTCCTTCTCTATCAGTTTACATCCTTTCTATTTATACAATTACAATATAGTGTTCAAATTCATATATCATTCACCAAAGTGAATAAATTTTATGGAAATGAAGCACATAGACCTAATATATATGATGATACACATGATACCATTTAGGATAACCATGGTCAATTTTACCCCAACATCCTTATAAGAGAGTTATGAAGATGTTTTAAAACATGGATCGAGGTCCCCTGGTCATGAGTAATGGATATCTGATAATCATACTCAGAGTAGATCATATCATGATGAGGTGTTGAGTTATTCCATATTGGTTTCAAGGCTCACAAATATTGAAAATCCATTTTTTCATACACACATATTTGGTAGATTACCATATGCACATATAAAAGACCCATAGGAATACATGAATAGTAAAGAAAAGTGCCCCCTAAATTCAGGTATCATTTCTAAGGGACTTGTAATGTTTTTGTAACTGAAAGCACTCGGTAAAAGAAATTTGGTATAAGGATTAAAAACGTTTAAATTATTATAAAATCACCGCTTAATCAAGCTTACCCGGGTATGGCTATTGTTGTCCTTTGATAGTGGATGAAAAATGGGTGATGTCCTTGATAGTTTATTGTCATTTATTTATGAATTTATTTATTTAATAAAATATCATGTATTAAATAAACACATCAAGTAGTTTCTCATCATGAATTAGGGATTCTATTTTCGTGTATTTTTTATTTAATGTGGCGACATGATTTCCTTTTAGTTTAGGATCATGTGCTTAGGACATGTGAAATAACGTGATAAATAATTATGAACGATTGATAATGTACACAGGAAATACATATATAGATATAGGTCGTACATGAGAAAAATGAGATTGTACGAGTCATCTCATATTTATTATTGGTGCATTTATTATCAGTTTTTTCAATTGGGACTATGATTGGAGATTAGGATGTCACTATGTATCTTGTGATGATAGGAATAAAGACACATCATGTAATTTAATAGGAAACACTCTATGTATATGCCCCATGCATAGAGGTGGGAATTTTTTCTATTGAATTTTTATATTGGACTATAATGGGGATCTATATGTAAATACATATCCTATGATTATATGATTAGGTACATATGTGATTCTTGAAGAACTATACAGCTTAACATCATCTGGCAAGGACATGGGATTCTCAAGATGAGATATAGAATTTTGGATGGTTATAAGGATGTAAATCCATGAATCACTACATATCCTACCAAAATATGATTCAATACCTACATAGTTCTGGAAATCCCATGATGTTTAGGGTTATTTTATGAGGATGAAGATGAGCCTATTTGAAAAAGTGGAAATTATTTGGTGGGGCCAAAAAGTAGAATTCTGGTCATCACTACGTATCTCATGAGAGTGACAATCATGCCAAAAATAGTGCATGATTGGATACTCATGTGAGTATGATATATACACAAAACATTATTATTTTTTAATTGTGGATGAACTACTACCAAATATCTAGGTGTCACTACACAACTCATTGAAATGAGAGTAACATTTCATGTACATATTAGGGAATGAACATCCTACGCATGTATGAACTATATATAGAGAGGGTGGACGTTTTATATTTTTCATGACTGGACCCTGGATTGGAAATCCAAGCATCACTACATTTCCTATAATATTAGGGATAAAGTCACCTTTTTTTCATGAGTCTAGGTGTTATAGGACCATCACCAGTAATTGTGGTCTTCTCAGATGAGGTCTTTAAGAATGTACAGTTTTATTTCATGCATGAGACATTAACCATGTTGATTAATTTTATAAAATTAGAAATCATGGTTTGTCATTTATGTACTTAAATCTAGGACCATGATGAGTGTCTTGTAAGAATATATTCCATGTTTGTGTGGGGGAATACTGAAATTCCGATGATCAAGGGAGTTATGCTTGGTGTGGGAAATAATAAATAACAAGGATTCCTCTCACTATATTGAAGAAATTAAGTACATGAATGGAGTATTTTACATCATTTTATTGTTGTAGAATGATATATTATTGAGAAGTCCGTACGTATATCATTGAAAATGAGTATCAATTCCGTCATAGAAAAAACCCATGCAATTAAATGTAATTGGGAAGGGAATTAGTGATGTACATTAACATATTGCAGTAAGGACAATAACCACCGACCTGAAGAAAATATAAATTCTATGGTTATGCCAAAAACTATTGGTTTAGGCATCCCTTCATATCAAATGATGATAAAAATTAATCCACACATAGTTATTGTATGGAGAGATTCCCCACGTGGAGTTGAAACTCACTTAGGGAAGGGGGAATCTCATCAAACCTTCATATTGATCTATCATTTGTGCGGTGATTAATTATGGAAATGGTTTTTTTTTCATGTAGTTTAATGTCATGTAGTGAGGACTTCAACAATGCAGTTTAGTATTATTTTTTAATGCCTTTATATGTTGTGCAGTTTAAATTCATCATGTAAGGACTTATGGAGATGAATAGTTTATCAACATGCTTTCAGGAAGTGCTTGTACATTTTAATGTTTTTTAACCAGGAAAACTCTTTATAGATTATCATTATGATGTCAGGATGACTCAATATAGTTTATCTTCATGTGTTTAGGATGAACGGTGCTTGGTGACATCTATGGAAAGTATTTCTTGAGAAATATCGCATTGCTATATGGTTTGACCACTCCCCATCAATGTATTTAATGGGTAAGATCCATTATGAAAATCCTAATGTATGATTTAAGTACCATACCATTTGGTTTATAGATTTATAGGCTTCATACCTTTTATAATTGGGTCACTGAGAGCCAGCGCCTATTCTCCGTTAAAGAATTATTGGGGAAAAATTCAAATTAATGGATCATGTTATCATATACTGATGGATCTCTAGGTTGTTTGGTGTTCACAATGAATTATCATTGAGTCACTCCAATTCATGTATCTATATTTTTTATTTATCATCACTGAGGGAAATGCACATATTTGTATTTAGTGTTAAGGTAGAAGGACCTCTATGGGTAACACAACCACAGTCCCATTCACCTATATGTATAGTTTTTCTTGTGTAATAGTAAGAGTGGTTTTATGATTGGCCAATAATTAATGAATGAAATTTTATAGACATGAATATTTATCCATTTTCACTATATATTGGATTGTGATTGATAGTGTATTATAAAGGCCCATATCTGTTAATTTTTATCCGCATAGTAACAAATTTTTATATTAGACTAGATAATGTATTTCTGGTGTAGTTTATTCAAATCTGTAGAATAGTAGTTGGGGTCATTTTCCATCAATATGATTTGATGGACCCTGAACCAGGTGATGATATGGGACATTAAAAAGTTGCTGAAATACGTCATTATGAATTTTTTAGGGGTATTTCCCCAACCCATTTGATGATTAAGTTGGATGAAGTGTGGTTTTAATTAAAATTCATATCTATTATAGTTGGTATGACCCACCAACAACCATTTCTCCAATGGAAAATGTCTTCAAATATTTATCTTTATGTATCAATTCGGGTGGCTAATGGATTACATTTTCAAGGACCAAGAACAAATGTAATTTTAATGGAGAATTCCTTTTGTCTTGTATCTTGGTATTCTAATAATATCCAAACCCCTTGACATAGTGGGTGATCATGGTCCTAGATTTATTGGTGATGCAATATATTGCATGGAATTCCATCAGGATTGTAAAAAAATATCCTTCTGCTATGAATATGATGAGGATTTCATCAAATCTTCTCTTTTAGTGGTATTTCTACTTAATTGAACAATTCTATTGGTGTGAAGTTCACTAAACAATACTGAATATATTACCATCATGATCAGTATATTGGGGGATTCATATTATCGAGATAACCAGTTATGGGCTCTATTCATCCATGGGTGGTTATTAGTTCTTCATTATCTGGGGTATTGTTGACTTGATTGATTTCTCACATATCACATAAAATTATTGATGAGAAGATTCTTTGATTTGTGATATGGAATATTTCTTCCTTCTGATCCGGATTTTCTAGGATGGTGTATTTATTAGTTAATGCATTAGTGCGAGCATTCATTGATTTGGGAAGATAATGCAACATGGGACCAAAATGAATTTATTCCATCAGTCTCATGATGTTGCTAATGAGAGAATATGATTATTCATTTTTCTTAAATATTCACAATTTAACTAGTTTATCACAAGATCTAAATACTGTTTCATATTTATGTAGGCTACGTGCAGCTGTAGGGAATGTTTCAAACCATAAATTATGTCCTGGTATTCTACCATGTATCTTATGAAGTGTTTGGATAGTCTGAAAATGTAATGAATGATAGTTTTGACTGGAGAGACAAATAAAATCCCTAGACTAACCTCATTGAGACTTGGGGTTTCCATTATTTTTTAGACATGACATTGGGAGCCGCCACCAAAGTGAATCTCTCATGAATATGGAGTGTCATAGGCATAGAAAACCTTCTCATATAGAAGCATGATGTCCACTAGTGTATTATCCAGGGAAGGATGTGTTATGATAAAATCAAATAGGACATTTCCTTTTACTAACTTGTATTATACAAATTGAATGTTGTGTTGTTTCAAAATGACTTCCCATAGGCCCATTCTTCTTGTAAACATAGGGTGGTCAATGATGTACATGAGTGTATTGAAACGAGATACCATATTAACTTCATGGTGCTGTAAGTAATTCCATAACTTTTACACTACAATGATAACTGTAAAGATGTTCTTCGCAACATCAGAGCATCTAGTCTCAGTAAATGGTATTTTCCCATTGAGGTACTTGGGACTTTTTTCTCTCCCAACATTATTTATCCATGTGAGGAGGGAACCTAGTGACCATTACAATGCATAAAAATATAATATGTGTGGCCTCACTTCCATTGGAGGAATTAGAATCATTATAGGTATTGCTTGATACTTTTGAAGGATTATTGGAAGTCATCTTCCCATCGATATTTCATTACATTATTCATTATCCAGTATTTTTCGAGAAATATTAATTTGTGGTTGGATATTAATAACAAACTTTAATAATGGTTTCATTGGATCCCAATCATTTATTTGTGATATTGGGGGGTAAGATTACTAATATAGTACTAGACTTATCTGGGTTGACTTAAATGTTGCAGTAGAGTACCACAAAGACAATGAACTTCCCTAATGATAACATGAATGTCAATTTTAGAATATTCATCTTCCAAGAGCAATATTGTAGGTGATCGAATATTTTTAATGATTCATGATGCAATCAAATCAATGTTGGTATTTTACAACCAGGTTGTCTAAATAAAATTCATATATCATTCATATAAATGGCTTAAAGATGTGGTGAATTCCATTTTGGTATATGGTGTTTACATTATTTAACCAAAAGGGAGGGACATGATATCAAAATATTCCCTTTAGAGCATGGATGATCATATCATCCACATCTTCAAGGGAAAAAGTTATTTGATTATATAGTCAATACTCATCCATGAAGAAATTCCATTAATTGATTTATGTTTCTATGATCAGGAGTACTGTGGTTAGAAATGGGAATTTTTTTGGGAGATTCTGATTAATGATTATGAATTTGATGTAGACTCTAATCTATCCTTTAATTTCCATGATAGGGAAAATGTTTGAAAGCCATCATGGGAATTTCCCTTCAAGTACAGTGTTGGCTTTGATCAATTTTTCAATATCCACCTCTAAATATGTGGATTTAGATGGGTGTATCATCCAGGCTGCCAACATGGATCCTTAATACTAATCTGGTAGGCCACGATGGTGTGTAGGAACATTTGGATTCTATCTAGAAAATTCTATATAGTTCCAACTTAATTCATAGAAATTTTTCTTGAGAAATGTGATGAACATATCATTCATTTTTATGGATATAAAATCAATACTTAGATGGGCTCGTAAGGGGATCCGCGACTTCAACTCTCCCCTCATTGCTACCTCTTTCCTCGCCTAGGGTTTGTGTGGCGCCCTTCCTCTAGGATCGTGGTGGTGTTTTCTCGGTTGCAGTGGAGTCGGCGCCCTCTGGGATTTCGTCCCGGCCTTGCCTGATTTGGACTCCGGTGAGGCTCCTCATCCCTCTGGCATCTCACCCAGTGGTTCCTCTCCAATAGATTCCTTCTTTTGGGATATGGTTTCTTTGGATATGTGGTTCTGGTCGACAGATGTGCTCCAGGATCTACGGCTCGAGTGATGCCTTCTCTTATCCAGCATGTCTTGGGCGATTCGTCGCAAGCCCGATGAGTGACTTGGATGGCGATGACGAGATATTTTCTACGGTGACTCTGAGATCTGGTTATGGTGATGTTTTCTGATTGCGTTATTTTTAGTTTTTATTATTTATGATGTGTTGATGATGGATTTTTGGTGAGTTTGGTTGATGATTGCTCGTTGATTTTGGTTCATGACGCATTCGGTCTGTTGGGATGCGATCGATTGAAGGTTGCTCGCTTCTGGTTTTGGTTTTTTGTTGATGATTCTTGGCCATATTGTGGCTGTTTGATGTTGCGGCTCTATAACGATGTGCAACTGAGGGGAATTCCAACGGGTATCTTCAGGATGGTGATGTTGGGGAGGCGATGACCCGTGATTGGCGCGTGGGTTGTGATTCTCCGGATCTGAAATGGTATTGTTTTATTTGAATTTTATAATTTAAATATGATATTTGTGGTGGTCGCGACCCGTGTAATGTTTCCCGCTTCCCGTAAAGCGGCTTTTTGAAAATGAAAAAAACGATTTGCAGTCAAATAACTACTTAGTGTAGGGAGAATGTCTTATATTGTTACTAGATTTATTTGTTTGAGCTCATTGATCATGGTGGACAATACTTACTCGTATATGGGAGGGGTTTTCTCGAGGTCATCCTCATTTTCCTCCAACACGGAGTATATGGAGACATTTTAATATGAATTTGGAATTATAGGAGATTCTATATAACTACTAGGGAGAGGAAGGCCATGAGAAGATACATTATCTTCCCCTACCTCCCGATTCATTGCAGATAGATGCCAGAGATTATTTTTTTAAAACTATAAATAAAGATAGGAGGATCTTGGATCAATAGGACAAGGTATATCACCTCCACATGTTTTTTGGGGAGCATATATTCACTTTTGAGGATACACAAGACATTTTAGGGGCTCTCCCCAAGGTTTTTGATCTATAACCTGTGTATTATTATCCATCGATTGTTGTATGTCTCCATTTTTATAGAATCTTAATTTGGTATATGTGGCTTCATAGGTTTCAAATAAGGAACTATCTACATGTAGTATGCCAACATTTCTATCAATGGGGTATTTTAGACACTGATGGACTGTTGAATGTATTAGAATGTGTATATGGAGATAAGGCCTTATGAGTAGGACATTGTATATTGTTTCATTTTACATAACCTTAATGTCATCTTCATATGTGATCTCCCCAAACTGAGTTTTGAGTATGGTCATCTGGGTAAGAATTTTCTAATGATTATCATACCCTATAATGGTCATCATTATGAAAAAAAATCCCATTTTCTATATCCTAAATATCATAGTGTTTGAATTGGGATGATAATGATCTTGGGGACATGGAAAATAAAATCCCTTGGCATGATGATATTATTGAGTCTTACTGAAGCATATAGGGTTATGATTTTCCCCGAAAAGACCTCATTCTAACCATTCTATTTAAATGATTGGGAAGCATGTGATTTTATTTACATGGCCTCCATTCGATGAACGTCATCAATAGTGACTTTTGTCTCAAATTCTTCTGATATTTTGAGGGTTCTAAAGTATTCCTCCCTATGTTCTCTAAAAGGATGATGCACATCAAAGACTGACATATTTCCTTGGACAACCACCCACTTCTTCATAATTTCATACTTTTGTGAGAGAGGGTATCACTTCCTGAGGTGGGGTTTCTGAAAGTATTTTGGCTTATGAACTACGGAACTTGAGGTATACGAGCATGTGTCTTCTATAGAGGCCATGAAAATTGTTAGGTCAGAATAATACAAAGTAACACAAGAGGGGGTGAATTTTTAATTTTTGATAAATGTCACTGATTCATTATTTTGACATACTTTTCAATTTTTGTAAATATACTTGTTTTTCATCTATACAAAATACAAATACAGGATAAGTAGAAAACAGAACATAAATATTTTATTGTGGTTCAGGGCACAATGATCTCATAGTCCACTCTTCCAACGCTTTCTCTGTGAGCTTGATGAGTTTCTCTAGAATGTTCCACTTATCACAATACCTTGAAATCCATAGTTGTCTATAGCTAGTTGAAACCTTTACAGAAATTCTAAACAAATCATTCTGGTTGTTTTACATAGAACTGATAATACATTGCTTAATAAAAATGGTTGAAACATCCCAACATCTTAACACGAGTAGTTGATACTCCAATAAATCAAAATATATTTATATATTAATGTTATAGGTTGATATTTACAGTTGTTGTAGAAAAATATATAAGTAGATGGATCTTCTTATTTATAAATGAAAGTCTTCAAGAAAGAATAATTATGATGTTTTCTTGGATGAAAATGATCATCAATAATGGTATAAACACACAGTATCAATATTCTAAAAATATTACTAGGTTGAAATATGAGTGTCACTAAAGTGTATCCTCTTATTAAAAAAAAGAGTCAATAATATTTTGTACCATTATAGTAAAAGATATTTACAAGAAAACAATCATACTTTTTAATGATGGAAACAAGTATTACATTAATAATATGATTGATTACCTCTAAAAAATATAGTTATTTGAATTCATTATGTTCATCTTTGAATTAGTATTTATATTTTGATAAATCATTGCATGAATTTTAGATAAAATCATAGAAATAATTCTCCATTGATGAATAGGTAAATCTAGGGTTCAACCATGTAGCATAGGGTTCCTTTTTGTAGCATAGGGTTCTTTTAAAAAACATGGGATTCCATTGCATTTCATAGGGTTCCTTTTCTAATAATGGGTTTCCTTTACATAGTGTAGGGTTCATTTTCATAGCTTAGGGTCCCTGCCAATGTATGGTTACTTAAATAAACATTCATCTACCTATAATGTATTAGACAAAATTAATTTTGGGATGATAATCCATACATTAATCCTTTCTCTAAAAGATTCCAAACACAGCATTGATTAATCATAAGTTTACTCTTTTGAATGTAGGTCATGAACAATAAGTCTAGATTTCAATATATGTTTGATTATCCTCACAATTTACATTTCTACAAATATATGGTTACTAATCCATATGAAAACTAATCTATGTAGAAAAATGAATATGATTTATATTTTTATTTACCGAACATAGAGTTTTAACAATTTTTTTCATAACACTACTCGTACCTTTGAATTTCATAAAATATTTAAATAATAACATGATATATATTTCTGAAACATACTAAACACAACGTAATTGGAAAATAGACATGTGGAATTGTGAAATTTAAAAACTAAATATATTATAGAGAATTTTTGAGACAATACATTCCCACAAATCTCTAAATGTTTAATGATGAAAAAACACATACAATAACTAATAAAAAATATAGGATTTGAAAAAATATTCAAATAAAATATTTTAATTTCACCAAACTATTTTAATTGAAAATGTTTATCAAAAAATAGATATTTCTCAAATATTCTCTCCCATTTGTGATGTTAAACAGAATGTTTGATATGGAAAAAATGATATAAACCACATTTAATATACAATTGAACTATACATAAATGATATAGTATACTTGGTTAAAAAAATTAATATATGTGATATCATAGTATAAATTTGGAGAAACATAAATTTGTAGTAAAAGTATAAAATAATATAAAACACATAAAAAATAAAATTAATGTAGTGGAACATTAAAATAAAATGTTTTTAATAATTTTGAAAATATCCCACAATAAATATAATCTTTTTTTAAAAAATGAACAACTTAGATCAGAAGGGTTTTCAGGATCAGAATATCCATTGGTAGTGATTCAAGCATGAAGTTGAATAGTCTTAAAAATACCAAGAATCTCAAGAAAATTCACTTGAAGGATTTGAAAATGATTGTCTAAGACATATTTCCATTTTTGAAGAAACATCCATGAATATTTCATGGTATTTATGATTTCAATCAAATTCACATTAATAAACTCCTTTAATAATACTTTAAATTGAAAAAGTATTTTAATATATATCTGTCTTATTGAATGACTAGTCCCTACCAATATTCATTATAGGTCAAATGAATAATTAAATCACACTGATTTGAAAATGAATATTTAGAGGTGTATGGTCACATTGAAGAGTGTGTGGCCTATTGTTGAATTCATCCATGATTGAAATGACAACTTCAATTGTACTAATAAATTCAAAAGAAGTGGGCTGAGATGTATAGGATTAAGTTATATGACTATCCTTGAATGATTGAAATTATATTCCCAGTATAAGATTCACCTCATTAAAATCATACATCTTAACATATTCATTTGTCAATGATCTTAATTCTCTACATAAAAATGTAATTAACTCTTCATGATCTCCAATAGAAACAAAATTTTATTCATCTTCTCAATGATTATCTTGAAGTGCCTTAAACTCAAATCTTGGTAATGTTGAACTTATGATCTCCTCAACAGTTTTCCTTTAAATTTAAAATTCTTTTCTTACAGTCAGATTCTAATAATTTACATGATTAATACATTGTAAAATATCATTTGTATCTCATTCTAATGAGTGAGGAGACTTATAGGATTGAGCTCTAGTTTTTCCAATTTCCATCAAAGCCACACATGGCCCCTCCTCTCATAATATATGTCCTTCTATATCAAACTAATCAATAATAATTGAAAAATGATTTCTAGGATAGGCCATAACATCATTATAATCAGGCCCTCCAGATTTATCATATCATTGAGAAGATTCAACAACACTTATAGTTACATGAGTCTCTTGATCAGAAACTTATTCTATAGCATGGCCAACTACCACTGTTTCAGAAATGTTTATTGAAATTATTATTCTATGATGAAGTATTTTCTAGTCAATTAGATGTTCTTTTTTTCCTCGAGCCTTTGTCTCATTGAACCAAAAAATAGGTAACGACTCCCCTTATACTCATGCTGTTAACAGTTATTGTTCTTCAATTCCAACTAAAAGAATATTATTGTAGGATTCAGACTTACAATGTTCTATATATCAGATTGTTCTAGAGTGGAGAATTTTATGTGATGAAATATCTAACTAAAAAATATGTCTCTTATCTATCTCATCCTTGGAAATAAAAAGGATGGAATTCCTACATATGAGAAAAACCCATATTAGAATCTTTATTATCCTTAGCAATAATATGAATGGAATTCTTACATAGGAGAAAACCCATATTAGAATCCTTCTCAAAGCAATGGATAATATACCTTATCATGTATCTACTAATGTTTAGTTTCACATTTTTCATGAAAAAAAATGGAATATAAATATCTTGATAATTTCTTTTGAATATCTCTTTAAGCTTGGGAACTATTCCAGACTGAATGAGTTTCATCAAGACTCATTGGTCAACATTATGTTATTTGGCCACCATTTTATTGACTCCTCTAGTTCCAAAATGTGAAAACAGTATATCCTCTTATCTTTATTTCTCATATACTATATTTCATAGATCAAAAATAAATTCCCCATCATGGGGATTGGACAATATTTTAGCAAATTTGAATTGAAGAGATAAAAAAATCATTATGATAGATCTTAGAAAAAACAATGCCTTAATTAGATCCAAAACTAAAAAATCATTTTGATAGAAATATTTCACTTCAATTCATAAAAAAGGCATATTTCTGTCATCAAAAATGAATTCTAATATTTGAAACATTATATAATTATTTAATGAAATAATCATTTTATTTATCCAATAGAAGTCGATTACATTTCTTTAAAGAATTTTATGGTACATTATCTAATGAAAAGGTTCTCTTAGGATAAAATATTAAAGACTTCATGAACTTGTCATATCATAATGTTTTGAGTATTAGTGATTTGAAGTATTAGGTCTTCAAAAAACTCTAATGAGAGTTGCCAAGAAAACTAATGGGACGTGATGCAGGAGATTTGGAAAAGGAAAATGGTATTCTTGTGATGATGGAGAAGGTACCCATTACTTTTTGAATTTGAGAAGACAAATAAAAAAAATTGAAACTGAATTTCGTTAAAATCCATTCAATAAGTAAACAATCATAAATCATGAGTAATAATTAGTTAAATAAAACATATAAATATAACATAGATTAAAAATTTAGTGATTTAGAACATATTAATATACATTTATTTGTAATATAATATTCCTAACTCCCCATTAATAAAATAAAAACTACAATTGTGAAGAGGTTTAGAATTTTTTTCCCTAATTTCTATTTATTATTAAAAATTTATTATGATATATCTTTTCTAAGAACATAATCTCTTATAAAATGATGCATGATATCAATAATTTTAGTCCTATAATGTCTTTTTGGGGTTTTTTAAAATATTTATTGAACTAGTATTATCACATAATTATGTATACTGTTTAAATTTGTTCCAATGTTTATTAGTTTTTTTTGTTCATCCACAATACTTGTTCATAGTAATTATCTGTAGAAACATATTTTACTCCATCTATTGAGTGGGAAACTAAGATTTGATTCTTACTCAACCATGACACTAAATAATTTACTAATAATTGATTTGTTCCTGATGATATTTTTTTATCAAAAGTATAATCTCCAAATTCAGCATCTAAATGTGAAACTAAATTAAAATTAGACATTTCTAGGGGTAAATATGAGATTAAAAAATTGTTCATTTTAAATATCTAAAAAATATTTTAATAGTAGTAAGATGGGATTATTTTTAATATTTCTAAAATATGACACATAAACATACATAAAACAAAATGAATGGTCAACTACCAGTAAGGTCTAAGAGAGTAACAAACATACCTCTATTTAAATTATTATAAACTAGTATTCCTTATTCATTAAAATAATTTTTTATATTTGTACACATAGGAGTTTTGTGTTCCTTGATGTTCTCATTTCATAACCTTTTCAAATAAATTAATAATATATTTAATTTTATTTAAATAATTTAAATAATATTTTTGATAAATATGAAATCTTAAAATGAAATTTATCCCTCCCATAATACAAATTTGAAATTCCTTTTGCAATAGTTTTGAAAAATAATAACACAAAATTGTATGTGTTGAAAAAAAAATAACATCATCAACATAAATGTATACTAATAAAATATTGTAAAAAATAGTTTTCCTAAAATGTGTATGATCAACCGATCCAAAAGTAAAACCACTTTTCAAATGAAATGAACATAATATATAATATCAATCTCTAGGTTCATATATAAGGATATAAATAGATTTAGTATGTTTAAAAATAAAAATTTTTTATGATGGTTTTTAGAACTAAGAGGTTGTTCATCATGAAAATCATCCATTAAATATCTATTTCAAAAGGTTGAATTAATATACAACTAATATAATTTAATATTAAGATGAGAATAATAAGAAAAAAGGGTTCTAATGTATTATAATATGACTATAGTGGAAAAGGCCTCATCATAATCAATACCTTCTTCCTTATTATATCCTTTTGCTGATAATATTTCTCTATTTATTTTTATGATCCTATTATCATCCTATTTATTACTAAATTCCCATTTGGTTACTACAAATATATTATTGAATAGTCTTTCTACTAACTCCAAAACATCATTTCTTATAAATTGGTTTAGTTCTTGTTTCATTGCTGACATCCAAATCTCATGTTTTACAGATTCCTCATATGGATGTAGGCTCTAACAGAGATAGAAAGGCATAGAATTCATCTAGGATTCATATAATTCTTCTAGTTCTAATTCCTAATTCAAGGACCCATATAATAATTTCTAAATGACGGTTCTCTAAGGGTGTTGTCTATCAAGGAGTGACACATTTAGGTTCATTAGATTCATAATATTCTGAATTTGATTGAATTTTATTAATATGATTTTCAAAATCATTTTTTGAGATTTCAAGTCTCATGATGTCAAAGGAGTTGGTAATAAAATCAGTTTGATAATTATCTTTAACAAAATGGATAGTTTCATCAAACATCAAATTAAATAATTATTCAAAAATCCTTGAATTTTTATTTAACACTCTATTAACATTATAGGTAGTAAAATATACTGGAAATATTAATTAATTATCTTTTGGATCAAATATACCAAGGTTGTCCACAGTATATATAATGACCCAAACTTTAGATACATGGTTATTACATCAGAATTGAAGCATAATTATTACAACATATAACAAAACCATGAAAGGACCATATAGGTATAGTGTCTTTAGAAACTTGGAAACATAAACAACTGGTTCATAAATCATCTACATTGTGTCTTGTTTATTTTATCATATCTAGAGTCCATTTTGGAATATCATACTTAATATCATTCATCCAGACCTGGGTAAAATAAAGCATACAAAAGGGTGAGCTCAATGCTCAGTAAGGGTAATGAAATGAAATATCAATCATATCATATTCATAAGAACATAACATTTTTAAAATCTTAACATGTAATAGAGATCATAATATCATAACATGGGATAAATCGTAGTAGTGAAATGTAATCCCAATAATCATTACATAGAACATAAAATTTTGTGGCATACACACATAATCATAGAAAATCATTCCATATTATTCAAGACTCATTTCCAAGACTATCATAGCAGACAAATTCTATTATTTCACCAAGTTCACTACTCATTCTAGTCCTATGTCACTAATCCAGATTAACTTGTCATTCCATCCATGTCTATCTCATGAGATATAAATCTTTACCCAATGCATTGGAGGGAGATTTAGGTCCCACTCATCTCATAATGAAACCATTCTTATGTGTTCTAAAAAATCATAATTCATACATCATATCATAACCCATGTAATAAAAATGAGATTCTTAAACATCATGCCATCATAACATACTCCATATAAGATAAAAGGACATCATAAAATTAATTCCGTCATAACATAATCAAATCAATGTAAAAATAGGGATAGAAATAGAACCCTATATTATCTTATATGGAAAATAATTTTTATAAAACACTTGAACTCCATTCTTGAGGAAAATATCCTTTCTACTTCAAAAATATTTTTCCTTTCTTAACATGTCACTTAATTTTAAACTAAAAGAAGTTTATTAAATATAAACATGAAAACATATAAATTAAGCTTCATGGAAATAATGTTCTATGAAATCATAAAAAACCATTCATTCCGTATAAGTTAAAAAAACATTCTTCTCGTACTTTGGCCATAAAAGTAAAAAGTACCTGGTACTAAAAACGACAAAATATTCCTCTCATATCTTCTAATAAATACTCACCAACGAGTAAAATTGGATTTAAACAATTGTAAGTGGATAGAAATAATATTACCCATTGAGGAAACATGGATTTGGATGATAAATATGCCTCCAATAAATTCTAATGTATATACAATCTCGGATAAAAATGAGATTGTGAGATTTTCTCTTACCTAATGTCGGATATGCTTTGTACATATCCAAACATCCGCTTCTTCGACACGCCTCTTTGAAACCCTTGTTTAGGGAACTAAAATTGGTCTTTGAAGAAGACCAGGACCTCTAGTATGTTTATAGGGAAGTTGAGAATGGAAATGGGCAGGGGTTGGCCAAGCTTTAAGGCTCAAAATTGTGTGAGGAGTAGAGGGAGGAGGTGCCCTTTTATAAGGGAGGAGAGGGGCACCATAGGAAAAATTTAAAATATTATTTTATAATAAGTCACAATCGGTTTAAAATAGCTCCAAATTGATTTATTTCAATGATAAAGTGGGTATGGTCCGAACTACTCTCAACCAATAGGTTTTAGACAAGTTTAGGTTACTATTTTAACCTTATCATTTAGATTTTACTCTATGTTAAATAATTTAACTTTTACCGTGTCTTCTTGTTTTCTTACACTATATGGTTAATAAACTAACTATAACAATCCAAACGAACCCCAAGTGGTTCATTATTAATATATATAACCTTATCTAAGACTTTGGATGAACATTAGATTTTTAGGAATAGAATAACAATTAATAATATAATATTTGTTTTAAAAACTATTTTATGTTAATTTTGAAAATATTTGGTAATTGATTTTTGTGAAAATCATAACAACATGATTAGTACGAAAAAAGTTAATTAATTAAATACTAACATGTCATATTAACCTATAAAATTATTGGAATTCATAAAAAGTCTCAAATTACATTTTTTTAGGTATTTATATCATCAATTATGTTAATATTTCCTTAATAAGGTAATTACTGCATCATCATTGTGACATAATTAAATTTGAATATTTAATGTCCAAAAATTATAATAAAAATACAATTATGTAGGAAAATTTTTTATCTTTCTAATGAATATTTATAGTCGAATTTATCTTATGTATAACCCTATATTAAAAATGTTTTAGTTATTAAACGTTTATTTTAACTCTTTTAACTCTTCTTTAAATAAAATCATAATAAGTGTCTTAATCGAATCCATGTGGAACTAAAGGGTAATATTTTATTCCTAAGGTTGTTTTTGGTCGAATTACACTGATCCAATAGAATTTTGTCATGTGTTAGGGTAATAATAATATCATTTTTACCCTTAATTACCCTATTTACTTTTAATCGTGCTAAATAAAAGTAAAAATTTACTATTCACCAAAAAATATTTTTACCTTATTGAACAAAATCATACTCCTTGATATTAACCATGTCTCTCAGATTTTGGAAATTCAACTCACAGATGTAGTAAAATTATGATTTTTGTACAATTGCAAATGCTCCTAGGAGGTGGGTAAAAGACGGTGAAAAGTTCAATAAAATTTTTAGATATCTAAAATTATTATAAAATGACTACAATGAATTACATTGAACTTATATAAGTATTATGTATCTATTTTTACCTAAAATAAATTTAAATAAAATATATGATTATTTAAATAAAAATTCGGTTTTAACAAATAACTCTTTGTTTTCACTATTCACCAAAAATTAAAAGTTTTCAAAAAAATACCAAAATTTCACCCTATGATAATTTCGATATTCCGAATCGACAAAATGAAGTCAATTTTTAAAGATAAAATTTATAAAATTTGAAAAATTGGGTTTTATAATTCATAATGGCTAGTTTAGATAACATTTTAATTGCATATCATTGTTTAGTGAAACTCGATATTGCGTACAACACACACTATCGGGGAAGGTTGGTCTTGAGTATAATGAAAGAAAAGCTACTATTGTGTGTATTTAAATATTATTTTGATGTTACATATAACCAAAGACAAAAAATATACTTCCCATAAAATATTAGGGTGTTACAGTATTCAATTTTAACACCATGCATCCAAATACATTAAAGTACATTAATTTAGGTATTATATTATTCCAATGATCATAATTTTTGATTAAACAAATTGGACATATTAAAACTCTATTCAAGATATAAAAGTTTTTTCTTCAATATTATTCCTAAATACATGTTACAATACTATCTTAATTCTGCATATTCATTTTCATTTCTTGAATAGTTATATTTTTTCTATCTAATATTTTATTTTTTGATGTTTTCTTAGTGCAGAAAACGTGTGTTTAATACCTATATCTAAGATAAAAAAATTAAATTCTTTATTTTCAAATTCTCTACAATGATCACATCATAATAAAATTATTTTTCAACCCTTAACATTTTGAATTTTTTTTATAACATTCAAAAATAGTTAACACTTCAATTTTGAGTTTTAGAAAATTTTCCCTTCTAAATCGAGAATAATCATCAACTAACAAATAATTATATTTTTTACAACACAACTTGATACTATGGATTGTCCAAAAAATCCACGTGAATAATTTATAATGTTTTAGATATATAAATTTTGATAATATATTAGAAACAGGATTTATTTTGTATGCCGATTTTGAATGCATCATCGAATCAATAATTGTAAAATTTAAGACATTGGAAATTAGAAACTAACTGTTTCTTAGATAATTTTTTAATAAATATATATTGAAATGTTGATGACTTATATGGTAAATCCATGACTAAATTTTATTATAATCTAAAAAATTAACTTTTTTGTGGGACAGGGAATTTAAATATAATGTATAAAAATTGTCAGTTCGTAGACCTCTAAATTTACACATTTTATCTTTGAAAACTGAGCAAGAATTGTAAGATAAATCAACATAAAATCGATCATAACACATTTTATAGATACATATCTGATTATTCTTTAGCAATTGCACATATTTTAAATTATTGACTTATATAGTCTTTGGATCTCTAACAGATCTAGCTCCACGAATATTTCCTTTTGCACTGTCATCAAAAGTGAGTAGTACGAAATTCATTTATGTCAATGTATGGAAATTTGATAAGTCTCTAGTCATGTTTGTAGAACAAACACATTCCATATAAATAATTTATTTTTTATCCTTCCTCCTGTAAAAGAATTTAAAAACATTTTTCATTGGGTACCAATATTTTCTTGGGTCTAGTAGTATCAGTGGTCAATGATATGGGAATCCAGATATACCTTATTTTTCTATAATACATATCACTTCCTTCATACGTACAATTAGTAATAAATGCCTTTTTAAAACAAAAAATTTGATGATTTCTCAAATAATAATTATTTTTTAGATGGACATTTGTTCTATAATAATAATAGGTATCATTTTTTAAAATGGGAATAAATAATTCTTGTATAATTTTGGTTTTTCACCATTGATTCCTATTCCAACTCTTTCTATTTTAATAATTTATTTTTCAGAATCTCATTTAGAAAACTTTTCTCCATTATTTAAATTAATTTCACTACTATTTTTGTATTATACTTCATCCATTAATTCATTAATCATATTCTCATGATCTTTGCAATTTTTTGTAGATGAATTGAATTTTCAACTAGTTCTTAATGTTGTTTTAGGATTATATCTCATTCACCTAAAACATACATGGGAATATTTTTAAATGATTTATTCATATTTAATAAATAATAATATTTCTCTTCTATAACTGAATAGAAATTTTCTAATTTATCATTTGAGAAACTAGCAGTACTATAATCAGAGGAGTAATCAGTATTTACCTATTTTTCTTCATCCATAAAGCATATATTGTAATTGATTTTGGATGGAACCTTCTCTCCATTAGATTTTGAAGAGATTCTGGAGTCTTCATATATAATCTACACAGGATTAATTGTTCTTCCACCATATTATCATAGCCATCATTTCTGTGAAATTTGTTTTCTAGGCCTTTTCCTTCATCTTTTATTGATTTAATTCCTATATGTTGTGACCCAATTTTTTTATTCATAGAATCAAATTTATTTAGTTTCTCTTTCATTATTATTGATTTATTTTCTAAAGCCTCAATTTTATTGTATAATTATTTTATATTTATTTATCTATTTAGGCTAGTTACAATTTAGAATCGGAGGAATCTAATTTTTCCTATATTTTTTCATCATGTTTTTTCTGTTATGCTTCTGAGATATTAATTTTAGGGAAGTATTTTCCATTTTCAGAACAATATTATGATCTTTAACTTTATATTTTATTTATTATTTTTATACTATCATATTTCCAATCAATTATTTCATTGTCAACTTATTAATAGGTGGTGATTGAAAAATAGTTTTAGATATGCCGTTTCATTTAGCGGGTAGTACTCTATGTACATTCAATACTTGATCAGAATGATTGATGGGTACTTTTAAGGTAGAAATACTGTTAATAATTTTTGTTAGTCATACATTCACATATTGGATTCATACACTATAAAACATAATATATATGGGTCAAATTTTAGCTTAGTAGTAGCATGTCTCATCTGTCTAATATTTTATGTTCCTACATAATTAAATACAATAGTTTTACACTTGTCATTTGCAGTAGGTTGTTGTGATATATGATTCAACTCATTAGGACCACATCTGTATATATGAACATTAATTTCCTTTTAATTATGGAATACTCATCTTCTGTATTAGTAATCGAGGAATCTGGATTTTTAGGAATCACATAAATATTGATGATCTTTGAATAAACATTGAATCCATGATTATTCAGATGTATAATCATTCGGTATTTCTAGAATCCATAAATTTTTCCATTAGAGTATGGAGGATGAAACATAAAAATTACTTCTATTTGATTGGCCCTTAACATCTACATGGTACAAACCATATTGTTTTTATATTTCTATGTGTTTATCCAAAAAATGAACTCCTTTAATACCAATTGTTAATTAGTAAAAAGAAAAAGAAAAATACGGAGGGGTGAATTGTGCCTTTTCGATAAACTTTGTTGATTCTTTGTTATTTTTTCTTTTACAATTTATGAATATATTAAGAATTTTCTACTATATTAAATACAAATATTATAAAAACAATAATGAATGAAGACATAACTTTTTTGTGGTTCAGGGAACAAAGATCCCCAAACCACTCCACAAACACTCTATATATGATCTGGGTGAATTTTACTAATAAGGACCTTTTATCACAAGACCTTAAAGTCCATAACTAATATAGAATCCCATCCTTTTCTTACATAACAATTACATCATTTTAAAGATAAACAACATAATTGTACTACACATAGAGGATCCAACGGTTTAGGGTCTTGGGAAAACTAGGACCGTACATAACAATTACAACATCAAGCATAAACATTTATTTAATCTCTTTTTCTCTAGATTCTTATTTAAACTTTTCCTATACTTAGTACATGTTGACACCTAAGGTTATAAATCAAAAGGGGTGAGATATAAGCCAAATGATAGGATATATAAGAACAATATAGCATGGGGTGAGCATAATAATAACATGGGAAAAAGATCATGAACATGAGAGGGGCATAAATAAAAGACTTGAAATGTGGAAATGCATAAAAAATGAAACATAATGTCTTAGTGGTTAACTACCACACATAATTTTGAACCAATATAACATCTTGTGCACACATCATTTCACATTTACCCATGATATCCATTACTTTACCCAATGCATTTGTGCACTGTATTATTCTGGGAGCTCCCATCACATCATAACATTATCATTATCATGCTTACCAAATAGAACGTATATAAAAAGTGAACATAACTCACCCATGGAAGGGAATTGGTTACATATCATAATAACACATTCATAAAATTTGGGTTCCCAAAATAAAGAGGGAATAACGTACATGTTACAAGAACCATCCACTTTGAGAAAGAAGTAAAAGGTGTGTTTTTAAAAGAAGAGTTCTTTTGGAAAAACATTTGTTTGACATAAAAACCAGGTACAAAAACTTATATACAATAAAATTGAATTCAATTATGAATAAATGATCTTTAAGGAGTAACCATATCAAAAAATGGAGTGAATGAGGGAGAACCCGAAGAAAAAAAATTGGGTTCGAGAGTTTCCCCTTAAGTTGTATCTGAATGCTTCCATCTCTTTAATGTCCTATTTAATGAAATTAGATTCATTAATTAGAACACCAGAACCTTGTGTACATTAATATGGATCATTATGGTTTCATTAATTGATTTTATGTGCCTTTTTATGAGTTATAGAGTTTAAAAACATTATCCGGGAATGATTGTTTTTATGGTTTTCTTGAGTGATTCACTTGTATTATTAAATTGTTGTTCGGGTATAACATGGGTAAACATCCAGAACTGATATTAAATGTTATTAATGACATTATAGTAGTTTAAATGATCATATAATTAATCATATTAGATCCTTGTTTTTCAATCATTATATTATAATTAAATTATTATTATTTGGGTTAATTTGGGCCGTTTTTCGTTCACAAGAAACATGTTTTAATTTATCACTAAGTATTATGGCCACAAGTTATTTCTATAAATTTAAATAGGAAATAATACATATAATAAATTCTGTTTCAACCATAAAAATGGTTTCTTGACCAGATATGATGGTAGAAATGAAAGAAGAAAGCATGTCGTTCTGGAAGGTGATAAATTAACACCTCACGAACAACGTTCTCTTTAATAAAATAAAAGGAAGAGTGAAATGGGGTTGGTTGATATAATATCCCATTAGCATCATAATATTACATTATATGTATATAAATGGTGTTATAATACCATTTTTATGAATATAGGTGGGTAGATATTAAGAAATGAACATGAACTTGGAAGAAAATTAAAGGAGAAGAGAGAGAGAAATTACCTCTTAAATCCTCCTCTTGGGATTCTTCTTAAGGAAGCTAGGATTGGTATTTTGATGAGACCAAAAGCTCTTGAATGTGGGATAGGTTCTAGCAAAGATTTTTGGGTAGAGATTAGGGATGCCTTGTAGCTTGATAGGTGTGAGGAAAATATGGTGTTAAGGGTGGTTTTTATAGTGGAGGGGAGAGGGGTTTCCTTAATATAAAATTCATTAGTTTATTAATTTCCCCTTAGACAAGTAATAATGATTCTTGAATGACCAAGAATAGTAATTTTATCATGTGATCCAGAACCAAGTGGTATTACATCATCATGACATCACACATCACTCTATAATTATCTTATTTAGCTTATTTTTTGTAAATTACGGTATTTCACTATTCATCAAAAATTCAAGTATTTCAGAAAAATCACAAAATCTTTCCCCAAACATTTTTCAACATGTAGAATCCAAAAATGAAGTCCATTTTTCAAAAAATAAATTTCTAAATATGATTACTTTAATATTTAATAAAAATCATGGTTTATTACTAAAAAACAGTTTTAAAACATTCATTTACTTATTCTAAAATATAGGAATATCAAACTTTCACTAGAATATTACTTTTATACTATCAAAGGTAAGGTTACTATTAATTAGAGTATATAACTATTCATAATGGTATGTTACTATTCACCATGGTACATTACTATTCACCGAAAATTATTTTTGTTTCTTTAGACTCCAAAAATCATCTTGAACACAACCGAGTATGTCAGATTTTTGAAATTAAAAATACAGAAGTTTCAAACTTATGTTTAATGTTCACATAGCACTTAGCAGTTCATTATGTGTTTTCATGAGATTTTATGGCATATTTATAAGAAGGTAAATTCCATTGAAAAACTTTGGGTCGTTACATTCTTCCCCCCAAAAGAAATTTTTCCCCTAAAATTTCACTTTATAGAAACAGGTGAGGGTGTTTCTCCTTCATTGCCTCTTCTGGTTCCCAAGTTTCTTTCTCAAACTAATTGTTCGTCCACAAAACTTTGTCAAGATAAGTTGTCTTGTTGCGTAGAACCTTATCCCTCCGATCTAGAATCTTTACTGGCTGCTCCTCATAGGAGATATCATCTTCTAACTGCACCACATCTAAGTTTAGTACATGTGAGGGATCAGGTATGTAATTTCTCAAGAGTGATGTGTTAAAAACATCATGAACTCAAGCCATATTCAGTGGAAGTGCAAGCCGATAGGCCACGACTTCTATAGGGTCAAGGATATCAAAGGGGCAAATATACCTTTGGCTAAGGTTCCCTTTATTCCTGAATCGCATGACTCTCTTCCATGGAGATATTCGAAAGAAGTCTTTATCTCCAACGTGGAAATCCAAGTCCCTTCTACGATTGTCAACATAGCTCTTTTTCCGACTTTGAGAAACTTTGATTCGTTTCTGGATGACATGAACCTTCTCTGTCATCTCTTGAACAAGATCTGGTCCATGTAGCTTTCTTTCTCCAACTTCATCCCAACTGGTAGGAGTTCTACATCACTTTCTATACAGATCTTCATATGGATCCATCTGAATACTCGAGTTGAAGCTATTATTGTATGAGAACTCAACCAATGGTAGATGCTGATCCCAACCATCTTTGAATCCAAGGGAGCAGGCTCTTAGCATACCTTCATGCATCTGAATAGTCCTTTCAGATTGGCCATCAGTTTGGGGGTGATAGGCCATGCTGAAATATAATTCAGTACTCAAAGCATGTTGAATGATCCTCCAGAATTTAGATGTAAACCTTGGATCATGGTCAGAGAAAATTGAGGGTGGAACCCCATGCAGTCTCACCAATTCCCTCACATATATCATTGAAAGTTGTTCAAGCGAGAGATCTTCCCAAATTGTGATAAAATGGGAAGTCTTGGTGAGTCGGTCAACCACAACTCATATCACATTATTTCCATTTGACGTCTTTGGGAGACCCATGACAAAGTCCATAGTAACATTTTCCCACTTCCCCATGGGTATAGGCAATGGCTGCATCATACCTTTGGACTTTTGTCACTCAAATTTAACTTGCTAAAATACCAAGCACCTTGATATATATTCCACAATCTCCTTCTTCATGTTATCCCACCATAAGTGTTCTCGGAGATCAAGATACATTTCGGTACTCTCAGCATGGATAGATAATGTTGAGCTATGTGCATTATAAAATATATCCTTCTTTATCCTAGGTGATGAAGGCACACAAAGCCGCATTACAAACCTAATCACACCATCATTGTCGATATGGAACTCTTGCAGCTTCCCATCCTTTACTGCATTCACCCTCTTTTATATCTAAACATCATCCCATCGTGCTTCCTTATTCTTCTCATGGATGGAAGGTTGCGCAATCATTTGGGCAAGGTAGAATGTATCCCCTACCATATGATTTCCAAATCCATCCTTTGCATATCTAAGAAGATAGGGTCTTTCTGAAACTGTAACATGGATAGAGTAGTTGGTTCTTTTCTTCATAGATCATCAGCTACCTTGTTCTCCTTTCCAGGATGGTAGTGAATAGAGCCATCATAATCCTAGATTAGATCTAACCATATCCTTTGATGCATGTTGAGCTTATTTTTTGTGAATATATACTTTAGGCTCTTGTAGTCAGTGTATATGTTACACTTCTCACCATAAAGACAGTGCCTCCAGATTTTAAATGCAAAAATCACGGTTTCCAGCTCCAGATCATGCGTCGGGTAGTTCTACTCATGGATCATCAACTACTAGAGGCGTAGGCTATAACATTGTCATTTTTCATGAGCACACAACCCAAGCCATTCTTTGAAGCATCACTGTATATCACAAAACATTCTCCACTTTTCGGTAGTGTGAGTACAGGTGCAGTGATCTGCCCTCTCTTTAGCTCCTTCAAGCTTCCCTCACATTATTCCATCCATTCATACTTTACCGCTTTCCTTGTTAACTTAGTTAGCGGGCTTCACAATCGAGAGAAGTTTCTCAAAAAACGTCAGTAGTACCCAGCTAATCCAAGAAAACTATCGATTTCTATGACACTAGAGGGCCTGCGCCATTCCTCATTTGCCTTTGTTTTTGAAGGATCCACTAAAATTCCCCAACATGTAATCACATGTCCCAAGAATGTGACTTGATTCATCCAAAAGTTACGCTTTCTGAACTTTGCGTACAACTTCTCCTTTCTTAATGATGCCAACACAGGTCATAGATGTTCTTCATGTTCATCCTTTCACTTGGAGTAGATGATAATATCAACAATAAAAACTACCAATAATTTGTCTAGGTAATGTCTAAAGACTCTATTCATCAAATCCATAAAGATTGTAGGGGAATTAGAAAGTCCGTAGGGCATCACCAAAAACTCATAGTGCCCATACCTTTTTCGGAAGGCAGTCTTCTGAATATCTTCCTTCTTCCCCTTAAGCTGATGATATCCATAATGAAGATCCACCTTTGAGATGTTATTATCTCCTCTTAACTGGTCAAATAAGTCATCAATACATGGGAGAGGATACTTGTTCATTATGGTGATCTTGTTGAGTTCCCGATAATCGATACACAGCTGCATTGTTTCGTCTTTCTTCTACACAAAGAGAACCGGTGCACCCCAAGGTGATGCACTAGGGAATATGAACCCTTTTTCCATATTCCCTTGCAGTTGCTTCTTTAACTCATCCAGTTCGATAGGATCCACTCCATAGGGAAACATAGAGATTGGAGTAGCTCCGTGTATGAGTTAAATTGAGAACTATACCTCACGATCCAGGGGAATTCCTGGTAACTCTTTGGAAAATACATCGTCGTATTCCCTCACTATGGGAATTTCCTCATGGTTGGAACTTCCCTTCAACTCTACCATTTGGGTGAGGTATGCTTCTTTATAGGGAATAAAAACCCACACCATTGAAGGATTTTTCAAAGAAGATTCATGATCTTCCTAGAATTTGTAGAGGAGTATGGGATGGTTTGGAATATGAAATGATATTTCCTTTTCCCGATAGTTGATATGTGCTCTATATAACGAGATCCATGTCATTCCCATTATTGCGTCGAATTCCACCAAGGGAAATATTACGAGATTTTACAAAAGAATCATCCCACATACACCAACAGGAAAAGAGTCAAACACTTGGGATGTAATGATTGCACCACTTAGTGTTTTTATAGATATCTCTACTTCAAGGTTTCCGGGCTTCGATTCTATAGGTCTATAAAACCTTCAAGATATAAAGGAATGCATTGAGCCAGAATCAGATAAGACTATTTCCATTTTTGAGTGAATAAAAACATTACCTTATATGACTTAATTATCATGCTCTACCTCCGCAGTAGTGATGGGATAAGCCTTCCCTTGTTCATTTGGCTTCGTTGGTTGTTGATGTTGATTACCCTCGAGAACTCTAGGTTTAGTGCACTGACTTTCATAGTACCTTAGATCCCTACAGTTGTAGCATTGAACCATGAGTGGTTCTCTCCTTTCTTCTTCCACATTCTCATTCCTTTTTGTGTCTTTTCAACACTCTTGATCATGGTGTCCTTATTTCCCAAACTTGAAGAAATTCCCCATCCCTTTGAGGCAGTTCCCATGGTGCATGTTGCCACATTTTTTGCATGTGGGTAGTTGAGTTTTCATCCCACTTTTTTCATTAGATCCTCCATCTTGAAAATCCATCTTTCATTTCTTATCCCCATAGCCATTGGACCATTCTACGAACTTCATCTCCACTTTGAGAGAACACTGAACAACTTCTTCATAACTCCCAAAGTCTCGAATTGAAAGAGCCTTTAGAAGGTGTGGTTTTAATCAAATAATGAATCTATAAATTTTTCTATAATTTTTTATAACAAAACCCGAAGTGTACCTTGCAAGCCATGTCAAATTCTCTTCAAAGGTTGTGAAATATTCTCCTTATTTTTGCATGAGGTATATGAATTATCTATCCATCTTCGTGTGAAGAGTTCTTGGGAAATACTTGTTAAGAAACATTATCTTAATTTCTTCCTATTCGATCTCTTCAATTTTCTACCTTGGCTTGGTGTTCTTAATCAAATCTCACCATTGATTGGATTCTCCATCTAGATATTAAACAGCTAGGGTCACCTTCTCCATCACATAACAGTGAATAATAGAAAAGATCTTCTCAATGGAGTTGACCAACTATTCCACAGCTAGTGGATCATAAGATCCATTAAACGTTGGTGGTCGTTGCCACATAAAACATTTAATAGCCAGTTTCTCCCTCTTTGTTGAAGGAGAACGCTCCCCATTATTATGGTTATTGTTCATAACCTGAGAAAATTGGGTAAGCATCGCCATGAAGTTTTTAACTCCACCTCCCAAATCATTGGGGATTTCATTCGGGCAATCATTGGATTGAACCTCGCACGAGTTGTTGGCCTGATATCTCCTGGTTCCCACCATTTTTAAAAAAAGAAAAGGTTAGAAAAAAACATAAGTAAACAAGTCATGAATAACTTATTCATTTAAAAAATTTATACAAAAAACAGAACATATGGTATACCTATGTAAATGTTCTTATGTGCATATTTGTATATAGTCTCATGCTATAGGTTTTCTATGGGGGTCACTATTCCTAACTCCCAAATTAACTAAACCTTTCCTCTGATACCAATTATAGAATCATGGCCTTTTCTTACATTAGTATTATATAATTTTAAAGATAAAAAACATAATAGTATAACACATAGAGGATCCAATGGATTAGTGTCTTGGGAAAACTAGGACCATACATAACAATTACAACATCAAGCATAAAAAACTATTTAATTTCTTCTTCTCTAGCTTCTTATTGACACATTTCCTCTCCTTAGTACATGTAGCCACAAGATGATATACATAAAAAGTGGTGAGCTAGAAGACCAATATTTGGATTCATAAGAACAATATAGCATGGGGTGAGAATAATAATAACATGGGAAAAGATCATGAAGATGATAGGGGCATAAATAATAGAATTGAAATGCGACAATGCATAAAAAATGAAACATCGTGTCTTAGTGATTAACTCCCAAACATACATGTGAACCAAGATAAAATCTTGTTCACACATCATTTCACATTTAATCAGGATATTCATCACTTTACCCAATGCATTAGAGTGCTGTATAATTCTGCGCGCACCCGTCACATTCAAATATTCATATTTGCGCTATATAATTCTAGGAGCACCCGTCAGATCATAACATTATAATTATCATTCATGCCACATAGAAAATATATCAAATGTGAGAATAACTAACCCATATAAGGGAATGGGTTAAATCTCATAATAAAAAATTCATAAACTTTGGGTTCCAAAAAGAAATAGGGAATAACATTCATGTTACAAGAACCATGCACTTTGACAGAGAAGTAAAAGGTGTGTTCTTAAAAGAAGAGTTCTTTTGGAAAACAATTTGATTGACATATAAACTATGGAAAACATGTATATCCTAGAAAAAGAAATAAAATGATGAATAAATGATCTTTAAGGAGTACCCATATCAAAAATGTAGTGAATGAGGGAAAACTCGATGAAAGAAAATTGGGTTCGAGAATTTCCCCTTACCTTGTATCTGAATGCTTCCTTCCCCTTAATGTCCTATATAATGAAATTATATTCATTAATTACAACTGAAGAACCTTGTGTACAAGTATATGGTTCATTATGGTTTCATTAATTGATTTTATGTGCCTTTATATGAGTTATAGAGTTTAAAAACATTATTCGGTAATGTATGTTCCAATGGTTTCCTTGAGTGGTTCACTTGTATTCTTAAATTGAAGTTTGGGTAGAACATGGGTAAACATCTAGAACTGATATTAAATGTTATTAATGATATTACAGTAGTTTTAATGATCTTATAATGATTCATATTAGATCATTGTGGGTGAATCATTAGATAATAATTAAATGATGATTATTTGGGTTAATTTGGGCGGTTTTTCGATCCCAACGAGCAAGTTTTAATTTATCACTTAGTAATATGGCCATAAGTTATTTCCAGAACATTAAATAGGAAATAATACATACAAAAATTTATGTTTCAAGCATCAAAATGGTTTCATGACCAGATCCAGTGGTATAAATGGAAGAAGAAAGCATGCCATTCTTGAAGGTGATAAATTAACACCACACAAAAAACGTTCTCTTTAATTAAATAAAAGGATGAGGGAAAGGGGGTTGGATGATATAATATCCCATTAGAATCATAAAATAAGATTATATGTATAATAATGGAGTTAAAATACCATTTGGAAGAAGATAGGTGCCGATAGATCAAGAAATTAGCATTAACTTGAAAGAAAATTAAAGGAGAAGATTGAGAGAAATTACCTCTTAAATCCTCCTCTTGGGATTTTCCTTAAAGAAGCAAGGCTTGATCTTTTGATGAGACCAGAAGCTCTTGAACATGGGAGAGCATCTAGGGAATATTTTTGGGAAGATTTTATATAAGGATTGGAGCTTGATAGGTGTGAGAAAATTAGGGTGTGAAGGGTGGTTTTTATAGTGGAGGGGAGAGGGATTTCCTTAATATAAAATTCATTAGTTTATTAATTTCCCCAAAGAAAAGGAATAGTGATTCATTAATGACCAAGAATAGTAATTTTATCATGTGATATCAAAACAAGTGGGACTACATCAGCAGAACGTCAAACATGACTCTATAATTAGCTTATTTAGCATATTTTTTTTGTAAATTAGTATTTCAGTATTCATCAAAAATTCATGTATTTCAGAAAAATCCCAAAAATTTACCCCAACAATTTTTTTACGTGTAGAATTAAAAAATAATGTCCATTTTTCAAAAATAATTTTCTAAATATGATTAATTTAATATTTAATTAAAATCATGTTTTATTACTAAAAACTGTTTTAAAACAATCATTTACTTATTTTAAAATATAGGTACATCATACTTTTGCATGAATATTATTTTTATACCATCATAGGTTAGGTTACTATTAATTAGGGTATATAACAATTAATAATGGTATGTTACTATTTAATAGGGTATCTTACTATTAACTGTAAAGTATTTTTATTTCATTAGACTCAAAAAATCATCTTGAACACAACCGTGTATGTTAGATTTTCGAAATTTAAAACATAGAAGTGAGTAACATATGTTTATTGGTCACTTAGAACATAATAGTTATTTATGTTGTTTTTTCCTGTTATTTTATGGCATATTTATATGAAGGTAAATTCCATTGATAAACTTTGGGTTGTTACAACTAAGTGCATGCAGTTGTAAACTTTTCAACAAGTCTAATCAAATCATTATGCTTGTTCAATATGGAACTCATTATCGATAACTTAGTAAAAGAATTTGACACCTAAAAACATATTATTATTAGTAGTTGATACTATAATAAATCAAAAAAAATCTATTCAATGAAGGTTTAGGTTGATCATTAAAGTTGCAACAGAAATAGTTGATAGTAGATGGATCTTATTATATAGAAATACATGTCTTTAATAATGAATAATTTTAAAGTGGTTCTGGTTACAAATGATCTTCAGTAATGTTATAAACATATGGTAGTAGTAATCAAATAACAGGGCTAGGGTGAAATATGTATATCACCTAAGCGTAGCCTATAGTACAAAAAATAGAGTCGATCATTTTTTTCTGTAGAATAGTAAAATATATTCACAAGAATATAGTCATATGTGTGAATGAATGAAAATTTTATCATGTATAACATATACACCACTAATATTTTGTTCAAAAATATTTTCATCATATAAATAGATTTTATTTTTTTGAATAGAACTAATAAAATCTCATGATAGAATACAAATATTCAATGTCAAATAGAACATAAGATTCATAACATCCCTTAAGATTAGGTTTAAATTCCTCTGATAAATACACTACATCAAATAAATCATAATGATATTTAAATCTATCTTTAAATCTTCCAGGATTCTTTCATGAATTTTGAATAACCATGAATAAATAAGTCTCTGCTAAGAGAAATTCAAATATAGGGTTCAACCACATAGTGTAGGGTTACTTTTCATAACATTGGGTTCATTTTCATAGTGTAGGGTTCCTATCAATGTATGGTTTCTTAAAAATGCTTCCATATATGTTTAATGTATTTAAAAATAAGTTGGTATAATGACTCATACCTTTATATTTTTATCACTAGATTCCAAACATAGCATTGATTAACCCTACGTTCTTTTTTCCAAATGTAGGGTATGAACAATGATCTCAGATTTCAACGTAATGTTCATTTTTCATATGTCTTTCATTTCTTAAATTTTTGGTTTTCAATCCATATAGAAACATCTTATTTTAGATTAAGGATGATGATACATATATTGGTTCACCAAAATTAGGGTTTGACCAATTTTTTCCTATCTCATAATGTAGATTTTTATTTCTTCAAATATATAATTAAGAAAATTATATATATTCTTGAATCATAATTAATATAACATTATTAGTAAAAAACAATAGTATTTGTGAGAATTAAAATTAATATATATTATAAAGTATATTCGGGATAACACATTCCCAACAATGAAAGTATAATATACCTGGTGTGTGGGTCATGCTAACCTTCCTTGTTTCCTGTGTTGATGAGATTATCATACCCCACTAAGAGTTTATTCGAGAAAATTGGTCATGGATGGGCACTATATGGTTTTAGAGACATCTATATCTTTTCTAGTATCAGTATAGTGCATTCCCTTAGGTCTCATATGCCTATATTTTCTATATGGGGATGCAAAAAAAATTTATATCGGACCATGCCCATGTTTTCCCATGTATCCTTAGTTTAGGTGCATGTCACCTCTCATTCCCTGAGTATGTGTGGGAAACTCATATTATGATGATTATTCATCATTGGATAAGGGGCTTCCATGTGTATCCTATTTAAAGAACTAAAAATAGTATCTCTATACAATAAGGATTTTATTTGGTGCAGCGGTTCCCGTGAGTTGGAAGTTTTAGGGAATAAATATGAAAGAGTTCGAGCATTATTTGTAGGAGAATATGACACTTCCCCTTCTGTTTCATCTATAATCCATTGGTCACTCCCACTTTTCAGAGGCATATTCTATTTTTCTTCAATGGTTTCTACATCTATTTTAGTTACGTGCATCTGTTATCTCAAGGGGGCATTGGCATGTTCAACTATTTTCATTGTAATGAAGTTTTCAAACATCCATACACACCTATAATAGACATTATTCCTACCATACTCTTCTTATAACTATGAAATGATTATACATTCCACCTACTCTAAGTAGTTATCTAACCCCACCTATCTACAAATTTCCATTCCATAATTGAAATATTTGATGATGATGTGATCCATAATATTATGACTTATCCTTTTATATAATGTTTAGTAGTTAGGATAATAAGTGAGGTTGACCTCATTAGGATTCTTGGGTTATCGTATCCAGCGTAGGTTATTTTTCATGGATACCCCATAATAACATGGAAATTCATCATTTCAATGCAGTGTACTTTATTAATCCATTCTTGAAATCTTGGGTGACCATTATTTCTCTATGCTTCTAAAATAGTGTGATTATGTGGTTATCATCACTCTATAGGATGAATTAGGATGTTCATGACCATCTTTGAACATTGAACTGGCATTTCTTCTAGCTTTAGAGTCACAAAAATATCTTTTGATTTTCCAACTCTCTTCCCCACCACTGAGGAAATTATATGATATTTCGATGAAGTTTTAGTAATGGCGTCTTTGAGGAAGTTTTTATTTTTAAAAACTCATCATAACCCACCTAGATGATTTATTCATATCATAGGCATCTACATCTCATCTAAGATATTTTTAGTATAAATCTCCAACAATTTTTTCTAGGATATTAGGGTTATGAGTGAATTAGTTATAACCTTCAACCTGGATATGAAGTCAAACTCTTTCTAATTTTCACGTTTCATGAATTTTTTTAGGACAAAACGCATTTTTTTCCCATTAGCGAGATTCAATAATAATGGAACTAATGAATAAAGTATTTCTGTCTAATAAATGATCTCGGTAGAAAATAGTTTTACCAAAAAAAGTATGGTCCTATGAGATTCTGCATAAAAGCATCAACTTTTTCCTCGCATGTTTATCGTGGGGTCCAATCAACTGCGCAAATCATGATATGTTGTGTGTGAGATTCTATTTTGGATCACCTTCTCCCTAAAATGTTGTGGTTGTAAGATTGAAAAAATTAGGGGATTTAATTTATTTCCACCCACATTGGATATGGATTTATCTATGGATGCTTGGTGTTGATCACCCTTCCCTATATTATGTCCAATTATGAAGGGACTCGATGACATTGTGTACCTCTAGGGGTACTACTGTTTGAACTACTCACTATCTATAGAGAGTATATAGGCGTCAATGAGGTGTACCTGCCTTCATCTCTGACTAATTATTGACTATTTCTATAACTGAATGACTACCCTAGTGAGGGAGAGGTTTTTTTTGGAAATGAATGGATTTTATGATCATTTTGACATCCTTGTCTATTTAGGCTAGATTCCGAGATCTGGATCTGGTGTTAAACTTGGTAGATAATTTTACAAAAAGATTGGATATTATGGGATGATGGATTTTATCCTTATCTTGAAGGAAATTCCTAGTGAGGATATTTCCCCTTATTAGATCCCTTTTTAGTTATCAGAGAGGTTTTATTTCACTCTTCTATTGTGATAATTGTTCTTCCATGGGAGGAACCTCAACTCTTTTTGTTGGTGATTATAATGTGGCCACACCTCTTTCTTTTTCATTGGTAGTCGTGACCTATGTATGTGGGAACTTGTTATTAATTGATTCCATATTTTTAGCCTTCTCGAATTCCAAGTGTTTCCAGCATTGGTTGGATCATCTAGATCACCGTCTTATTAGGGTATATTTTCTATGTTGTAGTCATATGCATTTGAATTTTTATCGTCAATATATACCATATTGATAGTGAAATAATTCATAGTTTCATATCATGAAATATTCTTTCATCCATTACTTACAATGAAACATGATGCTTTATCAAATCCTTTATTAGGATTGTTATTCAAACCATTGGCCATATTGGTCCATTTAGGATTGAGTCCTCAATGGATTCTGATCTCCCTCAATGTACACTCCTCCCATACAAGTCTATTGGTAACAAACATGACGTATTTTCCAATCATCATCTATAGGATGGCCATTAATATAAGAGGTTCATCTTAAGGAAGGAGCAATATGTGTGACGTCGAAAATTGATCTTTTCCTCTTAGCCTAGAAAAGACGGATTCCCTCTATGGTGATGCTGGTGGTTAAAATTCTGACATCCCAAGGGATTGGGGGTTATTTAGGGCCACAATTGGCATTTATTTCTCATGTTATTGATGATACAATTATTCTAGTAAGGAATTGGATAATTTTTAGGATAGACATTATGATATAAATACCCCCAGCCCAGTGGGATGGGAGTGATCCTGAATTGAAATTGATTTCCTCAGGACCCTCTCTAGGGATGATGAACCTAGTGATGGTGAGTTAGATATAAATTCACCCAGTAGTGTGGTTTTTGTATGTTTTTTACTAGTAATGATATGAATTGAATCCTCCTGGGAACTAATGATCTGAGGTGTGGGGGTGGAGGTAGATATCAACTCATCTTGAAGGGATGGGTATGCTTCTAAAGGGATGTTATGGTAGCTGTTACAACATCTCATTTTATGAAGTATAGTAGTTTCGGCATAGGAGATGGGTGAAATGGAAACCAATGATTAGAACCATTCTTTAAGGGTTGGTTTTTGGGTTATCACATCATTGGTCTCCACATCTGAAATGAAATATCCCTTCTTTGAGGGGCCAAGATCAATGACTTATTTTCTATCCATTCCATTATTTAATGATGTCTATGAATTTTTAATGTGGGGAAATTCTATTTTAGTGAAAAACTAGATTGAGAAGTACATGGTACCGGAATTTTTCTGGAGTCTATAAAGATACATGATTCTGAGTTGGAGGAATTCTTTTCTTCTAGGGGTGTAGAAAAGTGTAACATTCCATAATCTCCACATACTCAAATGCATATGCATGATTTGGATTCAAATATCAGATTTATAGGGTAATTATTTAATAGAATAATGAGTGTTTCATATTTTCACTATTCTTTTCTAGTTTGGGAACCTAGTCTATAGAGATTTCTTCTAGGTATAGTTGATAATATATAATCTTGATTGTATAATAGTGACACTATTGTTTTGGATAAGGGATATGTTGAGACATTAGTCACTGATGTGTATCCAATGTATTATAGCATAGATAAGGCATATATTCTATTTACAATCATATAGGATACCATTGTTCGAACTGGTAAGGGTCTAAAATAAGATGGGGAGTTTTGTTTCAGCATACACTATCCATATGTCAATGTCACACTCTTATTCATCATACATACACACCACCATCCAGTTAGTCCATAAAAGATGACATTAAGGGATATCTGGTGACTATTGTGGAGTGCTTCTAGAAGATGATGGGGGAAATTGAGGCAGATGACTATGATATTTGGAGCACCTCTCTCTAAGAAGGTGTCATAGTTTTGAACACCTCTCTATACAATGGTGTCTATGGAATGGGAGGATTTCCATGTCTATGGGATATATCATCATGGGGCGGTTGAATATATTGGTTTTATGTATTTCATTCCATATGATCTTTATCCACACTACCAAGAAGATAACTAGCATGTTAATGATCATATTCTACATTATTTGAAGAGTTGATTGAAACTTTTGGTTTTTCGAATGTGTCTGCAATGACCTTAAAGAAGTTTGAATTGAAAATATTATGAATATTGGTATCAATATACCTCATGGTAAGAATATATCGACCATATATTGTGAATTGTGTAGGGATATGAGCCTACTATATGACAATTTTTAGAACATCCTTATAGCTTTCAGGGGCTGTGGGAATATGATATTGCAGCTACAAAGATGATTGAATTTGCTAATAATCATTCTCATTATTTTTCCAAAATTGATCCCTTCTTAATGCATATTCCATTCTAACATGGTGATCCTCAATTTGAACAGATGTATCATCCTAACCTTGATCCATTAGGAAATGACGATCATCATTCATATCATAGATATGAACCTACCCTCAGGCATGTTCCTCTCCCCCCTAGTGAGCCCCAGTAGGAATTGGAATTTGTTTTTGTTCTGAATATTCATTCACCTTTGGATTATGCCAACGAAAAACCGAAATGGGATAAACAATATAATCCTCTTGTTGTATTTCCTCAAAATGATGCAGGTATAGTAATTCATCATAATAAGTTGGAATATACTCCTTGCATCCATGATATGTTGGAATATTCTAGGAAGATTCATTGATATTAATCAATTACTAAAATGAGGCTATTCAAATCTCACATGGTTAAACCTATCTTGAATAGTGATATATGATTGATCCTAGGCCTTTGGAGTATACCTATAGACTTCACTGATTGTAATATGAGAATTTCTTGAGGCTTGTGCCTCTCTCATTTGGTGAGACCCAACCAAAATTGTGATATAAGCCCAATCCCGAGCCATTTGAATATACCGCTAGACATTTCCAACATTCATGTTCCCCTATCCGAAGACATATTATTATCTCACCTGGGGATCCATAGTTGTTATGGGAGTGTGATCTACTTCTTATGCCTTATTCTTTATTGAAATATGCTGACAATCTTCTTGTACTGGGGAAAGAATCTGTGCTTTCTTCAGATCGTCTACTTATTCATGATGATCAGAGTGTTGAGTTATCCTGGTAGTAGGGATAATATTTTTCACCTATCCCTATATATGTATCAGTTCAAGAATATTCCAAAGAAGTTATTTAGATGTTTCTAAGATTTAATGTCATTTTAGAAAAGTGTCGGTATGGATATAAGCCTCCACATTTTCTGTATCCACTATATACATGAAGATATATTCAATTTAAAAAGGATATGTTCCCATTTTTTCCCTCATTGTGACACCATAATATACTGATGGGATTTATGCATGGAGTGTAAGAATATAGAACTCCCCCGTGATTATTGTTGCAGTATACCCAGAAATGTATTCTGAGTGAATAGGGATATGTTCTTGCTCTGTAGTTACCACCAGAATATGTCTATTTTCTTCATCAACAGGTGTGCGAATATGATCTGATTCATAGATATCCAAATCGATCATCATCGGATGTGTCTCCCTTTCTACTCATGAATGAGAATTAGAGGCGGTAGTGTGTCGGGTGGTACCCTCAATAGGTGAATGATGGGTATCAATGGGATGGTTCTGGTGAATGAAGTTGATAGGTGTACTTTTGGGTGGATCCTAAACCAAAAGGGAATCATATCTTACTCCATATTTGACCTAAATCAGATACTAATGGTGGTAGTTATCATGCATCATTGATAATCTTCCAAATCAATTGGTTTTTGTGATAAGGTAATATAGCTTAGAAACATAGTTCCTTGGGAAATGTAGACATGAATGTTTCCTTACATAGAAACTATCTCACATGAATTATAGATTTGGGACTGAACCACTTCTATGGGATTCCCAAATCATTTTTTCCCAAATAATGTTGGATTTATCTAGAATGTGAGATCATTTTGTGAGCTACGAGGGTTAGAGCCATAGATGATTTGCTAATGAGATTGTTGGATAAAGAATACATTGTATTGGATCAAGATATTGTTGATGAGGGATGTATCTACAGTAATGTAGAAAATACGGAATAGGGTTACCGATTAGTGCAATAGAATTGGAATGATTTGAAAAATTAGATATGAATGGATAAAATAACTGTACATTTATACCAAATCTAGTTGTTTTTCTTCCATTAAATTTTCAAAGTGGATTTGAAATTACTTTAGAGAGCCCTAGTTATAGAGGATCAATTGTATTATTTGTGTTAGTCTTATTGATTTTTTTTGTATGAAATTCAAAATAATGTGGCTAGACATATGATAGATCATTCTATTTGTTGAGAGATTCACATCAGATTTTCCATTTTTGTTTAGGTATACTATGAAAAAATAGCTTCATGGATAATAACAAAATAAATTTATTATTTGAGAGATTAATTTCAAGTTCACGCTAATTATTTCATTGGGAAAAAGTGCGTTAATGGGAACCCTCATCGATGTGGGTCCCCATTGCCCTGTGGATTGATTATTGGGGGTTTATCTCATACATTTTTATTAATGTAAAGTTACCATTTTCTCTCATAATAGAAAGACCCAATGGTTCCCCCAATCATAACATGATTCAAAAATAAATTCCAAAGGTAGTAAATCACAGAGTCTTTCAGGCCTGAAGACTCATTGGAACTCTCATTTCTCGATAGGATGGGAGGTCAAGCACATCAAACATTTTCGGGGAAATAGTTTCCTTCTCTGATAATATCTTATTGAATTAATATATGATTAAGAATCTATTCCTAATCTCAATATCTATGAAGATACACTATAATTATTATGGATTATGTATCTATTTGTGAAGAATATGGGGATCATATTATTGAATCCATCTGTATTTATTTGTGGATATCTATATACATTCTAGTAATGAGTATATGCCGATGTGCAGAACCCATATATCCAAAATCTTCATAATTTTATACCACATAATGATTCAATTAATATTCTAAAGAGGGGACTAATCTATTATGAGTTATCATACATATTATAGATATGGATAAAATCAAATCCCACATATTTCAATAACCGTGTAATGATTATTATCACATGAAAATGATATATGTGAGGGTTCTAAGGCCCTGAATATTCAAATTAGAGACCGAGTATAAGGCCCCAGCCTTAAACCATACTTAATATTGAATTAAATGAATAATTCACATTGAGGAACTTTTCAGGTTTAAAGTTTTATAGAATTAGAACATAACTATTACATCTTAAAAGATTACAAAGTAGACACTTCTACTAAGTCTCCAAAAAAAGAACTCTTAGAAAGAAAGATGTCTAGATTCCATGTTTTAGAAAGCATGACTTTCCCTTGATCCCATCCTTGACCCTATTCCACATTAAGTCCTGTGAAAAACATTTCAAAAAAACTTGGGGTGAGCATAAAAAGCTCAGTAAGGGATACACAAAGAATGATAATTTTTAGTTTATCAAAACAACAAGTAAACCATGTATACTTTATCAAAGTAATACTTTTCACCTTTATGAAGTAATAAAAACTCTTCACTGAATAAAGTATCATTACTTACCTTTTTGTAACCGAAGAATTACCATAAAACCCATATAAAGAACGCATAACATATATAAAGGTAACTTGGGACATAAACATACTTAAGTGGAATAACCATACGGTTGACTTCCACACATATAACTTAATGGAATAGCCATACGGCCAATTTCCATACATACTTAATGGAATAGCCATACGGCCGACTTCCATACCCAATGCATTGGAGGTTATAACGTAACCACCCGTCCTGGTATTCACGGCACCACCCGTCATATGGTTTATAACGTAACCACCCGTTAAATGTCCAAGTACCAATATAAAATCATAAAACATAAAACCAATATAAAGGAATGATAACATTTCAACATTTCAATCACAATATATCATAAATATATTGACATAATAGAATCCTTTTTCAAAACCATTTTCAATACCAAAATACATAAAAGAGTATATGGTATTTATTTTATTTTAAAAAACATTACGGCTTGTTGAGAAAGCCAAAGACCAAATAATACTCGCGGCGGCGGAAAAGGTCATTGTCACCGCGTACGTTAAAAAACATTCCTTTTTGTTGTTTAGTAAAACGCTTCGTAGAAAAAGATTCCTTTTGTATAAAAGTAAAATTCAAAGGGTTTTATACACCGTATAAAAGAACGTTGTGTATAAAATGAAATATGCCTCAATGAAAGGAGATTGAGACGAAGTCCCTTACAAAGATCATTTTTTTAATAAAATAGATCTATTATGTGTATTAACTATAATTACACATAAATAAAATACAAAAACAAGATAGGACATAATAATATCATGACATAATTTGAAAGTAGGAGATTAACCCAAAGAATGGAAATTGGGTTAAGAAGTTCCCTTACCTTGGGTCCGACTTGACTCGATCGTTCTTTAACGCCCTGAATAATAAAATTGAGTTAATTTATACTTGATTAAGAACCTTTTTAAAGTTCATTATTCTTTTTATATCACTTATTTCCATTTTATAAACATTATGTAACCATTTAAGTTAATAATGTTTGTTTTGTCAATATTTGGTTCTTAAGTCGAAAGTTGACTTCTTACAATTACATGTTGTTCATGTGGTCAAAAGTTCTTTATATCCAGAATGAAATTCCCGATTTGGATATAATATGTATCATATATATCCAGAATATAAATGTATTTATAATATTACATAATCATTTAGAGGTATGAAATGAAATGCACCGTTCATGGAGACGGTAAGCCGTACGTACGCTTGAACGCTACTTTCATTTCTTGGTCATATTAATGGAATTAAAACTAAATGAGAGGTATGTATATTTTAATTCCAGAATTATATTCATCACTTAGATATATCATTAATTATACATATCCATTATATACATGTACTTTTAATAGTACATTACATTTGGGGATAAGAAATGAAATGCACCGTTCATGGAGACGGTAAGCCGTACGTACGCATGAATGCTACTTTCATTTATATCTCATACTTTAATGGATAGAAATAATAATGATATAGAGTTATATTATAATTACAGTATAACATCATATATAATAACTTTAAATCCATCCTTTACACGTCCCACATATGGTATTAACGAATCACATCACTTTGAGGGGGCAGTAGTCCGCACTTCCTTAAATGAAGATATCGCGTTTACCCATAATAGAAACCATAAAGGTATTCCCAAAATGAAAAATACAGAAGCTTAAAGAAAACATAAACATATTATATATCATATATAAAAATAGTGACATCATAATGGCCACCCTTGAAGGTGTTAAATGAGTATTGAACAATCATCGTTTCGGGAGGCAGAATTTCGCCATCCACGGAAACCGTATGTTCTTTAACCATTTGATGTAGTTGTGTGAGAGTGTAGCTCAAATAAATATTATAACAACATCCTAGTATATTGCATATACTGGTGTTGTTACAAAATAAGTAAATAAAAAGAGTTTAGAGGGTTGGAGAAGAAAAATAAAACAAATGAACAAGAGAGAATGAATTACCTTTAAAAGTGTAACTCCCTTTTGATTTGAGCCTAAAGGCTTCCTTTGAAAGGATTATGCCCAAAGTGAATCCTCTAGGATGAGGAGAGGGATGTGGAGAGAGTAATTGGGCAGGGGTTGGCCGATCCAAAGGCTTGAGAAGTGTGTGAAATGGGGTAGAGGTGGGGGCCTTTTATAAGAGGAGAGGAGGGGCACTTTTGGAAAGTAAAGAAATATTACTTTATTTGAAAATGTGATTCGGTTTTAAAAGGTCCCACATTGATATAATTCGTGGATAAGGTGATAAGGGTTCGGTATCCACTCATCCAATTGGTTTTGGACATGTTTAGGTTTTATATTTTTCATTATCTTTCCATTTTATTTAAATCGTCAAATAATGATGTCATCGCTGCATCATTATTATGTCATAAATAATTTAATTTATATAATGTCTAAAAATTATAAAAAAAATACTATGATGTAGGAAATCTTTTTAGATTTACAATTACTATTTATAATCAAAATTTGGACTTGTATAACCCCACTCAAAAATTATTTTAGTAAAACAATTTATGTTAGTGTCATTTTCACTTTAACATTAAATAAAAATATATTAATGTCATTTTCAAACTAAAGTGGCTCCATGGGGTCCCCAAGTTGGCCCATGGCTTTTCTTGGTCGGCCATGACTCACCCAATAGGTGTAGGAAAAGTGTAATGGCGTTTTCACATTCTTATAATACCATTTTTACCTTAAACTACACTAATTACCTCTAATCGCGATTAATGAAAAAAACTTACTATTCACCAAAAAATTATTTTAATCTCATTGAACCAAATTTTACTTATTAATGACAACCATGTATGTCGGATTTTCAAAATTAAATACACATTAGTGGTAAACTTTCATTTAACTGAAAAATCAGTTTGCTTGATTACCACTTAGTGGTTTCACTATTCATCAAAAATTGAAGTTTTTCAGAAAATTACCAAAAATTCACCCTAAGCTATATTTGATATTCCGAATTCAAAAATGAAGTCCATTTTACAAAACTCAAAACATATAAGTCAAATTAATTAATTTAATAATTAATTCCCGCTGTCATGACAAATAGCGTGTTTTTGTGAAACAATAATTATCAAAAGATTGACACCAGTTTAAGTCCAATTTCAAAGTGAAATTGATTCCAATGACCACCATTGGATTAACTGGTAAAAATATTTTCTAATTTCACTTTAAAACCAATTAAAATAATAATCTAATCATATAAATAATTAAGATTAAAAAGAGGTTTTGAATTAAAATACAACATTTTACACTATTCATAAAAAAAATGAACTTTATCAGAAAGGTCCCAAAAATTTACACAAAGTAAATTTTGATGTCCCGATTCTAAAGAAGGGTTATATTTGGTCCAAAAGAATGTATAAGAGTGATCAAAACTATATTTAATGACGGTTCACCATTAAAAGGTGATAAGTGAACCTTTAGTGAAAATTAGAGTATATATGCCCTAAAATTGAACTCTTTCCGTATTTTAAGCCTTTATCTTTTATTGGGTAAATGTATAAAAATTTAAAAACATATTTAATCATATTTTAGTTATTTCTATCCATTCCCTCCAGTACAACGGCTACTTATTAACTAACATTTAAAATAATATTATTTTATCACTAGTGTGCTACGTAAGTTTCAAAGAAACTCATCGTTGCGTATTGGGTACGCTATCGAACATAGAAACCCCTTTAAAATAAAATTAATATTTAATTCGTAAATATTAATAAATATGAAAATTATTTATTCTTTATTTACCTGGGATGTTACATCTTTCCCCCCTTTTGGGAATTGCGTCCTCGCAATTTTATTCACTTATCAAAATAAGTGGGGGTATTTATCCCTCATAGCATTTTCAGATTCCCACGTTTCCTCTTCAATCAAATGGTTTTTCCACAAAACCTTTACCTGATGAATCACCTTATTTCGTAACACTTGCTCCCTGTGGTCAAGAATCTGGACCGGTTGTTCCTCATTAGATAGGTTCTCTTCCAGCTAAACATCCTCTGGACTCAAAACATGATATGGATATGGCATATATTTCCTCAACATTGAAACATGAAAAACATTGTGTACCTGAGATAAACTCAGAGGTAAAGCCACTCGGTATGTAACTGATCCAACTCTCTCCAGAATTTCATATGGTCCAATAAACCTTGGACTCAGCTTTCTTTTCTTACCAAATCTCATCACACTTTTCCAATGAGAAACCTTGAGAAAAACATGATCACCTACCTCGAAAGATAGATCCTTCCTCCGGTTATCCGCATAACTCTTCTGCCTGCTCTGAGATGTTCTCATGTGCTTCTGAATCAACTGAACTTTTTCTGCCATCTCTTCTACCAATTCTCATCCCATCAACTTTCTTTCACCAACATCATCCCAGAAAGCTGGAGTTCGACACCACTTCCCATATAATGCCTAAAATGGTGCCATCTGTATACTGGAATGAAAACTGTTATTATATGATAATTCAACCAAAAATATATGTTGGTCCCAACTTCCCTGATAATCCATCGAACAATCTCGTAGCATATCCTCCAATGTCTAGATTGTTCGTTCTGACTGCCCATCTGATTGAGGATGAAAAGCTGTACTAAAATTTAATTCAGTACCCAACGACTTCTGAAGGCCTTTCCAAAAGATAGAAGTAAACCTGGGCTCACGATCCGATACAATGGAGAGAGGAACTCCATGTAACCTGACTATCTCATTAAGATACAAACGGGAAAGTTGATCAAGAGAGAAAGTATCTCGTATAGAAAAGAAATGAGCAGATTTGGTCAAGCGATCAACAATAACCCAGATTGCATTATTACCTTGAGATGTCCTCGGTAATCCCACAACAAAGTCCATGGATATGTTTTCCAATTTCCACTCTGGCACTGGTAAAGGCTGAATCATCCCTTCCTCTCTTCTTTAAACTGTTGACATGTCAAACACTTCATAGAAAAATCAGCAATGTCTCTTTTCATTCCATCCCACCAGTAATACTCTCGCAGATCTGTATACATCTTAGTACTGCCAGGATGGACTGAAAACAGGGAACTATGAGCCTCACATAACAACTCATTCCTCAAATGTGAATCACAAGGCACACATAACCTCTTCCCAAACCTCAAAACACAAACAAAAACTTATCCAAGAACTCATGGAAAATTGTATTCATAAGGTCCATGAATACAACAGGTGCATTGGTTAACCCAAAATGCATAACTACCAATTCATAATGGCCATATCTAGTACGGAACGCAGTCTTCGGAACGTCTGCTTCTTTTTCTGTCAACTGATGGTACCCCGACCTCAAGTCAATCTTAGAAAAATACTGAGCTCCCTGGAGCTGATATCACTTCATTCGATGGCCCAACATCTGCTGAAGTTGTTGCAAATGATTTTACCACCCCTTTCTTCTTGTAGTCTGGCTGCATTCCCCAAGTTGAGTTCATCGTTGGACACTCGTTTGCGTAATGACCCATTTCATTACACTTAAAACATCTTACCGTTGGCTTTTCATTTCCTGCTTGATCATCTTCCTTACAGTTACAAGCAATATGACCAGACTTACCACACCGAAAGCACATACCAGACTTGGATAAACATTCTCCAGGATGCATTTTACCACACTTCTCAAAGGATGGATATTTGGTTTTATTACCTCCTTGCTTCTTTGATGAATTCTTCCCCTTTTCCTGCCAACCATATCTCTTATTCTGTTGTTTGTCATAGAACACCTGATCATCGGCAAACTCCATTTCCACCTTCTCCGTACATCGAAAAAGTTTTTCATAACTTTTGAACTCACGAGAAGCTAAAGCCCTTCGATACTTTGGCTTTAACCCTGAGTAAAAACGGTTTATTTTACTATCAAGGTCTCGTATGAAGTTTGGAGCATACCTTTCCAATCGAGTGAACTTTTCTTCATAAGTACCCACTGAATCATCCTCCTGCCTCAATTCTAGGAACTTTTTTTCCATCCTAAGATGAACCACCTTAGGAAAATATTTCTCAAGAAACATACCTTTGAATTCGTCCCAGTGAAGATCCTCAATCCCATCACTATCCCTTATATTTTTCACCATCGACCACCACTGATCAGCTTCAACTTCAAAACGGTAAACAACAAGACTAACCTTTTGATGTTCTGAACACCCCATGACATCAAAAATCTTCTCCAGTGCTTTAATCCACCCTTCAGCTTGCACAGGGTCAGATGATTCTCTGAATGATGGGGGATGTTGCCTCATGAAATTTTCCACCACTAACATGTTCCTCTGCGGTTGATCTGGCTGATCTCGTGCATGGATACCACCACCATTTATATCCTGAGTCAACTGTGTCATCACTACAACAAACTGTTCAGTTCCGATTCCGACCATCTCAGGTTGCTGATATGGAAGGTTATCTTCCTCCTGATGTCGTCCCAACATAGCTTCTTTGTTTCCTCTGCGGAAAACCATTCTGAACACAGAAATATCTTAGGCGAAGCAACAAGGTAATCCGTAAATGCTATATCATTTCAATCATATTATAATTTAACACTTTTCCAACTCCTAATGTTGTCTAAACCAACCTCTGATACCAACTATAAGGCCCCAACCTTAAACCTTACTTAATATTGAATTAAATGAATAATTCACATTGAGGATCTTTTCAGGTTTAGAGTTTTATAGAATTAGAACATAACTATTACATCTTAAAAGATTACAAAGTAGACACTTCTACTAAGTCTCCAAAAAAAGAACTCTTAGAAAGAAAGATGTCTAGATTCCATGTTTTAGAAAGCATGACTTTCCCTTGATCCCATCCTTGACTCTATTCCACATTAAGTCCTGTGAAAAACATTTCAAAAAAAACTTGGGGTGAGCATAAAAAGCTCAGTAAGGGATACACAAAGAATGAAAATTGTTAGTTTATCAAAACAACAAGTAAACCATGTATACTTTATCAAAGTAATACTTTTCACCTTTATGATGTAATAAAAACTCTTCACTGAATAAAGTATCATTACTTACCTTTTTGTAACCGAAGAATTACCATAAAACCCATATAAAGAACGCATAACATATATAAAGGTAACTTGGGACATAAACATACTTAAGTGGAATAACCATACGGTTGACTTCCACACATATAACTTAATGGAATAGCCATACGGCCAATTTCCATACATACTTAATGGAATAGCCATACGGCCGACTTCCATACCCAATGCATTGGAGGTTATAACGTAACCACCCGTCCTGGTATTCACGGCACCACCCGTCATATGGTTTATAACGTAACCACCCGTTAAATGTCCAAGTACCAATATAAAATCATAAAACATAAAACCAATATAAAGGAATGATAACATTTCCACATTTCAATCACAATATATCATAAATATATTGACATAATAGAATCCTTTTTCAAAACCATTTTCAATACCAAAATACATAAAAGAGTATATGGTATTTATTTTATTTTAAGAAACATTACGGCTTGTTGAGAAAGCCAAAGACCAAATAATACTCGCGTCGGCGGAAAAGGTCATTGTCACCGCGTACGTTAAAAAACATTCCTTTTTGTCGTTTAGTAAAACACTTCGTAGAAAAATATTCCTTTTGTATAAAAGTAAAAGTCAAAGGGTTTTATACACTGTATAAAAGAACGTTGTGTATAAAATGAAATATGCCTCAATGAAAGGAGATTGAGACGAAGTCCCTTACAAAGATCATTTTTTTAATAAAATAGATCTATTATGTGTATTCACTATAATTACACATAAATAAAATACAAATACAAGATAGGACATAATAATATCATGACATAATTTGAAAGTAGGAGATTAACCCAATGAATGGAAATTGGGTTAAGAAGTTCCCTTACTTTGGGTCCGACTTGACTCGATCGTTCTTTAACGTCCAGAATAATAAAATTGAGTTAATTTATACTTGATTAAGAACCTTTTTAAAGTTCATTATTCTTTTTATATCACTTATTTCCATTTTATAAACATTATGTAACCATTTAAGTTAATAATGGTTGTTTTGTCAATATTTGGTTCTTAAGTCGAAAGTTGACTTCTTACAATTACATGTTGTTCATGTGGTCAAAATTTCTTTATATCCAGAATGAAATTCCCGATTTGGATATAATATGTATCATATATATCCAGAATATACATGTATTTATAATATTACATAATCATTTGGAGGTATGAAATGAAATGCACCGTTCATGGAGACGGTAAGTCGTACGTACGCATGAACGCTACTTTCATTTCTTTGTCATATTAATGGAATTAAAACTAAATGAGAGGTATGTATATTTTAATTCCAGAATTATATTCATCACTTAGATATATCATTAATTATATATATCCATTATATACATGTACTTTTAATAGTACATTACATTTGGGGATAAGAAATGAAATGAACCGTTCATGGAGACGGTAAGCCGTACGTACGCATGAACACTACTTTCATTTCTATCTCATACTTTAATGGAAAGAAATAATAATGATATAGAGTTATATTATAATTAAAGTATAACATCATATATAATAACTTTAAATCCATCCTTTACACATCCCACATATGGTATTAACGAATCACATCACTTTGAGGGGGCGGTAGTCCGCACTTCCTTAAATGAAGATATCACGTTTACCCATAATGGAAACCATAAAGGTATTCCCAAAATGATAAATACAGAAGCTTAAAGAAAACATAAACATATTATATATCATATATAAAAATAGTGACATCATAATGGCCACCCTTGAAGGTGTTAAATGAGTATTGAACAATCATCGTTTCGGGAGGCAGAATTTCGCCATCCACGGAAACCGTATGTTCTTTAACCATTTTATGTAGTTGTGTGAGAGTGTAGCTCAAATAAATATTATAACAACATCCTAGTATTTTTAAGATACTGGTGTTGTTACAAAAGAAGTAAATAAAAATATTTTAGAGGGTTGGAGAAGCAAAATAAAACAAATGAACAAGAGAGAATGAATTACCTTTAAAAGTGTAACTCCCTTTTGATTTGAGCCTAAAGGCTTTCTTTGAAAGGATTCTGCCCAAAGAGAATCCTCTAGGATGAGGAGAGGGATGTGGAGAGAGTATGTGGGCAGGGGTTGGCCGAGCCAAAGGCTTGAGAAGTGTGTGAAATGGGGTAGAGGTGGGGGCCTTTTATAAGAGGAGAGGAGGGGCACTTTTGGAAAGTAAAGAAATATTACTTTATTTGAAAATGTGTTTCGGTTTTAAAAGGTCCCACATTGATATAATTCGTGGATAAGGTGATAAGGGTTCGGTATCCACTCATCCAATTGGTTTTGGCCATGTGTAGGTTTTATATTTTTCATTATCTTTCCATTTTATTTAAATCGTCAAATAATGATGTCATCGCTGCATCATTATTATGTCATAAATAATTTAATTTATTTAATGTCTAAAAATTATAAAAAAACTACTATAATGTAGGAAATATTTTTAGCTTTACAATGAATATTTATATTCAAAATTTGGACTTGTATAACCCCACTCAAAAATTATTTTAGTAAAACAATTTATGTTAGTGTCATTTTCACTTTAACATTAAATAAAAATATATTGATGTCATTTTCCAACTAAAGTGGCTCCATGGGGTCCCCAAGTTGGCCCATGGCTTGTCTTGGTCGGCCATGACTCACCCAATAGGTGTAGGACAAGTTTCATGGTGTTTTCACATTCTTATAATACAATTTTTACCTTAAACTACACTAATTACCTCTAATTGCGATTAATGAAAAAAGTTACTATTCACCAAAAAATTATTTTAATCTCATTGAACCACATTTTACATATTAATGAAAAACATGTATGTCGGATTTTCAAAATTCAATACACATTAGTGGTAAACTTTCATTTAACTGAAATATCAGTTTGCCTGATTACCACTTAGTGATTTCACTATTCATCAAACATTGAAGTTTTTCAGGAAATTACCAAAAATTCACCCTAAGCTATATTTGATATTCCGAATTCAAAAATGAAGTAAATTTTACAAAATTCAAAACATATAAGTCAAATTAATTAATTTAATAATTAATTCCCACTGTCATGACAAATAGCGTGTTTTTGTGAAACAATAAGTATCAAAAGATTGACACCAGTTTAAGTCCAATTTCAAAGTGAAATTGATTCCAATGACCACCATTGGATTAACTGGTAAAAATATTTTCTAATTTCACTTTAAAACCAATTAAAATAATAATCTAATCATATAAATAATTTATATTAAAAAGAGGTTTTGAATTAAAATACAACATTTTACACTATTCATAAAAAAATGAACTTTATCAGAAAGGTACCAAAAATTTACACAAAGTAAATTTTGATGTCCCAATTCTAAAGAAGAGTTATATTTGGTCCAAAATAATGTATAAGAGTGATCAAAACTATATTTAATGACGGTTCACCATTAAAAGGTGATAAGTGAACCTTTAGTGAAAATTAGAGTACATATGCCCTAAAATTGAACTCTGTCTGTATTTTAAGCCTTTATCTTTTATTGGGTAAATGTATAAACATTTAAAAACATATCTAATCATATTTTAGTTATTTCTTTCCATTCCCTCCAGTACAACGGCTACTTGTTAACTAACATTTAAAATAATATTATTTTATCACTAGTGTGCTACGTAAGTTTCAAAGAAACTCAACGTTGCGTATCGGGTACGCTATCGAACATAGAAACCCCTTTAAAATAAAATTAATATTTAATTCGTAAATATTAATAAATATGAAAATTTGTTATTCTTTATTTACCTGGGATGTTACACCGAGTGGGACTTCCTATATATCCTACATTTGGAGAGAATTATATTTTTCATAGTTCATATAATTTCTTAGCCCACTGATGGATTTGGTATAATGATCATCCATTGGGAATGATTTGGTCTCAATGAAAGAGATGTCAGAGTTTTGGGAGGACTTATACCTTTTTGGGTGCCTATTTGAGCTCAGGACATTGAAAGGCCTCCAACATATCTTGGTTATTGAAAGAATAAATGTTGTCATTGTTCATTCATGCCCATGGGATTAACCTTATGAGTGATATTCTCATATAGGTAGTTATATATGATGCCACATATCAAGTATTATATAATGGAATTTCAATGGCTATTGGATATTCATGATGTGAATAATATGCATATTGATACTCCCTATATGTACATGAGCAACAATTGGTGTGAGAAACATGGGATAATAAGTAATCAATCATATTACATATGGATGTAGGGATTACACTCTAAGACATACAATGGGATTTGCAAATTTAAAGGTTATGACTCACGAAGGTTTTTTATATATCATGGATATGAAAGGCATCAATTTCCTTATCATTGAATTAATTTCTCAATACACTAAGGCATGGGGTTGAGTAATCATACAATGGGAATTATTGAGTCTCGATGGTTGAAATGTAAAAGATATGTAGAGAACCAAACTAAGGTAGATGCCCATATGATTTTGGGCTTAGGCCTTTGGAAGGAATTCTACGTATCCTGGTTGTGGTAGGATTGATATTCTTCATAGTTCTATTGATCAAAGCGTACACACTTATGTTGACATTTTCTTTGTAGAGTTTTATGGGGAAGATTATATGATTATTGAAATTAAATAATATCATGCCTGCTATGATCCTTTTGATAAACAATGGATGTAAAATAATCAATTTCATTTCTTGTGGATGTAGGACTTTCAGGCTAGGTCCTCCCATGGAAGATTAATGTAGAGATCAAACTTCATGGATGTGTACAACATATCCTATTTATGGCTAGAAGTTAAAACACCATAGTTCCTTTGATGAAGTCTTACACACTGACAATGCCTTTATAATTGGGGCATTCACATAGAGGATTGGTAAGGTCATCCCATCATTGGATTATCTTGTATTTATTGTGGAATACACAATGAATGTTTCCTTAAAATCATGTCGTACACAAAATGGATGGATAATCTCATCAAATCATGTGATTCCCTGACAAACATGTCATGCATTCCTACATTGAAAATCCCGATTGATCATTGTACATTCCTTGACATCCTGTTTGACATTTACGAGAGGGTCTTGCTGACATGTCCAAAGAAAATTATATGTTCCAATTAACTTGTTTGGAGTTCTTTTCATAATTTGGATAGTATGTTTGATGTTTGTTGAATGGTCAATAGATTATTTTTTGGAGGATATATCATAACCTAAATGGTTGGTCCTAGAAGCCATTACAAGACTTGAGAGACCTTCCAATAGGGTATCACCTGATCTATCTTACATGCCCCAGGGTCATTGTAAGAATTGGTGGACACAGTTGGGGGAATCATGAGAATTTATGTGACATGTCTAAGAGTTTTTTCATGTGATTGATGACATGTCTAGAGGGCATCCCAAGAACTAGCTGGCGTGCTTGTTGGGAGTCACAAGGTCTGCTTTACATTCCCAGGTTCTACTATGAGACTCATATGATATGAACTTGTGTTTCCATATGAGTCTAATAAATTTTTTTAAATACATAAAGTAGCTTGAATGGTGAACCTTGTGGTTTTCGTGATATTTACGTGTCATGATAGAGAGGAACCATGTGACATTCTTTGACATGAACAAAGGACTTCACATGACCAGAATAATACCCAAAATGGATGTCATGAGATCTAAGACACCTATTTTATTTTTTCTACAAATCCCATGTGGTTCAAAAGAAGTGCATGAGGGTTAGCATATATATTATATTATTATATACCATTTTATTATATCATTTCAAGCCTTTAAATTTTGAATTTATTTGATTTTTTTCAGTTTTCTCTTATATAATATCTTACAATGTCTATTTTTTGTGTGGTGTGTTCTTTGTGTTCCATTCCAGGAGTCATTCACTAGATCAATTTGTGATCATGTGAAGGGTTTTATGCATTACTCTTGATTTCAAATATTGTTCACTAGTATCATACCTGATGGAATACATTATGGTTACGATATCCATCACTCTGAGAAATATTGTCCTGTACATGGAGGAAAAATATCCAATTTCTCATATGTGGAGTCCTATTAGCATGTCTCATGCTTTTAGTGTTCATGGTCATTTTTCCAGATGGGGTGGAGAGTTTATATGCCTCACTAGCTCAATTTTCTAATGCTTTTTTCAGAACAAGTCATGTAAATCTAGGATGGAGTCGGTGAAGGATTCAAAATCTCACGTCTTCATGAGTCCCTACATCAGATATCTCTGTAGGAATCAATTAATTTATAGTGACCACAAGCTCACCTTATAAAAAAATCTTTTATCGGATTGTCTCCAATTAATGTGGACTTGTTGAATCATGAGGGAATTTTGACATACTTCTATTTTTTTATTGACATGTCATAGTTCCTTCGCAATATCTGGGTGCTTGTTGAAATGTGATCATGTTATCTTAGGTGACATATCAAGGATATTCCGTGAAAAAAAGATGGCTTGTAACGGGGGGGGGGGCTTCATGAGAACTGGTTGACTTGTCGAGGGTTCTTGTGAGACCATACATTAGATAGGAATATCATGCCATAAGTGTTTTACAATCGTGAGAGTCCCCCATGTCCCCTACATTTTATTCCATTTATTTAAATTAAAAACATATGGAGTCATGAAATATTTCCTGAGTAATGTCTAATAAAAATACTCCACCTGTTATTGTTTTGTCGTGTGAAAAATATTTGTTATATGTAGATGTTTGATCATTTCCTCGAAAACACCTTTTTATCTTTGTTGATCCAATGTATGATTTTGTGGTCACCTAAACATTTCCAAGGCTCTTCGTGTGAAGAGTATGAGTTGTTGTCATGCTTTCAGGAGGTGAGCAATTCATGTCACCGGGGTCTTGTGGTTTCATAAAAATATCCTAGGGAACATTGTGTGATGTTTATGATCAAATGTTTCCCCCCGTATTCTCCTTTTTTTATTTCATTTATTTTATTTGACAATGCCTCATGGGTCTCGTGTGTTCACCTGAATGTTGTTAAGGAAAAAAAATTCCCCAGCAGAGATCCATCTCATCGTTTTTATGACCACAAGATTCCTCCTCATTTTGGAAATTTTCATCATATTATTAATGTATTTTTTGACGGTAATCAAGGTTTCCATTAGTCAAAAACCTGTGGGACTAGGGGGGAGCTCATCTGGCCACTGTAAAGTGATCACTAGTTTCTTGGGTGATTTCGTGGGAGGAGAAGGACTTATCAATGAGACTTTTTAGAATCTATCATAAGATATTTGAAACAAATGTCTTCTTTACATGACCTTATGATACTCATGTGATCTTGTGTCACTTAGAGTTTTATGTGATCCACGAGTCATAGTCACCTTCTCATTCATTTCATTTTGTGGGGAAAATAATACCCATATCCAGATAATTATTACTTTATTAATATTCAAATGCACATTTTAGGAGCATAAACAATCATTAAATAAAATTTTTATAATGAAATATATTTATTTTTAATTATTAAAATTTGATAACTTTAAAAAATAAATTCTTTGAAAATAACTCTTTCACAATTATCAGACTTATTATATTGAATCTTTTTAGTCATAATTATATAGATTGAAAGTGAAATGTAACTAATTATATAAAATGGAAAATATTATATGAACTATATAATCCATTTATGATTATTTAATATCCATATGTCAAGAATAATAATTTTAATTATTGTAGAATGAAATTGTTCTTAGAATAAAATATTACATATTTTTCAAAAATGGTAATCTAGGGTTTATAAATACATCATATAATTTTTAATGAATTGTTTTAATATATATATATATATATTATAAAAATTATATTTAGGAAAAATAGGTCATTCTTGTATTATGATAATGTCATTAAAGTGGCCAATTTTAAGAAATCATTATTTTTCACTATTCAACTAAAAATTAAATATTTTATAAAATCAAAAAAACACCCTTACATTAATATTATATGAAAAATAAAAAAATTTGATTTTAATTTTGAAAATTTAGAATAGTATATTTTAGAAATTTAACTTTTAAATAGAAATATAAAATATCATGAATGCATTTTTAATAGAAAAATGGATTTTTATATGCAAACAATTCTTATTATTATTTAAGAATAATTACTATTTATATTATTTCTAATGAAATATATATATAAATAATATATTTCATAAAGAATATATTTATTTTCTTAATATAGTGTGTATAAAAAAATTTAGAAGAAAATACATTTTTAGCATGATATGTTCTTTTTAGTTATATAGGCACATTAATTATTTGAATGAATATGTAATTAAAAATAAATTTATTTAATATATACATGTATTTCATAATATTCTAACAACACTTTTTTACCATCCAATAATGTGGATTATTTATAATTGTTATGAAATATTTCATTGATCAATTTGTTTTGGTGATGCTTATGAAAACAGATGTATAACACATTTTAGATTTAAAGGTAAATGTAATTTAAATTTAAGAATTATATATTATCCCCCAATCATTCTGGTTTCATTGTCACAATTATAATTATGGCATATTAGTAGAAATATATACTGATATATAAAATGATAGATATTATCCATTATATAATTTCTAGATATATTTCACCCTTAGAAACACTAATACATATCGTTTTTCCATTAAATAATATTTACACTAATATTTTGTACTTCTCTATGACCATAATACAATAATATATTCTTGTTTTTTATAAATACGCACTATAATATATTTCCATCAAAAGAATTTGTAATATAATCTTTTAATTGATGGGGTGTCATTGGTTGTGAACCTCTTATTCTATATAGTCATTCCCTTAAATTTTTATAAAAATTCTCTTTAAAAAAACATTAAATTTATAAATTGGAAGAATAATTTTTTTTCATATTGTATTTTCCAAAAAAAACATGACCTCGGGGATCAAATGCCTTACTACTAGAATTATGTATTCTGAAATTAACATCTATTCTTTGAGGCAATGATATTATGTCCATGAATAGAATTATAGGTTAAATAAAGTTGGTTGAATAAGATATAAATGAACCTTACACAGTTCATGGGAGGATTATTGGTGTTACTCTCTAAAAGTAACAATAAAATATCTCTTCAATGGTTATTTTTTTATTTTATTTCACATATTAATGTATAAAAAGATTAATAATATTCATATCATTCTATTTAGACATTGGATTAGGGAAATATCTTAGAGAATGGACATGTTCCCCAATATAAGACAATGAATTGTTAATGGTACCATTGGGGGAGATGCTATTCTTTCAAAATTTACACTAATCATCGAACATTAATTTGGTATTTTTTTCTCTATACCATCCATTAAGACACAAATAACATGTTACTATTTCTTTGAAACATTCCCCTATTTTCTTTCCCACACATTTTGGACCCAATGAAAATTGATACTTCATCATTCTTCATATTCTACACCTAAAAATCAATGAGACGTCATCCTTATATTCATTATTTTATTTAAAAAAAATTCACAATTTTATTCATAATTCTTCATAGATGGTATAACATAATAAAATTATTTCTCAATATTATCGTTATCTAATTTTGTTGGTCATTGGGAAAATCACTTTTCTGTCCATGCCACCCCTCAAAAGCAAGGTTCCCTTCAACTTTATCCATTAAAAATGTCTAATGAGATTAATGTGTCTGATAAAAATTTAACATAATAAGATAATTAACATATGTTATTTTTTCAAAAAAATAAACATTGAAATTTCAAACACATTGATAAAATAACAATTTATTTTTGTTTAAATTGAATAACAATTGGTTCAAGAAAGGTTTTATTTTTTGGGTTTATATCAATATCCTAGACAAAACTATATTTCATAGTGAAAAAAAACACAATATGTTATAAAAATAAAATGATTAGATAATTCATGAACCATAGGAGTGTCCATATAGGTATAAAGTCTAAACCCCACTAATCGTGCACCAGAGTGAAGATTTAATTATTACTCAATAAAATATTTTTATGGAGAATAACACTGTTGAATCTATTAAACGACTATGTTAACATCCAAATATCTAAAAATTTATTTAGTTTCTCTATGAACAAATAAATCCCATCATTACCCAAACATCGAGATATAATCCTATACAAAGACTTATCCCATAGACATAAACCAAGTGTCTTTTTTATAGTTGTCTAATCCAAATTCTCAATAAGATCCTAAATTTTCATAAAATTTAACTAAACGCATTGATGATACCTAATATAACAACATGAGGTTAATCATTTCATTATTTTACAAAACTAATATATGCTAAACATAACATCACACAAAATAATATCAAAATCCCAACAGTAAACAGTTTTTTGTTTTTGACGATTAACTACAAATGAAATATATTTTATAACAATGGATAATATTTATATATAATTTGGAAATACTAGGATCCCTATATACTTCTCTTATGTTTTACTTGTCATCATATATTGGGAAATGTAAAGCTAAAAAAATAGATAAACATAGACACTTATTAAGGGGAAAATCAGTGTAAATCATGATAGTGAGAATAAATATAATTTATGAGGCACAATGTGATATAAAAAATATAATAATCATATGTATGACAACATGGAATAATTTAATGATATTAAAAGATCAGGAAACACTAAATATGTGACATTATTATAAAAGATGACATCATAGGAAAAGGTAAAGGTTTTCTACTTAGACTACAATCACATAGTGGAAATAGACTCATAGTGGATTGGGTTCCCACCGTAATCCCATATTTTAAATATCATGAGATATAATATTTTACCAAATTAATTTTATGGTTATATATTTATGGTACCACCCAACAAATATCATTGTCTGCTTATGCTAACTGGTCTTGCACCATACATTGTATCCCATGAACTAAAAATATAACAAAATGAATTAAAGAGATGTATATTTCTAGTACCAACATTTTTATAATAAGAATCATGATATATTAATTCATATGTTTTCCACATATAGAAATGGAACAATACATAAAGAACATTAATATAAAAAATCATGGAGAAAGAAGTTGGTGTCATAATATTTTCTCCCAAAAAAACTAAAGGATATATCGAAATTATTCCCAATAAAATAAGTAATTGTATTTTTTATGGACATATTTTAATAGAAATATATAACTCATTGAACATTGGGATCAAATGAAGTTAATTTTTTGAAAAGGATTGTGAATAAGTAAGAAACAAACAAAACACATTGGTGAGTATTTTCATAATGAGCAACAAATCATTTATAGAAGAAAAGGTATTATTGTTTTAAATTACACCAAAATTGATTTTGGATCATTATTTATAATAATTAATATCTTAATGAACATAATCACTTTTTAAAACATTATTTATGTGGTACTCAACATAAAATAGAAATAGTAGTGTTCCCTTAAATCAGGTTTTATTTAATAGATAAATATTAGAGGGGACATGAATGTGTATTATCCCAACCAAAGAAGAGTAATTTAACATAAATATATATTTAATGAACACATATACAACATATGGAAGAAATAAATTAGAGTAAAATATAGATAAATGGAAAAAATAAATGAAATTCATAATTTGAAATTAATTATGGTAGTTTGGAAGATTAGTTTTTTTATTTTAAAATATATTTTTCATAATACCACATTATGAAAATGGGTAATCAAATATTATTTTGAAAATATGATAAGATAAGTATAAATTTTACATTATATAACACGTAATTTGGTATTCTAGTGTAACATATTTTATGAAGGTAAAATATAGTAGAGGGGAAACCATCGTTAATGATGATGCACATTATTCTAATCTCTTATATAATTTTTTTAGAAATAAATTCATTAAGTAAATGGATTTGAGATAAAATTTTCCCCAATATGGTTTAATATAAGGACCAATTTAAAATAATAGGGGGAAATAAATAATGTATATAAGTAGTAATATTAATATAAGACATTATTATCTAAAGAAATGGGGGTTCGTGTTTATAAAGACTCAAATAATTTTAAAAAAATTTGACATAAAATTGAAGTGAATTTGAAAATGATATGGATATTTAAATATATATATTATTTCATAAAATATTTAAAAAAAATCCTTTTCAAATATATGCACCATAAAAAAGGAAACATTGGTGAAAATGAATCAAATCTCAATGAAACAAATTTGAGATCCAAAAACCCTTATCAGGGGTCATTATTAATTCTACATGTTCACCTGTTATACTAAATGATCAAATTATGATTTTTATAAACATTATTAATATCATTATTCATGTATGTGTCATATTATGAGGTATACATATAACCATATGTTATTAATTTACTATTTGTTTTTTATTCCGATTACTTGAGGTTGTCTACTCAATTATTATGTAACTATCATGGTCTGTAGACCATTTTCAATGGTGTTGTATAAAATATTCCTAAAATATATAATTTTATATCTATATTTAGCTTCTTATTCAAATATAAAAAAACAATCATGTTATGTAGAATTCCAAAATTGACTCATGTTAAGAAATGTTACTTGAGATGTTCATTAAATTTGGTTAAATTTACTATATTTTCTTATTATTAGTATTTTAAAAATATTAGATAATATTTATTATTCATTAATACTAATTATTTTATAAAAATAATATTTAAAAATGATAAAGTTTTTTTACATCAATGTTTTGTTTTAATGGTAAAATGAAATACATTATTTCATGTAGATAAGAATCATCACGTATAGAAACACCCAATTCATTTTCCAATGAATTGGAAAATAAATCGGTATTTTTTAATTTATCATTTTATAATCATATTAATTTTAAAAAATATATATATTATATTAAGTATTTATTTTTAATTATTCATGTAATGAGTTTATGACAAATAGAACCAACCTTTCATGGATTAGTTAGTCCGCCAAAAACCTAGTGACATCTTCTTTTTTGAAATATTTTTGTATGGATATTGAAATATTATCCCCATTTATATAATTTAATTAATAAAATAAATAATATTGATGTTATATAACAATAAAATTATGTAAAATTTTAATTTTTATTGGAGGATTATTAAAAATAGACCTTGGAGTATGAATTACACATGTTTAGAGATTGAACTCTCTCTTAATTGTATTATTTTGAAATTATGGGATAATGCTAAACTCTAGAGACACAATGCTTATGGATTTATTAGACACATATTTTAGATGTAATTAGGGATAATTTTCTCAAATAAACCAAATCATATGGTGGTATTGAATGTATGATGAGACTACCCCTTTATAAGTGGAGGAAAATAAAATTTTTGTATATACCCATTACATCTCAATGAAAAAATTACACTATTAAAGTGTGAATAGATCCAAATGTAGTCCATAATTTAATTTATAGGATTTGGGGTTCGTAAAAATTTAACACATCTTAATCACACAGGTTTTAAACATGCTTTTTGTTACGTACCATTATATTTTTTCATCATGTCATTTTTAATTTACCCATAGTTACTAGTTTTCAAATATGTAATTTGTGATTAACTACAAAAGTAAGATAATTTTTTTACAAAATATTGTTTTTCTAAAAAAATTAGTATCTATTAAATATAATTAAATTACTAAATATTATAATATTTCATTTTATATTAAATTATATCATATATAGAAAAACTATTTTTGAAGAAAACATTACTTTTCTCATTATGTCTTATTAATATTTTATAACATTAATCAAAAATAAAATTTGATATTATATATTTAAATAAATATGTTACCATTATCTTATATATTTTGGTTAATATTAATAAATTTAACATAGTATATAAAAAGAAAAAAAAATTATTTAAAAATAAACTTTTCTCGATTATCAAGGTTATTATGATGAGTCATAATAGTTATATTTTTATGAATGAAAAAGATATTAACCATATATAAATATATTGAAATTTTTATATATAACATTAAATCCATATTTATAATTAATTTCTACATGTGATGAAAACTAATTGAAGACATATCTGAATAAAATAGTTTTTAGAGTAAGATATTTCTTACATTTCCAAAACTATAAACATGAGTTTTAAAAATAAAATATAGTATTTTTAAATGATTTTTTTCCTTTAAACATATATAGATTCGCTATAACTGTTTTATCAAAAACGTGTTTTTTAATATATATTTAGGATAATAACATAAATGTGACCCTTTTAGAAAATATATATTCTTTTCAATATTGACCTAAAAATAAAATAACTCTGATAAATCTATTGAATTCATCTTATCTAAATTAACAAGTGATCACTACTAAAAATAAAGTTATATAAATGGTTTGGAGTTGTTGGAATGTCCCCTAAAACTATTGGTAAATACTATACCAATGGATGGGGGCGTTGTTGGGTTATTTACTAACAGTGTATACCTATAGCGTTGGATTTACCAAACCATTGGAATAGAAATCCTATAACAATGGTTGTCAAACCATTAACATAGGTTATTTCAATGGAGAGACCTATACTGATGGTTTGAAAAAACAGTTGGAAAAATTATTCTATTAAACAAATTAAAGCACTTGGTATTGTTCACACAAAAATACACTTAATTCCAAATACATTACAACTATTATAAAATATATTATATATTAATATTTACAATTATATATATATATATATTCAATTATAAATATTTATTTTTTTCTGTTTATTTTTATTTTTGGTATTATTCATAAATATTGGACCCACATATACCAATGGTTTGACCAAGCTATTGGGATAGGTGGAAGGAAACCATACCAAAACCAACGGTTTTGTCAAACCATTAGTATATATGGCCATATACCTTACATATACCAATGAGTTTCTCAAAATTATTGTATAGGGGTCCTATACATAATGTTTTCTAAACTCTTTGCGCAATTCTATTAGTATAGCTCATATTTCGAGTAGTTCACTAAAGAAAAAACGAATTTAATTTTAACAATTTTAAATTCTATAATTTTGAAATTTATCTTTTAAATTTAATTATAGAAAATAATGAAAAATATTTTTTTACATAGAAAATGGAATTTAAGATATTAACTATTATTATTCTTACTTTGTATCAAATACTAAAAATGTTATTTTCTATATATTACTCATATCAACAATATATTAAATTTATTATATATTTACTTTTTTAAAACAACATGCATAAAGATAAATATATAGAATAAAATATATTTCTATAAATAAAATATCATATTAGTTATTTAGCCACATTAATTATATGAATAAATATGTAATATAAAACAAAATTATTTTATTAATATATTTACTTAATAATTTGTATACCACTATTTTTACACTCCAATTGAATAGATTTATTTTTACTCATATATAATGTTCCATGGTTTGTTTTAGTATTTTGTTGTTTGTGATGTAAGAAAATAAAAACATTAGTTTTTAAAGGGATATGTAAATTAAATATCATGGTGTTGCGTAAAATAAATAAAATGTGACTCACAAACACTAGTATTAGATTTTTTTCATCATCGGGATGGATCATATATGGGGTATCCTTAGTTGACGTCATCATACACTGGTGTTAGTCCATTAAAAGAATGATTTCCTCCTAGACATGGTTCACATTTGGTTATATATAGAGATACTGAAATTTTAGTGTATAGTTAGTCAGATTAGATTGATTATTTTACTAAATATGTTGTGGATAATATAGAGTGGATCTTTGGTTGAAAAGATAGGAATGAAGAATGATTTTTTTCTTCCTAGTATAAGAGACCAACATAGAATAACATGTATTTTTTAGGTATTTATTATGGAAATCAACATCATTGTAGATTTTTTCTTATTTGAAAAATATTTTTAGAACACTCACATATGAGAGACATTGTGGGTTGGAACTTATAATATTCTTAGGCTGTATTTTATTAGTTATGAAGTAATTTTAGTTGTTCCTTTTCAATTTTTGGTGCTCAATTCTACTAGTTTCATATGAGATGCATACCCAATAAGAGAAGACACATTTTCCCCTAATATTTCCTTTGTGGGGTTTTCAACCAAGAGAGTTATAACTATACTTCAGTCAATTTTTTTATTTCGATAAATTAAGAACATTAAAGGTAGTTTTTTAGGGAAAAACCTTAAAAAAAGATAGCGTAATCTATTAGGAAATTTGGTCAAGGAAACCCCGACATAAATGAAGGACCAGTGTTTTCATATATGTTTATGGGTGAACCATGTTTATGTTATTAATTCATAGGATAATATGGATGAAATTTTAATAAAAAACATCATTATAAAAAAGAATTTGAGTTTGAGTTCATTAATCTTTTACCAATAACAGAGAGACAACCACAACAATATGATCTAGGTAAAACTCAACATGAATGAGAATCTAATTTCAAACATATACCAACTTTGGTAGAATATATAGAAACCAAATATAATAATTACATGGATAATAATTCAATATCATGTTTATATTATACATTTCCCAAATATTTGTATAACCCAAAGACCAAAATGTTTTGTTTCTGGGATATCAACCACATATACAAGATAATCTAAAATATTTCCTCCATAATCAAACTACTCAAAATTCACTTTTATACATAAAAAATTATAATTATCTACGTATCATGGAGAAAGAAACAAGGGTGATCTAAAAATCATTGTAGGGGAACACATATCCATATTTTATTAAGATTTTTTTAATGTAGGGTCAAAGTCCGTAGAATAAATAAAAAAGAATGTACAAAAGAAGTGATAGTATGGGGTCAGATAGAGCCACTTCCCCCCATCAAAGAAATTACAAACAAATTTTTTTCCTAATCATAGAGCCCATATTTTTCTCTTTCTCTCCAAGGTCATTACAATTTATACTTTGTTCTCTCCCGTAACCCTGACCACTAGATTACCTCTCTTATAATTTTTTTCCCTATTGGAAGAGGATTTCTATGTCTGTGTCATCAGAGTTTGTGATTCAATCAGTGGTTGAAAATAATCCTTTGGCGTTGTATAATCCACCAGTCCATGCCCCCTTCCATGACATCTTGTATGATGACCTCACATCCAAGTTTATGTTTGTTGTTGAGATTCATCTAGTAATTCCTTTCCCGAGGCTAATACATCACACACTAAGGGATTTTTTACCATATTGACATGATTGTCCCTCAATGTGTCAACCCCTTGATCATCATGGGACAACACATCTATAACATTGCTTTTATCCTCAGGAGGGGGGGGGACACCACCATGAGTAGTGTTTTGGGGTAAAACCACCACATCTAATGGGAAGGGAGGATAAATCTTCACAGCTCCATGCTCATCATCAATACAATGTGTAGACAACTCCATTTTGCTGGATTCACCCACATCACTTTGCACACTAATCGGATGAACAAAATAATTGTGGATGAGGTCCTTTGATTTTTTGGTAACAACCAATTGAAAACCATCATCATCAATTATATTATTCTTTCATTTTATAATAGTGTTGATAGTCAATTCCTACCTCAAAAAAATCTACCCCTTCTTGAACTTTTTCCTCAATATCTGAATGTTTCTTCTCTTCCTCCATATCAATGCATGTCCTTGTAGCATACATAGCACCCCCTACTTCAATATTCTGTTCACTCTCATGATCAGTGGGTGGTTTATTTACAACCTCAAGCCTATGTATATACAGGGAGACAACACTATTACTTCTATTTGTGTGATCAGATAACATACAAGGGATTGCATGACCCCCATTTCCAGTCCCTTGTTTGACAATATCTACAAAAGAGGTATTCCCAAACCTTCTATATTTTATCAGTAGTGATTTGGCTCTATTACTCTTGCTTTTCCTTCATGGGTCTATGCCATCTAGTTTGGTCTGCATCAAACGATCTTCACATAGAAGTTATGTGTCCATATTTCATGAAATGGTGCATTGTGAATTCCTGTGAAAACTTGAAAATAAGTGACCCATTCTAAAATAGCAAGAACAAAAATCTAGAAACCATTCAAACGGAATTTTTAGTTCTACATTGAATTACCTAGTAGTCAAAAAAACTATATCAATTAGATCCCGTGAGAGATAAATCTCAACCAGTTCTCTTGCATAGTGACCATACCGTTCTCTCTCAGTTTCTTTGTCCAGTTTGATCGGTTATCCAACAACAGCCAAAACGTCACATAGGATAGAAGGGTTACAGAAGATCCAATTCAGTCCATTGATTCAAATCCATGATTTAAAAATGGCATTCCTTGTGAAGTGAGTATCAGAATGAGGATCCCATTCTTGAAGAAAGAGCTAACCGGGATTCAAGTTAATTGAACCAAATCCCCAAGCTAGTAATTTATGTTCTTCTAATGAGAAGAAAATTTGAAACAGACACTTACCTATTAAAATTAGGCCCCATTCATCAAACCCACAGTGTTGCTGAAGTGGTACTTTGATGTATTCAAGCTTCCATGTAGATTTGTTCCACATCTTTGAGAGTCTAACCAGCAGCGATTGTCGACATATCTCGAGAAGATCTTCTAAAAATGTAGGATTGGCCTCCAAAAAAGAGACTGACCCATTTCGAGTGATTGTTTTATGCAATGAATCCAAATTTGAGTCGGAAAAGAGTCTATTAGAGGTTTTAGGGTTCGAAGAAAACACATTTCTCATATCTTTATTCTCAGGGAAGATGCTCTCCTGTATTTAATTGTCACAATTAGCCTTTTTCTTCATAGGGGGGATGAATACATCCCACCGATGAAAGTAGAAATCAAGAGCCGATATGGATCCTGGATTCACCAAAGATGCTTCATCACATCGCAAGGGAGAGCTCTCTATCCTCCACCCATCCATATTTTATTTTATGTTATGTCATTAGATTATGGGAAAACATTGACAGTTGAAGAAATTTTTATTAAAAAGAACATGGAAAAATATTATATTTCCAAAATTTATGTGATAAATAAATTTAATCTCAAATGAAAAATACATTTACCACATAATTATTTTTGAATCTTATGACAAAAAACATTAGTCAATGAGCCCAACTATTGGAAAATAGATATATGGCATGCCAATTTACAATGAATTTTGAAACAAATATAAGCATATGTAAATTTTAGTGTTATGAGAAAAACAATTCTCATTCTTTGATGATTTGAAAAAAAAATCATTGTTTTATATTTTTCAGGATCAAAATTTCCACCCTATATATTAGGAAAGAATATTGAACACATATTATTTCTTAACAAAACAGAATTCTCATGCTTAATATTATGAACAATAAGAATTATGATTCTTAACATACATTTATGATTGAACATAAATCCCTAAACACTGAATTTTATTGTGAAATATGACCCCTCAATTCATTATTCATAAATTTTAGATCCATACAAGATAAAAATTCATCAACTTATAAATAACCCAAAGAAATGAGGGGATTTTGTAAAACATTAAAAAATAATATAACATGAACATAATAAGTAATATAATATGAAAAATCATATTTTAAAAAAAATATCATATCCTTTTAAAAGATAAATTTTCATCAAAAAATCCATTATGAAATATATACCCTATAGGTTAAATATAAATGAAAATTTAAAATAATTTCTAAAAGCATTTAAAAAATGTAAGTGAATATAAAATTAAAAATTAAATTTATAATAAGGTATATAATTTAATTATGAAAAAATTATTATAAAGATATCTAAATAATGAATCCTTATAATTCTTGATTTTTTAAAAATTTGAATTAAAAATTATGGAAATTTCACTTTTAAAAAATTCATTATAATTGAGACATAAAAAATTAAAAAAATAAAAAATGGAATGTGAAAATTCTTTGAAAATATCATTTTTGAAAAGAAATAAAATAATATAAACATGAAGAGGGCATATATGTTATAAAAAATGTGGGGTGGATGATAAAATAATTTTATTTTGAGATGTTTGAAACCCCTTTTGATCATTTGGAAATAACCATGTGGAAAACCCACATCACATAAAATAATTTCAAACATTTAATTATAAACTAGTTTATAAAAATTTTATATTTTGAAAATATATACAGTTGATAAAAAATTGACTAAGTCTCTATAAATATGGGCTTATATATTCTCCAAAGGGATTATCATATTTAATAAATCTTGATTTCTGGAATGAAATAGAAAATAAATCAATATGGTTTGAGTAATATTTAAATAACATTTCTTGAAGGATTATAAAAAAAATATAACTTTGAATACCTGGAATAAATAATTAATTCATGATATAATATATCATATAGGTATTATAGACACCAAATCAATAAATATATATTTCTTAATAAATGGAAATTGTGATGAAAATAATTTACCCTATTTTCTAGATCTGTTGAACACAGTCTAACCAACTATACAAAAAACATAAATTACATAATATCCTATTTAATATACATAATAATAAATTTTACCCTATTATATTACATATTATTTTTTATTTTAATTAAATTAATTAATAATTTTATATAACAATTATTAGGTGGTAATAACATAAACGAAATTTCCCATGTTTAATTACATTGATATCATTAACCATATTTTTACACAAATATATTCATTAATATATAATTTATGCTAAATTAATATGTGTTTTATATTTATTTATTGATATCTTATATCATTTTATAGGGGTCCCAGTTACATTGCATAAATATGGAATTAGTGATGGCATATTTTAGTCTTTTGATAGTGAAGAAAAAAGTTACTTTAATAATAATTTTAATGATTAATGTAATATTTCAATAAAAATAGAACAATCTTTATTTTCCTGTTATATTATAGTAACATTATTATTTATATTCCCATATTTATCCAAAATATCCTTTTATATCATCATTCTAGTAGCTGGTTAGACTACCCTAAACATGATCACACATTAACTGGATTGGTGAGTATTTTCAACAATGTATTTATAATGAAATAATATTATTATAATTGATACACAATGATATTATTTTTATTTTTGATCTATTTTTACTCTATATTATTTATTTTTAAAGAAAATAAATAACTTGAATCATAATGAAAAAATATATATTCATGGAGGTGGTAGTCTATTCACACAACAGATTGGCATTCAATTGTTTTTCTAAGTTGATGGCACTAAATAAAAATTGTTTTTTCATTAATATAAAATCATAGTACACTTATTATAATAAATTAGTAAAATTATAAATTTTTTATGATAATATAGTGTGTAATATTGAGATGATATTTTTAATAATGAAATAAAACTATGGTTGGTGTCTTGATTTTTTCCAGGATGTTTCCATGAAATTGAAGGGATTTATTTTACTACTATAGAATGGGTGATTATGATTATGAAATAGGGTTTTATGGATTTTAAAATGGATGATTTTAAATTAGTTATCCTATTAATAGAACTATGCTTGAAGTGGTATTGGATAACCCCATATATAATATAAGAAAATGGGTTCTTTTGGAAGCAACCTCAACATTCTAATAATTCCATGACAATATTAGAAGGTCTGTTGCTAAACAATTTAAAAATAATTTATTTTATTATATTTTTTGGTTGATAAAAGATCATAAAACTATTTCTTAAAATGTTTTAAACCCTTTATTGGTTTATTACCATTAATTTTGGATATTTTACTCTTTTACTTATATATCATGAAACTGGATTTTAACACGGTGATTTTCTGTTTTATTAAAAATTTATCATTAACCATACAACCAAATTTTTATGTTATGGGAATAAATTAATCATATATTTAATCCAATTCATTTTAAAAATTAAATAATATTTCCTTTTCAATTAGAATAAATTATGTGTAGAATAAATATTTTGACATAAAACAACAATTTTAGCATTACAAATTATTATTCTTATTTAGTAATGATTAGAAACTAAAACATTGCAAATATTTTTTCTTTGTTTCTAACTTATATTAAATTTATAATTTAAGGAATTTAAATTTAATATATTACATATATGTTTTTTGATATTAATAAAATACTAATTTTGAGATAATATTTTCACTGTTATTGTTTTAACTTACAATGATCCTAACAATTTAAATATTATACCTAAAATAAAATTAGTCATATTAAATACTATGTAAGTTTTTATCTTAAATATAATTATCATTTTATTAAATTAAATCTCTATGTGTATGAAATTAATATTAATTTTTCTCCATGTATCATGTAAAAACCTGTTTTTTGAAAACTATTATTTTTAATCAATGAAATTTTATAATTATTATAGAATAATAAATGTAATTCATTCCACTAAGAAAAAAATTATTATTATAATCTAAATATTATTCATTTAAAAATAAAATTAATAAATCACTTCATTTAATTAATTTATAATTAATTAAAAGTTATTAAAAACACATTTTTTTGTTAAAATACTATATAAATATTAAAAATGATCAGTACATGTACGTAAATTAAAAAAAAAATTTATAATTTTTTATTTATGAGTTATAATTCATAATTTAATAATAAATATTTTAAAAAATTTATATTTCATATTACTGTGTCCATATAAGAACAATTAGTACTTTAAATATTCACTAAAATGAATTATTTTAGAAAATTCCATGAACTAAAGCATTATATAATTTTATTATGTGGAATTCAAAAATAATTTTTTGTTAAAAACATTAACATATTAAAATTTTAATTTTTAATTTATAAATTAAAATTTATAACATATTTAAAATGAATTTTAATTAAAATACTTTATTCAATATTATCATGTACTAATTATTTACCATTATAAATAATTACTAGTAATGGTTTACCATATTAGTGTTTATTATATCATTATTATTATTGAATTTCCAATATGTATTGGTTTTGATTTATGTTGAGTGTAGCATGTGACATTAGTTATAAAATATAGTACGAATCCAAAACCATAGATCATAAAATTATACCCCCAATAAATAAATTGTTTCCAAGCATCTTTAATTATGATATACCATTGGAAGATAGTAAATAGTGTCCTTATTATAGTAATAACAAATGGATTCATTTATAAAAAGGATTAAAAATTAGTATGTAGAATATATCAAGGAGACTTCATCAATTTATCTATGTAAATATATCCTAATATGGGGTTTACTTTTTTCATTTTTACTCCTAATCACCAATGGTTATATATAATAAATCATAAAGTATAATTAGTTTTCTATTAGATAAAATTAACATCTAATCATTTATATACTAGCATAGTTTGGTATGTAATGTGATTCCTAATTCCCCTTAATAATAAAAAATTACTATATGGAATATATCAATTATCATTATCACATCTAATATATAAAAATGGTTCATAATAATAATTTCATGATTAATAATACAACAATTCTTAATATAGAATCAATTTAATTGGATACAATAATGAAATTATTGTGTTTTTTTCATATTTTGATTAGAAAATTTGGTGAATACCTATCTAACCCCATACTTAAATAAATATATAATGAAGATTATATTTATATATAACAAATTAATTATCTTGAACCACATCATTGGTAGTGATCTCATACACTCTTCCCTAATCTTGTGCATTAGTATGTTTTGGGACCAATTATCTTCATTAACATAGACGTCTGCGAAATGATTTTCAAAATTACCAAACACTATAAATTTGAAACATTTAAGCATGTTTGGTTCATTAAATGGAACACTCTTTTACTTGTTTTATTTTATAGCCTCTTAATATCATAATGAAAATCATTATTTTCATGACCAGTCCTTCCACACATTAATCAAATCCATGTTTCTTGGAAGATATAAACTTAATGTTAACCTACATTTTTAACATGTATTTGGTTGTATTTTCATTCCACCTAGTGTCTTTTCATTGAATATTACTTATGATCCATGTGATTTATTCTTTATTTGTTTCGATGGTTTTAACCTTGTTTCATTTTTACTCAAATAATTCATACCTACATATTTTTATTAAGAGACTGATGAAAATACTTGGTGAATAACATGTCATTGAAAAACCTCCCTTATCATATATTGTACTTCCTCCAATCATGTTGTATTATTATTAAATGTACACCATTTTTTTTCATCACCTTCCTAATAATAAACTTCTATAATATCCTTAACGTGTTTTAAGCACTGGATAATAGAAACTTGCATTTCCATAAATTTAATCCATTATAAAAGAATAAGTGGATTGGAAGAGGAAACGAAATATTGTGAATATTTTCACATGAAATACTTTATCGTATGTTAAAATTTCATAGAATTTTCAAGGAGATCAACAGTGTTCATTTATTTTCACATAAACTAGGAAGAATTTTTGTAATGGTATCCACTTCATCGTTTCTCATCAAAAAAATCATTTAGTTATCTATCTCATCCATTGTAAACTTGGTTTCAAATTTATTATTCAATTTCTAAAATAAATATAGTTTTTAATTGTGATATATATTTACATCACAATGGAATTGTAAAAAATCCACCAAAATTGTTGTTAATATTTAAAATAATCATATTTTCATTTAATTTATCTTAAATAATGATTTTATTAATATATTTTTGTTTTGGACTTTTTATCTCTTTTACTTTATCAAATTACCATAATGTAATAAATAATTAACAATTTATTGTAAGGAGAATTATTTAACCAAATAATTTCCCCAAGGATTTTCAAACCAAGTGTCTGGAAAGTGATATTCACAATGCGTTAGAATGGTGATTTAGTTATACTCAACCAATTTTTTTTTTATTTCCCCTATATTCATATATAACATAAACATTTCAAATTATAGTTTCAAAGATGGAATTTATTACATGAAAAACAATATAATATCAACCTTACAATTATTATAGGATGTTCTTATATACATTGGGTTATCCCTTATACATCTATATTGGGTTTTCACTATGGTTCTCTAAAATAATATCCAAAAATTACTAAAAACTTCTATGACACCAATTATATATACCCATGATAAAAATAACATAAATAATATATTAATCACATTATATAAATAAAACATGTCACAAATAGTCACATAATACAAATGCTGAATTTTTTTGTGTCTTAGATATTATCTACATAGGCATCTTAATCTACAATATTCACTGCATAATAAAAAACCTCTAGAATACCTGTTATAATTCACATAAATTAAACATGTCATTGTAAACTAGGGAAAGTAAAACATAAAAATATGTTATCTCAAATTTTTAGTAATAAAAAACATATCAATAATTCTAAATGTTTTAGTAGGTAATAAAATAAGAAAATATGATAGTGGATGAATTTCTTATTTGAAACAAATGGAATAAAATAATTTTACTATAAATAAATATGGATGTAATTGTAGAATCAATTAAATGAAACTTAAAACATGGAAAAAGTGTTTGGAATATTGATAGAATAAACATTTTTGTATGAGAATAATAACTACCATATATATATATATATGTAACATAATATAACAATTAATTATGACACAAACATATATAAATATAAAACTTATAGAATTTTAAACAAATATTCCAATGATTCATGTTGTGAAAAAAATCCCATTATTCATATTGTGAAAAACGAAAATACCCAAAAATCATATTTTGAAAAGATTCCCACACTTCATATTTGGAACAAAAAAATAACCACACATAAAATTTTTGTATAATAAAATCATCATTATTAATATAAATTTATCCTGATATATAAATACATAATAAATTCTTTTTGGGATGATATAGGACACCACCCTTAAAAATTATTACATACGACTGATATAGAAAATTTCAACCATTAAATATCTCATAAAGAACCCAATGAACATAATTTGGTTTTTAAAACATAGAAAAACATAACATAACATTAACATGAGAAATAATAATTTATAAAAACAATCATTTTATAAAATAAATCATATTATATAAACATATTATGGATGATAAAAATATCAATTTAGTAAACATTAACCTTATAGGGTAAATATAAATTAAAATAAAAAAAAGTGTTCATAAAACCTTCTAAAAATGATGTGTAAAATACATAAAAAATGTATTTTGGTGAAATTAATTTGTATTTTTAATAAAAAATATTATAAATAACTTCAAAAACCATTTAAAATATTTTATTTTTCAAATAGGGTAACTCAAAATATTTTAAAAACATTTACTTTTAAAATAATATATAATTATAGAGACATGAAAATAACATAATGTTTTCCAGAATTGGAAGTAATAATAAATTGATAGAAAATTTATTTTAAAAATAATTCTTAATAATGGTATAATGATAAATATATAATTTTTTACTTAATAAATTGTTCAAAGGAATATAAAACATTTTTTTTGAAATGATAGAATTTTTTTGAAATTTTATTGAATAATATTATTTAAATAGACTTAACATAAATTATTTTAAAAATTCCAAATTAAAATTGGTTATAAGAAAGTTTATGTTTTCCATCAATGAATTTTCAAATTTGACAGTTCATGATTTTTTTTATGTATGTAGAAATTAAATCTATATATTATGAGTAACATCTAAATTAAAACACTTAAAGTGTAATAATAATGAATTTTAACATATAATACACTAAATAAATAAATAATTCATGACATAATATATCATATATGTAATATAAAGACCTATAAAATATAAATAGGTGTGTTATAATAAAAGAAAATTGAGAGGACCATACATTACCTTGTATCCTAACATGGTTGATCACACAATACCCTGAGATAAAAAAACATACCTAAATTAATTTTTTATTTCATAACATACTCATAAATAGTACACTTTATAATTATTACAATAATTTATTATCATGATTAATGTAATTAGTTATCTTTTAATATGAACATCAGGTGTTAGTATTTTTAATTGGTCTATGAATATTTAATAATTCTAATGCATTTATACATATTTTGACATAAATTTCATAATTAATATATCATTTATAAAATATATATATATAATGATTTAAAAATATTTTATATTATTTCATAATTGATTACATTATGGTCAATGAAAATTGAACTAGTGTTGGATTATTTCTGTTATTTTTATTGAAAAAATATACATTACTAATAAGTTAAATGATTTACATAAAATTTATAGAATAAATTAAAATAATGATTTTATTATTACTTTCAAATAAAATTTGTTTTCTTTTTCATTTATACATCAATAATACAGTCTTTTATAATCATTCCTATTGGTGGTAAAATAGACCAAAACTAGAATGTGCATTATCTAGATTGGTTAGTGTGGTTTAAAATATGTTTATTTTGAAATGATAGCCTTATAAAATAAGAGTAACAATATTATATTAGGTTTTAATTTTTTTCTAATATTTTAATATTTTATTTTAGTGAATTAAAAATAATTAAAATTTTTTAAAAGGTTTTTTTGTAAATGAGGTAGTCCGTGCACACACATGATGGAAATTTCCTATTCTTATAAGTGGATGGAATTTCTTCAATAAGGTTCACACAATTAACATAATATAATATTAGTATAAATATGATACAGATTTAATCATATTATTTTTCAAAGAATATATTTTGGATATTATTATTATGTTGAAAGTCATAAGAAATGGACTATATTAACATTGTAGACATGATTTTTCATTGTGAGTTACCTTGAAATTTCAGTTTATAAGTGGACTTTTAGTGTAAAAGGGAATATTTTTGTTTTATGGGGTTATAGGTAAAGTAAAATAATATTGTTTAAGGTTGTAATTAGAATGATGTGTTTGTGTTTCAAAGGGTTCCCATCTTCCCCATTTATTGGAGAAGAAAATGAATCTTTTCAAAAGAAAACCAATTATATTTTATTTATTACATGGTACTGTACCATGATAAATGGATATAATGTGTCGAAATTTGGTATTTTGGAGATTGGATAGGTCTATAATGTCTCAAAAACTATTTCCTCCCTTGTTCTAAACATGCAGTAGGATTTTTATGATTATTTTTTTATATTTTACTCTTTTAATTATAAAGTATAACTATTAGTTTACTATGTCATTTTATGTTTTATTATACATATATCATAGACCATATAATAAATTTTAGTGTATTGAAACTAAATTATATATATATTTAATCCGATTAATTTTTATAATATTATAAAATTTAATTTTAAATTAAAACATATAATCTATAGAAATATTTTGTTAATTGTAAAAAATAAATTTAAACATTGTGGATTCATATTCTAATTTAGTATAGATTAACATGTACATGAGTGTTATTATGTTTAAGTAATTGTTTATAAAAATATTAGATTCATTTTTAAAATTATTTTAATTTAATTAATTCGAAAGAAATTCCTTAAAATTATATAAACAATAATTTTAAAATTATTATTTCATTATTAGGTTTGTAATTCCCATTATTCCTAATAATCAAAATTTTAAAACTAAAAATAAATGTTTTCAATCAAAATATTAAAAAATGTAACATATAAAATATAATAATCATCTTATTAAATAAAAATTTATATGGTTATAAAAATTAATCTTAACATTAGAACTTGTATCATGTAAAAACCTTATATTCAAAAAAAATTATTTAACAAAATTGATTTATTGTTAGAACAGTATTTTCATTTCTTTTAATTATAATGATTTTAAAATAACAATTATAAGTGAATTTTTATGTATTTAAAAATAATATAAATCAAAATCATTATTTTATTTTCCATATTTATTTAAACAAAATATTCATAGAAGTGTGGTAATTTGAAGGCTATATATATTTTTAAAATTGTGATATCGGGTTCATAATTTCACTATAATATTTAAAAATTATTTATTATATCTTTTAATATTTATAATTTTATTTTTAAATCATTCAAAAACATATAATTCATATAAAAGTGGACGTAATAGAAAAAATCAGTACTTTCATAGTTCATCTAAAAAATAATATAGCTATATCAAAAAAATACTAAGTTAATTTAATTATGAGGAATTCCAAAATTAACATTAAATTATAATATTTAAATTTTTGTATTTTTATTTTTATATTTTTGAAATAAATATAATATAAAGAAAACATATTTTATTTAAAATAAACTTTTCAATATTAACTCATATTAAATATAAACTACATAAAATTAAAATAAATTATTTGTTTATTATCCTAGTTTATATTATAACTTTGTTAGAAATGTATTCATAATAAGTTTTGGTTTATTTTGGTTGGGTGTAATATGTGACACAATATATAGAATATAAAACTGATCAAAAATAACATTTCATAAAAAAAATGTACATATTTTATGGTCATAATTCATGGAATTATGAATTATGTGGTATTAGTGACTGTGGTGGGGACCATTAAGGAATCATGAATGATTTATCATGTCCTTAATTTATAAATGGGCATGATTTGGGAATACATAACATCAAGGACCTAAAATACAATTGAATAATTTGATTATATCTCTGTAAATCATGAAATAATAAGGTTCAAATTTGGGATAATGAGAATGAGAACTTATATACGGGAGATCCTCATGCCCCATTTAGATATAGGGTTCCACTATAATAGTGTTGGGGGATACATAGATTAAAGGACCTCCCACTCTGGATAAATATGACTACTGATATCTTAAATACCTTTTAATTCATAATTTATTATAAATGACCCACATATTTAAATTAAAAAAGATAAGTGGGTGCATTATATTAGTGAAATTAGATACAGAAAATAATAACTTGACACATGGATACAATAATATTGTTTAAATACTCTATAACATTCCCTTAATATTCATTGATTTTCTAAAACTGCACCAGATAAACTGTAAATGTATATATGAACGTGGTGAGATATAAATAGTCTAATTAAAATAATCTTTTATTAATATGATGAAGGTAACACATTTTATTAACAAGTCATGTAACGATGATAAAAAGTGATGAGAATGATTATCATGAACATCGAATCATGATTAATTATTGTAACATCTAGGGAATATTGGAAGATGAAAATAATATAAAAAATTAAATCATATATATATTTTGAGGTTAAATTAACATGACACATAACATATTGTAATTATGATAACCTATATTGAACTATAAATTTAAAATCAATAGAAACAAATAGTACCCAATGTATTGGAGAGCATTCTGATTTCAGGCATACCCATCACATTTATATCAGGTACATTAATTTGTGTCGCACATAGATCATAAAAAATAATATGGTATTTCATTAATTTTAATAAAATAATTTATGATTGATGTTTTAATACATTTTATAATGAAAATAATTAATTATTTTTCCAAATACATTAATATACCAAGGTGGAAATGGTATATGAAATCACATTACAAAATTTTGGCATGGAAACTCATGAATGATTTTTGTTGAAAAAAAATGTACATAAATTTCCAGGGATGTGGTTAATAAGATTGAAATTTATTCTACTATTATGTTGGAATAGTAAATAAAAATGGATGTGTAATGAAATATTACAACATAAAACTGAAAATCAAAATGCGTAGAATAAGAGAGTACTCAAAATAAAAAAGAGAGCGGAGAGGATCACTTACCCGGACATTGTTATAATAAAAATTTTAAGGGGAATAATAAAAGATTTGTAACACCTTGGGAGGGATATAAAGAGGTATATATAGGTTAATATCATGAAAAAATGGATTTCAATGAACATTAGTTTGTTGATTGGTGGGTTTATATATCAGAAGATTAGGGAACTCATTATTGATTTCTAAACATAGGTTCTACACTATATATAATAAATTAATCAAAACTGAAAACATTAAAAAAAATTACACATATTCTTACTAAGAGGAGTTATTTTCAATATTTTATAAGGATAATAACATATTTTATTATAATAACACCCCTGGTGATGGAGAAGAGAGTAATTTTTATAAATATTTAATTTTAAAACATAAAACTATAATGTTGGAATTTTTAGATTAATTAAGGGTTGAATATAAATTAAATAACATAAAATAAATTATTATAAATTATAAATATATATTTTTCTATGTATTCCTTATAATTAATTAATTACATCACTTTTGGGACATTATGATTTCTTAATATAGAATGAATCTTTATACCATATTTATTTTTTACACAAAAATTTGACTATCTCAGAAAATTGTGACATACTCTGCATCGATCAAATTTTTCATTATCATTTAAAAAATAATATTTCATTTATCAATATAATTTTATAAATATTATAATTTATAATTTTAAATAAAAACATTATTATTTGAAAAAATTATGGTTTTTATGATATTAACCACTTTTAGAATTTTTTAAAATTACATTAGAAATAATTAAATTTAATTATTAAATTTTTAGATAAAAATTTTATATTAATAATATACTATTAATATATAATTAATTTTAAAATACATTTAATTTATTAAAATTTTTTCATTATTGGAAGCTACATATTTTACAAAAATAAAATTGAGATTTATTCATATGGGAAAAAAATTCAAACTAATTATATAATAATTGATAAAATAATGATACGAATATATAAATATAATAATTATTTAGTTACAAATAAAAATATATATATATACATGTTACACTGGTCTACATACATAACCCCTTATTACCCAATAATATTCCTAAATTGAAAGGTGTATGATGTGGACACTTTCATGGTGTGGATTAGAAAACATGGTTTATATGAGGTTATCAGAATGCATGAACATATCCAACAAATGGATTCACACATGTTTCAATTGTTGGATCACTACATGGGATTGTTTAGGTGAAAATCCTTGGGTTTCAATATCCCTTATAAGCCCTAATAAAAAGAATTATTAGGGTATGATCATAATTTTCTAGGAGGTTTCTCCATATTTCTTTGAAAATTATACTCTACATAACCCCTAATATATAATAATCTTATCAGTTCTTATATAATGCTTATGTTATCAGTTTTTTATAATCATGAATGTATTTTTTATATAATAGTGTATATTTTATAATTTATCCAAAATAACCAATTAAGTGAATGTTTTTTGTAACTTCATTTATTAATAAGGAATTAATTCATTAAAAGGGGAGATTAATTTATGAAAATTCTTGTCATAAAATTATTCCCACCTTCATAAAATTCACCCTTAAACAATCTTTTTATATACTAAAATGGATGATGGTTTCGTTTCATCACCTCTTCCAATTCCCATATCACATCCCTAAACATATGATTTGTTCACAAGACTTTGACTAGGTGAGTTGTCTTTTTTAATAAAAATTTCTGTCTATGTTATAAGATTGTCACTACATACCCCTAACATGAGAATTAAATCTCCAAGGGTTCCACCTCAAGATTCATTAAAAGTGATGGGTTAGGTGTGTAATTACATTAGAAGGATATGTTGGTCACATCATGTACATGTTATTAGATAGGTGGGAGTGAAAGTCAATTGGGAAAATCGTAGACGAAATCAAGGATCTCCTAGAGGGTGACATATTTTCCCCTCTTACCATACATCATGAATCCCTTCTACTGTGGTATATGAAGTAACACCTTATCTTTGGATTCAAACTCAACATCTAGTATAGGAATATTTGTATCTATTTTCTATTCATTTCTATTATATTTTGTATGATGTTTAATAGTTCGAGCCTTCTCAATAATATCTTAGATATGATAATGTCCCATCCATTTCCACTCTCAAACTCATCGTGTTAGAGTTAGAAACCTATTCCCGTATTAAGAATCATAATGTGTCATTTGAATTCAATAATGTGAATTAATGTTATATGAGAAATCAACTTGAGGAATGAGTTCATGTATACATACTTATAAATATATTAATCAATATTTCATTATGTCATCAAGATTATGAATTGTTGTTTTTGACTATATATCCACCTGAGAGAGATAAGAATTAATGAAATATAGATTTGTATCCAAATTACTACTAAATTATTCTCTATAACCTTCTTGTAAACCCACAATCATTATCAAATATAATGTAGTATGGGATACAATGTAGCATTACAAATTCTAACATGTATATATTGGTGAGTTGGTCAGTAGATAAATATTCCTTGATAGAATATAAATGTTGTGGCTTTGTATTGAAATTTATGACCACCCAGATCACATTATTTCCATTGCATATAATGGAGATTCAAATTATGAAATATAAATAAATGTTTTCTTATTTACATAATTGTTTTTAAATTTTTTGAATCATACCATTAGGCATCTCTAATTCTTCCATTAATAGTTTCCATACCATCCATCAAGATAAAAAATCTCTAATATCCCTCTTCATGTTATACCAATAGAAGTTTTTCCTCATATATTTATACATCTTATTGAATCCAAGATAAATATATATGGTTTATTCACACAAATATTATAGAATTTAACTCTTTAGTTATGGATTTTATTTGACATGTATCCAGGATCTTAACCTTATTAATCCATAAATTCTTAATTTATACACCATAATATTTCTTCCTTTTTTAGTGCCTCCACATAATCTTTCTATGACTCATAGATACTCCTTGTAATTGATGTTTGTGATGTTATTTGTGGAAGTAAAGATGATTACCATTTTATTATTCCCAATTCCATATATTTCATGTCCAAGAATATTTCACCCCATTAAAGATAAATCATTGATATGGTTATAGTATCATTTCTCCTTACATATTCTTCCACTTTATTCACCTTCTAAGAATAGTGATGGATTGAACATAAAAAATCCTTAATTACCTATAATCACTTACATTAGTGTATATTGATATATTGTATATGAAAATATACTAGAATACTTTCTTATCCTTATACATGTAATAATTTTCCCCGTATAGATAATTTCACCAAATAATAAATACAATGATCACAGAAGCCAATTCAAGAATATGAATTGGTTAGTTATACTGATGGATATTTAATTCGTGAGAGGAATATGCTATAACATTTTTGTTATTCCTTATTACACAACCCACGCCCTTTTGACACATCATTATATATTAATACCCCTTATCAACTATTGGGAAATACGATCAGAGGTGAAATGATTGGACTCTCCTTAAACACTTCAATAATTTACCCATATTCATTATTCTAGAAAAAACTGCACCCTATTATGAGTCATCATTTTTAGTGGGACATAAAATCCTAAAAAGTTTCTCACAAATTGACTATAGGAATTAAATAATCAAATTAAATTATCGAACTCTTCCACATATGTCAATCTGGGTCATCATTCAACTTCCATTTTTTTGAAGGATGAATATATATACCGTTATTTTTTATAACATTTTCTTTGAATGTTACATTCTCTATCTTATATTATAATTTACTATACTTCATATACATAATTTTTATTTGAATTTGTTTCAGTAAATCATTCAAAATATTTTTGTGTAACTTCAATCTTTTGGAGTAGAAAATATTGTCATCTATAAATGCTGAAATATCTTTTTAATGGTAATCTATGTTGTCTGAGTTCCTTAATTCCATTAAGATAGCTAAATAATTAATCAATTCAACTGGAATCACTATGAACATATAATTCATCTATATAATAGAGAAATTATTCTTGGGGATATCATCCTTCTTCATATTTATCTTATAATATACACTCTAATGATCCACCAAAGAGAAGTATTGTACTCCACATAGCTGATTGAACAAGACATAAATATACTGTATAGGATTATTTTTCATTATCATGATAATTTTAATATAACTATTCTAAATATAACAGTTCATTAACCCTCCCATATTCAAGAAAAAGGGGATTGATGGAACCCGTGGTGAATAAATTGGGAGTATAATCACATTAACTGGATCCTTGTGAAGTTTCTTCTACACCACATAATTTTTAGAAGGGGTAATTCGATAAATATTCTTGGATAGTATAAATTATATGTGTATAAGATCGATTCAGAACTCAAAATCATGACTTGTAATAAGTAATATAATTTCTTCATGAAACACATCAGAATATTCCCTTAAGATGGGAATATTATAAATGATGATATTTTCCTTAATCTCACTCATTTGAACTAGATAATCTTTCTCATAAGGATACAATATCCATATGTGCGAAGATAATACTAGGTAGATCAATCCAAAACCATAAAATAATCTCGAATAATATGGTGACTTGTGATAAAAAGGGTTATTTCCTTTTCTAGTAAATTTATGTTTCCTCAATACAAGGAAAGTAAATACATTCCTAGAATTACATTGAATTCTACTAAAGGGAATTTTACAAGGATCCTTATAAATTTCAACTCAAAAATATATATACTTGAGAAGATATATAAATTGGATGGAATAATTTTACCATTTTTACTTTTCACAAAAATGTAAACTTCCATGTTTTGAGGTGGCGTTTTCATGGTTAAAAAACATGTTTGATTTGAATTATTTCATAGAACAATAATAAAATACTGTGTTAATTATTCATGAAGGAATAACTAGAATACCATTAAATACATTATTGTTAGGATCCACCTCAGCATCCATCATATCATAAGATCAACCATTCTCTCTAATACATAGTGGTTATTGTATTTTGATATAATCATGAACCCTTAGTATCATGAAATGACTCACATAGTTCACTTAATCCATTTATTTGAAACATTGGATATTTGGACAAGGGTTAAATGGGAAATTCCTTTATTCTAACACATTGGTCAAATTTTCCCATCACAATTCATTAGCAAGGTTATCATCCTTGAAATCGGAAAATAATTTCCATGTACCCTTCAGGTAATTTTTAGGATTAATATTCCCAAATATTTAACAAGTGGGATGATAGAAATTCTTTTCACAATGATAATTCCTTATCACACTACCTGAATTAAAATGTATTCTCCACTTCATAACTCTAGAATAGTGAGACCCTTGATATTTTGTAATCTCCATTTAGACATTGATGACTCATCCTATTGTTTTATCATAATGATAAAATATCTAATTGCCAAAATATTTCATTGACTCGGTTTTATCCAACCAAATATGTTGTCCTATTTATATTCGGGATAGATGAAAAGGACATAATTTTATCATGATTTTATAATAATGTTCTCTTAATACACCCAATGGAATTATCTTCATATTTATTGAGCTTAATAAAATCCCCCTTTCTATCAATTTATTAAGAGATGGTAAAATATTTATAAAAAAGTTCCATAATTCGTTCCACTCAATTACACAAACATCTTCCTCAGAAATTTCCTTTTAGATCAACATCCACCTGTGATTATCCACTACATTAATTTGATAAATATTTAGCACAAACTTCTCTTTCTAGGAGTATTAGACTATGGAAAGGATATTTTTATTGAAATTTATTCAATTTTATGATTAAGGGATCAGAAGATATACTGAATTTCAAAGGCCTTTTTCACATAAGGGTATAAATTATAACCTTCCCTTTATTAGTGGGATGTGGATTTTCCCTATAAGTCCTGTTTTCTTTCTTATGTTTAGTTAAATTAGGAATTACTACCCTGAAGTTATTAAAACCTTCTCCCACTGGGTTGGGAAATAATTTTGTGAACCCATTACATTTCTCATCTCATTGGTTGTTGATTTAGTTTTTATTGTAAAAAATATTGACTAAATAATGGAAAAATTTGTGATGATAATTTTAGATATACTTTTCAAATGAATGGAAAACTAGGGATATTGAAGTGGTATCTCTTAAAATTAATAAAATTCTTAATTTATGATTTTATAGGTTTTAATATTAGTTATCTAATTTCAATTTCCTGAAATGAAATTTTATGGTTATATATGTTCTATATATATTAGTTTATAAAAAGAATGTGAATTTATAAAATCGTATAACATGAGAGTGTCAGACATGGTGTGAAGTAAGTCCCCATATTCATGAACTAATTGGCTATTTATTTAGTTACCAATACTCCATTTTCGAGTTTATTATACCTAGGTATAATTTTTCTATATCCATATCCACCTGTAGTATCCGTAAATTATTTTTATTCTTGGAAACCATTTAATCTATGCATTATCATTAATTTTAATTTTTCTAATATGTTGTGTCGTATCCCTGAGCCGGGAATATGGTTTTCTAATACTAATACCAAAAATAACAAAACATTTCTATGATACAAACTATGACAAACCAAATATTTAATACACCATAAATAATAATTTTTTACACAAGAAAACATAAAATACACTCCCAAAATATAGATAATTATATTTTCTGTGTAATTATATGATTATTTTATAAATTTTTAAATTGGTCTACAATGAAAATATCTCAAAACATCTTCAAGTTTCCTCAATTTCGATTGAACTACTAAAACTACATGGGATAACTATGGGACGTAGATACAAAATTGGTGAGAAATATATCTACGTTAGGGAATAATAATGAATAATATTTTTAATATAATACATGTTAGTAAAGAGCCATATAAATGTGATATTAAATAGTTATGAATCAAAAACCTGAAAAAAAATTCTTGATAAAGATTATAACATATAGGTAACATAAAAATGTAGAAAGAACATAAAACATGAAATATAAGAAAATTTAAAGGGAAACTCCCATGTAAAAATTTCATTGTGTGCTTAGATTAACCTCCCAATAACTATAAATGGAATATCAGGTGAGACAAACATTACATAAGGAATTGAAGAACCATATAATTCTAACCCCATGTGTCCCACTTATATCATTTACATTCATTTGTAAGACAAATAGATTAAACAACATAATAAATTCTTTCATAAATTTTAATCCAAAAATAAATAAGTGTGGATTATATACATGAATTCCACGATTAAATAATTTATAGTTCTATCTAGCAGAATACTCTTTTTTTTAAATGTGTATCTTTTTTCAAAATAAAAAAATTTTCTTTTGGAAAATCTTGATGTAGCTTCAAAAATATAAAGGCATTATATAATGTTTAATAGAAGAGGGAATGAGGGCGCTCTCGGGAGATCTGCTCTTGGGAGCGCCCTAGGGTTTCAGATTCCTTCCTGGTGGCGGCACAGTTCATCGGACTGTGGAGGGATTTGGTACAGATCCAAGGTGGAAGGCAATAGTGGTTTCATCTTCTACTACGGATCTCTTTTCCCAGCGGTGGTTTGTTCCTTGGCTTGGCTCTGGTATTCAGGTGTGGATATCGTCTTGGCTTACAGTTTTCAGCGGTGGCGAAGGCGGTCACAACGTCAGTGGTTCTGGAAGCTGGCTCTTGCTTCTTGGCCTTCCCTGCGTAGCGGCGTCCTGGTGTCGGCTCGACTTGGGTCTTCAAGAAGCCGACTCAATCTTGGCGGCAGATCTCCTTTCTTTATCCCTAACCTCTCTAAACATTTATTTTGGATGGTTCTTTAGAGCTATTGTGGGCTTTTCCTGAGTTGCAACCTCGATGTCTGTTCATTTTGGTCCCGATTTGGTGAATCTGGTCTCCACTCTCACAATCACTTTCATTTTTTGTTGTTCATTGCTTGGTATTGGAGATCCTGGATGGAAAGGGTATTTTGTGGCTAGTTTGTCTCTCAACAGTTTCTGGTGAACGTATTTCCAGTAGGTTTGTGAATACTTTCAGTGATGCCATCGATGTTGCTTGGGTCTTCGCCGACGATAGGTTTTGGGATGATCATGATGGTGACTGATGAGTATGGTGTGCTGCTCGAGGGTCTCACAGTTCATGATGATGCCAACGTGTGCTAGTTTGATTTTTTTGAATTTTTATGTTTGTGATATGTGCTTTGGTTTGTCGCCTCCTGTTTTTTGTATGGTGTAATGTGGTTTTTAGATGGTATAATGTGTTTTGTATGTTTTTGGCATGGTTGAATCTGTAAGATTCCCACTTAGCCAAAAAAGTGGTTCTTTATTATGAAAATTAAAAAATTGATTTGGAGGAATAGAAGAGATTAATGGGAGTGAAAGGTGTAATATCAGTACATGGGAATCATAAGAATAGTAAAATGGATTTGTTAAGGAACATTACAACACGAAAAATGTGAAATCAAAAGTCCTATTTCAAAGAGAGTGCTCAAATTGAAAATTGAGGGGGAGATGATGTCTTACCATGAGAGGTCACTTCTGAAGTCATGAGAGGAGATTATTAAAAGCATGGGGAAACTTGTAAGGGATATAGAGACGAAAAGGATGAGTAAATTAGTGATTACATGGTTTTCAGTGAAGTTAAATTAAATTCAGTGTGGGTTTTTTATATCAAAAGAAAGGGAAATTCTTAATTAATTTATAAACATAGGTTTTAGACTCAATATAATTAAATAATCAAAACCACAAACCATCTAATTATTTTTTATATGTTTTTATAAAAAAAATAGTGGGTTTCAATATTTAAGGATAAGAACTAAACTCATTAAAATAATAGAATTGGTGATGTGGAAGTGAGTAATGTTCATATATGACAAATTTTAAAATAATAAAATATTATATCAGTTTTGGAGGATTCATTATACTTTTATAACATTAATAAAATAAATTCTAATAAAAATTTCATTAATTGATATATATATAATAGGTAATTTATGCACTTATGGAATTTATTAGTCTACTTTTGTTCCAATATGATGTCATAATACATACTAAATAATCATTACTTTTTTATTTTTTAACATAAAATCCATTTTTTATAGAAAATTATGAAAAATTCACCATTAGATAATTTAAACATACTAATATGAAATAAAAAATTTCAAAATAATTTTCAAAATATGATAATTTTCACTTTCATAAAATCTTTATTTAATGAAAAAAACGAGATTTTATGATATTAATTACAATGTAACTTTTAGAAATATTACATTGACTTCATCAGATTATATTAATATATCTATTTATATAATTATAATCTTATAATAGTGTTTTATTTATATATAATTTATTTAAAAAAACATGAATTTTTTAAAATATTACCATTTTTAAAAGAATATATTTCCCAAAAAAATAACATTTGATATATTCTTATTAAAATATAATTTTAGCAATCATTTTTTAAAACCATTTACAATTTAACGATAAAAAGTGCTTAATATAATCATTATTTTAGGAAAAATAAATATTTAAATATTATTTTTACTAGGTTCTAGACACATAACCCCTTATTACAGCGACATACACCCAAATGGTATGGTGTGTGATGGGGAAATATTATCAGTGTGGTACAACGAACATGGATTCTATAAACTATGGCCTCTACTCATAGGATTTAGTTATGGGGGAATTTTAACTTGAACTTTAGAGGCATCCTTAAGGTACCAAAGTCTTTGAATAAATTCTACAAGCTTCAATATAGTTGCGCGGTGATTTTTCCATTGATAAAAAAATAACCCATCCAAACCCACCATAAATAAATTAGGCACTAAATAATCCTTGTCAAAAATGTACGAAAACTCAATATAAAACCATTTTTATAAAAACAAATCTACAATAGACTGCCATAGTAAAATACTACTAATAATAAAAGTAAAATGGTAGAAAACAAAACAAACATGCTCAAGGACTCCAAAGACATATATCCAAAGCTCCAAACATGTTCCATGCTCAAACTCGACAATCAATACCAACTATAACAACGAAAAAATAAAGAAAATATATATTTTACCTTTACATGTGTCTCAATAAACAATATATTAAAATGAACCAATGTGACAAAGTAGGGGTGAGTAATGAAACTCTTAATGATTTCCACAAATGGATATCCTACTCAAACCAATAGGATAGATCAAGTTAACACATTTATATTCAGTAGTTTATATAAAACCATTTCAAATAGTTCAAAAATCTATAAAAAATCATAAATGTTTCATAAAAAAAGTAATTCTATGGAAAACAATAAAAACATTACGTCATTTCACATTTTATTTTGTAATACTCAATCCACAATTCACACACACACATAGATAGATGCATGCATCACTAGAAATACTATACTCATGAGCAGTTTCTAGTCCATCAACTAAATCATTAATATGTGTCTTATCTCATTGTTCCCCAATAAAACACACCCCGTATCCATGGTCATTTCCATTTCTGTCCTAATGTTACACACCCCTTATTCCAGTTCACATCTAGAGCATGAACTCACACAACCCCATTTATGCTAAAACAATTTCAAATCATCCATTTAAATCCATTTTATTATAAACATTATTTCATTTTATTCCTTAAAAAACATTACAATAAAATCAAAATACCCCCTATCATAAACTAACTGTTTTAAAATCTCAAAAGCAAATCAATTTTGACAACAAATTTCTACAAATCCACACATCCACAAACCATCACTAAAGAAGGTTTCTACAGAGACTTTCATATATATTTTAAAATAAATTCAAATAACTGTAAATATTTTGAAACTATTACTTCATTTTATAATAAGAGTAGTTGATATTGATTCCACATACATTTCAATTTAAGGAAAAAACAAATAATAACATTAATTATTCAACAAAATAAGGTTGAATCACCAAAAAACATCCATAGCTCTCTTTCCCAAACATCAACAAAAGAATAAATAAATATTATGTCCATAAAATAGCAAATATATATCCCAAATGGATTATATGTATGATATAAATAGTGGGAAAGAAATTATATATAAGAAAACTCACCACAAATGAGTAAATATCAAGGGAATCAGGCTTTAACAAATAAGAAAAAGCACTCAGATCACTTCATGTTTGAATGAGAGAGACTCCATATACATTAAGAGAATGAAAAACCAAATTTGGGATGAAAAAAGTCAATAAATAAGATTCATGGAGGTTAAAATGAGTGACATAAACTTTTTCAGGATCTCACTTTTATACCATAAAAGGTTAGTCACATGGTAAGGAAAAATATATGATCACCATGTGCGAGACTCGAACTCAAGTATCCTTTTGCACAGTTGGTCCCATGGTTAAAATAAATATAAAACAACTTTTTAGAATCCATATGCCTCATTTAACATGATTTCCTTGGGGTGGCCACATAGTCTTTCCAAATTGTGCACCTAATTGTGCGACTACCCAGATACTGATGTTTCACCTTTCACGGTTTCATATTGGAGTTGTACAGTTTCCAATAACCATTCTCAAAACTATTCACAATTATAAAACCTCCAAAACAATACAAAATTGTTACAACCCCTCCCAAACACAACCCAAACACTTTAGATACATAAAAAATAGAAAGAAATGGGGATTACATGAAACCATGTGTGCTATATTCTTCCAACCAATGGATTTTCGGCCCCTAGAATATGAAAAACCATTATTGTCCCCAAAGAGTATGAGTCATTGGTCAAAAATTTCATTCTATTATTCTTAAGGATTCTATCGAATTTGACCATAATGACATAAAACCCACACTTGAACAATTATATTTCTATGCAATACTTTCTCCCGACAATCCACAATCCTTATCAAGACATGTACGAACAAAGAATATTGCTCTAAATCAACATGATCACATCAAATCACATCGTTAGGATCAGGATAATACATTATAAATTGATATACATGAAACAAATTATTCACAACACTAAACTGTGGTGAAAAAAACTGATATTTCCTCTTTCCTAACTATTTATGTATCCCAAAAGGGACTCTCTATCAAGGATATATCTCTCCCTACATACAAAAAGGAAAATTTTCATTACATGGAGATATCCCCATGAACACATGATCACTAACCTCAAATAAAAATGGTAGTCGATGATGATCTACATATTATTAATGATAACACTAATCTCTCTCCATTCTATTCCTGATCAACTGAATCATCTATGTTGTTTCATGGACAATGCTCAGCCCAACCAGTAAAGTCTAACCTATTTTCACCCAACTATGTTGAGATATAAAAGGATGCCCATATAATACTTTAAATTGATCCATATTTATTGAGTACTAAGAAATATTGTTATATGATAACTCAAATAATGATACATAATCATCCCGTGATCCACCAAAATCCATTACACAATCTCATAACATGTCTATCATTTTTTGTATGATCCATTCTGATTTATCATCTGTATAAGGATGATATATTGTAATCATAGTCAACTAAATCCCATAATAATTTCATAATGATTTTTAAAAATTATTTGTAATCCATTCTTCTCTCTCTGACACTATCAAATATTGTATTCCATGCCTCATTACTACTTCTCAGATATATGTATTTAAAAATTCCTCCACACAAATAGGGATGAAATGGGATGATATTGTGATCCCATCCACTGTCACCCATATTTAACCATGTTTCCAAACCATTCATGGGATATGTGTTACAACATCCATGTCTATCTACTATCATTTCCAAATAGAAATAGGCATGGATTGTAACATACTTACTGGTCTTTGATGTTCTTCCTTAACTCGTTGGCTAATTAAGCATCTCACAATATAGTCATCCACTTTTCTTTTCATCTCTACCCATAAACACTATGATTTCAATACCTTATACATATTTAGTATAATAGGATTAATATATCATATTGAATAGTTTTAATCATGAAGAATTTATTTTTGAAAAGTCATAGTTACAACCATCTAATTTTGAAACCACAAAACTGAATTATCGGTTATCCATAATACCTCATTGGTCTCCCCACCATTTAGTTTTTACAATATATCAACACATTTTGAATTTATTTTTTCGCCACCTAGACTATCACAATGAAATTGAAAACTAAAAAATTTGTATATAAAACCGAAACTTCACCATGTAAGTCATATTCCATGTGTAAGTCAACTAGGACCAATATCAACTGGAAATGATCTAATCCTTATTTTCAAATTAGGTATATGGATTTCTTCTCAATGTATCTACAACTGGATTTTATTTACCCAGATTATAAATCATGGAAAATTTAAAAATTTGGATACACTCCATCTATCTTTATTTTCATATATTCATGTACCTTTGTGAGGAAATATGGTATATGATCATATGATTTGAATACCCTGTATATTTCTCAATAAATATGTAATGTTTCCATGTTATCAAATAATGGAATACAGTAGCTAACTCCAAATCATGTGTTGAGTAGTTATTATCCAAAAACCTAAACTACCTTGAGCTATAAGAAAAACCATTATCTCCTTGCAATATAAAACATCCCAACATAGATCAAGAACCATCCCAATATACCATGTACCCTTATCCTGAATCTAGAATGATCAAAATTAGTGCTGATATAAGGAAAACATTACACTATTTGACATACATCATACATTCATTAATCCTATTTAATGGGACATTTTTCCTTGTGAAAGATAACCTTGGTGAATCTAGTCGAGAAAAAACACAAAAAAACATATTTAATACCCATATAGACTAAATGAAAAGTTTTTATAAAAGAATTTATTTTGTGGTTTCAAAGAGATAACAACCTATATCATTTTAATATCATGAAAAAACACTTTCAGGGATTACATGGCCAAGAAAATATACCTATTGTATCTAAAACTCAGACATTGATAATTTTTTATACATAATTAGATTTCTCAAGATTCTCAAAAATGCTTCCATGTGTTTCTCATGCTTAGCCCTTGTCATTGGATACACCAATATGTGAGCCAAAAACACAACCAAAAAAGAATCCAGATGCATTTGAAATCTAAGATTCACAAATTCCATTAATATTTTGTTGAATTTTTAAGACCTAAATGAATATACACATATTCATAGTGGACATATCAACATCTGAAATTTGATTTAGAATATACACCTTCCAAAACCATAATTGGTAATATCCTCATCTCAGGTCAATTTTGGAGAACAGATGGGCTCCCATAAATTGACTAAATAGATCAAAAATATGTGTATGTGGATAATGTTTCATTATCCTATCATGGTAATATTATAATAATCCACAAAAAATGAAGTGTCAAACCCAACTTTTGACAAGAAAAACTTGTTCTTCCCATAAAGACATGACAGAAAAAATATACTCTTTATTTCCATTTCTTCCAATTATACATTCAGTTCCCTTAATTCTGGTGTTAAAATACCAAAAGATGTATGGGAAATTGGTATGGTCCCAAAAATGAGATTAATCATATCATCAATTTCCCTTGTGGGTGGATACCCTATGAAATTTTTAGAAACACATCCAGAAAATGATCAACACACACTAAAAATTGTTATTCTCGATCTCTGAAAGAGATTCTAAATTCAACACATCCAAATGTATGACATCATTAAAACTTATAGTTCCATCATGAATGTTTCAAAGGCCTTTAAATTCATGTCTACTTTAAAGAGATGATCGACCAAGTCATCCATCATGAAACTAACCCTTTATTTAGAAATGTTAATGTAATCCTTGAGCAAATTCAACTAATCCATAACCAGAATTATATCCTACACTTCAATCTCAAGCATAGAGAATTAAAATATCCACTTAGTTCCATCAATAGTTATAAAAAAATTTATATACAAAAATTATCAAAATTCACTTTAACAATGTGGAGTTTGATGTTTACACATTGAATGAATCATCTCAAATTTTAAACCCATAAAATCAAAAGTATGAGAAGAAACAAATGAAAAGGTTTTTCCCATATTAAACAATGCTTGCATAAGGGTAAAATTCAGCAAAATTGTAACTCAAACTGTCATTGGTCATTACTAACAATCCACAATAACTTGATCTACCCCATATAATTGAATACTCACTACACATTGTTCTTTACTGACTTGATGATAATTCTCATTATAAAAAGTCTTGGTATTCCAAAAATCACCAAGGTAATCTTGAAACGATTGTAAATAATTGTGTTTATTCTCTCATTCCATTAAAGCATACAATGTTTGGGACAAGTTATAATACAAACACAAAACCATAAGGGAATGTGACAATGGAACTGAAGATTCCCTCATTTGGTTTCAATTATGAAAATCCCTTGATGGTGTCATACACTCTCACATAATGTGGTTTAATGAACCACATTGGAAAGGTCTAGAATTTCTTGTGGGTGTTGGTGGATAATTAATTGATCCTCGGTTTGATTATGATTCATTCTACTACCATGGAAATAGTTTTACCTCTTCTACATGATCCCAAAATTATTTTTCCCTCCATTTCCCATAGGTATCAATAGGATTCCTCCACTGATAGCTCTTGAGATATCTCATTTTTCGTCCTTTGTGCTATTAACTATACATGTATAATTTTTTATATAGAGAACATCAATATATGAGATAATATAATATACCATCCCCAATTAATAAATATGTTCCTTTATGGGTTTACACACATAAATATTTAATTAAAATCATAATATATTCTTAATAATATCCATATACATTTTCACCTAGAGGACATGTTTCTTAAAGATGAAATATTAGGCCATTCTTGAAATATAGATCATTTGAGGAAAGAATTTATTGTTAAACAATTAATCAAAATCCTCCAATGAAATGACTTGGTCTAATTTATAATTATCCACTAATTCCACCCATTATGGTGAAATATCATCTATGATATAATTCTCTTACTTGAATTTTATATCTTCTAGCGTGCCAAGGATGTCAAATATTTGATTCATCATATTGATGACAATTTTTTCATATCTAGTTTTGATTCACCTGGAATAATTATAAGATTCTACTTTTGAAACTAAATAGAATGATCCATATTCATAGGTTCATCCTTTTGGTTCCCTCTACCCATGACCTATAAATCATGGACTATAATCTAAACTAGATGTTGGTTCACATATGGCTTAGGTGAAACCACATGTTCAGTAGCCTATTTTGGATGTTTTCTTATACTTCTATTGGCTTCCACATTTTATACACAACAAAATCTATAATTATCACTATATATCAACTAATGTCTTAAAATATTCCAATTTTACCACATTATATATCAAAAAATTTAATTAAAAAATTAAAACATTCCATTATTTGACCATTTTATAAAATTTCACCATGCTTTTTTAAGATATAACTATTTTAAAAATATCATAATCATGCCCTTTTCAAAATCTGACTTTTGAAAAAAAATCGTCATTTATAAAAAATGAACACATTTTCACCAAATCATAAATAGTTACTCAAAGATAAATTTCCAATCATAGGGTGAATTCATTTCTATATTGCATGTCATGCTCTTATAATTTTCTATACCCATGAAATTTACATTCTAAATATTATAAGTTTATCTCAAACACTTATGCATCATACTCCACGATAACTTGTAGTTTAACATAAAAAGGTTAGATATGGATTTTTATTCTATACATTTCAATTCCTGAAAATAATATACCTTTCTATAATCCCTACATTAGAAAAAACATGAATAAATGTAAACTCAAATATTGAAAAACTCATATCATTTGTATCAAATGATATGAATGATGACCAAGAATATTTACACATTTATATCATGTACAAAACAAGATGATACCACTAGTAACATCCTACCATTGAACATTGTCTTCTGTCGAGGTATAATTTATTCTCAGATATGAGAGACATCCCCATGGTGCCTGTAACAGCCCGACATTTTATGAAAAATATTCTTTTTTATTTCACTAATGTCTTGTGTTGTACGCTACACCAAAAGGAGCTTGCACAACACGCATCCTTGACTTGCCTTGCATTACACGCAATCACAACCTTCCTCGATAGCGTGTGTGGTACGTAATACTGAGTTTTACAAAACAATGATATGCTATTAAAATATTATTAAAACTAGCCGTTATGAATAGTAATAACCACTTTTTAAATTTTAGAAATTTTAAAATGGACTTCATTTTTGGATTCGGAGTATCGAATTTAGCCTAAGGTGAAATTTTGGTACTTTTCGGATAACTTTCATATTCTGATGAATAGTGAAAATTACTAAATTATAAATAAAAACAACTTTTTTAATCGAAATAATTAATAGTGATAAATTATTAATTTGAGTGGTTTTAAAGTATATTTAGAATATATTTTTACAATTTAATTCTATGTTGGTCATTGGTTGTAATTTCACATTTAAACCAGACATAATCAAGTGTCAATCTTTTGATATATATTGTTTCCTAAAAACACGCTATTTATTTTAACAGCGGAATTTAATTATAAAATTAATTAATGCAACTTCTATGTTATGAATTTGGTAAAATAGATTTCATTTTTGAATTCGGAATATGAAATATATCTTAGGATGAAATTTTGGCATTGTTCTGAAAAACATCAATTTTTGATGAATAGTGAAACTACTAAGTGGTAGTTAAAAAAAGCTGAATTTTTCATAAAACATAATTTTACCGCTTATGTGAATGGAATTTCAAAAATCCGACAGACACGGTTGATATCAGTATGTAAAATGTGGTTCAATGAGATAAAAATAAGTTTTTGGTGAATAGTAACTTTTTATTTTTTTTACCACGGTTAATAGTAAATAGGGTAACTAAGGGTAAATATGATATTAATATTACCCTAACACATGTCCTAATTCTATTGGACAAGTGTAATTCGACCAAAAACAAACTTAGTAATAAAATATGACCATTTAGGCCCACTTGGATTAGATTAGGACATTTATTATTAATTTATTTAAAGAAGGGTTAAAATAGTTAAAATCAAAGTTTAATAAGTAAATAATTTTTAATATGGGGTTATAAATAAGATAAATTCGATTGTAAATATTCATTAGAAAGCTAAAATGATTTCCCACATAATGGTATTTTATTTGTAATTTTTAGACATCAAATAATTTAATTTATTTATGACACAAAGATGATGCAGTAATTATCTTATTAATGAAATATTGACATAATTGATGTTATAAACACCAAACTAAATGTAATTTCAGACTTTTTATGAATTAATATAATTTTTTAGGTTACTATGATATATTATTATTGATTTAATCAACTTTGTTCGAACATATAATTCTGTTATAACTTTCACAAAAATCATATATCAAATAGTGTCAAAATTGACACAAAATAGTTTTTAAATATAATATTATATTATTAATTGTTATTTTATTCCTAAAAATCTAAGGTTCGGCCAAATGACTTAGATGAGGATATATATATTAATAATAAACAATTTGGGGTTCGTTTGGCATGTTATAGTAAGTGTATTAACCATATAGTGAAAGAAAACTTAAAGACACGGTAAAAGTTAAATTATTTAACTTAGAGATAAATCTAATTGATAAGGTTAAATTAATACCCTAAACTTGTCTAAATCCTATTGGTTGATAGGATTTAGACCCCTCCCCACTTTATCTTCGAAATAAGACCCTTTGGAACCATTATAAACTGATTTTGACTTTAAAATAAAATAATATTTTGAGGTATTCCTGAGGTGCCCCTCTCCTCCCTTATAAAAGGACACCTCCTCCCCCTCCTCCTCACACCAATTTGAGCACTCAAGCTCGGCCAACCCCTGCCAAAATCTCTCCTCCACTTCCCTAGAAACATCCTAGAGGTTCTGGTCTTCCTCAAAGACCAATTTTAGTTCCTAAGAGGAGGTCTCAAAGAGGCACTTCAAAGAAGAGGTAATTACCGTTACCAATTCTTTCATCTTTATTTCGTCTTCCACTTCTTCTTCTTAGGTTTTTTCATTATGAAGTAATAACATCAGTATCACTCATATACTGATATGTTATTATAAGTATGAAACAACCCTATTTCACCATCTATCCATCCTATGGAAAAAGAAATCACCGCGCGTGCGTACGTACGGAATACCGTCTCCACGCCGTGGTGTAATCTATTTTCCACCACCACCTTACATGGATGGGTATAATGGTGTAAAGAATAACTATACATAGTTATTAAAACATCATATTGATTCTGATATATTGTATAATCCACTCCAATTCAATTCAATATTTATAGAAATGATATCATCGCTCGTGCGTACGTACGGACTACCGTCTCCACGACGCGATGAGATTCATTCTCCATGTTAACCATTTAAGAATGATTATAATGTATATATAAGAAATAATAATGAAATATATGAAATTATAAAGCTACTGGATTTATGTATATATATACATGTCATCTACATACTTCCATTTCAAGACAATAAGGAAAGGAAAACAGCGTTCATGCGTACGTACGGACTACCGTCTCCATGAACGGTGGTTTTCATTTTATTTATCTACCTATTATATATATATATATATATACTGAATATATATGATATATAAATCATATTTTATATTCTGGAAGTGAGTAAAACATGATATAAGTAATAATGATGTCAAGAACAACAAGTCAAAACACCTACGATAAATGAAATGATTTTACCCAAAACGCTTCTTTAACATGGAATTTACAAAAGAACGGGTAATATAATGTCATAAGTGAACCATATATGATATCATAACAATTAATATGATTCTGTAATAAGTCAATAACATGATTTAAATCATTATACAGGAGGTTCGGACACTTACAAAGCAAGTCGGACCTAAGGTAAGGGAAATATCACAATCTCATTTTTATCCGAGATTGTTTTTACTTTGGTAATTACTGGGGTGTATTTTATCATCCACATCCATGTTCCCTCAATAAGTAATATTATTTCCATCCTTCTACAATAGTTTATATTCAATTTTACCCTTCGGTCAGTTTTTTTGTAAAAGATATGAAAGGAATCTTTTGTCGTTTTTCGTACGAGGTACTTTTTGACTTTTCCGACAAAAGTGCGAAGAATGTTTTTTTTAACTTATACGGCATGAATGGATTTTTAAAACATTATTTCCAAGAAGCTTCCTTTACACGTTTTCAAGTTTATTTTTAATCAACTTCTTTTATTTTAAAGTTGTATGAAATGTTATGAAAGGAAAAATGTTTTTGAAGAAGAAAGGATATTTTCCTCAAGAATGGAGTTCAAGTATTTTATCAAAATTATTTTCCATCTAAGATAATAAAAGGGTTCTGTTTTTATCCCTATTATTACATTGATCTGATTATGTTGTGATGGAAATATTTTTATGAATTCCTTTATCTTATATGAATTGTTTTATGATGTCATGTTGTTTAAGAATCCCATTCTTATTACGTGGGTTACGCTGTGATGTATGGTTTATGATTATGTGGCACACATAAGAAAGGATTCATTATAAGATGGGTGGGACCTATATCTCCCTCCAATGCATTGGGTAATGATTTTATATCTCATGAGATAGACAGGGCTGGAACGGTAGGTTATACCGGTTCAGTGAAAAAGGACTGAAACGAGGGTTACTCGATTCAGAAAGGGACTTTATCCACTAAGATAGTTTTGGCAATGAGTCATGACTAACAAGAAATGATTTTCCATGATTATGTGTGCATGCCACAAAGTTTCAAGTTTCATGTTATGATTATGGTGATCTCATTTTCACTTCTATGATTTGTTCCATGTTAAGATATTATGATCCCTTTTGCAGGTTATGATTTTCAAAAAGATATGATATGATTTTTATTTCTTTTGTATACCCTTACTGAGCATTTGAGCTCACCCTTTTATGTTTTCTTTTCCCCGGGATATAAAGAAAGGTTTTAGGTAAAAAAAAGGAAGATCTTTATGTGAGATTTTGAAGATCTTTCACCACGATTAGAAGATTATATTCCGAGTTTCCAAAGACACTAAACTATTACGATCCTTGTGTGTGTGTTTTTGTTATGTACTAATTATTCCGCAAAAGTAATGTAATGTCAATGTACGATAAGCTTAGGGTCTCTACAGTTGGTATCAGAGGAAAGGTTTAGTCAACCTTTGGAAACTAGGATGTGAAAACGTTAGTGAGATCCCTAGAGATATTTCTAAGGTATGTCTAGGGATGTCCCTAGGGATAAGTATACGTATAGGTTATAGTAATAGAATTACGCTAACGATCATAGAATTAAACCTAAGATGTTGGATATTGAAGGTACTCCCCCTTTATTATGTTGTTTTCCCTAGCACGATTTTTGCCTCTCACACTATTCTTTTTGGGTTTTAGATGATGGCTGGAACCCGAAGGAACCGTGTTGATCAATGCAATGGACAATGCAATGATTTCCCTCTTGAACAAACAAATGTTATGGGAGATGGAGTGCAAAATCTTATTGCTATACTTACACAAGCTATGAATCATTCTGGACTTCCAAATGAGCAGAGAAGGGAACAATATTCTATTGAGTCCTTCATGAGGCAACGTCCACCTTCTTTTAGTGGGTCTTCTGATCCACTTGTGGCTGAACAATGGATCAGTACTACTGAAAAGATATTTTCAGTTCTTCAATGTTCTGAACATGATAAAGTCATCTTAGCAGTATATCGTTTGGAAGGTGAAGCTGATCAATGGTGGAATCTTATCAAGAATACGAGGCCAAGAGATGAAATTGAGTCCATGGAATGGGACGAGTTCAAGAACTTGTTTTTAAGTAAGTACTTCCCTTGTATTCTTCGAACAAAGATGGAGAAAGAGTTTCTTGAACTGAAGCAAAGGGACGATGAATCTGTTGGTACCTATGAAGCAAATTTTACAAGACTTGCAAGGTATGCTTCTGGAATTATCATCCAACCTGAAAGTAAAGTTGATCGATTTTTCAGTGGCTTAAAACCAAGTCTTCGAAGGGCATTAGCTATAAGAGACTTCAGTAGCTATGAAGAAATTGTGCGTTGTGCTATCAAGGTAGAAATGGAAGTTGGTGTTACATATCCATCTCATGGTTTTGACAAGAAACGAAAGATGGAGTTCAAGGAGAAATCTCAGAATAATGGTGAAAAGAAGATGAATGTTTCCTTATGCACAAAGTGTGGAAAAAAGCATGGTGGAGATTGTCTTAAAGGGACTAGAAAATGTTTTAAGTGTGGAAAAGAAGGTCATCGAGCAGCTGAGTGTCGAAGTAATGGAAAAAGGGTTTCTAATGATGTGAATAAAGAAAACACTGCAGAAAATGCACCGCCAACACTTCAATGCTTCAAGTGCAAGGAAATTGGGCATTATGCTAATAATTGCCCTAATCCAAGGGTTAGTGATGATCGACATGAGCAACCTCTTAAGGCAAAGGACAAAGGGAAATCACATGCAATCACTATTGGAAATGTTGAATATGACAACGATGTGGTGGAATGATTAAGTTTTTATGTAATGGGATTCCAAAATAATGTTGTATCATGGAATATTGGAATATTTATGTATTGGTCTAATGTGGTATTCAAAGTGATTGAGATATTTTTTGGAAATAAGATGATATGCGCATAATGAAGACGAGAAAATGAAATGTTTAATAGTATTCATGAGCTCATGATTGATATAAGGACTAAGTGATATCATAGAATTTTGAGGATTTTGGTATGTGGAAAGTGTTAACTTTTAACTGCACTCATGTTTTCACTAAGGTATTCAAGAGAATACACGATTAAGGACATTGAATGTTTGGAATGTGACCAACAAGACATATCTTATGATATATGGGGATCGACGATGGTGTTAAATCTCTGGTAATCGTTGTCACTATATTATGAGAGTGGACTGCAGTATTATGTATAAGCCTAAAGATTAGACTGGATTATGTTGGACATAAGTTAGTATTGTTTAAGGATAGAAGATTTTCGATATTATTGATGGGATGTTATAGTAACGTAGTTTTAGAAAAAGGACAACCTGCAGGACGGGCGACATCCCATCGCTTCGGACAAGGCTGTAGGAATCGAACCCACAACCGAAGTGCGACTGGCCTTTATCGCCTACCACTGACCTACAGGAAGTCCCTGTTTAGTAGAAACTAGTGTTATTATATTAAGCAGTATGATATATGAAGTATAAGCCCGTTTTAGGAACCATATATGATTAATCCCACTATAGATCGACTTATGTATATAAATTTTGCTAACCTTTTGAGACAGATGGAATGACCCGTCATTCTATCACATGATCTTCTAACACTTCACGAATAACAAATTCAACTTCATTTATTTAAGAGATGAAGTGGAAATTGTTAAGGGCACGAACAACAGTGAGATTGTACCAAAATAAAGTAAGTATTTATTCTAATTCAAATTCTTTAACTTTAGGGAAATGATCTTGAAAACCAAAAATGTTGTCCTAGTTCTCTTATACCTGATGAATCAGATGGTACCTTAGATCGTCACAAATTTATGGATTTGTGATTACTGGATTTTCCATAGCCATGTTCTCTACCACTCTCCATCAGAACATGATGGTTAGATTTCTCTTCCATATCCATATTTTCACCTATGTGGAAACCCAGTGATTAGTTTATTTGGGTAATCGTTACATTTCATACTTTAGTTTTTAAAGCCAAGTTTTGGTATTCCTTTTTACGATGTGGGTTTCTATTAAAGAAACTTTCGAATAGTAAACCATTTATAACCCCGACGAATTTCGAGGGCAAAATTCATTTTAAGGGGGGTAGAATGTAACAGCCCGAGATTTTATGAAAAATATTCTTTTTTATTTCACTAATGTCTTGTGTTGTACGCTACACCAAAAGGAGCTTGCACAAAACGCATCCTTGACTTGCCTTGCATTACACGCAATCGCAACCTTCCTCGATAGCGTGTGTGGTACGTAATACTGAGTTTTACGAAACAATGATATGCTATTAAAATATTATTAAAACTAGCCGTTATGAATAGTAATAACCACTTTTTAAATTTTAGAAATTTTAAAATGGACTTCATTTTTGGATTCGGAGTATCGAATTTAGCCTAAGGTGAAATTTTGGTACTTTTCGGATAACTTTCATATTCTGATGAATAGTGAAAATTACTAAATTATAAATAAAAACAACTTTTTTAATCAAAATAATTAATAGTGATAAATTATTAATTTGAGTGGTTTCAAAGTATATTTAGAATATATTTTTACAATTTAATACTATGTTGGTCATTGGTTGTAATTTCACATTTAAACCAGACATAATCAAGTGTCAATCTTTTGATATATATTGTTTCCTAAAAACACGCTATTTATTTTAACAGCGGGATTTAATTATAAAATCAATTAATGAAACTTCTATGTTATGAATTTGGTAAAATAGATTTCATTTTTGAATTCAGAATATGAAATATATCTTAGGATGAAATTTTGGCATTGTTCTGAAAAACATCAATTTTTGATGAATAGTGAAACTACTAAGTGGTAGTTAAAAAAAAACTGAATTTTTCATAAAACTTAATTTTACCGCTTATGTGAATGGAATTTCAAAAATCCGACAGACACGGTTGATATCAGTAAGTAAAATGTGGTTCAATGAGATAAAAATAATTTTTTGGTGAATAGTAACTTTTTATTTTTTTTACCGCGGTTAATAGTAAATAGGGTAACTAAGGGTAAATATGATATTAATATTACCCTAACACATGTCCTAATTCTATTGGACAAGTGTAATTCGACCAAAAACAAACTTAGGAATAAAATATGACCATTTAGGCCCACTTGGATTAGATTAGGACATTTATTATTAATTTATTTAAAGAAGGGTTAAAATAGTTAAAATCAAAGTTTAATAAGTAAATCATTTTTAATATGGGGTTATACATAAGATAAATTCGATTGTAAATATTCATTAGAAAGCTAAAATGATTTCCCACATAATGGTATTTTATTTGTAATTTTTAGACATCAAATAATTTAATTTATTTATGACACAAAGATGATGCAGTAATTATCTTATTAATGAAATATTGACATAATTGATGTTATAAACACCAAACTAAATGTAATTTCAGACTTTTTATGAATTAATCTAATTTTTTAGGTTACTATGATATATTATTATTGATTTAATCAACTTTGTTCGAACATATAATTCTGTTATGACTTTCACAAAAATCATATATCAAATAGTGTCAAAATTGACACAAAATAGTTTTTAAATATAATATTATATTATTAATTGTTATTTTATTCCTAAAAATCTAAGGTTCGGCCAAATGACTTAGATGAGGATATATATATTAATAATAAACAATTTGGGGTTCGTTTGGCATGTTATAGTAAGTGTATTAACCATATAGTGAAAGAAAACTAAAAGACACGGTAAAAGTTAAATTATTTAACTTAGAGTTAAATCTAATTGATAAGGTTAAAATAATACCCTAAACTTGTCTAAATCCTATTGGTTGATAGGATTTCGACCCATCCCCACTTTATATTAGAAATAAGACCCTTTGGAACCATTATAAATAAATTTTGACTTTAAAATAAAATAATATTTTGAGGTATTCCTGAGGTGCCCCTCTCCTCCCTTATAAAAGGACACCTCCTCCCCCTCCTCCTCACACCAATTTGAGCACTCAAGCTCGGCCAACCCCTGCCAAAATCTCTCCTCCACTTCCCTAGAAACATCCTAGAGGTTCTGGTCTTCCTCAAAGACCAATTTTAGTGCCTAAGAGGAGGTCTCAAAGAGGCACTTCAAAGAAGAGGTAATTACCGTTACCAATTCTTTCATCTTTATTTCTTCTTCCACTTCTTCTTCTTAGGTTGTTTCATTATGAAGTAATAACATCATTATCACTCATATACTGATATGTTATTATAAGTATGAAACAACCCTATTTCACCATCTATCCATCCTATGGAAAAACAAATCACCGCGCGTGCGTACGTACGGAATACCGTCTCCACGCCGTGGTGTAATCTATTTTCCACCACCACCTTACATGGATGGGTATAATGGTGTAAAGAATAACTATACATAGTTATTAAAACATCATATTAATTCTGATATATTGTATAATCCACTCCAATTCAATTCAATATTTATAGAAATGATATCATCGCTCGTGCGTACATACGGACTACCGTCTCCACGACGCGATGAGATTCATTCTCCATGTTAGCCATTTAAGAATGATTATAATGTATATATAAGAAATAATAATGAAATATCTGAAATTATAAAGCTAATGTATTTATGTATATATATACATGTCATCTACTTACTTCCATTTCAATACAATAAGGAAAGGAAAACAGCGTTCATGCGTACGTACGGACTACCGTCTCCATGAACAGTGGTTTTCATTTTATTTATCTACCTATTATATATATATATACTGAATATATATGATATATAAATCATATTTTATATTCTGGAAGTGAGTAAATCATGATATAAGTAATAATGATGTCAATAACAACAAGTCAAAACACCTACGATAAATGAAATGATTTTACCCAAAACGCTTCTTTAACATGGAATTTACAAAAGAACGGGTAATATAATGTCATAAGTGAACCATATATGATATCATAACAATTAATATGATTATGTAATAATTCAATAACATAATTTAAATCATTATACAGGAGGTTCGGACACTTACAAAGCAAGTCGGACCTAAGGTAAGGGAAATATCACAATCTCATTTTTATCCGAGATTGTTTTTACTTTGGTAATTATTGGGGTGTATTTTATCATCCACATCCATGTTCCCTCAATAAGTAATATTATTTCCATCCTTCTACAATAGTTTATATTCAATTTTACCCTTCGGTAAGTTTTTTTGTAAAAGATATGAAAGGAATCTTTTGTCGTTTTTCGTACGAGGTACTTTTTGACTTTTCCGACAAAAGTGCGAAGAATGTTTTTTTTAACTTATACGGCATGAATGGATTTTTAAAACATTATTTCCAAGAAGCTTCCTTTACAAGTTTTCAAGTTTATTTTTAATCAACTTCTTTTATTTTAAAGTTGTATGACATGTTATGAAAGGAAAAATGTATTAGAAGAAGAAAGGATATTTTCCTCAAGAATGGAGTTCAAGTATTTTATCAAAATTATTTTCCATCTAAGATAATAAAAGGGTTCTGTTTTTATCCCTATTATTACATTGATCTGATTATGTTGTGATGGAAATATTTTTATGAATTCCTTTATCTTATATGAATTGTTTTATGATGTCATGTTGTTTAAGAATCCCATTCTTATTACGTGGGTTACGCTATGATGTATGGTTTATGATTATGTGGCACACATAAGAAAGGATTCATTATAAGATGGGTGGGACCTATATCTCCCTCCAATGCATTGGGTAATGATTTTATATCTCATGAGATAGACAGGGCTGGAACGGTAGGTTATACCGGTTCAGTGAAAAAGGACTGAAACGAGGGTTACTCGATTCAGAAAGGGACTTTGTCCACTAAGATAGTCTTGGAAATGAGTCAAGACTAACAAGAAATGATTTTCCATGATTATGTGTGCATGCCACAAAGTTTCAAGTTTCATGTTATGATTATGGTGATCTCATTTTCACTTCTATGATTTGTTCCATGTTAAGATATTATGATCTCTTTTGCAGGTTATGATTTTCAAAAAGATATGATATGATTTTTATTTCTTTTGTATACCCTTACTGAGCATTTGAGCTCACCCTTTTATGTTTTCTTTTCCCCAGGATATAAAGAAAGGTTTTAGGTAAAAAAAAGGAAGATCTTTATGGGAGATTTTGAAGATCTTTCACCACGATTAGAAGATTATATTCTGAGTTTCCAAATACACTAAACTATTACGATCCTTGTGTGTGTGTTTTTGTTATGTACTAATTATTCCGCAAAAGTAATGTAATGTCAATGTACGATAAGCTTAGGGTCTCTACAGTGCCAAAGGTAGAAAATAAAATCCAAGGTATTCAATACAGTTGGGAGACTATTTTCCCTTTGAGAAGTAAAAAACCAAACAAAACCCACCATAACAAAATAGAAAATAAATGATGAATGAAAACCATGTAAGAAAACTAAAATTAATTCCATTAATATTAAAACAAAACTAAAATTGAGTACTATATCCTAAGACTTCAGATCATCAAATTACAAAGCAGAAATGAAAATAATAAAACTCAATGAAATCAAATACAGAACATTATTTCTCCAATATTTTACATGATCCAACTCTACAAAACATTCCATGTATCATGAAGAAAAACTTATTTAATGTGATACATTCCCTTTGCCTATATCTCAAAAATCAATATCAGTAAAATCAACAAATTGAAAAAGTATGGGTGATAAAAGAAACTCAGTATGCTTTCCCCAAATGACATCGTAACTCCCGCCACTAGGATAAAACATGTTAGGAATTGTTTATACAAAAATTAATTTTAAATCAATGATAAATAGGTAAAAAAAATATATAACATAGAAAATACTTTTCAAACTAGATAGTTTCCATGGAAAAATAATCAACAATTCATTAAACTGCTTCACCTTCCTTTTGGAATACTAATTCCATGATTCACACACACATACACATGCATGATTCACTGATAGTTCCATACTCATGAGAGGTTTCACCTCCATCTGTGACTCTTCAATATATGTCTAATCTATTTTTGAACCAATTACTCATTCCCCTTATCCAGTGTCACATCCCTTAGTATGCTAATTGTACATGGACATTGTTCAAGGTCACATTGAAAGAATGAACTCACACAAACACATGTTTACCAAGTCCATTTAAAATTAATCATTTAAATCCATTTTAGTAAAACATTTAATTTATTAAAAACCATCCAAAAAATCATTTCTATAAATTCAAAAAAATCATCTTTTAAAAAAAATATTTTAATACCATTAAGAAATGTACTTTTCACAAAAAATATCCACAAATCTATACATCCATGGAACATTACTAAAAAAATCATATAAAATTATTTTAACATCAATTTCAAAATCAATTTCAAGAAATTACAACAATTTAAAACTATTCCTTAATGTTCTAATTAGACGAGTTGTGATTTAATACACCTACCTTAGAAGTTATAAAGAAAATTCAGAACAACACTAATTCTTAAAAACCCCAATTTTGAATCTCCAAAAAACAATAGTAGATCTCTTTCCCATATATCAAGACAGCCATACCTCATCATTTTTGGAAGAAAACATCATTAAACAATCCACAATAAACATGATTTCGGATTTTGAGAGATGGGAGGATAGTATATCTAATAAAAACTACCACAAATGAAGAATTACCAACGGAATCATGGCTCAACGCACTATGAAATCACTTTGAATCACATCTGGTTCAAAGGGGAGACACTCAACATCCTTTTGGAGGAATAAATACTTACATAGATATGAAAATATTGAAAAAAGGGATCCATGAACATGAAAATGATTTAGATCCACCCTTTAGGATCTCACTTTTAAACTGATCATCGTTAGATGAATGATTAGAAAAAAACATGCATTGAAAATTATCCATCCTATACCTCAAGAATCACCTCACCATATTGGCATGCATGGTTAGACAAACATTCAAACAACCATATATAAACCCTATTCTTTATATTTCATGGTTTCTCATGGGTGGCTGCACTTTATGTCCAAACTGTTCACCTAACCATGTGACTACCCAAAATCCCATGCATCACTTGTCATGGATTACTATAAGAGTTTCATGGTATCCAATAACAATTCACAGACCATCCACCTTTATAAAATTCCCAAAAATATTCCCATAGTCTATAAAAATATATGAAATTTTACCCAAAAAAATTATATAATTAATAACCATATGAAAGGGATACTTACTTGAAACCGAGGGTGCTATATTTTTTATTGTAATCTCAATAAGAATCAAATTCTATAATAAATGGTTTCACTCATGTTTTAGTTATTAGACTAAAATAATTGGTAAATAAAGTAGGTTTATGAAAGGGAGGGAATTCCATGAGGATTCTGATGCCCAAAATATTATGTCACTATTTACTAGATACATTATTTGGGTGGATATATATGATATTTAATTTCTATAACATTAACATGGATAAGTGAGTTGAACGATCATATCCAGTATTTTTCAGGGAAACATGGTGGTCCCCATAAGGGTTTATTGATCATTATTACATTATAAAATATCTGCATCATAATCTATAAAATTGGATTTCTTAGTGACTAAAAACAATGAATTTTCTCATCTTATCATTTATGGGTTATCATCATAATATGATCCATGGATCATTCATTAGTTTTTTTTACGGATTTGTAGTTTAGATTTTTGTAGAAAGTGTTTAAGATCACGTTCCATGGAACAAAATTTCAGATATATTAAGGTCATGATGGTTTGACCAAAATATGAGCAATTATAACATATAAGGGAATGGAAATGGTCAATTTGAATTTTATTTAATTATTGATATAGGAAATCTCATATTTAATTGTACTTATTTTATAGTCAGAGCATCAAGAACATTATGAGAAGGGGATTTGGAATCCATCAACCTAAATATGGATTAACAAGTAAAAAATCATACAATTTCAATTATATATGAATACATGATAATGTTATTTTTTATTTGATGTGTTTGGATTGGGTTTAGTGAAGTGGAATTTGTTACCAGACCGTGACCACTCTCTATATTTAAATTACTGGTTCCACTATGATGTTATTTGTGCATATAGAGATTATAGGGACTTATCCATAGGATGAAAACACGTGTCTTGTTGGGAAACCATATTTGGGGAATGTATGAAAAATATATATGTGGGACATCCATGAATTAAAAAACTAGGTTTCCCTCTATGTTGAAAGAACTCATTGACGATATCCATGGATGAGTTTTGGTAATCTATAAATTTGGAGAAGTAAACTATCATTTATGAATTAAGGATTTATATTGATGATAGTGTCGTAATTATAGTATTTACTTTACCATGTTTATAATATTATGATCCATTTGAAATGGGTAATTATTATAGCAGTTGTAGGAAACAAAAATTTTGGGGTTATAGGATATTAATAAGCGTTTTAACATGCACTGTGATGCCATATGTGAGGCACTCCAACAAGGGTATTTCCCTCATACCTAATATTTTGTTTATCTGTATCGGGTTTCCTTGAGCGGTTTATGGTTATTATATATGTACCATGTGTCCTGCAATTTAATGTCATACAATAAGGAATCATATGTAATGAAATTTAAAGTCCCATAATAAAGACTCATATGTGGGATTTGATGATAAAGGTGATTTAATTTTATGTTTTAGCCTATGATACGTGATCCAGTCATCACTGCATATCCTAAATAAATTGTAATCAGTTCACACATAGTTTATAGATATTACATTCAGACATTTATTTTTATCATATATTAGTAAATGCGTATTTTTTTTATTTTACATATAGCCAAAAGATAATAGAATATAGAACACCATACTTTTCATATATAAATATTTCATCATATTATATGAATATTCAATACATAACCTAAAAATCTATTCTATAATCATATAGGTTTTTTTGTCTTTCTAAACATTGATACAAAAAAAAAATCATAATAGATTTACATCACCTCCCACTATGTTTTTCATTCCTTGAATCCTTATTATACATTTCATACATGAAACTATTATTCATTTATTGGGGAAAGGAAACATAATAAATCATGATATCATATGTTAAATTAGGGTAAATAAGTGAGATATTTATAATAACTTAATAATAACATGATCAAAAGGGTATGATAACATGAGTTTAACATTATTAAAACATACACATCATATCATGTATTATAATATTGACCCAAGATATAAATCATGGTAGTTAATAAGACATGAATCATAAAGGTATCAATGAACATAATCCTGGTTAGTATAACTTTGTATTGAGACATATGATTATGTAAAAACAGAATCCTATAAAATTAATTCCATTTTTAAGTATTGTTTTTAGGATTTTCCTAGTGGATTGGGTTCAATCCCCATTCTATCATATCTTTATCCAAGGTTCTCTCCCGAGAATATTATAGTCGACAGAGTCCCATACTGTACTAGGTTCACTCTATATTCAATTATTTGTTATCTTCCGATATATGAATTGTTAAGTAATGAATTTTAGGGAAATGTAATTGTTTTCCTAGATAAAACATAATGTAAGTCATATATATGTTTTCCAGAAGATCATAAAATATTCATAATAGCATAATCCATGTTAATACGATTGTTCTGATAAACATTTCTTCATTTCATTATTTCATAACTCATATAAAAGAAATGAGTTTTATAAGGGTTTTAACATAACATAATTGACCCATGGGAATGAAATGGGTTTCATATAATAATTCTTCAACTCTCATCTTCATCAAAGGGACTACAAATAATGAATCGTGATGGTATCATTTTATCATATACCTATTAAAATATAAGTAACATCAATGTAAACTATCATAAATGATAAATTATTTTAAAATGTCATTGAAATTTTATCCAATGAAAATAGACATTTCAAATTGAAATGAATTATTTGAAATATAAAAAAATTATAAATATTAATGAAATTTTTTTCTTTGAAATAAACCAGTCAATAATGTAATTTTTTATTCAAATCACCGAGTTTTCATGATGGTAATGGATTTCATCCATTTCATGTATGTTAAAAAAATTATTCCTTTCACATTTTTGGTATGAATTAAAAACTACCTCATTCAAAAAATAACAAATTTTAATAATAATAATAAATAAATTAACCAACTGGAATAATGGAAATTTAAACTATAATAGTATTATAGTTAGAAAAATATTGATTTTTTAATCATTTATAATATAGATAAATTATATTTTTTTGAAGGTCTAAATAATGTTAGTTTTCTACAACAATATTCATTCTATATATTGAATATATAAAGAGAGTAAAATGATAAAAAACATGTAATATCCATAAATTACCATAGGATAAGAAAATTAAATATTTATTATTGAGGTACATCATAATATTTCATCATCAAAAACTTATTCCTAAATAAATCTAACTGATAGTGAGATTGTTACATATATCTCATACCTCAATTCTGACTTTCATTGAATGTCGTCTAAACTCCTATATATATTTTTTAAATTAAATGAAATATGAAATATATTCTTGTCAATATATATAAAATCATATATGATCCACTTATCATGTTTCATCACCGATTAATTAATACATCCTTATTAAAATTTTATTTTATATCTATTAATTGTTTTGTTTTTCATTTTTATTTTGTTTCGGGAGTCCTAATCCTTATTCATTGACCATGTTTACATGATCTATATAAATTTAATCAAAATATCATTAAAATATATATTCATTATATATATAATCATTCATAAAATGTATGTATAGAAAAATGAATTATATCATTCATGGAGATGGTAGGTCGTACAAATGTATAAACGTTGTTTTCACTTTTCGATGAATAGAATGAAAAAAAGATAAACAATAATCATATATTACAGAATAATTATTATATCTTCATTATCACATATAATTAATAAATATTTCCATAAAATATTACATTTAATTCATAAATGAAAAACAAATAACATAAATTTTGGGATATAGTAGTCCACATGTACACATGTAAAACATCATTATTTTCCAAAAGATTGGAAGATATGAATGAATATATGATATTATAATTCAAAAAGAATAATAATATCATTAATATCATATATAAATATAAAAACCGTAATTATTACAATAAATGGATAATTCGGATGGAAAATTAATGGTATTCCCATGTGGAGGTTGTAGTCCCCATGTACGCACGATCTATACCTTCACTTCAATTTTTTAGGGAAAATATGGTTAATAATGATTATTAAATAATATAAATAAAATTTTAAAATATTTTAGGTTCTCGTGTTAATATTTTCTAATGACTACCATATATTTAGAATATGTATAATATGATTTAACTTCAAAGGGTTTTGGTAGGATGATTACATCTAATTTAGTTGGCAACTGTTGGATCCTCTCTTATAGACCCATAGAATAGTATTTTAGGAATAAAATAACATATAAATTGTTTCATTGGAATTATAGAAGATAATTTTTTATGGATTTGTTACTATAAAATTATTAATGTGGGGTAAATAAGGTAAATGTGGGGTGTACATTTATAAGTGGGGTGAGAGGAGACACATGAAATCTCATAAGAGAATAAAATATATTAATGTATTACTAAAGCGGAAGTCATCAAAATTTAATTATATTTAACATTTGGATTTATTAATGTGGAAATATTAACATGAAATAAAATTTATAATCTTCTTAATTAGAAATATTTGTATCCCTTAGTCCTAAGGTAAACCAGATTCAAACAAAAACCATATTAAAAAATTTATACAATTTATACAATTAATTATTAAAAAATTCGTGAAAAGATATTAAAAAATATGAAAATTATATTGAAAACTGTGGAATCCATTTTATAAAATTTATTTCACTGATGTGGAAGAATTTAATTTAAAATTGATCATATAAAAATAAGATGTCATACAATTTACCCAAGAAATTTATTCTTAATTGCAAAAAAAATTTATACCAAAAGCATGAGTAAATTAATTAGAATGGCCTTAATTGGAATAATGATAATAAATTTTAAGATATTTTATTTAAAAAAATTAAATGAAAATGGATCATTTTTAATTTTATTAACTGAAAATGTAGTTTTCAATAAAAAATTGTTATTTTCTCAATTTATCAAAAGATAAATATTTTCATGAATTTATTAAAAATGCACTATATGATAATTTTGAAATGATGATTTCAAAAATATAATTTTATTTTTTAAAATAAAATGTTATAATGTTTGGGAAATTATTTATATTATATTCACCCATAAGTAAATGAAAACTATTTTTTTAATGTATTTTCATAACATATAATGACTACTAAATTTTTGTATTTATTTATCAATATATTTTATTTATATAAAACAATTATTAAAAAATATAAATTTTTTGATATAAATAATACATTTTATAATATAAAATAGGGGTTATAATGGTATAATATATAATATTTCATATTCATTCTAGATTTTGTTTATCGCATACTATTTCGAAAATAAAATTTATTTGAAATGAAATATATCACAAAATCACATTGTATTATAGGGTAGTAGGGGTTACATTGCATCTTATGATAGTAGGGGTCAATACAAATATATTTCATGGAATAATTGTTTAAAAGGACATTTGGAGGGACCTAGTACATATGTCAAGTACTCAATTAATGGGAGAGGTCATATTAATCCATCATAAATAGTGATGTTTTGCAAGACAATCTCTACCATAAGATTCTATGTAGATCTAACTTACAAGTTTCAGAGTGATGAATTGAATTTAATAGAATTTATAGATTTAAATTATATTTCATATCCATAAATCCATAAATATAAAATTAGTGAAATAATTCAGCCACACATTATTCTTAAAGTTGAAGGTAATTTTTCTAAATGTTGATCAATGGAAAAAATTTAAGACATACATTTTCCTCTCATATGAGAAAAATATTGTAACAAATAAAAAGTACCAAACAGGATTTATATATCATATAAGATTGAATTTATATTTCATAGATTATCTTTATGTGACTAAGATGAAAGTCTATAACTTTTAAATGTATTGAATCCCAATCATTCTGGAATAAGTGATTACCCAGGACCACTAAGCTCGCTTGTTTCATTCTTAGTCTGAGATAGAAAATATTTATAATAAATTTTTCATGTTTCATAAAATTTCATGGCATTGGATAAATGAAAATTCAAGGGAATTTTCCATTCACATATTTCAGGTATGATATTCTCAAATGGTGACATATTTACCTTTATAATGTTAATGAATGACAGAATTTATAAACCTAGAGTTCGTTCATGGATTTGGATATCTTTTAACAAATTAAATATATATGAGTTAGGATAAAATTGATATTTTAACGGCCATTTAATGTGTATTGGTGGGTTTTTAGTTCCCCCTTTTGACTTTTTTATGACTTCATATAGATCAATTTCCTGATATTAGGATAAAATTCCACATAGTGTAGAGTTGTGTTTCCCATTCAGGGGTGTTCCCAAATTCATTTATTAGTGTGTGTGTAGAAATTTTCACATTCTGAGGATAAATTATATAGCCTCAAAAATTCCTTTTTTAAATCAAAAAGGGTTTATTATCAAGGAAACCCCTTTTCCAGGTACGAGATAGGATATCTGAAAGGTAACTACATATCCTAAAAAACATAAATCAAATCACCCATAGTTTTGTCATAATATGTTCATATATCAAGATAATATATAGTGAAAGAGACACATTTTACTAGGCACATGTTGATGGACATGTAATCGAGTGTCGAAGGATCATGCTTTAATCTAGAACTCTCATGGTAGAGGGTAAATTTCTTGATTTTAGAACATACACTCCTATTTATCATGATGATATAGAGTAGAATCAGAAACAAATTATTGTGATAGTGTTGATACTATAGTTAGACCCAAATTAAGAAGCATTAGTGACACCGCGTATCCCATGAGAGTGGGAATCCATCCACACATTTTTCTTGAGAAATACTAGGTAGGAAAAAAATGCAACGAGTATAATATCCTCTCCAGTTTTGATGGTGGAAAAGAAGCCTAATATAACATGGTTGGAATATTGGTGTAATTCCCTTTAGTTTATAGTCGTGTATCTTAAACTATTTATTATATTTTAACAAATTTTGGTTATCCCATTGACATGTAATGGTACACCTGAAAATGAAGATTTTTGACCATATTGATTAACATCACATGGTATGTACATTCCTCTATATTATTTATTGTAATAAATATAATTCGTTAATTATTACTTTTAACATATTTTCAGGAGGAAATTTTCATCCATCGTGGATATGATGAAATATATATTTTTTGACCATTATATTTGTTGGAGGCCTGATTCCCTCAATATCTATGGTGATAAAGGGGGATATCCTTAAAAATATTGCATAAGTACATTACCACTTGGGTTCATGTTTTTTCCAATAACTCCCATTACCATAAGACAAAAATCTAAAACCATCTCTCACTACAAAAAATGTATAGATAAAATCATTCTTGTGAATGGATTGTGAATTATAAATATATTGGATTTACATGATCTATAGTTTAAAAAACCTTTTCTCACTATGACATTCTTATATATTCAATCACTATTGGTATTTTTTTAATAATGTGGGATATGATCGTATATATTAGTGAAAAATTAGGAAATGTTAACCTCGATGTGAAACACCACCTTTGCCTCATAAATAGAAGAATATGGGGTCTATTTCATGGTATTAGATGTTTTTTTTTCAGATAATATCATTGTACATTATTGTTTTTTTCATCCAAGAAATATTGTTTTTATCCATAATCATTTTCAATATATGTCATATAGTCCAACTAAAGGACACTATATATCATTTTTTTATTGTCCTTATGGTATGATGAGCCTATAAACATTAAATCATATTCCTGATACATTTATTTCAACATCTATGAACATAAATTGGTTCTATTTTCAATCAATATTTGTTTGGAGACGCAGAATATATTGTTGAAGTAAGACATTAAAAAGATTATGGTATTATTATTTTTTTGATAACCGTAAGGGGTGTTTTGTGGGACCGTTTGGAAAAAAATGATAGTAATGAATTACATGAGCTTTATGGGTATAGATGGGTGAGATGGATCTAGGAAATTAATTAACCATATTGAAAATGATAATTAATATCTAGTGGTGTGAAATTTTTTTTGGGGGTGTATGAATGATTATGGAATGTATTCATAAAAAATATAACTTCTAAGTGATCTCCTTGTAGTATTAGACCAGCATCAACTAAAAAAACATTTCAACTTATTTTAGAGGAAATAAAGGTCCAATATTAATGATTTATATATGATTATATATAATATTCTTGAATAACAATGATGATTTATCCTCTTCTATTTCATATTAGGAAGAATCCAACAACACAACATTTTTAAAGGACTTTCTGTTCATTTGATCAGTCAAACTGGATGATCCTTAATACACTATGTCATTATTGTTCCTCCATGGATCATTATTAATGAATTACCATACATTAGAGATAATGTTTTATTGGTTAAAACCATTTAGAGGAAACATTATTAATTGAGGATATTTTGGTATTATATTTCATGGCTCTGTTAAATTCATTTATATACTCCATAACATTGATGATGACATTGGTGGACACTATATGATTTTTGATGCATGTGACTATCTCTTTATCGTCAGGGTCAACCAGTGGTACTGTTGTATTGTTCATTTCATCAATATGGGTTGTTTGTGTGAGGGATATGATATAGAAATGGAATATAAAGTAATTATTCCTTCAACCCTCTAACGTAATAACTTATGGGATCATAATATTCCTTTATAATGGAATATTAAATATTAATATGTGCATCCACTCACATTTATTCACTATTGAGATTCATATCGGATACTACTAGCTAAAGAGCTAGCTCTATTCCTGTAAGGAAAGATTTTTATATTGTTTTTTACATTGGTCCCTCCTTTTAATAGGTGTGAAGAATAAGGTAGACCCTAGTTGGTTGGAGAGATAGAGATAATCATTAGACTAACTCTATTGAGATTTATGTTTTTAATTATTTTCTTCATTTGAATTTTGGAGTCCCCATCCAGGTACATATCACACATTTGTGAAGTGTCATGGACATAGAAAACATAATATATTATGAGCTCTATATTCACTAGTATCCTTTCTAGTTGATGGTTTTCTATAATAAAGTGTCCTAGTGAATACTCCTTCATTTCATTTTATGAAAAGAAAAAAATAGTTATCTATTGTAAAATAAAATCCCATAAATCCTAGCATCTCGTCAATATCGTATGGTGGAGTATTTATATGGTAACATCAACGTAAGAGACCATGTAGACCACATGGTATTACAAGTAGTGAATTGTATTACCAAAATCCATTTTTTATATTTATTTGAAGTAAATTTTTGGATAAGTGAGAACCATAAATAATCTCCACAAAAAATAGGTAAAAACCCCAACTACCCACTTAGATAATCGTCATTTAGCATACTAATTTTAAAATTCAAAATCCAACTTCACCCTAAACAGAGTAGTTCCACAACTATCATCCAAAAAACAACAATATTTAAATTTCAAATTTAATGTCATCATTTCACATGATTCAAGCATCGACCTTGAGACACACACCCATCATGATGACCACTCTGTCATCATTTCATTATTTCATAACTCATGTAAAAGAAAAGAGTTTTATAAGGGTTTTAACATAACATAATTGACCCATGGGAATGAAATGGGTTTCATAGAATAATTCTTCAACTCTCATCTTCATCAAAGGAACTAAAAATAATGAATCGGGATGGTATCATTTTATCATATCCCTATTAAAATATAAGTAACATCAATGTAAACTATCATAAATGATAAATGATTCTAAAATCTCATTGAAATTTTATCCAATTCAAATAGTCATTTCAAATTGAAATCAATTATTTGAAATATAAAAAATTTATAAATATTAATGATTTTTTTTTGAAATAATCCATTGAATAATGTAATTTTATATTCAAATCATTGAGTTTTCATGATGGTAATGGATTTTATCTATTTCATGTATGTTAAAAAAATTATTCCTTTCACATTTTTGGTATGAATTAAAAACTACCTCACTCAAAAAATAACAAATTTTAATAATAATATTGAATAAATTAACCAATTGGTATAATTTTAATTTATACTATAATAGTGTTATATATAGAAAAATATTGATTTTGTTAATCATTTATATTGTAGATAAATTATTTTTTTATGAAGTTCTAAATAATTTTAGTGTTCTAAAAAAATATCCATTCTATATATTGAGTATATAAAGAGAGTAAAATGATAAAAAAACATGTAATATCCATAAATTATCATAGGATAAGAAAATTAAATATTTATTATTGAGGAACATCATAATATTTCATCATCTAATACTTATTCCTAAATAAATTTAATCGATAGTGAGATTGTTATATAAATATCATACCTCAATTCTGACTTTCATTGAATGTGGTCTAAACTCATATATAAATTTTTTTAGATTATATGAAATATAAAATATATTATTGTAAATGTATATAAAATGATATATGATCCAATTATCATGTTTCATCACCTATTTATTAATAATTCCTTATTCAAATAATATTTTATATCTATTAATTGTTTTGTTTTTCATTTTGATTTTTTTAGGGAGTCCTAATCCTTATTCTTTGATCCTTTGTACATGATCTATATAAATTTAATCAAAATATCATTAAAATATATATTAATTATATATATAATCATTCATAAAATGTATATGTAGAAAAATTAATTATATCAATCATGGAGATGGTAGGTCGTACATATGTATAAACATTGTTTTCACTTTTCGACGAATGGAACGAAAAAAAGATAAAAAATAATCCTATATTACTGAATAATTATTATATCATCATTATCACATATAATTAATAAATATTTCCATAAAATATTACATTTAATTCATTATTTAAAAACAAATAACATAAATTTTGGGATATAGTAGTCCACATGTTCACATGTAAAACATTATTATTTTCCAAAAGATTGGATGATATGAATGAATATATGATATTATAATTCATAAAGTATAATAATATCATTAATATCATATATAAATATAAAAAAATCATTAATACCAAAAAGGATACTTCGGGTGGAAAATTAATGGTATTCCCATGCGGAGGTTGTAGTCCCCATGTACGCATGAGCTATACTTTCACTTCAATTTTTTAGGGAAAATATCGTTAATAATGATTATTAAATAATATTAAAAAAATTAAAATATTTTAGGTTCTCTTGTTAATATTTTCTAATGACTATTATATATTTAGAATATGTATAATATGATTTATCTTTAAATGGTTTTGGTAGGATGATTACCTCTCCTTTAGTTGGCGACTATTGGATCCTCTCTTATAGACCCATGTAATGGTATTTTATGAATAAAATAACATATAAATTGTTACATTGGAATTATAGAAGATAATTGTTTTGGGATTTGTTACTATAAAAATATTAATTTGGTGTAAATACGGTAAATGTGGGGTGTGTATTTATAAGTGGGGTGAGAGGAGACACATGAAATCTCATAAAAGAATAAAATATAATAATGTATTACTAAAGAGGAAGTCATCAAAATGAAATTATATTTAACATTTGGATTTATTAATGTGGAAATATAAAAATTAAATAATATTTATAATCTTCTTAATTATAAATATTTCTATCCATTAGTCCTAAGGTAAACCAGATTCAAACAAAAACCAAATTAAAAAATTTATACAATTTATACAATTCATTGTTAAAAAATGTGTGAAAAGTCATTACCAAATATCAAAAATTATAATTAAAACTATGGAATCCATTTTATAAAATTTATTTCACTGATGTGGAAGAATTTAATTTACAATTGATCATATAAAAAGGAGATGAAATACAATTTACCCAAGAAATTCATTCTTAAATGTAAAAAACTTTTATACCAAAATCTTGTGTAAATTAATTAGTATGGCCTTAATTGGAATAATGAAAATAATTTTTAAAACATTTTATTGAAAAAAAATTAATGAAAATGGATCATTTTTAATTTTTTTAAATGAAAATGTTGTTTTCAATAAAAAATTGTATTTTTCATAATTCATAAAAAGATAAAATATTTCATGAATTTATTAAAAATTTACTCTGTGATAATTATGAAATGATGATTTAAAAAAAATAATTTCATTTTTTAAAATAAAATTTTTTAATATTGGGGAAATTATATATATTATATTCCCACAATAGTAAATGAAAACTGTTTTTTTAGAAAATGTATTTTTGGAACATATAATGACTAAAAAAATTTGTGTATTTATTTATCAATATATTTTATTTATATAAAACCATTATTAAAAATATAAATTTTTTGATATAACTAATACTTTTTCTAATATAAAATATGTGTTATAATGGTATAATATATAATATTTCATATTCATTCTAGGTTTTGTATATCGCATACTATTTTGAAAATAAAATTTATTTAAAATGAAATATATCACAGGATCACATTGTATTATAGGGCAGTAGGGGTTACATTGCATCTTATGATAGTAGGGGTCAATGAAAATATATTTCATGGAATAATTGTTTAAAATGTACTTTGGAGGGACCTAGTACATATGTCGAGTACTCAATTAATGGGAGAGGTAATATTGATCCATCATTAATAGTGATGGTTTGCAAGACAATCTATACCATAGGATTCTATGTAGTTCTAACTTACAAGTTTGAGAGTGATGAATTGAATTTAATAGAATTTATATATTTATATAAGATTTCATATCTTTAAATCCATAAATATAAAATTATTGAAATAATTAATCCACACATTATTGTTGAAGTTAAAGGGAATTTTTCTAAATGTTGATCAATGGAAAAAATTTAAGACATACATTTTCCTCTCATTTGAGAAAAATATTCTACAAAATAAAACGTCCACAAAATGATTTATATTTTATATAAGATTGAATTTATATTTCATAGATTAACATGATTTGACTAATATGAAACTCTATAACTTTTAAATGTAGTGAATCTCAATCACTCTGGAAGAAGCGATTACCCATGACCACTAAGATCACATGTTTCATTCTTAGTCTGAGATAGAAAGTATTTATAAGATATTTTTCATGTTTCATAAATGTTCAGGGCATTGGATAAATAGAAATTCAAGGGAATTTTCCATTCACATTTTTCAGGTATGATATTCTCAAATGGTGACATATTTACCTTTTTAATGTTAATGAATGAAAGAATTTATAAACCGAGAGTTCGTTCATGGATTTGGATATCTTGTAACAAATTAAATATATATGAGTTAGGATAAACTTGGTAATTTAATGGCCATTTAATGTGTATTGAGGGTTGTTTATGTCCCCCTTTTGACTTTTGTATGATTTCATATAGATTAATTTCCGGATATTAGGATAAAATTCCACATAGTGTAGAGTTGTGTTTCCCATTCTAGGGTGTTCCCAAATGCATTTATTAGTGTGTGTATAATTTTTCCCACTTTGAGGCTAAATGATATAGCCTCACAAATACATTTTCAAATCAAAAAGGGTTTGTTATCAAAGAAACCCCTTTTCCAAGTCTGGGATAGGATATCTGAAAGGTAACTACATATCATAAAAAATAGAAATCAAATCACCCATAGTTTTATCATAATATATTCATATATCAAGATAATATATAGTGAAAGAGACACATTTTACTAGGCACATTTTGATGGATATGTAATCGAGTGTCGAAGGATCATGCATTAATCTAGCACTCTCACGGTAGAGGGTAAATTTCATGATTTTAGAATATACACTCCTATTTATCAAGATGATATAGAGTAGAATCAGTATCAAATTATTTTGATAGTGTTGATACTGTGGTTAGACCCACATTAAGAAGCATGAGTGACACCGCGTATCCCATGAGAGTGGGAATCCATCCACACATTTCTCTAGAGAGTTACTAGGTAGGAAAAAAATGAAAAGAGTATAATATCCTCTCCAGTTGAGATGGTGGACAAGAAGCTTGAAATAACATTGTTTGAAGATTGGTGTAATTCCCTTTAGTTTATAGTCGTGTATAATAGACTATTTATTATATTTTAACAAATTTTGGCTATCACATTGGCATGTAATGGTACACCTGAAAGTGATTATTTTTTACCATATTGATTAACATCACATGGTATATACATTCCTCTATATTTTTTATTATAATAAATCTAGATCATTAATTATTACTTTTAACATCATTTCAGGAGGATGATTTCATCCATGCTAGATATAATGAAATATATATTTTATGACCATTATATTAGTTGGAGGCATGATTCCCTCAATATCTGTCGTGATCATGGGGGATATCCTTAAAAATATTGCATATGTACATTACCACTTTGGTTCATGTTTTTCCAAGACCTCCCATTACCACAAGACAAAAATCTAAAACCACCTCTCACTACAAAAAATGTACTGATAAAATCATTCTTGTGAATGGATTGTAAATTATAAATATATTTGTTTTCATTGATCTATTGTGTAAAAAACCTTTTCTCACTATGACATTCTTATATATTCAATCACTATTGGTATTTTTTTATCTTGTGGGAGATGATCGTATATATCAATGAAAAATTAAGGAATGTTAACCTCAATGTGTAACACCACCTTTTCCCCATAAATATGAGAATATGGGGTATATTTCATGGTATTAGATGTTTTTATTCAGATAATATCATTGTATATTATTATTTTTTTCATCCATGAAATATTGTTTGTATCCTTAATCATTTTCTCTATATGTCATATAGTCCAACTGAAGGACACTATATATCATTTAATTGTCTTTCTTATGTTATAATGAGTCTATAAACTTTAATTTATATTCCTGATACATTTATTTCCACATCTATGAACATAAATTGGTTATATTTTCCATCAATATTTGTCTGGAGACACAAAATATAGTATTGACGTAAGACATTAAAAAGATGATGGTATTCTTTTTTTTTAATAACATTAAGGGGTATTTTGTGGGACCATTAGGAAAAAAATGATATTAATGAATTACATGAGATTTATAGATATATATGGGTGAGATGGATCCAGGATATTAATTCACTATATTGAAAATGATAATTAATATCGAGTGGTGTGAAATTGTTTGGGGGGTGTATGAATGATTCTGGAATGTATTCATAAAAAATAGAACTTCTTAGTGATATCCTTGTAATATTAGATCAGCATCAACTAAAAAATCTTGTCATATTATTTTAGAGGAAATCAAGGTCCAAAATTAATCATTTCTATATGATTCAATATAATATTCTTGAATAACAATGATGATTTATCCTCCTCTATTTCATCTTAGGAAGAATCCAACAAAACAATATATTTATAGGACTTTATGTTCATTTGATCAATCATACTAGATGATCCTTAATACACTATGTCATTATTGTTCCTCCATGGATCATTATCAATGAATTACCCAACATTAGAGATAGTGTTTTTTTGGTGAAACCCATTTAGTAGAAACATTATTAATTGAGGATATTTTGGTATTATATTTCATGGATCTGTTAAATTAATTTATATACTCCATAACATTGATGATGAAATGGGTGGATACTTTATAATTTTTGATGCATGTGACTATCTTCTTATGGTTAGGGTCAACTAGTGGTACTATTTTATTGGTCATTTCATCAATATGGGTTTTTTTGTGAGGGATATGATATAGAAATGGAATAAAAAGGAATTATTCCTTCAACCCTGTAACATAATAACTTATGGGATAATAATCTTCTTTTATAATGGAATATTAAATATTAATATGGTCATCCACTCACATTTAATCACTATTTAGATTCATATGGGATACTACAAGCTAAAGAGCTAGCTCTATTCCTGTGAGGAAATATTTCTATATTGTTTTTGACATTGGTCCCTCCTTTTGGTACTTGTGAAGAATAAGATAGACCCTAGTTAGTTGTAGAGATATAGATAACCATGAGACTAACTCTAGTGAGATTTATGTTTTTAAATATTTGCTCGGTTGAATTTTAGAGACACCATCAAGGTACATATCACACATTTGTGATGTGTCATGGACATAGAAAACATCATATATTATGAGCTCTATATTCACTAGCATCCATTATAGTTGATGGTTTTTTATAATAAAGTGTCCTAGTTACTACCCCTTCATTTCATTTTATGAAAAGAAAAAAATATTTATCTATTGTAAAATAAAATCCCATAAATCCTAGAATCTAGTAAATATTGTATGGTGGAGTATTTATATGGGAACATAAATGTAAGAGACCATGTAGACCACATGGTATTACAAGTAGTGGCTTGTATTACCAAAATCCATTTTTTTATATTTAGTTGAAGTAAATTTATGGTTAAGTGAGAACCATAAACAATCTCTACAAAAAATCTGTAAAAACTCCCCAACTAACCACTTAGATAATCAACATTTAGCATACTAATTTAAATATTCCAAATCCAACTTCACCCTAAAACAGAGTAGTTCCACAACCATCATCCAAAAAACAAAAATATTAAAATTTCAAATTTAATGTCATCATTTCACATGATTCATGCATCGTCCTTGAGACACACACCCACCTGGAAATCACCCTCCACACAATGCCAGTGGGGAACCCTAAAATTGTTATAGAGTATTCTTTTACCATTTTACTTTGTTGGAATTATTTTTTATATCAATTTTGGTTTCTAAACTTCCTTTATTATGTTATCTTTAATAATATTTTCATATTTTATATTGATATTTTGAGTATGGAATGGAAAAAACCGACGTGGTAAATGCTTAAAACTATAATTATCTCCTAGTTGTCCTATATGGGGGGTGGTAACATTGGGATCCATTCCAAAAAAAATTATTTAAATATCAGAAAATAAATTATAGTATTTTTTTGTTGATTTAAATTTCCTACTCTTGAGGTGGCATGAAGGAAATAATCAATTTGGGTGGTAGGTCCTACATTATTCCCATATTTTTCTGTCTGAGATCATCGAACATGGTGGACACCCCCTTTTAAAATTATAAATGGGGAAAATTTTTATTTTCCTCCTACAAATAATATATATATATATATATCCATTCAATATTTGGGTTAGGGTGCATTTTTATTTTTTGATAATGAAAAATGGACTCATATTTATTTGAGATATGTAGGCGAGGACACATCCAAACTAGGGTTATCATGAAAATTTTCACCCCACCTCACTAAGATCTCATAGATATGATACACAAACATCATGAAATTTAAGTAAACATGTGAGGGAATTTTCAACACCAATTAAGTATTATGTTTAACAATTTTACACTATAGATGATAATGAGATTGAATATCTAGAACTAAAAAACTATGGAGGGGAACCTTCATCAGAGGGATTCCATTCATATAGTTTTCACATCACTCCTACAATTTGAAACATCCACCATGAACAAATGATATCATGAGGACTATTGTAGATTGAGTATCTTGGTTTATTTCCCTAAAAAAAAAGGATTTCTTTTACATAATTGGTGTGAAATATGCAGTTTTACTAGATCATATTCAATTGTTTTGTATGATAAATTTTCATGTTGTTTGTGGTTTGAATACAAATATAATTTCCTTTCATTGGGTTCATTACATTCACATTTTGTAGAATCATATCTATATACTAGAATTAATGAGACTCAAATGGGGTATTATCAACATATAACACTCTAGCAGATTGATTAATAGAATAATTCATGCATTGATTGATTGAGAAAGGAACTCCTATATATTGATGAATCAATTATCATCCTCTAAGAGTATTAAAAACCATATACAAATTAATTTAAAAGTATTGAAACTCATATATGAGGACCTTTTAAATGTTTTTAACCATCATTCAACCAATAGGTTTGTTGTCAATATTATTTTATGATTGGATCATTTGATTAGTGGAAAAAAACTCATCCTCATTTTATCCTAGAAAATAGAAGTTTCATATTTTTATGAGGTTGATTTTGGAACTATTCCCATTGAAGAATCAAATAAACTAAACATCATTAAGAATTCCAAAATTCTATAAGGATATGATGTTTCCATATATGGAAACCTCACTATATTGATCTATACTAGATAGATCTTTGTTTCACTCCATACGATTTGTCTTTTCATGGTAGAACAGAGATACTATAATCTCATCCATAAATTGTTCATATTTAAAGAGGTCTTCAATGTCTTCTTTATGGATATAAATTTATAGGTGATGTGTGTCAAAGATTGAGATATTTTTCGGCAAGATTCCAAGTTATTTCATGATATCTTACTTCTATACTAATATCCTTTCTATCCCACTAGGTGGATTTTCCATTTTTTGAGACTCAAGGATCATGCATTCTATGCTAAAGACCACATTCTCTGACCAATATTTAGTGACATGTATAATGTCATCGGATTAAGTTGATATTATCTTGCCATGGTCTTAAGATTACTATATTAGAGTGTTACTACCAATTTCTATTCTATTATAATGGTTGTTAATGAAGAATGGGATTACTAAATTGTCGATCAAGCCTCTTTCTTAGCCCTCTAAATTACATTTCATTGTTTATCTACAGAATATATTTATTTTTCATGAGAATTTCCCATTGATCAATATTTGTGATGAATTATCATTCCCTAACCTTAACAACATCTTTATTCTCTTTAACTCCATCCCTTATTTTAATTATGAAATTACGGATCATGTTTATCTATAGATTCATCATAAAAAATGTATCATTAATATGATTTGATTAATAAGTCCATATTTATCCTCCCCATTTAATGGGGGCACCATTTTTCATTGGTCTAATACTAACAACACTATGGAAGAATTTCATCAACTTATAAGATTGGATCAAGTGATAATATATATTATTTATTTACTATTTTACCATTCCCACGCATGGTATGTAAAATCATTGGAAACTGTGATACTAATGGTTATTCATTTTCTATTGTATGATGAATCTTAGTAGGAAATAATAAATTAAACTATTCTTTGTGGATTGGATAACATTGATAGAAATATTTTCTAGGAAACTAATCATCTAACATTCACAAATTCTTACTTACTACATCTTGTAATCCTCTTCCATATTTTGGAGAAATAGATGAAAGGTAATTTTTTTCACTTTATATTTTACCACAATGAAATTATGAGAATAATACATCCTCTTTAGTAAGTATTTAATTTAATTAAACTCCTACATGTTTTCTTAAACATCCTATTGATGGGGCATTAATCGTTATGTTTAGAGAGTCTATTATCATGGTGTTTTCTAATAACTGTTATCATATGGAAATTATTGTCCAATATAAAAAATTACAAAATATATAACTTAATTCCTTATTAATGGATAAATACTTTTTTAACCTCAAATGGTGGAAAACACTATTATATTCTCTGGAATTTATATTGATTTTGTGGTTGTCATTGTTTCATTTTGGGCAGAGGTGCTATATGATATTGTAATGGATTAGGTGTCGAGGGTGATATTAGAAAAAAATGATTTTAATAGTCATTATTACTACATTACCAAACCACATTATCTATCTTGTTATCATATACATAGACATAACACTTATTTTTTTAAAATAATCTTTCATTGATTTTGTATCCCATCCTATAACTACAAATCCTCAAATATATTTTTGTGGAATCATTGGTGTATGAAACTCATCACATAGATTCTCTATAAATTTATATTAGAGATGGTGAATGGGAGTTTCATATTGGTGGACTACACAAAATCTTTCAGGCTAATTATAATTTTTGAGACTCCCTAATTTTCATGATATTATAAATTTTGTAATTCAGGATGTTTATTTTCCAATTATACAACTAAACTGGTATTGAAAATGTTGAAAATGATCTTCCTAATTATTTTCTAACCCATCCTATGAACTAGTGAACGACAAAAATGATAACTACTCTATGTTCTTTAAGAATAATATGATTTTAACTACTTATTAATATTTAAATTTTCCCATCATGGAGACACAATAGGATGGAAAATGTGAAAGGTGATTGTCTGAGTTTCTAGTTTTACCAATGATAAAACAGATTGATTTCAATATGTTGGGTGTAGTAAGAGTTTAATTAAACTACATTTGTTATAGATTCCATTCTATTTTCACTAGTTCTATATAGCCTTATATATCCACCAATTTGGTGGTTAGACAAATGATGTAGTCATCCAGTTCTATTAGGAAAATAAAATAACCTAATACCCATTTAAAGGAAATGTTCAGGTGATAATAAGTTATACCAATACATATCTTCTACTAATTCCCAACATTGTATTGTGAATATTATTTATTCTAACATGGATTTTATTAAGAACCCTAAATATGGGCATTATTTTAATATTAGGCTTCGATGATTTGGATGAAAAATGTGTTTTTGTTTCCTATTTCCCATAGTTTATAGCTCAATGTTTGTGGCTCCTATATTGGGGTGTGATACATAGAGGAGGGATTGTGAGGGATGAGTATGGTTCAGTTCTCCTCGGATTCAGTGCCTTCAATGGAATGAGTAGTTCTCTCTGATCGGAGGTAAGGGTGATGCTCAGTTGCCTTCAATTATGTAAATTGTACAATTTCAAGATCTCAGATGTTGAAATAGACTCCCAAATTCTTATTGGGTTTATTAAAAGGGAGAGAAATACTCTTTGGTAGTTAACGTACTACATTCAGAAGGGTAGGAAGCTGCAGAATCCCTGCATTAAGGTGGTACATACATGGGATGAAGGAAACATTACTACAAATTCCTTAGCTAGAAGAGGTGAGCCCAGGGAGGATATCACTATATATTCATGTTTGGGTTCTTTTCCTATGGGCTCTAATAATTTTTTAGGGGAGATTCCATTTCTTTAACCATTTCCATACACCCTAAATATTGTGTTATCCTAGATTCTAATAAAAATTAAACATGTCTCTCTATTGTATTATTCATTCCTAATTTTCTACATGATGAGAACATTATTCCAAGATAGTTATATATTCGGTAAATTTATTTTTTTGGTTTTAATATTTCCACACACATTCAATTTTCCTTATTTGAAGATAACATGTATGTTTCTGTGACATCCTGGACCTATATTCCACTTAAAGGGTTCCCCAATCCAAGTTTTCCACAAAGCCTAAAGTGGATCTCTCCAAACCCCAGAGGCTACCACCTAGCATTGAGGTCCTAGTGTGCATCTTTGGGGAGATTATTCATACATTACCAAAGTTAATAACAATGAATGAATATAAATAGAGGTAAATAGTTGAAGCAATATATGTAAACAAATGGTACAATAAAAAATAGAGACAATAACAACAACAATGGAAACAATTGGAATAGTTTTCAACAATTGATCATATGTCATGTCACTATAGTAACTAAAAAATAGTGATGGAAGATAGAAGGAATAATATGTTTCACATTTGTAATAATGAAATAAAAGACTATCCCATGCATCCTAGGCTACAAATCAATCATCTTCTATCAATATCCCTACTTAATGATAAATAACCAAGTGTTTGAAGATATATGTTTCCATTTATCAGCACCTACAACCATGTAATCTACTCCAAGTACCAAATGACAATTGGATAGGGTGTGAGATTAATCTCAGTGGGCACAACCAATGGTGTCTATAACATCCATCACATGAAATTGAAATTTAATAGTGTGAAATAATGAATATATTATTTTTGTCACTATAATGTAACTAAATACCCATCTACCCACTTCATCCCTCAGATGGTTCCTGAACACGTAAACAATTCATTATTTTATTAAATAAGCCACAAGTTTGAAATTTCCAAGGTTCCATGTTGTAACAAAGAAACCTTTAATGATATTTAATAGTGATGTCCCAAGGTAATATCCAAGGTGATATAGACCTAAAGGGTATCCAACTAATTAACAATTTTAACCAAGAATTGTGTAAGAGTTTAATCCAAGGAGCATAGTCCACGGCATTCCACAATGATATGCCTACCGAGTCCATGGAATACATCCAAGGAAAAATGGGGCTATGTAATGAGTAGGTCCAGTGGTCATTAACCATGGAACCAACTTTCCAATGATATATCCAAGGAGGGTATCTGAGTCATCCTATTATAATATGTAAGGGATCCTGCGGTGTGATATCATGCATCTATATAATAGACAAGGATTGTGATTTTGTAGGGGCTCACCCTAAGAAATCCATATCCTTGAATTTTAATGGAGTTCTCAAGTGGCCATGGAATTATATGATCATAATCAAAGGTTATATGAAGTTATTACAATGATATTTGATTGTGAAGTCATGAAATATTTAATTTTTTTTATGACTTGTCTTTCATTAGTGTGGTAAGGTCATGTATCATGAAACCTTTTAATCAAGTAATTTGGTTATAGCTTTTCCTTTCATTAGTGCGACAAAGCCCGGTAGAATGAACCCATTCATTAGATCCTTTAAAAATGTATTCCATATTCTAGGTTCGTTATTATACCTTCCATTAATGTGCTAAAGTGTGCTATAGTTATACCACCTACAATTCATTTACATTTATGGGTAACATAAAAACAAAGTATACATTACAATTAACATTTCACCTTTCATTGTCAAATTGAATCACATACCTTAGGTAGGTAATGTGCTGAGCATACATGGTACTTGACATTATGCAATTCTCATTACAAAAAATCCTTTTAATATAAAAATTCTAACCAAGAGGGTCAAGCTAAGGCACACCCCAACGGTGGCTCAAACATGTCAAATACAAAAAGTCAAATTATGGAACAAAATACTTCATGGGTTGGATAGATTTGAGTGTGTAACCAAAGAAAATTAATCACAAATATGTAAAGAGAATATTCATATGGTTCTAATGATTATAAATATGTTATGTAAATTTTATAAATACCACTTGATAAATTTTGTGGGGCCCACACAACAATTCCAAATTCAACGAACATGAGTGATGAGTTATAGACCAACCACATTAGTCTTGTATGACTCTCCTCCTCTGGTATTCTCTCTTGATTTGTATCAGATCAAATACGATCTATGAAAATAGGAAAAACAGTCAAACCATAGTTAAATGTTGAGAGAAAAAGATTATAGGTAAAGCTTAAACAGACTCGAGTTCTAACCGTTGCACATCCAACGTAATGAACAGAAGCATGATCAGACCTATAATGAATGATAAATCTTTTTTCTTACCTTCTTTCTTCAAAGGGTTGTGAAAATAGCGGGAAATAGGTTAATCCAACTAGTTCCTGAATCAGGGAAGAATGAGGGATCTAATTAGATCATTAAGGGAAAAAAGAATATTTTCCTATAAAATGGAATGTGCACGGTTGGCTGCATGGTTTAGATAACCATGAGCATATCGTACATGGTTACAAAGGATGATTGAAAACATATATGGTTAGTCTTCATGGCTATGAGTAAACCATTCTAAATGGTTCTATCCCATATTTTCTATCTACATAGTTAGAAAAAACCATTAGGCAATCATGCGCTTACCTTTCCACATGTCATGATTTCACAAAAGATGGTTTTGAGATCCAAACATGCCCCAGAATTCCATGATACATCTTCTTACTAATTAGGAATTAATATTAGTCCCAAAGTAATGATTTACACCCAAATTTAAAGGATTAATATCTATGTGAGAAACCTGGTTCTTACAGTCTTCCCCCCAAAAGAACTTGTCCCTGAGATCACCATTAAAGGGTGGAGAAAAATTATTTTAGAACAACACTGGACATTTAGTACATACATCATATTATCTCTCCCAATAATCTGAGATATATATAGTTTCTAATTTTATTTTTAAACAATATTTTATCTTATGATTATATCACTAGTCATAGATATGCACACTATTATTGAATTCTTCAATGTGGATCTTATTATGGTTTGTATCCTCCTGATCTTGATATTCAGTTTCTATATCATGTTAGGATCCCTCTACATGGGTAATTCATATTTCTTTTACTGATATCAAATATTCCATTGGAATCATGCCTTTTTCAGAAGCATAAGGATTTCCATTACTCCCCAATAATTTTTATAAGAATTAATTATATTATTCCATTAAATTTCCCTTCCTGATGTGCCATTTATCCTTGAATCATTTATGTTTATCACCATTCCTATTAATTAATCAACTTGATACAATATATAGAGGGTCATCCTAATAATTTCTTAATGACCTATAAAAATGTGTCTTTACTAAATAAAGTGATTCACAAATTTGAATGTAATTGGATAGGGGAATCTATGATGATTCTATTAGTCAATAGAATATATATTTACTTTGTAGAGGGGGTTGTTTGAAATTACCAATCCCAACAGGTTTGGGTTTCCATGATTAATCAAGAAAAATTCATTGAATTATTTAGGGATTTGATTTCCCTATAGGATGATAATGCGAAAACAATAAAGATAATTAATTCTTCACAGTGGTTTGGAGATACTAATGTATTTATATGGTGAATAATATTGTAGTTATATTTTAATTTTAACATAATTTATCTAATAATTATCCTGATATATGGATATAATTGGATATAAAATACTAACTTTTGATGGTAACTCTATATTTTTAGGGGTTTCCATCTTTAGACACAAAGCATGATCCACCTTACTCAAATCCTATCATAATAATTTTTCAATTTTTAGTACATGTTCGGTACAGTCATATTGGGATTTAGATGCAGTGGTATACAACTATAGTGACTACTAATATTTTATATACCATCATCCATAGACTCATCCTGAATCATTGATATTTTTATACATCCTTCAAAGAGTAATCTATTAAATCCAAAGTGGAGTGAAATGTGATGTTCTCTATTCACCAAATCCTTTGATAATGAAATCAATAAGGGAATAAATTACTAACATTCATTGAGATTTTAACTCATTTTTTAGGAATGGTGGAGTTTTAGTGTTGTCTTCCTATCATTGGGATTCATGTAACTAAAAGGGTACCAAATTCAAACTGGTGGAAGAGTTCTCCAATTGAATTAACAATGTTGGTGTACTCATTGTATGACAACATTCTCACCTTCTAATTACAATAATTCATATATTTTTTTAGGAAATTTTTATTTATGAATTCATCTATTATAAATTTATAATTTCATAAATTTCAGTGGATATGGTACATAACATAATTGGTATATTCTATCAAATAGGTATTTCCACAAGACCATATCATTATCCTCATATTCATAATTTGATTCCCCTAACAAGTCTAATAAAAGTGTTAATCTCCCATCTTCCTGATAAAGAGGTTTCGGAATGTTTAATATATCCTCCACTACATTAGGGGATAAATATTTTAATTTTGTCAAATAAAACATGCATTGTCTTAGAATAGACTTTGGTTAATATATAGAATCAATATATAATGATTAGGTTCCAAATGTGACTTGCCTCAAGATTTTGTGAATCTACCAATATATGGGATCCTTGGGTATCATCAACTTGGAACAATCCCTATTTTCGGATTGATATTACACTATTTATAATACATTCACAGAATATTTCATGGGGAGGACATCCATGTGGAATAGTTCCTATTGAATTATTTAAGGGAGGACCTTATTTCTAGGTGATCTTCTAGTTATGTGGGGTATTTGTATATCACTCACTATATGAATAGTTCTAATGATATAAATTTATTCAGTCATAGGAATGAGCATCATGGATGTTATTATTGAGTGGAACTATAGAAATGAATATTTTAATTTAGAATAGTGGACCATCAAGACTACAAATGATTCCATTTCATTATGAAAAGTAATTACGGTCTAGGTCAAATAATATAAACATTTATAGCCCCTTTGATATATAAACATAGATTGTGATATGAATCTTTTATTTTCCCTAATTAATTTATTACCCTCAGTGGGATATCCATATAGATATCCTTTTTCATGAAAATGGGGATTGTAATTACACGTAATGTTCTTAATAGTGATGATCATTCTTAGGTGATTCCATGTTGTGTTTTTGGAATTCCAATTAGGACCATGAAATAGTAACGGGTCCTAATATAGCACCTGGTTGGTTATTAGAATATGACTATGAGTTTCTTCATAGTGGGATGAAGTATTACCATTCCTTTTGGATGTCCTTGAGATTTGTAGCCATCATCTTATGAATTTGGAGGAAAAAGGGTATGGTCCTACTTCCGAGCCATTGAAAAAATTAATTTGTGGTTAATGTAATATAAAGACTCATAATTTCTGGGGAAATGATTTTCATAAATACATGGGAATTTTATGAGTCTGTGAAAATTGACGGCGCATGAATCTGAGGCCCAGTGTGCCTGGAATAAATTTCTGATGTTTTGTTCAGTTTTATTTAGTAAACGTATGAGCTGATTTTTAAAACTTTTGAACCGGTGCTTGGATTTGAAAACTGTGGGCACCGTTGAACTTGTAGCACCAATATTCGCTTAAGAAGACTTTCACCTCGATGGAAGTGGGTTGAAGATTAATGGATAGTTTTTGGGTTTTTAATGAATGAAATAAATAAAAATAATGTTCTGTATTCATTTTTATTTGGGTTGGTTGAAGCCTCCTTGTTGAAGTTGGAGGTGGGGACAACCGCACCTTAACATACCATGAGTGGTTATGGTGGTGGGGCCCACCCAAACCTAACATCCTCTTCATGTTTAATATGGTGGGGATCACCCGGATTTTTAACCCCTTGTAACCCCAATTAATTGGGAGAATCCTCTCAACTACCTATTATTGTGGTGGAAGCCTCTTCAACACCCTAATAATGTGCGAGTAGCATCTCCAACTCCTCGATGAAAAATTATGTCAACTCTCAAAATTTAATTGTGTCATTTCCTCTTCATTAATTAAGTGCAACCAACTTAATTAATTAACCCATTTGAAAATTTGTTCTAATAATTAACTATTAGATTAAACATAATCTATTATTTGTCTTGGAATTTGTCCTTTGGGTGGAACATAGGAGAAGAGAGAAAAGCTCTCTCCATCGAAGAACGAAGAACGCATTCTTCCAATGAAGAACACCGACAATGATCTACTTGGACCTTTATCCTCGGATCCTACTGACGTGGGATGTTTTCCGCCAAACTTCACTCCGCATCATCATCAACGAGCCGACACCGCTCGGAATTGGAAGTGTGCGGCGAACACGACGAATGACGATCTCCTTCGTCTTCTTCCCACGACATCATCATCAACCAGCGATCAAAGTTAGGGGGTTTATGTGTGTAATACTAGTTTCAATATTTTGTTTTTCTTTGGTAGGAAAGGAATCATTGTGGTGGTAATAAAAATTGAAGTTCATATTTCTTCTTACTTGATGAGCCAAATGTTACCACCCTAAACACAGAGTGTGCGGTCCAAACCAACATGGCCCTACCCCTCCGCCATTCTTGTTTATGATGATCTTCGGCATGGCGAAGAAGCAACGAGGCGACGAAGGAAGCGAAGAAAAAGGTCTTGATACCTGCGACCTCCTTCATCGGCACCACCACAGCGGCGTCCCACACTGCAACCGGTCGAACCGGCCACGACCGAGCCCCCACCGTTAGTGCAGCTCGCCGAGAAGAGTCGCTGCCCTGAGCAGGCCCGCGCCCCACCGACCCTCCTGCTGGCCTGGCCGCGCCCTGCCCGCCGGCCCGCCTTCCGGTATGCCCGGCTACTTATGCGGATAGTCCGCGAGGACTGGCTCGAGGAGGTGGCTGAGATTTCTCTATAACATCTATAGCTTTGGTAGGATGACATGTATGTAGCTGTGTATTCATCGAGGAATACTGATCTTTCCGGGTACTTGCTGAATACGATATGATCAGTTCCTTAGGGATCGATCTTTCCAGTGAGGTGTGTTTAAAGAACATCCGAGATAGTTCTATTCCTCTATAAATTCTTACTTATTATAGGGTGCTAGACAGAACCTTTCTGGTTGAATGTTTTTTGGATTAGCGGATACAGCCAGTGAATGTTAGCACTGGGAAAGTAAGAAACTAGCGCCAATATCAGAGACATGGGAATGTAAAATGTTTTAGGAAGAGTATGTGTTAGGGATAGATGAACATTCAGGGTATAAGACATGGAAGCTGAGTTAGGAGAGTCTCATGTGGTGGTTTACTTTTCGACTTATTACAACCACCCCCTTTTTGTGGACCCCGCTAGGCTTAGGTAACTAGTGGACATGGGAAGAGAGTTGTTTCATGCAGTCAATGAATGCAATCCAAGGTCTCTACGAATGATTCTAGGTACGGTCTATGTCTACGAGTAGCTTCTGTATCAATAGACATAGGTACCAATCATTCCTTCCTTCCACGAATCTTTTCCAGGACCTAGAGTTTCCAGTTAAACCATTGGCTTGACCCTCACGTCTGGATATACCTTTGGGAGGAGACTCGATAATCACACTTATGGCGATGGTTTGATGTGACCCTTGAGGTTATTTATTTGGTTGGAACCTCTTGGGGGCGGCATCGATGCCTTACGACGTTAGTTTGGGTTTTCACTTGACTAACATAGTTTACACTCAAATTAATTGTATGAGCCCTAAAGAGGCTTTGGTTTATCTACAACTTTGAGATGGGGATTTCCTTGGTCAGAAAAAAAGGAAACCCATGTAGCATTGGATAAAATCATGCATAGGAGGGTGTAACCAATCACCAGTGAGTCAACCAACCTCACCCTCTTGGTAGAAGAAGTTGACTTTGAGATAGTCTATACTCCAAGGAAGGGGAACATGGTAGCAGACACACCCAGTAAGAGGTCTGGCCTGCATCTGCTGAGTGAGGCGACAAAGCAGCTGGTTGGTTTACAGATATCCTTTATGGATAGAGATGGAGAAGCCTTCCTTCAGTCTCTTATATTCACTCCCCCACTTAATCATTGAGTCAGGGAGGCACAACATGGGGATGCTGACTGCTAGACACGACATGCTCAGATATCCACAGGGCAGGCACCTGATAGATTTTCTGACGGTTGAGAGCATGTCATCCTACTCAAAGGATGTACAATGGTACCTGTGTCACTTTAGGAGGATGTGTTGAGGGAGTTCCACACATCCCCTCTAGCGGTACATACTGGAGTGGAGATGATGTACCAGGACCTCCGATGACAGTACTAGTGTCTAAGAATGAAGGAAGAAGTTGTAGAGTTTGTCTCTCGATGCCTCACACTTTAGAAAGTGAAGGTAGAACTTCAGGTACCAGTGGGCTTGGTTCATAATTTAGAAGTCCCAGAATGGAAGTGGGATGGGATATCATAGGATTTTGTGATAGGAATTTCACGTACATCCATGGTTCATGACTCAATTTGGGTGATTTTTGACAGACACACCAAGTCGGCCAACTTCCTACCAATCAAAGAACATGGTTCAATAGAGATCTTGGGATGCCTATATGTGTAAAATATTATTCAGTTATATGGAGTACCTTCGATGATTGTCTCCAAACGTGATGCACGTTTTACTTCCCGGTTATGGAATGAGTTGCAAGATACTTTCGGGATGCAACTTCGATTGAGCACCGCCTTCCATCCTTAGACAGATGGTTAGACTGAGTGGACCATTCGGACCCGCGAGGAAATTCTACGTGCTTGTGTCCTCGACTTCAGTCGCAGCTGGGAGGATCACTTACCTTTGGTGGAGTTTTCATACAACAGAAGCTATCAATCCACCATTAGGATGGCACCTTTAGAGGAATTATACAGGCGACCTTTTCAATCACCCTTGTGCTGGACTGACCCTGGAGAGTCAACACTATTGGGACTAGAGCCGGTACAGGCTACCATAGAGAAGGTGCAGATCATCTATGAGTGGATAAAGACTACATAGAGAAGGAAGAAGTCATATGCTGACATAACATGGAGACCTATGGTGTTCGAGGATGGTGACCACGTCTTTCTACGGATCTCACCTCGATGAGGATTACAAAGATTTGGAAAAGGCGAAAAATTATCTTCAAGATTCATCGGATCTTTGAATGTCCTTAGTGGAGTCTGTGAGGTATCTTACCGCATATCTCTTCCACCTCAGTTGCACTGGGTGCACGATGTATTCCACGTATCTTAGCTGAGGAGATACGTGCATGACCCTTGTCATATCATTGACCATGGAGAGCTGGATGTTGATTATGGGGAAACATTTATGGAGGTTACGGTTGAGATTGAGGATCGATTGGAGAAATTCTTTCATGGATAGTCTATACCTCTAGTGTGCGTTCACTAGAAGCACGAGAACCTCTAGGAAAGCACATGGGAGCGGGAGGCTCAGATGAATGCTCGGTACCCCAACTTGTTTCCTTAGTTTGAGTTGTAGCTTATGTGGATGTAAATCCCTGAGGTGGAGAGAATATAAAGACCCATAATTTCCACGGAAATGTTTTTTTTCATAAATACATGGTAATTTTACGAGTCTATGAAAATTGACGACGCGTGGTTTTGAGGCGCGGCGTGCCAGGAATAAATTTCTAATGTTCTGTTTGGGTACGTTCAGTAAACGTACGAGTGGGTTTTTAAAACTTTTGAACATGTGCTTGGATTTGAAAACTTATTGCTCTGTTGAACTTGCAGCACCGTTGAACTTGCAGCGCAGATATTCGCATAAGAAAAACTTCAATTCGACGATAGTGGGTTGAGATTAAAAGATGGTTTTTGGATTTTTAATGAATGAATTAAATAAAAAATGGTTGTGGCTTTATTTTTATTTGGGTTGGTTGAATCCTCCTTTTGGAAGTTGGAGGTGGGGACCACTGCACCTTGACCCCCCATAAGAGGTTATGGTGGTGGGGCACACCTGAACCTAACCCCCTCTTCAAGATTAATATGGTAGGGACCACCCAGGATTTGAACCCCTTGAAACCCACCATTAATTGGGAGAATCCTCTCAACTCCCTATTAATGTGGGGGAAGGCTCTTCAACTCCCTAATAATGTGGGGGACGACTCTTCGACTCCTCCATGAAAAATTATGCCAACTCTCACAATTTAATTGTGCCATTTCATTTTCATTAATTAAGTAGAGCCAACTTAATTAATAATCCCATTTTAATTTTTGAGCCAATGATTATATAGTTGATTTAACTTAATATATTATTTGGCTTCTCATTTTTCCTTTGGGTGGAACATGGGAGAAGAGAGAAAAGATATCACCATCAAAGAATGAAGAACGCATTCTTACAATAAAGAACGCCGACAATGATCTCCTTCGACGTTTATCCTCGGATCCTACCGAGGTGGGATGTCTTCAACAGACCTTCCATCTGCATCATCGTCAACAAGCCAACAAAGCATGGAATTAGAAGTGTGTAGAGGACGTGATGAATGAAGATTTCTTTCGTGTTCATCACACGACTTCATCGTCTAACAATGATCAGTGTTAGGGAGTTTATTTTTGTAATATTACTTTCCTTATTTTTTCTTATTCAGTTGGAAAGGAATCTACACGAAGGTTATAAAAATTGAAGTTCATCTTTTTTCAAACTTGATGAGCCAAATGTTACCACCCTAAACACGGAGGGTGCGGCCCAAACCAACATGGATGGACCCCTCCACCGTCCTTGTTTATGATGATCTTTGGCATAGAGAAGATGCAACGAGGTGAAAAAGGTGGCAAAGACAAAGGTTGTTCTACCCGCGACATTCATGATCCATGCCTTCCTCGCGGCGTCACGCACCACCACCGATCGAATCGGCCCCGGCCGAGCCACCATCAACTACACCTTTCGTCGAGCCGATCCACTAACCCGAGTCGGCCCGCGCCCCGGTGACCCACCTGCCGGCCTGGCCGTGCCTTGCCTGGCCATCCGCCAGCCCGCCTGCTGGTCTACCTGGCCGCCTTCCGGCCCAATTGCGCCATGCTCTACCGCCCACCGACCCTCTTGCTGGCCTTCCCAGCCGCCCGCCCGCCCACCTACTGGCCTGGACGCGCCCCTTCGGCCTCCCCAGCTACCTCTCGGCCTGACCAGCTGCCTCCCGTGTGCACGGAAAAACCGCGCCAGCCTGTGCGCCCTGAGCGCCCCACCCTCCTAGTCGAGCTGGCCTTTCGCTCCCCTCACGGCACCTCCAAGCCGAATATCCCTTACACCAACGCGTGGCCAGTCCGTGCCCTCGTGACCGGTCCATGACCTCGTGCTACTCGCAGCCTTAACAGCCGACTGGGCCTGGCTCAACGGGCTGGGCCGAACCCAATAGGACATCCCAGACTTAGTCAGGTCAGGTCGGTCTGACTGGGTCAGACCATAACTAGGCCCGTTGTGACCTCCCTTTACTCTCTTTTGGCCTTATCTTTGGGACCAGACGTCCCTTTGACGAACTATCAGCGGTGCTGGTAATACTGGACCATGACGCTCCCTTTGAGTATACCCCACTTGAGTTCGTGGTATAGTTGAGTTATGGTCAGGTTGGATTGTGCAAAAATCCAACTGGGGCCCCGGGACTAAAAGGCTAATAACTCACATATCGGGCGTCCGATTGACGTGTCGACTATTGTTTTGAGACCCCTATGACATGGTGGACCTTTGGGATATTTTTTCATAGGACTTCATGGAAGTTGATTTATCAACAGTTGGCCTGATGAGTGGACCCTCTCAGAACTAAGTGTGCTTGTGTGAAAACCCTGTGGTTGGATGCTCTCAGACTACTGTTCCTGGATCCTGTGTGGGTTCCGCAGTTTTGACTAGTGTTCCTAGATCCTGTGTGGGATCGACAGTTCTGAATACTGTTCCAAGATCCTGTGTGCATTTTCCAATTCTGACTACTGTTCCTCGATCCTGTGTGGGTTCGAAAGCTCTCACTAATATTCCTGGATCCTATGTGGGTTCGACGGCTCTGACTACAATTCCTAGATCCTGTGTGGGTTCGACAACTCTGATTTCTGTACCAATATCCTACGTGTGTTCGACAGAATAGATGATTTAGTGGCCACATCTAATCATATCTAACTCAATAAAAAAGTTGTATACTTGTGTGAGATGAGTCAGAAACGTTTGTGTTTACCTCATGATTGAGTTGGATTACTTGATAACTTATGTATATGTATGGGAATATACCTAAGTGGGGTTAAATGTTGATTTCAGACCTTTTGGTTTTTCCTTGTTAGATTTTGTGAGACCTTGAGGGTCTCAGGGTCCCTACTGAGTATCCTTATACTCATCCCTGCACGGGATATGCCCACACCTCATTGTGTTGGATGCCGACAACGGGCAGCGCTGACCGAGGCTTAGTGTACCCGGACTGGATGGTACCCAGAGGTAGACCACAAGGCGTGACAATACATGGAGGAGACTGGTGGATGTGGAGTGCTGTAGAGGCTATCTGTGTGTACCCTTCAGGTAGGATTTCATGATGGATGATCCATAAGCTGCTTTTCCTTTTTCCAGTACCTGTACTTTCAATTTCTTGTAATTTACATTTGGGATTGTATTTTCGACCACTTTTACTTTTCCGCACTCTTTTGTTATGAAGATTTACTTAGGGTTTTGCATCTAGATTGTACTCTGTTGTGTACGTTTTTAGTTTATAAAGGAAATGGCTTCCCGGTTTTAGGGATTTACGTCTTTGCTTCTAGTCACCATCCCCTGACCTATGGAAGGCGGACTTCGGGTGGTCACGGCACAGGGCCCCAGGGTATAGGTCGTGACATGTAATGTTGGTAGAGTATGACATATTCCAAAATATGTTGCTAGAATGTGATAGAAATATACAGTTTGAACATGAATATGAGGATGTTTTTTATCATCATACATCATTGTAATATGCTGAATATCCTCCTAAATGAATGTAAAATATGATTCCACTCCTAAGAATCTCTCAGAATATAACAATTTCATGTTTTATCATTTTTAGGGGAATAATATGATTCTATCCACTATTTTACAACAAAATATAATAGTATAATATTTTGATGTTTCTCTATTAGTAAATTCAAAAAAAAATTGAAAGGTTCTGGCTTGAATATGACACTACCCATATATTAACCATTATGATATATTGATAGGATTTCTTGGTGGGAATGAGAGTATGGGTCAATTCTCTATTAATATTAGGAATCTATTTCTACTCTAATCCACAATTATTTACAATCCTATATTGATGGGAATTTTATGAGTGTAAAATATGAAATTTCCCTTGAATAGATGATAAAATATGTCATCATGTTGTTGTAGATGTAGTGTATGTAGGTTGGTAGGAATAGTAAGCTCAAGAATAGATATATATTTTCTCTAAATGTGGTATGATAGTGTGATGGAATATATCATCAGTGGGTTTGAGGATATAATATTATTCCTTATCTATTTTTGGATTTCTGTCCACATTGAGATCTCATGGTTTGTCAGTTTTTTGTGAAACAAATCCAAAACCTCTTATGTGAAGCCCATAGTAGGATTCTAAGTAGTCAAGACTAAATAACCCAAATTAGATGATGGTGAACATGAGAAAATATAATATACTTAGGGACTAAGGTGAAGATGATATCAAACTATGATAAATCTTTATTTATATGGGATACATTCATTATCATACTCTTAGGATAGGTTTTAGAAGGGGTTCACAGTGGTCAATAGTTCCATTGCCTTTATAATATTCTTCCACTATCAAGGAGTTCGCATGTGTGGCTTAATTTATTATAGGATATCTTTAGAATACTCTAATGCGGTGATAATTACATTTGTATTGTAATCCCTCATGCTCACAATTTAAAATAGTGTTTTGAGACTCTACAAGGGTGATAGAAACATCTTTTTCATATTAGACACTATATATTTAATACATAGGTTTTTTTATTATCTCTCAGATGGTTGCATTATTTTTAATGAAGGTATATCTTATCTATGGAGCCTTAAAAAGGAACTAACTAACAAAAACACATTTCATGCAACATCACTAGTAATAATTAATTGTTAAAAAATATCTCCCACAATTAAAAGATTAATGTTGACTGTATCATAACGTTCAAATGGAAACACTGATGACTTAGTTATCTATTATGGTTTGATATGAACATAAATGATGTATTACTTTTCAGAGGAATTCATTAATTTATGTTTTCTACTAGTCATAATTCCTAATGGTCATTGGTCAAGACAGTTAGATGTAGGTCTAAGATCACCCTTTTGAGGTAGGTTATTTCCTACTTTAGGGATATTTTATTTTTTAAAAAAGATTCACGAATACTTACCAAATACCAATGTGGGACTAGTTACCCCTCTACCATTTATTTGATCAATGAAAATATTTTTATATGAACCACCATATAAATTATAGATTCTTCATAATTATCTTATTAAATATTGTTTCTTTATACAGGTTGTTATTATATAAAGACTCATAATTCGGAATTATAGTGTTTATTTACATCTGAGGAGGTGAGTATTATTATGGTCTATGGTTCATTCCAATGTAGTAAGATTCATATATATCCCAATTAAGAGAATCAAATCATATGAAAGTTGGTTCCGCTTACAATGAAACATCATAAATTTCAATGTCAAACAAGAATGACTAATTTCATGTAGTTTTAAAATATATAGATAGAAGAAATAGGTAGAAGTATTCCATGAAAAATGTTAGATTTTGAATTACACATCACCAACCCATTCATATAGTTCTTCTATGTAATATTATCCAATGAGAATAGGTGTAGTTCAGGGGGAAAATGGAATCCTGAGATATGTGGTTGGACATTCTAGTATATATATAACCCAATGAATATGACATTGTTAATATGGTAAAAATAATAATGTTATGTTTTTTATCTATAGGTAATATATCGCTCGGATTTGGGGACAATATCATCAATAGTATATCCCAGGGAAAAGATGAATTTTTTGAATATTGTCTTTCAACTTCATGTAGGCATATTATGTAGCATTTTATGAAGTAAAGAATGAAAATTTAGTTTGATTAAAAATTTATAGGGTTATATGAAAGGTAAATTCCTTGTATATTATCATTCTATGGAATGTATATTGTCATTTATTTTTTCATTGCGCAACTAGGACGATGTTCATAGAGTTTTAGAAGATGATATAGTGTTTTATATGTCATGAATGGATATATAATTGAGATTAGAGTGTCAGTAATATATGCTGGGATGAAAAGGGATGCCACACCTCGTAGTTGAGTTATGTGAAGGTTTGTTTTTTGGTTTAAAAATGGTGGAGTCCCATTATCTATTATTCCAACATTTTATTAAGATATGATATGTGAATGAGGATTTCTACTAATCAATGGAGTAGAAGTTACATTATATATCTAACACTATCTTTTAATGTATCCCTCATTGAGTGGACTTAGGATTCCACAATGTTCGATGTCCAATTAGATTTGTGGTCATGTCAGCTGGGTTAGGTTCCATGTCCTAGAGATTCCCCCACTAATTTCATTATGACAGGGACCCAAATTATCATGGTAATTAATTTTTCAAAATTCATTGAAGAAGCAAAAATTTATGAATAGAAAGTAGGGCCTAATCATTATTAGAGGGATGTAAAAACATTAGGGTGCATGTGGTTGTGAATTCTTGGATCGCATATACAATGTTGTTTTGGAGGAGGATTTGAGTTATTATTCCCATGGTTTTTAAATTAGATTAGTAAATCCATGAATTAAATTATAATTATATTTCCATGATTATGATGATCTATGAAGCTAATGAATGTGAAGTCTGTCCATTCTCTTACTGATTTTGTTCTTCCTAGTAATGGTGTTATATATAGGACATCATTAATGATCCTCATTTCACATAGGGGATATTTATAATCCTAAATAGGGATCCTCCACAAAATTATAGTTTGTATACAATCCAATGTGAGACTAGCCTCATTGAATTAAATTACAACTAAGTGTCATAGATTTTCCTCTTGAGGTAGCCTCACATTCTCTTCTTTACATGGTCATCTTTTGGTCTTGATCCCATGTGGCCACCTCATGGTCTCGATATGTTTTCTTCATCATGATTATTTATTTATTTGTTACATGTGGCTTCAAGTTATATGTTTCCATATTTGAAAAATGTTGGGTATAATATTATTCTTCCTTTTACACTCTTTTCAAAATATTTTCTATACTATTTGGTGAAGGAAAATGGGATTTTATATGTTCCCATGGGTAAAAGGAATACTAAAATTAGTGGACATGTAAAGATTTCATGTGGCCATAGAGAGTAATGATGGAATTGGATGTTTATGGCGGAAATTATTGTGTAATTGAAATAACCACAAGGTTGATGCATGGTTGGGTACATAACGATTTAGGGTGGCATACTGAGTTATCAAAATTTATACAGTAACAAAATGTGGTCAGCCACTTTGTGAGGTTTCATGCTTCATGTGGTGTACCCATTAGTTTTATTTTCACCTTATAATTAATTCAAAGTCTGATACACCAAGGAAATATGATCTAAGGACTCACTATTTGTAACCCCTTGTGGTTTACTTTGTGATGATAGTAACTTCACAAGTAGACCTTATAGTTTTTCTCCTCTATGTGTATAGATAAATTAATAGGTTACATCTGTTGGAACCACTTTGTGTGTAGGTTTGTATTTGTTGCCAATAGTTGTCAATGGAATATCAAAATGAAAGAGATCATGAAGTACTCCGATGAAGTAGAGGAGTAGTGATTCAGACGATTTTTGTGCTGATCGTAAGTTCAAAGAACATGTGTCAAAGGTGATACATTGTTTACAACAATGAAGAATGTGAGGAGTAATCCATCCAAGGATGATTAAAGCAGGATGGTGTTTTTGGATGAAGACCATGCAATTACTCATGATTGCGTGAGAACCATGCTAGAGACTTCTTGACGGATTGAATCACATGGTTTGCATGAAGTTGATCATGACAGTTGATGATGGAGGCAATGCGCCAATGAGTTGACTTATTAAATGGCCATGCACATCACATTGTCATAGAAGATGATGGTACTAAAGTTGTTCCTTCAAAGAATACATATCACAATAGTGGAGTTTGTGATAAAAGCAAAAGAGTTGCTGAAGGATACAGATCACCAAGAAGAAGTGATGTTGAGGTGATCATGCTTGTCGACAAAGCAAACAAACGACATACAAATTTGTTGACAAAAGAGATTCCATGGTGACATGTCGAGTTCAAGAGTTGTGGTCAACGATCTATGTTTGATTCAAGAACATCGACAGAGGAATGGATGATCTAGAGGCGGTACAAAAAGAGCAGATACAAGGTGACGCCGTTTTCCAGTGTTTGCCAAATTTCAGGGCCTCAAAATCAACAAATGAAGAAGAGTGATTTTGGAAAAGGGACTTGCGCGCCATACTCTTGGAGGATAGGAAACTTGCGCGCCATATGTTTTTGAAGATCAGAGCATCAAAATATGGCAAAGGGATAAGGGTCACGCATGTTTTGGTGAAGTCGCGCAGGTGAATTATGTGCTGGGAAGAGACTTGCGCGCTGATGCCTTGAATGCATTATAACTTGCGCGCCTATAGTTTTTCGAGATCAGAAGATCCAAATTTGGCAAAGGCAAGATGTTTGCGTAGGTTTGGATGTTGATCGCGCAAGCGCCTAGCAGGGGCCGAGACTTGCGCGCCGATGGATGACTTGCGCGCCGCCGCGCAGGGGGTCCAGTTTGCCTATAAATACTGGACCACCCCTCCTCATTTCAGACGGAGCTCAAGACTTTGAGATTGTTCGAGCTCTCGTCGCGCAGGTGGTTGAGCCGCGCAAGTAGGGGTTGCGCGCCGAGTGAGGGTTGCGCGCCCTAGAATAATTGGGGGAGAAAGGACGTGTGTCGCGAAAGTATTATGTTCCAGAAGGCAGTGTCACGCAGGTGCTTCAGTGACACTTGCACGCCAGTTTAGATTTGCGCGCCTGAGACTTGCGCGCCGCCGGGAGACTTGCGCGCCGGGTTTGAAAAGGAGACCCATACACTGTTGAAGCACACTCGCCTTTCTGGAGCTGCACAAGAGCTAATGATTGCCTGATACTTTCGGTGCAAAGCGAGATTGAAGAAGAAATCTAAATGATACATGCATGATCTCATGCATACATGGAGAACTGATTCTGACAACGTCGAGTAAGCTGAGATTCAATAAGTAAGCAATCAAATCAGTGATTGTGATTCAGGCAAACGAAGACAAGGGGATCTAGTGCATTCAGTCATTTCACTAAAGAAGAAAGATTGAACTATAAAGAGCATCAACTCTGAACCCTGATGCAAGCAAAGTCTCATGTGGATCAGGAGACAATGAACATCAATGCACATTTATTGAAGAGACCTTCACGTCTATAAACTGAGTGGGACTTCACCAATGGCAGTGAGCCAGGGGGAGTCAACGAGAGTGACCTGAGGGAAGCAGTGAGCTATCCCTGATCAATTGTAAAGGCAGTGAGCCTGGGACAGAGTGACTGTACCCGAACCTTTGTAATCTACAGCTAGTGAAGCATAGTGGATTTAGGTACGACCAAAAACCTATCGGCGTATGCTCCTTGGACGTAGCCCTTAGTGGTGAACCAAGTAAAAAATAGTTCTCTCATCTCTTTGAATGTGAATGTTTAATTGCTAATCATATCCATCATACAGGTTTAAGTAGTTCCTACCAACGTGGGAACAAGATCCACAACTAAAAGAAGAAAAAAGTTTCCACCCTGATTCACCCCTCCCCTCTCAGGGTGTCCTGGGGTCCTACAACATCATTTCTATGTAAATATATGGGGTTGTAATGTGAAAAATTAAACATATCCATTTTCAATGACATCGCAATCAATCCTCACATAGAATGAGAATAACATTTTACTGGAATTTTAATTTTAGTTCCATTTTCAATAAAATTAATGATTTAAAATTAAACTACCCTCTTATTTATTGGGTTTTTCTACAAATGATATTTTATGAACAATAAATGATCTCATAAGACATAAAAATATGGGTTTTATGGACAATATATACATTTCATGATCAATATCTAAAATACAATGCCTACTCTGAGTGGGATTTTCTAACTAAAACATTACTATACTAGGATATTATTTCTTGGAATCCCATTCACATAGGGTATGATGAATCATAATTCTCATATTGATAAAATTTTAATATTAAAAACTTATGAATTTATATTTAAACACAATCTATGCTTGTGTAATTCATTGAGGACTATGTAATGGGTAATGTGACATTGTATGTTTCATGATTTTATTAGTTCCAATAGTCTACTATGTAAAATATATAAGAAAATGTGGGGACTGAATGGAAATAATTAAATAATATTTATGTTTTTTTGGATTACGTAGTGAAAACGTAATTTTCCTAAAAATACAAGGAATTTCAAAATTGGATTATATTGTTACTATATTGTTTAATCAAAAAATTATCTGATAACCATGGGTGAAATAGGTGGGTCATTATATTTGTATTACATTATTTTTTGCTTAATTTTGGAATTATGTTAACAATATGTAACATATAATAAAATAATAGATCCCATAGTTTAATGGTATGAAATTAGTTTACATAATTTAATAAGTTATTTATACATTCATTATTTATGTATGATTTGTTTTATAATAGTTTATTTTTACAAGAATGGTAAGATATTAAAATAATTAACTAAAATTGTGAAATGTGGATATAGAATATAATGATTTCATGTAAATGTTTTAATTTATTATAGTTTTAATTATTCCCTTATATCATATAAAATTTTAAGAAATATTTTACAATAAGATTAGTTAATGTAAAAATTAAACATTGAGAAAATTCTATTTGGTACTAGGTATGTACATTTATTTCCTAAGGAATTACACTGACCAACCTATATCATTAGGTAGATTTCAAAATTTATCATATACCCATATTCTCACATATACCAAAGTGTACTAATATATTCCCTATATATAATTGGAGGAGTTAAATCTGTTTTTTTGTAAGTGATTTTTTTAAAAGGATATATACCAAAAAAATACATCACTTTATGGTGAGACAATGTTCTTGAATATGGATGGCTCGTTGTGGTTTTGCGTCAATTAAGTACAAGCTAAAAATGATCATTAAAATGATCGAATATACACTACCAAGTATTAGTGATTTTTTAAATCCAATTCATATATCTCATGTCTTCTGAAAATTAGTTGATTGTTTATGATATCGTTGTGTGATGGGGAAGAGAGATTATATTAAATAGAAATATTTTTATATGAGTCATAAACATTATTAATTCATTTTTATTCCTTATTAACATCCAAATTACCCTTGAATATTCATAGATTTAATGATTTTGTAATTTAGAGACTGTATTTCAAAATTCATTTTGCTATTCATTAGATATATTCTCATTAACTCAAAGAATAATTAATAAAATTAAAAGAGTTCATGGTTATGATGTAAGAGAATAATTTTCCTACTATTTTTAGAATGTTTGTATATTAGATGTTCCAAGTCATGTTAATTGGTTATACAGTGATTATTAATGGAATTTATATTTATCCTTCTATGAACAAGGAAATTTAAGAATGGATTAGAACCACAAACATCATAAATATCTCTAGTTTTGTTGGATTTTCTATGTACTATGAATGTATTTTGATAATCATATCATGGATTCAAGCTGAATAATAATGTTAACATAGAAAGGGGACATTTATGTATATAAATAAAATGTGAGGATGGAATTGAGGAGCTCATGAATGGTTTAATCACTACATCTATTTTAAATCCACCCTAATGTGGAATATTGTTTTTGATATAAAATGATCATTTTATAAATTTATATTTTTTTATTATTTATGATAAATAATAAAAATTTGGATCACGAATCAATAAAATGGATGACCCATGAGTTCAACTACACAACATATGATTTGAAGTTAGTATGTGCGATATTTTCATTTCAAATTGTGAGGCTTTTCCACTAGTGATAGAGGTGTGACATTTATAATAACTATAATTCTTTAATGTATATATTAAAATCAAATGGGATAAACATGAATAAGGAAATAGTGTAGTATTCTATTTAATACTATTATTTCCCAATTCACTGTCATATTTGAAAAATGAATAGTGAATAAGATGTTCATAGACGGATTGAACTTTTTTCTCAATACATTATGAGAATGGATATGTAAAAAATTGATTAGGATATATAAAAATCCTTGAAGACATACATATTTTCCGAATTATCTTCCCATAAATCTATCAAATTGGACACAAATGAAAAAAAAATCACTTATTTGGATATTCAGTAAATTTTTAAATTAATAAAACATGGGAAACATCATGAATTCAAAATAAATAAAAAGTTACTATGTCATCATGGAACTGGATTCTATTTTCTATCATCACATGATATAATTTTTGAGTTACTTGATGATTTAAATATCTCAAATTTTTCCATGATCATAGACGGACATATATGTCTTATGATCTTAATGAGAACATAATGAGTGACAATATAAAGTATAAAATTATCGAGTTCAAATAAATTTTTATGGAATGATATAATGCAATTTTGAGCCTCGTATGTATATTGAAAAAATGTAACAAATACCCACAACATCATTTAAATTTAATAACCTAACCATATATTCATCCTTGGTTCATTAAAATAAATTTTTAAAAAAACTAATACTATATGGGTTATAGTAGACTGACACACTAAGACATCCCACTAAATGTACTTCCTTGATGATTTATCACTACATGACATTTCCATGAATCGTGTGAAGGATGCGTTAAGGCTGTATGGGGAGTAAATATTAATATTTTGTGATCATGAATCATGGTTCACCTCTATGTTAGAGATGACTCTTCAAAATGTTAGGGATATTGTGTTAAACTTATCTATATCCTATTACCACAAGAATAATGGGCAATATGAATAGACCATTTTAGAAATTAAAATATATATTATGTTTTTAGTTTGTGTAATTTTAACGTGGCCATGATATATATCTTAAATTTATTTTCTTTTTGAATAACAATAGCTTCAAATCATTTGTTTAAATATACATGTAAATATTTCTATATGGGATGAGATCTATAAAGACAACATATTGGGAAGATATTTGTGAACATGAGAAATTTATATTTGAATGTGTATCCGAGATCACATTGAATGTTAAATCCATTAAACAACACATTAATCCAAACAAGATTCAACAAAATATCTATAATAAAACTTATTAATGAGACTTGTTAAATCATGTTTGATACAAATTTTTTATTTGAATATCACCCTGAAGGGGTGTCATGTGGTTTGGAAAGAAGAAAATTATAAACTGATGGAAAACTTTCCAATTAAGACCAACCATAGAGTAGTAGTTGACACTAACATAATTTGATATCTTCTAAACCTATTTCATGTTCATGATGTATTCCACATAACTAATCGATGAACTACATAACCAGTCAGTCACATGTATTAGCCCAGAAGTAGTGCAATTCGATACTTACACCTCTTATAAGTAACAAACATTAATGTATACTAATCATAGAGAAAATATTATACATAATAAGATAGTACACTAAATTTTTATACTTTTTAAACATGAGGGTATCTTAAAATATCTCTATATTATAATGCGTATACCACGTGCCGAATCGAGATTAAAAGAACCACCAAATATTATTATTTTACAATTTCTATTTTATAGTCATTGATTTTTTAGGTATTAAAATAAATAAAAACAAATTTGAATTATAGATTAAAGGAAAAATCAATAAAAATATATTGATAAATTCTTATGAAAAAAACACTAAATTATTTTCTAAGTAATTTTATTATACAAAATACATTTTCTCAATAAAAATAATATTATGAAATAATTATAATTTATTTTTTTAAAAGTATATATTTTTTCTAGTATAAATAATTTAAATTTTTAATTCATGAAATAAAAATTATCTGAAGGTAATTTTTTTATATTTATCATAAAAGATTGACTTTAGTGGATAGTTAAAAATTAGAATTTTTATTGAAAAATGTATACTGTTTAAAAAAATTACAAGGTTCTATTTTGTTTTTTAATTGATGTAAATTTAAAATTAGTACCCCTAAATTATTAATAATGAAATTATTTTCCTTTTGATCAATTTTATAATTGAATTTTATATAAAATGAATTTATACATAAAATGGAATTTTTATGAAAATATTGTTTTCATTAATTCTTTAATTTTAATTTCAATTAATTTATTCAACTTCTAGAAATTTAATATTAAAAAATAGATTCCATATTTTTATTCGGGTCTCCTAATTTTTTAAATTGTTTCTTTATTTTGTTTATATGAATATTAACCATAGTAAAAAATCATGATAAAGGTAAAATGGGTTAATTAGTGATACAACTACTGTTGTGTTGATTAAAATCCATTAAAATACATACCATTATTTTATTTTATGAATATATTTGGTTCATAATTATAAAAAATTCAAAACCATGAACATTTTTTCCAAATATCCTTGATTTATACTTTTATAATATTTATGTAAAATATAGTGTCAAAAATATAACTTTATTTATTTTATTATCCATAATATTTTATGGTATGGATAAAAAAATTTATTTTTGGATTGAAATTTTAATATTAACTAAGAATGATTTATTTTTCAAGTTAATTTGTTTTAAATTTTTAATTATGGAAAATTTAACTAAAATTATTAGACAACACTGAGAATGTGCTTCTACAGGAAGTATACAAATCATCTAAATTGTTTTAGAAACTCTAAAATAAATTTTATGAGTCAGTTATAGTAACTCAATAATTTTAAAGTTAAATATTACATATTACATATGTTATAATGGTTTAAATTTTAATTCCATTGGTTTTACATAGTTTTCAATTTCAAATAATGTGAATAGTTACTAAATTGACATTCGTTGAATGTTATCTTTAATATATTTTATTTAATTAATTAATAATAAGTAAAACATTGAAATAGAATAAATACATTGATATGTGGTCTAAAATTTCAAATTTTTTCTTTTAATGATTCATTTTCTCCTAAAATGTAAAATAATTACCCTTTATAATTGAGAAATTCATTTACATGGTTAAGGATAAAACTACATAACCAATTGATTAAACGAAAAGATATATTTTAAACTATATTAAATTATTTAAAAGAATTATTTATATTTATATATTAAATCCATATAATCATTATGTTATAATAAAAAAACATTTTGGATTCACATTACATGAATTAGACAGATATTAAATTATAATATCTCTTGTGTTTTAAGTAATTTGTTTAATAATATTTTATATGAAAATTTTATTTAATTTAATGATTTAAAATGCATAAAAATCTAATAATTTTTTAAAGTAAAATATAAATATTTTATAATATAAAATATGATCCATTTATGGGTCTCATTTCATTTTATTTAAAATTTCTTGACCCAAAAAGAGAAAAAACATTAATATAATGATAGTTGTAGAAAAGGTTAAGAGGGTTTCAAAATAAAATTTGGGGATAAAAAATAACCATAAATTTCAAAATTTTATTTAATGGTTGGATTTATATTCATATGAATCATATATTATAATAAAAAAAATATTCTATTTTCAAAATAATTTTAATTTATATTAATTTATTAGATTATTTTAATACATGAGTGACACTACCCTCACTTATAAAATTTATCCTCTAGTCCATATTTTCTAACCATAATTTTGTTCACTATATTGGAGAATAAAATCCATAATATCAGTATATATTCAATAAATTTCTCCAATATATTCTTTTCTGTCTAAACTACAATCCATTCAAGGCATACAATGTCAGATAAAAATAGTTTCTCAACGAAGAGGTATAACTCTTATCCATGTACTTACAATATTATTTATTCTTCTTACACTTCTAAATATATGGTATAAAATCTAAAATAATTTACATAGTATAGAGAATATATATTATTTTTATCCTAATTTTGTAACAACCATTATTGGAACACTTTTTATCATATGTATGGTGAAAACATCACTATTCCTCATGTACGACTTACATCTCCACATAGTGGTGTAATTCATGTTTTTATGACAATATTTCATGGATGGTTATTATGATAGGATTAATTTATATACATTATATTTATTAAATAATTATTATTATTTATTTATAAAATCATATCAATCTTCTAACATTACAATCTGTTGGAAAATTATAACTTCACTCACGTGTATGTGCTGACTACCACCTCCATGAAGCAATGTGATTTGTTTTTTAATTTCCACAATACATTATCAGTAATCAAAATAAATGTAATAAAAATATATAGATTAATTACATATATATATGATATAAAATTCATCAATCAGTTTTAAATTATTATTTACCATTTTTTGTTCCATCTATTGATAAATTAAAACAATGTGCAACTGTAGATATAGCCTACCACCTCCAGGAATGGTGTAATAAATTTTTTTATAAATATATTTGATTTATTAATATAAGTATACATATAATGAATTTATTTGATAGTAAAATCATGATTCAAATTCTATATATTATTAAATAATGAAAAGCTACAAATATCAAAACTATCGATCCAAAATTCATATGAAAATTTATACTGTTGACACCCAAAAGTGATGATTTTAATAAGGAATTAAGAATAAAATGGTATTGAAATTTTATTAGAGGTTAGGATTTTAAATAATATGTAGTTAAATTTTTAATTTATATAGTTATTATAAATTTAAATTTGTTATATAGTATTTTCAAATTCATACGATGAATGAAAATACTCGAGGTAAAGGGACTTCTCATCACACTTTTTTTATGTGTGACATATTCCATAGTCATAACTTGATTCTTTTTTGGAGGGTATATACTAGTCATTAATTTAATTTTTAAATTTTTTCCTTAAAAATATGTTATTTTAATATTCTGTATACTTTTCTCCATTTAATAATTTTTATATTCATTTATTACATAAGAAGTAGTCATTTATTGTCACTAATTGTATTCATTAAGACATATGTTATGTAATGAACCCATATTAATTTAAGTGGTGTATATACACTACCTTTAACATTTTATATCATGAATAATCTTGAGATCATGATATTATATGTTTCATTTTATATTTTTTTCATGTGGATTATGATTAAAAAGCTGACAAATAGTAAGGGATTTTTATTTCAATCGCTTTTTAGACGGGGTTGTCTATGTATAAATTTAGATTGCAGGAATGATATGATCTTCACCGGATAAGTCCTATTTATCTTATTCTAATAATGTTATTTTTATGATTATATGTTTTCCTTTCATTTTTCACCCTTTACAAATTCTTGATATTGAATAATTATTTGAAGGAAAATAGACATTATATCCCTCATCCATTAAAAATCCTTTTTATTCTATGTCCATATTTTCTATAAAATGGTTTAGTAGATGTTTCAACATTATAAAATTATTATTTAATGTATTTTTTCTCATTTTTTATTTATATGATAAATTTAAATGGAAAATTATTATAATTTTTTGAATGGGGTACCTGTGACATTTTACCAAAAATGTGAAATGATTCTCAATAAACCATGAAAGAAATGAAATATTACTACATTATAACAACTATTTTTTTGAATCATACCATAAAATTATCCATGGTTACATTAAAATAAAAATCTTTCTATATTATTTTTAAAATTTTTGGATTTTAAATGATTGATTTCGAAATTAAATTATATATTTTCTCAATAAATATTCCATTTATATTTTACAAAAATAATTAATCTATGATAACATCATCTGATATTACAAATGATCAACTTGTGATGTAGTCCAATTATAGAAAATTTATTTTTTATTTGGATGATTTATTATTATAAATATTAGATATTTATGAAATTGACATATTTTTCATTGGTTTTGCTATGATGAAATTATGATATTTTTATGAAACCCATTTCTTTTCCTTGGGGTATGGTATGATGATATAATGATAATTTTATAATATTTCGGAACACATATGTGTGGTATTCATTATGTGATGGGTTGGACCAAAATTATATATCTCATCAGTATATTGGGTAATGTTTAATAACTCATGGGATAAAAATGGGAAAATTTTATGGGCATGGTCCACTATTGGAATCAAGTCAATGGTCTTGATACACTATGGGAATAAATTGTTATGCTAGATCAACTATGATAAATTATAACATATTCCTAATACACTATTGAAAATAGTGTAGGATGCCAAATCAATTATGATATGAGAAACATGTTTTTATTATAGATTCCCTATGATTTAATGGGTTTTGATATTTCAATAACATATTAAATGGTTTCAAACACTAAAACGGTGCGACATAATTATGAGAAGTTTTTATGCTTATAATTTTTGAACATGGTTCATATTTGATTAGTGATATTCCCTTACCATTATGATTAATGCTTTCTGAAATGATAATTTATTCTTCCACGACTCATGTTTATTGTCCATGATAGATTGGATATGATCTTTTAAAGTAATATTCTGGATTTCATGCCCTTTTTCTTATTTTATGCTTTCATAAGATCATAGTTTCATATATATCTTGTTTACCCTTATTAAACATCTAATATCAAACTTAATAATTTTTCCATTCCCTTGGTTCTGATGAATGGTTTTAATATGGTATTCATTTCAGGATTACTATGTTGGAAGATCATTATTGTAGTTACTGAAAATGATTAATGATATATGAATAATCTTAATCTAGTATATGAAGGCACTAACCTATTATGGTCCTAGGGTTTTTGTTTTGAAATTTATTAAATATTTATCTAAAAATATTTAATATTAACATAGAAAAGAAATGGGTTTCTCTAAAGTTTGCATAACTATATATATACAAGGGAAACATGGGAACCTAGAGATATAGAGAAACAAATTTACCATTATTTATTCTCTGCTATTGATATGTGTTAAAATTTTTGGTATTGGATTTATAAATGAGGGATTAACATATGGATACTATGATTTTAATATGTGATTTTATTTATAATTGTTCATATCTGTCTTATTTCATTATATAGTATAGTTTAAATCACATTAAACACATAATAAATATTAATAATACATTATTTTATTTAAAAATATGATTGTATAATTAATATTAACAATAATATTTACAATATATTAATTTTTTATTTAAAAAAAATACATAAAAACCCTATAATTTTATAATTTTGACCATTTTGATCATAAATATTTATAATGCACAAAAAAAACATTATAAGAGAATGAAATCATTACTAATGTTATCAATGTTATGAAACATAATGATATAATGTCATGGGAGTAATTTGTGTGAATATTTAATGAAGGGGTTCTGAGGTATTAATAATATGTATAAATCCAATATGACTATTTGAGTAATAATTTAACACCCCCAAGCTTCCATGGTATGCTCCTCTTTGAATAATAGAGCATCGTGTGTTGTACGCAACCTCGAGTTCTAACACACCTCGACCAATAAAATTAGAATTTATGAATATTAATACCCACTTTTTGAAATTATATAAATCTTATATTTCAAAATGGACTTCATTTTTGGATTCGTAATATCGAAATTAGCCTATGTTGAATTTTTGGTATTTTTTTGAGAACTTCAAATTTTTGAGGAATACTGAAAAATACTTAAAAACAACTTTTTTTGTCAAAATAATTCATAGTGATAAATTTTAAAATTGATTGGTTTTAAATTATAATTAGAATATAATTTTACCATTTTTTCCAATGGTGGTCATTATAATTAATTTCACTTTGAAATTGGACATAAACAATTGTCAATCTTTTGATATATATTGTTTCTTAAAAACAAGCTATTTGCTGTGACAGCGGGAATTAATTATTAAATTAATTAATGCAACTTATATGTTTGGAATTTTTTAAAATAGACATCATTTTTTAATTCAGAATATCAATTATAGCTTAGGGTGAATTTTTGGTGTTTTTCTGAAAAACTTCGATTTTTGATGAATAGTGAAACGACTAAGTGGTAGTTAAAAACTGATTTTTCATTTAAATGAAATTTTACCACCCCTGTGATTTGAATTTCAAAAATCCAATATACATAATTGTCATTAGGACGTAAAATCTGATTCAATGGGATTAAAATTATTTTTGGTGTATAGTAACTTTTATGTTCTATTAGTCGCAATTAAAGGTAATTAGTGAAATTTAAGGTAAAAATGATATTATAAAAATATGAAAATATCTTGAAACTTGTCCTACGCTTATTGGAAGAGTCATGTCAGACCAAGAAAATCCATGGGTCAACTTGGGGACCCCATGGAGCCACTTGGGTAAGAAAATGACATTATTAACTTTTTATTTAAAGTAAAAATAAAATTGTCACAAACATGTGTTGTTTTACTAAAACAATTATTACATGGAGTTATATAAGTTAACTTTTTTACTATAAATATTCATAGTAAATATAATAAAATTTCCTACATCATGGTAATTTTTTTATAATTTTTAGAAATTAAATAAATTATATTTTTTTATGACACCATGATGATGCAGTTATTACCTCATTAATTAACGATTTAAATAAAAATGAAAAGATAATGTATAATCTAAGACCTACACATGTCAAAAACGTAGTATATGAATATATTTAGAACCATTATCACCTTATCCTCTAAATATATCATTGTGGGACCTTTAAAATCTGAAAAGCATTTCATAATAATGTAACATTTCATTATTTTCCAAGTGTGCCCCTCCTCTCCTCTTATAAAAGGCCCCCACCACTACCACCTTATTAACACCTTCAAGCCATTTGACTCAGCCAAAATCTGCCCAAATACTCTCTCAACTTCCCTCTATTACTATTATAAGCCTCACTTTGGGCATAAGTCTTCCCAAGGAAGCCTTTGGCTCAAATCAAAAAGAGTTACCCGATTTTAAGGTAATGTCTTATCTTGTGTTCTTTTCTTTTATTTTGATTCTCCAACACCCTAAAATCTTTCTATTCCTTTATTTTGTAACAACACCAGTATCTTAAAAATACTAGGATGTTGTTATGAGATGTATTTTATTTACACTTACACACACCTTCGTCTAATGGTTAAAAAACATACTGTTTCTGTGGGTGGCGAAATACTGCCTCACGAAACAATGATTGTTCAATACTCTTTTAACACCTCTCATGGTGGCCATTATGATGACACTATTTTTATATATGATATATATTCTATTCTTGTTCTCCTTATGATTCTGTAATTTTCATTTATTTCATACCTTTATGATTTCCATTATGGGTTAACGCGATAATTTAATTTTAGGAAGTACAGACTACTGCCCCCTCAAAGTAATTTGAATCGTTAATGCCATATATGGGATGCATAAAGGATTGGGAAAATGGTATTATAAATTATATTATAACGTAATTATAGTATAACTTTATATAATTACAATTTCATTCCATTAAATACAAAATAGAAATGAAAGTAGCGTTTATGCGTACGTACGGCTTACCGTCTCTATGAACGGTGCATTTCATTTCTCAACTCTAAATGTTATGTAATATTATAAATGAATGTATATACTGGATATATATGATATATATGATATCTAAATAATACATATTATTCTGGATATAATGGATATTTTACCACATGATCAACTTGTAATTATAAGAAGTTTATTTTTGACTTAATTACCAAAGATCGACAAAACAACCGTTATTAACTAAAATAATTACATAATAGTCAAAATATGGTAATAAGATATATAAAAGGAATAATGAAATTGAAAAAAGTTCTTAAGAAAGTATAAATTAACTCTAGTTTATTTTTTAGGAGGTTAAAGAACGATCGTGTCAAGTCAGACACGAGGTAAGGGAATTTCTTAACCCAATTTCTGTTCTTTGGGTTAATATCCTACTTTCAAATTATGTCATGATATTATTATGTCCTATATTTTATTTATACTTTATTTATGTGTACTTATAGTGAATACACATAATAGATCTATTTTATTTAAAAAATGATCTTTGTAAGGGACTTCGTCTCAATCTCCTTTCATTGAGACATATTTAGTTTTATACACAACATTCTTTTATACGGTGTATAAACCCCTTTGACTTTTATGTTTATTCAAAAGGAATCATTTTTATACGATGATTTTTACTAAACGACAAAAGGGATTGTTTTTTTTGTCGTACGTATGTGGTGACAACGACTTCTCCGCCACTGTGACCATTATTTGAGTTTCAGCTTCTTCTACAAGCCATAACTTTTTTTTAAAATGAAAAATAAATACCAAGTTTTAATTTTCATTTATTTTGGTATTGAAAATGGTTTTAAAAGTTTTTTTATTATATCAATGTGTTGTATTGATATCTTGTGATTGAAATGTGGAAATGTTATGTTTCATTTATCAATGTTTTATGTGATACGATTATGTTATGGTGTATGAAATGTTTAAACCTGTTCATATGAGGAATGCATTGGACATAATATGTGACGGGTGGAGGCCGCTATAGCTCCTCGATGCATCGGTAGGTCTCATGAGACAAACTAGTGTCTTGGCACGAGGCCTTGAAAAAATCTTATTTGTAGTCTTGGCACGAGGCCTTGGCTACGTGGTTATGATAGTCTGGCATTATGCATTCCATCATTATAAAAGTGGTTATTGATATTGAATGTGATTATTCAACTAGTAGAATATCCATGTGAATAAGTAAATGGCACTATTTCATTTTACTTTTTCCATATTACGCTGAAGTTCAAGTTTAAAAGGCTTTCGTTTTAGTTATATATTGCCTTAAATGTTAATGTTTATTTATGAGACTTTCCGCTGTATTTTTTATCCTTACTGAGCATCTGAGCTCACCCCTTTCAATGTTTTAATATTTTCCACGATTTGAAGAAGTATTTTATGAATGAACTGTAGGGATAGTCAGAAGGGGATATGAGTGTGGACTATGGAGACCATGTTATTGTAGTTTTTCACTTTATGATGTAATGTAACATTTATGAATGTATCTAGTGCTTCCAAGGATACTAAACTAATCGATCTTTTGAGACTTGATCTTTTGTGATATTGCCAATGTTACGTAATAATGAACCGACTCTGGGTAACTAGGGTCGGGGCATCACAGTTGGTATTAGAGGCAGTTTAGTACTAACCTTGGATGCTAGATTTAGATAAACTCTGATTAGAGCACATAGACCTAAGATAAAATTTGAGGATTAGTGTAGAAGAACTTCCTAGAATTTAGGTATTATAGAGATTTTGTGAGTTTTCGGATCAATACATCCCTGTCGGGATATGAGAAGGTAGAGACGGCTCTGGCACAGATGTACCTAGGGAAAAAACCTAAAAACACCGCTTTGAGCTAGACTCGAATGGGAACTGGTGCATGACAACGGGCCTTGCTTCACTCTTGGTTACGACACTCCTGGGGGATATGATTAAGATAATTCTCATTTTATTTACAAACCACTATAAAGGTTTTATGAGTATATACTCCCTCAAAGAAATCATTTTTATGATTATGGATTATATCCATAAATATTTCAATTTATGTTAAGTGTTTTAGAAGTATGAAATTATGTATTTTGATTCATAAACTGATCAAGTTTATTCCATTGTTTAGAAATGGATCCTAGTAGAAGAAATGGAAACCATATCAATGCACGCACTCCATGTAGGGATTTCCCTCCTGCTAAAGATAATTATAGTGGAGCTGGAGATACAATTGGTGTTGATCAACTTATTACCATACTGGGAAAACTCACTTAGGTTTTGAATAATAACATTACTCATATGGAGCACCCTGATCCGCAACGTGGAGATTCAATGTTACACCGCTTCATGAGGAAACAACCACCAACATTTAACGGGGGTACAAATCCATTAGTAGTTTTGAACTGGATAAACTCATTAGACAAAATATTCCTTGCCTTGGGGAGTAGCGAAAGGGAGAAGGTTGTCATGGAAGTTTACCGCCTCACTAGAGATTCCAATCAATGGTGGTCGCTGATTCAAAACACTAAGGAGGATAAAGAAGTATCAAGTATGGAAAGGAGGGAGTTTAAGGAAATTTTCTTAGAAAAATACTTTCCACATGGCCATCGAGCAGATATGGAAAGGCAATTTCTGAGTCTGAGGCAGAAGGAGGATGAGAATGTCACAAAGTATGAGGCTAACTTTACAAGGTTAGCAAGACATGCTGAAGATTATATATGTAACCCAAGAAGTAAGATTGATCATTTCATTTATGGGTTAAAACCATTTCTCCATCGAGCATTAGTATCACAATATTTCTCAATGTACGAAAATATAGTCTTGTGTTCTATCAAGACAGAAAAGTAATTCTCCAAATCTTTTGACAATAAAGTAAATCAAGATAAGAATATAATGGTGGAACAAGATATAGATAAAGGGTAAAGGGGAAAGAATGATTTTCAATTATGCGATAATTTTTGGAAGAATCACCCCGGTACTTGCCTAAAATGAATCAGAGTGTTATAAATGTGGAGAAAAAGGTGAAGAGGCTCATGATTGCAAGGGAAAGAAAGAGTCTATCAATGTTGAATGCTACAATTGTAGGTAAATGGGGCATTATGAAAATGAATGTTCTAATCATTAGGTAAACATACCTCAGAAAAGGCCAAGGGATCAAATACAATCTTATGGTGTTACTACAGCTGAAGTGGAATAATTAATGTATTGGTGCTTTTTGAGTCATGGATTATATTCTAGTTATAAGAATAATGTGATATATATAAGGATTGTACTGCATTAATTGTTGTTTTCATTAAAGTTTTAATATGATGAGGGTAATCATATTTTTATATGTGACAATAAGAGAAACATTACTTTGTTTGAGGAATCTGATGATACAATTGATTTTGGAATTTAGAGAACTTTTAGGGAAAGTCTGGATGGAGGTATTTTGGATAACTATAAAGGTTGGAATGTATTAAGTTGAACTATGGATAGTATTGTTTAAGGTTAAAACATTTATGAAGATTATTTTTCGAATATGATAATACTATAGATTTAGGAAAAGGACAACCTGCAGGTTGGGAGATAACCTGTCGCGTCGGACGAAGCTGTTGAAATCAAACCCACAAACATAGTGTGACATGCCTTTATTACCTACCACTATCCTACAGGAAGTCCCTGGTTATTAAAAAATATTTTTTACTAATCTAAATGGTATGTGGTAATATTTGGAACCTTATACAATTAGGATAAATAGAATATTTTTCAGTTCTGTTACCATTTGGAGTGAAAGACGGGTTTGCGGTAAAAATTTATTAAAGAATGATAGTCTACATGACAAGTAAGTATATTTCATTATGTAATTACTAAAACTCTTAAATAAATTACTCAACCTTTTGTAAGGTAACTGAAAACAAAAACATTGTCTCTTAACTTTTCCAATTGGGGATTCAATGACCATTTAACCAATCACAAGTTTGTGATTTTCTTGTTGTAAACTTTCTCCTAATCCTATTTTCTACAACTCTCCATCAGACCTTGATGGTTTTTTTCACTCCATATCCATATTTTCATAGAATTATAGTATGGGCTATCTCGGGTGACCTTTGTACTTCTCTTTCATTCTTTTAAAGTTATATTTTTATTAACCTTATTTCTGATATGGGTTTTCCACAAAGGTATTTTCTATTTTCAACCTTTTATTTTCAAAGAAAAATTTTAAACTGTGAGGACGCAATTTATTGAGGTATGGGAGAATGTAACACCCCAAGCTTCCATGGTATGCTCATCTTTGAATAATAAAGGAGCATCTGGTGTACGCAACCTCGAGTTTTAACCCACTACGCCCAATAAAAGTTGCAGTTATGAATAGTAATACCCACTTTTATTAAATTATATACAGTTTATATTTCAAAATGGACTTCATTTTTGGATTCAGAATATCGAAATTAGCCTATGTTGAATTTTTGGTATTTTTCTGAGAACATCGTATTTTTGATGAATAGTAAAAAATACTTAAAAAAAACTTTTTAAATCAAAATAATTTATAGTGATAAATTATACAATTGAGTGGTTTTAATGTATAATTAGAATATAATTTTACCATTTTATCCAATGGTGGTCATTATAATTAATTTCACTTTGAAATTGGACATAAAAAATTGTCAATCTTTTGATATATATTGTTTCTTAAAAACACGCTATTTGTTGTGACAACGGGAATTAATTATTAAATTAATTAAAGCAACTTATATGTATGTAATTTTGTAAAATAGATATCATTTTTGAATTCAGAATATCAATTATAAGTTAGGGTTAATTTTTGGTATTTTTTCTGAAAAACATCGATTTTTGATGAATAGTGAGACCACAAAGTGGTAGTTAAAAAACTGATTTTTTGTTTAAATGAAATTTTATCACCTCTGTGATTTGAATTTAGAAAATCCAACATACATAAGATTCATTAGGAAGTAAAATGTGATTCAATGGGATTAAAATATTTTTTGGTGAATAATAACTTTTAAGTTCTATTAGTCGTAATTAAAGGTAATTAGTGAAATTTAAGGTAAAAATTATATTATAAAAATATGAAAATATCATGAATATTTTCCTAAAATTATTGTATGAGTCATGTCCGACCAATAAAATCCATGGGTCAACTTGGGGACCCCATGGAGCCACTTGGGTAAGAAAATGACATTAATAACTTTTTATTTAAAGTAAAAATAAAATTGTCACAAACATGTGTTGTTTTAATAAAAGATTTATTACATGGAGTTATATAAGTTAAACTTTTTACTATAAATATTCATTGGAAATATTAAAATATTTCCATCATCATGGTAATTTTTTTATAATTTTTAGACATTAAATAAATTAAATTTTTTATGACACCATGATGATGCAGCGATTACCTCATTTATTAACGATTTAAATAAAATGAAAAGATAATGTAATCTCTAAGACATAAACATGTCAAAAACCAATTGGATGAGTATATTTCGAACCCTTATCACCTTATACTCGAAATATATCACTGTGTGACCTTTAAAATCCGAAAATCATTTCATAATAATGTAACATTTCTTCATTTTCTGAGAGTTCCCCTCCTCTCCTCCTATAAAAGGACCCCACCACTACCACCTTATTCACACCTTCAAGCCATTTTTCAAGGCCAAAATCTTCCCAAAGACTCTCTAAAATTCCCTATATTTCTCATTGAGGCCTCAATTTGGGAATAAGTCTTCCCAAGGATGCCTTCGGCCCAAATCAAAAAGAGTTACCCGATTTTAAGGTAATGTCTTCTCTTGTGTTCTTTTGTTTTATTTTGCTTCTACAACCCCCTAAAATATTTTTATTCCATTCTTTTGTAACAAAAATAGTATCATAAATATATTGGGATATTTTTATGAGAAGTATTTGATTTACAGTTACACACACCTTCGTCTAATGGTTAATGGACATACTGTTTCTGTGGGTGGCGAAATACTGCCTCACGAAACGATGATTGTTCAATCTTCTTTTAACACCTCTCATGGTGGCCATTATGATGAAACTATTTTTATATATGATATTTTTTTTTGTTCTCCTTATGATTTTGTATTTTTCATTAATGTCATACCGTTATGATTTCCATTATGGGTAAATGCGATAATTTCATTTTAGGAAGTGCGGACTACCGCCCCCTCAAAGTGATTTGAATCATTAATGGCATATGTGGGATGTATAAAGGATGGAGTAAATGTTATTATAAATTATATTATACTGTAATTAATTTATACCTTTATATAATTATGATTTCATTCCATTAAATACGAAATAGAAATGAAGTAGCGTTCATGCATACGTATGGCTTATCGTCTCTATGAACGGTGCATTTCGTTTCTTACCTCAAAATGCCATGAAATATTATAAATGAATTTATATACTGGATATATATGATATATATGATATCTACATCATTAATATAATTCTGGATATAATTGACATTTTACCACATGAACAACTTGTAATTATAAGAAGTTTATTTTTGACTTAAGTACCAAAGATCGACAAAACGACCGTTATTAACTTAAATAATAACATAATGTCTATAACATGGTAATAAGAGATATAAAAGTAATAATAAAATTGAAAAAGGTTCTTATGAAAGTAGACATTAACTCTAGTTTATTATTCAGGAGGTTAAAGAATGATCGAGTCAAGTCAGACACGAGGTAAGGGAATTTCTTAACCCAATTTCTGTTCTTTGGGTTAATATCCTACTTTCAAATTATGTCATGATATTATTATGTCCTATCTTGTATTTTTACTTTATTATTGTGAGTGAATACACATAATAGATCTATTTTATTTACAAATTGATCTTTTTAAGGGACTTCTTCTCAATCTCCTTTCATTGAGTCATATTTGGTTTTATACACAACTTTTCTTTTATATAGTGTATAAACCCCTTTGACATTTACGTTTATTCAAAAGGAATCTTTTTATACGAAGATTTTTACTAAACGACAAAAATAAATGTGTTTTTTTTGTCATACGTATGCGGTGACAATGACTTCTCTGCCACCGTGACCATTATTTGAGTTTTGGCTTCCTCTATAAGCCATAACTTTTTTTAAATGAAAAATAAATACCATGTTTTAATTTTCTTTTATTGTGGTAATGAAAATGGTTTTGAATGTGTTTTTATAATTTCAATGTGTTGTATTGACATCTTGTGATTGAAATGTGGAAATGTTATGTTTCCTTTATGCATGTTTTATGTGATATGGTTATGTTATGGTTTATGATATGTTTAAACATGTTCATATGAGGAATGCATTGGACATAATAAGTGACGGGTGGAGCCCGCTATAGCTCTTCAATGCATCGGTAGGTCTCATCAGACAAACTAGTGTCTTGGAACGACGCTTTGACAAAATCATATTTGTAGTCTTGGCACGAGGCCTTGGCTATGTGGTTATGACAGTCCTTCATTATGCATTCCATCATTATGAAAGTGGTTATTGATATTTCATGTGATTATTCTACTAGTAGAATATCCATGTGAATAAGTAAATGGAATTATTTAATTTTACTCTTTCCATATTACGCTGAAGTTCATGTTTAAAAGTCTTTCATTTTAGTTATACATTACCTTAAATGTTTATGTTTATTTATAAAAGTTTCCACTGTATTTTTATCCTTATGGAGAATCTGAGCTCACCCCTTTCAATGTTTTAATATTTTACAGGATGTGAAGAAGTATTTTAGGAATGACCTGTAGGGATTGTTATAAGGGGATATGAGTGTGGAATATGGAGACCATGTTATTGTAGTTTTTCACATTATAATGTAATGTAACTTTTATGAATGTATCTAGTGTTTCCAAGGCTACTAAAGTAATCGGTCTTTCGAGAATTGATCTTTTGTGATCATGCCAATGTTACGTAATAATGCACCGACTCTGGGTAACTGGAATCGGGGCGTTACAAATAACATGACCATTAGGAATGGTAACATGACCTTTATAAATTTTAACATAACTCTTAAGAATACTAATATCACTACTAGAGTATAAATTTACACAATAAAAATATAATATTAAATTAATAATATTTATTATAAAAAATACATAAATTTGAATATTAGTACGGGAGAAATTCAGTGCTACAAAATGAATCTAAAATAAATCATGAATATATTTTTTATAAATTTAATTTTAATGTATTTCATTTATTTTAAAAAATTTATAGGTAAATTTAAAATAAAATAATATAAAAAATTATTTTGATAAAATTAATTTTATTTCTGGAATTAAAAATTATTAAATTTTATATAAATTAATTTTAATAGGTCATTAATAAACATTAGCTCCATGTAAATAGTATTATAAATATCTTTTATGTACCACAAGTTTTTTAATATATTAATTATTTAATAAATTCATAATTAATCAATAAATTCGTTTGATGGACCAAATTTTAATTTAGTATAAGAAGTAAGTCATTTAATAGTAAAAAAACTATACATAATATTTAATTTTTATGAAATCAATTGTAATGTATTGTTACAACCCGTCCCCCATGGCCCTTGTCGTAACTACCCCAAGTCCACCTTCCATAGGCCAGGGGAAGGAGACTAGTAACGAAAAGGCATATCCATAAAACTGGGAAGGAATTTCCTATTAACCTGCAACTCACAAAATCCAATAACACATCAAGATAAAAGCACAGAGTAAACTATATAGTAAATAGAGTGATTACAATAACTAAAGAGGTCAGAATAAAGGCCCAATGAGGATGTACAAGTAAAACTGGAAACAACTCATATGATCGCCCACCAATACATGATGGGTAGGTATTGCTCTTGAACGGTCGTCTCTATAGTACCCCTTGTCTAAGATCCACCTCTGAGCAGCCTCTAGTCCTGGTACTGTTGACCTCGATCCGCACTGTCTTTCTTCTACACAAGACACAACAAGGTGCAGTTGTAGCCTGTGAAGGGGTGAGTATAAAAATACTCACTAGGGACCTTGGGACCCCCAATGGTCTCTCCAAATCCACAAAGTATAAACCAAAAAGTATATTATAATCAAAAATCATGAAATAATAGTCAAACCAACCTAGGAATATGCCCAAACATATACCTAATTATCATGTATACCCATCTCATTCATGAGGAGACATAAGGACCAACTCCTTAACCAAAAGCACAATTGTTCCATGAAGTAAATGATAACATGAAGACAATACCAGAATGGTAAGTACTGCAATGGTAATGCCACGAAAAAGATTACCACAAAGGTAAAGACTCAAGTCACACAATGATTAAATTATGTACAGAAGTATTGATGAATAGTTGTATTGCTAGATCATCTTACATTGTCCAGAAGATCTGCTACTAACCCACAAAGGATCGATGATGTCCCACACAGGATCTGGAGATGACCCACACAGGATCTGGAGATGACCAACATATGATCTGAAGATGACCCACATAGTATCTTTAGAGTCTGACCCACACATGATCTGATGATGACACACACATGATCTGAAGATGACCCACATAGGATCTGAAGATTCTTTAGGTACAGCCAACCACAGGGTTCTCACACTAAGAATTATTTATTTCAGGAGAATAATCTTCTCAATCTATAGATTGGTAATTCAACTTCCATAAAGTCACGTGATGAAGTATCATGAAATTCTATCATGTCATATGGGATCCAACGCAATAGATGGTTTTTCAATCAGATGTTTGAACTGTTAGTTATTAGCGTTTCTATTTTGAGGGCCCAGTTGTATTCAGGTTCGATCCAAACCATCTATGATCCAAAATTATCCAAAACTCAAGTGGAATATACCAAACAGACTATCTTGATCTAACTAATCCATCACCATAGACGGTTCGCCAAACGAACACTCTTTTATCCTTATATGGCCAAAAAGGCGTATCTCGATTCAGATGGGTCCGGGCTCGGGCTCGGTCCGACCCAGCCCGACCCGGCCTAGGCTGACACGACCCGGATGGGCTGGACATTGTCGGGCGTAGCCCGTTGTTCCGCGGACTTACCCGACATGCAGTGGGGGCAGCCCATGCCTCACTGTTCACGACCCGCTTGGGCATCCCGCTTGGCGCGGCCGGCTGGGCGCCCGCTGGGTGGCCTGCTATGTGGCCTGTAGTCGGGGTGGCATACCATGGCGGGGACTTCTCTAGCCGACACCTGGGGGAGGTGCCCACACCCCCCCCCCCCAGATTCTCGAATGTCCAAAGGGACGTTCAGTTTTGGAAAACCAGGTGGTGCCACGTGGCGCCTCCTACTGGCACGCGGGACCCGCCAAAGAGGGTCCTGCTCAGCATAACACGGCTTACTGGCTCCCTTTCCAGCAGCGCAACAACGCCGCTATCCTCTATCAGCTAGCCAGTTGCTGGCCGCCCTAGTGGGCCTCCGTGGCTCGATAGTCGCGACCTCTTCCTCTAACGGCGGCACGGACGCACACCACCCTGCCTCCATGCGGTCGTCCGACTTGTCAGCCGCTATCCACCCCAGCCGCGGCCGACTGGCAGCGGCCTCCTCTAGTGGCGCAGTTGCGCCCCATCCACCATCATGGTCAGATGATGTGTTGTCTGCCGCCTTGTTCTCTACTGGCTCCGGTCGCCGGCGGACTTCCTCGGGTCACCGGGTGAGCTCTGGCGGCCCGTTCTTCAATCTAAATTGTTCAATGTTTGTCTCGGATGTTGATGTCACATGTATCTCGAAGTGATAAGGTTACGCCCAACCCAATGATCCGCCTGCGAAGAACACATCAATTCACGAGGTTGGGGAGGGATCGGGTTGTGTTTGTTTGGCCTGCACCCTCCGCGTTAGGCTGATAGCAAGTGGCTAGAGAAAAATGATTCAACATAAATCAATGAAGAACAATAATTAACAAAACCTACATCGGTAGCTCTTTAATGATGGCGTGAGGAAGAAGATGAAAACGATAAAGGATATGCCGGTGTTTTTTCTCTCCCAAAACATGATTTTGTTCCAAGCTTGAGCATCAGTTCCACGTTCTATATCCGGAGGATCATTCATTATCGCAGGATGTTTTTCCACCAAGAGTTCTCCAAAGGCTCTCCCTGGGTTTTTCCTCCACAAATCCTTTATTTTCCAATGATTTCCCCGACCACAAGAGGTGAGGATCCAACTAAATTATGTTCAAGTTAATTTGATCAATTAATGTTGGATCATTAATTGGGGAGTTTTTAAGAGTTAAATCACATTAAAAAGGGGTTCAAGGTCGGGTGGTCCCCAACACCAAAATTCCAATGAGAGGTTTCAGATAAATAAAATAAAATCCAAAGGTTTTATTTTATTATTTTTTAACTCTCCCACAAAAAACCAAAAATCCAACTTCCACCCTCGACCTACTATAGTCGAGGTGCAGGATCCCTTTAACAAATATTACTGTTGTGAGTTCAACAGTGTGCTGAGATATCAATTCTGAGCACCCATTCATAAGATAGAAAACGTTGGTCACACATTTTCTGAACGTAGCTGAAAAAAATAAAAAAATCATTCCAGGCATTCTGAGCCACAAAATCACATGCCATTAATTTTTTGCAGGCTCGTAATATTATAATATAATAAAAAAATGGACAATTTTAGGTCTTTACTTTTATTCCATTTATAAATTTTGTTTTTTATTTTTCATCTTATTACATTTATTATATAATTAGTTTGATGGTGTAATCGTTTTAAATTCCTAAAATTAATTAATTTTATTTAAATATAATATATTATTTAATAAATACCACCATTATAAGACATATATTACAATTTATATTTTATTGAACATTTCAACCTAAAAATAAACCTAAAAAAATTATAAATACTCCCTCTCTATTCATAGAAAATAACATCCTACCCAATTCGAAAATAAAAAAAATATACCAAATAATGTGAAATCAGGACCGTTAGAACCATTAATATCTGTTTAGAGTCAGAAAACTTCAATAATTCGAAGATTTATTATCATAAATAATAGAGAAATCATAAATAATAAAATGAAGCTTTTTCAATTATCCCACCATTCTTCTCTATTTTTTCAATTCTTCCACTAAAATCCTTACCAAATCTTCTATAATCATTTATAGATAATATTGAAATTTTATGATTGATATTAATGTGATATAAAATTATTATTTTGAATATAAATATTATAAATCTCTCTCATCCTTTTTTTAAAATGTAATATTAATGGTCATTTAACCACCTTAAATAATTTTATTAACAATTTAGATATCACTGCATTCAAGACTAAGTTGTAAAAATATTTAATATTTAATAATGAAATTATATTTATTTTAAAGTATCTATATTTAATTTTTCTAATTTATTAATTAAATTATAATCAATGTAAATAAATAGAATGAAAAAAATATCATTAAATAATAATTTTTTAATCCACTCATTCTTAAAAAAGGTTTTAAATAAATTAAAATCATTATGATTGGTCTATTGTGGAAAATATAAATAATATATATCTTTTATTGTTGTCTTTATAATAATATTTTTATTATCTCTAAGACACATATATGATGAAATATAATTGGGTATTGGGTTAGGATAATCATTAGCATGACTATTTCCTTTTCGATTTATCACCATTTTCTCAGTTTTTAAGAAATAATTAACTTATATTCCGATTTAGTTGTATTTTTTATTTATTTTTATTATTCTACAAAAATATAATTTTAAAAATATAATTAGATTAATGTTTACATGCATCATGATTTTTTTTCAAAGTTATTTTTTTAAAGAAATATATTTAACTCTTATTATTCTTATTCTGCTCATCTACAAGAACTATTATCTCCTCTTTTATAATAAATCTATTTATAAGAAACAAAATTAATTCCCTTAATCATATAGAAATATCTAGTTTTATTCTCTTTCATATTATTTATGAAAACACTATATATCTTTTTTTGGGTATATTTCGTGTTTATGATTAATGTACATTTCCAATTCAAATTGGAATGGATGACTGTGAGAATTTTATGTAGTGAATGTTGGGATTGAAATTATATATCACACTAATTTATTATGTAATATGATATACCTCAAGGGATTATCTATAATATGAATGAATATGATTATATAATTTTAAATTCTTTTTATGGTAGTATTTTTACAGTTAATGTATGAATGATCATGATACAAGATTTGATCCTAATATATGTGTGTTATTTAAAAAAAATTGTGTTTTTACATATTATATATAATTGAAAATTCATGACACTTCAAAATTATTCCCCCATGAAATCTATGATAATATTTCACATATGATACGATTATATTTTTTATTCTCACCCCTACACTATACTATGTCATGTTTTTTTTACATTCATATTAATGATACCATTACATGGAATTTAGATCACCATATTAGTGATTTATTCTTACTTTTTATTAAAATTACAAAATAGAATATCTATTATAATGGAAGAAATCTGAAAAAATGATTTAAATAATGTTTTATGTTCTATGTTTTATAATGTTTTTAATAGAATATTTCCAATTTACTATACATTTTTATTTTTTATTTGATTACTATTATATTGATTTTAAAAAAATGATGTAATAATATTATAAAATTGGTTTGGGTATTTATAGAACATGTCCATATCAACTCATCCCTATATAAGTTCATATGAAATAATAAACAAGGGATATTTATAATATGAAAATTATTAAAATGTTAGAAGTTAATATCTGAGTCAAAACTAATAATTTAAGGGAAGAACAAGAAAGTAAATTCAAAACAACTCACGTTACTCAATACTTACAACATCTATAACATTATGTTTTCATATAACTCTCAAGATAATACTATATGAGGTAAACATTACATCCAAGACTATTTTCCAATACATATTCAATTATGTTATCATTGTAATATAATTATTATGTCATTCTATTTAATGTAAAATTTATAATTAAAAAAACAATTGGATAAATTTCATATACATTTTTATTTCATATTGTTCAATTTATCTTGTACTGATATTTTATAAATTTGGAAAAATATTTTATCTTTTAGTCAATGGGGATAAAGGCTGATTTTTAAAAAGTTATAATTTCATTTCATTAACTAATTAATTTAATTATTAAATTATAATTAAGTTTTTTATAATTTAAAATAATTTTATATTAATAACTGATAATATATTTAATTCTATATAAATCATCAAAATATTTTATTTGTTAAAAGTATTTTTATGTTTTAAAAATAATTTTTATAAAAACCTATTTTTAAGTGTGTTTTGAGCACTTATTTAAAAATTCATTAAATTAAATTAATAATTATTTAATCATGAAAAACTGATATCATATTTGTAATCCTGATGTTATCATTTTTTAGTGATTTCATTTTCAATTTTATCCTTTATGATTAGTAACACCGGAAAAAATGTTGTCTCCCCGGTAAAGGTGTAAAACGGGTTAACTAATGTTACAACATTGTGATAAGGTCAAAAAGTAAAATACTAATTATTATTTTATGGGGTTACATAGACCCCTACGAACTCATACTATTAATTTCATTGATTTATTTCCACATAAAAATTAGTAAGAAATATTATATTTCATAATTTTATGAGTAATTATATGATTTCCACTTTCATAACATATAAAGGAGATCCTATTATTCTAACATATCCACACCCAAGGATAAGCTAATCTAAAAAATATATACCCAAATAATATCCCAACCTTCCTCACCAAATATTATATGTTCTTTTCCCACTAAAAACCAAGCTAGAAGGATAATGAAATTAGTCAAAAGATGGTTTCATTGAAAAGTTATTTGTTCTTTCTGTATTTTTTCATTTTTCATTCTTCATAAAACAAAAAAATATATTATACAACCATTTAAAAAATTAAATAAATATATTTACGAAATCATTATATTTTTATTTTATTTTTTAATAGTTTTCTATATACATTCCATAATATGGGGAAATGAGATCGATACTCATGTGTACTTGAGCATTGTCATCTCTATGTAGTGTTATAATTTGTTTTTACTCCCCACGTCACATAGATAATTATAAATATTTAAATAATAAAAGTATATGATAATTATTTTATAATTTTGACTATTTTAATATAATAGATCATCTTTATTTTCTTCCCTTTCATCCATTGGAACTTGATAATGTCACACATGTGTTCATGTGGACTACCACATCCACAGAATGATGCCATTATTTTCATTTCGACCACACATGGAGGTTCATAAGTATGGATTAATCAAATAGATATGATATTAATATTGTTATTATTATTATTTTGAATTAATATTTTTTCTACATTATTTCCCTCTCATTTATTAAAAGAAATGGTTTTTTATATGTATATGTCAAGACTTTCATCTTCGTGAAATGTTATATTTCTTTTTTATGACCATTTTTAAAAGGTGTTTCAATATTTGATTTGACTTAACAAACAAATATAATAGTAATAATTATAGATTTTTTGATATGATAAGTTTATTATCATGGTGAAAGGATTAAAAACACTGAACCAAGGTATATAAGGAAAACAAAATTATTAACAATCAAATATTGATTTTAACAAAAAATTACCAATAAAAGAGAATAAATATATTAATAATGAATATTGACTGCAAAATATAAGAAATATGGTTCCAATATATATTTATAATAAGTATAAATTTATTAAAGAGAGTATATCTAGCAGTCCAAACAAGGAGAAGTCCAATATAAGGGTTTATTTCATAATCACATTCTTATTTCCAGATTGTTTATGTTCAATTTACATGGGATAATCATATCATTTTTATATCTTAAAAAAATTCATTTTGTTCTATATTTTGTTATCTTTGTAGGATTCATGTGTTTCATATATTATATATATATATATATTTGGTACTCAAATCAGGTAAAATTGTTCTTATATAAATATATATATATATATATATTCCTCTTTTTTGTCAGGAATCTATCCCTTCCAAAACCATATTAATTTTCTTACATTAATAATATTATTATATATAAATTAATTACTTATTATGGTCAATGTTTTTTTGATATTAAATTATTTTATATTTATTAAAATTACCTTTTTACATTTCACATAATTTCATTTTTTATTTTTTTGTGAATGCTGGAAAAGAATTTCTATTTTAAAATTATTTCTTCATCTTATTTTACCAAAATAATTAATACCTTTTATTATCAATAATATAATACATGTATATATAGTTTTTTATATAATAATTCAAATATTACTGATATTTATATTTTTTTAATGTTTTAAAAACAAAAGTATATTTTAATTTCTTTTCAAAGAGACTCAATAATACCATTATAAAGGTGTTTTTAATCTATTAAAAAAATAATAATTATTATTATTAATCAATGAATATATTCTTAAATAATACCATTATCTTTATATATTTTTATATATTATCATCATTTTCTTATATTTATTTATAGTGGAAAATATTCACATTTCATATGCTTGTTTTTGAAAACACATATATATGTTATTTACATATTATATTGTTTATTCACAATTTTCATATGATAAACTCATTAGATAATGTAAGTGATAAGTTGTACCAATATTAGATATCCCAGAAATTTAGCTGTTTTTTATGAGATAATCATGCTTGGTAGTTCAGTTTATTTTGTACCAATTATGTATGATGTACTAGCAGAAGGCCTTAATGGTAAGTCTATGATGTTTGTAGTTATTCTTTATAATTTAATGAGACATTTTCTTTTTTATCCATGTTTTTTTATGTGTATATTTCATCCATGTATATATTCCCCATTAATGATATTATATATATATATTTAATATATGAATATTTGTTATCTCTGCCATATTGTTTTCTAGGAGAACATCAGTTGTGATCATTTATTTACTAATAATTTTAGATCACATATTATTATGTCATATTTTGTTGTATTTTTTACCGATATGTTAAACTAACCAAAGGATCTGAGTTACTAAAGTAATGGTTACTTAATTTTATCTAAATATATGGTGGGAACCCATGAATTTTTATTGTACTATAATTACTTTATGTGGTAATAAACTCTAATATAAGGATTACTGACAACCGAACAAATTTTAAAATAACGAAATTTTATATTTATATTACATGTACCCCAACACATGGGGTAGTAACAAAATATTTATATCATATGTTTTACCTTTCCTTGTAAAATTTATTTAATTACTGAGCCCATGTTCGAACTAATTATATGGGGTCACACAACCTAAACATATAGGTTTGTTCTTAAACATCATCTATTTTATGAGGGAACAAACCCAATCATTATTATGATTCCCATGGAGTATAGGAAACCCATTCGTATAAGACCAAAAACAAACACATGTAAGAGAACCTAAACTATATGTCTTCTAAAAAACCATTCCCAAAATTTTTCATAACATCTAAAATGTCATGATCCATAAACTAAAAAATAATAATAAATAATATTCGATGAATAATAAAAAAATTGTATCATATTCAACATGGAAATGAATTCAGAATGGAATACTTGATTGCCTAATATAGACTCTAAATGAAGTTGTACCAAAAAAACACTAACGAAAAAATAATAAAAGACACATACCTTTATGAATATGGAATATAGTTCATCAGGTAAAGTACTAAAAGATAATTCAATGTTTGGATAAACTACAACCCATTTAAAAGGGTGTTACATGGTATGTATATCTCAGTGGATTAATTAGTGTTTACTCCGGTACACATCAGGTCATGTAACCATGAACAATAATAGACATATTTATAATAATATTAAAATGTAATATTTTTTATATATGATAATACTAGGTACCTATAAATGTTATATAATACATTTTACATGTCATCTAATATTCATATCTATTGAAAACCATAACCACTGATTCAAAAAAAATCTGAATGTGTAGTTATATAATACAATATGTGTTGTTATTAAATTTTTATATTTTTATTCATTAAATATTATATCCAAAACCATAAAAAATTCCCATGTTTTATAGGTTTTATCATATCTAATGATAGCTTGATGAACATCAGATGATCTTTTCCAAAGATGAACCGATCAATATTACTTGGAATAGTCACCACGCAAAACTAGAGTTTCCATTCCATCTATTATACATCATCATATTCCTTGGAAAAAATATTCAATGCTCTAATAGTCACCCTAATTTTAAACTATGTGATATATACATATATTCAATTGCATGTTATTGTCACAGGTATCAACCATGAACATTGGCGAAGAGTTAGTGTCCATTATAAAAAATGAAAATTATAGAGAGGAGAGTATTGCAGTTTGTCCATGAATGGAAAAATAACAATTATTCATTTATCATTCTACTTCGAATACACATTAATTTAATAATTTTTTTATTCGAATAAAATATTAATTTATTTTAATTAAAAAATAAAGAACAAATTATTGATGTGATTATAATGATTTCATCATTTTTTTGTAACAAATCATAAAAATAAAAAATAAATACTATGGAATATAATTTATCGTTCATAATGTGAAATAAATAATTTTTTAAATATTAGTAAAATAAATTAATGAATAACTGAAATAATAATATTTAGTATTAAATTTTGGACTCTTTGTAAATAATTTTTTTTAATGATTTAAAAGAATATTGATTTTCCAAAATGAAAGAAACATTATATTTATTGGATTGTTGAGACCTCTTTATTTATGGATTATTTCTTATGATATTTTATGGAATCTTGTTACTAATTTGAATAAATATTTACATGATTCTAATATAAAGAAAATATATATTTATTTAAGATAATGGTTTTATTATAACACATAATTTTATTTAAAAAATGATGATAATAAAATAATTTTTTTATCCTCGTTCTATAACAAACCAGATTCCTATACTGCCCCTTTGTTATAAATACTGATTTATAATCTATTTTATTTTAAGAGGATCAATGAATAAGGTATGATGTTATAGAATGAATTAAATTTCTACAAGGTTAGGGTTTATTGTAATTTGTACGAGAAAATTAGGATCTCAAAAGGGTATGGAGAGATGTTTAATGAGGGGTGATGATTCATGTGGGTATATTTTTAATTATGGAAGAAAATGACACAAACTACTTGAATTTAAACCTTAGTGTGATACAAACATGACTCCAGGGATTCTAGATCTATCCATCATTGTAAAAGGAATCTAAATGTGAATTAGGATAATCATAAAGCATGATTCATGTCAAGAAACATTGAGTCAACAGTGTGAGTGTGAAAATTCATCAATGGAGAAGTATTGTTAAATTTTTCAACAATACGATATTTATATAAAAAATATACTACATATATATTTTTTCATTGGGTGGATTGTGCATTCACTAGAAATTCTTATCAAAGTGTATGTAATTATGAATTAAAAATCACATATTATTACTTATGGTTTACAAATATACTTAATTATTACATAGTGATTAGTTTATAGATACCATCCCATATGTGTTTTTTCATATGAAAATGTATATATTGGAGTACACAACTAACTATCCCATGAGACCTGTATATCAACTACCTCATGGTTACATGGTATTTAGAGTTACCATATGTTCCACGATGATGGATAGATATGCTCATATGACATATAAAAAGTTATATATAAGTAAATGCCTTGTATTGTGTGTCCTTTTTTATTTTTTAAAACATCTTTCTCTAGTAATAGACTCATATAATTAAGAAGTTCACTATAATAATTTATCCTCTTAAAATGAAATAGAATAATATTTTTTGATGTTAGAGACCACTTTTTTTAGTATATTTAATTACCACATATCCATTGAAGTGTCATTATAGTTTATAAGAAAATTTTAACAAAAACAATGAGCCATAAACTCTCCCATGTGTCACAGTTTATCCATATAAACATGGGGTTCATGTACTCTCCTGAAAAAATACTCATGATATGGTTTGTTCCCCTATATCCCCTATCGTAGAAATGGAGTTCTAGTTCTCTACTATAGGATTGGTGATAAAATTTCCCATATCATTTATTAATACATGGGTTTGATACTTCCTTGATCTTGGTGATGCACTGGTATCATATACTATATATATTTTTATACACAAATAGGATGGTGAATATGTTAACCGACAATAATAGATATTACTTTCCATAGGAGTTATGGGTAGGGTTCTCCATTGATGGGGTTTTTCTCTCCCTGAACTAACGTGTAAAATTTAGCGAGGCATTGTTCCTCACAATGATTCATAAGAATATGGGATGTTATGGATTTGAGTAGTGTTAATGTCACTAGTATTGTATAATTGACCAATTTTGTTTCCCTTTACATATTTATTATAATTAGGTTGTTAATATTAGCCATTGGGGTTATTTAGGTTTTCTATGAAATTATAGTTTCTTATGATATATAATCATCTATGTGGAATAGCTATGATTTATATGTAGACTTTTCCATAGGTTTTCTACAACTAAATAACATATTGGTGTTAATCATTCTTGTTTCTTCTATTATTTTAGTGTTTGAGATAAAAAAAATTGTATTTACAATATGCTTTTTGATATTTCATTTTGGTATTCATTTACCCATCTATGTATGGTTATTGGTCCCAAATTTGTTTTTTCCTATGAGGAACATGAATATAAATTAGATATTCATTATGAACATCAAGATGGGGAAACAATCTTATAGCTTATTATTGACGAATTTTTAAGGTTCCTTGTGTTAGTGCTGATAAAAAATGATTTATTCTAGGGAGTGCTTATATAAATTTAATGTTTCCACATGTCGTGTGATCATTATAAATGGTGAAATTATTCATTGATATTATTTTAATTTATATTAATTAATTGAAATTGAACTAGTTATTAGTTGTCTCACTCAATAATTTTTTATTTTAGTGGTTACTTACAAGTATTTTAGGATTTATTGGATATTTATTTTCTATTTGTGTTACTTATTTTTTGTAGGTTGTTATATTTTATATATCCCAACATATTTTATGACTCTATCGGAATAATTTTTATCTATATACCTATTAAACAAGGGACTATGGAGAAACACCTATATTTTTATCAACATAGGTGGGGTATAGGTGGAATTAGGCCTGTAAAAAATTAACAAATTGGTTTGATTCCTATAAATAGTTATTGGAGGTAGATTTATTTTAAGTATTGGATTAATAATTTACGGTAGTGATTCTAACGATATCTTGTGTTCAATTATTTCACTATAGAATCAAATGAAGGTATACCAACTAATGAAGGATTTTTCCTGGTCTCTAACAGTACATCATCTTGTAATGAATTTATCGTAATAATTTTGTGGGAGTAAATTAGTAGGAACATGAATCATAATAAATTTAGATATGATTTTTCATGATCTTAATATGTCAATTCTCCAGAATATATTACAGTAATCATGGATTTATCCTATATAATAAAGGATAACTCCCAATGGTAACCATATCATTTTCATTTATATGGTCATAAACATAACAAAACAATGCTTGTTCCTCTCTTAACTAAAATTTTGTATGATGAGGTATCATTATGAAAACCAAATATATTGTTCCATTACCCCATGAGAAAAGGGGATGTATTTTTTTATTTAGAGGTTCATAATTTCATTTATAAGGATTATAGTTTCCATCAAGATATGTCGGTCTACCTATATACCAATTTCACTATATTCATTCATGTTTCATGTTCCTTATGGATTCATGATTTTAGATTGATTCTCATGTTATTGTGGAATTATTGGGTCCTAAGATTTGTATTTACCCATTTTGTTGGGAAACCCAACATCCTATTAATGGAAATTGATTCGGATTTTCCTTTCATTTTATTATGATTGAATTATTGATATTTTATTAAATTCAAAACTATTCTACCCTACTATAGATATATTTTTATAATTTTTTAGTATAATATAAAATTTTATGTCAATATAGGATGAAATTTAAGAGAGACATATCATCTTCAAATAAGTATTCCCATTAACATGAACATATTGAGATTTATGGATCCTTTTCACAATTATAAAAGTATTATATTTAATCATAAGAGTTTGAACAATATATTAATATTTATATTTGATATAGGATAATTCAATTTTTAATTCACTATACATTTTAGGGACCAATACAATATGTTGGGAGATAGTAATTTTTTGTTAGGAGAGAATCATGTTATGGGTGTGTTCGATGATTACCTTATGTCAACATAATTTGAATTATGGATAAAGGATCATGGAAAAAAACAAAAAAAAAATTCTCCTTATTATAAATATGTATATATCCTTCTTTGAGTAAATTATGATAGGTGATTTGGGGGTGTAATATTATCTTTATATATACGATATTTTGAATCTTCTATCTTAGAACACTTGCACATTCCTAATCAAATATAAATTTATAATAGCAGGGATATGAGTGTGTGTGCACTATGGATTCCTTTTACCATTAAATAAATAATTGGGATTTTTTAATGACATGTGTGTTTATAATTCACACTCATACTCATTAATGTATGTTATGGATATTACACTCGTCCTTTGTTTTTATTTGGGAGTTTAATTTTCTTTTAAATCTTATGAACTAATATGTTATATTAAATCCTATTACTAGTGGTGGATATCATTTTCCATAGAATTGTTTAAATATTAATTCTTATAAATTGTTAGAATGTTCTTTTATTGTATTGAAACATATTGGGAGAATAAACAATCTTATAAACATTTTTATGGGTTATATGGTTCATGATGGTTGTGAAGTGATGTGTAGTTGTGTAGATGGGTCCAGATTTAAATACAATAGAGAGTGATACTAGTCCAGATAAAATTCCAAAGATGATATTTTTATAGAATCTAGTTTATATATTATATTTTTTTTGTGTTTGTGATAAAATTTTCTTGTACTTATCATGATGACTTTCTTTTAATGTAAATATGATGGTGTAGATTTATATCATGTTAGGGAATGATTTATATTGTAATAAGTTTGACATAAATGGCCTATGATGTGAGATAAAAGGGTTCCTTGTGGTTGATCATATGTTTTTTTGGGGTCTGCTTACATTTTATATGGATGAAAATTTATATCCATAATTTGGTCCTCACATGAGATATCATAAAATACTAATGATTTCATTAGGTGAAATAAATCGTTTTTCTATGATTATTGGAGTCTATAATTTATTATACATATCTTATTTAATGTAATAATTATTTTAATTAGAATAGTGTTTGATAATATTGTTCATTTAGTGGTTTTTATAGTCTTTTGACAACAAGAATAGTAGTGTGGTGGGATATTGAAGAATAAGCCTTATATACAGGTAATCTGTCTCATTTTAATGATTTATAAGATTATGAATTATTGAATTGTTTATGTGAAGACAAGTTTTATGAAGTCATGTGTGATTTGAATCGTGAAGAGGTGATGTAGTTGTTAATTCCGATAGAATGAATTTATTACAACCATTTGTTTATATCTCATATTAATTAACACTATATATTGAGAACAATTATTTGAATTATCCATTTGATTTAATATAAATGTTGGATAGAGGAATAGTAAATTTGGATGATATATATGTTCTGAATGAATGAATTATGAATTGAATGATTGTTTTGAAAATGATTAATATTTTGAATGACTTTGAAGATTTGTTATAATAGTATTCTGGATGATATTTCTTGCAATGAATTTCACTGAAGATTTAATAAAAAATAGGTTCCCATGGATATTAAGAATAGAATAAAATCAGGCTTATGATTTATTTTTCTGATATATGTCAACATTGGGATGAGGATCCAAACATAACATGGGAAATGTAGGGTGAGTAGGGGAAAATCTGGAACTCTGGTGTGGGTCAGCATCAAGTACTTCTAGTATGGGAATGTACTAAGAACTTCAACAGCTAAAAATATTGTACAGAGTATAATTAATCATGTCAAAATATATAGTATCATATAATAGGGACTCCCATAGTGTATATGCTATTTATATATTTATGTAAATATAAACATTCATATTATAAGGCCTAAATGATGTTGCATGGATCATGTTTGACGTCTATTACTTTGGGATTCCTTATTCAATGAGGTTATTCATAGAGGATGATTTATTTATAATAAAACATGGATTTTTAAGTGTTATATATTATTAGATCATGTTATTCTCATGTTATACACAATATAAATATACTGAAGTGGTTGAAATGAAATTTCATCATAGTTGTGATTTATGACCAATTTACAGTGATGTTTGAATGAATTATGTGTTAATGAGAAGAGGATATGTGAGTTTAATAACTTATTCAAATGTAATACAAAATTTTCATATTAGATATCAATCATTTTTAAAGTAAATGATTTAATATTTTGATCTATTTACACAAGGTTATTGATAATCATTAATTATATGAATAGATAAGGGTAATTTATGTTGGTGGTGGACAGTTCATCATGATTTCTAGAGGCACTGATGAGGATTAATGAAACTATAAATGCATTTTACCAGATAATTTGAATGATATGATAATTAATAATTTAAAATAGAGTGAGAATGCGACTGTAACTATGAAACCCAGCTTTATAGAAATAGAATATGGGGGGAGAAGAATAATTCATCAATGTTTTTTAGATGTTCATGTAGTATATAATGAACACAATAAATAGAATAGAAATGAAGATAGTTCCACACATTGGTTCTAATGTAATGGATAATTTTACATGTGAGTAATATTTTAAGAGAAAATATTTGATGATGTATCCCAATAATATAGAGTATGCAATAGATTTTCTCAAAGTGACAACATGATGAAAATGTATGGTGTTTTTAGAATGATATTATTATGTATTAAAGAGTATACAAATTAGTATTGGTTTCAAAAACTAGTTATAATCTTAAATATAAATATGTTTAAATAAAAGTAGACAAGTTTTGTGTGTTATTGGTATATAATTTGAAGAAAATATAGGTTACACAATATCACAATAGATATTATTGAAAAAAATGAAGAAGATGTTTTTCATGATATATCGATCTGGATTAAGTATGAGAAAGTGTTGAAATGAGTATAATTACATAATGATGATTTGATTTTTATGTAAATATAAGAAAAATTAATTATTGTGATTCCAGTGACTCAATACGATTGATTTTGATGATATAAGGATCGAGGAGATTATTGTAAAACCTTATTTAAGGTACTAAAAATGTTTTTCTTACATAGAAGGGGTGTATAAAAAATAATTTTATTCATGGGATTGTTATCATTTTTGGAAGAGGTAGTGATACTATAAGGATGATTTAGAATCAACCTAACCCATGCTGATTTGGATTCCAAGATACTTGAATAATTAGTGAATCAATATACTAGAGACCAATGTGCACTGACCAGTTGTTAATACTGAAAGCAGTTCATGCTTCCCATGAGAAGATTCAAAAGACCCTCTATTATATAATGTTAGGTTATTATTTATGGAAATAGTGATTATAATAAAAATAATGTGTTTTTTATTTTCGTGTGGACTATGTTGATGATGACATAAAAATGACACAAGAATAGTCATGGGAGGAAAGTCATGTTCGAATCAAATATAAGCCAAAAGGGCCCAGAATCTCTTTAAAGAGTCTACTTTGAGAAAATGAGATCCTTTTAAAAGTGAATGATCTTACGATTATCACTATATAAAAATTAACCTTCATGAAATGTGTGAAGGATTGATTGTAAACCTTTATGTGGTGTGTTTGAAAGTCATAAATCTCATCAAAAACTAGTGAAGCATTGGTAGTGTCTTCGTCAATCTGATAGATCTGTTCCAATTCATGAAACAAAAAATTTCTTTTCAAAACACCTCCATGTATAAGAATTATAATTCCCTATAAATACCCACTCATTAAAATGTTTTAGTAATGGTTACCTAACATTTGATAATATTAATTGATCTAAGTTCCCAAACTTCTTGTGCTTCAAAAACCAAAGAAAAAATAGAACATCCATGGTATCTTAAAATTCGAAAACAACCTCCCTTGTGTTTTTGAAACCCTTAATAGAGTTGGAGATGCCTTTTCTGATGTGATACACCCTTAGTTATGTATAAAGTCCCACTGTGGTACTTGAGCCTTTATAAATAATTGAGCCTTTAAAAGTCACACCCGTCATGAATAAGGAGTTCCCTTTGAGTTAGTGTCTACCTAATTGTTGAATACTACTCCTTCATGAATCTTGTGACCTCTATAAGGTATTTGAGATTCATAAAGAACCACTATATGATTACCCAGGCTTTGTGAAACCCCTATCCTAGGCCTCTTCATGGTGAGTCCCTTCTACTGACCCTTCCTCACAAAGGTCGAGTAACTGGGCCCCCCACACCCATTAATGACTAGTTCAGCTGCACCTTGAATCATCATAGGTCATGTTCCACCCACTTCTGTAACTTTCCACTCTAATCAATGTGTGGAAGGAGCCATCCACATTCCTCTTTATTCTAATAATAGGTATGATAATTCAGGTTTCATCTATGAATTGGTACCCTAGCGTAGACATTTTGACTGGACACTCCTCTCATCGGTGTACCCTAAAAGTTCCAAATCTATGCCCCACCCAATGGTGAAAAAGATTTGGTAATATAATCCCATAGGGAGATGAGTGATTCCAAACAGCTATGAGCAGCATGATGTAAAAATACATATTCCCACATCAAAGCCATATCATATTAATTTTCTAGAAAATATCCCCAAAAAATTATGTTAAACACTTTTCTTATCATGTGTGACAAGCACATGATGCTCTATGTATGAATGGCATGGGATGGACTCTAACAGGATGTATTATCTACAAAAGACAAGGAATGAGTTCCTCTAAGCATACATCCACATGTAATCCCCCAATTCATTCTTACTAGAGGTGGATCATTTCCTCCTCTTCACCTCTCACTTAAACTTTGTTCTCTCGTTTCCTTTCACTATTAGAGGAATTGGATCTTGTGGTATTTAAATATATTTTTTCTTCTTATTTCCCATAGATAACATAACACACAGTTGTAGTGGATAGTAAATATCATGACACTAGAACATTTTAAAACCACAAATGGTCCTTCTCTAAAGATGTATTACACTTCCTCTATTCAAATGATAATCCTACTAGGTATAAGCCTCAAATATTTATAAATATGTGGGATTTTATTCCCATATAGATGGGTTATTTAGGAAGCTTCCAGGATCTCCAATAAAGGAACCCCCAACCAATATTCTCTCTAGGTCATATAACCGATAATATTATTCCCCTAACCATGTATATCATTACCCTCTAGTTCTGTTGAGCTGATTCAGGGTAAGTCCCACACACTATTTCCATACTTGATATTGTTATACAACATTGATCGGTCTTGGAACATGAATATAAACATTATCAACAAATTTATGGGGTTTGGTCAATTTATTTCAAATATGGTACAAAAGAAGTGTCTCAGATGTTCAATCTCATACAATGGTAAACACATGTTCTCATTCCAAGGGGAATACCTCACTAATTAATATAAAGGGACGTTCTAATAAACCTTCCATGTCCCCCTTATGGGGATTATCGACAAATGGTTAAACCAAATTATTCCTCTTAGTGACATACCTCCGTAATCCTTAGCAACGGTGGTTCTGGTAAAATATTTAGGTTCACCAAAATGGTTGTCTCAACAAATGGAATACCGAGGTTATTACTCCTAGGGGTGTACATTCCTAATCCATATCATGGGTCAATCTATCAACTCTTTAGGTTTTCCTCAAGTGGTATCTCAAAAACTCATAGACCTAGGTTCCCCCTTTTAGATACTCGCCTTCTAGATCCACCTCAAGGTGAGTCTTGATCCACTCATCTATGATTCACCTCAATGGTTTTTCCAAAAAATTCATTACTGATCCTTCTTAATGTTCGTTTGAATCATCTTAAAAGGTCCATCTAAATGGAATTTTTGATTTATCCATCCAGTCCCGACTCAATGGGAAATCTAGAACCATTGGTAAACCATTAACATGTGAAATCCTCCCTCCTAGGAACACACCTCCCTGATCCTCCCCAATGGGTATCTTGATCATCCATGATGTCCCTACAAGACTTTAAAAATAAGACCATTATTTCATCATAAGACACTAAACCTAAGCATGTCTACATAAGATAGTAAACTCATGTCTTGATCAATTTAATTCATATGTTAGATCCATCTCCATAAGATATAGAACATGTAATATAACATGTCCCATAATATATACTCCATGCATGAATGGGATTTCTGAGGTAAAAGACATGTGTTACATTTTCCCCTAGGATCAATTTCTTCTTGATCGACATGAAATGACTTGGATTCTTCACCTAAGATGCCTCAAAAATAAACCATCCTAAAAGAATGAATAAATTTTATCCACACTCAATGATTCCATACATGCCCAACGATTCCCAACATGAATACTCTTATAACAAAAAGCTGCTACCTAGTTAAGAAGAAATCTAAATGCTTAGAAAGATGCAATGTAATTAACCAGAATCCATAATGAAGGGGAACCCAGAATGAGTTGCATGACCATGACATAACTATATGAGAGAGAAAAATACTCAGAAAAGATATCCCAGGCTGAATCCATGGAATGAGTAACTATAATCCCATCATCATGTTTCAATCAAGGATATAAAATAACCATTAAAATTGTTGAAATCTGCACAATATTGGAAAGAGGGAGTGTGGGGTTATAATAATGTCTTCTCGTATTATCATGTGATGATGTGTGAGCGTATCCTACTAAAATAATTGATGAAACTAAATGTTTAACATGATGTGAAACTCCTCTCCTCAACATGGGAACTGTTAATGTTAGAGACATTAGATGAATATAATGTCACTGGATCCAGATATCATGTGCAAGGTCCCACTATAAAAATGGTGGGCCCAGAATGGAACTCATCAAAAATTGGGAACTTTAGAAATTGGGAATATTTAGTCTATGACACTTTTCTAAAAGATATCTCTCTCCATTTTTAATTGATTGGATGACGTTGGGGCATTATACATTGATTTTCTTATACATGTACTAATGGCTAAATCCTACATCTTGGTAGGAACCCAGCCACAGAAAATCATCCACCCAATTCCCCCAAACACTAGGGGTAGAGATATGTCAATACTTAAATTCTACATGAAACCACCTCTAAAAGTAATTCTACTATGACTCCAGTGACCAGGATCCTATGAAGAATCTCACCATTATAGATCAACCAATGGATGGTGATCAACACCCTTGATTTCCGATACAAGAAAAAGGGGTCATTCCAACAAGGGATTGTCTCAATAGGACCTGGATTCGAATTAGACTATATAATATTTCCACCCAAAATGTTCAAATACGGAGAAGTAACTCCATGTTCCATTATAGAACCATTTCGAGACATTATTCAAGGAGAGATCATGTGATTCAATCACCTACTCCCAGGATATTGAGGATGGTCAAGTCACTCTGACTACGAATACAACATGGGAACAACCCAAGAGCACTCTAGATATGATTTTTCAATGTAACTAAGGACCAGTACCACAAGATGAAGAACAATTAGAATTTAATGCTTCACCATTATCCCGAGTCTGGGCCACCTAATGCCAAAGTTTGTGAATGGCTCCTAAGAATAATTGATTAGGGGAATCATCTAATATGGATCCAGTGAATTCATCAACAATCGATGCATTATTCTATATCCCAACCAAAAAATAAAAGGCACCCATTTTTTCTTGATTGTTATCGAGACACCAGCAACCTCATAGGAAGGTTGGGTTGACTCGGTTAATCATTGGAACCTCCAACATCCATCATGGTCTAACCCATAATGATAAAATGTAGTGTGTAGAAACTCACTAAAAATCAAAAACCGATGTGGAGGTCCTCCCTATGCATTCATAAATTACTATGGAGGTATTCTCTATACTCCCACTCCCAAACATATAGGTCCTCCCCATGTCCTCAGTATCCAACATAAGTACCTTCCTCATGCTCCAACCCATTAGTACAAAGGTCCACCCTATGCTGATGATGTACACTACCCTGACACTCTATCTTGGGGAAAAAGGGAAAGGAATATCCTATAATGGTGAAATAATAGGAAACATCAAATCATCATTAACTTCAATAACTTATATAATTTTGAAGTCATAGCTCACTATGTAATTTTTTTCCACCCTTACAAAAAATGTTGTGTTCAGGAACCCAGTAGGTGAGACTCTCTATTCTAAAAGTTGAAATCCAAATGATCCCCATATCTATCGATAGGTACATTAATGTGGAGTATGTTCTCGATCACTACTAAGGGATAATGATGCAACCATCCACATCATCATTGGTCTCCTTATCTAATATTTCCCATGAAAATAGAGAGATTTAATAATATAAGATAACTCTTTTAAACAGTGAGATCCCTGAAGATGCACCAATGAGCTCCATTACCCTCACACGTGAGAAAGTTTTTACCATCCAGTACAAAAATGACATGATGATGGGATTGGTACCACCCACGAGTGTCGACCAAGAATTCTGTGAATGAATTCCTCATGTAGTGGCTCCTCTATAGTCCTCCCCACCACAGAACAGATCCCCATCAACAATGCTCCAATCTCATGGCTAGTGTAGAATATTGTTAGTCCAGAAAATGAATAAGGCCCTACCTATGATCAAGAAATATTTTTTTGACTATGGCCACTGAATAGTTTCATGTGGAGTTCTATCCATATGAAACATCCAAAAATCGAAACCCCAAAGTCCCTAACCAAGGGATAAACTATTTTTTACACTAGTCCATCTTTTTGAAACACCACTGCCTCTGTAATTTCTGCTTAGAATATCCAGTGATCTCGATGCACCTTGTAGATATCAACCAGTTGTGTCAATGGGTTGAGTTAGTGTCACTTCTAGTCGTTCGGAAGCATTTATCTCTTAGCTCCAATTAGAACCACCAACAATGTTGAATCTAGTGGCTTATAGTCCTCCAATAAATTATATAATAAGTGTTTAAAAGTGTTCACATTTTCTAATGTTGGTATTATACGTTCATCCACTTCAAACCTATCAGGTGAAAACCTTCCTTACACATTTACATTGACAATTCAATTCTGTGTATTTTCATAGTGAAAATTTTTATTCCCTATAAGTTAATGGATAAGTAATTTTGCATAGGGTTGGACGAGGAAATCCCTCATCCTACACCCACGAAGGTAAAATTCATAACCATGTTCCTAGTTTCATGAAGTAAAAATATATAATTAGCATCCAAGTTTCAAGAAATTAAACGTCACAATAACCATTGTCTTTACCATAAAAATTTAAACAACATTTCCATGTCCCAATTATAGGATTTGAAACAATGTGATTGTTATGACATGTATACCCTTAAAATGGGAGTCTAAGTCCAAGCATCGTGAGTAAAAACTATTTGAGAACCTTACATGGGAGTTTTATGTATAGAAAAAACCACCATGGTCCTAGTCCATATCATTTTATACGTGTCATTTCATGTACATCAATTTTTAAATACATCCAATATATGGTATGAGAACTATAACATTAAATATGAAGCAACCACCCAGTCAAATAAACATGAATTTGTATTGTATGATAATCCCCCTCAAAAAAATTTTGGGTTGTACGACCTCATTGGCCCTTTTCAAAGTCAAGTTCTATATCTCACTGTAACACACATGTCCTCATGGATTATTCAATGTCATCTGTTCATGATTTTAAATTGTGATCTTACCCCATACAAGTATAATAATTCTCTTAATGATAGATAATTGTACCACAACTCAAATTGGGGTACCCCATATATAAAATATGTGATGGATAATCCTCAATATAATAATCACATGACATTAAAATTATTTCTTACCCCATTTTAAATCGGGATACCTCTAAATGAAAGATTATAATTGCCTCATTCATTGAACAAGGGATGACCAACATAACCATGGGATTCCTCAAACTCCATTATCAGAGAGGATTCCCACACTAGTGATGGCCTATTACCATGTTGTTCTTCTAGAAAAACATCTGGCATTATTTACATCATCATGGGATATATAGTGATTCTTAGACATCTCCTCTCTAGGACCAATAGTTAAATTTTCAACACTTTGGCACATTAGCCTTAATTACAATCCATAAATTATGAACTGAAACTGTGTGTAATATTTTCCCTTGTACATATCTAGTACATGAACCTCCTTGGATCTATTTACATTATGGTTCACCACATTTATTCAACACATATACCCCTTTAACAAATTATTTTTCATATAATAATAGAAACATTACATTAAAATGTTTTAACATGATCCCAATGGTTTGACCATAAAATGTGTGAGATATTTCTCAAGAATGTGTTTTGTAGAATTGAACCTCATGGACCTCATTAAAATTGTTTTTTTCATTACACCATGCTATAAAAATCTATTTTAGTTACTTAATAATGTTTCAAACTCTATAAAAATATACTAGGAGCTCATGGCACAAGCATTTAAATACCTCAAATTGATAGACACCCTATGGTCCATGCAATATGACCTTTAAACATCTAGGAAATACATGCATTCTTCCCATGGTCTAACCAAGTCATTATCCCACCTCGTCTTGATAATCATTTCGATATCCACTTTCTGATTCAATTCATTAGAGATATAGAATGTGTTGCGGCATGGAACATTGAGTGTTGAATACTTTATGTAAATTTACTCATTCTATTTCCAGAATTCATGTCATTCTCGATATTTTTTTCATCATAATTAAAAAAAATATAACCCTTATTGAATGATGTATATCTATGGATTACCTCCCATTATTTGGATAATGTGATTATAAATCTTGGAAAAAACTATAGATCTATTGTTTCAAATTGGATCAACAATCGATCTGACATTTTCTTACCCCATTCAAGACAGGTGCGGTTGTGATCCCTATGTTTCTATCATGGTAAAAAGTAAGTCTCTAACCCTTATTCATCTATTATCTAGATCTCATGAGTCTTGAAATACCTAATTCTCTTCCTTATTATGTCTAGAATGAATTCTAACACCATTAGTTTCACTTATCCATTAATTTTTATGCGTCGGGTAAGAAGGTCAGTGTCATTGGGAAATATTTGACCCTATATCCCTTAACCCCTAATATTTGATTCCACATGTTAGGGAAATCCCCTCACCACTCATTTATTACAACACCGAGAGAGACTATCATGGTCTTGGTAGTTGGGTTATGGTGTGTACAGATGTGTTCAATCCATATAAAAGACTGCATTGTCAAAACTCTTTGTCCATAAACTGTGAGTTTCAGTCCAAGAATCATAACATTAAATATTATAGGATTCTTCATTGAAATATTTCATGTTTTTTGGGACTCCATGTCCCCCAATCATGTTGGGTTTGTCTCTCCTCCATGCTACATATATCCTCCATAGAATCCTCTTATCCTCAAATTTTTTGTATTTTCTTGTGGCTTATTAGAACCCATTAATGCTGCAAATGTTTTTTTTATGATGCCACACATATCCCTTATGCATATTATTCACTCATCATTGGTATGAACTCTATGAAATTAATCTAATATCCCCATCACTCAAAACACTATGACCATAAATTAGGATACCTACATCCATGAATCATGATATTAAACTATATACATTTCTTATTAATAATTTTTATTGGTAATTATCATCCTTATTCCACATTCACATCAGGTTTTTCACTCATCTAGAATGGGTATATTGTATTGAGTCACCCACCTTTGGTCCAAAATTTTTGATCATAAACTAACTTCTCTCCAATGGTCCATGAAACATGACCATAAACTATAGCCATTAGGTCCAATACTTATGAACCTAAACAATTTTGATCCCATATAGTCCTCATTTAATGACTTTAAACTAAAAAACCAAACATCCTCAGCACATGAAGTTAATCTATAGTATTATCCAGAAAACGTTATGTATTCTTCTTCATCAGAGATGGTTTTACCAAATATCAAACTGGGATGTCGAACATGAAAATTACATGCTGAATGAATAATTACATTCTTATCTCACACAATTAAATTATATCCTCATTACATATGAATTTTATATGCCTCATATCCTTATATGATAAATTAAATATTCTCATTGATGATGGTAGCCTCTTTACCAGTATCAGTCTTCTATCGCGTCGCACATCATGGTCCAAGATGGACGTGCATAAATTATTCACAACCTTAACTATATGATTCTCAAGGTATGTGGGTATTTTTTACCTTCCTCCATGTTGGTTTAATACTACTTCATTAAAATTCAAACCCCTTTAGTCACTCCATGGGTTGGACTCTATGACATTGAACAAATAGAAAATTTGATGTCTAGAAATCATAACATTAAAGTATGATTAGTTTCTCTTAGGTATTTTTTATGATGCATTTAGTGGCCTCCAAGTACAATCAATTCATGTTGGTAACATTCCTTACATTTCATATATATTCCTTAGATACACCCTCCTCATACTCCATATAACAAAAACACAAACTTTTTTCCAGAGGTCTAAACTATATGGTCATCAACAAAGTGAATGGCCCATGAAACAGGACCCTAAAATTTATATGAGTTGACCTAGATTCTCTTTTTATGTGTAAGATCCCTTATCATGTTACCATCATTCTCCCACAACCCCTGCATTCAGGCGAGTATCATTCCTGTCAATTCTCCAGGGCCTTTTTTCAAGACATTAAAATGATACCATAACTTATTTAATAATCATTGGTTTCTCTATTGACTATACATGTGGAAGAAATGGTGGGTTTCATAATCAATAATCCCCCTATGAATTAACCTGATCACATGAAATTAATTTTTGTAATACATCCTCATCACATGAAGATAATTGATACAATTACCATCTGCACCATACGAAATTAAACTATGTGTTTATCATCTTCATTGCATGATGTAAAACTAAAAAGAATCATAGAAACTCACCAAATTGGTCATTTATTATGATGTCACCCATATATTTCAGTATTCAATCAACCACCACTCTTCATCTAAGATAATGGTTCCCATGGAAGATGAGTTTGACTATGTTTAGACTGCTAGGTGCACACCAATGTGATCTAATCCATTATGGTTTGATTCAATAAATGATGGAGTCCATTAGAGAATTCTACCATCTCATATACAAGGTTTTTGTGTTCCTCATTTGTATCTCAATCTTCTTCCACATCTGATGGGACCCCCAAATGGCATGATCTCTAGCCAAGCCTCACTTACCATCCAGGTTCCATTCCCCGAATAACTTTGAACAATATTCCCTGATAGGTTCTGTTTATCCGTTAACCCACACTTATTTATCCACAGTACATGATAATAGAATGATTTCTCTTTTATGAACATGGTCTGCAATTATATTGAATCTCCCTTCCATCCCATGTGTTCCAGTTATTTGGAATTATTATTCACACTCCCATTCCCCATTGTTCTATTCAAATTTTATACTCCTAGAGTAACCCCATTTTCACCTTTGAGCACAATTGAAAATCAATTTGGTTTTTCCATGATCCCCTTTCTCAATTTAAAACCTTTATCTTATCCTAGAATCTCTCATATGAATAAGAAATCACATGGTCTTCTGTTATTTCTCACACCAAGGATGATCAACATGAGCTTAGTGATTAAGAGTTGGATATCTCATTAATATAATAAATGTATAAAAAAATAATGTTTATTAATGTAAAAATAAAACTATCCAAACATTCATAGATATATTCTAACATTGGATCCTCTCCATTGAAAAGTTTACTTTAAGTCTCTGCAATAATGATAATGTTTTCAAGATCTATTATCCTTTATTGAGTGGCCTCTAAAATTCATCATTGTTCTTCTAGGTCATATTTCACCTCATCATCCATATATTGTACATATTTAGATATAGTGTACTATTAGCTTTTTTTATATTAGTACTATGTCACCAAGAATTTTTCATCCACAACCTTGACCTCCGCCCTTCTTAACTAGTCCTTCATTCTATTTAAAACCTCAATTAGGGTAATAGTGGTAATCACATAATCCCATGTTATCCCCTGAATGAATGAAATATCTTCCTGAACAACCTAAAATTCATAATATCCTTCATATTAGTTTATCCACAAGTATAGGTAGATCACCTTTTATTACGCATGCGCTAGCTCAACGAGACAGCCATGACCCAGTACCCGAAGAATGAAAAAATTCACCCCACAAATCCCTAGGATAACTAGAATATTTTATAGAGATCGCAACTAATTTTAAAAATTACCTATATAGGTTTGATTGAGGAAATTCCCCAAGAATCTCTATTTCTTATGATGGAGGATCAGGTTCTCTTTAGTGAAATTTAGGCTTCGGTGTTCAAACACTTCTGATTTCTCAAGCTCATAACCAGATAAGATCGCGAATATACCAAATCACCATGATGTATATGTTAAGGAATTTGTAAGGGATATCTACCACTAGAATCATTCCTCATATGAAACTTTACCTATGATAGACTCTTCCATATAACCTTGTGTCTCCAATAAGGTGGAAGAGACATTCACAACTCCCTTGGCTGCCGCCACATCTATAGATGGTGTGTCTAATGAAAACTCCACAAAAACTGTCAAATTTTCCCTAGTTTCCTACTCCTCTATAACATCATCGGAACTAAAAATATCCTCTGGGGGTTCCTTTATTATCTACTCATCCACCACAGTTCTATTGTAACTCCCAATTATCGGGAATTCCTTGACCCCCTCCATCGAGGGTGCAGTCTCATCAACCCCCTCCAATGGAAAATATTTGCATTTTCTAAACATAATTTCCTCATTAGAAATATCCATTGGGATACTATTATCATCCCTTTCCATTTTAGCCTTAAGAATGCTAAATGTGTGTGTTGGTGTTGGTGGCCAATTCCTAAGGGTCATTCGAACTGTTATTCTAAAAGGAATCAGTTAAGCGTAATAAGAAAGAGAAAAGGAGCTAGTAACATGGAAGAATATAAAAATTAAAATAATTTTACACTCAAGGGAGATGTTATTGGAGGTTCATGCGTATTTTTTTAGGAAGGGTTCCCCCTACAATGATTACACCGGTTGTGAGAATTGACAGTTGGTCACTCTCCTCTACGACAACAAAAATGGATCCCAAACATTACCCTCAAAGAGTTGGGGTTCAATCATGTTTTCTTTTAATGTTTATTACAGTCCTACCAATCTTATATTTATTACTTCTGCACTTGTGGAGTAATTAATAGGATATGGATCTAAAACAAATTATATCTAGGGCACTTGAGATTCAAAAATTTACCTGGTTAGAAACAAAAATTCTTCTCATACGAGATCCTTGATAAGTATTACTCTACCTTGAATATTCCAAATCCTTGGAAAAATGATAAATCATATCCAACTCGGCCGATGATAGTTTCTTGGGAGAGGAAATGATCAACAACACATTCAATCAGTTAGTTAGGGGATGTGTAGTAACCCGAGAATGGACTAGGTTCCCCAGATCAGTAAAATATCTCTATAAATAATCCTAGGACACATGAAATAATATTTTTATATTACCAATCATATAAATGTGCATATCATTTATATATAGATTCTACCATATCCCATGAACACTAGATAACTTCATGTAGACACCACATTTGTTATAGGATTCATGGAATACAGGTTCACTGGAACAATCCAAACAGCATAAATACTTCCCATGAGCTCGGAAAAATGTCCTCATAATTTCCCTAAAATTATATCATTCATCATGATACTACATTTCATTATTTTTCTAGCCTGGTGTTACTCCTCTCCTTTAGATTCTCTCATAAATAGTCTAATGGACTAGTGAACTGACTATTGTTTCTCTACCCATTAGACTAGATCTACCTCAATGATACCCTCCATATACTGCTCTTCCATGACCATATTTTTTAAGTATCAAAACATTACTATCTAAGTTGGTATTCCACCTTATCGTATCCCTGGGATATGAAAATTCCTATAATATCATTTGGTCGTGGGTAATCCAATACACAATAGTAGGTGGCAACAACTCATTCTACATCTTTCTATCATTTTGTATGAACATTTACTGAATCATCCTCAACATCAAATGATGGAATTAAACCATCACCTCTATGTATACCATCATTTTTGTCCTCTACAAATGCCTAAACAATCTCACAAACTAATGTGGATTGTATGGTTTACTTATCATCTCACAGTTGAGTCTGTCCACTATTACACCACCTCAAAAGGCCAAGAGGTGTGATCTCTAGTCCACAGTCCAAATGTCTTCATCAATGACCACCCCCATTGGTTGGGTGAATTGATGAAATATGAAATTGTTTTCAGAAAAACCTCCTCCAACACATCCATCAAACATAACATGAATGGATGAATACCTAAAAAGGTCAAAATAATTTTCCAGAAAGTTCTTATAACTGAAGAAATATGGATTAGATACTTATAACCCTGATTTGTGTCGACAACTAATTTTATAAGAAATGAATAATACCACCCACATGAAGTGGTGTCTTCCCTTCACTGATGTGGCAGAATACTTTGTAAAATTTTTATAGTACCATGATAGCCAAATTCACATGCTGCATAGTTTTTAAATCACTTCCATTAGGAAGGTTCTAATCCCCCTATGTGATAATATTTCACTAGGGGAATCCAAAAAATGGTCTTGGTGATGAATCCTATTAGACTATCTTCTAGTTGAGCCGCATTCATGACGCTATATTTCCCAAACAAATATTAACTCACTACTAGAATCATCTAGTATGTTCCCTCATTTCTCTATTGATATCCACTAGTACATGTGCATGGCCCAGTGAAATACATCTTTTCTTGATCATTCCCTTTAAATTTCAATTCCACCATTTCATTGAGGATGTATGTGAACCACTTATTGAATGGGGCATCCCTCATACCTAGTTTCCCTTTGTTTTCCCCACACCAGATCCAACAACACCATCAATAAGGCCAGAAACACCCCCAGATCATCCAATACATTCTATTTCGGGAGGTACTCATTGTAAATATATCCTATAATTGGGATTAATGTGATATAATAAAGGTCCCATAAGCTGATTAAGACCTCCCTAGGGTGAAAATGAAACAATTTGTTTCTTAGTGATAATCTCCTCAATAGTTCGAACATGATATGTAGAGTGTGGTATACATGTAACACTGAGGACCATGCTGCTCCATAGATCCCTATTTCAGTTATCTCTAATTAAAATTACTTCAATGACTCACAGTCACAACGGACCAATCCCACTCATATTTTAATTTTTCTCCCAATTATAGATCCCATTCTCATTCAACCCCTTGAGTGGATTCACCATGCCCACATTTAGAATGGTCTCATGTTCAAGCAGGGGTTCCTCATCCTCCAAAATCTACAAAAATATTATGTTTATGAGGATACAAATATGATCCACTATAATTGGTTAACTTATATTTTATATATAGAACAAAATAATACTCTTCCACTGGTATTTCCCCTAGACGCTTCTAAACAATTATGTTTGTTCTTCCCTGCTCATTGTTAGGATGAAGACATCATATATCAACCTGATGAAATAGGGAAATGGCCTCTTTCATGAATGATATTCTCTTTGGGACTCTATCATTAGTTCCATAAGTGATTCATGATATGTGGTTACTACATGTCTTTCCCTGATCATCTTTTTTTTCAGGCATTTCATCCCTTTGAGAACCATCAATTTTGTCTCATTTACAATCCATTTTATTCTGGGCAGAGTTTTTTCTATTTATGGTTCACAAATTTTGACCATGAAGATCATTCAAGAATAACTCTATTAAATATCATAATCACTAAGGAAACTTTATGAATATGTGGTTCACATTTTATTTTTCACTGAGAAGTTTCCATAGATAAAAAATCCAGAAATCATGGTTCACTAAGAAGCATTCATGGTGTGCAGTTCACTGAGATCCTGAGCATCATGAAAAAATATATTCTTTTTTCTGGTGAATTCAGGAGGTTTTAATCTCCCTTGATATTTATATTTTTATGGTCATCCTGGCTTCTTGATTCATTATAGATTCGATTATCAAGAACCTTTTACGTAAATATTTTTTGCATGTGTACTTCAAGAAAGGGATTTTATATCCTATTTTTTGTGATTCTCCCTCGAAATTTGACCCTTATTTTCCCTAAATTATCACATTATATTGGGGGGGTTCCATTATATGAGGTTCATGGGAATACTCAAGGAAGGTATGACTATTTCTAAGAGAATATGTGCTAATATTTCCTAAAATTTATTTATGGATTCTACTATTCAAATCCATAACCCATCATGAATATGTGGAGCTCATGACACTCCCTATCAAAAAATTAACCTTCATTGAATATTTGATGGAGTAATTATAAAACATCACATTGAAAGTTTTAGATTCATGGAGTGATTTTAGAATTCCTGAATCCCTCGCAGTGTCATTGTGAGTCTGATAGAGTTGCTCTCATTCAAGAAGCCCACATGTTCTTTGAGAAAATACCTCTATGATTCAAGAAACCCCTTTCCTATAAATACCCCATCAATACAACATTTTCTAGATGGTTATATGACCTTTCATATTATAAATTTCATAGAATTCATAAACCTACCATGTTTCATGAACCAAATAAAAAAATGGATCATCCATGGTAACTGAGATTCATGAATCCAACTCCCATGTGTTTTTTGAAATCATCCACTATCATGGGGATTTTTTTTAGGAACTCCATCTCCCTTCAAAATTGAATAAGTTCATATGTGGTATATAATGTTTTTTGAATAATTCAGCCTTAAAAAGCACTACACTCATGAATCCAGAGTTCCCTCTATGGAAGGGTCACCCTTATTTGTAAAGAATACTCCTTGGTGAAATCCCTGTCCTCCTTAAAGAGACTAATATTCGTGAAGCACCTCTATGTAAGGACCTAGGATTCACTAAACAAATATATTTGTCTTCTTCATGGTTCCTCCCTTATTTAGACCCTATTTCATGATCGTTGAGTTCCCAGGTCCCCTACACCCATCCAGGGCCGGTTTAGCTACACATTGAGTCCCCATGTGATATGTACTACCCACTACTATGTCTTCCCACTCCACCTCAGGTGTGGAAGAAGACTTCCACATGCTTATTGATTCTAAGAATAGGTACCCAAATATCCATTTATGCTAAGAATGGGGAACTTATTGTGGACTAAGATACTTAAAATCCTCCCAATATTGTACCTAGGCAGTTCCAAAGTGATTCCTCACCCAATGGTGCATGAGATATGTTCACATAAGACCATGGGGGTAAGAAGTGTGTCCACCCATATCTGCGTTGCTTCTTGTAAAACATCATAGTCCAAAATACTATATGAATGAAGTTAAAACGCATCAAAACATCCTCAACACATGAATGTAATCTATATTCTTACCCTATTTGAAAAGAACTAGAGGCATTATGTATGACTGTCATGGTATGAAATCCCATAGGATGTCATATGTACCAATACCATGGAAGGAGATCCTTTAAGAACACCATATAGGGTAAGCCCCCTTGCCTTTATTGTATGAGGATGAATTATTTCTTCTATTCACCTATCCATTTACAAGTGGATTCCAAAATCCATCCCCCAGCAGATGAAGTGGATTGTCTGATATTTAAATATATTAATTCCTCTTGTTTCTGACACATAGAATGACTCACATGGGATTATATTTTACTTGTTCTTATGAAACCAACATGATACAAAACCTATAATGGGGAATCTCTATAGATGAAATCCAGAGACTCCATTCAAATGGTCCACCTACTATTTATAATCCCTAACTTTTCTAAACTATGTGGTCTTTGATTCCCACCCAAATGGGATATATAGGAAGACTCGATGAGGTACAAAACCAACACACCAATTCAATTTTATCTCAAGATCACATCCCATGTAATCTCATGAAACTCACATAAGATATCACACCTCCCCCATTTCCTTCAGGCAACCTTGGTGTGTGTCCCACACTCCACATCCTTACAGAAAAAATTTAATCAATTTGGATTGGACCTGTCACATGACCTTAAACAGATACCTAAAAATATGTGGGTTTTTATACTAATCTTCTAGAATTAGTATAGGATGTCTCCATAAGGTCCAATCCCAAATATTGGTAATCACAGGTGCCCTCTCCTAGGGATGTACCACCCTGATTCATCTGAAGGGATGTTCTTATCAACCTTTTGGGTCTGCCTCATGGGGTTTCACACCCAATGGTAAACTTAGGTGATCCCTCCTAGGGAATTACATCCTTGGTCTATCTCAATGGGTATTATTATCAACTCATCATGTTTTACTCAAGGGGTTTCTAGAGAAATTGTAAACCCATGTTCTCCGTCCATGGTGTGTAACTCCCTGATCCATCTCATGGGATGTTCGGATCAAATCATCGGGTTCTCCTCATGGGGTGTCCTGACCAATTGTAAACACAAGTTTTCCTTCTAGGGAAACCCCTCTTGGATATACCTCATGGGGAATCTTGATCAATTCATCTTAGATCCACCTTAAGGGGTGTAATAATACATTCATCATTGATCCATCTAATTGGTTTTTTTTATATTCCTTCTGGTTCCATATCTATGGATGTTTTAATCCATCCATCTTGTTCCACCTAAAATGGTCATCCTAATCCATTCATAAACCATTCATGTGTGAAATCCTCTATCTTAGGTGAACAACTCTTGGATCTACCTCATGGGACCCCTTGATCACCCATCATGTCCCAACAAGACCCTAAACATGATCACATCATGTCCTCATAAGACAATAACACTGAGCTCATATCCAAAATAAGATAAAATCATGACCTAATCCATCTCAATAATATGTTCTGATACACCCCCTTAGGACATATAACTTTTGGAATAACATGTCTCATAATATTCACTCCATAAAATAATGGAGTTCTTGTGGTAAAATACTAAGAATAATTATTCCCATGTAATGAATTTTCTTATGTTCGACATGGATTGTACTGTGTTCTACACCTAGGATTACTCTATAAAATTGATGTTATTAATATTTTCATAACTTATTATATAATCCCTTTACTGATTTTATATGTAATGTGAATAATTTGTGGGTAATATTAATGTTTTAATACTAAATAATTTTTTTTACCATTTTTACAAATAGTCCAATTGAGTCAGTTTACTATTTTATTTATAATTATAACCATACTAATCCAAATTTTGTGATTAATTTTTTTAGTCTTTAGAATTCAATATACAACATTTCATTATAAAGTATCTTGGTCCAATTATTCCATTTGAAGGGTCATATGGATCACACAAGAAGGCCCATAGAATATGTGAAGAAACTGGCCCATCCATGAAGATTGAATTAATGGGCTCAATACAAAAGTGAAAATTCATTAATTCTACTCAAAGGTTCAGGGTAAAATGTAAGGTGTCTTTTATAAAAAATTTATTTTCCAACTCTAAATACAAGGGGACCAACCGATTAATTTGAACTCATCCCACCATTCTCGATGGGAAATAATATCAGTGTCATATTCTTAACATATCTCATGATGTAATCATCAAATAAAATGATATTTTGAAGTGTGAAAGAGGAGATATATTTTGATGAATTTTTTTAAGATAGTTTTTGGACTTGAAGGAGTCTTTCTATTGATAAACCCATTCACATGTCGGCCTTCTAAAAAGTATAGATTGTAATGGATAGTTTAACTTTGTATAGTCAAACTGCCATAACTTTGGATCCATAAGTCCAAATGACTCCATATTTTGAGAGAAGTCATCCATCATTATTATATACAACGTTTAAGAAGATTCTATCTAAATATTCGGATTCTGGAATAGAAAAATTAGAGATGCAAGTGGAGGGATTGATTGGGAATGAAAATAGTCCACTTCCTAGGGCTATAAATACATCCCCCTATTCTCCTTCAATGGATTTGGAATTGCAGAAGAGAGGATAACATATTAGCCTGAAAAAATATTTAACATGGGCTTGGGATGACCTCCCATACTCAAGTTTTCAATTCAGATACCCTTCCCTATCTCATTGTTTTCGTTTTCTTTTTTGTTCCTCTCTGTAGTAATTTTGTAAGTCTTTGTTTTTGTAATTATATTTTAATTCTAGTTTAATCTTTTTCATATATAATTCTCATCCTCCTTATATTAAATAATATTAGTGGTCTTAAAATAGTTAAAATAAATGTGAATCCCATTCAATTATTTTTCTTTCTAATTTAATCTTAATTCAGTATTTAATTAACTTCACTATTTTTTTGTGTGTGTTCAATGAAAAACTTTTTTCAAATCCCATTCTTTTTCTTATATTTATAATTTATAATCATAAAAATTACAACCAGATTATTAACCCAAAAAATGGATTAGTAAATCTGCCATTAGGTTGAGTTATAATCTGGAGGTGTTTAGATATTGAGAGCTTTTTATGGATGGATAATATTTAAATTAACATTCTATATGTTAAACATAGAATATCGTGGATTGATGACATGATTTTTTTATCTTCTGGTTTCCATGGATTATTGGAACCATAAATACACCATCGTAAACAACCTCTAATTGATATTGGAAACCTATGATATGTTAAGATTTGTATTAAATCATCAACAATTAGGAATTCCAATTAAAATTATCTTGTGATGTGTTAATTAATTTAAATGCCATATAAAGCTATGATCTAAGATATCACAAGCTTAACTTACCAATAATGAACTCACCCCAATATTTATTAATTTTTTAAATCAATATTAATCAATAAATCATTTCCCTAGCTCTGAAAACAAACCCCCCAATCAGAATACAATCAACTAAAAACAATGAACTATTAAAAAATATCATCACGGAGGATTTGACCCGAGTGCTTCTATACACATTAGTAGAGCACCGTAAACATGACTGGTTGATAGGTGATAATCGGTCATGATTTCAAATGGATTCTTTGCTGGGGATGATTCTTTAAGTATTCATTAGTTTCTAGTTATTTAAAAAAAACAAAATTCAAAAATATTGAGAAAAACACAAAGAAAAAGTCACATTCTCATAAAAATCATAAATTGAAAAAAAACCTATTTTCCACTTTCTTCCAATATCTCTCTAAATTCCCTATAGCCTCCAAAAAAATACATCAAATTTCTTTTTCTCTGAAATTGAGCGAACTCTTTTCCAGATTAAGAGTAACATAAGAGATAATAAACTTATTCAACAACATATCATTGTCCAACTAATTTAATCAGATATGGACAATCCTAGAGGAAAAACACATAAAGAACTTGTTTCCACTGAAATGAATTACGAAAAACATTGTATTCAATATCCAAACATAGTGGAAGACTTCAAACTCAAATCGGGTTTATTTTATCTTCTCCCTAATTTCCACGTGCTAGCTGTTGAGGATCCACATCTCCACCATAAAGAGTTCCAAGTGGTGAGCTCTACCATGAAGCCTCAAGGGGTTTTTAAGGAACAAATCATACTCCAAGCATTCCATTTTTTCAATTTATTACTCAGACAAGCCATGGATTTACTAACTCCCTCTTGGTTCCATAACCACATGGAATGACATGATGAAACTCTTCTTAGAGAAATTCTTTCCTCCTTCTCGTTATGCTTTTATCCAAAACGAAATAAGTGGTATCTGTTAGTTCCAAAGTGAATCAGTCAATGAGTACTGGGAGATGTTCAAAAATCTTATTGCAACCTACCCACAACACCAAATCCCTAACCAACTCTTGATCCAATACATCTATTAGGGTTTATTGGCTATGGAGAGAACTTGCATTTATTCATCAAGTGGTTGTTCTCTTGTTGATAAAACTCCTGAAGCTGCAAAAGATATCATAAGTAACATGGTTGTAAACAAACAACAATTCCATACTCAAGTACATGATTAAGTCAAACAATCCCAAGATAGTCAATCTATAGATCCGAACAAGATGACAGAGTGGATGAGTGAACTTATAGGTCTTGTGAGACAACTAGATGTGGCTACCAATACCCCAAACCCATCTTCTCTACAATAAATGTTTCCTGGACCTGTCAAAAACTGTGGAATCTACAACTCACCAGCCCATCCAATGGACACATGTCCACAACATCAAGATGAACCATCTGATTCATCTGGACCAATGGAGATCAATGCAGCATATGGTCAGAGAAACCCCAACCCTCAACAATCAGGCCATCTTGTTAGAAATTTCAACCAACCCCATTCTGAGCCCTTCTCTTCTACATATAACCCTAACTCGAGTTATGGGAATCCCATTTCTCATCCCCTCAATACCATAATCAAAAACCAAACCAATGTCAATATGTTCAAGATGTTGGTAACATCCAACACCCTTACCATTTTGTTTCTCAACCTCAAAGGATCAATCATTTTATTCCTCCTCCAGGCTTCCACTATCCCAGTGAGCCTTCCCAATTCCCAAAAAAATAAAATCACTTCCTTATAACCAAATTCAAGGCAATCCCAATCTAGGACAAGACTCCTCTTCCAAGCAACCATGGTAAAGTGTAGTTGAAGAACTTAAATCCTTCATCTTTTCTAGCCTTAAAAATATTGAAACCCAAATTGGTCAACTTGGATCCCACCTAAGCCATCAACAACAATCATATTCTTCACATATTCTAGCTCTACCATTAAACAACCTCAAGGGTAATGTAGTGAAATTTCACTTAGATCGGAAAAGAAAATTTTATGCCTCATGATAACTCCTCCAACCCACCTTTGAATGTGGACCTAGAAAATAAAATGAAAATGAAATATGAAAAGGAACCAGAAACCATTTCCTTGCCACCTTTAATTCCACTTAGAAACCCAATTACATTTCTTTAATCTGTTTCTAAGCCAATGATGTCCTTTGAACCCCATCCTAAAATTCTTGACCTATTTGGATGTGTTGAAGTCAAAATTCCCTTCTTAGATACCATAAAACAATTCCCTAAGTATGCCATGTTTCTTAAGGAATTTTTAACCAACAAGAGGCAACTTAGGAACTTTGAAAATGTTTCCACCAAACAGTCTATTCCAATAAAGTTCAAAGATCTAGACCTTTATGATTCCATGCAAAATTGTAATTTCAAACTTTGATGATGCACTCATAGACCTAGGAGCCTCAATTAATGTCATTCCGAAATACATCTTCTCCAACCTTGGTCTAGGTTCCATACATCTAATGGTTATTTTTATTTAATTAGACAATCTATGAACTGCTAGTCATAAGGGTATAATCGAGGATGTCCTTGTTCGTGTTAATGATCTAATCCTCCTAGACGATTTCTATGTCCTTGACAAGGAATGTGAGATGAACTCTTCTTGATCTACCCTGATTCTAGGAAGAACATTCCACATGACTGATAGAACCAATATTGATGTCCATTCGTGCATTTTATCCAAGGAATTTGGTGACCAACTGGTCAAGTTCATAATTTTCCAAGCCATGAGATACCCATCTGAGGATCACTCTGCATTGTCAATCCATGCTTATGAGGACAATTCTAAGAGTCAATTGAAACACATTCCATCATGTTCATCATGTTATAATGAGAGAGGATCTTGTGAAATCTGTATCAGGATTAACCATTCCATAAATGGTGATGTTGATGTGGAACTTCCCTCCCATTCACCTAGTTTCTCCAAAATGAATTCACTTTCCATTTCAATGTGGTTTTCAAGAGATCCTTCATTGAACTCAAAATTTCTCTTACAATCGCCCCGATAATCAAAACCCTAGATTGGTCCTTACCCTTTGAGTTAATGTGTGATTCTTCTGATAGGGCCATTGGGGTTGTTCATGGTCAATTAAGATAAAATATTTTTTATGTAATCTATTATGACTAAAAAACATTGTATGAAACTCAATCTCTCTACATCATGATAGAAAAAGAACTTTTAGCAGTGGTTTTTTCATTACATAAATTTCATCCCTATCTCTTAGGTTCCAAAATAATAATCCTCCCAGACCATTCTTCTATGAAGTTCTTATTCAAGAAAAGTGATTCCAAACCGAGGATAATAAGATGGATCCAAATGCTTGAGGAGTTTGACCATGAAATAAAAGATAGATCCGAAAAAGAAAACCTTGTGGATGATCACATGAGAATAATTTCTAATTATTTATATTATGAAATCATTGAACCTGAATTCCCCACTAAGAACCTTTCATCTCTCACTCCAAATTTAACATGGTTTGACCCAATTGTAAATTACTTGGTTTCTATTGTTTTTCCTGAAAGGTTTTCAAAAGTACAAAAAATGAAGAAGAAAATTGATTAAAAATACTATTTTTGGGAAGAAAATAAACTTTGGAAAACTAGGGCAGACATGATAATTAAGATATGGGTGGATGAAAATGAACATTCCTCCATCTTAGAATTCTTCCCTCACAACCCAGAGGTGGCCACATTGAAACACAAAGGACCTCCTAAAAGGTCCTAATCTCTGGATTCTTTTTCCATTCACTCTTCAAGGGCTCACATGTGTTCTATAAATCATGTTCAACATTCCAAAATATTATAACAATTTCAACGATAAATTAGATGCCCCAATAGCCTTTAATTTTATATTAGATCTTAGATGTTTGGGGTGTCGATTTCATGGGACCATTTCCCCCTTCCAATGGATTCTCGTACATCCATCATGTAGTTGATTATGTTTCTAGGTGGGTCAAGGATAAACCCACTAAAAAGGATGATTCACACACTATTAGTGAGTTTATAAAGACACACATCTTCCACCAATTTGGAACACCTTGTGCCATGATAAGTGACATATGAACCCATTTTTGTAACAAAACTATGGAATCTATTTTGAAAAAAATGGTTTTGTATCTAAGAATTCAACCGAATATCACAGCCCAAACAAATGTCATGGCAGAACATTCTAATAGAGAAGTTAAAATAGTGCTTGAGAGAATTGTAAAACCCACCAGAAAAGGCTATCCTGAAAGACTTGTTGAAGAACTTTGGGCTTATAAAAAATCCTATAAAACACACATTGGTATGTCTTCTTTTAGGGTTGAATTTGGTAAAGCATGTCATTTAACAATTGAAATCCAACATAAGCCTTTTTGGGATATTAAAACCTGTAATTTTGATCATGAAAAATCTGGTGATGAAATATTATTGCAATTTGATGAACTAGAAGATTCAACATGATTTTTATGAGATTTATAATCTCTACAACGAGTAATCCAAGGCACTCCATGACAAACACATCCTGTGAAATGTATTTCATGAAGGTGAAAAGGTAATGCTCTTCAATTCTCAATTTTAGCTTCACCCAGGTAAGTTTACTTCTCATTGGGAAGGTCCTTTTGTTAATACATCTATTTACAATTTTTTTTCAATGCATGTCCAAGACCCCTCTTTAAAAAATGAAATCAGAGTTAATGGACATCAGTTAAAGAATCACGATGGGAGGACATGAAATCCTGGAACCACATTGACTTCCATCAGATCCCCAACATTTCCAGTTGACCCACCACTGGATGGAGATGGCAATCCACCAAATCCAAACCAGGGGTCACCTATTCCCCTTTGACTCAATTTATCTCTCTCTCTCCCTCTCTCTCTCTCTCTCTTTCTTCTTCTTCCACCCTCATTCTCATTTTTACCACTTTCCTTGTCATATTTTTTTATTTAGTCTTTCACTTTTGTGTGGGTGTGTGTTTATAAAAAACTAAAAAAACTTAAAAAATATAAAAAAATCATAAAAATATATATGAAAAATCATGATTCATGCTTAATCAACTTATAATTTTCAAATTTTTTCCAATAATTTAGTGAAGTCAAAAGGCATGGTTTCATCTAAATATTTTTGAATTTTCATCATGTCCTTCGATAATGAATTTTGTGCAAACAAAAAAATTTGAATTCTCAATTTTTAGATTTGGAAAAAATATTTTCCACACCCTTGAGGAACAAAATTTTCTTTAATTCTAAGGCCACCTATGGACATCTTTTCAAAATGTTTGTTTTTCACCCCCATTTGTATATCATGAGTTTGTGGAACTTCAATTTGTATTTCCTAATTTACTGTGCATTAATATTATAGAAGAATTTTTTGAACCCCATGAGAATTATAATAGCCAAATAGCCTCCCACAAACCAAACATTATTACTCCTTTTTAAATCCCCTTCAAGCCTATGAAAACATTTTCTTTGATAGCCACAATACAATCCCAATACAATTTCCCACCCAATATCAACATGGATTTTCATTTCATAAGTTTTTTAAATTTATGTGTGATGGGGGGAATGGATTTTATTTTTGGTACCCATTGTTGATTTCACCATGTTATCAGTTTCATGAGGGAAAGAATCCATTTCAGTGTGGGGGAGAGGTTGTCATTAAATGTACTTTGGGGAATGTATAATACTTTAATTTATTTAATTTGGTAAATTTTATTGACAATGTTCAAAAAAATAAAAACAAGAGTAAACAAATTGGGTTTTTTCTTGGGTAGGTAAAAAGTCAATCTTTATCAACCATTAATCTTGTTATAACTATTAAAATTAGTGTCGTGAGGAGATAAATCATGGGTTGGGATATGAGTGTGAGATTATTTTCATGTTAAACTTTTGGAAAATGCAAAAAAAAGGAAAAAAAAGATAAAAATTAACACTTATGTCACTATGAAAAGTTTTTTTGTTTGTAAATATTTAATCTTCTCATTCACATAAAATTTCCTTCCTCTTTTGTGTCTTATTTTAAATTTTCATTCCCTCGTAAATATGTGTTTCTATTTCCTTCTAAGTTTCATTTCAAAAAAATAAAATATGCATTTTTTTCCATGTTGGGGGTTTACCCCCTTTTTTCCTATCTTTTGGATATCATATTTCTACCATCCCATAGCCATATAAAAACCCCTAAAAAGACCTCTTCATTTTTTTAGCACATTAATATGGGGAATGGAAGCTAAGAGATCTTTCAAAATATAAGATTTTCACTTTTGGTTGTTGAATGAGTGAAGCTCCATAAATTAATTTTATAATCATGAAAGGAGTGTATTTTTGTGTGCCACCATTTTCCATTCCAAAATTTGTGCATGGAAAAATGAATTGTTTTTGGAACATTTTTTCTATAACAAATTGTGATGGAATTCAATATGGTTGAGTGAAATTTTAGAAAACTCCCCTGAGCGGGGAAAACAAAATGTTAATATTTTTTAGTGAGTAAAAATGATATAATCATGTTTTTATATTTTTTTCACATGAGGACATGCACATGACTATGTTTGGGAGGGTTTATGTTATGAATATTTTCATTATGTATTATATAATCTATTTACTGATTTAATATAAAATGTTCACAATTTGTGTGAAATATAAATGTTTTAATACTAAATATAATTTTTGAGCATTTTTTGAAGTAATCCAATTGAGTCAGTATACTATTTTATTTATAATTATTACCAAACAGATCCCGAAAGATTGGTTATTGTTTTTTAGGTTTCCTAATTCAATATAAAACATTTCATTAGAAGGTATCTTGGTCCTATTATGCCATTTGAATGGTCATATTGTTCACACAAGAAGGCCCATAAAATCTGTGAAGAAGATAGCCCATACATGATTATTGAATTAATGGTCTCAATCCAGAATTGAAAATTCATTCATTATCCTTAATGGTTCTGGGGATAGTGTAAGTAGTCTTTGATAATAATTTCAAGGCCCAACTCCAAAGACAAGGGGCCCAACTAATTTAATTAATCTCATCCCACAATTCAGGCTATGAAATGAAACTAGTACAGTATTCATGACATATCTCATAATTTTTTAATCCAATAAATCATAGATGTTGCATTGTGGAAGAGGAGATAAAGTAGGCCAACGTTGTGGAAGAATGTGTTCGGATTGGAAGGCTTCTTCATGTTGATAAACCCATTAACATTTTGTCCATCTAAAAATTATGGATTGGAATGGAAGGATTAACATTGATTAATCAAACCTCCATAACATTGGATCCATAAGTCAAAATTACTCAAAATTATTAATGATGTCTTCAAATAGTATTATATACAACTTTGAATAAAAGTATATCTCGTGATTCGGCTATCTGAATAGACAAATTGTCGATGCAAGTGGAGGGACAGATTGGGAATGCAAGCAGTCCACTTCTATGGGCTCTAAATGAATCCCCCTCTTATCTTTTAAATGCCTTACCATTTCAGAAGATAGGAGCACCTATTTTCATGAAAAATTCCTTGAAAAGGGCTTGGAAGGACCTTCCATACTCATGTTTTCACTTGAGATACCCTTCCTTCTCTTTTCTTTCATTTACTTTTGTGTTCTTCTATGTTGTAATCTTGTAAGTCTTTGTTTTTGTAATTATATTTTAATGAATGTTTCTTCTTCTTCATAAATTATTCCAATAAAACATTTATTAAATAATATTATTGGTCTTAAAAAGGTTTAAATACAATTGAATCCCCATACCTTCTTTTGCTTTCTCATTCAATCTAATGTAAGTTTTTAATTCCCTTCACTGTTTGTGTGTGTGAGTTCAATGCACAAATTTTATATTATGCCTTTAATTTTCTACTATTTATAATTCATCATCCTAAATATTACAATAATATTATTAACCAAAATAATGTCTGAGTAAATCTACCATTGGGGTGAGTTATAATTTGGGGATGTTAAGGGATTGAGAGCATTTTCTCGATTGATATTCTTTAAATTAATATTTTGAATGTTAAAATTTGAAAGTACTGGATTAATGACATGATTTTTTTAATGTGTGGTTTCCATAGATTATTTGAAACATAAAAAACTACCATAACAAACTCTAATTGAGATTAGAACCCTATGATACGTTAAGGCTTGGATTAAATCCTTAACTCTAAGGAATTATAATTAGAGTTATCTTGTGAAGTGTGTGTTAATTTAAATTCAATATAATGAAAAGATCAATGAAATAACAAGCCTAACTCCCTAATAATGAACACACCCCAATATTTATCAATTTGTTAAATCAATATTAAGCAATCAATAATTTCATGAGCATTGTAAACAAACCCCACAATAAGAATACAATCAACTAAAAACAATCAACTATGAAAAAGTATCATCACTGAGGATTAAACCTGAGTGCTTCTATACACATTAGCATAGCACCAAATCCTTGACTAGTCGATAGGTAACAATCATCTGTGCTTTCAGAAATTCTATACCAATAGGAATAATATAGCTGATCAATGCTCCAAACATCTAGACGTGCACAATAATTCCTGAAAACAATACTCATCTAACCAAAGGATTCCAACCTATTAATAAGTAATCAAAATGTCCCCAATAATGTAGAATAGTTAATATCCATTCAAAAAGAGATAGTACCTATAACGAGTTCCACATAAATGAGATGAATCAATGCTGGAGACCAAGTAAATGAAAAGATCTCGAAGAAGGAATTAATGGACGGAAAAACCAATATCCCATCATACTATTTTTATTAAGCAGTAGACATCACCATCAAAAGAGATGAATTTCAACCACTACTAGAAAGCAGGAATGTTGGGTTACAAGAAGTCCAGCTCAAATTATCATGTGTGACCATGCGTACATGCCCTAATGAATGTTTCATAAACATAGTTCCTTATCCCTATTTCTTGTAAAGGTTGTGTGTCTTTCATAATGTTACCATGGAAAATGAATTGTGTCTATATATGAAGATAATTTTATCAAATTTAGGAATATTAACACAATATAGATATTTTACCCATGTACATATCTCTTTCTTTGGAATTGGGTAAATTTTTTCTCTATCTTATTTAAATTAATGTTTTTTTATTTGATCATGTGACTAAAGAATCATGAGTTACAATTTGAAAATGGTTCTTGTTAACATGATAAAAAATTAATAATTGAGTAAATGAAAAATCTTAATATAGGATACAATTATTCAACCTCTAATCAGGGTTCTTACGGTTAAAAAAAGCTGTATCATATCAATTGGGTTCTGAATTGATTTCCAAAAAGCTCATTTATTAATCAATATTGACGAAATTATTTATCATTTTGTATCCCATTATTCTACAATGGAAAATATATTAGAACAATAAAAGGAAAAAAACTAAAAAAAATAATCTGAATACTACATCATTGAGAGTAGTTTTCTTTTGAGTATAACTTAAAGGGGAATTTATATAATTACATATTCAATGAATGAGAATCAAAAACAAATTTAGGACTTCCGAAATAGTTCAATGAGTATTTTGAGAAACTTGAGGTTGAAATTTTCAATATTAGATAAAATGTTAAAAATCATAGTGATGTTATTAAATATATAGAACTATATAAAAAATTAAATTTCTAGGATGTGGTAATAATAAGTTTGATTTTTCTATTGTATAATTAAATGAAAAGATTCATTGTTTAAAAAATGAAGTACCTTCACCAAAAAAGATTAATTTTTTATTATTTTATTAACGGGAACTTATATAAATGAATTTTTTTGAAGGATTTATAAATGACGATGTGTCACATAAATATGAAGAAGTAACTGATCCATAATAACTAGCCATATACTATAAGATTATTAATAAAGAATATATTAAATAGAATTGTGAATATATTGAGAATCTATTGAATTAATATGATGAGTTGATTAAAAGGATCTCAAGGGGTTTCATTAAGAATGATTTCTAAGGTGTATGAATCATTTTTAATATAATGGTAATGAATAATAGGTATAAGTTTGGATGCATGATCAACAATCTTAAATAAAAATATACTACAATGGAAGGAATATTGGAATCAGTCGTGCTAGTCAATAATTCCTAGCTAGATGTTAAGGGAAAATGAATTAAATAACATTAGTTTTTAATATATTTTTAAGAATAATGTGGAAAACTGATGATATTTTATAAAAGGGATAATGGATAAAAAATAATATTTTTATTAAATGAAACAATCAACTCAGTATAAATTGTTTATGTTTGGATTCCATGTTAAAAATATAGAAGTCATAACAACTGAAAATAATAAAATAAAGTGTTGATTTTATAATTCATTGAGAAAATTTTAAATTAATTATGGAACCCACAGATCAAATATTAAGGTAAAATAGTATTTTAGGATTTATATACTTTCATACGATGAAACTAATAATATTTTTAGGGACAATAATAATAGGAAACAATTACATGAACATGAAGTCATGAGTTTTTATAATATAAGGAATGGACTTATAATATCTTTTATGTAATGTTTATTTAGTATAGATAATTTTTTTGATAGTAAAAGGTTATAAAAATTAGGAATTGCACCAGAAAAAAAGATTCATATATAATATGGAAGAAAATACTAATAAATAATGGTAGTATGGAAGAGAGAATTTAATGGAAGAATAAAACACACCAGGAATGAGGGTCTCAATTCTTAAAGTCACAAAGGATAAATAAAGACTAATTCATCAATATCATTAATTTAATATATATATATATATTTCATTATTTTAATGGAACATGATTTCTATTTGATAAATGTGGCTATATACCAATGAATTTTGAATGAACGAAAAATTAAAGTTTTATTGATAATTCTGATATTAAAATGAAAATTAACAACTAATTTTCATTGAAAGACGATTTTTGAAGGTGGAAAATATATTTATATATTTTGAAGAGAAAAATATAGATCAATAAATGGTTCAATATGAACTAATCGTATACCACCATGATCAAATCATAGTTCACACACAATAATCCAAATAAAGTGAAAGAATATATTTTTTAGCACAAAGAATGAATGTGATCGATTTATGTAGACGATGAAAAATTGGGTCAAGAAATATAAACCATTGAACTATTATAATGAGGTTACTCTATTGTTGATATAATATTACACACATAATGAATTACATATTTTATTCAAAATAAATACTATAAGGATAGAGAAATGGGTTGGTGGAAGTGTTCTCCCATCATGGAGGATGCATGAAATATTATTTATGATAAGTTACTAATTAGAGGAAATTTATACTAGTGGGTTTAATCTAACAACTAATACGGTTCCTAAGGTATATTTTTCTAAGAATTAAAATTTTCACAGCATGACTTATTATAGAAATATTTTAGTTAACTATAAAAACTATCTCTTATTGAATTAATAAGGGCTAGTATTCTTGGTCAAGACCAACCACGATCCTCAACATGAAAATGGATGTAATACCTCTATTAAAATGTAGTAAAATCTTTATTATATCTAATGAAAGTTGAAAATTATTAATGGGGAGATACATTCTAAGGGATTATTTTAATGGTGAAAATTTTATAAAAATTCATATGAAGAAAGGAACTAAGGTGAACTATCTATGATGTTCTTTATATATATTTTAGGTGGTGTAAAAGTATATTTCATATTTAACTTTCTATAAATATTCCATTATGAACTAGAAGTTGAAATCATTCCATTTTTTATGTTGTATATGAATACTATAAAAATAATGATACAACTCAAAAATAGAAACAACAACATTCATCCACTACATTATTATTTGTTTTTAACTATGAATTTCGGTACTAGATGATTGTTTATTGAATAAAAATTAAACTATTTAATGAAAATATCAGTACCAAAAAATGGTTTTTGATACTGAAAATTGGTCTCTAAATAATGTTCCATGTACCGAAAACAATTAGATGGAATTATTTTTGATCACTCAAAGGCTTTATATCATTAAATAAAAATACTGTTTCACTATATTGATATTAATATCATAATTTATCATGTGTTACTAACTTATCTTACATGAGTAATAACTCTCACACATTATTATTTATTTATCATGCATAGATAGATTTTTAAAACTATGATTGATACTAAGAGATATTTTAGAGATTATAAAAAACAAATATTTATTTATTTTTATAAATAATAATTAGTGATACCGATGTAAATGATGATATTTAAAAAACCAATTTTTCCCATAACCATGTTCCAACAAATTAGGGTTAAAGGATTCATTGAAATGTCATTACTTGGTGGTGAAATCACTCATGGAATTTTGAATGATTTTCTGAATATTTAATATTAATGTGGGGTAGAAAAGAAAATATTAATATATTATGATTGAGAGAAGATTGAAATCATTTATCATTCTCATATGATATGCATAGAGTAAAAAATTAGAGTGTATCATTCTATAACTTATTTTTGATAATTCCTTATGATTTATCTATAAAACTATGGTTAATGAAGTCTTATGAAAAAATGGTTGTGAATACGAGAAAAATGATTCATTAAATAGTGGTGGTGATACCGTAAAAGAAAGTAGAAAATATCACAATGTATTTTATTAAAAAGTGGGGTTAATTAATATGACAAAAAATCTATTTAGAAATATTTTATGAGTTATTTTTTCACAAAATATGAAGGGATAAAATTTTAAAATATTGAGTTCATATATTGGATATTCTGAAACTATATCACAACTTTAAGTAACATTATTATTGGATGGATTACATTGAATTGTTGGATAGAAACATGCAATGCTCTTAGGATATATATATATTCTTCTGGAAGATATTATGAGTTTTCTGTAAGTGGTATGTATGGAGATTTTTTTTAATTTCATGAAATATTTGTATTACTATATTGTGGATAAGATATATGATAATTATTTGAATTGAGGATATAATAAAAAATTATCAAGTTGATGATTTTAATTGTCACAAACACGGTGGAAGAAGAACTATTTCATCATCATGGGTTCCCCTTGTGTGAGGAGTATGTCATAGAATGGGGACACATGTTTACTGGGTATTAGAGATGAATTGATGTGTGGGTTGAAACTATAGAATGTAATATAATGTCAATACCAAGGACATAAATGGTGGGACATAAAATTCCTTGTACAATGAATTAAGTAATTTTACATAGTATATTCCAATGTGGGATCCAAATATTGAGTGGACTATTCATTCATTATAAAATATAGAGACACTCAAATTCCTGATCAAAATGAAATCAAATGAATCATCTCCTACCTTAGTTTCTTAGAGATAATGTATAAAATGATATGTTTCATTGAGAAAATTTTTTTCATTCAGATATTATGTTTTTGATGTGTTCAATAATGTGGGGTCATTATAATCTAATGTTATGATCAAGATAATTACATTATAGTTGTTTATCAAAAATATTATTTTTGTTGTGATTCATTACAATGTAACATTGAGGTTCAAATTAATGAGATTATAAAGATAATATGATTTGTGATATTGAGAATTGGGTCAGAGATAATAAATTTTCTCTGACAATTACTATAATGAATCATATTTTTAACCATGATAGATTTCCAAGGGAATTTATTTTTTGGCCATTTGGTGGTTGAGTTGTTTTTTTAAACCAATCAAATGAAATCTAAATCTCATATTTATAATATTAAAATGTGTTTTTTAATGGTCTTACATGATGGACCATATGGTGCCTCATGTGTTTTTTCATGTTTTGGATATATTGGGTTTTGAAACATAAAAACTGGTAGAAGTTCACTAGGAAAAATGGTTTTTCAGAAAATATGTAGCTCTCTAAGTGAAACCATGGGATTTATCTAGTTGAGATAGAGGTAACACATGGTTTGGTCTAATCATTTTAAAGGACCCTTTTGATGATGTGGTTTTCTTCAGATAAAGGATAGAGGAAAAACACATGGTTTTGCACAATTTCCCAAGCCATGCACATGAATCGTGAAATTCCTTTAAATAATACAGAGGATAAAGCGTTTATGGAGTATGGATTGGCCAAACTATGTGACCAAATCATGTTCCTCTTTTAAAGGACTAGAAATTACCAACATTACCCTCTTATAACACCAAGATCTTCTTATAAAATATATCTATTTAAATTACATTAATTCTTCAATAGCTTGAATTGCTTGCAACCGTGAGATTAAAACAAACCACATGAAACTATTTATATACAATTAATATTTTAACCTATAATTTTATTTTTAAAGACAAAATATTATTAAAATTTTTTTGAAATAAATATAACTCAATATATATATATATATATATATTATGTGCTAAAAAAGGATAACATAATTTTTTGTAAAATGAACTTATTCTTCCAAAATATTTTTTATTTAAAAATCAATTTATATTTATATGAAAAGATATTAAAAAATCATTTTAAAAAAATAATATCATTTGTTATTTTATAATGTAAAAAATATCGTAAAATTATTATCTCTAAAAACATTTAAGGAATTGTTAAAGTACTCATTTTTATTAAAAATGATATTTTTCATTTAAATTATTTATAAAGACAAATTATGTTTTAGATTAGCTTTAAATTTAAATTATTTAATTATTATTTAAAATAATCCAATTATGGTTCTTGAAATAGATTTAAAACATTATTTTATTATTAAAAAATTGTGTTTTAAAAGGAATTTTTTGGAATTTTTTTTCAGGGAATTTTAAATGTTTTATTTTAAATTAAATTATGTATTTTATATGTTTCTAATTTTTGGAAATTAATTTCAAATTTAGATTCACATTGTCCAAAATTAGTTAATAGGTCCTTTTTATATTTGATCAACTAGAATAGTAAAATTGGTAAATTTTGCAATGAGGGAAAAGGGAGAATTTAGTCATTTATGTCAAAAATAAGATTATAAATACTATAAAATGACCATATAACAACTAAATTTTTATTGATTGAATAAAATTATACCCTTAACTTGTATGGATCTAAAATATTTCACTTAAAGGGCACTTTTTCCTGAAAATTACTTATATAATATTTAAATCAATGAAAGCCACACAATGTCACTTTACCTAACCTGAATATTCCTAATGTGTACATATGCAGACAATGTTTTGTTAATAATGGTTCAAAATATATATATTTTTAAAATAATTAAATTAATATTTTTTTATATGACATTATTTTTTACTTTTTGGTTACTTATATGAGATTATGGTATTAATGAACTCTTATTTAGTATTGATTTAATGATGTCACATTCTTTTTTTAAATAATATAACATTTCTAACATAAGGATTCCCAAAAGATATATTCAACTATAAATATTATTCTTGAATATATATGATTTTAATTCGTTTTGAATTTTATTTTTATTGTTTTATCAAATAAATTACTATATTAAATAATTACACAATGATGATGGAGTAATTATTTTATTAATAGAGATATCAAATAAATATTATTATGAATACAAAAATAAATATAATTTGATATAATTTGTAACATCCCACGTAAATGAATAAATATGATATTTTCGTATTTATTAATATTGTGAATTAAATATTAATTTTACTTCAAATGGGTTTCCATGTTCGATGGAGTACCCGATAAGCAACAACAAGTTTCTTTAAAATCTTACGTTGCACACTAATAATATAACATTACTATTTTAAATGGTAGTTAAAATCTAGACTTTTTATTGGTGGGAATGAATAAAACTAACTAAAATAGGATTATACATTTTTGTAAAATGTATTTAATTTTATCCAAAAAAAGTTAGAGGCTTAAAATGTCAATGAATCTAATTTTAAGTATAATTTACTTTAAAATCTCAATTTTCCAACTTTTGATGCCACACACTCTTTAAATGTAGTTTTGGCCACTTTTATATATATTATTTGACCAAATAAAATTCTTCTTTAGAATCAGGACATCAAAATTCACTTTGGGTTAATTTTTGGTTTTTTAATGATAAAATTTACTTTTTAATGAAAAATGAAAAATGATGTATTTTAATTAAAAAATGCCTTTTAATCTAATTTATTTATATGGTTCTATTATTTTTTTAATTGGATTTAAAGTGTAATTTTTTTATATTTTTACCATTTAATCCAATTTTGGTCATTGGAAGAAATTTCACTTAGAAATTGGACAAAAACAATAGTCAATATTTTGATAGTAATTATTTCATCAAAACACGTTTTTTGTTTTGATAGTATAAATTAATTTTAAATTAATTTCTTCCACTTCTGTGTTATGAATTTTTTAAAATAGACAACATTTTTTAATTTGTATATCAAATATAGGTTAGGCTGAATTTTTGGTATTTTTCTAGAAAACTTCAATTTCTGATGAATAGTGAAACCACTTTAGTGTAGTTTAAAATCTAAATTTTTAATTTAATTGAAATTTTACCGCTTCTGTGAATTGAATTTCTAAAATAAAACACACATGGTTGTTATTAGTAACTAAAATGTGGTTCAATAAGATGAAAATAATTTTTGGTGAATTGTATCTTTTGACTTTTATTTATCACAGTAAAAGGTAAATAGGGCAATTCAAGGTGAAAATAATACTAAATTAATATAAAATTACCTTAAAATTGTCCTAACTTTATTATATTAGTCATGGATGACCATGGTCATCCTCGGGTCGATTTTGGGACCCCATTGAGCCACCCAAGTGTGATAATGACTCGTTATTTTAATTAATTTAATGTATAGGAAAATATGAAATAAAAATATATCTTTTAGTAAATTAATTTTTAAATGGGGTTTTATAAGTTATCATTTAGACTATAAATATTAATTGGAAGGATAAAAATATTTCCTACATCAAGGTATTTTTTTTATAATTTTTATACGTCAAGTAAATAAAATTATTTATGTCATAAAAAGGATGCAGTATTAACCACATTAATAAAAGATTTAAATAAATAAGAAAATAAATATTAAAAAAATTTACAAAACCTGTCCAATTATTGTTGGTTGATTTTATTTCAACCATGAGTCATCTTATCTTCACCATTAATGATTTTTGTACCCTTTTAATATGTAGATAAGTTTATAATAAAATAATTGTTTCAAACATTCCTAAAGAGCCCCTCCTCCCCCTTATAAAATGACACCACTTCTATCCCATTCCTCAAACCTCTCAAGCCTCCTGACTCATCCAACCTCTTCCCATTAATCTCCCTACATCCCTCTCTCCCTTTTATAATCCTATAGGTAAGAAAACTAAATATCCATCTTGTGATAAGTGTGGTAGAAAGCATCCTGGAAAATGTTTATCAGTGTTTGGGAAGTGCTTCTGGTGTGGTAAGTCTGGTCATATTTCTTGTAACTATAAGTAAGATGATCAAGAAGGTAATGAAAATCCAGCGGTAAGATTTTTTATGTGCAATGAAATGGGTCGTTACACAAATGAGTGTCCAGTGAAGAAATCAACTGAGGGAAAGCAACCTGACTACAATGAGAAGGGGTGGAGAAATCCTTTGCAACTACTGCAGTAAATGTTGGGCCATCAAATGAAGTAATATCAGGTGCACTATTTATTTGTTCATATTATGCCAATATGTTTTTGATTCATGTTCTACGCACACATACATTTCTAAGATGTTTTATTGTAAATTGGGAATACCATTTCATGATATAAATACTGATTATATGGTAAAAAAACCTGGAGGAAACATTGAGACAAAAAGAAATTTTAAAAACCTTCTTGTCCTTGTGTGCTGAAAGAATCTTCCTAAAAACCTTATTGTTTTGCCTATAGTAGATTTTTATATTATTTTGGGTATGGATTGGGTGTGTGATTATCATTATATGATTGACTGCAGAGAAAATGAGGTTTATTTTCAGAAATATTTTTCTCTTGTATACAAGAATAAACCCTTATGTTTGATAGCATATCAGGAAACTGAGAAACTAGTAAAAGATGGAAATGAATGTTACCTTTCACATATTTTTTAAAACAAATTAACTGTTCAAATTAATGTTGTACCAATGGTAAATGAGTATCTTGATGTTTTTCATGATGAGTTGCCTGGTATTATACCTAATCAGGAAGTTAGATTTATTGTTAACTTATTCCTGATGCTAATCCAATTTCAAAACCCCCTTACCGAATAGCTCAAATTGAACTTTTAGAGTTAAAGATAAAATTATATGAGTTATACGGTAAATGTTTCATTCGACCTACCACATCACAATGGGGTGATCCTGTCTTGTTTGTCAAAAATAAAGAAGGTTTAATGAGACTTTTCATTGATTATAGAGCATTGAATAACATCACTGTTATGAAAAAGTATCATTTGCCACATATCGATGATTTGTTAGATCGGCTCTAGGGAGCTTAGTATATTTCGAAGACTGAATTGAGGTCGGGGTACCATCTGTTGAAATTAAAGGAAGCATACATTCTGAAGACCACATTTCATACTAGATATGGCCATTATGAATTTGTAGTTATGCCTTCAAGGTTAACCAATGAACCTACTGTATTTATGGATCATATGAATAGAATTTTCCATGATTTCTTGGATAAGTTTATGGTTGTATTCATTAAGGATATTTTGGTTTATTCAAAAATTAAATAGGAGCATGAATGTCATTTAAGGGTTGTATTGAATACCATAAAATAAAATAAACTGTATGGAAAATTCAAGATGTGTGAGTTTTGGATACAACAAATTTCTTTCCTTGGTCACATTGTTTCAAAAAATGGCATAACTATTGATCCAAATAAAATAAAAGTTGTTGAATAATGGACTAGAGCTACAAATATAACATAGATCCATATTTTTCGTGGTTTATCATTTTATTACTAAAGGATTGTTGAGAATGTTTCACGGTTATCTAGTCTAATTCCTATGTTAACTAAAAAAGGTGTTATGTTCATTTGAACAAAAGAATCTGATGATTGTTCTCAAGAATTGAAAATAGATTGGTGAATGCTCCAATTTTGGAACTACCTTTCTTGAAATGGTGAGTTTGTAATTTACATTGATTATTCATTGAATGGATTTGGTTGTGTCCTTAAGCAGAATGATTAGGTAATTGCTTAGGTGTCATGTCAGTTGAAACCTCATGAGTTAAAAACTTTTTTTAAAAGATTTTATATTTTTTGAAAAAAATGGAAACTTAGTGGCTTTGTCTACACATATTATTCAAGTCATCATTATATGTTATGGCCTAATTCTATACAACTCTAAACCTAAAAAGATCCCCATTGTGAATTATTCATTTAATTCAAGATTATATAATGTTTAAGGTCGGGTACTTAAAGATGGTATCAGAGGTAATTTTAGATAACATTAGGAGTTATAATATTGTAAAATTAGTGTCCCTAATTTAATTTATGATAATATTGAAATGATATAGCATTAACAGATTACCATGTTACTTCGCGTAAGATATTTTTCTGTTTATAATGGTTTTCCACATTGGAAACATGGCATCTATGCTGGGATGACTTCAAGAGAAAGACAACCTTCCAGATCCAAAACCTGATATGGTCAGAATCGGAACCAAACAGTTTGTTGTGGTGATGGAACAATTGAATCAGGCTATAAATGGTGGTGGTATCCATGCACGAGATCAGCCAGATCAACCACAGAGGAACATGTCAGTAGTGGAGCATTTAATGATGCAACATCCCTTATCATTCTGAGGATCATCTGACCATGTGGTAGCAGAAGGGTAGATTAAAGCTATGGAAAAAAATTTCAATGGCATGGGTTATTTATAACATCTAATGTTTACTCTCATTGTTTACCGTTTTGAAGGTGAAGCTGATCAGTGGTACCTGATGGTGAAAAATATTAGAGATAGTGATTAGATTTATTCTCTTGTTTGGGATGAATTCAAAGGAATATTTCATGAGAAATATTTTCCTAAAGTGGTTCGACATAGGATGGAAAAAAAATTCTTGGAATTGAGGTAGGAGGATGACTTAGTGGCTATTTACGAAGGAAAGTTCACATGACTAGCAAGGTATGCTCTAAATTTCATTGTAGATCTTGATAGTAATATAAATCGATTTTACTCAGGACTGAATCCATGATATCGAATATCATTAGCCTACCATGATTTCAAAAGTTATGAAAAACTTGTTTGTTGTGTGGAGAAGGTGGAAATTGAGTTTTTTGATGATCAAGTGTTATTTGAAAAACAACAAAAAAACAGGTCTAGTTGGACGGCAAAGGGAAATAATTGATCAATGAATCCTGGAGGTAAGAAAACTAAATAACCATCTCGTGAGTAGTGTGGTAAAAAACATCATGGAGAATGTTTATCAATTTATGGGAAGTGCTTCTAATGTGGTATGTATGGTCATATTTCTTGTAACTATAAGGAGGATGATCCAGTAGGCAATAAAAATCCTGCAGGAAGATGTTTTAAGTGTAATGAAATGGTTAATTAAACAAATAATTGTCCAACGAAGAACTCAAATGAGGGAAAGAAACTAGACTACGAGTAAAAAGGGGTGGTGAAATCCTTTTTATCTACTTCAGTAGATGTTGTTCCATCGAATGAAGTAGTATCAGGTATACTATTTATTTGTTCATATTATGCCAATATGTTGTTTGATTCAGGTTCTACACAGTCTTTCATTTCTGCGAAGTTTTCTATTAAATTGGGAATTCCATATCATGATATAAAATACTAAATTATGGTAAATACACCTGGAGAAAATGTTGAGACAAAAAGAAATTATAAGAAACTCCATGTACTTGTGTGCGGAATGAATCTACCTAAAATCATTATTGATTTGCCTCTAGTAGAGTTTGATATTATTCTGGGCATGGATTGGATTCCTATTTATCTTGATAAGATTGAATGCAGAGCTAAAGACGTTTCTTTTTAGAATGATTTTCAGTTGGTATAAAATAATGAACTATTACATTTGATAATATATCAGGAAGCTATGAAACTAATAAAAGATGTAAATGAATGTTACCATGAACATATTGTTGAAAACCATGGAACTATTCATATTAATGATGTGCCAGTTTTAAATGAGTATCTTGATGTTTTTCTAGATGAGTTGCATCGTATTATACCTGATTGGGATGTTGAATTTCTTGTTGCCATAGTTCCTGATACTAAGCCAACTTCAAAACCCCCTTATTTAATGGATCAAATTAAACTTTTAGAGTTAAAGAATAAATTGAAGGAGTTATTAGATAAAGGTTTCATTCGACCTAGAACATCACCAGGGGGTTCTCCTATCTTGTTTGTTAAAATGAAAGATGGTTCAATGAGACATATCATTGATTATAGAGCATTGAATAACATCACGGTTAAGAACAAGTATCATTTGCCTCATATTAATGATTTTTTTGATTCGCTCCTGGGAGCTCAGTATTTTTTGAAGATTGAATTGAGTTCGGGGTACCATCAGTTGAATGTAAAGGAAGAAGACATTCCAAAGACCACATTTCATACTTTATATAGACATTATGAATTTTATTTATGACTTTGGGTTCACCAATTCACCTGTTATATTCATGGATCTCAGGAATAGATTTTTTTTTAGTTCATGGATAAGTTTTTGGTTGTGTTCAATGATGATATTTTGGTTTATTCGAAATGTAAATAGGAGCATGAAATTCATTTAGGGGATGTATTGAAATCCTAATAAGAAAAGAAATTATATTGAAAATTCAGCTAGTGGGAGTTTAGGATACAATAAATTTCATTCCTTGGTCACATTGTTTCAAAAAATGTCCTAACTGTTGATCCTGCTAAAACAAAAGTTGTTGAAGAATGGCCAAGACCCCCAAATATATCCGAGATCCATAGTTTCTTTGTTTGTAAGGTTATTATCGGAGGTTTTTTTGAAATAATTTCACGGTTATCTAGTACAATGACTAAGTTAACTCGAAAAGGTGTAAAATTTATCTAGACAAAAGAATGTAATGATTGTATTCAGGAATTGAAAAGAAGACTACTGAATGATCCAGTTTTGGAATTTCCTTCAAGAGATGGAGAAATTTTTATCTACAGTGATGCTTCGTTGAAAGGACATGGTTGTGTATTTTGCAGAAATATTAGGTAATTGCTTATGCTTCACGTCAGTTGAATCCTCTGGAGTTAAATTACCCTACACATGATTTAAAATTATCTTCTATTGTTCTGGATTTAAAAAATTTGAGGCTTAATTTTTATGGAGTAATGTGTGAAATATATACTGATCATAAAATTTTAATGTATATATTGACTCAAAAATAATTGAACCTAGGACATAGGAGATGGGTTGAATTAATCAAGGATTATGATTTCACGATCCTTTAACATCCGGAAAAAACAAATAATGTGGTCGATGCTTTGAGTCGAAAAAGTAATGTTACATTAACCTTGTTAAGTTTGGAATAAGATCCTTTGATTAAAGACATTATGAACATAGGCATAGATGTTGTTGGTGCCGGAAATTCTACTGTTTTATTTCAGGTGTTAGGGAAATCTGCTCTCTCGGACAGAATTAAGCAAGCGTATAAATAAGATAGTGAGTTATAGAAAAAGGTAGAGTTGGTTCATAAGGGTATGTTTACTGATTTTAATTTCGTTAATGATTTTTTTGAGGTTTGGGAAGAGATTATGTGTTCCTTGTGGTTCACGGTTGAAGAATGAGTTTTAATGTGATGCTCATAGTTCCCCGTTTACAGTTCATCCTGGCAGTACTAAGATGTAAAGAGATCATTGAGAGTATTATTGGTGGGATGGAATGAAAAGAGAAATTTATGACTTTAATGTAATGTGTTTGACTGGTCAGCAGTTTCAGGCAGAGCGGTAGTTACCGAAAAGAATGCTTCAGTCATTTCATGTGTCGGAGTGGAAATGGGAAAATATATCCATGGACTATGTTATTGGATTACCAAAGACGTCTCGAGGTAACAATGTAATCTGGGTCATTGTTGATCAATTGATTAAAATTTCTCATTTTCTTCCTACTCGATATACATTGTATCTTGATCAACTTTCTCAGTTGTATGTAAAAGAGATTGTCCGGTTACCTGGTGTTTCCTTCTCTATTATATCTGATCATGATCTCAGGTGTACTTGTCACTTTTGAAAAGGCCTTCAGAAGTCGTTGGGTACTGAATTAAATTTTATTTCAAATTTTCATCCTCAATTAGATTAGAAATCAGAACGAACAATTCAGACCATGGAGGATATGCAATGTTCTTTCTCAATAGATTACCTGGGAAGTTGGGACCAACATCTTTCTTTGGTTGAATTTTCATATAATAGAATTTTTCATTCTAGTATACAGATGGCTCCTCATGAGGCATTGTATGGAAATCAGTGTCAAACTACAACTTTTTGGGTTGAAGTAGGTGAAAGGAAACTGATGGGACCAGAATTGGAAGAAGAGATGGTTGCAAAAGTATATTTGATTCAGAAGAACATGAGAACAGCTCAGAGTAGACATACAAGTTATGAAGATAAGTATAGGAATGGTATATCTTTTGAGGTAGGTGATCATGTCATTCTCAAAGTTTCTCCATGGAAAAGTGAGATGTGTTTTGGTAAGAAGGTAATGTTGAGTTTGAGGTTCATTGGACACTATGAAATCCTTGTGAAATTAACTTTATTTTATTATTCATGAGATTAAAGAATGAACGGGTCAAGACGGACATGAGGTAAGGGACTTCATCTCAATCTTCTTTCATTGAGGCATATTTAGCTAATATATACCTTTTTCTTTTAAACGGTGTATAATAAAAACCCGTTGAATTTTAATTTCATTCAATGGTAATCTTTTTTCAACAAAGAGTATTACAAAATGACAAATGAAATGTTTTTAAATTTTGCGGCAACAATGACCTCTCTTCCAACATAATAGTTATTTGGCTTCATTTATAAGCCTTAATGTTTTCTAAAATGATAATTAAATACCTTATTCTCTATTTGGGTGTTTTGGTATTGAAAATGGTTTTTGAAATGGGTTGATTATTTCAATATGTTGAAATTATTTCTTGGGATTTCAAATTAAATTTTATTAGTGAAATGTTTATATTTTCAATAGTTTATCTGTTATGATTAAGGACCCAGCCTTAAACATTACATAGTCCTGAATTAAATGAATAATTCAATTTGAGGTATTTTTAGGTTTAGAGTTTTAGAGAATTATTCCATAACTATTACATATCATCTTTAAAATTACATGTAGACACTAGTACTAGAGTCCATTTTTTCATAAAATAAAAACTCTTCAAAAAAACATGTCTAGTTCCATGTTTTAGATAGCATGAATTTTCCTTAATCCCATCCTTGACTGTATTCATCTTTACGTCTTGTGGAAAACATTTCAAAAACATGGGATGAGAATAAAAAGCTCATTAATGGTTTTTAAATATGGAAGGAAAACATTATCATATCATTAAATACAAATAAATGAAACCATAATTTTTTATCATAACTTACCTTATGAAATCATAGTATTTATGAATAACACACACAAATCATAAATCATAAAGGTATCTTATAGAATTCATAAAATACTTTCATTGTAGCTATCCCAGCTACATAGGGAGTCACATTTGGAATACCCATCATAGTATATTCCCTAAATATCTTAGGAGAAACATTCACTTTTACCTCCATCACGTTTCCCAATGCATTAGAGATATATCTCGGGTTCACCCACCCAAGGTTTATCACGGAACAACCTGTATACATAAAAAATTCCAAATAACCATAACATATTCGTAACACATAACACAAGCATAAAGTAAAGATAACATTTCCACATTCTAATAACAATATATAAAATTAAGATATTGAAATAATCAATTCTTTATCAAATCATTTTCAAAACCATTTAAAACATTTAATAAAGAGATTTTTGAATCAAAGTGTCCCATACCAATTTGAAGTTTCTAAATGAAATAAAATTTTAAAACATTAATGTCTATATAAATAAATCCTTAAAACAATTTTTAAAACATGGACATTAATGATAAATATTTATAAGAATATATCTTTAGAACATTTAATACGATATTTTAGTTAAATAGTTTTTAACAAAATGAGAGATGCTTGAATACAAATAATTAAGGATTAAAATTTAGTCAGAACTTTAAAATAACTTGAGAATAAAGGTATTCATTATATAATAGGCCAAAGGAAAGTATATACACCATATAAAAGTGAATTGGTGCATATTAATAATTTAGTCTCAATGGAATGTAAATTCAGAAGAAATCCCTTATAAAATGGTATCCTTAGATTAAGGATAATAAAATTTCATAATAGTGTGTGAAAAATATAAATACACTCAATATGATTGGATATTCAATGTAAATCAATCATATTAAATTCCCACATGTTCTTTTTAATTCAAAACTATTGACTTGGATGTTTAACTCAATGAATAGAAGTTGAGTTAAAATTAGCCTTATCAAATTCATATCGATGACTTGGGAATCTATCAATGGAGTGATTATGTGTATCAAATGTATATCCACACAAAGGGGAGTGGAAATTACAACATAAATAAATAAATGGTGATTCCATACATAATCATATCATGACATAATTAAGAATTAGAATATTAAACCAAGGAATGGAAATCGGGATAAAAGGTTCCCATACCGATTCAGTAACTTACGTAACATGCAACCCATGAAAGAAGGATCATAAAATGAAGATTTAAATAACCATAAATTGGACTATATTATAAAATTATTACAATCATGGGTGGTACATACACCACACAAAATGAAATAGTGACTAATATAGCATGAATCTCACATGAATAAAAAGTGAGATGAAAATCCCATAACACGTTGTAATCAATCGAGTAGTATGAACAAACGTTAATAACCACCAAATGATTCAAATAATAACATGAATATAAAAAGGATAATTATAATATATATCAAATTTCAGTACATAATACACATCATGCAATAAATTAGTGGTGAACAATGGAAATCCCGTAGAATTAAATGTGAGATAAGAAATCCCGTACCTCATGTCCGACGTGACTCATTTGTCTCTTGTTCTTCCTGAATAATAAACAAAAGATAATATATAATTGCTTAAGAACCTTTTTCAAGTTCATTATTCCTTTTATATAACTGATTACCTTGTTATAAACATTATGTAATCTGTCACAACCCGTCCTCGGGACCCATGTCGTGACTACCCCCATGCCCGCCTCCCATAAGTCAGGGGCTGGCGACTAGCACCAAGGCGTAAATCTCGAAAAAAGGAAAAGGCATTGACATTAAGTAAACAAACACCACAGAGTAATCAAGTAGAAGTAAAAACTAAGTAAAACTGGGTACAATAGTAGTGCGGAAAAGTTAGTGGGCCAGAATACAAACCCAAACTGAAAGTAAAGTATGACTGGAAAGAAAGTATAGCAGCTGAAAGTAAAGCAGCAATGTCAAACCATACACTAGAAGTCCCACCTGAAGGGTGGGTACAGATAGCCTCCTCAGCCCCTCGGTTCTAGCCATCCACTCAGTGTACGTCCCGCCTAGTGGTCCACCTCCACGTACCGATTACTCTACAGGCCTCAACCGCGATCAGCGTTGTCCGTCATCTACATCCAACACAACGTAGTGCAGGCATATCCCGGGTAGGGGTGAGTATAAGCTACTCAGTAGGGACCCCGAGACCCCCGAAGGTGTCCGAGAACCCGCAAAGGATAATCCACAAAGGAATGATACAATCACAAAGTAACAACCAAAACTACTTAGGTATATGACCATAAATATACCTAAGTCATCAATTCCCGTTCGGCTCCAACATTTGATCCCATGTTCGATCACGTCCACGCAGGAGAACACAAACCAATCCACATAGTAAAGAAAGTCAATCATATCGAAGATAATAATTGAAAGTCAAGACTCATATCACACAGGTATACTCCTTCATAAGGTGATAGAGATGATCAGATGTTGCCACTGATTTATCTAGCTGGGGCCCACGTTGGATACAAGTACTGTAGTCATCGCCACCGAACACATGGAGGATTCCAGTATGGTTGTCTTCACCATCGAACCCATAGAGGATTCCAATACGATTGTCGTCACTGCCGAACCCACGGAGGATTTCAGTGCATTCGTAGTCGTCGAACCCATGGAGGATTCCAGTACAAAACTCTTCACCGTCAAACCCACATAAGATTTCAGTACAGTAGTCTTCATCGTCGATCCCACGAAGGATTTCAGTATGAAATTCTTCATCGCAGAACCCACGGAGGATTCCAATACGAAATTCTTCACCATCGAACCCACATAGGATTTCAGTACGGTAGTCTTAATCGTCGAACCCACGAATGATTCCAGTACAAAACTATTCACCATCGAACCCACAGAGGATTCCAGTACGATAGTATTCACCGTCAAATCCACATAGGATTTCAGTACGGTAGTCTTCATCGTCGAACCCACAGAGGATTCCAGTACGATAGTCTTCATCGACGTCGCAGCCAGCTCTAGGGTTCCCACACATAGCACGCTCGATTCCGGGAGGGTTCCCTCATCGATCCAAGTGGGTTGATACATCAACTGACATGTAGTCCAGATTTGATGTACCCCAACTTTCTACCTCATCAATAGGAACTCAACGTGAAAGACGGCACACCAATCGGACACCCGGTCTGAGAGTTAATAGCTTTTTTTCGTCCTAGGGGCCCAGTTGGTTTTTAAGTCAAAACCAATGCATCCATACACCAACAACATGAAAACCTCAAGAAGATTAAGCCACAAGGTCTGTATTACTAAGAGGAATCCAAAAAAGTCGACGGCACATCAATCGAACGTCCATATCTCAAGTTATAAGCGTTTCCGCTCCGAGGGCCCGGTTGGTTTCGTGTTCGAACCAACCTGACCGTACCCCATGTTCTACGAAAACTTGAGTGTAATATACCAAAATGACTATCTCGATCTAAGGATCCCAATGCAACAGAAGGTGTGTCGATCGGAGGACTGAAGCCCATGATATTGGCAAATGACTGAAAATAGTCCGAAATGGGGGGACTGGGGTCGGGCCGGGCCGGCCCCACCCCCCTGGGTCGGCCCGAACAAGGTTGACCCGACCCGGGTCCCGGTCCGGCCCATCAGAGCGCGGCCCGGCCCCGCCAGCGCGGCCCGGCCTGGCGCTGGCAGCCCGGCCCGGTGCAGCCGGTCCGACTCAGTGGTGCCACACGCTGAGCAGATGCGGGGGGGTGCGATGCCCTCCCTTGCTATCGGACGCTACGTTGGTCGCCGCGTCTCCCCGGATCCCACGTGGCTGCAGGATCCAGTCTTCCCGCCGTCGCCACCTCTGGGCGGTCGTCCGATGCCGGCGTCCGCCTTCGGCCGCCGGCGGCGCCGCGCCGGCAGGGCGCGCCGGCTGCTCCTTCCGCGGCCCTCTGGACGCGCTCCGGTGGTCCGTTTTGCCCGCTGTCTATGCCTGCGGCTCTCCCGAGACCTGTAGATTACTTCATAACATTCAAAATTCCTTTGCGGCCCACTTCGTCATCGCCCGTCGATCCGCACACCCATAAACAAACTGTAGAGGGTTTTCGTGTCGTGTTCGTTCGGCCCGCACCCTCCACGTTAGGTGTTTTTCAAAAGGCAATCTGTAAAAGACATGCTCTAAACTAGGGAATATTTTATTCAAGGTAAAATTATTCAATCACCCTGAAATTAAAATAATCATGCACGAGGGGATAATTAACACATAAACTTTATTCGAAAACCCCCTACCACAAGCGTTTTTGAACGAAGGTTAGTCGCGGGAAAAAGGATGTTGCGGAAGAAGGATCGTCGGCGTCGCGGTACACGTCTTCACGGAGAAAAGGATCATCAATGTCGCGGTACACGGTGTCACGGAGAAGAGGATCGGTGTCGCTGTACATGGCGTCGCGTCGTTGATCACTGAGGAACTTGTGTTCTTCGTCTTCTTTCGTCGGAAGTCGGCGTTCTTCGTCGGTGACGGTGTGTTCTTCATGTTCTTTAAGGAGGAAGATGATGATTCCAAGGTTCCTCTCCAATCCCTCTCGCACAACGAAAACAACAATAAAATAAGGCGTTGCCTTATTTTATTACTCATGTCATCCCTTAATTTAGATTAAAAAATAAAAAATGATTTAATTAATGTGCATTGACCAATTAATGAGGCGTTTAATTAACCAATTAAACGCGAGAGTTAACTTGGAATTTAAGAGGGGGTGCGGGTGAGTTACCAAAATAAATGCACATGGGAGGTAAAAAGGATATAAAGGGGCTGGGGATCGTGTGGGCCACACCTCACTAATATCCTACCTTGGAGTTAGGGTATTAGTGGGTCCCACTCCAACCACCATGCCTAGGATATCATTACTTAGAATAAAAATAAAATTATAGCACAATATTTTATTTTTATTCTTTAGTTTACCCAATTAATTAATAACCTCACCCAAGAAAATTCCACTCCGGAAAAGGTGTTCATAATTAGTTACTGGCGCTGCGATTCCATCGGTGTGCTCGGAATTCGATTCCGAGCACCTGTTCAAAAGTTAGGAAAACCCGCTCGTTCGTTCACTGAACGTACCCGAGCTAAACTTTGAAAATTGATTCCGGGCACACTGGGCCTCGGAATCAGGTGCCTTTAGAAACTGTGTTCTTGTAAAATCCCAATGAAACATTAAAAAAAATCCCTTAAATTTTACGGGTCTTTACATTACTCCCACCTCAGGGCTTTACATCCCCGTAAAGATACATCATAAGCTAGGGGAAAAAAGTGGGTACTAAGCACGCATCTGAGACTCCTGCTCCTATGTGCTCTCCTGGAGGTTCCTGTGCTGCAATCTAATACGAACTAGAGGTATCGACCATCCATGTAGGACCCTCTTTTGTCAATCCTTGATCTCCACTGGGACCTCTGCAAAAGTTTCCCCATCGTCAATGTCCAACCCCCCATGGTTGATGACATGCGTCAGTTCATGCATGTATCTCTTCAGCTTAGATACGTGGAAGACGTCATGAACCCGGTGCAACTGAGGTGGATAGGTCAAGCGGGAAACCACCTCGCCAATCTTGTTGGGGACCTAGAAGGGTCCAATGAAGCGCGGAGACAACTTTCCACCCCGGCCAAATATCTGTGACTCATGTAGAGGTGAAACCCATAGTAAAACATGGTCTCCATCCTCAATCTCTAGTGGTATCCACCTCCTGTCAGCATAAGCCTTTTGTTGGATTTGAGCTGTCCTCATCCACTCCTCGGTGACTTGGACCTTTTCTGGTCCTACAAGAGATGCTAATATTTCTTCTTTGCCAATAAGAGAAATCTGGTCTAATCAACTAGATGAACCATGTTCTTCACCTATTACAGTCAATCCCGACATGGTTGATACTAATCCATACCAAGGATGGACTCGTAAGGCCTCAACGCTACTACCAAGAGATCCAACCATTACTCTCACCTCCAAGGGTTGAGTCACACTGTCGGCATTAGTGTGAGGTAACTGGGCCTCCTCTAGTAGGTATCTCAAAAGTGAGGGTCAAGTCAACGGTTTTTAAACTAGAACCTCTTAGTAACAAAAAAGAGAGGATAAGAAAGTAAATGCCACAAAGAAATGTGTCTTTTGTTGCTACAGCTCAAAGTGCAAAGACACAAACATCTACAAAAAAACATCAACAAAGATAGAAGCAACATGAACAAAAGTCTCCACATCTGGAGCTAGTCCCGCTCTTGTCCATCTGCTCCCAGAGCTCTATGATCATAAGCCTCTACTGCCTGAAGCTGAGCTCTTCCCTGTCCACCCATTCCCTGCAGTCGGGGTGGTCTCCTTGGTGGTGGTGGTGGTAGGGACTCAAAGCGTCGTCCACCACCCGCTGCTCAGCCAGCTCCTCTGCCTCGCCCCCTGCTCCCTGTGGACCTCCATGGTCGAACCTCTGCCTAGGAGGTCCCTCTACCGCCTACTGCTCATCTTCAGGACAAGTCGGGCAGTCTCGAGCCATGTGACCTTGCCCGTGGCATGCGTAGAATTGCCTGATCCTCGTGTAGCTGGCTCTCTTTCGTGTGCCCCGCACAACTAAATCATCACCCTGAGATTTCCCATCTGATGGTATGGCCCGTTTGGACCTCTGCATCACCTGTCTACTGCCAGCTGTAGAAGACTCCGCTATGGGTCGTCCTGCGGAGGGTCCTGCCACTCGAGCCTGCTCGGCCAGAAAACTCTCCACTAGAAGGGATCTCTCCATCACCTCTGCCTACATCAGAATGTTGAGGGAGATCATCGAAACCCTGATCTCATGCCTCAGTCCCTGCTCGATGGTCCGGGCCTATAAGAACAGGTCTCGTACCATATTTGTGGAGTAGCGCGAGAGTTCAGTAAACATCACTGAGTACTGGGCCACAGTCATGATGCCCTGGCGCAGATGTAGTAGCTCCTGGATGTGCACCGCACGGAGGGTGGATGGGAAAAACTATGAGCAGATGATGCTCTCAAAGTCTGTCCAGAGAAGAGATGCCTCGTCGTGCACCTGGAGCATCAAGATCCACCATCTGCATGCTGCCGCGTGCAGAAGGCTCACTCTGAGGATCACCATAAGGTCAGCTGGTGTCCCCGCTAACCTGAAAAATTTCACAACCGCCACCAGCCAATCCTCGGCTGCCTGAGGGTCCGTCTCCCCATGGAACCTGGGCAGTCTGTGATGCTAAAACCCGTGTAGTTCACTAAGGAGACGTGCACTCTCAGCGGATGGGGCTGGTGGCATCGGTGGCTCGGCGAGTAGAGGTACCGCCGGTGCCTCCGCTGTCAAAGGTCCTTGTACTGATGCCTCGTCGCTCGGTGGGCTGTCACCTCGCTCAAAGCTCGGAACCCTAGATGGAGGCCATCGTGGGGCCATCTTGAAAAGAAACAGGTGTGCCACGGACAAAATAGTATACCTGGTGAGCTGACAAAGAGTTATCACAAATAAAACTTTTGAAACACACATGCAATCAATGTTTTTGTGCATTGAGTCGGAAATCAGAAGTCAGGGTCCTGGTGTACCGATTCTTCGGCCACCGAACCAACACTAGACTCTGTGGATTGATAACCACACTCAATACCCTTAACACTATTGCTTCACATAGAAGAAAGATCAGAGACCTGAGTTCTGTGGTAGAACTGAACTCCTTTGATACCAATTTGTCACGACCCGTCCTCGGGACTCGTGTCGTCACTACCCCAAGACCGCCTCCAATAGGCCAGGGGCAGGAGACTAGCACCAAGGCATAAATCCCGACAAAAGGGGGAAGGTATTGCCTTTAAGTAAACAAACTCCTAAGAGAAATCAAGAAAAAGTAAACACTAAGTAAAACTGGGTACAATAGTAGTGCGGAAAAGTAAGTGGGCCAGAATACAAACCCAAACTGAAAGTAATGTACAACTGGAAAGAAAGTACAGTAGCTGAATGTAAAGTAGCAACGTCGAGCCATCCACTAGAAGTCCCACCTGAAGTGTGGGTACAGATAGCCTTCTCAGCCCCTCGGGTCCAGCCGTCCGCTCCATGTATGTCCCGCCCAGTGGTCCACCTCCAGGTACGGATTGCTCCAGAGGCCTCAATCGTGATCAGCATTGTCCGTCGTCTGTATCCAACACAACGTAGTGCGGGCATATACCGTGCAGGGGTGAGTATACGCTACTTAGTAGGGACCCTGAGACTCCCGAAGGTCTCCCAGAAACCACAAACGATAATCCACAAAAAAATGATACAATCACGATGTAACAACCAACACTACTTAGGTATATTCCCATACATATACCTAAGTCATCAATTCTCATTCGTCTCCAACATCTGAGACCAAGTTTGATCACTTCCACATAGGAGAACACAAACCAATACACATAGGAAAGAAATTCAATCATATAAAAGATAATGATTGAATGTCAAGACTCGTCTCACACATGTATTCTCTTTTGTAAAGTGATAGAGATGATCATATGTAGCCACTGATTCATCTAGTTGGGACCCATGTAGGATACATGTACTGTAGTCGCCGCCACTGAACCCACGGAGGATTCCAGTATGGTTGTCTTCACCATCGAACCCATTGAGGATTCCAGTACAGTTGTCGTCATTGTCGAACCCACGGAGGATTTCAGTGCAGTCATAGTCGTCGAACCCACAGAGGATTCCAGTACGAAAGTCTTCACCATCGAACCCACATAGGATTTCAGTACGGTAGTATTCATCATCGAACCCATAGAGGATTCCAGTACGAAAGTCTTCAGCTTCAAACCCACGGAAGATTCCAGTACGAAAGTCTTCATCGTCGAACCAACATAGGATTTCAGTACGGTAGTCTTCATCGTCGAACCCACGAAGTATTCCAATACGAAAATATTCATCATCGAACCCACTGAGGATTCCAGTATGATAGTATTCATTGTCGAACCCACATAGGATTTCAGTATGGTTGTCTTCATCATCGAACCCATGGAGGATTCCAGTATGATAGTCTTCAACGTCGTCGCAGCCAGCTCTACGGTTCCCGCACACAGCACGCTCGATTCCGGGAGGGTCCGCCTCTTGAGCCAAGTGGGTCGATACATAAACTGACACGTATTCAAGATTTTATGTACCTCAATGCTCCGCCTCGTCGATAAGAACTCAACGTGACAGACGGCGCGTCAATCGGACTCCCGATCTGAGAGTTAATGGTTTTTTTCGTCCTAGGGGCCCGATTGGATTTTAAGTCAAAACCAACCCGTTCGTACTCCAACTACATCCAAACCTCAAGCGAAGTAAGTCAAAACATCCATCTTACTAAGATAAATACAATAAAGTTGACGACACGTCAATCGGACATCCGGAGCTCAAGTTATAAGCGTTTCCACTCCGAGGGCCCGGTTGGTTTCGTGTTTGAACCAACCCGGCCTTACCCCATGTTCTCCGAAACCTTGAGTGTAATATACAGAAATGTCTGTCTAGATATAAGGATCCCAACACAACTAATGGTGTGTTGATCGGAGGTCTGAAGCCCATGATATGATCAAATAACTAAAAACAGTCTGAAATGGGGGGTCTGGGCTCGGCCCGTCCTGGCCCAACCCCCCTGGGTCTGCCCGAACCGGGTCGACATGACCCGGGTCTGGGTCCGGCCCATCAGGTCGCGGCCCGGCCCGGCTGGTGCGGTCCGGCCCCGCGCGGGCAGCCCGGCCCGGCGCAGGAGGCCCGGCCCTGTGCGTTCGTTCCGGCTCAGCGATGTCACACGCTGAGCATACGTGGGAGGGGGGGGGGTGGTGTGCAACCCCTGCTAACGGACGCGACGCTGGTCGCCACGTCCCCACCAGATCCCGCGCGGCCGCGGGATCTGTTCTTCCCACCGCCTCCGCGGCTCCTGCCAGCGGCGAGCCGGGGGCACCGCTGCCTCCGGGCAGCCGGCCGGTGCCGACCGTTGCCTTTGACCGTCGGCGCCGCCGCACCGGCATGGCGCGCCTACAGCGCCTTCCGCGGACCACCGGACGCGCTCCGGTGGTCTGTTTTTCCAGCCGTCTGCGCCTACGACTCTCCTGGGACCTGTAGATTACTAAAAAGAGTTCAAAACGCCTTGGCAGCCCGCTTCATCGTCACCCATCGATCCGCACACCAATAAACAAACTGCAAAGGGTTGTCGGGCCGTGTTCGTTTGGCCCGCACCCTCTGCGTTAGGTGTTTTTCAAAAGGAAATCTTTAAAAGGCATGCTCTAAACGAGGGAAAAATTTATTCAACGTAAAATTATTCAATCACCCTAAAATTAAAATACTCATGCACCAAGGGGATAATTCACACATAAATTTTATTCTAAAACCCCCTACCTCAAGCGTTGTTGAACGAAGGTTCGTCGTGGGAAAAAGGATGTCACGGAAGAAGGATCGTCGGCATCGCGGTACATAGCGTTTCATAGAAAAGGATCATCGGTGTCACGGTACACGACGTCACAGAGAAGGGGATCAGCGTCGGGGTACATGGAATCGCATCGTCGATCACCGAGGAACTTGCGTTCTTCTTCGTCATTCTTTGGAGGTCGGCGTTCTTCGTCGGGGACGGTGTGTTCTTCGTGTTATTCAAGGAGGAAGATGAGCATTCCAAGGTTCCTCTCCAATCCTTCTCGCACAACGAAAAAAACAAATAAAATAAGGCATTGCACAATTTTATTACTCATGTCAACCCTTAATTGAAATTAAAAAATAAAACACTATTTAATTAACATTTGTTGACCAATTAATGAGGCGTTTAATAAACCAATTAAACGTGAGAGTTGACTTGGCATTTAAGTGGGGGGTGCGGGTGAGTTACCAAAATAAATTAACGTGGGAGGTAAAAATGAAATAAAGGGGGTGGGGCTCATGTAGTCCCCACCTCACTAATATCCTACCTTGGAGTTAGGGTATTAGTAGTTCCCACTCCAACCACCATGCCTAGGTTATCATTACATAGAATTAAAAAAAATATAGCACACTATTTTATTTTTATGCTTCAGTTAACCCAATTAATTAATAACCTCACCTGAGAAAACGCAACTCCGGAAAAGGTGTTCTTAAGTAATTACCAACGCTGCGATTCCATCGGTACCCTCAGAATTCGATTCTGAGCACCGGTTCAAAAGTTACAAAAACCCGCTCATTCCTTCACTGAACGTACCCAATCTAAACATTGGAAATTGATTCCGGGCACACCGGGCCTCGGAATCTGGTGCCGTCAAAAATTGCATTCTTGTAAAATCCCAATGAAAATTAAAAAAAAAATCCCTTTGAATTTTAAATCTCTTTACATAATCATTTAAGTTAATAACATTCATTTTGTCGATATTTGGTATTTGAGTAAAAAATTGACATCTTATAATTACAAGTTGTTCTCATTGTAAAATTTTCATTATATACAGAATTATATTCATGATTTAGATATCATATATATTATATATATCCAGTATATACATGTATTTATAATAGTACATAACATTTGGACGTATGAAATGAAATGCACCGTTCATGGAGAAGGTAAGTCGTATATATGCATGAACGCTACTTTCATTTCTATTTCTTATTTTATTGGATTTAAAACATAATGATACATAAGTATATAATAATTCTAGTATAATATCATATATAATATAATTAACTCCATCCTTTATACATCCCATCGATGACATTAATGAGGCATATCACTTTGAGGGGGCGGTAGTCTGCACTTCCTCAGATGAAATTATCGAGATTACCCATAATGGAAACCATAAAGTTATGATATAAAATAAAAATACAGAAGAATAAAAAAAGTAAACATAATATAAAACATATATAAATATAGTGTCATATTAATAGCCACCATGAGAGGTGGTAGGATATAATCGAATAATCATCATTTCGTGATGGGTTAGTTTTCCATTCAAAAAAGCAGTATATTATTCACCCATTAGACGGAGATGTGTGTAAGTGTAGTTCAAATAATTCACATATGAACATCCTAGTATATTTATTACACTGTTTTTGTTATAAAATAATGTAATAAAAAGAGTTTATGGGTTATACAAGTAAAATAAAAGAAAATAAGATAAGAGAAACTCTTACCTTTAATTTGGGTAACTTCCTTTGGTTTGAAATAAAAGGACTTCTTGAAGTGCCTTATGCCTAATGTAAGGATTATATGAGGAGAATAGGGATATTTATATATTATTTGGTAATGTTTTGGATGAGATAAGTGTCTTGGGATGTGTGAGGAATGATTCTGATCTGAGGACTTTTTATAAGGGGGGATGGACTATTTAGAAAAGTGTGAAAATATTATATTATTATATAATTATATTCTGTTTCTAAATATCCAAAACTAGTCAAAGTAAAATATAAGATGACTAATGGTCGAAATAAATCATCAAATAATAATTGGACAGGTTTTGGATGTTATTTTAAAATTTATAATCTTATTTATTTAAATGATTTATTGATGAGTTAAACACTACATCATTTTTGTGTCATAAATAATTTTATTTATTAGATGTATAAAAATTATAAAAAAAGGTACCATGATTTAGGAATTCTATTCTCTTTCCAATGAATATATTTTATAAAAAAAAACTTATATAAACCCATTTAAATTTAATATACAAAATGATATTTGTTTATGTCATTTTTGTCTTTACTTTAAGTTAATTAAAATAAATTGTCATTATCGCTCCAAAGTGGATCAATGGGATCCAAAAATCTACAAAATGATGACCATGGTCGTTCATGACTCGGAAAATATGGTTAGGTCAAGTGTTAAAGTAATTTTTTTTATTATAATATTCTATTTACCTTGCATTACCCTATTTACCTTTAACCGCGGTAAATAAAAGTCAAATGTTACTATTCAACAAAAAATATTTTCATCTTATTAAACCACATTTAACTTACTAATAAAATTCATGTATTTTGGATTTTATAAATCCAATTCACAAAAGTAGTAAAATTTCATTCAAATGAAAAAGTTAGTTTTTTAACAACTACTTAGTGGGTTCACTTTTCATCAAAAATTGAAGTTTTTTAGAAAACTACAAAAATTATGCCAATTCTATATTTGATATTCTGAATTCAAAAATTATGTCTATTTAACCAAATTAAAAACGTAGTAGTTCAATTAATTTATTTAAAATTAATTCCTATTATCAATATAAATAGCGTGTTTTTTAGAAAAAATAATTATCAATAGATTGATACTTGTTTATGTACAATTTCATTGTGAAACTAATTCCAATGACCAAAATTGGATTAAATGGTAAAAACATAATATAATTAAACTTTTAAACCAATTAAAAAGATAATCTATCAATATAAATAAATTTTATTAAAAGTCACTTTTGAATTAAATTACAGTATTTTTTACCATTCATAAAAATTGATTTTTTTTCAGATTAATACCAAAAATTTACCCAAAGTAAATTTTGATGTACCAATTCTAAAGAAAAATTATATTATTTCAAATAGAACATATAAAAGTGACCAGAACTATATTTAAGGAGGATTTTCAATTATAAGGTGGTAAATCAACCTTTTAATGTAAATTATTTTTAAAATTATATTCATTCACATTTTAAGGATCTAACTTTTATTAGATAAATGTAAAAACATTTAACCAACATATATAATAATTTTGTAGTAAGTTATACTCATTCCCTCCATTACAACTTCTAGGTTGTAACTACCATTTAAAATTAATACTATATTATTAGTGTGCAACGTAAGATTTCAATGAAACCCATTATTGTGTATTAATTACGTCCTCGAACATAGAATCCCTTTTAATGTAGAATTATTATTTAGTTCACAAATATTAATAAATTTGAAAATTTTCATGTTCTTCATTTACCTGGGATGTTACATTCTTCCCACCATTTGGGAATTACATCCTTACCATTTGAAAATTGGCCTATGAAACTTCATTAAAAGTCCCACGTCGGAAAAGAGTCAGTAAAACTATCAGATTAAAATAAATAAATAGAAGTACAAAGGTTACCTGAGATAACCCATACTATGATTCCATATAGAAAAACATGGATATGGTCAAGAGAAAAAATAGTCATGTTCTGATGGAGAGTGATAGAAAACATGATTATGAGAAATCTAACCACCAAAAAATCACAAACTTATGATGTGTTAAATGGTCTTTGATTACCCAGTAGGAAAATTAAACCAAAAGTGTTTTTTTAAATTCCTTTTCATTATTTTGATGAATTAATTTTCTATAAAGAATAATAATGTAAGGAAATATACTTACCTTTAAGTAGTGTTTCTTCCTTTAATATGTTTCTACAAAAAACAAATCTTTTCTCCAAACAGTGAGCATTTAAAAAGTCTTGGTAACATAAAAAGAAAAAGAATAAACATCTAGAGAATCACATAATCCTAAAAAGAAGAACGATATATTTCCCTTGAATTTAGAAATCAACTAAAACAAGAATGGTTAGTGTGAGATCAGATAATACCAAAAAATGACAATCTTTAACAACAAGAAAAACTACTCTTAATCTCCAAAATTTGTCTAACAAAACCCAAATCTCAACAAAGACCATTAAATGAAAAACTGTCCATAAAATTCTTCAAAAGTAATCCAAACTAAGATTGAAACCCAAATCTCATAAGGATTTAATGACATAGTCTTCCAAGATAAATTATAACATTTATCTCCAAATAACATCAGTTACTCATAAAGTCTCATATTGAAAAGTAATTAACCTAATGAAATATTCTCCATGATAGGTTAATCATTTTCATAAATAAAAAAAATCGTCATATGTCTATAATAAAAACATATATTCTTACAAACTAAAATTTAAACCATTATTCCACAATTAAAATCCCATAGTATTATATCTTTTTTAGGCATATAGTATTTCCTCAAAAGATAGAATGACTTCAACAAATACATTTATCACTTAATCACCAAATCATTTTCCTATACTATGTATATCAATTTGATGAAACATAAGATCCAAAAATCAACTTATTCTTTTTCCATAAAATCATTCTTCTAAAATAATAAATCATACTAACCAAGGACTTGAAGTAAGCCAGTTGTTGGCGATGCACCCTTGTCTCCCTTCGGTTGTGGGTTCGATTCCTATCACCTTACTAGATGCGACTATTTTTCACCCATCCTATTGGTTTTCATTTTTAAAAAACTCAAAAATAACTCTAACGAGTTTTAATCACAGTGGTTTCCTTATACCTCTCATTTTCATCCCAATTCTTGAAGTCATATAAATATTTCCATTTTTTTATTTCACCACCATATGATAAAATAAAATGATCCCCAAAATGAATAACATCATACCTTGATCATGGTGTCCATTTGATTTCATCGTCATCTTTTTCATATAGGTAGAAGGTCCATGCATTTCAACAATGATTTAGATATCCTTCAAAATCATTTTCTTCCTTCATCCAAATAATCCTTGAACAACATGGGTCATATGGGTGTTCACAGAAAAATAGTTTTGGAAAATAATGATGCATGGAATATAATTTCAAAACATCTAATAAAATGATATTCATCATATAATATGCCAATTGAGAGTATATACATCGTATAAAATGTAATTGGTCCATAACAATAACGAAGTCCTAATGGAATGTAAATTGAGATAAAATCCATTATTGAAATTATATATTTAGAGTTAGGATAAATCAATTTTGTAATAATGTGTGAAAAATATAAATACACTCAATATGATTGTATATTTAGTGTAACTCAATCATAGAATATTCACACATGTTATTTTTAATACAAAACCAATGACTTGGATTTTTAACTCAATGAATGGAAATTGAGTTAAGATTACTCTTATCTAGTTCATATAGATGGCTTGAGAATTTACCTATGGCGTGATTATGTGTATAAAAAGTATATCCACACAAAGGGGTATGGAAATTGCAACATAAATAAATAAATAGTGATTATACACATAATAATAGCATTACATAATTATGAATTAGAAGATTAACCCAAGGAATGTAAATTGGGTTAAAAGGTTCCCATACTAATTTGGTATCTTACGAAACATACAACCCATGAAAGAAGGATCAGAAAATTAAGTTTTAAATACCCATAAATTGAATTATATTACACATTGAATTAAATAATGGACAGTACATACACCAAAAAAAGTAAAGTGTGGAAAATATAGCATGAATCTCACGGGTATAAAAAGTGAGATAAAAATCCTTTACCACATTGTAATAAATCGAGTCTTATAACCAAAAGTTAATATCTACCAAATGATTCAAAAAATAACATTGATATCAAAAGGATCATTATAATATATATCAAATGGCAGTACATGAATCTTTTTAAAGGAATTAAAACTTTAAAAACATCCATGTACATATAGATAAATACTTTAAAACCATTTGGGTTATTTATGAAAGTGATTAACCAATCATAAAGAATATGTGATTTGGTTAATTATGCTTTAGTAGGAGACTTTAAGATTAGTCTTTGTTTTTTGAGTTAAATGTTTAGATTTACAGTGGAAGACTATGTGATTAAATACTTCTGAGTTTTTCGGTTTCAATTAAAGTTTGCATTATTTGGATGAATTTAAATTACAATTATGTATTGAATGGTCTTTCTTGAACTCTGGGTACATTTTTTTGATTTTTTGAGATTAATATTAGTATTTAATTTTATAAAGGATTATCCTTTTTGGGGATTATATGATCTCGTACTGACCGTTTTGGTTTTATTAGATGTCTAAATACAAGGGAAATATGTAGTTCATCTTTTTTGGATTATGTGATTCCCTGTAAGATGTTTCTGGTGCTTTTGATGTCACCAAGTCTTTTTGAATGCTCACTGTTTGGAGAAAAGATTAGTTTTTTAGAAACATATTAAAGGATGAAACTCTACATGAAGGTATGTATATTTCCTTATGTTATTATTCTATGTAGTAAATTAATTCGTAAAAATAATGAAAACGAACGTAAATCAAAATCATTGTAGGTTTACCTTTCTTACTTGATAATCAATTACCATTTAACACATCATAAGATTGTGATTTTCTGGAGGTTTACTTTCTCCTAATCATGTTTTCTATCACTCTCCATTTGAACTTGATGGGTTTTTTTCTCTTCCATATCTATGTTTTCTTACATTGAATCCTAGTCTGGGTCATCTCAGGTGACCTTCGTATTTCTATTTATTTATTTCAAACTAATTGTTTTATTGACTATTTTTCTGATTTGGGACATTCAATGATGTTTCCAAGCACAATTTTAAAATTGCGAGGACACAATTCTCAAAAAGGGGGGAAGGATGTAACATCCCAGGTAAATAAAGAATATGAAATTTTCATATTTATTAATATTTGTAAATTAATTATTAATTTTACTTTGAAGGGGATGCTTTGTTCTATGGTGTACTCGATACACAACAATGAGTTTCTTCGAAATCTTATGTTGCACACAATGCTGAGTCATACTGAAAAACAATAATATGATATTAATTTAAATGGTAGTTAATGCCTATTAGTTTTATTGGAGATAATGGATAAAAATAAATACAAAATTAATATATATGTTTGTTAAATTGTTTTACATTTATCCAATAAATTTAAAAGTCTTAAAATAAGAATGAATCTGATTTTAAGCATAAATACTTTAATATTCATTAAAAGGCTGATTGACCACCTTTTAATAGAGAACCTTCTTTAAATGTAGTTTTGTTCACTTATATATATTCTATTTTACAAAGTAAAAATCTTCTCTAGAATTGGGACATCAAAATTTACTTTGGGAAATTTTTTGTTATTTTTCTGATAAAATTCATTTTTTTATCAATAGTGAAAAATACTGTATTTTAATTCAAAACTGCATTTTAATATAACTTATTTATGTTGATAGATTATCTTTTCCAAGGTTTTTAAAGTGTAATTATATTATATTATTACCATTTAATCCAATTTTGATCATTAAAAGCATTTTCACTTTTGAAATTGGACAAACAAAACTGTCAATATTTAGATAGTTGTTATCTCTAAAAAACACCCCTTTTCTTTTGACAGTAGGAATTAATTTTAAATTAAGTAATGAAAAATATATTGTATTAATTTTTTAGAATATACCTCATTTTTGAATTCATAATATCAAATATATCTTAGTCTTAATTTTTGATAGTTTTCTAAAAAAATCAATCTTTGATGAATAGTGAAACCACTAAGTAGTAGTTAAAAACTATCTTTTTATTTTAAATAAAATTTTACTACATCTTTGAATTGGATTTCTAAAAGCTGAAATACATGGTTGTTATTAGTAAGTTAAATTTGGTTCAATAAGATGAAAATAATTTTTTTGTATAGTAACTTTTGACTTTTATTTACCGAGATTAAAGTGAAATAGGGAAATTCAAGGTAAACAAAATTATAATAAAATTAAATTACCTTAACACTTGTTCTAACCTTATTGGATGAGTCATGACCGACCATGGACATCCTAGTGTCAATTTTGGGACCCCATTGATCCACTTGGGAGTGATAATGACACCTTATTTTAATTAACATAAAGTAAAGGCAAAAATGACAAAAAAAATATCTTTTAGTAAATTAATTTTTAATGGGGTTATATAAGTTATAATTTCAACAATAATTATTAGATGGAAAGATAAAAAGATTTAATACATCATGGTATTTGTTTTATAATTTTTATACATTAAATAATGAAAATTATTTATGACACAAAAATGATGCATTATTTAACTTATTAATAAATCTTTTTAAAAAATAAGATTATAAATATTAAAATATCATCAAAAACCTCTACAATTCTTATTGGATGATTTTATTTCGACCATTAGTAATCTTATATTCTACATTAATTAGTTTTTTTCCTTTATAAACCGAATATCATTATATTATAAAATAATATTTTCACACTTTTCTAAAGAGCCCCTCCCCCTTATAAAAAGCCCTCAATTATAACTCGTTCCTCACATATCTCAAGCACCTTGGATTGTTCAAACCATGACCAAATAATCTATAAAGATCCCTATACTTATTCTATAATCCTTACATTATGCAGAAGGAACTTCAGGAAATCCTTTTGGTTCAAACCAAAGAGAGTTACCATAATTAAAGGTAACAATTTCTCTTAATTTTTTTTAATTTTACTTCTAAAACCCCTAAACTCTTTTTATTCCTTTCTTTTATAACATCAAAAACATCCTAAATATATTAGGATGTTTTTATGAGATGTATTCAAACTACACATACACACACCTCTATCTAATGGGTGAAGAAAATACGGTTTTTGGGAATGGAAAACTAAGCTCCACGAAATAATGATTGTTCGATTATATACTACCGCCTCTCATGGTGGCCATTAAGATGAAAATATATTTATATATGTTATATATTATGTTTTTCTAATTTATTATTCTGTATTTTTCTTTTATATCATACCTTTATGGTTTCCATTATGGGTAAACCTGATAATTTAATTTGACGAAGTGCGGACTACCACCCCCTCATAGTGATATGTCTCGTTAATGCCATATGTGGGACGTATAAAGGATAGATTTAATGATATTATATAAGATATTATACTAGAAGTATAATATACCTATGTATAATTATGTTTTAATTCCACTAAAATAAGTAATAGAAATGAAAGTAGCAATCATGCATACATACGACTTACCGTCTCCATGAATAGTGCATTTCATTTCTTACCTAAAAATGTTATGTAATATTATAAATACTTTTTTATAATGTATATATATAATATATATGATATATAAATCATGAATATCATTCTGGAGATAATGTATATTTGAACACATGAACATCTTGTAATTATAAGAAGTTTATTTTGGACTCAAATACCAAATATAGACAAAGTAATAGTTATTAACATAAATGATTACGTAATGATTATAAAATGGTAATTAGTGATATAAACGGAATAATAAACTTGAAAAATGTTCTTAAGAAAGTATAAATTATCTTTAGTTTCTTATTCTGGTAGAACAAGGAAAAAACAAGTCATGTCAGACACGAGGTAAGGGATTTATTATCTCACTTTTAATTAAGTGAGATTTCCATTGTTCGCCAATAATTTATTGCATGTGGTGTATTTTTTACTGAAATTTGATATATATTATCATGATCCTTTTTTATAATCATGTCATTATGTGAATAATTTTATGGATATTACCTTTTTTCATACGACTCAATTGATTACAACATGGTAAGGGATTTTCATCTCAATTTTTATTCCAGTGAGATTCATGCTATATTTTCCATTATTTCTATTTGTGTGATGTATGTGTTGTCCATGAATGTTATCATTGTGTAATATAATTAAATTTATGGGTATTTAAATCTTCATTTTATGATCCTTCTTTCATGGGATGTATGTTTTTTATGTTACCATATCAATCCGTGAACCTTTTAACCCAATTTTCATTCCTTGGGTTAATCTTCTAATTCTTAATTATGTCATGTTATGATTATGTGTGGAATCTATATTTATTTATTTATGTTGTAATTTCCACTTCCCTTTGTGTTTATATAATTTTTATATACATAATCACTCCATTGATAAATTTTCAATTCATCGATATGAACTTGACAAGAGTAATATTAATTCAATCTCTATTCATTGAGTTAAACATCCAAGTCATTGGTGCTGTTTTTACAAGAATATGTGTGAATGTATTATGATTGATTTATACTAAATATCCAATCATATTTAGAGTATTAATATCTCTCACACATAATTATGTCAATGATATATTCTTAACCTAAGGATATGGTCTTTATTAGGGAATTCATCACAACTTACATTCCATTGAGACTTCTTTGTTGTTATGCACCTATTAACATTTATTTGGTGTATATACTATACTTTGCCGTAGTATATCATGAATCCATTTATTCTCATGATATTATAAATTTTTTATTACCTATATTATTTTAATTCAAGCATCTCTCATTTTGTTAAAAACTTTGTAACTAAAATATCGTTTTAAATGTTTTAAAGATTAATTTTTCTAAATCTTTATCAGTAATGTCCATGTTTTTAAAATGGTTTCTAGTATTTATTTATATATACATTAATGTTTTAAAATGATAATTCATTAAAAGCATCAATGTGGTATGGGAAAATTTTATTCAAAAATCTCTTTATTAAATGTTTAAAATAGTTTTGAAAATGGTCTGATAAAGCATTGTTTTTTTAATATCATGATTTGATATATTAGAATTTGGAAATGTCATCTTTCAATTATGATTGTTTTATTTGTTATGATTATGTTATGGTTTTCGGGAATTTAATATGTATATGAGTGGTTCCATGATAAACCTAGGGCGGGTGAGCCCAAGATTTAGGCCATAACTCTAAACCTAAAAAGATCCCAGGTACCTAATGTTTTTCATGTTTTAATGTTGAGAATGTATATGCCAGATCCATATCATGTTTTGATCTCAAAGGTAGTTCAGTTGGAAAGGAATCTCTCTTATGAGGAATAACCAGTCCACATTCTTGACCATAGATATCAAGTGTTGCGGAATGAGGTAATTCACCGGTTAAAGGTTTTGTTAAAAACACATATGGTTGAATAGATAATGTGGGAATATAAAAATGCTATGAGGGATAGATACCAACACTTATTTGATAAACCAATGAAAATTGTGCGCACACAATTCCCAAAAGGGGGGAAGGATTTAACATCCCATCTAAATAATGAAATATGATATTTTCATATTTATTTATTTTTTTGAACTAAATATTATGTTTATATTAAAGGGGTTGTTATGTTCGATGGCGTACCCGATACGCAACCACGGGTTTCTTTCATATCTTACGTTTCACACTAATAATATAATGTTATTATTTTAAATGGTAGTTAACTAATAGAAATTTTATTAGTGTGAATTAATAAAAATAACTACAATATAATTATACATGTTTGTTAAATGTATTTACATTTATCCAATAAATGTTAGAGGCTTAAAATGTGAATGAATCTAATTTTAAGCAAACATTACTTTAAATGTTCAATTTAGCGCCTTTTAAGGGAGATCCTTCATTAAATCTAGTTTTGGTCAATTTTATATGTTCTATTTGACTAAATAATATTATTCTTTAGAATTAGAACTTCAGAATTCACTTTGGGTTAATTTTTTGTATTTTTCTGATAAAAATCAATATTTAATGAAAAATAAAAAAAGTGGTATTGTAATTCAAAATTGACTTTTAATATAATTTATCTACATGGATAGAATATCTTTTTAATTGGTTTTAAAGTATAATTAGGTTATATTTTTACCATTTAATCCCATTTTGGTCATTTGAAGCAATTTTACATTGAAATTGGAAAAAAAGACCTGTCAATATTTTGATAGTTATTATTTCTTAAAAACACGCCTTTTGATTTGACAACGGAGATTAATTTTAAATTAATTTTTTCCAAATATGTGTTTTGAATTATTTAAAGTAGATATCATTTTGGATTTCTGAATATTTAATATAGCGTAGGCTAAATGTTTTGTATTTTTCTAAAAAACATCAATTTTTGATAAGTAGTGAAACCACTTAGTAGTAGTTGAAAAAAAACTTTTTCATTTAAATGATATTTTACTGATTTTGTGAATTTAATTTAAAAAATCTGACATACATATTATTATTAGTATGTAAAATGTGGTTCAATAAGATGAAAATAATTTTTGGTGAATAATAACTTTTGACTTTTATTTACCGCAGTTAAAGATAAATAGGGTAAATCAAGGTAAAAATAATATTCTATTTATATAAAATTACCTTAAGACTTGTCCTAACCTTATTGGATGAGTCATAGCCAACCATGTGCATCCATGGGTCGATTTGGGGACCCTATACATCCACTTAAGAGTGATAATGGAACTTTATTTTAATTAACTTAATGTAAGGGCAAAAATGAAATAATCAAATATCTTTTATTAAATTAATTTTTACATGTGATTATATAAGTTATCTTTTAGACTATAAATATAAATTGAAAAGATAAAAGTATTTCCTACATCATGGTATTTTTTTTATAATTTTTAGACATCAATTTAATAAAATTATTTATGACAAAAAATGATACAATATTTACCTCATCAATAAATGATTTAAATAAATGAGATTATAAATATTAAAAAATTATTCAAAACCTGTACAATTATTATTGGTTGATTTTATTTTTACCATGAGTCATCATATCATAGAACTTAATGATTTTTGGGCTTTTTAACACTGAAGATATGTTTATAATAAAATATGTGTTTCAAACATCCCTAAACAGCCTCGCCCCCCATTATAAAAAGCCCTCATTTCTAACTCATTCCTCACACCTCTCGAACAATTTGGCTCATCCAAAAACTTCCCAAATAATCTCTCTAGATTTCTCTCCTCCTCCTAAAATATTTACCTTAGGTAGAAGGCACTTCAAGAAGTCCGTCTGATTCAAACCAAAGGGAGTTACCCAAATTAAAGGTAATCGTTTCTCTCAACTTCTTTGATTTTATTTTACTTCTCCAACCCCTACACTCTTTTTATTCCTTTATTTTTTTACAAAACCCATATCCTAAATATTCTAGGATGTTTTAATGAGAAGGATTCTAACTACACATACACACACCTCCATCTAATGGGTGAAAAACATACTGTTTCTGTGGATGGAAATGTAACGCCTCACGAAATGATGATTGTTTGATTATCTCCTACAACCTATCACAACGACCATTAAGATGACACTTTATTTATATATGATATATATTATTTATATGTTTTATATATGCATATGTATTTTTCATATATAACATACCTTTATGGTTTCCATTATAGGTAAACGCGATAATTTCATTTGAGGAAATGCGGACTACCGCCCCCTCAAAGTGATATGACTCTTTCATTCCATATGATGGATGTATAAAGGATAGAGTTAATGATTTTATATATGATATTATGTATGATATTATACTAGAATTATAATATTCCTATGTATCATTATTTTTTAATTCCATTAAAATATGAAATAGAAATGAAATTAGCTTTCATTCTCACATACGACTTACCGTCTCCATGAACGGTGCATTTCATTTATTACCTCCAAATGATATGTAATGTTATATATATATATATATATTGGATATATATGATATATATGATATCTAAAAAACCAATATCATTATGGATATAATGGACTATGGACCACATGGACAACTTGTAAATATAAGGTGTTCATATTTCACTCAACTACCAAATATCCACAAAATGACCATTATTCACTTAAATGATTATGTAATGTTTATAACATGGTAATAATTGAAATAAACGGATTAATAAACTTTTAAAAGGTTCTTAATTAATTATTAATTTACTTTATTTTATTATTCAGAAGATTGAAGGACGAACGGGTCAAGTCGGACACAAGGTAAGGGACTTCAACTCAATATCCTTCGATAAATAATTTTATTTATTTCATGTCAAAAAATTCTAAAAATATACCATGATGTAGGAAATATTTTTATATTTCTAATGAATATTTATTTTCTAATATATAACATACATTAGCTTGTGTAAAAATTAATTTACTAAAAGATATTTTTTATTTCTTTTTTTACTTTACATTAAGTTTATTAAAATAATGTGTCATTATCACTCTTAAGTGGCTCCATGGGGTCCCAAAATATACCCAAGGATTTTCATGGCAGACATGACTCATAAAATTTTTTTAGGACAAGTGACAAGGTCATATTATATTAATTTAATATTCATTTTACGTTAAATTAACCTATTTTCCTTTAACCATGGTAAATAAAAGTCAAAAGTTACTATTCAAAAAAATTATTTTCTTCTTATTGAACCACATTTTTCTTACTAATAACATCCATGTATGTTAGATATTAGAAATCCAATTCAAATGAGTAGTAAAACTTCATTTAAATGAAAATTTTAGTTTTTTAACTACTACTTAGTGGTTTCACTGTTCATCAAAAATTGATGTTTTCCAGAAAACTACTAAAAGTTCAGCCTACGATATATTAGATATATCAGATTCAAAAATGATTTCTATTTTTCCAAATTTAGAACATTGATGTTTCATTAATACATTTATAATTAATTCCCGTTATCAAAACAAATAGCATGTTTTTAAAAAACAATAACTATCAAAAGATTGATACTTGTTTATGTCAAATATCAAAGTGAATTTAATTCCAATGAAAATCATTGGATTAAATGGTAAAAACATAATAAAATTCAATTTAAAACCTGTTAAAAATATAAACTAAACGTATAAATAAACTAGATTAAAATTTACATTTAAATTATAATACAGTATTTTTAACTATTCATAAAAAATGAATTTTATCACAAAAATACAAAAAATTTACCCAAAGTAAATTTTGATGTCCTGGTTCTAAATAAGAATTTTATTTTGTCAAATGAAACATATAAAAGTGACTAAAACTAGATTTAAAGATGGTTCTACATTAAAAGGCAGTAAATCAAACTTTTAAATTATATTATGTTTAAAATTTGATTCATTCACATTTTAATGCTCTAACAGTTATTGGATAAATGTAAAAACATGTAACAAAAATATATAATTATATTGTAGTTAGTTCTATTCATTCCCTCCATTACAATGGCTAGGTTTTAACTACCATTTAAAATAATAATATTATATTATTAGTGTGCAATGTAAGATTTCAGTGAAACCCATTGTTGTATATCATGTACGCCATCAAACATATATTCCCCTATAAAGTAGAATTTAGTTTAATAATATTAATAAATTTGAAAAATGTCATGTACGTTATTTACCGTGGATGTTACATCCTTCCCCACTTTTGGGAATTGCATCCTCACAATTTTATAATGGGGCTTTGAAACTTCATTAAATGTCCCAAATCGGGAAAGAGTCAATAAAGCTATGACAATAAAACAAATAAAGGGAAGTAAAAAAGGTCACCCGAGATAACCCATACTAGTATTTCATGTAGGAAAACATGGATATGGAAGAGAGAACAAATAGTCATGTTCTGATATAGAGTGATTGAAAACATGATTTGGAGAAAGTTAACCACAAGAAAATCACAAACTTATGATGTGTTAACTGGCCTTTGATTACCTAGTAGGGAACGTCAACCAACAACATTTTTGTTTTACATTCTCTTTCAAAATTTTGAGGAATTCATATACTACATAGAAGAAGAACATAAGTAAATATACTTACCTTAAAGTAGAGTTTCATCCTTTAATAATTTTCTACAAAAAACTAATCATTTCTCCAAACAATTAGCATTACAAAAGACATGGTCACATCAAATGCATAAGAATAATATTCTAGAGAATCACATAATCCACAAAATAAGAACTATATTTTTTTTCTTTATAAATCAACTAAAAAAAGCTCAGTGCGAGATCAGATAATACCCAAAAGGACACACTTTTACAAAACTAAAAAATACTCTTAATCTCTAAAATTTGTCAAACAATACCCAAAGTTAAACAAAGACCATAAAATAAACAACAGTCCATAAAAATTTTCAAAATTAATCCCAACCATGATTGAAACCCAAATCTTACAAGAATTTAATTTCATAGTCATCCAAGATAATTCTTAACATTTATCTCCATATAATATCAGTTACTCATATAGTCTCATATTGAAATGTAATTAACCTAATCACATATTCTCCCTGATAGGTTAAACATTTTTACAAATAAACCAAATAATCCTATGTCCACAATAAAAACATAGATTCATTAAAACTAAAATTTCAACCATTATTCCGCAATTGAAATCCCATAGTATTCTATCTTCCATAGGCATATAGTGTTTTCTCAAAAGAGAGAACGTCTTCCACAACAACCTTTATCACTTAATCACCAAATCGCTTTCCAATACTAAGTATATCCATCTGATAAAACATAAGTTCACAAAATCAACTTATTCTTGTTCCATAAAATTATTTTAATAAAATAATAAGTCATACTAACCATGGAATTCAAGTAGGCCAGTGGTAGGCGATGTGTCCTTGTCGCCCTTCGGTTGTGGGTTCGATTCCTGAGGCCTTGCCGGATGCGATGGGTTGTTACCCATCCTACGGGTTGTCCTTTTTATAAAACTAAAAAATAAACCTAACTTGTTTTCGCCTCAATGGTTTCCTTATACCTCTCATATTCATCCCAATTCATTATGATATCAACATTTTAATTCTTAATGTCTTATATATGTTGTCCCTTTTTTTATTTCACCACCATATGATAAAATAAAATGATCCCCAAATTGAAGAACATCATACCTTGATCATGGTGTCCAATTGGTTTCATTGTCATCTTGTTCACATAGGTATAAGGTCCATGCATTGCAACAATGATTTAGAGATCCTTCATAATCATTTTCGTCCTTCATCCAAATACACCTTGTAAAACATGGGTCATATGGGTGCTCATAGAAAAAAATTTTTGGAAAAATAATCATGTATGACATATAATTTCAAAACATCTGATAAAACATGACTTCTATAAAATAGTCGGACCAAATTTGTGTTGAACCATTTAATTAATGGTCCTTTTAAATTACTATAGGTATATACTGAGAGACTATATTGTAAAAGTAAATATAAATAGGTTGCACAAGGGTATCCTTATTCTGCATCCTTTTCCAAATAATAATACGATTCAATATCTTGAGATAAGGTAAAATATTTGAAAATGCGATGATAATATTTACCTTTCATGAAAATATGAGAATATTGTGAAAATAGTATTTGTTTAATTACAATCCATGATCCACGATGATAATGAGGTATAGTGGAGATATTTGATATATCATAAAAGTTCTTGTAAGTGATTTGTATGCTAGAAAAATTAATATACTAGATATATATGATATATATTATATCTAAATAATTAATATCATTCTGGATATAATGGACTACTGACCACATGGAAAACTTGTAAATATAAGGTGTTCATTTTCGACTAATGTAAAGAATATCTACTAAACGACCATTATTAACTTAAATGATTACAAAAATGTCTATAACATTGTAATAATTGATATAAAAGAATTAATAAACATGAAAAATGTTCCTAAGAAAATATAAATTAACTTTAGTTTATTATTCAGGTGATTAAAGAAAGAACAGGTCATGTCGGACATGAGGTATGGGACTTCGTCTCAGTCTCCTTTCATTGAGGTATTTTTCTATAATATATACCTTATTCTTTTACATGATGTATTATAAAAACACATTGAATTTTACCATCTTTCAAAGTGAATCTTTTTTCTACAAAGCATTTTACAAAATGAAAAACAAAATGTTTTTAGCTTTTGCGGTAATAATGACTTTTCTGCCACCGTAATCATTATTTGGCTTCCTCTATAAGCCATAATGTTTTATAAAATGATAAAGATATCCCTTGTTTTTATTTTCTGTGTTTTAGTATTGAAAATGGTTTTTGAAATGGATTTATTATTTCTATATCTTAAAATTAATTCTCATGACTGCAAATTAAATGTTATTAGTGAAATGATTATATTTCCTATATTATATGTGTTATGATTTTATAATGGTACATTGACATTTTATGGGTGGTTACATGATAAACCAAAAGATGGGGGGTTCCATGATAAACCAGGACAGGTGGTTACGTTATAACCTCCAATGCATTGGGTATTCCTGTCGGCATTCTGACAATTCCATTTAGTGATATGTGTAGAAGTCAACCGTATAGTTATTCTATTTAAATATGTTTTTGTCCCAAGTTACTATTATATGTTATGTGTTTCTTTATATGGGTTTTATGGTAATATTTTGGTTACAAAATGGTAATAAATGGTGTTTTATTCAGTGAATAGTTTTTACTACTTCATAAAGGTGAAAAGTATCACTTATGATAAAGTATTCATTGTTTACTTATTGTTTTGAAAAACTAACATTTTTTCTTCTTTGTGTATCCCATTACTGAGCTTTTTATCCTCATACAATAATTTTGAAATGTTTTTCAAAGGACATAAAGTGGAATAGGGTCAAGGATGGGATCATGAAAATTTCATGTAGTCTAAAACATGGATCTATACATGACACTTTTTTTCAAGAGTTTTTATTTTCTGAAAAAATTGGAAACTTAGTAGATGTGCCTACATGTATTATTCACGTCTTCATGCATATGTTATGGCCTAATTCTCTAAAAATATAAACATGAAAATATCCTCAATGTGAATTATTCATTTAATTCATGATTATGTAATATTATAAGGCCGAGTCATCAATGTGAATTATTCGTTTAATTCAATATTATGTCAAGAATTCACATTGAGGATCTTTTCATATTTATAGTTTTGGAAAATTAGGCCATAAATATTACCTAAAAACTTGAATATTACATGTATACACCACTACATAGTTACCATTTTTAATAAAATAAAAACTCTTTAAAAAGAAGACATGTCTAGTCCCAAGTTATAGACATCATGACTTTTCCTTAATCTCATCCTTGACCCTATTCAACTTTAAGTCCTATGGAAAACATATAAAAAACAAGGGATTAGCATAAAAAACTCAATAAGGGTTATAAAATAAGGAAGGATAACATTATCCCATTAATAAATACAAATCAGTGAAACCATACTTTTCAATCATAACATAGCTGAGGAAATCATAAGATTTATGAATAAAACACCTAAATCATAAATCATAAAGGTAACTTTTCGCATTTATAACATACATATGTTTTAGAAATCACAGATACATAGGGAGTCACATTTGGAATACGCATCACATTATATTCCCTAAATCTCTTAAGAGAAACATTAATATTTACCTCTCTCATGTTACCCAATTAATTGGAGACCTGTCACGGGCTCACCCGCCCTAGGTTTATCACGGAACAACCCGTATACGTAAATAATTCCCAATAACTATAATATATTCGTAACACATAACACATGAATAAAGTAAAGATAAAATTTACACATTCCAATCAAAATATATCAAATCAAGATATTGAAATAAACAAGGCTATATCAAATCATTTTCAAACCCATTTAAAACATTTTATAAAGAGATTTTTGAATCAAAGTGTCCCATAAAACGTTGAAATTTTAAATATATTATCATTTAAAAACATTAAAAATTAAATCATTAAAAACATTTTTAAAACATGGTCATTAATGAGAATAATTTGTAATATTAAATCCTTAAAACATATAAAACAATATTTTAGTGAAAGATTTTTTAACAGTATGAGTGACGCTTAGATACAAATAATTGAGGAATAAAATTTATTCAGAACTTTATAATATCATGAGAATAAATGGATTCATGATATAATATTCAAAAGGATATTATATACACCAAATAAGAGTGAATTGGTGCAGAACAACATTGAATTCTCAATGGAATGTAAATTGTGATGAAATCCCTTATAAAGGCAGTATCCTTGGATTAAGGATAAATCAATGACATAATTATGTGTGAAAAATAATAATACACCCAATATAAGTGGATACTAAGTGTAATTAAATCATAGGTTATTCACACATATTCATATAATGACATAACGAATAAATAGAAGTTTAACCCAAAAAATTGAAATTGGGTAAATCAGTTCTCTTACAAAAATTCAAAATCCTAACGGCGTCACATTAAAATTCAGAATATGAGTTGATGAGACAGAAAAAGAGTATCTCATAACTTGGAAATAATATTTATAGTAATAATGATATATTTGAACATATCCCAACATAAGAATATGTAAATTAAAATACATAACAAAAAAAGACTTTTAAAAAGATGAGGGTGAAAGGTTCTCTTATCGATTTGGTAACTTATGAATGAGACACCACATAAAATATGGATCATACAATGAATATGTCAATAACCATAAATTTAAGTATATTATGTAATAAATTAATTCATGGGAAGTACCTAAACAACACAAAAGGTAAATAGTGGCAATATAGCATGAATCTCACGAGAATAAAAAGTGAGATAAAACCCCTTACCAAGTTGTAATCAATAGATTCATTTGAACAAGTGTTAATAAAAACAAAATGAATCAATGAATACAATGAATATAAATAGAGTAATAATAATATATATCAAATTTCAGTACACAATACACCACATGCAAAAACATAGTGGCAAATAATGGAAATCTTACTTAATTAAATATGAGATAAGAAACACCTTACCTCGTGTACGACTTGTCTCGTTTATTCCTTGTTATTCAGGTATAATAAAATTAAGTAAATTTATACTTGTAAATAATATTTTACAATTTTATTATTCATTTTATATCACTTATTACCATGTTATAAACATTATGGAATCATTTAAGTTAATAACCGTTGTTTTGTCGATATTTGGTACTTGACTAAAAAATGGACTTCTAATAATTACAAGTTATTCACATGGTCAATATTTCTTAATATCCAGAATTATATTCATGATTTAGATATCATATATATCATATATATTCTCTATATACATGTATTTATAATAGTTCATAACATTTGGAGGTAATAAAAGAAATGCACCGTTCTTGGAGACGGTAAGCCGTACGTACGCATGAACGATACTTTCATTTCTATTTATTATTTTAATGGAATTAGAACATACGGATACAAAGGTATATTATAATTCCAGTATAATATCATATATATTATCATTAAATCCATCCATTATAGGGCACACATATGGCATTAACAAGTCATATCACTTTGAGGGGGAGGTAGTATGCACTTCCTCAAATGAAATTATCGCATTTACCAATATGTGAAACCATAAAGTTATGCTATAAAAATAAAAATACAGAAGCATAAAGAAAAAAGAAACATATTATATATAATATATAAATACAGTTTCATCTTAATGGCCACCATGAGTGGTGGTAGTAGATAATAGAACAATCATCGTTTCGTGAGGCGTTAGTTCGCCATCCACAAAAACAGTATGTTCTTTACGCATTAGATGGAGGTGTGAGTAAGTGTGGTTAAAATAATTCTCATAACAACATCCTAATATATTTACGATAATTTTTTTGTTATAAAATAAAGTAATTAAAAGAGTTTAGAGGTTAGAGAAGTAAAATAAAAGAAACGAATTTAAGATAAATTGTTACCTTTAATTCGGGTAACTCCCTTGGGTTTGGACCAAAAGGACATCTTGAAGTGCCTTATGTCTAAGGTAAGGCTTCTAGGATGAAGAGTGGGATAATGAGAGATTATTTGGGCAGGGGTTGGATGATACAAGGGGCTTGAGAGGTGTGTGTAATTGGATAGAAGTGATGACTTTTTATAAGGGGGAGGAGGGGTTATTTTGGAAATTGTGAAAATATTATTTTATTATATAATGATTTTCGGTATCTAATGGTCCAAAACTAATTACAGTCGAATATAAGGTTACACATGGTCAATATAAATTCATAAAATAAAAATTTTACAGGTTTTGGATATTATTTTAATATTTATAATATTATTTATTTAGAACATTTTTTAATTTGGTAAATACTGCATCATTTTTGTGTCATAAATAATTTTATTTATTTGATGTCGGAAAATTATAAAAAAATAAAATTATCTAGTAATTTTTTTTATTTTCAATTATTATTTCGAGTCGAAAAGATAACTTATATAAACCCATGAAAAATTTTATTTACTAAAAGATATTTGTTTGTGTCATTTTGGTTTTTACTTTAAATTAATTAATCTAAAATGTAATTATTACTCCAATGTGGCTCCATGGGGTCCCAAAATAGACCCAAGGATGACTATGGTCGGCCATGACTCATAAAATATGGTTAGGACAAGTGTTAAGGTAATTGTTTAGTATTATAATATTATTTTTACCTTAAATTGCCCTATCTATCTTTAACCACGATAAATAAAATTAAAAAGTCACTTTTTACCAAAAATTATTTTCATATTATTGAACCACATTTTACTTAATAATAACCATAATTTATGTCATATTTTTTAATTCAAATTTAAAGAAGTATTAAAATTTCATTCAAATGAAAAAGATAGTTTTTAACTACAACATAATGGTTTCACTATTCATCAAAAATTGAAGTTTTTCAGAAAAATACCCAAAATTCTTCCTAATCTATATTTGATATTCAGAATTCAAAAATGATTTCTATTTTACCAAATTAAATGCATAGATGTTTCATTAATTAATTTTAAATTGATTCTTGTTGTCAAACCAAATAGCTTGTTTTTAAGAAACAATAACTATCAAAAGATTGATACTTGTTTATGTTCAATTTCAATGTAAAATTAATTACAGTGGCCAAAATTATATTAAATGGTAAAAATATATTATAATTAAACATTAAAACCATTTTAAAAGATAATATAACTATATAAATAAGTTATATTAAATGTTATTTTTGAATTAAAATACAGTATTTTTAACTATTCATAAAGAAAATGAATTTTATCAAAAAAATACAAAATTTTTTCCCAAAGTAAATTTTGATTTCCCGACTCTAAATTTGAATTTTATTTTTTCAAATAGAACATATAAAAGTGACCAAAACTAGATTTAAATAGGGTTTACCATCAAAAGGCTGTAAATCGACCTTTTAAAGAATATTAGAGCATTTATGCTTAAAATCAGATTCTTTCTTATTTTAAGCCTCTAAAATTTATTGGATAAATGTAAAAATATTTTACATAATATTTCAATGACACCAATTGTTGTGTATCGGGTATTCCATTGAACATTGAATCCCCTATAATGTGAAATTAATAATAAATTTACAAATATTAATAAATATGAAAATATCATATTCATTATTTGACAGCGATGTTACATCCTTCCCCCCTTTGGGAATTACATCCTCACATTTTTTAATTTGGGCTCAGAAACATCATTGAAAGTCCTATATCGGAAAAAGTGACAATAAAACTATTACTTTAAAATAAAGAAAGAGAAGTACAAAGGTCACCCAAGATAACCCATATTAGGATTCCATATAGGTAAACATGGATATAGAAGGGAAAAAAATGAATCATGTTATGATGGAGAGTGATAGAAAACATGATTATGAGAAAGTTAACCACCATAAAATCACAAACATATGATTTGTTAAATGGTCTTTGATTACCAATTAAGAAATGTAAACCAACAACGTTTTTGTTTTACATTTCTTTTCATAAATTTTAGGAATTAATTTACTACATAGAATAAGAAGATAAAAAAATATACTTACCTTCAAGTATAGTTTCTTCCTATAATAAGTTTCTAAAAAACAAATCTTTTCTCCAAACAATTAGCATTCAAAAAGACTTGGTCACATAAAAAGAAAAAAAAATCATCTTCTTGAGAATCACATAATCCACAAAAGAATAACTATATATATCCCTTGGCTTTAGACATTAACTAAAACCAAAATGGTCAGTACGAGATCATATTATTCCTAAAAAGTATAATCATTTCTAAAAATAATTTGTATAATTAATATCCAAAATTCAACAAAAAGTACCCAAAGTCCATGAAAGTCTATTCAATACACAATTTTTCTTAAAATTATTCAAAATAAACCAAATTAATTTTGAAAACCAAAACTCAAAAGGATTTAATCAAATAGTATTCCACAGTAAATCATAACATTTACCTCAAAAAACATAGACTATTGTTAATGTCTCATACTAATGCATAATTAGCCAAATCACATATTCTTTATGATAGGTGAATCATTTCTATAAATAACCTAAATCGATATTTGTCCACAATAAAAATAGATATTATTCCAAAATAAATTTTCAACCATTACTACACAAATTAATTCTCATAGTATTTTATTTTCATAAAGTATACAATGTTCCCAAAACAGATAATGTCCTCTAAATATCAATTTTATCACTTAATCAACAATTTTTTTTATACTAAGGATATCCATTTGATAAAACATAAGATCCCAAATCAACATCTTCTTGATCAATAAAATACTTTAAATAAAAATAATAAGTCATACTGACCAGGCACTTCATGTAGTCTAGTGGTAGATAATAAATCTCAATCGCACTTTTGTTGTGGGTTCGATTCTCGCAGCATTGTCCGGCATGATGGGTCGTCACACGGTCATTGTGACGTCCTTTTTATAAAACTCTAAAATAACCCTAACATGTTTTATCCTAAATTTTTTCCTTATACCTCTCATTTCCTTCCCCATTCTTTAAGATATCTACATATTAATTCATTAAGTCTTATATATATTTTCATTTTTTTATTTCACCACCATGTGATAAAATAACAAGATCCCCAAAACAAAGAACATCATACCTTGATCCTGGGGTCCGCTTGGTTTCATTGTCATCTTGTTCACATAGGTAGAAGGTACATGCATTATAATAATGATTTAGTGATCCTTCAAAATCATTTTCATACTCCATCCAAATACACCTTGTACAACATGGGTTATATGGGTGATCACAGAAAAAAAGTATTGGAAAATAATCATGTGTGACATATAATTTCAAAACATCTGATATAACACGATTTTTAAAAAATAGTTGGATTGAATTTGAGTTGAACTATCTATTAATGGTACTTTTAAAATACCATAGGTATATGATGAGACACTATATTTTAAAATAAAATATAAATAGTTTTCTCAAGGGTCTCTTTCGTTAGCACCATTTTAAAAATCTTAATGTACTTCAAAATCTTGTGATGAGGTAAAATATTTGAAAATGCCATGATAATATTTTTAATTATAAAAATTATGAGAATATTGTGAAAATAGGATTTTTCTAAATACAACCTATAATACCCGATGATAAAGAGGTACTGTGGAGGTGTTTTATATATCAAACAACTTCTTGAAAGTTAGTTGTATGTTAGCAAAAGTTTCACAATCATCTGAACATGACTTTGCAATAATTTTTGTAAGCATGTCATCAGGAAGAGATAATAATGTCGTTTGAGATCATCCTCCTTCCATTTGTAACTGAATTTCCTTGATCTAAAAAAGTTATAAAATATGGATTTAACTAAAATAATTGACATATGGACTAACCATGTGTCTAATGAAAACTCCCAATCTCTAAAGTTCTCTAAACTGACCTATGATACCAACTATAAGGACCCAGACATAGACATTACATAATATTGAATTATGTCCAGAATTCACATTGAGGATCTTTTTAGGTTTAGATTTTTAAATAATTATGCCATAAATATTACATAAAAACATGAATATTACATGTATACAGAACTATCCAGTATCCATTTTTCATAAAATAAAAACTCTTAAAAAAGGGACATGTCCAGTCCCATGATTTAGATAGCATGACTCTTCCATGATCGCATCCTTGACCCTATCCATCTTACAGTCCTGTGGAAAACATTTCAAAAACATGTTATTATCATAAAAATATTATTAAGGGTTATAAAATAATAAAGGAAAACATTAACCCATCAACAAATAAAAATCAATGAAACATACTTTTCAATCATAACATACCTCATGAAATCAAAATATTAATGAATAACACACCGAAATCATAAATAATAAAGGTAAATTATGGCATTCATAACAGACTTACGTTTTAGCTATCAGAACTACATAGGGAGTCACATTTGGAATACCCATAACAGTATATTTCCTAAATCTCCTAGGAGAAACAATAACATTTACCTCTGTCATGTTACCCAATGCATTGAAGAGCTGTCACAGGCTCACCCGCCCTAGGTATATCACAGAACCACCCATATATGTAAATAATTACCAATAACAATAATATATTTATAACACATATCACAAGCATAAAGGAAAGATAAGATTTCCACATTCCAGTCAAAGTATATCAAAACTAGATATTGAAATAAACAATGCTTTATCAAATAATTTTTGAAACCATTTAAAACATTTAATAAAGTTATTTTTGAATCAATGTGTCCCATACCACTTTGAACATTTTAAATAAATTATAATCTTAAAACATTAATGTCCATATAAATAAATCCTTGAAACCATTTTTAAAAGATGGTCATTAATGATAAAGATTTAGAAAAATAAATATTTAAAACATTTAAAATTATATTTTAGTTAAAGAGTTTTTAACAAAATGAGAGATGCAAGAATATAAATAATTGAGGAATAATATTTAATCAAAACGTTATAATATCATGAGAATAAAGGGATTCATGATATAATATTCCAAAGGACAGTATGTACACAATATAAGAGTGAATTGGTGAAAAACAACATTGAAGTCTCAATGGAATGTAAATTGAGACGAAATCCCTTAAAAAGATGATATCCTTATATTAAGGATAAATCAATGACATAAATATGTGTCACAAATAATAATACACCCTAATTAAGTGGATATTAAGTGTAAAACAATCATAGGTTATTCAAAAATATTCATTTCATGACATAACGAATAATTATAAGTTTATCAAAAAGAATTGAAATTGGGTAAATAAGTTCCCTTATAGAAATTCGAATGCCTAACGGTGTCACATTAAAATTTAGAAAATGAGTTGATGAGGGAGAAAAAGGTATCTCATAACTTGGACATATAATTTACAACAATAAGGATATATCAGAACATATCCCAAAATAAGAAGATTCTAATTAAAAGACATAACAAAATAAGTCTTTTAAAAATAGTAGGGTGAAAGGATCCCTTTCCAATTTGGTAACTTACGAAATGGACACCACATGAAATATGGATCATACAATGAAGATGTAAATACCCATAAATTTAAGGATATTAAACAATGAATACAATCATGTGTAGTACCTAAACCACACAAAAGTAAAATAGTGGAAATGTAGCATGAATCTAACGAGAATAAAAAGTGATATGAAAAACCCTTACCATATTTTAATCAATCAAGTCATATGAAAATAGTTAATAACCACCAAATTAATCACAAAATACCATGAATATAATGAAAATCATGATAATATATCAAATGGTAGTGAACAATACACCACATTAAATAAATTAATGGAGAAAAATGGAGGTGTGTGTATGTTTAGTTTGAATTATTCTAATAATGACATCCTAGTATATTTAGGATACTGGTTTTGTTATAAAATAAATGAATGAAAAGAGTTTTGGGGTTGGAGAAGTAAAATAAAAGAAAATAATTAAAGGGAAACTGTTATCTTTAATTCGGGTAACTCCCTTTGATTTGAACCATAAGGACCTCTTAAAGTGCCTTCTACCTAAGGTAACACTTCTAGGAGGAATAGGGGGATCATAAGAGCTTATTTGGGTAGGGTATGGATGATCCAAGGGGATTAAGGTGTGTGTGGAATGGGTTTGAATTGAGGCTTTTTATAAGGGGGAGGAGGGGATCTTTAGGAAAGTTTGAAAATATTATTTCATTATATAATGATTCTCGATTTCTAAAGGTCCAAAACTCATTATGGTCGAATCTAAGATGACTAATGGTCGAAATAAATTCATCCAAAAAAATTGGATAGTTTTTGGATGTTATTGTAATATTTATAATCTTATTTATTTAAATCATTTATTAATGAGGTAAATACTTCATCATTTTTCTATCATCAATAATTTAATTTATTTGAAGAATAAAAATTAAAAAAAATACCATGATGTAGGTAAAGAATTTAGCTTTCAAATTAATGTTTATAGTCGAAAATATAACTTATATAACCCTAGGTAAAATATAATTTATTAAATGATATTTTTTTCTGTCATTTTTGTTTTTACATTAAATTAATTCATCTAAAGTGTTCTTATCCCTCCCATGTGTCTCTATAGGGTCCAATAATTGGCCCATGGATGACCAGGGTTGGTCATGACTCATCCAATAAGGTTTTGAAAAGTGTTAAGGTAATTTTCTATTATTATAATATTCGTTTTACCTTCAATTTCCCTATTTATCTTTAACCACGGTAAATAAAAGTAAAAAGATATTATTCACCAAAAATTATTTTCATCTTATTTAACCACATTTTACTTACTAATGACATCCATATATGTTTTATTTTCGAAATAAAATTTAAAAAAGTAGAAAAATCTCATTTAAATGATAAATTTAATTTTTTAACTACTACTTAGTGGTTTCACTATTCATAAAAAATTGATGTTTTCAGAAAAATACCAAAAATTCAGCATATTTTATTTTTGATATTCCTAATTAAAAAATTATGTATATTTTACCAAATTAAAAACATAGATGTTTCAAAAATTAATTTAAAATTAATTCATGTTTCCAAAACAAATACTGTGTTTTTAAGAAACAATAACTATCAAATGACTAATAGTTGTTTATGTCCAATTTCAAAGTGAAATTATTTAAAATGACCAAAATTGGAATATATTTTAAAAATATAATATAATTACACTTTAAAACCATTTAAAAAGTTATTATAACCATATAAACAAGTTATATTAATAGGAATTTTTGAATTAAAATACAGCATTTTCACTATTTATAAAAAAAAGAATTTTATCAGAAAAATTAAAAAAAATCCCAAAGTAAATATTGATTTCCCGATTCAAAAGAATAATTTTATTTTTTCAAATAGAACATATAAATATGACCAAAACTATATTTATGTAGGGTTCTCCATCAAAAGGTGGTAAATCGACCTTTTATGGAATATTAGAGTATTTATGCATAAATCTGATTCTTTCTTATTTTAAGCCTTTAAAATTTATACGATAAATGTAAAAACATTTAACAAACATGTAAATTCGTAATGTCTTTAGTGAGGTCCATTCATGCCAATACAATAACTAGGAGTTAACTACAATTTAATATAATATTATATTATTATTTTTTAGTATGACTCAGCATTGTGTGCAACATAAGATTTCAATGAAACTCATTGTTGTGTATCAGGTACACCATCAAGGATGTCCTCAATCACTCCCTATAATGTATTTATTATTACATTATAACTATTATATAACAACTTGAATATTACATGTAGACACTAGTACTGAGTATCCATTTTTAATAAAAAAAAACTCTTGAAAAAAAGAGACATGTATAGTTCCAAGTCTTAGACAACATGAATTTACCATGATCTCATCCTTGACCCTATTCATCATAATGTAATGTGATTTTTTTTCCAAATTATGGGATGAGCATAAAAATATTAGTAAGGGTTATAAAATAATGAAAAGAAAAATTAGTCCATTAATAAATACAAATCAATGAAACAATGATTTTCAACCATAACATAACTCATGGAATCATATGATTTATGAACAACATACAGAAATCAAAAATTATAAAGGTAACTTATTGATCCATAACATAATTTAATTTTAGCTATCACAGCTACATTGGGAGTCAATTTTGGAATACCCATCACATTATATTCCCTAAATCTCTTAGGAGAAACATTAACGTTTACCTCTATCACATTACCCAAGGAATTGTAGAGATATCTCGGGATCACCCACCCTAGCATTATCATGGAACCACCCGTATATATAAACAATGATCAATAACAATAACTCCATCATAACACATTACCCAAGTATAAATTAATGATTACATTTCCACATTCCAATATATCAAATCATGATATTGAAATATACAATTCTTTATCAAACCATTTTCAAAACCATTTAAAAAATATCATAAAGACATTTTTGAATAAAATGTCCCATACCACATTGAATATTTTAAATGATTGAAAATTTTAAAACATTAAAGTACATATAAATATATACTAATCACCATTTTGAAAACATTGACATTAATGAGAACGATTTAGAAGAATGAAACACTAAAATAATATTTTAGTCAAAGAGTTCTTAACCAAATGAGATATGCAAGAATACAAATAATTGAGGAATAAAATTCAATAAAAACATTATAATATCCCAAGAATAAATGGATTCATGATATAATATTTCAAATTATAGTATATAACCGTATAAAAGTGAATTGGTGCATAATGACAGTGGAGTCTCAATTAAATGTAAATTGAGACGAAATCACATATAAAAACTGTATACATAGATCAAGGATAAATAAATAACATAATATTGTGTGACAAATATAAATACACTCAATATTATAGGATATTCAGGGTAAATCAATCATAGAAAATTCACACATTTTATTTTTAAGACAAAACCAATAACATGGATGTTTAACTCAATGAATGGATATTGAGTTAACATTACTCTTATCAAGTTCATATCGATTACTTGAGAATTTATCAATGGAGTGATTATGTGTATAAAAATTATATCCACCCAAAGGGGAGTGTAAATTACAACATAAATAAATAAATAGTTATTCCACACTTTATCAAAGTATGGCATAATTAAGAATTAGAAGATTAACCCATGGAATGGAAATTGGGTAAAATTGTTCCCATACTGATTTGGTAACTTACAAAACATACCACTCATGAAATAAGGATCATAAAATAAAGATGTAAATACCAACAAATTTAATTATATTACACAATGAATACAATATTGGGCAGTAAAAACACCACACAATACGAAATAGTGGAAAATATAGCATGAATCTCACGTGAATAAAAATTGAGATAAAAATCCCTTACCACGTAGTAATCAATCAAGTCATATGAAAAAAAGTTAATAACCAACATATTAATAACAGAATACCATGAATATATGTAGAATAATGATAAAATATATCAAATGGTAGTACAAAATACAACACATGTAATAAATAAGTGGTGAACAATGGAAATCTCAAGGAATTAAAAATGAGTTAAGAATCCCCTTACCTTGTGTCCAAATTGACTCGTTTGTTCCTTCTTCATCCGAAATAATAAGATTAAGTTAATTTATACTTTATTAATAACTTTTCTCAATTTTATTATTCATTTATTATCAATTATTACCATGTTATAAACACTATGTAATCATTTAAGTTAATTACAGTTATTTTGTCAATATTTGGTACTTAACTAAAAAATGGACTTCTTATAATTACAAGTTGTTCACATGGTAAAAATTTCATTATATCCAGAATGATATTCATTATTTTGATATCATATTTATCATATATATCTTTTATATACATGTATTTATAATAGTACATAACATGTGGAGGTAAGAAATGAAATGCACCATTCATGGAGATGGTCAGTCGTACGTACATATGAACGCTACTTTCATTTCAATTTCTTATTTTAATAGAATTAAAAAATAATGAAAAATAGTTATATTATAATTATAGTATAATATCATATATAATATCATTAACTCCATATTTTATATGTCCCACATATGGCATTAACGAGTCGTAAAACTTTGAGGGGCGGTAGTCAGCACTTCCTGAAATGAAATTATCGTGTTTACCCATAATGGAAACCATAATGGTATGTTATAAATGAAAAATACAAAATATTGAATAAAAAATAAACATAATATATATATATCTAATATAAGTATAGTTCCATATTAATGGACACCATGAGAGGCGGTAGAAGATAATCGAGCAATCATCGTTTCGTGAGGCGTTAGTTTTCTATTCAAAGAAACAGTATTTTCTTTACCCATTAGAGAGAAGTATTTGTAAGTGTAGTTCATATAATACTCATAAAAAATCATATTATATTGTGGATATTGTTTTTATTAATAATTAAAAGAATAAAATGTGTTTAGGGGTTGGAGAGGTAAAATAAAAGAAAATATGTTAAGAGAAAGTGTTACCTTTAATTAGGGTAACTCCCATTGGTTGAAGCCAAAAGGACCCCTTAAAATTACTTTTGCCTAAGGTAAGGCATGTAGGTGAAATATAGGTATCTTGAGAGATTATTTGGGCAAGTTTTGGATGATCCAAAAGTCCTGAGAGGTGTGAGTAATGAGTTTGATGCGGGGGTTTTTTATAAGGGGGAGGAGGGGATCTTTAGGATAGTGTGAAAATATTATTTTATTATATAATGATATTCAATTTAAAAATGTGAAAAACAAATTTATATAAAATATAAAAAGGATAATGGTCAAAATAAAATCATCCAATAAAAATTGTATAGGTTTTGGATGTTATATTAATATTTATAATCTTATTTAGTTAAATCATTTATTACTGAGGTAAATACTGCATCATTTTTGTGTCATATATAATTTTATTTATTTGATGTATAAAAATTATAAAACAATACCATGATTTTCGAAATATATTTATAATTATAATGAATATTTATAGCCGAAATTATAACTTACATAACCATATGTAAAAAATTAATTTACTGAAATATTTGTTTTTTTGTCATTTTGGTATTTACATTAAATTAATTAATCTAAAGTGTCATTATCACTCCCAAGTAGCTCCATGGGGTCTCAAAATCTACCCAAATATGCCCATGGTCAGAAAAGACTCATCCAATAAGTTTAGGACAAATGTTAAGGTAATTTGTTATTATTATAATATTATTTTTACCTTAAATTATCCTATTTACCTTTAACTGCGGTATATAAAAGTAAATGTTACTGTTCACCCAAAATTATTTTCATCTTATTGAACCAAATTTTACTTACTAATGAAAACAATGTTTGAAAGATTTTTTAATTCCAATTCACATAAGTTTCAAAATTTCATTAAAATGAAAATGTTAATTTTTTAACTACAACTTATTTGTTTCAGTTTTCATCAAAAATTTATGTTTTTTTGAAAAATAAAAAAAATTATGCCTAAGCTATATTTTATATTCCGAATTAAAAAATGATGTATATTTTAACAAATTAAAAACATAGATGTTTAATTTATTAATTTTAAATTAACTCTCTTTGTCAAAACAAAGAGCGTTTTTTATGAAACAATAACTATCAAAATATCGGTACCCATTTATGTCCAATTTCAAAGGGAAATTAATTTCAATGACCCACAATGGATTAATTGGTAAAAAAAATCTAATTACACTTTAAGACAATTTGAAAATATAATATAAAAATATAAATAAGTTATATTAAAAGGTAGTTTTGAATTAAAATACAGTATTTTTCATTATCCAAAAAAATGAATTTTATCAGAAAAATACAAAAAAATTTCTCAATCTAAATATTGATGTCCCGATTCTAAAGAAGAATTATAAGGACCCCACTTTATAACTTTACTTAATATTGAATTAAACGAATAATTCACATTGAGGGTCTTTTTCGGTTTATAGTTTTAGAAAATTAGGCCATAACATATACATGACAATATGAATAATACATGTAGACACATCTACCCGGTTTCTATTTTTTCACACACAAAACCCTTAAAAAAAGAGTCATGTTGACTTCCATGTTTTAGACAGCAGAACATTTCTGTGATCCCATACATGACCCTATTCCACTTTATTTTCTATGAAAAACATTTAAAAAACATAGGATGAGCATAAAAATCTCGGTAAAGGAATTCAAAAAGAAGGAAACTATTAGTTTTTCAAAACAACAAGTAAACCATGAATTCTTTATCATAAGTAGCACTTTTCACCATTGTGAAGTAGTAAATACTCTTCACTAAATAAAAGATCATTTCTTACCCTATTGTAACCAAAATATTACCATAAAACCAATATAAATAAAACATAACATATAAAGGTAACTTGGAACATAAACATACTTAATTGGAATAACCATAGGTTTGACATCCTCACATATCACTAGATGGAATAGCCAAATGACTGAATTCCATACCAAATGCTTTGGGGGTTATTACATAACCACCCATCATGGTATATCATGTCACAACCCATAATTTGGTTTATCATGTAACCACCTGTCAAATGTCCAAGTACCATTATAAAATCATAACATATAAAATATTGGAAATATAAAAATTTCAATAATAACTTTTAATTTTGCAATCACAAGAAATTATTTCAAGATATTTAAATAATCAATCAATTTCCTAAACCAGTTTCATTACTAAAACACCCAAAAATACAATAAGGTATTTATTTATCATTTTAAAAAACTTTAAGTCTTATAGAGGAAGCCAAATAATGATTATGGCTGTGGAGAGGTCATTGTCGCCGTAAAAGTTAAAAACATTTTGTTTGTCATTTAGTAAACCACTTAGTAGAAAAAATATTCCCTTTCAATGAAAGTAAAATTAAAATGGTTTTATTATAAATCATGTAAAATAAGAAGGTATATATTATCTAAATATGACTCAATGAAATGAGATAGAGACGAAGTCCCTTACTTCGTGCCCGACTTGACCAGATCATTCTTTAATCTCATGAATAAAAAACAAAAGTTAATTTATAATTTCTTAAGAACATTTTTCATGTATGTTAGTTATTTTATATCAATTATTACCATTTTATAAATATTATGAAATCATTTAACTTAATAATGGACATTTTGTCGATATTTGGTACTTGAGTAAAAAATAAACACCTTATATTTACAAGTTTTCCATGTGGTCAATAGTCCATTATATCTAGAATAATATTAATTATTTAGATATAATATATATAATATATATCCAGTATATATATATAATAGTACAAATAATTTGGAGGTAAGAAAAGAAATGCACCGTTCATGGAGATGGTAATCCATACGAACACATGAACACTACTTTTATTTATATTTCATATTTTAATGGAATTAAAACATAATGATACATAGGTATATTATAATTTCAGTATAATATCATATATAATATCATTAACTCAATCCTTTATATGTCCCAAGTATGGAATTAAGGAGTCATATTACGTTGAGGGGGTGGTAGTCCGCACTTCCTCAAATGAAATTATCACGTTTACCAATAATAGGAACCATAAAGTTATGCTATAAATGAAAAATACAGAAGCATAAAGAAAATATGAACATAATATATATCATATATAAATACAGTTCCATCTTAATGGCCACCATGATAGGCAGTAGGAGAAAATCGAACAATCATCTTTTCATGAGGTGTTAGTTTTCCTTCCACAGAAACAGTATTCTCTTCAACCATTAGATGGAGGTTTGTGTAAGGTTAGTTTGAATAATTCCCATAAAAATATCATAATATATTTTGGATTCTAGTGTTGTTATAAAAATAATGTAATAAAAAGATTTTAGGGGTTGGATAAGTAAAATAAATTAAAAGAAGTTAAGAGAAACTATTACTTTTAATTTGGGTAACTCTCTTTGGTATGAATAAAAAGGACATAATGAAGTGCCTTCTACCTAAGGTAAGGATTATAAGAGGAGGATAGGGATGTTTAGAGAATATTTATGCATGTTTTGGACAAGAAAAGTGGCTTGAGAGGTGTGATGAATGAGTTATAAGTGAGGGCGTTTTATAAGGGGGAGGAGTGGCTCTTTAGGAAAGTTCGAAACAATTATTTAATTATAAACTTATCCTCGGTTTCAATAGGTCCAAATATCATTAAATTTAAATATAAGATGACTCATGGTATAAATAAAATCATTCAATAATAATTGGATGGGTTTATGATGTTTTTTTACTATTTATAATCTTATTTATTTAAATAATTTATTAATGAGGTAAATACTGCATCATTTTTGTGTCATAAATAATATTATTTATTTGATTTTTAATAATTATAAAACAATACCATGATGTAGGAAATATTTTTAATTTCCAATGTATATTTATATTCTAAATTATAACTTATATAACCCAAGTAAAAATTAATTTACAAAAATATATTTTTTTATTTCATTTTTGCCTTTACTTAAAGATAATTAAAATAACGTGTCATTATCACTCTTAATTGGCTCCATCGGGTCCAACAATCGGTCCAAGGATGCCCATGGTTGTACATGACTTATCCAATAAGGTTATGAAATGTGTTAAGTTAATTTTATATTATTTTAAAATTGTTTTTATCATGAATTACCCTATTTACCTTTAACCGCGGTAAATAAAACTCAATAGTTACATTTCACTAAAAATTGTTTTCATCTTATTGAACCAAGTTTTACTTACTAATGACAACCATTTATCTCATATTTTTAAAATTCATTTCATAAAAGTGGTAAATTTCATTTAAGGTAAAATGTTCGTTTTTGAACTACTACTAAGTTGTTTCACTATTCATCAAAAATTGGTGTTTTTCAAAAAAATACCAAAAATTAAGCATAAGCCATATTTGATATTTATAATTCAAAAATTATGTGTATTTTACAAAATTCAAAACACATAATTGGAAGAAACTAATTTAAAATTAATTCCTACTGTAAAAACAAAATTGGTGTTTTTAAGAAATAATAACTATCAAAATATTGATAGCTTTCTTTGTCCAATTTCAAAGTGAAATAGCATCCAATGACCAACATTGGATAAAATTGTAAAAATATAATCTAATTACACTTTAAAACCTATTAAAAACATAATCTATCTATATAAATAAATTATATTAAAAGGATATTTTGAATTAAAATACAACATTCTTCATTTATCATTTAAAATTGAATTTTATCAGAAAAATAAAAAAATTTACCCAAACTGAATCTTGATGTCCTGATTCTAAATAAGAATTTTATTTGGTCCAATATAACATATAAAGGTGACCAAAACTATATTTAAAGAGGGTTCTCCATTAAAAGTTGGTAAATTGACCTTTTAAAGTAAATTATGATAAAATAAGATTCATTCACATTTTAAACCATGAATGTTAATTTGACAAATGTAAATACATTTAACAAACATGTATAATCAAATTGTGGTTATCTTTGTTCATTCCCACAAATACAATAGCTATTAGTTAACTACAATTTAAAATAATAATATTATATTATTGGTGTGCAACATAAGATTTCAAAGAAACCTGTTTTAGTGTATCAGGTACGCCATCGAACATAGAAACACTTTTAATGTAAAATTAATATTTAATTCACAAAAATTAGTAATTATGAATGTATCATATTTCTTTATTTACCCAGGATGTTACATCCTTCCCCCCTTTTAAGAATTGCTTCCTCACAATTTTTATTCGCATATCAAATAATTTGGGTATCTATCCCTTGTAGCATATTCATATTCCCGTGTTGCCACTTCAACCATATGGTTTTTCCACAAAACATTTACTAGGTTAATTATCTTATTCTGCAACAATTGCTCTATATAGTAATGAATCTGGACTGGTTGTTCCTCATAAGAGAGATTCTCTTCCAACTGGGCTACTTCTGGGATTAAAACATGAGATGGATCTGGCATATACATTCTCAACATTGAAACATGAAAAAAACAATATACCTGGGAAAAACATGGAGGTAAAGAAACTCTGTATGAAACTGATCCACCTTTCTCTGGGATTTTATAGGGTCCATTGAACCACAAACTCAACTTTCCATTCTTACCAATACGCATCACACTTTTCCATGGAGGAACATTGAAAAAGGCATAATCACCTACTTAAAAAGATATATCCTTCCTCTGGTTATCCACATAACATTTCTGTCTTCTATGTGTTGTTCTCCTGTTCTTCTGAATCAACTACAATTTTTCTTCCATCTCTTCTACCAATTCTGGTCCCATCAGTTTCCTTTCACCTACTTCATCCCAAAAATATGGAATTCGACATCACTTTCTATGTAATGCCTCATGTAGATCCATCTGTATACTAGAATGAAAACAATTATTATATGAATATTGAACCAAATAAATAAGTTTGTCCCAACTTCCCTAGTAACCCATTGAGCAAGCACGTAGAATATACTCCAAGGTTTGAATCATTCATTATTATTTTCCATCCAATTGAAGATGAAAAATTTACTAAAATTTAATTCAGTACCCAATGACTTCTGAAAGCCTTTAGAAAAGATTTAAGTAACCCTGGGATCACGATCAGATACAATGGAGAGGGGAACACCATGTGACCTGACTATCTATTTAACATACAACCGAGAAAGTTGATCTAGAGACAAAGTATCTCAAATATGATGGAAATGGGAAATTTTATGCGATCAATAAACAATGACCCAGATTTCATTGTTACCTCTAGATGTCATTGGTAATCCCATAACAATGTCAATGGATATATTTTCCCATATCCACTAGGAAACAGGTAAAGACTAAAGAATTTTTTTCTATAAGTACCACTCTTCTTTAACCTTCTAACAAGTCAAAAACATCACAGTAAAGTCATCAATATCTCTGTTCATTCCATCACACAAATAATACTCTTGAAGATCTTTGTACATCTTATTACTGCTAGGATGAACTGAAAACGGGGAACTATGAGTTTCACATAACAAATAACTCTTCATCTATAAATCACAAGGCACACATAATATCTTCCCAAAACTCAAAACAAAATAATTATCAACATTAAATTCAGGCAACATACCCTTCTAAACCAATGATATCTCTTTCTGTAACTCACTGTCTTCTTTCTGTGATGGTTTAATTCTGTCTGAGGGAGATGATTTCACTGACACCTAAAATAAAACTAAATAATTTCATTCACCAACAACTTCTATGACAAATTTTATCATGTATTTAATCAAAGGATCTTGTTCCAAATGTAACAAGGTTAATGAAACATTACATTTTCCAATCAAATCATCAGTAACTTTTTTTTCTTCTCTCGGATGGTAATGAATCGTGCAATCATAATCCTTGATTAATTACTGCCATCCCCTCTATCTCATGTTCAATTATTTTTGAGTGAATATTTTCTTCAATTTTTTGTGATCATTATATATTTCACACTTTACTCAATACTAATGATGCCTCTGAATTTTTAAAGCAAACAAAATAGCAGCTAATTCCAAATAATGTGTTCAGTAATTTGACTCATGAGGTTTCAACTGACATGAATCATAAGTAATTACCCGATCATTCTGCAGAAGGACAAAACCAAGTCCTTTCAACGAATCATCACTGTAGATAACAATTTCACCATCTCTGGAAGGCAATGCCAAAACTGGATCATTCACCAATATTCTTTTCTATTCCTAAAAAAAATCATCACATTCTTTTGTCCATATAAACTTAACACCTTTTCAAGTTAACTTTGTCATTGGACTAGAAAACCGTGAAAAATTCTCAACAACCCTCTGGTAATAACCTGGAAAACAAAGAAAACTATGGATCTCGATTATATTTGTGTGTCATGGACATTTTTCAACAACTTTTGTTTTAGCAGGATCAAAATTTATTCCATTTTTTGAAACCTTGTGACCAAGGAATAAAATTTGTTGTAACCAAAACTCTCACTTACTGAATTTTCCATACATTTTTTTGTCTTTTAAGGTTTTAAATACAACCCTTTAATGAATATCATGCTCCTATTTACTTTTTCAATAACCCAAAATATCACCAATGAACACAACCAAAAACTTAACCAAGAACCCATGGAAAATTCTATTCATAAGAACAATGAATATAGTCGGTGCATTGGTTAACCCAAAAGGCATAACTACAAATTCATAATGGAAATATCTAGTTTGAAATGTGGTCTTCAGAATTTATGCGTCCTTTACATTTAATTGATGGTACCCCGACCTCAAATCAATCATTGAAAAATATTGTGCTCCCTGGAGATGATCAAATAAATCATTGATATGATGCAAAGGATACTTCTTCTTAATAGTGATGTTACTCAAAGTTATATAATCAATGAAAAGTCTCATTGAACCATCTTTCTTTTTAAAAAACTAGACAGAAGAACCCCATGGTGATGTTCTAGGTTGAATGAATCCTTTATCTAATAACTATTGAAATTTCTTCTTTAACTCTAAAAGTTCAATTTGAGCTATTTGATAAGGGGGTTTTGAAATTGGCTTAGCATCAGGAACTAAGCCAACAGTAAATTCAACTTCTAGATTAGGTATAATACAAGGTAAAGCATCTAGAAAAACATCAACATACTAATTTACCACTGGCACATAATTAATTTGAACAGTTCCATTATTTTCAAAAATATGTGCAAGGTAACATTCATTTCCATCTTTTACTAGTTTCTCAACTTCCAGATATGTTATCCAAATTAAGGGTTCATTCTTGTATACAAACTGAAAATCATTCTGAAATGAATCCTTTTTTTCTCTACAGTCAATATTAGCATGATAAATAGATAGCTAATACAATCCCAAAAACAATATCAAACTCTACTAGAGGCAAAACAATATGGTTTGCAGGTAGATTCTTTACACACACACGGACATTAAGGTTCTTATAATTTCTTTTTGTCTCAATGTTTCCTCCAGATGTTATTACCATAAGTTCAGTATTAATATCATGTGATGGAATTCCCAATTTACTAGAAAACTTCTCAGAAATGAAAGAGTGTGTAGACTATGAATCAAACAACACATTTTCATAATCTGAATAATCAAACAGTTTGCCTGATACTACATTATTCGATTTCCCAACATCTGCTGAAGTAGTTGCAACGGATTTAACCACCCCTTTTTTCTTGTTGTATGGTTTCTTTCCCACGGTTTAGTTCTTCTCTGGACAGTCATGTTCATAATGACCCATTTAATTGCACTTAAAACATATTACAGTTGGCATTTCATTGCATGCATGATCATCTTCCTTACAGTTTCGAGCAATATTACTCGACATACCACACCGAAAGACCTTCCCATACATTGATAAACATTCTCCAGGATGCTTTTTACCACACTTCTCACAAGATGGATATTTAGTTTTCCTTCCTCGAAGATTCTTTAAAGAATTTGTTCCCATTGCCTGCCAACCAGACCTCTTTTTCTGTTGTTTGTCAAAAAACACATGATCATCGGCAAACTCCATTTCCACCTTCTACATACATCAAACAAGTTTTTCATAACATTTTAACCCATGACAGGGAAATGCTATTCGATATCATGGCTTCAGTCCTGAGTAAAATTAATTTATCTTTCTATCATGATCTCAGACAAAAATTGGTGCATACCTTGCCAATCTAGTGAACTTTTCTTCATAAAGAGCCATTGATCCATCCTCATGACTCAATTCCAAGAATTATTTTTCCATACTAAGTCGAACCAATTTAGGAAAATATTTCTCAAGGAACATAACTTTTAATTCATCCCAAATAAGAGAATCAATCTCTTCATTATCCCTCATATTTTTTACCAATGACCACCACTTATCCGCTTCACCATCAAAATGGTTAACAATGAGACTAACCAATTGATGTTCTAAACAACCAATGACATCAAAATTTGTTTTCCAATGATTTAATCCACCCTTCTGCTAGTTCAAGGTCAGATGATCCTCTGAATCATGGGGGATACTACCTCATGAAATAATCCACTGCTGACATGTTCCTCTATGGTTTATCTGGATGAACTCATGCATGGATATAACTACCATTTATAGCCAGAGTAAACTGTGTCATCACTACAACAAACTATTCGGTTCCAATTCCAACCATCTCAGGTTGCTGATTTAGAAGGTTGTCTTCTTCCTGATGTCATCCCAACATAGTTTTCCTATTTTCTTATCTTTTTAGGTTTATAGTTTTATAGAATTAGGCCAAAACATATACTTGAAGACTAGAATAATATATGTAGGCACATCTACTTAGTTTCCATTTTTTCATAGAATAAAAAATATTGAAAAAAAGAGTCATGTATGGTTCCTTATTTTAGACAGCATGGCATTTCCTTGATCCCATCCTTGAACCTATTCCAATTTATGTCCTATGAAAAACATTTCAAAAACATGGGATGAGCATAAAAAGATCCGTATGGGATACACAAAAATGGAAAATTGTTAGTTTTCCAAAACAACAAGTAAACTATGAATACGTTATCATAAGTAGTACATTTCACCTTTAGGAAGTAGTAAATACTGTTCACTTAATAAAAGATCAATACATACCATTTTGAAATCAATATATTTCCATAAAAACCATATAATGAACACATACCATATAAAGGTATCTTGGGACTTAAACATACTTAAATGGAATAACCATACGGTCAACTTTCACACATATCACTAAATGAAATTTCCATACTGCCGAATTCTATACCCAATGCAATGGGGGTTATAACGTAACCACTAATCCTGGTTTATCAAGGCACCACCCTTCATTTGGTTTATCACGTAACCACCAATAAAATGTACATGTACCATTATAAAATCATAACACATAAAATATTGCAAATATAAACATTTCACTAATAACATTTAATTTTCAATCATAAGAAATAATTTCAAGATATTGAAATAATCAATCCATTTCAAACACCATTATTAATACCGAAACACCCAATATCTGAATAAGGGATTTCTTTATCATTTTAGAAAACATTAAGGCTTAAAGAGGAAGCCAAATAATGATTACGGTAGTGGATAGGTCATTGTTGCCACAAATGTTAAAAACATTCCATTTGTTGTTTAGTAAAACTCTTTGGAGAAAAAATATTCCCTTTGAATGATAGTAAAATTAAAAGGGTTTTATTATACACCGTATAAAAGAAGATGGTGTATATTATAGAAATATGAATCAATGAAAGGAAATTGAGACGAAGTCCCTTACAAAATCATTATCCTTAGATAAAGGATAAATAAATTACATAATAATGTGCGACAAATATAAATACACTCAATATGATTGGATATTCAGTGTATATTAGTCATAGGAAATTCACAAATATTCTTTTTAATAAAAAACTAATGACTTGGATGTTTGACTCAATGAATGGAAACTGAGTTTAAATTACTCTTATCAAGTTCAGATCAATGACATGAGAATTTATCAATGGAGTGATTATGTGTATCAAAAGTACATCCACACCAAGGGGAGTGTAAATTAGAACACAAATAAATAAATATTTATTAAAAACATAATCATTTCATGACATAATTAAGAACTATAAGATTAACCCAAGGAATGGAAATTTGGTTAAAAGGTTCCCTTACCGATTTGGTATCATAAGAAACATACAACTCATGAAAGAAGGATCATAAAATTAAGATGTAAATACCCATAAATTGAATTATATTGAACAATGAATAAAATAAAGGGCATTACATACACCACAAAAAAGTAAATTGTGGAAAAAATAGCATGAATCTCCCGGGAATAAAAAGTGAGATGAAGATCTTTTGCCACGTTGTATTCAATCGATTTGTATGACCAAAAGTTTATAACCACCAAATGATTCGTATAATAACATGAATATAAAGAGAATCGTTATAATATATATCAATTGTATGTACACAATACACCACATGCAATAAATTAGTGGCAACCAAGGGAAATATAATGGAATTAAAAGTGAGATACGAAATCCCTTACCTCGTGTCCAACATGACTCGTTTGTTTCTTATTATTCCTGAATAATAAACTAAAGTTAATTAATACTTTCTTAAGATCATTTTTCAAGTTTATTATTTCTTTTATATCACTTATTACCATGTTATAAAATTTATGTTATCATTTATGTTAATAATGTTTGTTTTGTCGATTTTTGGTGCTTGAGTCAAAAATGGACTTCTTATAATTAAAAGCTGTTCACATAGACAAAAGTTCATTATATCCAGAATTATATTCATGATTTATATATAATATATATCATATATACTCAGTTTATACATGTATTTATAATAGTACCTAACATTTATAGGTAATAAATGAAATACACCGTTTCTGGAGATAGTAAGTCATACGTACGCATTAACGCAACTTTCATTTCTATTTATTATTTTAATGGTATTAAAACATAATGATACATAGGTATATTATAATTAATGTATAATATCAAATATAATATCATTAACCCCATCATTTATACGTCCCGGATTTGGAATTAACGAGTCATATCACTTTGAGGGGGTGGTAGTCCGCACTTCCTCAAATGAAAATATCATGTTTACCCATAATGGAAACCATAAAGGTATGCTATAAAAGAATAATATAGAAGAATAAATAAAAAATCATCATAATATATATCATATATAAATATAGTGTCATCTTAATGTCCACCATGATAAGTGGTAGGAGATAATTGAACTATCATCGTTTCGTGAAGTGTTAGTTTTCCATTCACATAAACTTTATGTTCTTCACCCCTTAGATGGAGGTGTGTGTATGTGTAACTTTAATCCTTCTCATAACAGAATAATAGTATATTTATTATAATGGTTTTGTTATAAAAAAATTAAATAAAAAGATTTTATGTTTTGTAGAAGAAAAATAAAAGAAATAAATTTAAGAGAAACTGTTACTTTTAATTTGGGTAACTCCCTTTGGTTTGAGCGAAAAGGACTTCTTGAAGTGGCATCTGTATAAGTTAAGGATTCAAGGAGGAGGAGAGGGATCTTGAAAGCTTATTTTTGTAGGTTTTGGATGATCCATGGTCCTGATAGGTGTGAGGAATGAGTTAGAAGTGAGATATTTTTATAAGCGGGAGGATGGGCTCTTTAGGAAAGTGTGAAAATATTATTTTATTATATAATGATATTCAGTTTATAAAGGTACAAAATTAATTAAAGTAAAATATAGTATTACTAATGGTTGAAATAATATCATCCAATGAAAATTAAACCGGTTTTGGCGGTTATTTTAATATTTATAATCTTATTTATTAAAATTATTTATTAATGAGGTTAACACTGCATCATTTTTGTGTCCAAAATAATTTTATTTATGTGATGTCTAAAAATTATAAAAAAGTACCATGATGAAGGAAATCTTTTAATATTTCTATATAATATTTATAGTCAAAAAAATAACTTATATAACCCCATGTAAAAATTATTTTACTAAAATATATTTGTTTTTGTCAATTTTGCCTTTACTTTAAGTTAATTAAAATAATGTGTCATCATCACTCCTATGTGGCTCCATGGGGTCCCAAAATCAACCAAAGGACACCCATGGTCGGCCAAGACTCATCCAATAAGTTTAGGACAAGTTTTCAAAAAATGATGTATTATTATAATATTCTTTTTACATTCAATTACTCTATTTACCTTTAACTTCGGTAAATAAAAGTCTAAAGTTACTATTCAGCAAAAATTATTTTCATCTTATTGAACCAAATTTTACTAACTAATAACAACCATGTATGTTGGATTTTCGAAATCCAATTCCCATAAGTAGTGAAATTTCATGTAAAAGAAAAAGTTAGTTTTTTAACTACAACTTAGTGGTATCACTATTTATAAAAAATTGAAGATTTTCATAAAACCACCAAAAATTCATCCTAAGGTAAATTTGATATTACGAATTCAAAAATGATGTCTATTTTACCAAATTAAAAACATATAAGTTTCATTAATTAATTTAAAATTAATTTCGGTTATCAAAACAAATAGCGTGTTTTTAAGAAATGATAACTATAAAAAGATTGATACTTATTTATGTCCAATTTAAAAGTTATATTAATTCTCATGGCCAACATTGGATTAAATGGTAAAAAAATAATATAATTACACTTTAAAACCAGTTAAAAAGATAATCTAACCATATAAATAAATTATATTAAAATGAAATTTTGAATTAAAATACAATATTTTTCACTATTCCGAAAAAATGAATTTTATCAGAAAAATAGAAAAAATTTACCCAAAGTAAATTTGAATGGACCTATTCTAAAAAAGAATTTTATTTTGTCAAAACAAACATATAAAAGTGTTTAAAACAAGATTTAAAGAGGGTTCTTCATTAAAAGGTGGTAAATCAACCTTTTAATGTAAATTATGTTTAAAATTAGATTCATTCACATTTTAAGCCTCTAACTTTTATTTGATAAATTTAAAAACATTTAACAAACATATATAATCATTTTTTACTTCATTCTGTTCATTCTCTCCATTATAATGACTAGCTGTTAATGACCATTTAAAATAATAATATTATTTAATTAGTGTGCAACGTAAGATTTCAACGAAACCCATTGTTGCGTATCGGGTATGCTATCGAACACAAAGTCCCCTTTAAAGTATAATTTTTTCACAAATATTAATAAATTTGAAAATTTTCATGTTATTTATTTACCTGGGATGTTACATTCTTCCCCCCTTTTGAGAATAGTGTCCTCGCAATTTTAAAACTGGTCTTTGAAACTTTATTAAATGTACCACATCAGAAAAGAGTCATTAAAACTATCACTTTAAAAGAAAGAAAGAGAAGTACAAAGGTCATCTAAGATAACCCATACTAAGACTCCATGTAGGAAAACATGGATATGTAAGAGAGAAAAAATGGTCATGTTCTGAAGGAGAGTGATAGAAAACATGATTTGGAGAAAGTTAACCACTAGAAAATCACAAACATATTATGTGTTTAATGATCTTTGATTACATAGTAGGAATTGTAAACCAAAAACGTTTTTGTTTTACATTACATTTCATAATTTTGAGGAATTAATTTAATAGATAGAAAAAGATCATAAGGAAATATACTTACCTTAATATAGAGTTTCATCCTTTACTATGTTTCTACCATAAACTAATCATTTCTCTAAACAATGATCATTCCAAAAAACATGGTCACATAAAAAGAACAAGAATCATTTCTAGATAATCACATAATCCAGAAAAGATGAACTATATATTTCCATTGTCATTAGACATCGACTAAAACCAAAATGGTTAGCGCGAGATCAGATAATACCCAAAGAAGAAAATATTTTAAAAAAGAAAAACTACTCTTAATCTCCAAAATTTTTCCAACATAACCCAATGTTAAAAAAAGATAATTCAATAAATAACTATCCATAAAATTCTTCAAAATTAATCCAAACTAATATTGAAACCTAAATCTCATAAGGATTTAATTACATGGTCTTCTAAGATAAATCTTAACATTTATCTCCAAATAACTTTAGATTAATCATAAACTCTCATACTAAAAATTAATTATCGTAATCACATATTATCCATGATAGGTTAATCATCTTCATAAATAAACCGAATCCTCATATGTCCAAAATAAAAACATAGATTCTTCCAACCTAAAATTTCAACCATTATTCCACAATTCAAATCTCATAGTATTCTTTATTCCTTAGGAATATAGTGTTTCTTCAAAATAGAGAATGTCTTCCAAAACATCCTTTATCACTTAATCACCAACTCATGATCCTATACTAATTATATCCATTTTATAAAACATAAGTTCCCAAAATCAAATTATTCATATTCTATAAAATAATTTTACTAAAATAATACTTCATACTAATCGGGGACTTCAAGTAGTCTAGTGGTAGGAAATTCTCCTTTGTCACCCTTCGGTTGTGGGTTCGATTCCAATGGACTTGCCGGATGCGACGGGTTGTCACCATCCTACGAGTTTTCATTTTTATAAAACTAAAAAAATAACCCTAACGCATTTTAACCTCAACGGTTTCTATATACCTCTCATTTTCATCCCAATTAATTATGACCTCAACATCTTAATTCTTGAAATCTTATATATATTGTCATTTTTTTATTTCACCACCATGTGATAAAATAAAACGATCCCCAAAATGAAGAAAATCATACCTTGATCATGGTGTCTATTTGGATTCATCGTCCTCTTGTTCATGTAATTGGAAGGTCCGTGCATAGAAATAATGATTTATAGATCCTTAAAAATCATTTTCTTCCTTCATCCAAATACACCTTGTACAACATGGGGCATATGGGTGTTCACGGGAAAAACATTTTTGCAAAATAATCATGTATGACTTATAATTTAAAAGCATCTGATAAAACATGATTTATATAAAATAGTCAGACCGAATTGGAGTTGAAAATTTCAATTAATGGTCCTTTTAAAATACCATAGGTATGTGCTGAGAGATTTTATTGTAAAATCAAATATAAATAGGTTTTACAAGGGTCTCCTTATTTAGTACGTTTTTCAAATCATAATATTCTTCAAAATCATGTGATAAGGACCCAACCTTAAACATTACATAATCATGAAAATAAATGAATAATTCACATTGAGTGTCTCTCTAGGTATATAGTTTTAGAGAATTAGGCCATGACTATTACATATCAACTTGAAAATTACATGTAGACACTACTACTCAGTATCTATTTTTTCATAAAATAAAAAATTCTTAAAATAAACATTTCTAGTTCCATGTTTTATATGGCATGACTTTTCCTAGATCCCATCCTTGAACCTATTCATCTTTATGTCTAGTGGGAAACATTTCAAAAACATGGGATGAGCATAAAAATATCAATAAGGGTTATAAAATAAGGAATTAAAACATTATCCTATCATTAAATACAAATCAATGAAACCATACTTTTAAATCATAACATACTTTATGAAATCATAATATTTATGACTAACACACACAAATCATAAATAATAAATGTATATTATGTAATTCATAACTTACATACATTGTAACTATCACAGCTATATAGGGAGTCACATTTGGAATACCCATAATATGACATTCCTTAAATCTCTTTGGAGAAACATTCACATTTACCTCTGTGTCGTTACCCAATGCTTTGAAGAGAAATCTTGGGATCCCCCACCCTAGGTTTATCATGGAACCACCTGTATACATAAAAAATTCCCAATAACCATAAAATAATCATAAAACATAACAATAGTATAAAATAAAGATAACACTTCCACATTCAAATATATCAAATCATGATATTGAAATATTCAATTCTTTATAAAACCATTTTCAAAACCATTTAAAACATTTAATAAAAATATTTCTGAATCAAATTATCCCATACCACTTCTATGCTTTTAATGAATTATAATTTGAAAAAATTAGTTTCCATATAAATAAAACCATTTTTAAAACATGGACACTAATGATAATTATTTAGAAGAATAAATCTTTAGAACATTTAAAATGATATTTTATTTAAAGAGTTTTTTTAAAAAATTGAGAGACACTTGAATACATATAATTGGGGAATAAAATTTAATAAGAACATTATAATATCTTGAGAATAATGGGATTAATTATATAATATTCCAAAGGACAATATATTCACCATATAAGTGTGAATTGGTGCATAACAACAATGATGTCTCAATGGAATGTAAATTCAGACGAAATCTATTATAAAAATTTTATCCTTAGATTGAGGGTAAATCAATTACATAATAATGTGTGAAAAATATAAATAAACTCAATATGATTGGATATTAAGTATAAATCAATAATATATCATTCAAACATATTTTTGTAAAAGGAACACCAATCACGTGGATGCTTAACTCAATGAATGGAAATTTAATTAAAATTACTCTTATCAAGTTTATAATGATGACATGAGAATTTATCAATGGACTGATTATGTGTATCAAAAGTATATCTAAACAAAGGGGAGTGTAAATTGCTACATAATTAAATTAATAGTGATTTTACACATAATCTTGGAGTAAAATAATCAATGAAGTATGCATTAAGCCCAATGGGTGGAAATTGAAATTTGAAATTCTCTTACAGATTTGGTAGCATATGAGACATACATCCAATGAAGGAAGGATAATAAAATGAAGCTTCAAATAACCATAAATTAATTTATGTTACACTAATAATACAATCATGGGTAGTAAATAAACCACAAAATGGAAATAGTGTCCAATATAGCATGAATCTCACGGGAATAAAAATGAGATTAAAAACCCTTACCACGTTGTAATCAATCGAGTCACATGAACAGAAGTTAATAACCCCCAAATTAATCACAGAATAATATTAATATTAAATGATTCATGATAATATATATCAAATGGAAGTACACAATACAACACATGTAATAAATAATTGGTGAACAATGGAAATCTCACAGAATTAAATGTGAGATAAGAAATCCATTACCTCATGTCTGACTTGACTCGTTTGTTCCCTGTTCTTCCCGAATAATAAAATAATGTTAATTTATACTTGATTAAGAACATTTTTAAATATTATTATTCCTTTTATAAAACGTATTTCCATTTTATAATCATTATGTAATCATTTAAGTTAATTTGGTCGATATTTGGTACTTGAGTCAAAAATAGAATTCTTATAATTAAAAGTTGTTCACATAGTCAAAAGTTCGTTATATCCAGAATGATAATAATTATTTAAATATCATATATATCATATATATCCATTATATACATGGATTTACAATAGTACATAACATTTGGAGGTAGGAAATGAAATGCACCGTTCATGGAGACGGTAAGCCATACATACGCATGAATGATACTTTCATTTCTATTTCTTATTTTAATGGGATTAAAACATAATGATATAGGTATATTATAATTCCAGTATAATAACATATATAATATCATTAATTTCATCCTTTATAAATCCCACATATGGCATTAATGAGCCATTTCACTTTGAGGGGGTGGTAGTCCACACTTTCTCCAATGAAATTATCACGTTTACCCATAATGGAAACCATAAAGGTATGATATAAATGGAAAATACAGAATCATAAAGAAAAAATAAACTTAATATATATCATATATAAATATATTGACATCTTAATGACAATCATTAGAGGCGGTAGGAGATAATCGAACAATCATCGTTTCGTGAGGAGTTAGTTTTCCATTAAAAAAACAGTACGTTATTCACCCATTAAATGGAGGTGTGTGTAAGTGCAGTCCAAATCCAAATCATAAAAACAAAATATAATATTTAGGATACTGGTTTTGTTATAAAATAATGTAATAAAAAGGTTTTAGGGGTTGGATAAGTAAAATAAATGAAAAGAAGTTAAGAAAAACCATTACCATTAATTTGGTAACTTTCTTTGGTTTAAACCATAAGGACTTGTTGAAGTGACTTCTGCCTAAGGTATGTATTCTAGGTGGAAAAGTTGGTGGGGGGTCTGTAGAGCTTATTTGGGTAGGGTTTGGATGAGCCATGTGGCTTGAGAGGTGTGAGGAATGAGTTAGAAGTGAGGGTTTTTTATTAGGGGGAGGATGGGCACTTTAGGAAAGTGTGAAAATATTATTTTATTATATAGTGATATTCAGTTTATAAAAGTAAAAAACTAATTAAAGTAGAAGATCATATGACTAATGGTATAAATAAAATCATTAAATAAGATTTGGATAGCATTTGGATGTTATTTTAATGTTTATAATCTTATTAATTTAAATCATTTATTAATGAGGTAAATACAACATCATTTTTGTATCATAAATAATTTTATTTATTTAATTTCTAAAAATTATAAAAAAACATTCCATGATGCTGGAAATATTATTAGGTTTACAATGAATATTTATAGTCAAAAAGATAAATTACACAACCCCGTGTAAAAATTAATTTACTAAATGTTATTTGTTTGTGTCATTTTGGTCTTTACTTTAAGTTAATTAATCTAAAATGTCATTATCACACCCATGTGGCTCTACGGGGTCTCAAAATCAATCCAAAGATTCCAATGGTCGGCCATGACTCATCCAAAAAGGTTAGGACAAATGTTAAGGTAATTTTTTATTATTATAATATTTTTTTACCTTGAATTACCAAATTTACCATTAACCTTGGTAAATAAAAGTCAAATGTTACTATTTACCAAAAATTATTTTCATCTTATTGAAATAAAATTTACTTACTAATGAAAACCATGTATATAAAATTTTCTAAATTCAATCCACAGAAGAAGTGAAATTTTATTTAAATGAAAATGCCTATTTTTAACTACTACCAAGAGGTTTCACTATTCATCAAAAATTGATGTTTTTCAGAAAACTACCAGAAATTCAGACTATGATATATTTGATATTCCAAATTCAAAAATGATGTATATTTTACCAAATTAAAAACATAGCAGTTTCATTAATTATTTTAATAACAATTGTAGTTTTCAAAACAAATAGCATGTTTTTAAGAAACAATAACTATCAAAAGATTGATACTTATTTATGTCCAACCTCAATCTGAAATTAATTCCAATGACCAAAATTGTATTAAATGGTAAAAACATAATATAATTAATCTTCAAAACTAATTAAAATAATAATCTAACCATATAGAAAAATTATATTAAATGGCAATTCTGAAATAAAATACAGTGTTTTTCACTATTCATAAAAAATCAATTTTATCAGAAAAATACACAAAATTTAACAAAGTAAATTTTGATGTCCCAGTTCTAAAAAAGAATTTCATTTTGTCAAATGGAACAAATAAAATTGACCAAAAATATATTTAATGAGGGTTCTCCATTAAAATATGGTAAATCAACCTTTTAAAGTAAATTATGCTTAAAATTAGATTTATTCACATTTTGAGCCTAAAAGTTTTATTGGATAATTGTAAAAACATTTAAGAAACATATATAATCATTGTTTTAGTTATTTCTGTTAATTACCTCCATTTCAATGGCTAGGTGTTAACTACCATTTAAAATAATAATATTATATTATTAGTGTGCAACGTAATATGTCATTGAAACCCATTGTTGCGTATCGGGTATGCCATCGAACATAGCATCCAGTTTACTGTAGAATTAATATTTGGTTCACAAATATTAATAAAAATGAAATTCTTTATGTTTTATATTTACCTGGGACATTTCATCCTTCCCCCTTTTGGGAATTTCATCCTCTCAATTTTAAAACTAGGCTTGGAAACATAATTAAAATCCCCACATTGGAAAAGTGTCAGTAAAAATATCACATTAAAAGAAAGAAAGAGAAGTACAAAGGTCACCTGAGATAACCCATACTAGGATTCTCTGTAAGAAAACATGGATATGGAAGATAGAAAAATGTCATGTTTTGACAGAGTGTGATAGAAAACAGGATTGGGAGAAAGTTAACCACTAGAAAATCACAAACATATGATGTGTTAAATGGTCTTTGATTACCGAATAGAAAATCTAAACGAACAACGTTTTTATTTTATATTCCATTTTATAATTTTGAAGAATTAATTTACTATATAGAATAAGTACATAAGGAAATATACATACCTTCATATAGAGTTTCATCCTTTAATAGTATCTAATGAAAACTAATCTTTTCTCCAAACAACGAGCATTCAAAAATACTGAGTCACATCAACAGCAGAAGAATCATCTTCTAGAAAATCACATCTTCCACAAAAGAATAACTACATATTTACCTTGTCTTTATAAATCAACTAAAACCAAAATGGTTTGTGTGAGATCAGATAATAGCCAAAAAGGACAATCTTATACAAAAAGAAAAACTACTCTTAATCTCCAAAATTTGTCAAATAAAACCCAAAGATTAACAATGACCATTCAATAAACAATTGTCCATAAAATTCATCAAAAGTAATCCAAACTAAGATTGAAACTCAAATATCATAAGGATTTAATTACATAATCTTCCAATATAAATCTTAAAATTTATCTCTTAATAACTTCAGTTTCTCATAAAGTCTCATATGGAAAAGTAATTAACCTAATAACATATTCTCCATGATAGGATAATCATTTTCAGAAATAAACCAAATTTTCATATGTCCACAATAAAATCATAGATTCTTCCAAACTAAAATTTCAACCATTATTCCACAATTGAAATCCTATAGTATTCTATCATCCCTAGGCACATAGTGATTTCTCAAAAGAGAGGCCGTCTTCCATGAAAACCTTTATCACTTAATCCCAAAATCATTTTCCTATACTAAGTATATCCATTTGATAAAACATAATTTTTCAAAATCCACTAATTCGTGTTTTATAAAATCATTTTACAAAAATACTCAGTCATACTGACCGAGGTCTTCATGTAGGCCAGTGGTAGGCGATGCACCCTTGTCAACATTTCATTGTGTGTTTGATTCATTCAGCCTTGCCGGATGTGACGGGTTGTCACCCATCCTATGAGTTGTCCTTTTTATAAAACTCAAAAATAACCCTAACGTGTTTTAACCTCAATGGTTTCCTTATACCTATCATTTTCATCCAAATTCATTATTATCTCAACATCTTAATTCTTTAGGTCTTATATATATGGTAATTTTTTCAATTTCACCACCATATGAGAAAATAAAATGATACCCAAAATGAAGAACATCATACCTTGATCATGGTGTCCATTTGGTTTCATCGTCATCTTGTTCACATTGGTAGAAGGTCCTTGCATTGAAACAATGATTTAGATATCCTTCAGAAATAATTTTATACCTTCATCCAAATACACCTTGTACAACATGGGTCATATGGGTGTTCATAGTAAAACAGTTTCGGAAAATAATCATGTATGATATATAATTTCAAAACATCTGATAAAACATGATTACTATAAAATAGTCAGATCGAATTTGAGTTGAAAAATTCAATTGATGGTTCTTTTAAAATACCATAGGTATGTACTAGGAGACTATATTTTAAAATAAAATATAAACAGGTTGTGCAAGGGTCTCTTTATTCATAACCTTTTTCCAAATCATAATAAGCTTTAAAATCTTGTGATAAGGTAAAATATTTGCTAATGCCTTGATAATATTTACCCTTCTGGAAAATATAATAATATTATGAAAATAGGATTTTTTAAAATATAACTAACGAACCATGATGATAACGAGGTATAATGGAGGTATTTGATATCTCAAACAACTGCTTTCAAGTGAGTAGTATGCTCTAAATTGTTTTACAATCATCCGAACATGACTTCGCCTAAAATATTTTTCTGTTTATAATGGTTTTCTGTAGAGGAAACAAGGCAACTGTGTTGGGACGCCATCCGAGGGAAGACAACCTACCAAATAAAAAACCTGATATGGTCGGAATTGGAACCGAAATGTTTTTTGAAGTGATGGCATAGTTGACTGATGCTATAAATATTGGTACTATCCTTTCACGAGATCAGCCAGATCAACCAGAGAGGAATATGTTAGTAGTGTAGCATTTAATGAGGCAGCATCCCCCATGATTTAGCTGGTCATCTGACCTTGTTCTAGTAGAAGGGTGGATTAAAGCACTGGAAAAAAAATTCAATGTCATGGATTATTTAAAACATCAAAAGGTTAGTCTCTTTGTTTACCATTTTGAAGGTGAAGATGATCAGTGGTGGACGATAGAGAAATATATTAGGTATAGTGAGGAGATTGATGATCTTGTTTTGGATGAATTTAAAGGTATGTTCCATGAGAAATATTTTCCTAATGTGGTTCTACTTAGGATGAAAAATCAATTCTTGGAATTGAGGAAGGAGGATGACTCAGTGGCTATTCACGAAGGAAAGTTCACTCGACTGGCAAGGTATGATCCAAATATCATCTAAGATATTGATCGTAAGATAAATCAATTTCACTCAGGACTGAAGCTACGATATCAATGAGCATTAGCCTCTCAAGAGTTCAAAAGTTATGAAAAACTTCTTCGATGTGCAGAGAAGGTGGAAATGGAGTTTTCCAGTGATCATGTGTCCGTTGAAAAACTAAATAATAAGAGGTCTAGTTGGTAGGAAGAGGGAAATAATTCATCAAAGAAGAAAATAGGTAAGAAAACTAAATATTCATCTTGTGAGAAGTGTGGTAAAAATAATCCAAGAGAATTTTTATCGAAGTATGGTAAGTGATTTCGGTGTGGTAAGTCAGGTCATATTGCTCGTAACTTTATGGGAGACTATCAAGAAAGAAATGAAAAGAGATTGGTAAGATGTTTTAAGTGCAATTAAATGGGTCATTATGCAAATGAGTGTCCAATGGAGAACTCAACTGTGGGAAATAAACCAGACAATAAGCAAAAAGTGGTGTTTAAATCCATTGCAACAACTTCAGCAGATTTTGGGCAAATGAATAATGTAGTATCAGGTAAACTATTTGATTGTTCAGATTATGCCAATGTGTTTTTTGATTCATGGTCTACACACACTTTCATTTCAGAGAATTTTTCTAGTAAATTGAGAATTCCATTTGATTATATGAATACTGGACTTATGGTAAAAATACATGGGGGAAACATTGAGACAAAAAGAAATTATAAGAATCTTCCTATCCTTGTGCGTGTAAAGAATCTACCTACAAACCTTATTGTTATTCCTCTAATAGAGTTTGATATTATTTTGGGCGTGGATTGGCTGTCTTTTTATCACGCTAAGATTGACTGCATAGCTAAAGATGTTTCTTTTCAGAAATATTTTCAGTTTTTATATAATAATGAACCCTTACCTTTGATAACATATCCGGAAGATGAGAAACTACTAAAATATGGAAATAATGTTACCATGCACATATTGTTGAAAACAAAGTAACTATTCATATTAATGATGTGCCAAGGGTAAATGAGTATCTTGATGTTTTTCCTGATGAGTTAACTCATATTATACCTGATCGGGAAGTAGAATTTATTGTTGACTTTGTTCCTGATGATAAGACAATTTCAAAACCCCCTTATTGAATGGCTCAAATTGAACTTTTAGAGTTAAAGAAACAATTGAAAGAGTTATTAGATAAAGGTTTCATTCGATCTAGTACATCACCATGGAGTGCCCCGGTCTTGTTTGTTAAAAAGAAATTTGGTTCAATGATACTTTGCATTGATTATAGAGCATTGTATAACATGGCTGTTAAGAACAGGTATCCTTTGCCTCATATCAATGATTTGTGTTATTAGATCCAAGGAGCTCAGTATTTTTTGAAGATTTATGTGAGGTTGGGGTACCATCTGTTGAAAGTAAAGGAATCATACATTCCAAAGACCGCACTTCATAATAGATATGTCCATTATGAATATTTTGTTATGCCTTTTGGTTTAACCAATGCACATACTATATTCATGAATCTTATGAATAGAATTTTCCATGAGGTCTTTGATATGTTTGTGGTTGTGTTCATTGATGATATTTTGGTTTATTCAAAACGTAAATATGGGAATGAATGAATTTTAATGGTTGTATTAAAACCTTAATAGAAAAAAATTGTATGGGAAATTCAGAAATTGTGAGTTCTGGTTACAAAAAATTTCATTCCATGGTCACATTGTTTAAAAAATGGCATAATTGTTGATCCTGATAAATCAAAAGTTGTTGAAGAATGGCCAAGACCAACCAATATAACTGAGATCTTTATTTTTCATGGTTTGAAAGGTTATTACCCAAGGTTTCATGAGAATTTTTCACGGTTATCTAGTCCAATGACTATGTTAAATAGAAAATGTGTTCAGTTTATCTGGACAAAATAATGTGATGATTGTTTTTAGGATTTGAAAAGAAGATTGGTGAATGCTCCAGTTTTGCCACTAACTTACAGAAATGTTCAGTTTGTTATTTACAGTGGTGATTTGTTGAAAGGACATGGTTGTGTCCTTAAGTAGAATTATCAGGTAATTTCTTATCTGTCATGATAGTTGAAACCTAAGGAGTTAAATTACAATTGACATGATTTAGAATTAACTGTTGTTGTTTTGGCATTAAAAAATTGGAGGCATCATTTGTATGGAGAAAATATGAAATATATAATGACCACATAAGTTTGAAGTATATATTCAATCAGAAGGAATTGAACACGAGACCGAGGAGATGATTGGAATTAATCAAGGATTATGATTTCATGATTCTTTACCATCTAGGAAAGGAAAATAAAGTGGCTGATTCTTTGAGTCAAAAAATTAATCCTACATTAACCATATTACGTTTGGAACAAGATACATTGATTAAAGACTTGATGAACATTGGAATTGTAGTTGTTTGTGCAGTAAATTCTCCTGTTTTGTTTCAGGTGTCAGTAAAATCAACTCACTCAGACAGAATTAAGCAAGCACATAAGGAAGATAGTGAGTTACAGAAAAAGGTAGAGTTGGTTCAGAAGGGTAAGTTTCCTGATTTTAATATTGATAATGATTTTTTTGAGGTTTGGGAAGATATTATGTGTTCCTTGTGATTCACAGTTGAAAAATGTGTTCTTATGTGAAGCTATAGTTCCCCGTTTTCTATTCATCGTAGCATTACTAAGATGTACCAAGATCTTCAAGAGTATTATTGGGGGGATTGAATGAAAAGAGATATTGCTGACTTTACTATGAAGTGTTTGAATTGTCAGAAGGTTAAAGAAGAGCGGCAGTTACGAAAAGGAATGCATCAGTCTTTACTGTTTTGAGAGTGAAAATGGGAAAATATATCCATGGAATTCATTGTGGGATTACCAAAGACATCTCGAGGTAATAAAGAAATCTGGGTTATTGTTGATTGGTTGAATAAATATGCTCATTTTCTTCCTATTCAGGATACATTGTCTCTAGATCAACTTTCTCGGTTGTATGTTAATGAGATAGCCAGGTTACATGGTGTTCCCCTCTCCACTGTATCTGATCATGATCCCAGTTTACTTCTAACTTTTGTAAAGGCCTTCAGAAGTCATTGGGTAATGAATTAAATTTCAGTACAACTTTTCATCCTCAGTCAGATGTGAAGTCAGAATGAAAAATTCATATCTTGGAGGATATGCTACGTGTTTTTTAACTAGATTACTAGGGTTGTTTTGACCATCATATTTCTTTGGTTGAATTTTCTTATAATGACAGTTTTCATTCTTGTATACATATGTCTCCATTTGAGGAATTATATGGAAAGTAGTGTTGAACTATAGATTTTTCGTATGAAGTAGGTGCAAGTATGTTGATGGGCCCAGAATTGGTAGAAGAGATGGCAGAAAAAGTCCAGTTGATTCAGAAGAACATGAGAACAGCTCAGAGTAGACAGAAAAGTTATGTGGATAACCAGAGGAAGCATCCCTCTTTTGAGGTAGGTGATCATGTATTTCTCAAAGATTCTCCTTGGAAAAGTGTCATGTGTTTGGTAAGAAGGGAAAGTTGAGTCCAAGGTTCATTAGGCCCTATGAAATCCTATAGAAAGTTAGATCAACTACATATAGAGTGGCTTCACCTCCATGTTTATCCCAGGTACATAGTGTTTTTCATATTTTAATGTTGAGAAAGTATATTCAAGATCCATCTCATGTTTTGAGCCCAGAGATAGTTCAGTTAGAAGAGAATATCTCTTATGAGGAATAACCAGTCCAGATTCTAGACCGTAGAGAGAAAGTGTTGCAGAATAAGGTAATTCACCAGGTAAAGGTTTTTTGGAAAACCATATGGTTGAAGAGGCAACGTGGGAATGTGAAAATTCTATGAGGGATATATACCCCCACTTATTTGATAAGTGAATAAAAATTGTGAGGACACAATTATAAAAAGTGGTAAAGGATGTAACATCCCAAGTAAATGAAGAAATATGATATCTTCATATTTAATAATATTTTAGAATGAAATATTACTTTTTCTTTAAAGGGTTTTCTATATTCGATGGCAAAACCGATACACAACAAAGGGTTTCTTTGAAATCTTACGTTGCACACTAATAATATAATATTATTACTTTAAATGGTAGTTAACTCCTAGACATTGTATTGGATGGAATGAAAAATACCAACTACAATATTATTATACCTCTTTTTTTAATGTAATTTCATTTATCCAATAAAAGTTAGAGGCTTAAAATGTGAATGAATCTAATTTTAAGTATAATTTACTTTAAAAGGCCGACTTACTGCCTTTTAATGGTGAACCCTCATTAAATCTAATTTTGATGACTTTTATATATTCTATTTGATCAAATAAAATTCTTATTTTGAATTGGGACAGCAAAATTCACTTTGGGTAATTTTTTGGTATTTTTCTGATAAAATTCATGTTTTAATGAAAAATGAAAATTGTTGTATTTTAATTCATAAATTGCCTTTTAATATAATTTATTTATATGTTTTGATTATATTTTTAATTGGTTTTAAAGTGTAATTATATTATACTATTATCTTTTAATCCAATTATGGTCATTGTGAGCAATTTTACATTGAAATTGGACAGAAACAACTGTTAATATTTTGATAGTTATTTTTTCATAAAAACACACCTTTTATTTTGATAGCATGAATTAATTTTCAATTAATTCCTGCCACTTATATGTTTTGAATACTGTAAAAAATAATAAAAAATTTAAATTTGAATATGAAATACATCTTAGGCGGATCTTTTGGTATTTTTATGAAAAAACTTCAATTTTGATGAATAGTGAAACCACTTAGTAGTAGTTCGAAAACGAAATTTTTATTAATGGAAATTTTACCACTTATGTGAATTGAATTATGAAAAACCATCATATATGGTTTTTATTAGTATGTAAAATGTGTTTCAATAATATGAAAATAATTTTTGGTGGATTACAAAATTTTGACTTTTATTTACTGCAGTTAAAGGTAAATTGGGTAATTCAAGATGAAAATAATATTAAATTAATATAAAATAACCTTAACACTTGTCCTAACCTTATTGGATTAGTCATGTCCAACCATGGGCATCCTAGGGTCGATTTTGGTACCTTTTGGATCCACTATATCGTGATAATGACACTTTATTTTAATTAACTTAAACTAAAGGCAATAGTGAAATTAACATATATCTTTTAGTAAATTAATTTTTACATTGGGTTATCTATGTTATATTTTAGACTATAAATATTAATTGGAAAGATAAAACTATTTAATACAAAATTGTGTTTTTTATAATTTTTGGACATCAAATAAATAAAATTATTAATGACACAAAAATGATGTAGTATTAACCACATTAATAAATGATTTAAATAAATAAGATTATAAATTTTAAAACAAAATAAAAAACATGTCCATTTATTACTGGATGATTTTATTTCTACCATGATTCAACTTATATTTGACTTTAATTATTTTTGGACCTTTTTAAATCGAATATAAGTTTATAATAAAATAATTGTTTCAAGCTTTCCTAAATTGACCCTTTAATCCTTTATAAAAGGACACCACTTAAAACCCTTCCTCACACCTATAAATCCTCTTGGCTCGTCCAAACTCTTCCCAATAAAGCTCCCTACATCCATATCCTCCTTTTAGAGGCCTTACTTTAGGCAGAAGGAACTCCAAGAAGTCCTTTTGGTTTAAATCAAAGGAAGTTACCCAAATTAAAAGTAATGGTTTCTCTTAAATTGTTTCATTTTATTTTAATTACCCAACCCATAAAATAATTTTATTAATTTATTTTTTAACAACTAAATTATCTCCAATATACAGAGATGTTGTTTTGAGAAGTATTCAAACTACACTTACACACATCTCCATCTAATGGATGAAGAAGATACTGTTACTGTGGATGGAAAACTAACGCCTCACGAAATGATGATTGTTCGATTATCTCAAACCACCTATCATGGTGTAAATTAAGATGGAAGGCTATTTATATATGTTATATATTATGTTTAAGTTTTCTTTATGCTTCTTTATTTTTCATTTATAGCATACCTTAATAGTTTCTGTTATGGGTAAACACGATAATTTCATTTGAGAAAGTACGGACTACCGCCCCCTCAAAGTGATATGACTCGTTCATGCCATATGTGGGACGTAAAATGTATTGTGTTAATGATATTATATATGATATTACACTGGAATTATAATATACGTATGTATCATTATGTTTTAATCCCATTAAAATAATAAATAGAAATGAAAGTAGCATTAATGCGTACGTATTGCTTACCATCTGCATGAACGGTGCATTTCATTTATTACAACCAAATGATATGTAATGTTATAAATATATATATATATATATATTAGATATATATTTAATATATGATATCTAAATAATGAATATCATTCTTTATATAATGGATTATTGACCACATGGACAACCTGTAAATATAAGGTTTCCATTTATGAATCAAGTACCAAATATCGACAAAACGACCTTTATTAACATATATGATTACATAATGATTATAACATGTTAATAATTGATATAAAAGTATTAATAAACTTTAAAATGGTTCTTAAGCAATTATAAATAAACTTTAGTTTATTATTCAGGAGATTAAAGAAAGAAATAGTCAGGTCAGACACGAGGTAAGGGACTTCATCTCAATCTCCGTTCATTGAGGAATATTTTGATAATATATACCTTCTTCTTTTACACGGTGTATAATAAAACCCTTTGAATATTAGTTTCATTCAAAGGGAAGATTTTTTCTACGACGTGTTTTACTAAATGATAAATATAATTTTTTAACATTTACGGCAACAATGTCCTCTTAGCCACCGTAATGGTTATTTGGCTTCCTCTATAAGCCTTCAGGTTTTCTAAAATGATAAAGAAATCCATTATTTTGTTTGTCAGTTTTTTGGTACTGAAAATGGTTTTTGGAATGGATTTATTATTTCAATATCTTTAAATTATTTCTTGTGATTGCAAATTAAATGTTATTAGTGAAATGTATATATTTGCAATATTTTATGTGTTATGGTTTTATAATGGTACTTGAACATTTGAGGGGTGGCTACATGATAATCCAAATAATGGGTGGTGTTGTGATAAACCAGGATGAGTGGTTATGTTATAACGTCCAATTCATTGGGTATGGAAGTCGGTTGTATGACTACTGTATTTAGTGATATGTGTGGAAATCGAACGTATGGTTATTCCATTTAAGTAAGTTTTTGTCCCAAGTTACCTTTATATGTTATATGTTTTTTATATGAGTTTTATGGTAAACTTTTGGTTACAAAAAGGTAAGAAATGATCTATTATATAGTGATGATTATTTACTACTTCTAATGGTGAAAATTATTACTTATGATAATGTATTTATGGTTTACTTGTTGTTTTGAAAAACTAATAGTTTTATTTCTTTGTGTATCCCTTTACTGAGCTTTTTATGCTCATCACATGTTTTTAAATTTTTTTCATAGGACATAAAGTAGAATAGGGTTATGGATTGGATAAAGTAAATTTCATGCTATATAAAACATGGAACTAGACATGAATCTTTTTTTCAAGAGTTTTTATTCTGTGAAAAAAATGGAAACTAGGTATATGTGTCTACATGTATTACATACATGAACGTTACATTACACATTTGAAAATTAAACACAACATAAGTGATTCATTGAGATATCCATTAATCCCATAGTTTAAACCTTATTATCAATCATAATACACTTCTTGGAATCCTGGTAAAATTAAAACATGGAAAAGGGTGAGCTCATATGATCAGTACGGATAACTATATAGCAGAAACTTTCATAAATAAGCGTAAAAACTTAAGGAAATGTTTAAGACTAAATAAAGTCCTTTTATACTTTAACATCAACATAATATGGAGAAGATACAATAAAATAATGACATTTACTTATTCATATGGATATTCTACTAGTCTAATAATCAAATGAAATATTAATAGCTACTTTCATAATGACAGAATGCATAATACCAGACATCATAACCAAGTAGTCAAGGCCTTGTGCAATGACTAAAAATAAGATTTTTGTCAAGACCTTATGCCAAGAAACTAGTTTGTATCATGAGACCTACTGATGCACCGAGGAGCTATATCGGTCTCCACCCATCACTTACTAAGTCCAATGCAATCCTTATATAAAAAAGTTTTAAACATAACATAAACATTCATATTAAAAATGGCATACGAAATGTCAATACTTTATCAATAAACCATAAATGATATAAAAATAACACATCCACAGTCAAACATATCACAAAACCATCAATACAATATAAAAGATTTGTATCATAATAAATCAACTTCAAACAAGTTTAAAATATATCAAATGATGTTTGCCTGGATGAAAATGAATTGTAAAACTCTTTGAGATAAATATCCCATTTTCATGAAGACATTTAAAAGTCACACAATTTAGAACGGAAGAAATTAAAAAAAATCAATGTTTCCCATACCACTTTTAATCTTTTAAAATTAATAAACATTTTAAAAACATTCATGTCCATATAGATAAATCCTTAAAAATCATTTTGAAAACATGGACATTAATGAAAATGATTTAGAAGAATAAATAATTATAAAATTAAAAATGATGTTTTAGTAAAAAATTCCCGTAAAATAATACCTTTAAAAACTCTTTAATGAATTATGTACATGGATAATAAATTTATCCCAGTAGATACTTACGTAAGAACAACCTCAGATAATATAGAGATTGTGAAATCAACTCTTACCTTAAACATTCGTTTAGTTGAGGGTATGTTTAACCTCATGTATAAAGACTGTAGTTTGTTATTAAATTATAACAAAACCATATTAATATTTATTATATCATACATGAGTAATTTATGACTTTATAAAACCCTTTTAATAATAATTTTCATGTTAAATTAACATTTTGGGTAATAATCGCATTCTTTATGATACATGTTTTAACTTGTTACTCTTGATTGTAACACTTAGATCATGATTTAAATATTTCAAGAATATAAAAAATTATTTATATATCATATATATTTAGAATAAAAATATGGGTAATAGATTTATATATATATAAGAAATGGAAAACATCCTTTATGGAGACGGTAGGTCGTACGTACGCAAAAACGTTGTTTCCATTTTTATATCGTATTGAATGGAACTAAGTGAATAAGATATATGTAAGTAGATATATATATATATATATATATATGTACAATATCATTATTATTTTATATATTAGATACTTATTAATGATTTTTATTTTATATTCATCGTTGAATGGTGAATGTGGAAATGAATTTCATCGTGTCGTGGAGATTGTAATCCATACATACACACGAGCGAGAATATCATTATATTGATTGTAAAATAGTATGTAATTGGATGGTATATCATATATAAATAATCATTAACATGTTATATTTATTTTTTAAGTCAGTTATTCTCATTATTATACCCATCCAAATAATGATGTGTTTGAATAAAAACTACACCACAACGTGGAGATGGTAATCCGTACGTATGCACGTATAGTGACATTTTAATATATAGGATGGATAGAATAATGAATATGGTTGTAACATTATTTTAATAACATCACTCTATATATAAGATACTGGAGTTATTATGTTATAAGGAAATAACTAAGAAGGAGGAAGTGGAAGAAGAAAATAACTTGAAAGAGGTGATGAAATATTTACCTCTTCTTCGGGTTCTTCCATTTGATTTGATCAAAATGGCTCCATATATTGCCTTTCATACCAAAGTAAGGCCTATGGGATGAAGGGGGAAAAGTTGGGATGATATTTGAGCAGGGTTTGGTCGGCCCAAAAGGATTTAGAGGTGTGGAATTAAGAGAAGGTGAAGTTCCCTTTTATAAGAGGGGTGAGGGTCACTTTAGAAAAAGATTAAAATATTAATTTACTATACAATCATATTTGGTTTATAATGGCTCAAAAAGAATTTATTTCGAGACATAGGTGGTTTTGGGTCGAAATCCTTCCAACTAATAGGTTTTAGACATGTTTAGGTTACCATTTTATCCTTTTCTTTAGATTTAACTCTTAGTTAAATTGTTTAATTTATAACGTGTTTTAATGTATTCTTACACTATATGGTTTATAAACTTACTCAAAACTTCCAAGAGATCCTAAAGTGGTTCATTAATGACATATATAATATTACTTAGGCCCTTTTTCCGAACGAAAGATTTTTAGGAATATTATATCAACCAATAATATAGTATTTGTTTTATAAAATCAATTATGTCAATTTTAAAATTATTTATGAAATGATTTATTTTAAAGTTCTGAAAATATTATTTCTTCTAAATAAATTCATATTTTCAATACTAACATGTCATATTATACATGAAAATTAGTGTAATTCATAAAAAGTCTCAAATTACATTTATTTGGATATTTATAATAAAAAATATTGGAATATTTCATTATTAAGGTAATTAAAAAGTCATTATTATGTCATAAATAAATTAAATTATTAGATTTATAAAATTAAAAATAAAATATAATTATGTAGGAAATATTTTTATCCTTCTAATGAATATTTATATTCGGATTTATATAATGTATAACCCTATATTAAAAATGGTTTTGTTATTAAACATTGAATTTAACTCTTTTAACTCTTCTTTAAATAAAATAATAATTAAAGTCCTAATATAATCCATGTGGAAAAAAGAGAATCATATTTTATTAATAACTTTTTTTTGGTCTATTTATACTTATCCAGTAGAATTAAGACTTGTTTTAGTGTAATAATAATATCATTTATACCCTTAATTACCCTATTTACTTTTAACCGTGGTAAATAAAAGTTAAAAGGTATGATTCACCAAAAATTATTTTCATTTTATTGAACAAAATTTTACTTACTGATGTCAACCGTGTCTCTCGGATTTTTTAAATTAAACTCAGAGAAAAATGGTAAAATTATGTTTTATGAAAATTTGCAAATACTCCTAGAAGGTGGGTAAAAAAACGAAAAAAAGTGTGATAAAATTTTATATATCTAAACATATTATAAAATGACTTCAATTAATTACGTTGAAAATATATATGTATTATGTATCTATTAAAATAAAATAAATATTTATTTAATTAAAAAGTTGGTTTTAACTAATAACGTGGTGTTTTTCACTATTCATAAAAAATTGAATGTTTTCAGAAAAATACCAAAAATTCAACCTAAGATAAGTTCGATATTATGAATTCAAAAAATGAAGTCTATTTTACCAAATTAAAATCAAATAAGTTTCATTTATTAATTTAAAATTAATTCTCGTTGTCAAAACCAAAAAGCGGGTTATTAAAAAGTAAAAACTATAAAAAAATTGACATGTGTTTATGTCAAATTTAAATGTGAAATTACTTATAATGGCCTAAATTGTATTAAATTAAAATAATATAATCTAATTATAATTACAAACCATTCAAATTCATAATTTATCACTAATAATTATTTCGATTAAAAAAGTTGTTTTTAATTATAATTTAGTAATTTTCCCTACTCAACAAAATATGAATGTTATCAAAAAAGAACAAAAAATTTAGCCAAACTAAATTTTTATTTCATGATTCTAAATAATAATTTAATTTCATAAAATTGAATATATAACATTTTAAAATATTGTTTTTAAGAAGGTTTCTCCATTAAAATGCGGTAAAATTGCATTTTTTTAAAAATACTTATTTTAACTGAAAAAATGAATTTTTTATTATATTATGTCTTTGAAACACATAATATGGATGTTAAAATTATATATAGTATATATGATTCAAAATTCAGTTAATTCTATTCCTAACCTCTTTTTGAACGGTTAGATTAATAAGTTGTGGTGCGCTCAAACTCGGTTTTGTGTGTAATGCAAGAAATAGAATTACTTTAAGGAGATAACGTACTATGAAATCTTGGGTTGTTGCATTATTCCCTCATTCAATAAATTTATTCCTTGCAATTTGAAATTGTTCTTTGAAAATAAATGTTTAAAAATATAAAAAATTCTTTTGTGGAAAACCCACATCAGAAATTGGTTTAATAAAATTTACTCTTAATAAGAGGTAAAGGAAAATGAAAAAGTCACCACCAAATTATGATATCGATTATGAGAACATTTGTGGAAATTAGATACACACAATTGGAGAAATATAAAAATATTTATATGGAGTGTTTGAGGTCATCAATCACAAACACGTGTAAAATTGAGGGACTCAAAGCTATCAATATCTAATGATTTAAATTATCATTAGTTCAACAATAAATAAGGTATTAGTATAACACATTTTTGGTTTTAAGATCACTTACCTAATGTTTAAGAATTAATTTATTCATAGAATAAGATGGAAAAATATATTTGACAAGTAGAGTTTCATCCTTCAAATAATTCTTACCAAAAAATCATCTTTCACTCAAACGATAGTAGAATTCAAAAATATTCTATTTATCCTAATCGAATAGGTTTCCAAAAATAATGAATTTATAATTTATTTGTTTGAATATTTAAAAAAATTACATTATAATAACCAGGATATCACATATTCCAGTGGTAGGTGACCCACCCTTATCACCCTTTGGTAGTAGGTTCAAGTCTCGCGGCCCTGCTAGACGTGACATGTTGTCGCCCGACCTCCGGGATTTCCTTTTTATGAAAATCCAAAAATAATCTCAAGAAATGATTTATCCTTAACAATATTATATAATGTCAAACTTAATCGATTCCAACCTTTATTCTTATCTAAAATACTTCTTTCCAAACTCACATTCCAAAATTTATAAGGTAAACACAATGAAGATCCTTTTTTCCACGTAATAACATGTGAATACCTTCATCATGCATTCTTTTAAAACACGGTAACACCCTGAATTATCATATAACCATATTGGTTACATTAATGCTCCCTTTTTCCTTATAGAATTCTGGATATACTCTTTATATCCAAAAATATTGTAAACTCCAATAAAGATGGAATAAACAAACCATTTACCAGTTCCAAGGATGACAATAATATCCAATATAATTTATCCAAATAAATCATCTCTTATTCCAAAATCAATACCATGGTATCAGGCCCATGTTAATGTTTTTTACTTCCTTCAACCATGTATTTTCCAAAAGTTTAACTTATCATTGGGTCACTTTTTTTGGTTCCACACAATCTCATGTCTTTAATGAAATAGTACTACATTACAATCCTTAAACTTTATAATTCGTATAACATGTAAATAATTAATACAATACTCAAATGATACAATACATTAATAACAACATGAGAACCCTTAATAATTCCTCTTCATCTTCGGTAGTATCATAACATGATTATTATCCAATAGAAGCATTTGAGGTATACTATGAACATTGGGACATTGATTCGCGTAGTGTCCCAACTCCTTGGAGATGAAGAATTGTATATTTGAAACCTTTTTATCACCTTGAATTCACATACTTAGTGTCCTTTTCTTCAGACATATAAAAAACTCTCATTCCCTTCAAACATTTACCATGGTGATTCTTTCCATAGTTATCACATATTGGGAAAATCCTTCATTCCCTTATTCACTTTATCCTTCTTTCTCTCTACAATCTTCTTCTTCTATGTCTTCCCTTAAAAGCCATATGACTCAAAAAAAATTCATTACATATCCTATTAACACATGATACAATTTATTCATATGTTAATAATACATGGGAGACTATTTCCTTTCTAAATTTTGGCTTAATACAATTAATGATACAATTATTCTTACTCTTTGAATCATGTGTATTGCAGGAGGTCTCATTCCATCTATTGGGTGCCATTTCTAAACAATGTCATAAAGTAGGTTAGTTTATGAATCTCAATGCATAATTCTAAACATGTAACATAGTTATCATAAATTGAACAATTCATTGATATAATCCATAATCATAAAAATGATTTCTTTGAGGAAATATTTACTCATAAACCCTTCATAGTGGTTTTTAAAGAAAATGAGAATTTTCCTAAGCATATCCCCTGAGAGTGTCACAACCAAGTGTGCAACAATTCCCGTGTTTTAGACAATTCATCCTAGTTTCCATTTTTATATAAAATAAAAACTCTTGAAAAAAGAGTCATGTCGAGTCATATGTTTTAGATATCATCACTTTTCCTTGATCCCATCCTTGACCCTATTCTTCTTTAAATCATGTGGAAAACATTTCAAAAACATGGGATGAGCATAAAAAGCTCAGTAAGGGTTATAAAATAAAGAAGGAAAAAATTATCCCATCAATAAATAAAAATCAATGAAACCATACTTTTCAATCATAACATACCTTACGAAATCATAATATTTATGAATAACACACACAAATCAGGAATCATAAAGGTAACTTATGGAATTCATAACATACTTACATTGTAGCTATCACAACTACATAGGGAGTCAAACTTGGAATAACCATCATTGAATATTCCCTATATCTCTTATGATAATCATTAACGTTTACCTTCATCAGATTACCCAATCCATTAGAGAGCTATTTTGGGCTCATCCACCCTAGGTTTATCACGGAACCACCTGTATACGTAAACAAAGCCCAATAACCATAACATAATCATAAAAAATAATACAAGTATAAAATAAATATAGAATTTCCATATTCCAATATATTGAATCAAGATATTGAAAAAAACAATTCTTTATCAAACCATTTTCAAAACCATTTAAAACATTTAGTAAAGAGAATTTTGAATCAAAGTGTCCCATACCACTTTGACGATTTAAATGAATTATCTTTTGAAAATATATATGTCCATATAAATAAATCCAAAAAACCATTTTTAAGATATTAACATTAATGATAAATATTTAGAAGAATATATCATTAAAACATTTAAAATGATATTTTAGTTAAATAGTTTTTAATAAAATCATAGACGCTTGAATAAAAAAAATTAAGGAATAACATTTTATCATAAAATTATAATATCATTTGAATAAATGGATTCATGATATAATATTCCAAAGGATTGTATATACACCGTATAAAAGTGAATTCGTGTATAACGACAATGAAGTCTCAAGGGAATAAAAATTGAGATGAAATCCCTTATAAAACCTATATTCTTATATTAAGGATAAACTAATTAAATAATTATGTTTGCAAAATATAAATATAGTCAATATGATTGGATATTATGTGTAAATTAATCCGAGAACACTCAAAAATATTTCTTTTTAATACAAAACCAATGACATGGATGTTTAACTCAATGAAAGGAAATTAAGTTAAAATTACTCTTATCAAGTTCATATCAATGTCTTGAGAATTTATCAATGGAGTGATTATGTGTTTCAAAAGTATATCCATATAATGGGTAGTGGAAATAAAAAAATAAATAAATAAATAGTTATTCCACACATAATCCTAGCATGACATAATTAATAATTTGAAGATTAACCTAAGGAATGGAAATTGGGTTAAAAGGTTCCCTTACCGATTTGGTAAGTTACGAAACTTACATCCCATGAAAGAAGAATCATAAAATGAAGATGTAAATACCCCTAAATTAAATTATATTACAAAATAAAAACAATCATTGTCAGTACATACACCATAGAAAAGGAAATACTGGAAAATATAGCATGATTCTAAGGGGAATAAAAAGTGAGATGAAAATCCTTTACCACATTGTAATCAAGCGAGTTGTAACACCAAAAGTTAATAACCACCAAATGATTCAAATAATAAAATGAATATAAAAAGGATAAAATTAATTTATATCAAATTTCAATACAAAATACACCACATGAAATAAATTAGTGGCGAACAATGGAAATCTCACAGAATTAAAAGTGAGATAAAAAGTCCCTTACCTCGTGTCTGACTTGACTTGTTTTCTCCTTATTCTTCCTGAATAATAAATGTAAGTTAATTTATACTTGATTAATAACCGCTTTTCTAGTTTATTATTCCTTTTATATCACTTATTATTATGTTATATACATTATGTAATCATTTAAGTTAATAATGGTCATTTGGTCGATATTTGGTACTTGGGTAAAAAATGAACACCTTGTAATTGCAAGTTGTTCACATGGTCAAAAGTTCATTATATAAAGAATTATATTCATGATTTTTATATCATATATATCATATATGTCTAGTATATATATTTATTTATAATAGTATATAACATTTAGAGGTAAGAAATCAAATGCACCGTTAATGGAGATGATAAGTTGTACGTACGCATGAACGCTACTTTCATTTCAGTTTATTATTTTAATGGAATTAAAACATAATGATACATAGGTATATTATAATTTCATTATAATAAAAATTATATAATATCATTAATTCCATCCTTTATACTTCACGCATATGGAATTAAAGAGTCATATCACATTGATGGGGAAGTAGTTCGCATTTCCTCAAATGAAATTATCACGTTTACCCATAATGGAAACCATAAAGGAATGTGATAAAAGTAAAATATTGGATCATTAATAAAAAATAAACATAATATATATCATATATAAATATTGTTTCATCATAATGGCCACCATGAGAAGTGGTGGGAGATAATCAAATAATCATCGTTTTGTGAGGCGTTAGTTTTCCATTTACAGGAATATTATGTTCTTCACACATTAGATGGAGGTGTGTGTAAGTGTAGTAATAATCCTTCTCATAACAACATCCTAGTATATTTAGGATACATTTTTTGTTATAAATGAATGTAATAAAAAGAGTTTAGGGGTTTTAAAAGTAAAATAATTGAAAATAAGTTAAGAGAAACTGTTACCTTTATTTTGCGTAACTCCCTTCAGTTTTAATCAAAAGGACTTCTTGAAGTGCCTTCTACTAAAGGTAAGGATTCTTTGAGGAGATATATATTTATAGATTATTTTGGCAGGGGTTGGACGAGCCATGGGGCTTGAGAGGTGTGAGGAATGAGTTAGAAATGATGGATTTTTATAAGGGGGGAGGGGCTCTTTAGGAATGTGTGAAATTATTATTTTATTTTATAATGATTTTAATTTTATAAAGGTAAAAAACTAATTAAATTAAAAGAAAATATGACTAATGGTCGAAATAAAATCATCCAATAATAATTATACATTTTTGGATATTTTTTGAATATTTATAATCTTATTTATTCAAAATATATATTAATGATGTAAATAGTACATCATTATTGGGTAATAAATAATTTAATTTTTTTGATGTCTAAAATTTATAAAACAATTACCAGGATGTAGGAAATAATTTTATATTTATAATTAATATTTATAGTCCAAAAGATAATTTATATAACCCCCTTGTAAAAATTAATTTACTAAAAGATATTTTTTTATGTCATTTTTGCCTTTACTTTAAGTTAATTAATCTAAAGTGTCATTATCACTCCCAAGTGGCTCCCAAAATCGACCAAAGGATGCTCATGGTTGGCCATCACTCATAGAATAAGGTTACGACCAGTGTTAAGCTAATTTTGTTTTAATACGAAATTATTTTTACCATGATTACCCTACTTACCGTTATAAGAGATAAATAAAAGTCAAAAGTTACTATTCGCCAAAAACTATTTTCATCTTATTGAACCACATTTAACTTAATAATAAAAACCATGAATTCTGGATTTTCGAAATTCAATCCACAGAAGTGGTAAAATTTCATTAAAATGAAAAATACGTTTTTTACTAGTATTATTGGTTTCACTAGTCATAAAAAATTGATGATTTTCAGAAAAATACCAAAATTTCAGCCTAAGATATATATGATTTTACGAATTCAAAAATGGTGTCTATTTTAACAAATTTAAAACATAGTAGTTGGACTAATTAATTTAAAATTAATTCCCATTATCATTACAAATAGTGTGTTTTTTAGAAACAATAACTATCAAAATATTGATACATGTTTATGTCTAATTTCAATGTGAAATTAATTAAAATGACCAATATTGGATTTAATGGTAAAAAAATAATCTAATTAAACTTTAAAACCAATAAAACAGAAAATAAATCCATGTTAATAAATTGTATTAAAAGGCAATTTTGAATAAAGATACAGTATTTTTCACTATTCATAAAAAATGAATTTTAACAGAAAAATACCAAAAAATTACCCAAATTAAATATTTACGTCCTTAATATAAAGAATAATTTTATTTGTTTAAATAGAACATATAAAAGTGAGAATAAATATATTTAAATAGGGTTCCCCATAAATAGATGGTAAATCAACCATTTAAGGTAAATTATGCTCAAAATTTGATTCATTCACATTTTAAGCCTCTAACTTTAATTGGATAAATGTAAAAACATTTAACAAACTTGTATAATCATGTTGTAGTTAGTTCTATTAATTCCCATCAATAAAACAGCTAAAAATTAACTATCATTTAAAATAATATTATTATATTATTATTGTGCAATGGAAGATTTAAAAGAAACTCATTGTTGCATATTGGGTATTCCATCGAACATAGCATCCACTTTAAAGTAAAATTAATAATTAATTTAAAAATATTAATAAATATGAAAATTACATATTATTTATTTACATGGGATGTTACATCCTTCCCCCCTTTTAGGAATTGCATCCTTGCAATTTTAAAATTGGGCTCATAACTTAATTGAAATTCCCACATCGGAAAAAACATCAATAAATCTATCACATTAAAATAAAGGAATAAAAGTAAAAAGGTCACTTAAGAAAAAATATACTAGGATTCCATGAAAACATGGATATGGAAGTGAAAAAAACCATCAAATTTTTATGGAGAGTTATAAAATAACATGATTAAGAGAAAGTTAACCACTAGAAAATCACAAACTTGTGATGGTTTAAACGGTCTTTGATTCCCCAGTAGGAAATGTTTACAGACAACGTTTTTGGTTTTAAGTTTATTTTCATAAATACAAAGAATTTATTTATGATCTTAAATAAAATTATAATAAATCATTCTTGTCATGTATACTTTCATCCTTTACAAAATTCATATGACAAACTCATTTTTTTCTTCAAACGATAAGTATTCAAGATGACTTCTTCAAATTGAAACTACTATAATCAACATCAATAGAATCAAATAATCCATAAAACATGAACTATATTTTTTTCATGACTTTAGAAATTAACCAAAACCAAAAATTGTGAGTCGATGATCAGATAATACCCAAAAATAATAATCTTTTAAAAAAAGAAAAACTACTCTTAATCTCCAAATTTTGTCAAAAAATACCCAACATTTAGCAAAGACCATTCAATAAAAAATTGTCTATAAAATTATTCAAAGTAAAAAAAATTTAAGATGGAAACCCAAATCTCAGAAGGGTTTAATCACATAGTCTTCCTAGATAAATCATAACATTTATCTTTAAATTACATCAGTTACTCTTAAAGTATCATATTGAAAAGTAATTAACTTAATCACATATTCTCCATGATAGGTTAATAATTTCCATGGATAACCCAAATAAACTTATTCTTTATTTATAAAATCATCTAACTAAAAATAATTAGGTATATTAACCAGGGACATCATTTAGTCCATTGGTAAGCGATAAATCCCAGTCACACATTGGTTGTGGGTTCGATTCCAACAACTTTTTGTGACGCGATGGGGTTTCATTAGACCTAGCACATCACCATGGGGTGCTCTTGTATTATTTGTTAAAAAAATATGGTTCAATTAGACTTTTCATTGATTATAGGGCTTCGAATAACATCACTATTAAGAACAATTATCCTTTTCCTCACACCAATGTTTAGTTTGATCAGTTCCAGGGAGATGAGTATTTTTTTTAAGATTGATTTGAGGTATAGTTACCATAAATTGAAAGTAAAGGAAGTATACATTCCAAAGACCATGTTTTGTACTATATATGGCCATTATGAATTTATAGTTTTGCCTTTTTGTTTACCCAATTCACCTGTGGTATTCATGGATCTTATGAATAGAATTTTCCATGAGTTCTTTGATAAGTTTGTAGTTTTATTCATTGATGATATTTTGGTTTATTCTAAAAGTAAATAGAAGCATGAATGTCATTTAAGGGTTGTCTTGCAAACCTAAAACGAGAAGAAACTATTTGGGAAGTTTATCAAGTGTGAGTTTTTGTTACAAAAAATTTCTTTCCTAGGTCACATTGTTTCAAAAAATGGAATAACTATTGATCCTACTAAAAAAAGGTTATTGGAGAATGGCCATGACCCAAAAATATAACTGATATTCATAGCTTTCTAGGATTATTAGGTTATTATCGGAGGTTTGTTTAGCATATTTCATTGTTATTTAGTCCAATGACTAAGTTAACTAGAAAAGGTTTTATGTTCCTTCGGACAAAAGAATGTGATGATTGTTTTCAGGAATGTAAATGATTATTGGTGAATGATCTAGTTTTGGCACTACCATATAGAAATGGTGAGTTTGTTATTTACATTGATGATTTATTTAAACGACTTGGTTGTGTCCTTATACAGAATGATCAGGTAACTGCTTATGCTTCACGTCAGTCAAAACCTCCTTTGTTAAATTACCCTAAACATTATTTGGAATTAGCTGCTATTGTTTTTTCTTTAAAATTTTGGAGGCATAATTTTTATGGACTAAAATGTGAAATATATACTGATGTCGAATGTTTGAAGTATATATTCACTCAGAAATAATATAACACTGGACAAAGGATATGGTTGGAATTAATCATGGGTTATTATTGCATGATCCTTTACCATCCAGGAAAAGCCAATAATGTGGCTTATGCATTGAGTCAAAAAAAATTAATGCTTCTTTAACCATGTTACGTTTGGAATGATATATGTTGGTTTTTTATTTGATAAAAATTGGCATAGAATTTGTTGGAGTAAGAAATTCTTCTCTTTTGTTTTAGGTGTCAGTGAAATCATCTCTATCAAAAAAAATTAATAAAGCACATAAGAAAGACATTGAGTTATAGAAAAAGTTATAGTTGGTTCATAATGGTAAGTTTCATGAATTTAACATTGATAATGATTGTGTTTTGAGGTTTGGGAAGATATTATGTGTGCAATGTGATTCACAGTTGAAAAATGAGTTGTTATGTGATGCTCATAGTTCTCTATTTTCAGTTCATCCTCATAGTACTAAGATTTACAGAGATCTTCATGAGTATTACTGGAGGGTTTGAATGAAAAGAGATATTTCTTATTTTACTATGAAGTTTTGACATGTTAGTAGGTTAAAGTTGAGTGGAAGTTACCAAAAGAGATGCTTCGGTCTTTAATGGTGACAGAGTGGAAATGGGAAAATATATCCATGGACTTCATTTTGGGATTACCAAAGACATCTCGAGATAATATTGAAATCTGAGTTATTGTTGATTGGTTGACAAAATGTGCTCATTTTCTTCCTATTTGAGATAATTTTTCTCCAGATCAACTTTCTCGGCTGTATGTTAAATAGATAGTTTGGTTGCATTGTGTTCCCCTCACTATTGTATCTTATCATGACCCTAGGTTTACTTATAACTTTTAGAAAGGCTTTCAGAAGTCGTTGTGTAGTGAACTAAATTTTAGTACATCTTTTCATCCTCAATTAGATGAGCAATCATAATGAACAATTCAGAACATGGAGGATATGCTACTTGCTTGCTCAATGGATTACAATGGATTTTGGGACAAACATAATTATTTGGTTGAATTTTCATATAATAAAAGTTCTCATTCCAGTATATAGATGGACCCTTTTGAGGCATTATATGGAATTAGGTGTCGAACTCCAGCTTTTTGGGATGAAGTATGTGAAAGGAAGTTGATGGGACCAAAATTGGTAAAAGAAATGGCAGAAAAGGTTCAATTGATTCAGAAGAAAATGAGAACAACTCAGAGGAGGAATAATAGTTATGTGGATAACTGGAGGATCGATCTTTGGAGGTTGGTGATCATGTAATTCTCAATGTTTCTCCACGGAAAATTGTGATGTGTTTTGGTAAGAAGGGAAAGTTGAGTCCTAGGTTCATTAGACCTTATGAAATCTTGGAGAATGATGGAACTGTTGCTTACCAAGTGGCTTTATATCCATGTTTTTTACATGTACCCAATGTTTTTCATTTTTCAATGTTGAGAATGTATATGCCAGATCCATCACCTATTTTTAGCCGGGAGGTAGTTCAGTTGGAAGAGAATATCTCTTATGAGGAACTACCAGAACATATTCTTGACAGTAGAGAGCATGTGATGCGGAATAAGGCAATTCACCAGGTAATGGTTTTATAGAAAAACCATATGGATGAAGAGGCAATGTGGGAATCTAAAAATTCTATGATGGATAAATAACCCCACTTATTTCATAAGTGAATAAAAATTGAGAGAACGTAATTCCCAAAAGGGTGGATGGATGTAACATCTGAGGTAAATGAAGAAATATAATATTTTTATTTTTATTTATATTTTTTAATTAAATGTAAATTCTACTTTAATGGGGTTTCTATGTTCAGTGGCATGCCTGATACGCGACAACAGGTTTCTTTGAAATCTTACATTGCACACTAATAATATATTATTATTATTTTAAATGGTAGTTATCTCCTAGATGTTGTATTGGAGGAAATGAGAAAAACTAACTAAAATATTATTATACATGTTTGTTAAATGTATTTACATTTATCTAATGAAATATAGGGGCTTAAAATGTGAATGAATCTAATTTTAAGCCTAATTTACATTAAAAGGTCAATTTACCACCTATTAATGGAGAACCCTCTATAAATATAGTTTTGTTCACTTTTATATGTTAGATTTGACCAAATAAATTTCTTATTTAGAATCATGACCTCAAAATTCCCTTTGGGTAAATTTTGGGTATTTTTATGTTAAAATTCAATTTTTAATGAAAAATAAAAAATGTTGAATTTTAATTCAAAACTGCTGTTAAATATAATTTAATTATATGTATAGATTATCTTTTTAATTAGTTTTATAGTGTAATTCGATTATATTTTTACCGATTAATCCAATTTTGGTCATTGGAAGCGATTTCACTTCAAAATTGAACCAAACCACTGTCAATATTTTGATAGTTAGTATTTCATAAAAACACGCATTTTGTTTTGACAGTGGAAATTATTTTTAAATTATTTTTTTCCACTTCTATGTTTTAAATTTTTTTAAATAGAAATAAATTTTTAATTCAAAAAATAAAATATATCTTAGGCTTAATTTCTGTTAGTTTTATGAAAACATCAATTTTTCATGAATACTGAAACCACTTAGTAGTATTTTAGAAACTAACTTTTTAATTTAAATGAAATTTTACGACTTCTTTGAATTGAATTTCAAAAAATTGACATATATGGTTGTTATTATTAAGTAAAATGTGGTTCAATAACATTAAAATAATTTTTTGTGAATAGTAACTATTGGCTTTTCTTTACCGTGGTTAAAGGTAATTATAGTAATTCAAGGTAAATATAATATTAAATTAATATAAAATTACTTTAATAATTATCATAACCTTATTTTTTGAGTCTTGGCCGACCATGGTAATCCTTGGGTCGATTTTGGGACCCCATGTAGCCACTTATAAGTGATAATGACACTTTTGTTTAATTAACCTAAAGTAATGGCAAAAATGAAATGAACAAATATCATTTAGTAAATTAATTTTTACATGGGGTTATATAAGTTATCATTTAGAATATAAAAATTAATTGGAAATATAGAAATTTTTCCTATATCATGGTATTTTTTTATAATTTTTATACATCAAAAGAATAAAATTATTTATGACACAAAAAAGATGCAATATTTACCTCATTAATAAATGATTTAAATAAAAAAGATTATAAATATTAAAACAATATCAAAAACCTGTCCAATTATTATTGGATAATTTTATTTTGACCATGAGTCATATTTTCTTATACTTTAATGATTTTTTGACCTATTGAAACTGAAGATAAGTTTATAATAAAATAATTGTTTCAAACTTTCCTAAAGACCCTCTCCTCCCCCTTATAAAAATATGTCCCTTCTAAATCATTCTTCACACATCTAAAGCCACTTGTCTTGTCCAAAACCATCCCAAATATGCTCTCGAGATCACTCTACTCCTCCTAGAATCCTTACGTTAAGAATAAGGCACTTCAAGAAGTCGTTTTTATTCAAACCAAAGGGAGTTACCCAAATTAATGGTAGGAGTTTATCTTAAATTCATTTCATTTATTTTATTTATCCAACCCCTAAACATTATTTATTACTTTATTTTATAACAAAACAAGTATCCTCAATATACTAGGATGTTTTTACGAGATTTATTCAAACTATACTTACACACACCTCCATCTACTGGGTGAAGAACATATTGTTTCTATAGATCGCAAATTAACACCTCATGAAATGATGATTTTTCGATTATCTCCATCCACCTATCATGGTTGCAATTAATATGGAACTGTATTTATATATGATATATATTATGTTTGTTTTTTCTTTATGCTTTTTTATTTTTTGTTTATAGCATAACTTTATGGTTTCCATTATTGTTAAACATGATAATTTCTTTGGAGGAAGTGCAGACTACCACCCCATCAAAGTGATATTACTTGTTCATGCCATACGTGGGATGTATAAAGGATAGAGTTAATGATATCATATATGATATTATACTATAATTTAAATATACCTATATATAATTACATTTTAACTCCATTAATATATTAAATAGAAATGAAGGTAGCATTTATACGTACGTACAACATACCGTCTCCATGAATGGTGCATTTCATTTCTTACCTCCAAATGATATGTACTGTTATATATATATATATATATAATGTATATATATGATATATATGATATCTAAATAGTGAATATCATTCTGGATATAATGGACATTTGACCACATGGACAACTTGTAAATATAAGGTGTTCATTTTTTACTCAAGTACCAAATATCGACAAAACGACCATTATTAACATAAATGATTACATAATGTTTATAAAAAGATAATAATTTATATAAAAGGATTTATAAACTTGAAAAAGGTTCTTTAAAAATTAACTTTAGTTTATTATTCAGGGGATTAAATAAAAAATGGGTGAATTCAGACACTAGGTAAGGGACTTCATCTCAATCTCCTTTCATTGAGTCATATATCGATAATATATAACTTTTTCTTTTACACGATGTATAATAAAACCATTTGAATTTTACTTTCATTCAAAGGGAATATTTTTTCTACAAATTTTTTTTACTAAATTATAAATGGAATGGTTTTAACTTTTTCGGTGACAATGACCTCTCCATCGCCGTAATCGTTATTTGGGTTCCTCTATAAGCCTTAATGTTTTCTAAAATTATAAAGAAATTCCTTATTCTATTTTTGCGTGTTTTGGAATTGAAAATGGTTTTTTAAATGGATTCATTATTTCAATATCTTGAAATTATTTCTTTTTTATTTCAAATTAAATGTTATTTTTGAAATGTTAATATTTGCAATATTTTATGTGTTAATGGTAATTGGACATTATATGGGTTGTTACGTGACAAACCAAATGACGGGTGGTGTCGTGATAAACTATTATGGGTGGTTACATTATAACCTCCAATGAATTTGGTATGGAAATCAGCTGTATGGCTATTCCATTTGGTGATATGTGTGGAAGTCGATTGTATGGTTATTCTATTTAAGTATGTTTATGTCCCATGTTACCTTTATCTGTTATGTGTTCTCTATATGGGGTTTATGGTAATATTTTGGATACAAAATGGTAAGTATTGATGTTTTATTCAATGAAGAGTATTTACTACTTCATTAAGGTGAAAAGTATTACTTATGATAAAGTATTCATGGTTTACTTGTTGTTTTAAAAAACTAACAATTTTCTACATTGAGTATACCTTAATTAGATTTTTATGCCCATCTTATGTTTTTGAAATGTTTTTCACATGACATAAAGTGGAATAGGGTCAAGGATGGGATCAATGAAATTTCATGCTGTCTAAAACATGGAACTAGACATGAAACTATTTTTCAAGAGTTTTTATTTTGTGGAAAAAATAGAAACATATTAGATGTGTCTACATGTATTATCAAGTCATCTTGTATATGTTATGGACAAATTCTCTAAAATTCTATACCTGAAAATATCCTCAATGTGAATTATTCATTTAATTCAGGATTATGTAATGTTTATGGTTGGGTCCTTATACATCAACGAAATAATACATGTAGACATGTGTAGATGTGTCTACATGTATAAATCAAGTAATCCTAGATTTGATTTAATGGATTCGGTGGAGTTGAAGCTGATCGTGGCCTCAAAGAATCTATTCGAAACACTGGTTCATTCCAATTTTAGAGGCAAGGTAGAGTAGTTGAATGCGATGCAGGTCCATTTTACTTCTTTGGATTAGAGTTTGGTTTCATTTTTTAGATCGAGGGAGATCAGTTGCAGACCAATCGAAGTTGGGGAATTTAGATCGAGTAGGAATTAGATGTCTCTTGTCATTTTCACATTGCGATTGGGGTTTCAATGTTCATGGAGGTAGGTTTATATTTTTGATCATATGAATTCTTATATGTTGAATCTATTTCGGTATATTTAATTAATTGTTATCTGAATCTTTTTGGAAAAAAATCATGTTTTTAGCCCAGAGGTATTTCTGTTGGAAAAGAATCTCTATTATGAGGAACAACTAGTCCAGATTCTTAACCATAGAGATCAAGTGTTGGGGAATAAGGTAATTCACCAGGTAAATTTATTTTGAAAAAACCATATTGCTGAAGATGCAACATGGGAATCTGAAAATGCTATGATGGATAGAGACCCCCAATTATTTATTAAGTAAATAAAAATTAAAAGGATTAAATTTCCAAAATGGGGGATGGATGTAATATCTTAGGTAAATGAAGAAATATGATATTTTCATATATATTAACATTTGTGAATTAATTATTAATTTAACTTTAAAGGTGTTTCTATGTTCGATGGCATACCTGATACGCAACAACGGGTTTCATAGAAATCTTACGTTGCAAATTAATACAATACTATTATTATTTTAAATTGAGTTAACACCTAGTCATTATATTTGCATGAATGAACAAAACTAACTACAATATAATTATACATGTTTGTTAAATGTATTTACATTTATCCAATAATATTTAGGGGCTTCAAATGTGAATGAATCAAATTTTAATCATAATTTACTTTAAAAGGTTAATTTACCGCCTTTTAATTGAGAAACCTCTATAAATATATTCTTTGTCACTTTTATATGTTCTATTTGACCTAATAAAATTATTCATTAGAATAGGGACATCACAATTCAATTTGGGAAAATTTTTGGTATTTTTTTGATAAAATTCAATTTGTAATAAAAGATGAAAAATGTTGTATTTTAATTCAAAAATTCCTATTAATGTAATTTATTTGTATGGTTATATTATCTTTATAATTAGTTTTAATTTTTGATTAGATTATATGATTACCATCTAATCTAATGTTGGTCATTGGAAGAAATTTCACAAGAAAATTGGACAAAAACAACTGTCAATATTTTAATAGTTATTATTTCTTAAAAACACACCTTATGTTTTGACAGTGGGAATTAATTTTAAATTAATCTCCTCAACTTCACTATTTTGAATATTTTAAAATAGACACCATTTTTGAATTTTGAATATTAATTATAGCATAGGCTGAATTTTTGTTATTTTTCTGAAAAACATCAATTTTTTTTTGAATTGTGGAACCACTTAGTAGTAGTTCAAAAACTAACTTTTTCTTTTAATTAAACTTTTACCGCTTCTGTGAATTGAATTTTGAAAATCCAACATACATGGTTGTTATTAGTAAGTAAATTGTGGTTTAATAAGATGAAAACAATTTTTGGTGAATAATAACTTTTGATTTTTATTTACTGCGGTAAAATGTAAATAGAGTAATTCAAGGTAAAAATAAAATAAAATAAATATAAAATTACCTTAACACGTGTCCAAAACATATTGGATGAGTCATGGCCAACCATTGGCATCCTTGGGTCGATTTGGGGACCCCATGGAGCCACTAAAAAGTGATAATGAAACTTTATTTAAATTAACTTAATGTAAAGACAAAAATGAAATAAACAAATTTCTTTTAGTAAATTATTTTTTACATAGGGTTACATAAGTTTTATTTTATTATATAAATATTCATTAGATATATAATAATATTTACTACATCATGGTATTTTTTTATTATTTTTAGACATCAAATAAATAAAATTATTTAGGACACAAAAATAATGTAGTATTTACTTCAATAATAAATAATTTAAATAAATAAAATTATAAATATTAAAAAAAATATCCAAAACCTATCCAATTTTTATTGGATGATTTTATTTCTACCATGATTCATCTTATCTTTGACATTAATTATTTTTGGATCTTTTAAAACTGAAGATAAGTTTATAATAAAATAATTGTTTCAAACTTTCCAAAAGAGCCACTCCTCCCCCTTATAAAAAGACACAACTTCTAACCCATTACTCACACATCTCAAGCCTCTTGGATCATCCATACTCTGCCTAATCAAGCCCCCTACATCCCTATACTACTACTATAAGTCTTACCTTAGGAATAATGCAATTCAAGAAATCCATTTGGTTCAAATCAAAGGAAGTTACTGAAATTAAAGGTAACAGTTTCTCTTAAATTAGTATCATTTATTTTACTTCTCCAACCGATAAATGCTTTTTATTCCTTTATTTTATAAAAAACCAGTATCCTTACTATACTAGTATGTTTTTATAAGATGTATTATATCTACACTTACAAACTCCTCCATCTAATGGGTGAAGAATTTAATGTTTCTCTCAATGACAAACTGACACATCATGAAATGATGATCGTTCGATTATCTCCTACCTCCTCTCATGGTGGCCATTAATATGACACTATATTTATATATGACATATATTATGATTATTTTTTCTTTATTCCTCTATATTTTCCTTTTATATCATACCTTTATTGTTTCAATTATGGGTAAAAGAAATAATTTCATTTGAGGAAGTGAGGACTACCACCCCCTCAATGTGATATGACTCATCAATGCCATATGTGGGACATATAAAGGATGGAATTAATGATATTATATATTATATTATACATTAATTATAATATAACTATGTTTCATTATGTTTTAATTCCATTAAAATAAGAAATAGTTATGAAAGTAGCGTTCATGTGTAGGTACGACTTACCGTCTCCATGAATGGTGCATTTCATTTCATACCTCCAAATGTTATGTACTATTATAAATACATGTATATACTAGATATTTAAGATATATATGATATCTAAATCATGAATATCATTCTGGATATAATGAACCTTTTACCATGTGAACCACTTGTAATTATAAGAAGTCCATTTTTGACTCAAGTGCCAAAAATCGACAAAACACATGTTGTTAACTTAAATGATTAAATATTTTTTATAACATGAAAAAGTGATATAAATGGAATAATAAACTTGAAAATGTTATTAAGGAAGTATAAATTAAATTTAGTTTATTATTCAAGAGATTAAATAATGAACGAGTCATGTCGGACATGAGGTAAGGGAAATCGTCTCAATCTCCTTTAATTGAGGCATTTTTTGTTTTATACACGACTTTATTTTATATGGTGTATAAAACACTTTTACTTTTCATTTCAATCAAAGGTAATATTTTTCAACAAATTGATTTAATAAATGAAAAAAAGAATGTTTCTTTTTAACATAAGTGGTGACAACGACCATTCTGTTACAATGAGTATTATTTGATCTTCTGCTTCCTTAACAAGCCTTAATGTTTTTAAAAGGAAATTAAATTCCATTTACTATTTTTATGTATATTGGTATTGAAAATGGTTTTTATAATGGATTTATTTATTCAATATATTTAAATGATGTATTTTTATTGCAATGTGGAAATGTTATCTTTACTTTATTTTTATTTTATGTGTTATAAATATGTTATGGTTCTTGGGAATTATTATGTATATGAGTGGTTCCATGATAAACCTAGGGCTGGTGAGACCGAGATAGCTCTAGAATGCATTTGGTAACATTACAGAGGTAAACGTGAATGTTTCTCCTAATTGGTTTAGGGAATATACTATGATTGGTATTCCAAATGTAACTCTCGACGTATTTGTGATAGCTATAATGTAAGTATGATATGGATGCCACAAGTTACCTTTATGATTTATGTTTTCTATGTGTTATCCATAAATATTTTGATATCATGAGGTATGTTAAGGAGAATATGTTATGTATGAAATGATAAACTAATCTTTTCTTTCTTTGTTTTATAACCCTTACCGAACTTCTTATGGTCATAACAAGTTTTGTAATGTCTTCCATTGGACCGATAGATGAATAGGGTCAAGGATGGGATCAACGAAAAGTCATTCTATCTAAAACATGGGGCTATAATAGAAACTTTTTTTCAAGAGTTTTTATTTTATGAAAAAAAGGAAGCTAATTAGAAGTGTCTACCTTGTAATTTTTGAGTTTTAATGTAATAGTTATGGCATAATTCTCTAAAACTCTTAACCTGAAAAGATCCTCAATGTGAATTATTCATTTAATACAAGATTATTTAATGGTTAAAGCTGGGTCCATATATAATTAATGTTATAAATGATTATATAATATTACCTTCAACTCTATGTGATATAATAAAATATTTGATTTGAAGTTAAATTTTAATATTAAAATTTTTAAAAGTCCAAATAATGAATAATGTAAAAATTGACACTAATGTCATTTTTTCAAAATATTGTATTATTAAATAATTTAAATTCATAATACATATTTAAAACTAAAAAACAAGTATATATTATCCACTTTTATAAATTATTCATTTACTAATTAATGTACATAACCTAAGTAAAAAATTACAACTTTTTTGATTGAAAAAGTTGTTACCATTGTTAAATGTAAATTATGTTACCGAAGGATTGCTAAAATTGATAAGATAAAACATTATAACAAAAGATGTTTAAAATATATTTTTTTATGATATTTCAACCTTATCTCATATTATAATTGAATAAATTTCCATTTTAGGAATCTGGATTGAGATAAATTTTATTATAAATTAATAATTTTTATGCTTCCAAAAGTGCCCCTCACCACAATAATAAATGGGAAACTAATACCTCCCATATTCACATATCATTGTTCCTTTATTCTTGAAAAATATACCACCAATTTCCCTTATAAAATTCCCTAAAACGATTCTATTGGATTTTTTATTCTAAAAACACCAACCCCATTGTCCCAAAAAGAATATCTAATGGTTTTTTTATAAGAAGGAGGTAATCATATTTACAGAATCTTACAAGATTATTTCATCTTATACAACTTATTAATGTGTTGTTTACATTATTACGTAATAAATAAAGTATAACAAATATTATAATATGTTATTATGATTATGGAAAAACCAAATTACATTATTCATCCATCCTTCAAAAAATGAATGTACCACGCTTGTGTGTGTATAACTTGTCGTCTCCACACTATGGTGAAATATTATATCCATCACCCCTTTATCTGGATGGGTAAAATGATAGAATATATATATATATAATAATGTGATTTTCACTCTGGAAAAAATTACCAACAAATTATTTATGCTTTTACTATCAATGAAATGATATTATCACTTGGGTGAACGTACGACCTACCGTCTCCATGACACAACGCGATTAATTTTCCATAGTCACCAATCTATAATGATTATATAAATTTATATAATTAATATATATGATATATTTTACTTTAATATATTTCATAAAATGATTTAACTATATTATTTGAACAATAATTGTGACTTATACGACAAAACATTAATAGAAAAATGAAGTAGTTAACACCTGAAAAAAGAGTAATTTCAAAATGTTTTAAAAAATGGGTTTTAAGATGATCATATATGTTATAAAAAATATAAAAATGGTTATGTAAGAAGTAAATGAAATTATTAAATCCATTATACAGGAGTTCCAAATATGTATGAAGTAAATCAAACCTAAGGTACGGGTAAATTTCACAAACTAATTTTTATTTGGGATGGTTTATATGTAAGTATATACTGGGTAATATCCATATTCAATGTACATGTTTCATTAAAAATATATTCAAAAATATTTCTATTATTATGTTAGATTTGTTTAAAGTCATTTTACCAATTGTAAAATTTTTATAAATGATCTGAAATGAATCTTTTTTCCATTTTCCTAAGGAGGTACATTTTTTATTTTCCAATGAAAATACAAGAGGAATGTTTTTTAACATATATGGTATAAAAATATATTCCACCTTTAGTACTTTTTAATTCCTTAAATATTTTCTGGTAATCATGTAAGGGTAGTTTCAAATATATTGTATTCTTATAATTTGTTCTATCATTTTAAGAAATCAATATTTTTTCAAGAAGAAATAATATTTCACCCAAAGATTATTTTCACGTGATCTATCAAAACTATTTTCCATTCATGATTCCATTATTTCAATGGTTGTATAATTTCAATTATAAAATGATATTTATGAAACCAATTTATTTTATAAGGGTTATATTATGATGGAAGGATGATTATGAAACCCATTTCTCTAATAGGTTCTAATAATAAATTATTTTCTTGTGGAACACATATGTATGGTTTTAATTATGTGGTGTGTGGGACCTATATCTTCCATCAATTCATTGTGTAAATATTTAAATCACATTAAATAGACAAAACTAGAATTAGTTGTAAAATTAGTTTAGTAATACATGGATGAAAGGAGGAGTGAACATAGTTGGTAATGGACATTGTCTGTTATGATGGTCTTGGAAATATGACTTGACTAATAAGGAAATGATTTTCTATACATATGTGTATTCCATAATTCCAAGATTTATGATATTATATCTTGATGTATATAGTCTTTTTTAATTTCTATGTTTTATTTAAAGACATGATATCATGATTCATTTATATGAAATATATAATATGATAATTTTTCGTTTGTGTTATAATGATTATGATATTATTGATGTCCCCCATACTGAGCATCTAAGTTCACCCTTTATTATGTTTAATTTAACATTATGTGGATAAATTTTTTAAGTAATAATATTCCAAAATGGGTCGAGTAATGATGGAATAAGTGGGAGATGGTGTAGATGTTTTATGAACCAGTTGTTTATGTTTCCTAGTTTCTAAGGACACTAAACACATAAGATTATGGTGAAGTTTTTCCATGTTATAAAATAAATATTTTTCCATTTATATGTTATATATATTTATGAAATGTATGCTTCATTATAGTTTGTATGAGAGAAGGGTTTGGTTAACATTTGGAAACTAGTATGATTAATAAAAAGCAAGAAACCAAAGGATTAGTCTATTTACATTATACATTCCAAGAGTTTTACCGAAGGACATAAATAAATTAAGAAAAATACCTACGCTATCTGGAATCAGAATTTTATAAGTAATTTCCTTTTATTATGTTGTTTTACCATTGTGATTTTTGTTTCTCACACTATTAATTTCGTTTTTTGTCAATGGATGGATCCCAAAGGAACTGTGTTAATACTGAATGCGATGGGAAATGAAATGATTGTCCTCTAGAGAAACCAAATGTTTTGTAAATTGGAATGTAAAATCTTGTTTATATGATTACACAACAGTCCCAATATATGAATCATAATGGACTTCCAAATGTGAAAAGGAAAGTAACAATATTCTATTGAGTAACTTGTGAGGAAAAAACCACATTCTTCCATTTGGTTTTATAATTAATTTTTTATTGAAAAATAAACCAGAACCATAAAAAAGATATTTTTAGTCCTGTGATGTTCAGAACATAATAAATTACTCTTTTAAATCTATTTTTAAAAAGTTTATGTGGTTAAATGGTGGGATCTTATCAATAATTACAGGAAATGCGTTGAAATAGAATTCATGGAATTACATGAGTTCAATAACATATTTTTTAGTAAGTACACCCCTCTTTTTATTGAAACAGTTTTGGAGAAAGTGTTAATTGAGCTTAATCAAAATGAAGATTAATATTTTTTACACCAATGAAGAAAATTTAATGAGATGTGTAGGGTATTATTCTTTAATTATCATCCAACATGGGATTAAGGTTGATAAATTTATTTTGACTTAAAACAATGTCTCCAAATCAAATTATCAATATGGGACTTCAATGTCAGTGAGGAAATCATTTGATATGTGTTTGAGTATTGTTTAGTTTATGTTTTTTACATTGGATTAATAAGAACACATTTAATGGTTCTGATGGAATATAAAAGTGATATAATTGTAAGGTTATGTCTTGGGAAAAAATGTGATTAAGGGAAAGATAACCCTGAATATATTCCTTATGTTATCTTAATGTTGTTTGGATAAATATATGTGGGATATGAATATCTAAATTGAAAGGTATTGATTACCTCAGAACAAATTAAGGACATGTTCAAAAGTATCTCACCCAATCAAGGATGATGTTTAATACATGTAGGATTTATGGAATATATCCGATAATCTATGGAATAAAAAGATACTATTTTTTTCCAAACGGTATTTATTGTAATTTATTTCATTACCATGTTCCAAGAGAATTTACCTAATGGTTATTCATATGTTTGTAATGTTATAACAGAGAGATATTTTGTGATATATGAGGGATAAATGTTACATATGATCCATGTAATTAAACTATTGTTTTGGATTTTAATCATTCAAAAGGATTATAAGGTTGTACATTCATGAAAAATTTAACTTAAACCTTAGTAGAAGTATTTATATATTATGATTTTATTTAAAACATTGGTTAAAAGGATGTATAGTGATTAGCTTTCTTTCAAGTATGTGAATCATATTTTGAAAAGTATATAAGTAAGTTTTTATAAAAAGACAACATTTATTTTAGGTGATAACCAATCATGTTCGGCAAGGCCACATGTCATGAACCCATTAACCAAGAATGATAAAGTTTTCAAACCTACGACTAGCCTACACAATTCCTTGGTAAGAGTATACTTATTTTTCATGAATAATTACTTATGTAGAAATAGTATTGTTACATTTTATGTTTAGAGATTAATGTATTAACCTTATTCATTTATAATAATTTTCATGGATAAATATTTACACTACTGGAATTTGGTCTTTTCCCAAAGGTAGTAAACAAACGGTTTACTTAAACCGTTGGTATAGTGAGCCTTTGCCAACGGTTTAACAAAACCGTTGGCAAAGGGAATTTCGGTGGACCCTTTCCCAATGGTTCACTGGAACCATTGGGAAAGGGGTTTTAAACTCACACATTTCCCAACGGTTCTCTGGAACTGTTGGGGAAGGGGAGCTAAACTCACACATTTCCCAACAGTTCACTGAAACCATTGGGAAATGTGTGCCTTTTCCAATGGTTTTTATAAACCGTTGGCAAAGGTTTCCCCCAAATTCCAGATTGTGATCTCCTCTCCCCATTCAGACAGAGCCCTAATCTATTCGCTCCGCTGCTCTAGCGAACCCCATCCGACTCCACTGCTCTCGCGAATCCGAACACCAGCACCCCCCATCCCAACAGGTACACCCCCATACGAATAGGTAAAATTTTATCTCAACCATATTGTTGTAGTTGTTTTAATGAATAGATTTTTTCCAGGTGTTGGTGGATTAATTGATTATTGAAATTAATATCTAAATAGGATATTGTTTGTGTTTGTGAAGACTTCTTTAATGTTTATGTATTCTATGTTTGGAAGGAGAGTGTTCAAAACATGTAAATCAGAGTTGGGGAGGCTATTTTGAACGTTTACATGTTTTGGATAATGGATTGTGGGAATTATGGATTGTGTTCAAAACAATTTGATATGTTTTGGATAATAGATTGTGGGGGTAGGGGGTGTCCACGGGGGTGGGTGGGTTGTCCACGGGGGTGGGCGGGGGTGTCCACAGGGGTGGGAAAGGCTATCCACGGGGGTGGGCGGGGCTGTCTAGGGGGTGTGGGCTGTCCTAGGGGTCTGGATGGGGTGTCCTGGTGGGGGAGGGGTGTGTGGGGTGTCCAAGGGGGTGGTATGTCTAGGTGGTGGTGGAGGGGTTGCAGGGGAGGGGGGTGTGGGCTGTTTGGGAGGGTGGGCGGGGCTATCCAGGGGGTACGGGGTGTCCAGGGGGTACGGGGGTGGGCGGGTTGTCCACGAGGGTGGACGGGCTGTCCACGGGGGTGGCCGGGCTGTCAAGGAGGGGTGGGCGGGCCGTCCAGGGGGGCTGGGTGGGCTGGCCACGGGGGGTAGGGGTGTCTAGGGGGGTGGGAGTGATATCCAAGGGGGAGGGGGCAGTCCATAGGGAGAAGGGGTGTCGAGGGGGGTGGGTGGGCTGTCTAGGGGGTAGGGGGTGTCCACAGGGGTGGGCGGGGCTGTCCAGGGGGTGTGGGCTGTCCTGGGGGTCTGGGTGGGGTGTCCTGGTGGGGGAGGGGTGTGTGGGGTGTCCAGGTGGGGTGGTATGTCTAGGTGGTGGTGGTGGGGTTGCAGGGAAGGGGGGTGTGGGCTGTTTGGGAGGGTGGGCGGGGCTATCCAGGGGGGTACGAGGTGTCCAGGGGGGTACGGGGGTGGGCGGGCTGTCCACAGGGGTGGCCGGGATGTCAAGGAGGGGTGGGCGGGCAGTCCAGAGGGGGTGGGGGCTGTCTATAAGGAGAAGGGGTGTCGAGGGGGGTGGGTGGGCTTTCCACGGGGGTGGTTGGGCTGTCTAGGGGGTAGGGGCGTCCACGGAGGTGGGTGGGTTGTCCACGGGGGTGGGCAGGGCTGTCTACGGGGGTGGGAAAGGCTGTCCACGGGGTGGGCGGGGCTGTCCAGGGGGTGTGGCCTGTCCTGGGGGTCTGGGTGGGGTGTCCTAGTGGGGGAGGGGTGTGTGGGGTGTCCAGGGGGGTTGGTATGTCTAGGTGGTGGTGGTGGGGTTGCAGGGGAGGGGGTGTGGGCTATTTGGGAGGGTGGGCGGGGCTATCCCGGGGGGAGGGGGTAAGGGGGTGTCCAAGGGGGTACGGGGGTGGGTGGGCTGTCCACAAGGGTGGACGGGCTGTCCACGGGGGTGGTCGGGCTGTCAAGGAGGGGTGGGCGGGCTGTCCAGGGGGGGTGGGTGGGCTGGCCATAGGGGGTAGGGGTGTCCAAGGGGGTGGGCGGGCTATCCAAGGGGGTGGGGGGCTGTCCATAGGGAGAAGGGGTGTCGAGGGGGGTGGGTGGGCTATCCACGGGGGTCGTTGGGCTGTCTAGGGGGTAGGGGGTGTCCACGGGGGTGGGTTGTCCACAGGGGTGGGCGGGGCTGTCCACGAGGGTACCCTACTAATATGGTTATGGGATGAGGCATGCTCTGATGTGATAACACATTAAGTTCTTGTTGGTTTTACATTTTTTCAATAACACGTTAGTATGTTTTTTTCACATGTGTAGCTGATACCATGTTTATTTTCTTCCTTTATCGTTTACTTAAATGTATTTTTTATTAAAGTTAAATCATATTGAATTGTTTATGACAAAACGACTTATATGAATTCTTTTTACAGAATGGACAGAAGTTGGATATATGAAACCGATCGTATCTCAAGCAATTTTCAAAACAATTTGGAGAGCTTTATAGATTTTGCATTTCACAATGCTTCAGATAGTGGTCGCATACACTGCCCATGTTCCAATTGTGTTGGTAGACCTTGGTTGAGTCGTGAAGAAGTCAGCTACCACATAACCAAAAATGGTTTTCAAGAAAACTACTTTGTGTGGTATCACAATGGGGAGAAAATGAAATCTCAAATTGGTGATGATCGAAATGAAAGGACTGGAATGGAGAATTTGTTAGATGATCGGTTTCCATTTATTCGTCATCAAGAAAAATAAAGGATTTCGACTCAAGAAGACGTCGATATGAGGACAACTGATGCATCTAGTTAAAATGATGATATTGATAGGGTGAAAAAATTGAATGATGCTGCCACGACTCCAGTATATCGACAATGCGATAAAATGAAAAAGCTGGAATTTTTAATCCGATTGTTTCATGGAAAAACTATGTATGGGATTTCTAATACAGCAATCGATTACATTCTTACCCTCTTGAAGGATTTACTTCCAGATGATGCAGATATTCCCTCAAACCACTATATGGCATGGAAGTTAGTTGAAGAACTTGGATGTTCCAGAAACAAAATTCATGCTTTCCTGAAAGATTGCAGTTTATTCTAGGAAGAAACTGTAACAGCCCGAGATTTTATGAAAAATATTCTTTTTTATTTTACTAATGTCTTGTGTTATACGCTACACCAAAAGGAGCTTGCACAACACGCATCCTTGACTTGCCTTGCATTACACGCAATCGCAACCTTCCTCGATAGCGTGTGTGGTACGTAATCCTGAGTTTCACGAAACAATGATATGCTATTAAAATATTATTAAAACTAGCCGTTATGAATAGTAATAACCACTTTTTAAATTTTAGAAATTTTAACTCTCAAAATGGACTTCATTTTTGGATTCGGAGTATCGAATTTAGCCTAGGGTGAAATTTTGGTACTTTTCGGATAACTTTCATATTCTGATGAATAGTGAAAATTACTAAATTATAATTAAAAACAACTTTTTTAATCGAAATAATTAATAGTGATAAATCATTAATTTGAGTGGTTTTAAAGTATATTTAGAATATATTTTTACAATTTAATACAATGTTGGTCATTGGATGTAATTTCACATTTAAACTAGACATAAACAAGTGTCAATCTTTTGATAGATATTGTTTCTTAAAAACACGCTATTTGTTTTAACAGCGGGATTTAATTATAAAATTAATTAATGCAACTTTTATGTTATGAATTTGGTAAAATAGACTTCATTTTTGAATTCGGAATATGAAATATAGCTTGGGATGAAATTTTGGCATTGTTCTGAAAAACATCAATTTTTGATGAATAGTGAAACTACTAAGTGGTAGGTTAAAAACTGAATTTTGCATAAAACTTAATTTTACCGCTTCTGTGAATGGAATTTCGAAAATCCGAGAGACACGGTTAATATCAAGGACTAAAATGTGGTTCAATGAGATGAAAATAATTTTTTGGTGAATAGTAACTTTTTACTTTTTTACCACGGTTAATAGTAAATAGGGTAACTAAGGGTAAATATGATATTAATATTACCCTAACACATGTCCTAATTCTATTGCACAAGTGTAATTCGACCAAAAACAAACTTAGGAATAAAATATGACCATTTAGGCCCACTTGGATTAGATTAGGACATTTATTATTAATTTATTTAAAGAAGGGTTAAAGTAGTTAAAATCAAAGTTTAATAAGTAAATCATTTCTAATATGGGGTTATACATAAGATAAATTCGATTGTAAATATTCATTAGAAAGATAAAAAGATTTACTACATGATGGTATTTTATTTGTAATTTTTAGACATCAAATAATTTAATTTATTTATGACACAAAGATGATGCAGTAATTATCTTGTTAATGAAATATTGACATAATTGATGTTATAAACACCAAAATAAAAGTAATTTGAGATTTTTTATGAATTCCACTAATTTTCTAGGTTACTATGATATATTAGTGTTGATGTAATCAACTTGGTTCGAACATATAATTCTATTATGACTTTCACAAAAATCATATATCAAATAGTGTCAAAATTGACACAAAATAGTTTTTAAATCAAATATTATATTATTAATTGTTATTTTATTCCTAAAAATCTAAGGTTCGGCCAAATGACTTAGATAAGGATATATATATTAATAATAAACAATTTGGGGTTCGTTTGGCATGTTATAGTAAGTTTATTAACCATATAGTGAAAGAAAACAAAAAGACACGGTAAAAGTTAAATTATTTAACTTAGAGTTAAATCTAATTGATAAGGTAAAAATAATAACCTAAACTTGTCTAAATTCTATTGGTTGATAGGATTTCGACCCATACCCACTTTATCTTCGAAATAAGACCCTTTGGAACCATTATAAACCGATTTTGACTTTAATATAAAATAATATTTTGAGATATTCCTAAGGTGCCCCTCTCCTCCCTTATAAAAGGGCACCTCCTCCCCCTCCTCCTCACACCACTTTGAGCACTCAAGCTCGGCCAACCCCTGCCAAAATCCCTTCTCCACTTCCCTAGAAACATCCTAGAGGTTCTGGTCTTCCTCAAAGACCAATTTTAGTGCCCTAAGAGGAGGTCTCAAAGAGGCGCTTCAAAGAAGAGGTAATTACCGTTACCAATTCTTTCATCTTTATTTCTTCTTCCACTTCTTCTTCTTAGGTTGTTTCATTATGAAGTAATAACATCAGTATCACTCATATACTGATATGTTATTATAAGTATGAAACAACCCTATTTCACCATCTATCTATCCTACGGAAAAAGAAATCACCGCGCGTGCGTACGTACGGAATACCGTCTCCACGCCGTGGTGTAATCTATTTTCCACCACCACCTTACATGGATGGGTATAATGGTGTAAATAATAACTATAAATAGTTATTAAAACATCATATTGATTCTGATATATTGTATAATCCACTACAATTCAATTCAATATTTATGGAAATGATATCATCGCTCGTGCGTACGTACGGACTACCGTCTCCACGACGCGATGAGATTCATTCTCCATGTTAACCATTTAAGAATGATTATAAAGTATATATAAGAAATAATAATGAAATATATGACATTATAAAGCTACTTGATTTATGTATATATATATATGTATGTCATCTACTTACTTCCATTCATGACAATAGGGAAAGGAAAACAGCGTTCATGCGTACGTACGGACTACCGTCTCCATGAACGGTGTTTTTCATTTCATTTATATATCTATTATATATATATATATACTGAATATATATGATATATAAATCATATTTTATATTCTGGAAGTAAGTAAATCATGATATAAGTAATAATAATGTCAATAACAACAAGTCAAAACACCTACGATAAATGAAACGATTTTACCCAAAACGCTTCTTTAACATGGAATTTACAAACGAACGGGTAATATAATGTCATAAGTGAACCATATATGATATCATAACAATGAATATGATTCTGGAATAAGTCAATAACATGATTTAAATCATTATACAGGAGGTTCGGACACTTACAAAGCAAGTCGGACATAAGGTAAGGGAAATATCACAATCTCATTTTTATCCGAGATTGTTTATTCGTAAGTATTTACTGGGGTGTATTTTATCATCCACATCCATGTTCCCTCAATATGTAATATTGTTTCCATCCACTTGCAATAGTTTAAATCCAATTTTACCCTTAGGTGAGTTTTTAGTAAAGAATATGAAAGGAATCTTTTGTCGTTTTTCTGTACGAGGTACTTTTTGACTTTTCCGACAAAAGTACGAAGAATGTTTTTTTAACTTATACGGCATGAATGGATTTTCAAAACATTATTTCCAAGAATCTTCATTTATATGTTTTCAAGTTTATTTTTAACCAACTTCTTTATTTTATAATTCTATGACATGTTAAGAAAGGAAAAGTGTTTTTGAAGTAGAAAGGATATTTTCCTCAAGAATGAAGTTCAAGTATTTTATCAAAATTATTTTCCATCTAAGATAATAAAAGGGTTCTGTTTTTGTCTCTATTATTACACTGGTTTGATTATGTTGCGATGGAAATATTTTTATGAATTCCTTTTTCTTATATGAATTGTTTTATGATGTCATGTTGTTCAAGAATCCCATTTTTATTACATGGGTTACGCTATGATGTATGGTTTATGATTATGTGGCACACATAAGAAAGGATTCATTATAAGATGGGTGGGACCTATATCTCCCTCCAATGCATTGGGTAAAGATTTTATATCTCATGAGATAGACATGGCTGGAATGGTAGGTTATACCGGTTCAGTGAAACAGGACTGAAACGAGGATTACTCGATTCAGAAAGGGACTTTGTCCACTAAGATAGTCTTGGCAATGAGTCTTGACTAACAAGAAATGATTCTCTATGATTATGTGTGTATGCCACAATGAGTAATGTTTTAAGTTATGATTTCATTTCACTACTATGATTTATCCCATGTTATGAAATTATGCTCTCTTTTGCAGGTTTTGATTTCCAAAATGTTATGTTCTTATGAATACGATGTGATTGATATATCTTTTGTTTACCCTTACTGAGCATTTGAGCTCACCCTTTTATGTTTTATTTTCCCCAGGACATAAAGAAAAGTTTTAGGTAAAAAAAAAGGAAGATCTTTATGGGAGATGTTGAAGATCTTTCCCCACGATTAGAAGATTTTATTCCGAGTTTCCAAAGACACTAAACTATTACGATCCTTGTGTGTGTGTTTTTGTTTTGTACTAAGTATTCCACCAAAGTAATGTAATGTCAATGTACGATAAGCTACGGGTCTCTACAGTTGGTATCAGAGGAAAGGTTTAGTCAACCTTTGGAAACTAGGATGCGAAAACGTTAGTGAGATCCCTAGAGATATTTCTAAGGTATGTCTAGGGATGCCCCTAAGGATAAGTATACGTATAGGATATAGTTCTAGAACTATGGTAACGATATTAGATTAAACCAAAGATGATAGATATTTAAGTTACTCCCCCTTTATTACGATTTTTGCATCTAACACTATTCTGTTTGGGTTTTAGAAAATGGCTGGAAACAAGATGATTCACAATAATGGAGGATATGATGGACAATGGAATGATATTCTTCTTGAGCAACTAAATGAAATGGGATTTGGATGTCCAAACATCATTATTATGCCGAATCAGCAATCTCACAACATGATCAATAAAGTAAAATTTGGTAAGTTTCCTGACTCGACTAATAAGAGAAAGATGGAGTTCCATGATGATCATAGAGGAAAGAAAGTTCAATTTCCCCTATGTAAATCATGTGGGAAGAGGCATCAAGGAGAATGTTTCAACGGAACTGGAAGATGCTTTGGGTGTGGAAAAGAAGGACACAAAGCAAGTAAGTGAAAAGGAAAAGGGTCGGTTAACACCATGGATGAGGATAATGGTATTGCTATGACATCAAAAATGGTTAAGTGTTTTAAATATGGAATGTATGGGCATTATGCAAACAAATGCCCTAAGGGAAAGACTCATGAAGAGAATCAGTATGGTCATATGGGTAGTATTTATTTGGATGATGATGAAGAGACTACAAATGATATGTGAGATGAAAGAATTGTTGAAGCTCGGTCAATGGTTTAAGAATGTTGTGGAATGATTACATGTTTATCATGTGTAATGTTGTATAAGAAATCTCATGGTACTATGGAATAAACAGACATCTGAGGATTGTTACACTGTTGTCTTTCCTTGAGTTATGAAAGTGTATGATTAATGGTACCACTATCCATGAAAGGTTATTCAGATATTTTTGGAATGTAGATGATATGCGCATAATGAAGGGATAAGGAGAAAATTAAATGTTTGATAGTATTCATGAGCTCATGATTGATATAAGGACTAAGTGATATCATGGTTTGAGTATATAGAATTTTGAGGATTTTGGTATGTGGAAAGTGTTAACTTTTAACTGCACTCATGTTTTCACTAAGGTATTCAAGAGAATACACGATTAAGGACTTTGAATGTTTGGAATGTGACCAACAAGACATATCTTATGATATGTGGGGATCAACGACAGTATTAAATCTCTGGTAATCGTTGTCACTATATTATGAGAGTGGACTGCAGTATTATGTATAAGCCTAAAGATTAGACTGGATTATGTTGGACATAAGTTAGTATTGTTTAAGGATAGAAGATTTTCGATATTATTGATGGGATGTTATAGTAACGTAGTTTTAGAAAAAGGGACAACCTGCAGGACGGGCGACAGCCCATCGCTTCGGACAAGGCTGTAGGAATCGAACCCACAACCGAAGTGCGACTGGCCTTTATCGCCTACCACTGACCTACAGGAAGTCCCTGTTTAGTAGAAACTAGTTTTATTATATTAAGAAGTATGATATATGAAGTATAAGTCCATTTTAGAAACCATATGTGATTAATCTCACTATAGATCGACTTATGTATATAATTTTGCTAACCTTTTGTTTGAAACAGATGGAATGACCCGTCATTCTATCACATGATCTGCTAACACTTCACGAATAACAAATTCAACATCATTTATTTAAGAGATGAAGTGGAAATTGTTAAAGGCACGAACAACAGTGAGATTGTACCAAAATAAAGTAAGTATTTATTCTAATTCAAATTCTTTAACTTTAAGGAAATGATCTTGAAAACCAAAAATGTTGTCCTAGTTCTCTTATACCTGATGAATCATACGGTACCTTAGATCGTCACAAATTTATGGATTTGTGATTACTGGCTTTTCCATAGCCATGTTCTCTACCACTCTCCATCAGAACATGATGGTTAGATTTCTCTTCCATATCCATATTTTCACCTATGTGGAAACCCAGTGATTAGTTTATTTGGGTAATCGTTACATTTCATACTTTAGTTTTTAAAGCCAAGTTTTGGTATTCCCTTTTACGATGTGGGTTTCTATTAAAGAAACTTTCGAATAGTAAACCATTTATAACCCCGACGAATTTCGAGGGCGAAATTCATTTTAAGGGGGGTAGAATGTAACAGCCCGAGATTTTATGAAAAATATTCTTTTTTATTTTACTAATGTATTGTGTTATACGCTACACCAAAAGGAGCTTTCACAACACGCATCCTTGACTTGCCGTGCATTACACGCAATCGCAACCTTCCTCGATAGCGTGTGTGGTACGTAATCCTGAGTTTCACGAAACAATGATATGCTATTAAAATATTATTAAAACTAGCCGTTATGAATAGTAATAACCACTTTTTAAATTTTAGAAATTTTAACTCTCAAAATGGACTTCATTTTTGGATTCAGAGTATCGAATTTAGCCTAAGGTGAAATTTTGGTACTTTTCGGATAACTTTCATATTCTGATGAATAGTGAAAATTACTAAATTATAATTAAAAACAACTTTTTTAATCGAAATAATTAATAGTGATAAATCATTAATTTGAGTGGTTTTAAAGTATATTTAGAATATATTTTTACAATTTAATACAATGTTGGTCATTGGATGTAATTTCACATTTAAACTAGACATAAACAAGTGTCAATCTTTTGATAGATATTGTTTCTTAAAAACACGCTATTTGTTTTAACAGCGGGATTTAATTATAAAATTAATTAATGCAACTTTTATGTTATGAATTTGGTAAAATAGACTTCATTTTTGAATTCGGAATATGAAATATAGCTTGGGATGAAATTTTGGCATTGTTCTGAAAAACATCAATTTTTGATGAATAGTGAAACTACTAAGTGGTAGGTTAAAAACTGAATTTTGCATAAAACTTAATTTTACCGCTTCTGTGAATGGAATTTCGAAAATCCGAGAGACACGGTTAATATCAAGGACTAAAATGTGGTTCAATGAGATGAAAATAATTTTTTGGTGAATAGTAACTTTTTACTTTTTTACCACGGTTAATAGTAAATAGGGTAACTAAGGGTAAATATGATATTAATATTACCCTAACACATGTCCTAATTCTATTGGACAAGTGTAATTCGACCAAAAACAAACTTAGGAATAAAATATGACCATTTAGGCCCACTTGGATTAGATTAGGACATTTATTATTAATTTATTTAAAGAAGGGTTAAAGTAGTTAAAATCAAAGTTTAATAAGTAAATCATTTCTAATATGGGGTTATACATAAGATAAATTCTATTGTAAATATTCATTAGAAAGCTAAAAAGATTTACTACATTATGGTATTTTATTTGTAATTTTTAGACATCAAATAATTTAATTTATTTATGACACAAAGATGATACAGTAATTATCTTGTTAATGAAATATTGACATAATTGATGTTATAAACACCAAAATAAATGTAATTTGAGATTTTTTATGAATTCCACTAATTTTCTAGGTTACTATAATATATTAGTGTTGATTTAATCAACTTGGTTCGAACATATAATTCTGTTATGACTTTCACAAAAATCATATATCAAATAGTGTCAAAATTGACACAAAATAGTTTTTAAATCAAATATTATATTATTAATTGTTATTTTATTCCTAAAAATATAAGGTTCGGCCAAATGACTTAGATAAGGATATATATATTAATAATAAACAATTTGGGGTTCGTTTGGCATGTTATAGTATGATTATTAACCATATAGTGAAAGAAAACAAAAAGACACGGTAAAAGTTAAATTATTTAACTTAGAGTTAAATCTAATTGATAAGGTAAAAATAATAACCTAAACTTGTCTAAATTCTATTGGTTGATAGGATTTCGACCCATACCCACTTTAGCTTCTAAATAAGACCCTTTGGAACCATTATAAACCGATTTTGACTTTAATATAAAATAATATTTTGAGATATTCCTAAGGTGCCCCTCTCCTCCCTTATAAAAGGGCACCTCCTCCCCCTCCTCCTCACACCAATTTGAGCACTCAAGATCGGCCAACCCCTGCCAAAATCCCTTCTCCACTTCCCTATAAACATCCTAGAGGTTCTGGTCTTCCTCAAAGACCAATTTTAGTGCCCTAAGAGGAGGTCTCAAAGAGGCGCTTCAAAGAAGAGGTAATTACCGTTACCAATTCTTTCATCTTTATTTCTTCTTCCACTTCTTCTTCTTAGGTTGTTTCATTATGAAGTAATAACATCAGTATCACTCATATACTGATATGTTATTATAAGTATGAAACAACCCTATTTCACCATCTATCTATCTTACGGAAAAAGAAATCACCGCGCGTGCGTACGTACGGAATACCGTCTCCACGCCGTGGTGTAATCTATTTTCCACCACCACCTTACATGGATGGGTATAATGGTGTAAAAAATAACTATAAATAGTTATTAAAACATCATATTGATTCTGATATATTGTATAATCCACTACAATTCAATTCAATATTTATGGAAATGATATCATCGCTCGTGCGTACGTACGGACTACCGTCTCCACGACGCGATGAGATTCATTCTCCATGTTAACCATTTAAGAATGATTATAAAGTATATATAAGAAATAATAATGAAATATATGACATTATAAAGCTACTGGATTTATGTGTATATATATATATGTATGTCATCTACTTACTTCCATTCATGACAATAGGGAATGGAAAACAGCGTTCATGCGTACGTACGGACTACCGTCTCCATGAACGGTGTTTTTCATTTCATTTATCTATCTATTATATATATATATATATACTGAATATATATGATATATAAATCATATTTTATATTCTGGAAGTAAGTAAATCATGATATAAGTAATAATAATGTCAATAACAACAAGTCAAAACACCTACGATAAATGAAACGATTTTACCCAAAACGCTTCTTTAACATGGAATTTACAAAAGAACGGGTAATATAATGTCATAAGTGAACCATATATGATATCATAACAATGAATATGATTCTGGAATAAGTCAATAACATGATTTAAATCATTATACAGGAGGTTCAGACACTTACAAAGCAAGTCGGACATAAGGTAAGGGAAATATCACAATCTCATTTTTATCCGAGATTGTTTATTCGTAAGTATTTACTGGGGTGTATTTTATCATCCACATCCATGTTCCCTCAATATGTAATATTGTTTCCATCCACTTGCAATAGTTTAAATCCAATTTTACCCTTAGGTGAGTTTTTAGTAAAGAATATGAAAGGAATCTTTTGTCGTTTTTCCGTACGAGGTACTTTTTGACTTTTCCGACAAAAGTACGAAGAATGTTTTTTTTAACTTATACGGCATGAATGGATTTTCAAAACATTATTTCCAAGAATCTTCATTTATAAGTTTTCAAGTTTATTTTTAACCAACTTCTTTATTTTATAATTCTATGACATGTTAAGAAAGGAAAAGTGTTTTTGAAGTAGAAAGGATATTTTCCTCAAGAATGAAGTTCAAGTATTTTATCAAAATTATTTTCCATCTAAGATAATAAAAGGGTTCTGTTTTTGTCCCTATTATTACACTGGTTTGATTATGTTGTGATGGAAATATTTTTATGAATTCCTTTTTCTTATATGAATTGTTTTATGATGTCATGTTGTTCAAGAATCCCATTTTTATTACATGGGTTACGCTATGATGTATGGTTTATGATTATGTGGCACACATAAGAAAGGATTCATTATAAGATGGGTGGGACCTATATCTCCCTCCAATGCATTGGGTAAAGATTTTATATCTCATGAGATAGACATGGCTGGAATGGTAGGTTATACCGGTTCAGTGAAACAGGACTGAAACGAGGATTACTCGATTCAGAAAGGGACTTTGTCCACTAAGATAGTCTTGGCAATGAGTCTTGACTAACAAGAAATGATTCTCTATGATTATGTGTGTATGCCACAATGAGTAATGTTTTAAGTTATGATTTCATTTCACTACTATGATATATCCCATTTTATGAAATTATGCTCTCTTTTGCAGGTTTTGATTTCCAAAATGTTATGTTCTTATGAATACGATGTGATTGATATATCTTTTGTTTACCCTTACTGAGCATTTGAGCTCACCCTTTTATGTTTTATTTTCCCCAGGACATAAAGAAAGGTTTTAGGTAAAAAAAAGGAAGATCTTTATGGGAGATGTTGAAGATCTTTCCCCACGATTAGAAGATTTTATTCCGAGTTTCCAAAGACACTAAACTATTACGATCCTTGTGTGTGTGTTTTTGTTTTGTACTAAGTATTCCGCCAAAGTAATGTAATGTCAATGTACGATAAGCTACGGGTCTCTACAGAAACTGCTGAACAAAATGAATGTATAAAATGTGGCACATCCCGCTGGAAGTCAAAATCTGATGGAACACCATCCCGCGTTCCACAGAAATTAATGTGGCACTTTCCATTGATCCCCAGACTCCAGAATCTTTTTATGTCTGATGACATATCACTAAAAATGAGATGGCATGATACCGAGAGAAAGAAGACTAATGATGAGTTGGTTCATCCTGCAGATGGATTTGCATGGCAGAGATTTGATGCTCGACATCCTGATTTTGCAGCTGACGTGCGTAATGTGAGGCTAGGTCTTTCATGCGATGGTTTTAATCCGTTTGGGCAGATTTTTACTTCTCACAGCACATGGCCAGTTTTTATACACATTTATAATCTTCCCCCATGGTTGTGTATGAATAAATATTTCACTTTCATGAGTATACTCATATCTGGTCCTTCTAATCCCAGCATTGATATTGATGTATACATGCAACCTTTAATAAAATAGTTGAAACTTCTTTGGGATGTGGGTGTACGCACATACGATGCATGTTCGAAAGACATATTTCAGATGCGTGATGCGCTTATGTGGACGATCAATGATTTTCCGGCTTATGCAATGATGTATGGATGGAGCACGAAGGGAAAACTGTCATGTCCAGTTTGTATGAAGAATACACGATCCAGAAGACTGAAACATCGTTGTAGTTTTAGTTTTATGGGAAATCGACGATTTTTGCCAAAGGATCATCCATATAGAATGAATCGTCGAAGATTTGATAATACTATAGAGACTGATGATCCACCTCAGCGTATGTTTGGAACTGATGTGCTTAATGAATTGAAAGATTTCAGTTTTTCATTCGGGAAGGGTCAAATGAAATCTGGAAAGAGAAAGAATGTTTCCACAGAAACCTGTTACAATTGGAGGAAGAGGAGTATCTTTTTTGATTTTCCTTAATGGTCAACCAATTTTCTATTTCATTGCTTAGACGTAATGCATATTGAAAAGAATATATGAGAAATGTTGCTTTCAGTTCTTCTAAATGTCAAGGGGAAGACAAAAGATGATTTACGATCTCGACGTGACTTGGTGGATTGGGGCATCAGACCAGAATTGCATCCTGTGCGTATCAGTGAAAATAAATGGAAACTTCCATGTGCTTCTTATTTGATGACACCTACTGAAGAAAAACAATTTTTGGAAGTATTAGAGACTATTATAGTTCCTGATGGCTATTCAAGCAACATATCTAAATGGGTCAACAGAAGAGAGTTGAAGCTAAAATCTTTGAAGACTCATGATTATCACGTTCTACTGCATGAGTTGCTTCCAATAGCAATCCGTCATCTTTTGTCCAATAATGTAAGGGTGGGTGTTATTCGGTTGTGCCATTTGTTTAGAGATATTTGTGCTAAGAAGTTGTCCAAGTATTTCTTGCAAAAAATGTTGACAGATGCCCCATTAATTTTGTGTGAGTTGGAGAAAATATTTCCCCCATCATTTTTCACATGCATGCTGCATCTGACTGTCCATATTCCAACTGAAATACTTCTCGGATGACCTGTTTCTTTTCGTTGGATGTATCCAACTGAAAGAAATAAGTTCACATTAAAGTCTTATGTTCGAAACAAGAATCATCCCGAAGGTTCTGTCGTGAACGGTTACTTAGCTCAAGATTGTATGTATTTCTGTTCGATGTATTTGTCTGATCTTACTACAAGAATGAACAGACCAATGAGAAATGAAGAAGAAAAATATGAGAAAATTGAACCCAGTTTTCCATCACTTCCTCAAATAGGAGGAATTAATGGATCATATACATTGAAGACATTAAGCCATGAAGAGCGGGAGATGGCACATCGCACAGTTTTGTTCAACTGTGATTTGTTCGATGACTATATCAGGTAACAAAATTGAATATGTATATCATAAATATATATCTATTATACTATTCATATTTTTTTGTCTACATGGAACATAAAACAATGATAAATAGGAAGCATCGTTCTTTATCTTTGAGAAGGAGAGAGACATTGCATAGAAAAGAGTTTTCTGGTTGGTAAAAATTGAAGGTAAAAATATTACTGTTTAAATTAATTATTTCAATATTTACTTAAGTTTAACTGTCATTTATATTGCAGGTATTGAGTTTATCTGCTGACTCTATCTCTGAGGAAATAAGAGCTTTGGCTTTTGGTCCTAATACCGTGGTTCGTGACTGTAAATCAATTGTTATCAATGGGTACAGATTTATTGTCACTGAACGAGCCAAAAACATGAGAACAAAACATGATGGTATTATGGTTACTGCCACAATAGATTGTTATGCCAGTGCATCAGATAGTAGACCGCGACTTGAAAATGTGGGTTATTATGGATTCGTTGAGAAAATAATAATATTGGATTATTACTCTCATGGATGAGTCACAATGATGAAATGCCATTGGTTTGATTTGATGACGAGACATGGCACATTTATTGATGATTGTGGATTTCGAGTAATTAATATGACCCGCACTCTTGCTACCGAAGAACCATATGTGTTGGCATCAATGGCTAAACAAGTTTTTTATGTCAAAGATCAACTTCAACCTGAATTTGGTGTCATAGTGGAAGTAATTCCAAGACATATTTTTGATGATGATGATGATGGAATTGACACTATCCCTATTTCCATTGGAACCAATCCATTTATTTCTTTTGATGACTCCAATAGCTCAATTGTCAGAGTTGATTGTGAACCTGAAGTTGTGGTCGGAAATATATATAATCATTCATCCATGTTCTCAATTATTTTGGTTTACCTCGAGTTGGGTTGTTAAGGTTGGTAATATTCATATTTATTTAGTATTGATCACAAATATGTTTTAGCTGACTTGACCGTTATGTGAATTTTCAATGTTTATTGGTTGCTGTTTTATTTGAATTGCATTTTCTAATTTGGAATTGAACTGTATTCAAACCAAATCAAACAATATTTCTAACTTGGTGAACATTACAACTTGTATGTTTTATTAAATTCATTCAAGATCTTCTAAAACAATTGATAGCTAAATTACCAATGAATCCCCTCATTCCCTCATATATTTAGTTTTTTGGTTTAAACATTAATTTTCTTTTTCTAATTAATTACATATTTGTTTTCAAATGCAGGAAATGCAGCCAATTGAAGAGAGACGAAGAAAAAAATGGGGGAGAACAATCGTCGGATAGAGGAGATGGGAATTCCACCATTAGTGCCTACAGTGAGTACTTTATTTCAAATATATATATATATATATTTACAGAATATATAATGTCATGTGATTGATTTTTTTGTAAACCTTTTTTCTACGATCCACCGTTACGTCGACAGTTATTCGACGAGGAGCCTAGTACTGGTCCTAGTACTCAGGCCGATGGTACGAGGAGGGTTCGTACCAGAGGTGGACGTAGAGCTGCACGTGCCCGACTAGACCCTTCCCCTCCCACTGACATTTCAGCCTTCCCACATTCCGATCCCAGTGTGTCGTTAGGGACACACGGGGTATTTAGGCCTCCCATGTTTTCGCTACCTTCTGCATCTTCTGCCCCATCATTTTCACATCCCATGATGATTCCCACTCCCCAGTCAGCATCAGGTCATACAGCTGTTCCATCTTCTTTTCCTTCTACTTCTGTCTCTATGAGCTTTTATATTCTATCGTCTTCAACTCCTGTTCCACCAGAGGGTGTTCCATCAGGTTCTGTGGATCCGGCGCCACTCATTGATCAGACTAGCGCAGGTACATTTATAAAACCCTAACAAATTTTTATAGAAATATTTATTTTCATTATAACAGGTTTTGATAAAATATTTGTTTTTCTTTCATGACAGATACATCTACTGATAGGAGGTGGGGCGGGGCCGTACACGCAAGCGTTCGGTGTGGAACCGTCGCACACATGTTATGGTGGAATATAATGAAGACAATCAGATGGTTGAGAAAACAGGGTAGCAATGTCGGAGATTTCTGGCGACGCTTGCCAAATACTCCGACATCATTCCCGTCAGCCCGCTGTCATGGAGACATTTGCCACATGAGGTCAAAGATAGATCTTGGGAAGAGATATGGGTAAAAAAATCTGTTTTATTTAATTCCATCAATTATTTTTGTATTTATATGAATTAATATTTTGATTTCAGCTTCGATTTAATTTTCCTGATGGTGAGGGTGCACGACTGGAACGTCTAAAGGATTTAGGTGTGCTTTGGAGAGCCTATAAGCATGAGATGTATATTGGCTGGTGTGCTAGAGTTGGCACGGAGTTAGAGGCGGTACCAGTCGTGCGTGATTGTCCTATAGAGCAGTATTGTCAGATGATTACTCATTGGACGAGTACCCAGTTTAAGGTATGAATTACATTTGAGGTATTTAAATAATAGCTTTCAAGTTTTGCATTAATATTATCCTTTGCATTATCGAATTTTATTTAGGAATCATCTGGAAAAAATAAAAAAACATTGATGCAAAAAAATACCTCCATACACTAGGACGCACGATGATGCCGGATCATGAGAGGCAGCAGGTGTGACAATTGTTTATAAGTTTTCTTTACGACTTACATTTTCTTTTGTTTCCTCAATTATTTAATCATTTGCTAAAGTTTTTATATAACTTTTGTTTTCAATGTCATTGTAGAGGCAAGTACAAAATATTGAAGGATGTGTGCCTCGAGAAAAACTGTTTTGCTCGAGTAGATGAAAAAAGAATGGAAGTGCTGTCAACGAAGCGACTCAACAGCAGATTGTAAGTTTTAATCTGTTGATTTTATATTTTAATATCTATTTTTTAACTTAATAATATATTTATATTTGTAACAGGATGCTTTATAGGCCCTCGATGCCCAAGAAGCAGACAATTTTGGGTCATCTGATCTCTTACATCAGGTGTTGGGAGAGGACCATTCTGGCAGAGTACGATGCCGACCTAGGATAGCCCCGACGAGGTATTGGCCTGCCTTAGGTAGGAGTTGTAGTGCCACCAAGCTGTAGCAAGTTAGGGAACAGGCAGAACAGGCTGAGAAAAGGGCCACAGAGATGGAAGAACAGTCTGCTAGGGAAAATAGTGCATTTATGAAATTTATTGAAGTTCTACGTCCAACACTTCCAGCAGAGGCCAGCCCAGCGATTGATGAATACATGTCGTCGATACATTATATATATGGTGCACCAGGTGGCAGTTCCAGTGGTGGTCAGTCCGATGTCCAGTTTGAAGATGATGATGGCGAGGAGTCTGATGCGGAAGAGGAGGGAGATGAGGAGGGTGAGGAGGAGGGCGAAGGCGAGGAGGAGGGCGCTGTGGAGGGTGAGGATGATGAGGAGGACGATGACGAGGGTGATGATGATGATGATGGTGGTGATGGTGATGCTGATGTGGGACATATTGATCCGTTACATTTTTGACTTATATTACTAAGATTTGATGTTTAATCTATTCTAGTTGTTGGTTTTATCTAGACTCGTAGTATAGTATTGGAGTTGAGTTATTTTTATATATTGTCTCTTTTTATGGATGTTGTTGTCTTTTAGTGGTTGTGTGTTTGAGAACTCCCTGGACAACCCCCCCCCCATTCTTGGACCCTGGACAACCCCCCTCCCCCTTAGACCCTGAACACCCCCCAAACACCCCCCGGACAGCCCCGCAGACAACCCCCTGGACAGCCCCCCGTACAGCCCCCCACCATCCACCCTGGACCCCGGATAGCCCCCCGGACAGCCCCCCGGACAACCCCCCCACCCTCCCCCTTGGACCTCGGACAACCCCTCAAACACCCCCCAGACAGCCCCCTGAACAACCCCGGACAACCCCCGGAGCAACCCCTGAACAACCCATGAACAACCCCGGAACACCCCCCTGAACAACCCCCAGACAGCCCCCTGAACAACCCCGGACAACCCCCTGAACAACCCCCAAACACCCCCCAGACAGACCCCGCACAGCCCCCCCACCCTCCTCCTTGGTCCCCGGACAGCCCCCCGGACACCCACCGGACAGCCCCCCCGAACAGCACCCGGAGAGCCCCTCCACCTTCCTTAATTTCATTAGCTCTGAAATGTTTCATAGCACGATCAACTAAAATATAATCCATACTAAATATGATATAAAAATATTCTATATGAATTTCCATAAGATTTTAAGTGAAAACAAAAAGTGACATACGAAAAACTGACCAAACGCATTCGAAATATGTTGATGCTTTAGGACAACGATCCATGGGTCATATGTGACGTGTACGAATCAACCCCGCCTCAATCCGAGGCGCGGTGTGGTCGAAAAAACTCAAAGTGTATGTCTTTTGTTTCAAAAGGACATCATTTTAACTGAAAAACATCAACTGGCATACGGAAAACCGTCCAAACGCATTCGGATTGTGTTGATACTTTAAGACAACGATCCATGGGTCACTTGAGACGTGTACGAGTCAACCCCGCCTAAATTCGAGATGCGGTGTGGTCAGGACCACCCTTACACGCGCATCACGTAAAACACGAATATTGAGCAGTACCGCGCAAACCACACGTCCGATTGACGTGTCGTCTGTGCGTACACGTCACGAATAATAATTAGAATGTTGCACGGTGGTTTCAGCTCAATCCGAGGTCGTCCGCTATGAATTTGACCATTGGACACCTGTTTTGGCCGATTATGACACCAGAACTGCGTTGTCGGTCACCGCGGGCACACGGCACGTCCAATTGACGTGCCGTCTACTCGACCACTTCAGAAATCACTCTCCCGTATTTGTCGTCTGATTTCAGGCCATTCCGACTTCGTTCGGCCCATTTGGACCCCCCTCACGCGCGTTTACGAAGCGCGCACATCACTTAAAACATGAATATTGAGCCATACCGCGCAAACCGCATGTCTGATTGACGTGACGTCTGCGCGTACACATCATGAAAAATAATTAGAATGTTTCATAGTGGTTTCAGCTTAATCCGAGGCCGTCCGCTATGAATTTGGCCGTTTGACGCCCGTTTTGGCCGTTTATGACACCAGAACTGCGTTGTCGGTCACCGCGGGCACACGGCACGTCCGATTGACGTGTCGTCTGCTCGACCACTTCAGAAATCACTCTCCCGTATTTATCGTCTGATTTTAGGTCATTCCGACTTCGTTCGGCCCATTTGGACCCCCCTCACGTGTGTTTACGAAGCGCGCGCATCACTTAAAACACGAATATTGAGCCGTACCGCGCAAACCGCACGTCCGATTGACATGACGTTTGCGTGTACACATCACGGATAATAATTAGAATGGTGCACGGTGGTTTAAGCTCAATCCGAGGTCGTCCGCTATGAATTTGATCGTTTGACGCCTGTTTTGGCCGTTTGTGACACCAGAACTGCGTTGTCGGTCACCGCGGGCACCCGGCACGTCCGATTGACATTCCGTCTGCTCGACCACTTCATAAGTCACTCACCCGTATTTTTCGTCTGATTTCAGGCCATTCTGAAATCTTTCGGCCCATTTGGACCACCCTCACACGCGTTTACGAAGCGCGCACATCACTTAAAACACGAATATTGAGCCGTACCACACAAACCGCACATCCGATTGACGTGTCGTCTGCGTGTACACGTCACGAATAATAATTAGAATGTTTCACGGTGGTTTCAGCTCAATCTGAGGTCGTCCGCTATGAATTTGACTGTTGGACGCCCGTTTTGGCCGATTATGACACCAGAACTGCGTTGTCGATCACCACGGGCACACGGCAAGTCCGATTGGCATGCCGTCTGCTCGACCACTTCAGAAATCACTCTCCCGTATTTGTCGTCTGATTTCAGGCCATTCCGATATCGTTCGGCCCGTTTGGACCCCCCCCCCCATGTGCGTTTACGAAGCAAGCGCATCACTTAAAACACGAATATTGAGCCGTACCGCGCAAACCACACGTCCGATTGACGTGCCGCCTGCGCGTACACATCACGAATAATAATTAGAATTTTTCACGGTGGTTTCAGCTCAATCCGAGGTCATCCTCTATGAATTTGACCATTTGACGCCTGTTTTGGCCGTTTATGACACCAGAACTGCGTTGTCGGTCACTGCGGGCATACGGCACGTCCAATTGACATGTCGTCTGCTTGAACACTTCAGAAATCACTCTCCCATATTTTTCGTCTGATTTCAGGCCATTCCGACTTCGTTCGGCCCGTTTGGACCCCCCTCACACGCGTTTACGAAGCGCGCGCATCACCTAAAACACGAATATTGAGCCATTTCGTGCAAAGCGCACGTCCGATTGATGTGCCGTATGCGCGTACACATCACGAATAATAATTAGAGTGTTTCACGGTGGTTTCAGCTCAATCCAAGGTCGTCCGCTATGAATTTGACCATTTGACGCCCGTTTTGGCCGTTTATGACACCGGAACTGCGTTGTCGGTCATCGCGGGCACACGGCACGTCCGATTGACGTGCCGTCTGCTCGACCACTTCATAAATCACTGACCCGTATTTTTCGTCTGATTTCAGGCCATTCCGAAATCGTCCGGCCCGTTTGGACCACCCTCACGCGCGTTTACGAAGCGCGCACATCACTTAAAACACGAATATTGAGTCGTACCGTGCAAACCGCACGTCCGATTGTCATGACGTCAGCGCGTACATATCACGAATAATAATTAGAATGTTTCACGGTGGTTTCAGCTCAATCTGAGGTCGTCCGCTATGAATTTGACCGTTTGACGCCCGTTTTGGCCGTTAATGACACCAGAACTGCATTGTCAGTCACCGCGGGCACACGTCACGTCCGATTGATGTGCTGTCTGCTCGAACACTTCAAAAATCACTCACCCGTATTTTTCATTTGATTTCAGGCTATTCCAAAATCGTTCGGCCCATTTGGACCACCCTCACGCGCGTTTACGAAGCGCGTGCATAAATTAAAATACGAATATTGAGTCGTACCGCGCAAACCGCACGTCCGATTGACGTGCTGTCTGCGCGTACACGTCACGAATAATAATTAGAATGTTTCACGGTGGTTTCAGCTCAATATGAGGTCGTCCGCTATGAATTTGACCGTTTGACGCCCGTTTTGGCCGTTTATGACACCAGAACTGCGTTGTCGGTCACCGCGGGCACACGACACGTCCGATTGACGTGTTGTTTGCTCGAACACTTCATAAATCACTCTCCCGTATTTGTCGTCTGATGTCAGGCCATTTCGACTTCGTTCGGCCCATTTGGACCCCCCTCGCGCGTGTTTACGAAGCGCACGCATCACTTAAAACACGAATATTGAGCCGTACCGCGCAAACCGCACATCCGATTGACGTGTCGTCTGCGCGTACACATCACAAATAATAATTAGAATGTTACACGGTTGTTTCAGCTCAATATGAGGTCGTCCGCTATGAATTTGACCGTTTGATGCCCGTTTTGGCCGTTTATGACACCAGAACTGCGTTGTCGGTCACCGCGGGAACACGACACGTCCGATTGACGTGCCGTCTACTCGACCACTTCATAAATCACTCACCCGTATTTTTCGTCCGATTTCAGGCCATTCTGAAATCGTTCGGCCCGTTTGGACCACCCTCACGTGCGTTTACGAAGCGCGTGCATCACTTAAAACACGAATATTGAGATGTACCGCACAAAACGCACGTCCGATTGACGTTCCGTTTGCGCGTACACGTCACGAATAATAATTAGAATGTTTCACGGTGGTTTCAGCTCAATCCGAGGTCGTCCGCTATTAATTTTACCGTTTGACGCCCGTTTTGGCCGTTTATGACACCAGAACTGCGTTGTCAGTCACCGCGGGCACACGGCATGTCCGATTGACGTTCCGTCTACTCGAACACTTCACAAATCACTCACCCGTATTTGTCGTCTGATTTCAGGCCATTCCGAAATCGTTCGGCTCGTTTGGACCACCCTCACGCACGTTTACGAAGCGCATGCATCACTTAAAATACGAATATTGAGTCGTACCGCGCAAACTGCACGTCCGATTGGCGTGCCGTCTGCGCGTACACGTCAAGAATATTAATTAGAATGTTTCACGGTGGTTTCAGCTCAATCTGAGGTCTTCCTCTATGAATTTGACCGTTTGACGCCCGTTTTGGCCGTTTGTGACACCAGAACTGCGTTGTTGGTCACCGCGGGCACACGGCACGTCCAATTGACGTGCCGTCTGCTCGACCACTTCATAAATCACTCTCCCGTATTTTTCGTCTGATTTCCGGCCATTCCGACTTCGTTTTTCCCGTTTGGACCCCCCTCACGCGCGTTTACGAAGCCAGCGCATCACTTAAAACACGAATATTGAGCCGTACCGCGCAAACCGCACGTCCGGTTGACGTTTCGTCTGTGCGTACACGTCACGAATAATAATTAGAATGTTTCACGGTTGTTTCAGGTCAATCCGAGGTCGTCCTCTATGAATTTGACCGTTTGACGCCCGTTTTGGCCGTTTATGACACCAGAACTGCGTTGTCGGTCACCGCGGGCACATGGCACGTCCGATTGACGTTCCGTCTGCTCGAACACTTCATAAATCACTCACTCGTATTTTTCGTCTGATTTCAGGCCATTCCGAAATCGTTCGGCCCGTTTGGACCACCCTCACACGCGTTTACGAAGCGCACGCATCACTTAAAACACGAATATTGAGCCGTACCGCGCAAACCGCACATCCGATTGATGTTCCATTTGCGCGTACACGTCACGAATAATAATTAGAATGTGTCACGGTGGTTTCAACTCAATCCGAGGTCGTCCTCTATGAATTTGACCGTTTGACGCCCGTTTTGGCCGTTTGTGACACCAGAACTGCGTTGTCGGTCACCGCGGGCACATGGCATGTCCGATTGACGTGCCGTCTGCTCGAACACTTCAGAAATCAGTCACCCGTATTTTTCGTCTGATTTCAGGCCATTCCGACTTCGTTCGGCCCGTTTGGACCCCCCTCACGCGCGTTTACGAAGCGCGCGCATCACTTAAAATACGAATATTGAGCCGTAACGCGCAAACCGCACGTCCGATTGACGTGCCGTCTGCGCGTACACGTCACGAATAATAATTATAATGTTGCACGGTGGTTTCAGCTCAATATGAGGTTTGCCGCTATGAATTTGATTGTTGGACGCCCGTTTTGGCCGTTTATGACACCAGAACTGCGTTGTCGGTCACCGCGGGCACACGGCACGTCCGATTGACGTGCCGTCTACTCGACCACTTCATAAATCACTCTCCCGTATTTGTAGTCTGATTTTAGGCCATTCCGACTTCGTTCGGCCCGTTTGGACCCCCCTCACGCGCGTTTACGAAGCGTGCGCATCACTTAAAACACGAATATTGAGTCGTACCGCGCAAACCGCACGTCCGATTGACGTGCCGTCTGCGCGTACAGGTCACGAATAATAATTAGAAATTTGCACGGTGGTTTCAGCTCAATCTGGAGACATGGTGTGGTCGGCACCACTCAAAGTGTCCGTCTTTTGTTTCAAAAGGGCGTCATTTTTAGTGAAAAGCATCAACAGACATACGGAAAACTGACCAAACGCATTCCGAATCTGTTGATAATTTATCCCAACAATCCATGGGTCATATGTGACTTGTACGAGCCAACCCGGGATGAATCCGAGTCGCACTGTGGCCAGGATAAGTCTAAGTGGCTCTCTTTTGTTTAAAATGGACACCATTTTATGTACATACGGAAAAACGACCAAACGGATTCGGTTTCTGTTGAAACTTTAGGAGAACGATCCATGGGTCATATGTGACGTGTACGAATCATTCCCGCCTCAATATGAGATGCGGTGCGGCTGACACCACTCAAAGTGTCCGTCTTTTGTTTCAAAAGGACGTCATTTTAAGTGAAAGGCATCAACTGACATACGGAAGAACGACCAAACGCATTCGGATTCTATCGATACTTTAGAACAACGATCCATGAGTCATATGTGACGTGTACAAGTCAACCCCATCTTAATCCGAGATGCGGTGTGGCCGACACCTCTCTAACTCTGTCTCTTTTGTTTAAAATGGACATGATTGTAAATGAAAAGAACAATTGGCATACGCAAAACTGACCAAACGCATTCGGAATCTTTTGATAATTTATCACAACGATCCATGGGTCATATGTGACATGTACGAGCCAACCCGGGATGAATCTGAGTCGCGGTGTGGTCAGGATTAGTCTAAGTGTTACTTTTTTGTTTAAAATGGACAACATTTTAAGTACATACGGAAAACCGACCAAACGCATTTGGTTTTCATTTATACTTTAGGAGAATGATCCATGGGTCATATGTGACGTGTACAAATCAACCCTGCCTCAATTGGAGACACGTTGTGGTCGGCACCACTCATAGTGTCCGTCTTTTGTTTCAAAAGGACATCATTTTAAGTGAAAAACATCAACTGGCATACGGAAAACCGGCCAAACGCATTCGGATTGTGTCGATACTTTAGCACAACGATCCATGGGTCAAATGTGACGTGTAAGAGTCAAACCCGCCTCAATCTGAGGTGCGGTGTGGCTGGTATCACTTCAGGTGTATGTATTTTGTTTAAAATGGACATCATTTGAGGTAAAAATATATGGTATAGAAAAAACCGATCAAATTATGATTTGAATTTCGGATTCCACATATAATTGTCATCTAAATTTTAAATTGAATTCTATATGAATTATGTACGTTTATAATTATGTTATGAATTCTAATTTAATTATGGATGTGTATAGTTTCAGGATCCGTTATATGTTAAATGTGTATGAATTTGTTCGTAATTGTATATGTATGTTTTATTTTATTGCAGGTACGATAATTGGATTGAAAATGAGGTCAAAATGAGGCCTGATGGACAGGGGCTGTGCAAATTGCAAGTAGCTGCAATTTGCAGCATAGGATATGCGAACGGTTTAAAAACATTGGCATATAATCCTAAAGAAGTTTTTAACAATGGTTCATTGAACCGTTGGTAAATATCTCTTTTCCCAACGGTTCTAAACCGTTGGGAAAGAGTTCATCCATGGGGATATCCCAACGGTTTGGGGAGAACCATTGGGAAAACTATCCCAAAACTGATATTTCCCAACGGTTCTCCCAAACCGTTGGGAAAAACTAACCCAGCGGTTCGGCAGAACCGTTGGGATAGGGTGGCTTTTGTGAGCCTATACCAACGGTTTCCAGAAAACCGTTGGGAAAACCTTTTCCCAACGGCTTACTTCCCCACGGTTATCCGAACCATTGGTATATCATATACCAACGGTTAGAGGGGCTTTCCCAACGGTTGTGAACCGTTGGGAAATTTTATATTTCCAGTAGTGTTAAACATTCTAATATTTTATGATTCTTAAGATCTACTGAATGTTTATTTTATCACATTAAGTATAAATGTTATTTTCTATACGACCTTTACATGATGTAATGGATGAATTAGAAAGAACAATTTATTTATTTTGGGAATATATATTTCCTTATATTAATTGTCATTATAAGAATGACTCAGTGTTAACATACTGATCGAAAGAAAATGTGTTTTCCTAATAAATTAATTTGGATAAACTGATGGCCTTTTAAATTGTGGAAAATTTATGAATTTGAGGCCCTAAACTTTTCTTTGATAATTGATATTTTTTTATTGAGTAAATCCATCACTCAATATAAATATTGACACTTTTTTCCACCATGTACAATCCTTATCCCAATATATGACTCTCCTATGTGGAAACCACGTTATATATTACTTTGGGTAAATTTTATGGTCCCATCATTCCATTTTTAAGGTAATTTTTTGTATTCATTTTTATGATGTTGGTTTCTATGAATGAAATTTTCAGGTATAAAATCTTTGATAATGCAGATTAATTTTGGGGGATAAATTCATCATATGGGGGTATAATGTAACACCCCATGATTTTGTGATTAATTTTTTTTTAAAAAATTTACCTTTTTAATTTTCTTCATTTCACATGACACAAGAAGAATTTCTTTGTAAATATGTATTAAAATACAAAATCAATAATTCTTTTCATATAGCACCGACTTGGATTTTACTACGGTCAACACCAACTTGGCATATATTACATGAAACATAGTTGTTTCCATGAAACATCTTTTATTGTTATAATTATTTAAATGGGATAAGTATATCCTAGACCTTAAACATAATAAAATGAATAGTAATAAGTAAATTTCAAATATTATTATTAATTTTTTTATATACATAAAACATATTTCTATGGAAAGATATGATTTTTTGAAGTCCTTTTTGTGTTAAAAACTATTGTTTTCTAGAATGATCAAATTTTAATAATAAATTTAATTTTAAAAAAAAATTATAAAATATATTTGATAAAATAATCTTCATTTTTTAATTTATAATTTATAAATTATCTTAACATGAATTTTGGGGAGTTTTATGAGAACCATCGTTTTTTATAAATAGTAAAAATCACTGCTTTTTAGTTAGAAACTATTTTTTTGGGTAAAATAATTTTCATTGTCAAATTATATTATTAAATTGTTTTAATCTAAAATTAGATAAATTAAAAATATATTATTACAATTTTGGTAAATATTATCAATTTAACATTGATATTAAATATAAAATATTAATAAACAATTGAACTTTTTTTTACAATAAAAACCCATAATTTTGTCCTGAATGTATGATTAGCATTAATATTAATTATGCCTCTTCTATGATTTGAATTTATAAAAAACAATATTCATTAATTTAGTCATTATAATATTTAGTTTCTAAATATATCGTGTTGATTTATCACCAAAATTATTATTAAATGTGATTAATATTAATCATAGTGAATACGGTCAAATTAAGCTTAATTAAGAAATAATCCGTAAAATGAAGAGCCCAAATGAAATATACACATCTCAAAAACCCCTTTCATTTACATATATGGTACATACACATTTTATTCTCTATATTATTTTATTTTATCCCTTTTTTAGGTAGAAACATGTTTGAACAAAACTTTCTTTCAAATCATTGAACTGAGTCCTTTTTCTTCCCTATAAAAGGCCACCACCTCCCTTGTATCCTCATGCCTATCAATCGTCTTTGGTTCAGAAAAGATATACCAAATAAAATTAATGAAATCCATCCCTTAATCTTATAAACCAGTACTTTGGAATACAACTATCCATGTAAGCCTTTTGGCCCAATCCAAAAGCAGTTACTCGATTAAGAGGTAACATCTTCTCTCAAGTCCTTTCATTTATATTCCTTCTCTTCCTCCTCCAACTATTTTTATTATATGATTATATAAAAAAAACCGGTATAATAAATATATTGGGTTGTTTCTAAGTAAATATTTGTACCTAAACATAAACACAACACCATATAATGGGTAATGAATATACTATTTTAGAGTACGGTGAACTACTGCCTCACGAAACGATGATTGTTCATTTTTGTTATTACCACCTATCATGGTGGCCATTATAATGTAAAAAATAATTATATATGTCTTACATTATATTTATTATTTCTTTATCCTTCTGTATTTCTTTTTAAACTCATATATATTTTACATTCATTTATTATTCATACTATAATTTCTTTTGATGAAGTGTGGATTATTACCCCTTCAAAGCATTGTGATTCGTTCACACACTAAATTGAATGTATTAAAATTGATTTAATGAATATATAAGTTATTATAAAAATAATGTAATACTGATATATATATATATATATATATATTCTATTCTTTAACTGTAATTCTCACAATACAATAATTAAATTAAAATACAGATTGTGAGTATGGGTAGTCTACCATCTCTATGAATGATGTATTCTATTTTATACTTATATATCATAGATAATGTTATAAAACACATATAATATATATAAATTACATTTTTATAATGTTTTACATTCTTTATTTCTTGATATATTCATAATAACTAATTACATAACAAATTAAGACAATTGTAAGAAATAAAGTGAATATTACCGAAAGTGAAACCTTAATATAGGTTTATTAAAAATAAGATAATATAAGGTCATAATAAAATAATATTTGGTATTATATATAATAATTTTTTACAATAAAATATTTATAATAAATTTAAATTAATCATACAAGTTTTTCTAATGAGTTTTACGAGAGTTATGATAAATGGTAAAGGGATTTCATCACACTTTTTACTTCTATTAGATACATTCTATCTTATACATTCCTTATTATGGTAAAGGGATTTCATCACACTTTTATAATGAGTTTTACGAGAGTTATGATAAATGGTAAAGGGATTTCATCACACTTTTTTACTTCTATTAGATACACTCTTATGTTCATGATATGTTCCATATGTAGTTATTGATGTTCATATCAGACTCAATACATGTTCAAACATATTAGAAAATTTAATTGGAACTTCACTTATCTAAAAATAAAAATCATATATTTATTCTTATCATGATTGATAATTTGGTGTGGAATCCTACAACAATACTGGTGAAGGTTCTACAGAAAAATAAAAAATTGGAAGAGGTAATAATGAAGCCTCATAAATAAATGATTAAGGATGAAACAAATTTATTTCTTAAATAACATTAAACAAATATTAATGGATGGGATTATTTATGTATGGGGAGAATATATTACCTACTATCATCATGTAATATGTAACTATTACATCCCATGGATGTTATCTAATGCACATCCCATTATTTGCTTCATTATAAATGAATTAGTTCTTTTTATATTTAAAAACAATATTTGTAAATTTTTTGTTTTTAATTTGATTAAATGGATATCATTTTTGAGTTAAGATGGTTGAATTTCTCGTATGGTGAATTGTAGGGATTTATTTTAAATAATGTTTTTGGGAGATTAGGTGAAAATGTCAATTTTTTAAAATATGAAATCATTTACTTTCCCATTGTAATTTAAATATCTTTCTAGGCTACAAAATATACCTTTGATTAAAAATAATCTAATTAATTCCTTATAATTTATCATTATATTTTATTTTCTTATAGTTTTAATTTTATTCTTAAAAAGTCATTTTTCTTTAGAAAAAAATTTATATTTAATTTTTACAAACATAAATTAAAATTTAATTATTCCAATTATAAAAAATTATTCATGAAAAATCATTCTATTAATTATAATCATGATGCTCAAATTTAGTAATAAATCCAATTTCATTTCAGTTTATTTTGATTTGTAACATTACTAAAAATGATTCCCTAATTTTAATGTGATGAAACTAGTTAATTATGGATAAAAACATGTGACTACATTATATAATGTTATTTCCCTTGATTTGGAACTCTATAACATAGACAAATCTTGTTGCTTACTTATCCTTAACCGTGCATCCTAGTTTGGAAGAGTCTATAAAATATTAGTGAGGATGTAATGAATATAGTGGGAGCAATTATACCCATTTTTATAGAGTTATGAAATAGTGTAAATAAACAATAATTATAAATATCAAAGTAACAGATAATGAGGAGACAGAACAATAGAAAACTTGAATATAAAGGAAGAACAAACCAATCAAATAATAATGGACCATGTAATGAGAGCCTTGATGTGTCAAAATATCAAAATTAATGTAATAAAAATGAGGAATCAGTTGGTACAAAGAATCAGAAAATAAACTACTCCTCATCCCCATGTCTGTCCTATATCCAAGATCCAACCCCTACAACATAATAAAATAAACAACTAGGTTTCCTACCCTTATCCAAGCCTACATCCATGTAATATACTCAAGTACATAATGTAGTTCCAAATATGGTATGAGAAAAACTCTGTAGGTGGACACCAATTGGTATAAAGAAAACCATTCTAATAAATAAGTTCATATAATAATGTGATAAATATTTTTATTAATTAATAACCCTAGTGTAATACAAAAACCAACCTGCTTCATCCTGATAATGAGCTATCTATTAGAATGTATTATAGATATTTCCACCATAACCATAAACCAGGGAATAATAACATAATCATTTAACTAAATCTATATAATAATTTTAGTATAGAAAGAATATGCCAAATTTATAATAAATTTATCATCTTGGGAATGCCCTCATTATAAGAATTTCAATAAGAAACTAGGAGAATTCCACTATATAACCATTACATCATGAAACCGGGACTAGGCCACTATATACGCATTACAACATGAAACTAAGACAATGATTATACATTTGAATTTCATCATGAAACTGGGTCAAGATTGATATAATTGTATTACTATATGAAATTGGGATAATCCCACAAGATAATAATTATAGAATGAATCACAATATATTTCATACCAGTAAGGATATCAAAATATCATTTTATAAGGCCTAATGGTTAATAATGAAAATTAACATTTTCCATTAATTTCAAAATCGTTTTTATGTAAAATTATCAGTAATCATTTTAATAAACAACAACACATTTTCATGGGGATTCAATATAAAGTTATCATCAAAGGACTCATATAATAAAAAAATTCTTTTATCCATTTTCCAATTCAATATTATTCCAATGTAGGAAAATACAATAGTTATCCACAAGTCAGGTCACATCACCATTAAATACAAAGGTATCCAAATAAAAACCAAATCTAGGATTTATCATCATTCATCTAATTAATTTTAATTGTCTTAATGTAATAACATTACTTTACACACATAAAAATTAAATGGTCAATAGGTTATGGTTTTAAACTCTCTACCTTTAACTAGTTATCAATGACACACATTAAATAGGTAACACCAAAAATGATTAAGAATAAGAAGATCACAAGGTGAATCCTAGGTAACTAAAGATAAAGATCCCCACACAAACAACTACAGTCATGATATTCCACCACAATAATGGAGAGCATGAAAAAGATAAGAGAAGTCATAAAAACAAATCACTAGTGATTTATTTCTTGAATGGGATATCTCTAAGTTTAGAGAATAATCCAAAATAACCCCTAAGTCACCTAAAACGCAAGAGAGTAAGCTCAATGGTGAATGAAATAAATTTACACTCTCATTGTGTCTTTAATACTACCGATCTATAGAAATACACAAGGAGTTGTATTTAGAAAACATGTAGTCCTATATTTATGAAGTTCATCAAAAAATGTCCTATAGGATGAAAATAACCATGAAAAATTTTACATGATCGGAAAAACATTAATAGAGAGTTCTTATTTCACATCGTGAACATCCTTTTATTTATATTCCTTAGGTCAGTAACAAATATTGTAACATATTTACATGGAATGTAAATTATCTATATAAATCATTCATCCCATCCTCTACATAAGAACCCGATCCACCTCTAAATCCTTATAAACTCATATGAATCCTTCATAACCCCCCATTACATGTTCATACCCAAAACCATTAATTCAAATAAAATTATCCCTGAAATTTAGGTAATTTTTCGTAGAAATTGATCTCTATCCTCAGGGAATATGACATGAAATTTTCAAAGTCAATTGCAGAAACAATAAAAAATGGACTAACAAAGAACTCGAAGAGGGACATACCAAGAAAAAAGAAATATTATATAACCAATAAACTATATAACAGATCAACCTTGAGATACTCTAATGACCAATGTGGGGACATTGATCAAATATGGCTAATATTATTACATAATTGATTCCCTCTCCTATTTCTCCTCTTAAACTCTCCCACACTTCCACTTCACTTGAACTGGAGTTATAGAATTCCCATTAATATACTTATCGCTAATGTTTACAATCCTTATCAAATTCTCCTCAAAGGACACATCTATAGAAATATTGAAGTCCTAAATTTTGAATAAAATACAAGGGTATGTATGATTTCTATAAATCTGTTACATGTGAAACAAATCTTGTATGGAAGTATTGAATTATATAAGTTCAAATTTTTATTCCAAAGGAACGACCCTTTATAATTTATCAAATGGCCCAACAAACCTATGAGATAGATTTAGATGTTTCTGGATATGGTATTTCTCCAACCAAGGTGAACCCCAATTGAAAACAATATTCCCATATTGGAACTCAAGAGGTTATCTCTGATGGAAATCAAATGATTTATACCTACACTGTGAGTTTTCCAACCACATCCTAAACATCTAAACCTGCTCAAATGTCTCTTATAAGAGACTAGGTCCAATAAGGACTAACTCACCTATGTTCAACTAAAAAGGCAGTGAACAACATGACCATCCCAAATTATCTGCAAATGTTTCAATTTGGATCATTACATAGAATATGTTATCCTAAACAAACTCCACAAGTTCCATATGCTACTCCGATAAACCATATAAATCCAAAATATACGCTCAAAACATATTATCCAATATTTGAATAGTCTTCTTGGATTGGCCCCCAATCTGAGGATGATAGGATTTTATTTGATGGAACAATAATCCTAGATCCTTTAAAAGACCTTTTTAGAACAGATACATGAAACAAGTATCTCTACAACTAAATATACTCCTAGGAACACCATGTAAACAAACTATCACTCACACATAGATACTACTGAGATCATCATTGATGGCTATAAGAACCCAGTTTTTCACTTAGATATGGATACTATATTTTAAAATCTAAATCTTTTATTTGGACATAATATATATTCCTAATGAGTTAGAAAAGGATCTGAGGGTGTTCGGTGCATATTTTAAGCTTAGAACACCTCTTTTTGGGAAAATAGAACAAGTTGAATGGTTTGTCCATGGTTAGCGCATAGTTTTTTCAACCATGTGGATTTTGATACTTCAAAAAGTGGCACCTCGCATGGATAGCACATTACTATGCGTCCAAACCATGTGAACACCCCTTTTTTCCAGGTTTGGGTAGAACCATCTCACATAGTTTGTGCACGGTTTGACAAACCGTGAGCATGCTAAAAAACTTTGTAAATGTCTAAAATGAACTTTATGATGTATTTATCCTCCCCATTCATCCTTAATCTGAATTTATGTGGGATTGACCTAGTTCTCTATCAATTTTTGGGTTTTCTTAGATCCAAAATTGGAATCAATAGATCTTATTCATCTGGTTTCCGATCGAGCTTTCGTTCGTCACATTGGATGTGTAACGGTAAGTACTTGAGTTTTCATTAACCATTATTATTATCATTCACTATTGACATAGATATATCTATGTGGTCATTCTTTTACATTTTCATTGATATACACTGATTCGAGGTAAATGAATTTTAATTACCTTGAATTTCAATGTAATTGTTTTTAAATATATGGGAATTTTACAAGTCTGCGAAATTTGACGGGTGGTGATTCTGAGGCTTGGTTTGCCCAGAATCAATTTATGATGTTTTGTTTGGGTTAGGTTTGTAAATATAAAAGCGGTTTTGTATAAATTTCTAACTGGTTCTCGGAAATGAAATCTGAGGTATCGTTGAACTCGCAGTACTGGAATTCTCTTAAGAATACTTTCACCTTGACACCGGTTGGTCGAGGGTGAAAGTTAGTTTTTGGGTTTTTAATGGAAATAATAAAATAAAACAAACACATGTTATATTTTATTTTATCTATTACAACCAATCATGTCGAAGTTAGAGGTTGGGACCATCACACCTTAACCTCCCTTAGAGGTTATGGCGGTGAGGTCCACCCGAACATAACCACCCACGAGAGGGTACAATGTGGGGACCACCCATGAATAGAACCCCCATTTAATTGATGTAAAACCTCTCAAATCCCTTGTAAATGAGGGAGATCCTCTTGGCATCCTCTACCACTAATGGGGCCTCCACCTCCCTTAATTTAATTTTTCCAATCCACCCTAATTAATCCTGCCAACCTAGGTGTTTAATTAGCTAATTTGAAATTTGTTACAGTGAATTAATAAGATATTTTTATCCATTATCTTTGTATATCATTTAATTTGGTTGGAAAAGGAGGATTGGGAAGAAGAGGAACTTCTGAGATAGCTCCCAATGATGAACGATCCACCGATGAAGAACGCCGACGAGGAATGCCATCGACTATGAAGAACGACCTCATCATCTACCTTTTTCCTCAGATCCTCCTTCGACACAGGTCATGTTCGTCAACAATGAATTAACATCGGCCTTCTTGTGCTAATGTCGATGAACAAAAATCAATGTACATAATTTTTGTGAGTGATTTTATTTTTCCCGTGATTCTTTCCTTCTAAAACACAGAACATGGATCACATTCCAACTAGTTGATCCACATATGTTTTCCTTTTGAGGTTTTTGGGATTAATCATTTTGGGAGGGTTTGTTGAGATTCAATCTTGTCAGCCAAATTCTACCACCCTAAACATGGAGGGTGCGACTCAAACCAACATATCCCGACCCCTCAGTCGTTCTATTTTGCGGTGTTCTTCGAGACGGAGTAGGGAAACAAGTGCGATGAAGGCGACGAAGGCAATGACCATGCCACCCACATCCACGGTGACTCGCACTGCCACCATGGCATTCCGCCCTGTCACCGGCTGAACTGGCCACGCGACCTCACAGAACCTCAGCAAAACTGCCCCCACTGTCTCTTCCCTTCTACTCGTGCCGCCCTGGGATGGGCCGAGCCGACCTAGCCGCGCCATCTGCCGGCCGATCGGCCTCAGCCAACCCTTTCTCCCAGAAGAACCATCTCTCAGCCATGATAGCCTCCCGAGCTTTCCAGGTCGTCCTAGCCCATTGGCCCCATGCCACTGCTGTCTGAACCGTCCCTGACCACACTGTGCCTCGGCCGAGCCGGCATCCCGTGCCCCTTTTGGCTCCATGGCCAAGCTGGCCTCCCATGTCCCACATGGCTCCCTGGTCAAGCCAACCTCCCATTCCCCTCATGGCACCCCATCTGATATGGCCCCTTGCGCCCCTCATGGTGCCCTCCAAGCAGATTTTCCCATGCAGAAACCTACATGACAAGCCGACCTTGTGTCGACCCACTGCTAGTCCATGCCCTCATGACTAGTCTGCGCCCTCAGCAACCCGTCGTGGCCGGCTGGGCTGGGCGCAGCGGGCCGGCCCGAACCAAATAGTTTGGCCACCCAATGGGCCAGGCCAGACCCAATGGGTCAGGTCGGGTCGACCCGAATCGGGTCGACACAGAATGGGTCGAGCCGGGTAGGTCGGACTGGGTCAGCCCGGACCCGGGCCCAGTACAACCCATTTACCCTCCTTCGGCCATAACATTGGTACTGGACGTCCGTTTAATGAACCATAAGATGTGATGGAAATTTTGGAGCGTGATGGTCCCTTTGAGTACATTACAAAGGACTTTGGTATATAGTTGAGATACTTTCAGGTTGGATCGTGCCTGAATCCAACCAGCCCCCTGTAGAAAAATGCCAATAACACACAAACCGGGAGACCTATTGATGTAATGTCTTTTTATTTTAAACCAAAATGACGTAGCAGAACATTGGGATTATTTTTCATGGGACATCGTGACAGTTGGAGTATCAACCAACAACCTGTGGAGTAGATCCTCCGAGAGACGAGCGAGCATAGTGTAGAGACCTAGTAGCTTGCTGAGACCAGAATATTTCTGACCGTTTGAATCAGAGGGACACTACTAGCCCAGTGGGGAGAACCTAGTTGTATCAGTATACCCATGGTGGAGGAGCCCCTGTTTGTGGAGGTAAACCCACAGTACTCGACAGGAGTAGTACCTCAGCAGGTTAAGAGGGGGAGCGCCTGGTTGTAGCAGCAGACCCATGGTGGGGAGAGTCTCTGTGTGATGCAACAGACTCTCTGTATTCGACGGGAGGATTACCTCAGCAGTCTATGGTTATTGGGAAGTGAGGTTGGTGTCGTGACAGGCCCATTGTACTCGATTGAACAGGAGTTCTCTTGCAGCCGAGATTTTGTTAATGTGAATAAAATCCTAGTTGAGCTGAGTAAGTTTTTCGGTGTTTTCCTTATGATTGAGATGTATCATTTGATAACATAGGTATATATATAGGAATATTCTTATGTAATGTTATCTGTTGATTTCTTTTTGGATTATCCTTGTTGGATTTTGTGAGACCTGTAGGGTATCGGGATCCCTACTGAGTATCGTTATACTAACCCATGCATGGTCTATGGTTGCACCTCGTTGTGTTGGATGCAGATAATGGACAACGCTGATCAAGGATGAGAGTACTACGAAGGGATGGTACCTGGAGGTGGACCATATAGACAGTCAATACAGGGAGGAGATAGAAGGACATATAGTTCTTAAGAGTCGATCTATACCTACCCTTTAGGTAGGACCCTCGGAGGACGACATAACGGCTATTTTTCATTTCTTTAATTGTACTTTTAGATTCTTTTACTTTACTGATGGGATTGTATTTCGATCCCCTTTAACATTCATCACTCGTTTTTTATATAGTTTTACTTATTGTTTTGTATCCTTTTATGTTATATATTCTGTGTTTACAGAATATAAAGGAAATGCCTTCCCAGATTTTAGAGAATTATGCCTTTGGTGCTAGTCATTAGCCCCAGGGCAATGGAAGGCGGGCTTGGGGTAGTCATGGAACAGGCCTCGGGGGATGGGTCCTGACAATTGGTATCAAAGGAGTCGGTTCTACCACAGAACATATGACTCTGATCATTCTTTTTTGTGAAGCAGTAGTGTTAAATGTTGTGAGTGTGGTTTTCAAATCAGGGAGTGCAGTGTTGGTGTGGCTGCGGACGTATCCATACACCAGGAACCTAACTTATGGTTTCCGACTTAGTGCATGAAAACACTTATTGTGTGTATATTTTCAAACGTTTAATTTAAGTCAACTCAACCATGTCATCTCACGAGTTATAAATTTTAATCCATAGTTCTCCTGTTTCATTTGATGAAGCCTCCATGCAGACAGCCGGCTAGAGTTCCAAGAGTTATACGCACTAATAGCCCACAAAGTGTCGAGTCATAAGTGCAGGTCCCTTTGCCAGCAGAGTCACCAGTGGTACCACTCCTCATTGGGCCACAGATGCCACCAGCCCCAGTAGCATACGGTGCATACCACATGAACACATTGCACGAGTTCCAGTGCCAGATGCCACCCACGATCAGGGGAGAGATGGACTCACAGTCGGTAAAAATTGGCTGGAGGCTGTTGTTAGAGTTTTCCGACTGTTAGGGACACCATAAGACCTCATGGTTATTCTTGCTGCAAAAATTCTATAGGCAGTAGTAGGCATGTAATGCCCCGATACTAGTTACCCAGAGTCAGTGCATTATTACATAACATTGGCAAGATAACAATGAAATCATATCTCGAAAGACCAATCAGATTATTATTATAGGAAACAAGATTCATACATAAGTTCAAATTTACATCATTAATTGAAATAAAACACAAATATATTTCATAGGAATCATTCAAGCCTCCTAGATTATTCCTGCAGGTCACTCATAACTAAATTCATCATATCCTGGGAAAATGAAACATAAAAAAGGGGTGATCTCAAATGCTCAGTAAGGGTAAGTATTATAGCGGAAAATGACATGAATATTAAGCATAGTAAATAATTGAAACCACAAGCCTTTACCAATAATAAACATGAATAATTTTATAACAAGAATATGAGAAGCATAAATAATTCCATAAAAAGCATAATCATGGGTATTGTACTAGTCGAATGACCACATGAACCATCAATATTATTTCCATAATGAGGGAATGTATAATGGCAGTATTCTAAAACATTTTGTCAAGGCCTCGGCCAAGACGTCTAAAAATGATTATGGACTCAGCCAAAACCATAAATCAAATTGGGAAAGGGACTCATCCAATTACATGTCTAGTTGACTCATGAGACCGACCAATGCCTCAAGGAGATATAGCGGGCTCCATCCATCACATACTTGGTCCAATACATTCCTCATATGAAAAGTTTTAAACATATCATCAACATTCGTATTAAAACTAGCATACAAAATGTCAATACATTAACCATAAATCATGAATACTATAAAAATAGCACATCCACAGTCAAACATATCGGAAATCCTTTAATACAATATGGAATTTTTGTATCATAATAAATCAACTCCATATAAACCTAAAATCCATCAAAGGATGTTGACATAGATGAAATCAAGACTCTTTTTAGTAAAATATATTTCTCTATTTTGAAATCATTTAAGAGTCAAATAATTATTAAATAAAACATTTACTTTTAAAATATTCTTATAATCATGTAAGGGATGCTTCGACGAGTTTATAGTGGTAGAAAATAGTCACACCTGCCATATAAGAAAAAAAATACATTCTTACCTTAATTTTGTCGAAAATGTTAAAAAGGAACTTGTTTGGAAAAAGACAGAAAAATTCCGTTATAAACATCTTATAAAAAGTCAAACAAGGGTATAATTGAGTTTAACCCATATTCTATAAAAATGTAAGATTTTTTTTTAAATACATTTCTAAGAAAAATGGATGTGGATGATAAAGTTGTCCCAATAGATAATAATGTATAAACAACCTTAGATAATGAAGAGATTCTGAAATAAACCCTTACCTTGTACTTTTCAGTTGATGTGGGTAGGTTAACCACTTGTATAATGGTTACATAATTGTTATTAAATTATAAAAGAATCATACACATTAATATGATATCATATGTGATCTTTTAACATTTCTTTGTTAATAAAATTTTAATATTATCGTCGTTTCATGTGTTAACTTACTCATTTTGTACTATATGTTTTGTTACATAAGTCGTGTTTTTTATGGATAAGTTGTATCTTATTCATATCCTGAATTATATAAAGTCCTTAAACATTATTTTTGATCATCAAATGAGAATTAGAATTGAATGGATACAATGGAAAATGAATCTCATCACGTTCGTGGAGATGGTAGTCCGTACGTATGCACGAGGGAGAATATCATTCTTTTAATATTAAAATAATATATAATTGGATGGTATGTCATATATAAAGAATCATTATCATTTGATATTTATTATTAACATTAATTACACATCATTATTATACCCATCCAAATAATAATGTATTGAATAACAATTACACCACGATGTGGAGACGGTAGGCCGTACGTATGCACATATGATGACATTTCATTCAATGGATGGATAGAATACTAAATTTGGTTGTACCATATTTATAATAATATAAAATTATATAGAAGATACTGGAGATATTATTTTCTAATGGAAACAACAGTGATAGAAGAAGTTGAAGAAGAAAGGAACTTGAAAACGAGTTGTGAAAACATTACCTCTTCTTCAGGTTCTTCCTTTTGATTTGATCAAAAAGGGTCCATAGGTTGGATTTCTGAAAAAAGGAAGGCCTCTAGGATTATGGAAGGATAGTTTAGAACATATATGGAAGAGTTTTTCCGAACAAATAGGCTTTTATGGTATGAATAATTGCTTATATGTGGTGTCCTTTTATACGGGGGAGGAGGGGATCTTTAGGAATAAATTAAATTATTAATTCCTAATAAATTCATATTTGGTTTATAATGGCTCCAAAGTTGATTATTCAAAGTATAAGGAGGGGATGGGTCTAGAAAATTTCAACACATATATTTTAGACAGTTTTGGGTCACTAAATTAATCATATCATTTTAAGTTAACTCTTAGTTAAATAGTTCGACATTTACCATGTCTCTTTGTATTTTTATATTATATGCTTAATAAACATACCATATACATCCATGAAAATACCAAGTGGTTAATTAATGATAAAAATATCCCTATATAAGTCTTTTGGATGAACCTTTTATATTTAGTAATTGAATATACATTAATAATATAATATTTGTTTCAAAAAACTCTGTTATGTAAATTTTGACACTATTTGGTATTTGATTTTTTTGAAAATCGTAAAAGAATAATTACTTCGATAAAACAATATTAAATCTATAATAACATGTCATATTTACCTATAAATTATTTCTAATTCATAAAAAGCCTCAAATAACACATATTTGGGTATTTATAATATCAATTATATTGATATTTCTTTAATTATGTAATTACTGCATCACCACTGTGTCATAAATATTTTAAATGAGTTAATCAATAAAAATTATAAATAAAATACAATTATGAAGGAAATAGATTTAGATTTTGAATGAATATTTATAATCGATGTTATCTTATGTATGACCTAATATTATAAATGTTTTAGTTAATAAACATTGATTTTAACTCTTTTAACTCTTATTTGAATTAAATAATAATAAATGTCCTAATCTAATCCAAGTGGACCTAAATGATAATATTTTATTTCTAAGGTTGTTTTTGGTAGAGATACACTTCTCCAATAGAATTAGGACATGTGTTAGGGTAATATAAATATCATTTTTACTCTTAATTACCATATTTACTTTTAACCGTGGTAAATAAAAGTAAAAAATGATACTATTCACCAAAAAAAATTTATCTTATTGAACCACATTTTACTCTTTTATATTAACCTTTCCTCTCAGATTTTAAAAATTCCAATCATAGAAGTGGTAAAATTAAGTTTTATATGAATTTCCAAATTCTCCTAGGAGGTGGATAAAAGACGGTGAAAAGCTCAATAAAATTTTTTATATCTAAAATTATTCTGAACTAACTCCAATGAATTAAATTGAACTTATATAGGTATTATTTATATATTTTTAACTTAATTAAATTGTAATAAAATAAATAATTATTTAAAAAAAAATTCAGTTTTAAACTATAACTCAGTTTTTATTCACTATTCATCAAAAATTGAATGTTTTCAGAAAAATACCAAAAATTCACCCTAAGCTAATTTCTATACTCAGAATCAAAAAATGAAGTCTATTATGAATGATAACATGTATAAAATTTCAAAATGTGGTTCTTACTATGCATAACGGCTAGTTTGATTGGTTGTTGTGTGTGTTAGAACTCGAAGTTGCGTAAAACACACGCTACTGTATTATTCAAAGACAAGTGTACCGTGGAAGCTTGTTGTGTTACATTCTCCCATACATAAAATAATTTCAAACTATAAATTTCTAGAATATTATTGCATAAAAATAGTTGGGTGGTTCTTCATTATACGTTCCTCGGGTACCAACATTGCCTCTTCCATCTTATGGTTTCCCCATAGAACTTTTACCAGACAAGTCGTCCGGTTTCTCAGCACTTCATCTCTTGTATCAAGAATCCTGATGGGCTCCTCACAATACGATATATTGGGTTCCATTCTTAACTCCTCGTAAGTTACTACAAGCATTGGGTCAGGCATGTATTTTCTCAACAGTGATATGTGGAACACATCGTGAACTTTGGTGAGACTTGGCGGTATTGCCAAACAGTAAGCTACAACCCCAATTCATTCTAGAATTTGGAAAGGTCTTTTGTACCTGGGACTCAATTGAACATTCTTACCAAAATGTATAACTCCCTTAAACGGAGATACCTTCATGAAAACAAGATATCCTACCTGAAATTCCAAATCCTTCCTTCGGTTATCGGTATAGCTCTTCTGCCTACTTTGAGATTCTTTGATGTGGTTTTGGATTTCCTTCAATTTTTCCATCGTTTCCTCCACCAGTTCTGGGCCTACAAGTTTTCTTTCACCAACATCATCCCAACAGGTTGGTGTGCGACATCACTTTCTGTATAAATCTTCATATGGTGCCATCTGAATACTCGAATGGAAGCTATTGTTATAGGAAAATTCTACCAAAGGTAAATATTGATCTCACATACCCTGAATCTCATGTGAGCATGATCTCAACTTGTCTTCTAAGGTTTGAATAGTCAGTTATGATTGTCTACTAGTTTGTGGGTGGTAAGCAGCGCTCAAACAATGTTTAGTATCCAGGGATTTTTTAAAACATTTCTAGAATCTTGAAGTAAAATGGGGATCACAATCAGAAACAATTGATATGGGTACTCCATGAAGTCTCACAACTTCATTAATATATAGTCTTGCTATGCATTCAAGTGGTAAATCTTCCCTTATAGAAATAAAATGTGTTGACTTTGTAAGATGATCAATAATGACCCATATTTCATTGTTCTTTATAGGAGTCTTTGGTAGTCCAATGGTAAAGTCCTTCGTAATATTATCCCATTTCCACTCAGGTATGGGAAGAGGTTGCATGACTCCTCCAGGATGATGCCTTCCAGATTTCACTTGTCGACAAACCATACATCTTGACACAAAATCAGAAATCTCCCTCTTCATGTTGTCCCACAAAAAATGGTCCTTCAAATCACTATACATTTTGGTTCTCCCACGGTGTATAGAGAAATTGGAACTATGAGCATCATCCAAAAATTCCATTTTTAGATCAGGTATATTGGGAACACAAAGTGTCTTCCCAAATTTTAAAATTCCATCTCTATACACAAAGTCACTCAATCTCCCATCATTCACAACTTTAATCTGCTTTTCAAACTCATCATCATCGGTCGGAGAACTCTTTATCCTTTCTAGTAAAGATGGTTTGTCAACCATTTGAAAAAGCATTGATGTTTCACCTTCCATGGTGATTCCCATATTCATCCTTATTAGATCCATGTATATAGGATCCTTTTCAACTCTCATCTTGTTCAAAACTCCATGATCCTTTCTGCTCAAAGAATCTTCCACCTTATTTTCCTTCCCCAGGTTGTAGTGTATCGTACAATCATAATCTTTGAGTAGTTCATGCCATCTCTTTTGCCTCATGTTGAGTTTTTTCTATGAGAATACATACTTCAAACTCTTTTGATCAGTATAAATCTCACATTTTCACCATAGAGATAGTTTCTCCAAATCTTCAAAGAAAATATTACAGCAGCTAACTCAGGACCATGAGTAGGATAGTTTTTCTCATGAATTTTCAGTTGTCGTGATGCATAGGCAATAACTATATCATTATGCATAAGGACAAAACCAAGTCCTTTCTTCGATGCATCACTATAAAAAATGAACCCATCATTCCCCGATGGTAGAGTTAATATAGGAACATTGACTAATCTTCTCTTCAGTTCTTCAAAGAATTCTTCACAATCTTTTGTCCAAAAAAATTTAAACCCTTTATGTGTGAGCTTTGTTAATGGGTTATCCAATTGGGAAAAATTCTGGACAAAATACCGATAATAACCTGCTAAAACAATAAAACAATGTACCTCAATTATAATCATCGCTTCTGGACATTCTTAGATTGCGTTGGTCTTATAGGGATCAACATAGATTCTATCATTGGATAAAATATGGCCAAAAAAAGAAATCTCTTGAAGCCAGAATTCACACTTGCTAATCTTCCCATATAATTCTTGTCTTTAAGAGTCTTCAGGATAATGTGCAATTGATTTTCATGATCTTTGTAGATTTTGGAGTATACCAAAGATATAAACAACAAATACCACCAAAAAATCATCAATATATTCATAGAAAACTCTATTAATCAGATCCATGAATACATAGGGAGAATTAGTAAATCCAAAAGGCGTTACTATAAACACATAATCCCCGTACCTGGTTCGACATGCTATCTTCGGAATGTCTTCCTTCTTCACACACAACTGATGAAATATAGATCAAATCTCAATCTCTGAAAAGTATTGATCTCCATGAATTTCTTTAAATAAATCATCAATCCGAGGTAGGGGATACTTGTTCTTTTTAGGTATAACATTAATTTCCCTATAGTCGATACATAACCTCATAGATCCATCCTTATTCTTAACAAAAAGTAGCGGGGATCCCCATGGAGAAACACTAGGGAGAATAAATCCCTTATTACTCAATTCCTCTAGTTGTTTATTTAGTTCCACTAATTCCACAGTGTCCATTCTATAAGGGGTCTTCGATATGGGACTTGATCCTGGAACTAAATCAATGGAAAACTAAATTTCTCGTTCTGGTGGATGTCCAGGTAAATCTTCTAGAAAAACATGAACATATTCATTCACAATAGGTACATCCTCTATTTGAAAATTCATTAATTTACCCATAGTTATTTCATTCTCTTCTCCCCAATAAATGAATTTTGTAGAGCTACTGGGGGTGGATCTAGGTTAAAATTAGGTGGTGACGATTCTTCTCTAAAGATAAGGTGTTCCTTATAATCATCATAAAAAATCGTAACCTCCTTCTTATTACTATATATTTTCGCATCATGGTATAAAATCCAATCCATACAAAGAATTATATCAAACTCAGTCATCGGTATGAAGATGAGACCAACAGATAAAGAACATTTATATGCCCTAATGGGAACAGATCCATAGAATTTTGTATCAATGATACTTATCTTAAGAGTTTTAACTGAGAACTCCCTTGTTAAATCAAATTGGAAATATCTAATTTCTTAGCAAAGTGGGAATATATGAAACAGTGTGATGATCCAGAATCAAATAAAGCATTTACTAAACTTGAGGAAACCATTATATTACCTGCCACATAGTCTTTAGGGGCTTCAACCTCAGCATTAGTGATTGCATAAGCATGGCCATGATCCCTAGATCTTTTTTGATGTAAGTTTCCCTGACGCTTAGGACATTCATTTTCATAATGTCCCATCTCAATGTAATTGTATCATTGAACATTGGTAGCATCGTTCTTTACTTTAAAATCACTAGCTAGATGACCTTTATGTCAACATTTGTAGCATAATTCTTTTCCCTTTAGACAGGAACTACGGTGCTTCCTTCCATAATTATCACAGAGTGGAAATTCAATTCTACCCTTCTTCCCTGTTTCTTTATTTCCTTTCTCAGAGTGATCAGTATCTCTCTCCTTCTCTTTCTTTGATTAAAAGTCAGAAGAAGTAGATAATTCCTTTTCTATCTTGATAGCACACAAGACAATATCTTCGTATGATGAGAAGGATTGTGATACTAATTCTCGATGGATAAATGGTTTTAATGCATCAAAAAATGATAAATATTACTTCTTGGGTTACGTATATAATTTGAAGAATTCCTCACTAACCTTGTAATGTTATCCTCGTACTTTGAAACATTCTCGTCCTCCTTTTTCCTCATACTCATTAATTATCTTTCCATATTCATTCGATGGTCATGAGGAAATTATTTTTATAAAAAAATTTCTTTAAATTCCCTCCATTCCATTTTTGATACTTCATCATCATCATTTTTGTTTTGAATCAAGGACCACCATTGATCAGCTTCACCAGTGAGGCCGTAAACTACCATGAAAACTTTTTCCCTTTCGCTACTTCCTAAAGCTTGGATTATTATCTCTAAGGAGTTTATCCATTTCTTATCCACTAATGGATTTGTACTCCAATTGAATGTTGGTGGTTGTTACATCATGAAGCAATCTAACATTGAACCTCCACGTTGTGGGTATGGGTGCTCTATACGAGTAAGGTTATTATTCATAACCTGAGTGAGTTATCCCAGTATGGTGATTAGATGTTCCGCATCGGTTGCATCACTAGCATGACTATAATTATCTTGAGTAGGAGGGTAATCCCTACATGGAGTTCCTGCATTGATACGGTTTCTATTCCTTCCACTAGGCGCCATTTCTAAATAATGGCATAAACTAGATTAGTTTATGAATCAAAATATTTAATTCCAAACTTCTAAAAAACTTAACATAATTTCAATAGTTTATGGATATAACCCATAATCATTAAAAAAATGTTTTCTTTGAGGAAGTATATACTAATAAAACCTTCATAATGGTTTGTAATGAAAATGAGAATTATCCTAAGCATATCCCCCGGGAGTGTCGTAACCACGAGTGTAGCAAGGCCCATGGTCGTGCACCAGTTCCAATTCAAGTCTAGCCCGAAGTAGTGTTTTCGAGTTTTAACCCTAGGTATATCTGTGCCAGAGCCACCTCTACCTGCTCGTATCCAGACAGGGATGTATATCTTGGAAAACTCACAAAATCTCTACAATACCAAAAATCTAAGAAGATCTTCTATACTAATCCTCAAAGTCTAACTTAGGGCTATGTGCTCTAATCAGATTTTATCTAAATCTTGTTTCCAAGGTTTGTACTAAACTTTCTTCGATACCAACTGTAAAGCCCCAAACCTAGTTTCCCAGAGTTAGTGCATTATTACAGAACATTGGCAAGATAACAAGGAAATATTGTCTCGAAAGACCGATCAGTTTAGTATTATTGGAAACAAGATTCGTACATAAGTTCAACTTTACATATTTTAGAGAAATACAACATAAATATATTTCATTATAAACATTCAAGCCTCCTAGATTATGCCTACAGGTCACTCATAACTAACCTCTTCATATCCTGGGAAAATGATACACAAGAAATGGGTGAGCTCAAATGCCCAGTAAGGGTGAGTATTACAATGAAAAATGACATAAATATTAAGAATGGTAATTAATTGAAACCACAAGCCTTTACCAATAATAAACATGAATACTTTTATGGAAAGAATATGAGTTGAGTAAATAATTCGATAATAAAACATAATAATGGGTATTCTACTAGTCGAATGACCACATTAACCCTCAATATGATTTTCATAATGGGGGAATGTATAATGTTGTACATTCAGAAACATTTTCTCAAGCCAATGAACAAGATGTCTAAAAATGATTAAGGCCTCAACCAAAACAATAAATAAAATTGGGAAAGGGCCTCTTCCAATTCCATGTCTAGTTGTCTCATGAGACCTACCGATGCATCGAGGAGCTATAGCAGGCTCCACCCATCACCTACTAAGTCCAATACATCCCTCGTATGAAAAGGTTTAAACATATAAAAAAAATTCGTATTAAAACTAGCATATGAAATGTAAATACTTAAACCATAAATCATGAATGGTATAAAAATAGCACATCCATAGTCAGACATATCAAAAAAATTCAATACAATATGGATGTTTTGTATCATAAAAAATAAACTCCAAAAAACTTAAAATCCATCAAAGGATGTCGACATAGATGAGATCAAAACTCTTTTTAGAGAAATATCTCTTTCTATTTTGAAATCATTTATAATTTACATAATTATAAAATAAAAAATTTACATCGAAAATATTTTTTTAAACTTTTGAGGGAAGCTTCTATGAGTTTATAATGGTAGAAAATAGTCGCACCTGTCGTATAAGTAAAAAAAATACATTCTTACCTTAATTTTTTCGAATAGGTTAAAAAGGACGTTTTTTGGAAAACGACGGAAAGATTCCTTTATAAACATATTATAAAAAGTCAAACAAGGGTATAACTGGATTTACCCCATATTCTATGAAATAGTAATAATGTTTTGAAATACATTTCTAAGAAACAAGGATATGGATGATAAAGAGGTCCCAGTAGATAATTGCGTATAAACAACCTCAGATAATTAAGTGATTGTGAAATAAACCCTTACCTTGCACTTTTCCATGGTTGAGGGTAGGTTAACCACTTTTATAGTGGTGAAATAATTGTTATTAAACTATAAAATAATTATATACATTAATATGATATCATATATGATCTTTTTACATTGATTTGTTAATAATATCTTAGTATTATCGTCGTTTTGGATGTTAACTTACTCGTTTTATTTTATATGTTTTGTTAAAAAATTAATGTTTGTTATTGATAGGTTGTATCTTATTAATATAAAGAATTATATCAAGTATTTAACAATTATTTTCAATCATAAAATGAGAATTTTACTTGAATGGATACGATTGGGAATAAATCTCATCGCGTTCGTGGGGACGGTAGTCCGTCCGTATGCACAGGCGACAATATAATTCTTTTGATATTAAAATAATAATAATTGGATGGTATTTTATATATACAGAATAATTACAATGTTATATTTATTATTTACTTGAATTTCACATCATTATTATACCAATAAAAATAATAATGTATTTAATAAAAATTACTCCACGACATGGAGACGGTAGGTCGTACGTACGCACGTATGGTGACATGTCATTAAATGGATGGATAGAATACTGAATATGGCTGTACCATATTTATAATAACATCACATTATATAGAAGATACTGTAGTAATTATTTTAGAATGGAAACAGCAAGGAAAGAATATGTTGAAGAAGAAAGGAACTTGAAAATGGGTGGTGAAAACATTAAATCTTCATCGGGTTCTTCCTTTTGATTTGATCAAAAGAGAAACCTGGGATGGCTTTCTGACTAAATAAAGGCCTCTAGGACTAAGGGAGGAAATTTTAGAGGGTATCTTTGTAGAGGTTTTCTGATCCAAAAGGTTTTTAATGTATGAATAATTGGTTATAAGTGGTGTCCTTTTATAAGGGGAAGGAGGGGCTCTTTAGAAAAAACATAAAGTATTAATTTATAATAAATTTATATTCGGTTTCTAATGGCTCAAAAGTATATTATTCAAATTATAAGGTGGGGATGGGTCTAAATTATTTCAACCAATATATTTTAGAAATGTTTGGGTCACTAAATTAACATTATTATTTATATTTAACTCTTAGTTAAATAGTTTGACATTTACCATGTTTCTTTGTATTTTTATATTATATTGTTAAAAACATACCATATACATCCAAGTGAACCCCAAGTGGTTCATAAATGATACACCTATAATTATATAAGTCTATTGGCCGAACCTTAGATATTTAAGAAATAAATATCAATTAATAATATAATATTGGTTTTAAAAACTCTTTTATGTCAATTTTGACACTATTTGGTATTTGATTTTTGTGAAAATCCTAACAGCCTGATTACATCAATCAAACATAATTAAATCAATACTAACATGTCATATAAACCTATAAAATTAGTTTAATTCATAAACAGTCGCAAATTAAATTTATTTGTGTATTTATATTATCAATTATTTTAATATTTCATTAATTTGGTAATTACTTCATCACAATTGTGTCATAAATAAATTAAATTATATAATGTCTAAAAATTATAAATAAAATACCAATATGTAGAAAATATTTTTATCTTTCTAATGAATATTTATAATCTAATTTATCTTATTTATAACCCTATATTAATTTTTTTTTATTTAATAAACATTGATTTTAACTCATTTAACTCTTCTTTCAATTAAATAATAATAAAAGTCCTAATCTTATCCATGTGGACATAAATGATAATTTTTTATTCCTAAGGTTGTTTTGGTCGAGATATACTTGTCCAATAGAATTAGGACATGTGTTAGGGTAATATTAAAATCATTTTAACTCTTAATTACCCTATTTACTTTTAACCGTGGTAAATAAAAGTAAAAAGTTACTATTCACAAAAAATTGGTTTTATCTTATTGAACCACATTTTACTCCTTGATATTAATTGTGTCTCTCAGATTTTCAAAATTCCACTCACAGAAGCGGTATAATTAAGTTTTATGTGAATTTCCAAATTTTCCTAGGAGGTGGGTAAAAGACGGTGAAAAGTTCAATAAATTTTTTATATATCTAAAATTATTATAAACTAACTCCAATAAACTAAATTTAAATTATATAGGTATTATGTATCTATTTTTAAGTGAATTAAATTTAAATAAAATAAAAAATTATTCATATAAAAATTTGGTCTTAAACTATAACTTAGTGTTTTTTCACTATTCTTCAAAAATTGATTGTTTTTAGAAAAATACAAAAAATTCATCCTAAGCTAATATTGATATTCTAAATCCAAAAAAAGAAGTCCATTTTGAACGATATCATGTGTAAACTTTCAAAAATTGGGTATAACTATTCATAACGACTAGTTTGATTGGTTGTGGTGTGTGTTAGAACTCGAAGTTGCTTACAACACATGCTACTGTATTATTCAAAGAGAAGTGTACCGTGGATGCTTGGGGTGTTTCATGGAAGATGGTCATGCATGATTCTCCTTGTTCATGATGAGATTGCGCTTCTCTAGGAAGACATTGAGATGATTTTTTAGGAAGGGTTCGTCCCTGTGATTCTTCGCACAATGCGCATTCAGAAGATACTTCGTCTACAGTAGGGAAGCATGACAGTATCTTAGTACTCAGCGAGGTTATCAAACCTGTCACATTACTCCACCAATATGATGTGAGACCCATTCTTCAAGGCACCGACCATTAAGTAGGGGCTCAGATGAGAGATCAGAGCTGCAATGATCTTACTCAGCATCCCGATGCAGGCTGAGGTGCTAGAGAGAGCCCTCATAGTAGCGAATTTCCTTGCTGAGTAGTCTCTAGAAATGAGATCCACCACCAGTCGACACGTCACAGAGTCTTCGGTGGCTGGAAGTAGACATATTTCACAGAGGTCCAAGTGGAACAGACCTACATGTGGAGGACCGCATGACTCAAGATCAGTTGTACGGGGCACCCAAAGAGGAGACAAACATGCTAGGAGTGGGTAGTGTTACACTAGCAGCGGGCAGGGTCACATGTCTCGTGACTGTCTGACCCACCATTTAGATGATCAGCAGACGGTTGAAGGACATCCTAGGTAGAGATAAAGTTTCGATCGAGTCATTCCATATGGTGCATTCAGACGTGGCAGAGGAGATAGTCGTACAACTGGTAGTGGACAAAAAATCATCGGGTTACCACCACCACCACCAGGAGGTACACCCCAACCACATGGAGAAGGTGGACAAAGGACAGCCCAACTCCAGGCAGCTGAGGGCTATGATCATGAAACATCAGAAATGATATGAGGTACAATCTGTGTCTACTACACCTTAGCGGTATTACTTATAGACACTGGTTCTAGTCATTATTTTATTTCCACTTCCCTCTTTCGGAGCTTGGAGAATATGATAGATCCATTGGCACGATCCTTTCAGCTGGAGACTCTTACAGGAGCAGATTCGATGATTACGCACCGATGCTGGCAGGGAGAGCGTACTCTATGAGGAAAGAGTTTTGGCTGGGATCTTCTAGTAGTGGCGTCGAGGCCTTACGACACCATCATTGGTATTGACTACTTAGATAAAGTCCATGCTCAGATTGACTATATTAGGCACAAAGTGTGGTGTGTCCACAAGGATGGGACTAGGTTTACCTTCACTGGAGATAAGGGAGGCTTTGAAAAATAGGATGGACTTGGACGGAGGAGAGTGTAGTGGATCATTCATCAGTTTTCTAGCCTTAGCCTTCGATATGCTGATGTGGAGAGTACGACATATCCTTTAGTGGTGTAATAATATGCAGAAGTTATTCTTGATGATGTTCCAGGTCTACCTCCTCTCAGAGAGGAGGACTTTTACATTGACTTGTACCTTGGGATGACACTGATATCTACACCAATATATCGGATGTCTCCTATGGAGCTTCGTGAGGTATGGGTACAACTGGAGGACTTGCAAGGGAAGGTATTCATCTGACCCAGTGTTTCACATTGTGTAGCCCCGATTTTGTTCGCCAAGAATTCGGATGGGAGATTGAGACGTTTTGTGGACTATCGACACCTCAACCAGGAGACCGTGGAGAACAAGTACCCACTACCAAGGATTGACGAGCTCTTTGATCAGCTGAAGGGAGAATGATGGTTTTCGAAGATACACCTCAGATTAGGCTATCAGCAGCTCAGAGTGAGAGAAAAGGATGTGCCAACGATGGCATTCAGTTGTTGGTATGTACATTATGAGTTCTTGGTTATGGCATTAAGTGTAACCAACTCTCTAACAGTGTTCATGGGGCCCATGAACATGATCTTTCATCCATACCTAGATCGTTCTTCCATAGTCTTTATAGATGACATTCTAATATACTCGACTACTGAGGAGGAGCATTCCTATCATTTCCAGGTAGTACTGGACACACTCCTAGAGCACCATCTTTATGGTAAGCTCTCAATGTGACAGTTCAAAATCCGAGAGGTTCAATTTTAGGGACATGTCATCGCAGATGCTATAGCTACAGTGGGTCCAAATATGATTGAGGTTGTACATGCTTGGGAGCCACCTAGGATTGTGATGAAAGTACGAAGTTTCCTGGGTTTGGCTCAATATTATCGAAGATTTGTTCCTGATTTCTCCAAATATACAGCACCACTATCAGCCTTGAAAAAGAAGGGGAATACCTTTCTGTGGTCGTAGACATGCTAGCAGATCGTTCAGGAGCTGAGGTAGAGGCTGACAAGTGCCCCATATTGAGGCATCCAGAGGAAGTCATAGGGTACGTAGTCTACTACGACGCATTAGGGACTAGAATCAGATGTGTCCTGATGTAGGAGCGAGGACTAATCACATATGGTTCTCTACATCTGATACCACATGAGCATAACTATGATACCCATGACCTGGAGTAAGAATCATTGGTCTTCACATTGAAGATGTGGAGACAGTATATGATGGGAGAGCGTTTTACTGAGTACTATGATCACAAGAGTCTCAGGAATATCTTCTCCCAGAAAGACCTGAACCCGAGACAACAATGTTGGCTTCAGTTCCTCCAAGACTATGACTTCAAGATAGTTTATACTCCGGGGATGGGGGAACGTTGTTGCAGATGGACTCAGCAGGAGATCGGGTATACAACTTCTAGGTGAGGCGATAGATAAGCTAGCTTCTTTGTAGATATCCATTATGTATGGATATGGAGAATCCTTTTTATAGTCTCTTAAAGTCACTCCTCAACATTTTCAGTGATTCAGGTAGGCCAATGTGGGGATGCTAACATCGAGGCTCAACATGCCCAAATATCCACAGGGCAGGCACCTGATTGATTTTCTGGTGGTGGGGAACACGTTATCCTCTTCAAAGTATGTACCATGTTACCAGTGTCACTTTAGAAAGAATTGTTGAGGGAATTTCACACATCCCCTCTATTGGTACATCAAGGAGTGGAAAAGATGTATCAGGATCTCCGACGAGAGAATTGGTGGCTGGAAATGAAGAAAGTAGTTGCAGAGATTGTCTCTCGATACCTCACTTGTCCGCAAGTGAAGGAGGAGTATTAGGTACCTGCAGGCTTGGTTCAAGAATTAGAGATCCCAGAGTGGAAGTGGGATGGGATATCCACAGACTTCATGATAGGACTTCCACATACATTCAAAGTTCATGACTCTATCTGGGTGATTCTCGATCGACTCATCATGTCTGACCACTTCCTACCGATCAGAGATCAGGATTCAGTATTGAGCTTGGGATGCCTTTATGTGCAGGATATTTGGAGGCAATATGGATTACCTTCAACTTTGTCTCCGATTCTGACAAATGTTTTAATTCCAAGCTAAGGATGGGGTAGTAGGGGGCTTTTGGGGTGCACCTTCATTTGAGCATCACCTTCCATCCTCATATGGATAGTCAGACTGAGTGGACCATTCAGACCCTCAAGGAAATGTTGTGTGCTTGTGTTCTCAACTTCAGCCATATCTGGGTGGACCACCTAACTTTGGTAGAGTTTGCATACAATAACATCTATCACTACACCATTGGGATAACACCTTTCACGGTGTTGTACGGGTGACCTTGCAGATAATCTTTATGCAGGATTGACCTAGGGGAGTCAACACTTTTGGGACCAAAGATGGTGCAGACTACCATAGAGAAGGCGCACATCATCTAGGAGTAGATGAAGTCTGCACAGAGTAGACAGAAGTCGTATGATTACAGGAGACAAAGACCTCTAGAGTTTAAGGATGGCGACCGCGTCTTTCTAAGGGTGTCACCCCGACAAGATTTACGGATATTTGGCTGAGGTGGAAAGTTATCTCCAAGATTCATTGAAACATTCTTGGTCCTTACCAGAGTTGGCGAGGTGGATTACCGCTTAGATCTTCCACCTCAATTGCACTGGGTGCATGACATCGTCCATGTATACCTACCAAGGAGATACGTGCACGACCCTTCCCCCACCATTGACCATAGAGAGCTAGACGTTGACAATGGGGAGACATTTATGGAGGTTCTAGTAGAGATTGAGGATCGACAAGAGAAGTTCCTTTGTGGATGATCATTAAGTCTACTGTGTGTTGGTTGGTAGCACGAGAACATCTAGGATATCACATGGGAGCAGGAGGCTCATATGCGTGCTCAGAGCGCCCATTTTTTCCCTTAGTTAGAGTTATAGCTTATGAGGAAATAAAACCCTAATGTGGGGAGAATGTAAAGACCTGGAATTTCCATGTTTTTTAAATATATGGAAATTCTATGAGTCTATGAAATTTGACGGTGCATGAATCTGAGGCTAGGTGTGCACAGAATCAATTTTGAAAGTTTTGTTCGGGTACGTTCAGTAAACGTACGAGAAAGTTTTTCTAACATTTGAACCGGTGCTCGGAATTTTAATTTGAGGGCACCATTGAACATGAAACACTGATATTCGCTTAAAAATACTTTCGACTTGACAACTGTTGGTTGAGGGTGAAAGTTATTTTTTGGGTTTTTAATGGAAATAATCAAAACAAAATAAATGCATGTTTTATTTTTTAACTATTATAACCACCCATGTGCATGTTGGAGCTAGGGACCACCACACCTTATCCTCCCATGAGGGGATATGGTGGTGGACCCCCCCCCCCCCCCGAACCTAACCTCCCACCAGAGGTTATGGTGTGGGCCCACCTGAGACTAAAACCCCCATTTAATTGATGAAAACCTCTCAACATCCACGTAAATGAGGGAGAGCCTCTTGACCTCCTCTACCATTAATGGTGCCACCACCTCCCTTAATTTATTTTTGCCAATACACCCTAATTAATCTTTCCAAACTTGGTGTTTATCTCGGAAAATTTGAAATTGGTGCCAATGACTAAATAATATATTTTTATCTATTATCGTTGCCTACCATTTCATTTGGTTGGAAAAGGAGGATTGGGGGAGGAAGAAATTTGGAGAAAGCACCCAATGAAGAACGATCCAATGACAACGAAATTCTACGCAGAATGCCTTCGACTATGAAGAACAAACTAAACTACTACCATCATCCTCAAAACCTTTGTCGTCATAGGATGTTTTTTTCTACAATGAATCGATGTCTGCCTTCTCATGCCAATGTCGATGAACAAAAAACAAGGTATGGTATTTTTGTGATTGATTTTATTTTTCCTGTGATTATTTCCTCCTAAAACATAGAATTCAGTTCAACTTCCAACTAGTTGATCCACATATGTTTTCCCATTGCGTGTTTTGGAACATATCATTGTGGGAGGGTTTGTTGTGCTTCGTTCTTGTGAGACAAATGCTACCACCCCAAACACGGAGGGTTCGGACCAAACCAACATGGGCCGATGCCTCAGCCATTCTCTTTTAAGGTGTTCTTCGTGATTAAAGGAGGTGAAAATGATGACAATGGTGATGAAGGAAATGACCACACCACCTGTGGCCTTCGTGACCCGTGCCACCCCTGCGGCATTCCACTCTGCTGCCAGCCGCATCGGTCATGCCCCCTCGCAAGGCCGTGGATGACCTGACCCCGAGGATTCTGTCCCTCTGGCCGAGCCACCCCGGGCCAGGAAGAGGTGCCCTAGCCACGTCATCCGCCAGCTGAATTGGCCCCGGCCACGCCGGCCTCCTAGCAAAACCAGATCCCAACCAAGATGGCCTCTCGAGCTGCCCTGGCCACGCCAGACTGCCGGCCCCACACTGGCCCCAGCCAAACCAGCCCCGGCCGCGCCACGGCCTATCCGAGCCGGCCTCCCGTGCCCTTTTAGGCTCCCCAGCAGAGCCAAACTCCCACTCCGCTCAGGGCTCCCCTGCTGAGCCTTCCTCCAACGTCCCTCACGGTTCCCCGACTAAGCCAGCCTCCAACGCCCCTAGCGTTTCCCTGGCTAAACCGTTTCGCACCATCAAAGTGCCCTCCAGACCGAGTCTCCCATGCGGCGCCCTTCAGGCTGATCCACCCTAATGCCGACTAGGGGCTGGCATGTTCCTTCGCAACCGGTTTGCGCCCTCACAATCCTCTGTGACCGCTCGAGGCCTGCTGGATGGGGCATAGTGGGCCGGACAGAACCTAATGGGCTGGTTTCCCAATGGGCCAGGCCAGACACAATGGTTCTGGCCAGGTCAACTCGAATTGGGTCGGCCCAGACGAGGTCGGGCCGAGTCTGTCCGACCGGGTCATACCGGACCTGGACCCACTTCGACCCATTTACGCTCCTTCGATAATCTCTTTGGCACAAGACGTCCGTTTGAAAAACCTTCAAAGATGCTGGAAATATTGGAGCGTGATGGTCCCTCTGAGTATACCCCACAACAGTTTGTGGTATAGTTGATATATGGTCAGGTTGGATCATGCACGAATCCAACCGGGCCCCTGGTACTAAAAGGCTTATAACTCATAGACCGGGCGTCTGATTGACATGTCCTTAGTGGTATTGAATTTTCAATGACGTGGTAAACCATTGGGATACTTCTTAATGATATTTCTTGATAGTTTTAGTATCGAACATCAGCTTGTGAAGCAGAACATCTTGTATACAAGCGAACAGAGTGTAGAGACATAGTAGCTGGCAGAGACTTGACAACTGCTGACAGTTTGACTCAGAGTGACTCTAATAGACTAGTGGGGAGCGCCTAGTTGTGGAGGCAGACACATGGTGGTGGAGCACCTGGTTTTGGTGGCAGAACCATAGTACTCGACAGGTGGAGTACCTGAGTAGGCAATGAGGAGGAGCACCAGGGTGTGGTGGAAGACCCACAATGGGGAGTGCCTATGTGTGATGTAGCAGACCCATGATACTAGACATTAGGAGTACCTATGTAGTACAAGGTTAGTGGGAATAATACTTGGTGTTGCGACATGTACATTGTTCTCGATTGAGCTGGAGTTCTCTAACAGCTGAGGTTTCGTTATTGTGAATAAAATCATGGTTGTGCTGAATCCATTTTTCTATGTTTTCCTCATGATTGAGATGGATCACATGATAACACAGTTATATGTATGGGCATATACCTATGTATGGTTATCTGTAGATTTCTTTATGGTTTATCCTTGTTGGATTTTGTGAGACGTGGAGGGTCTTATGGTCCCTTCTGAGTATCATTATACTCACCCCTGCATGGGCTATGCCCACACATCGTTGTGTGGGATGTAGACAATGGACAATGCTGATTGAGGCTGAGAGTACCAAGAATGGAAAGTACCTAGAGGTGGAACATACGACGAGTCAGTACATGGAGAAGATGGATAGAAATGGAGTGCAGAGGAGGTGATCAGTACCTACCCTTCAGGTAGGATCCTCGGAGGATGACCGAGTTACTATTTTTTTTCATCAGTTGTACTTTCAGTTTCTTGTAATTTATAGATGGTCTTGTATTTCTGACCACTTTTCCAATTATCAATCCATTTTTATATAGTGTTACGCAGTGTTTTGAATCTAGTTGTGTGCTCTGTTGTGGGTTTACAGAATATAAATGCATTTCCTTCCATGTTTCTAGGGAATTAGGCCTTTGGTGCAAGTCGCCAGCCCCTATCCTATGGAACGTGGGCTTGGGGTAGTCACGAAACTGGCCCTTGGGGACATGTAGTGACATTAAGGGCTGATACCCGAGAAGAAGGATCATACAATCCTAAGGTGGGTAGTCTATAACTCATCCATAAAGTTCGTTGATTTCAGGATATTCGTGTGGGGACCACAAGTTTTTTTAGAAATTGTTTCTTAAATTAACATGTCTTGATTATACTTGTTAGGATTGTATGATTATGAAATTTCCCAATATGTGATTGGTTTTTAGTGGTTACACCCACAACAAAATCCACCTCACATCGAATGTTATGCCATAATTGGGATTTTTGTGTTTTGACATGTTTGAGCCACATTCGGGGGGTGCCTTTTCATGACCATTCTAAACATGAGACTCCTTATAATAACTATTTTTTTTAAGTTATAATTGAATAATGGAACATACCAAGTATGCTCACCACTTGACCCGCCTAAGGAGATTACTTACAAATGTTAATTAAATGTGAAATATGAAATATAAAATGGCAAGTATACCATGTTTATAACTTGGCCTTATAAAAAGAGATTGATTAATGGTTACTTGTTTTTGGCACCTCTTTCCATGTTGTTTGATGGTAGTGTATTAAACCTCAATAATTAAATATTATTTAATAGCTAACTAAGACTTGATTAAATGGTTGCAACACTACTTGGCCAATCCACACTAATCAAAGACATGGCTTAGACCAATGGTTTCAAATCTACATGACCTATCCACACTAATTGAAAGAACACATGAACCATATTAATTATTAAATGATTATAATATCATATTGGAATGGAATGACTCGTGCTCTCCATATTCGGATAGAAGAATACATTGGGTATCTGGAACCCCATTTCGATTCAAGGATTCAGTTTTCTTAGGTTGATACCCACCTAGAATCTGGTTCTTGTCTATTACATGGATTCCTAGAATACTATAATTGGGTCCAATTCTTATTACATGATACCTCAGATATAGTCCTTGGATCTAGTACTGACATGTAGGTTCTATGGTGAAAGCCCATTGGGCCCATGTCTTTGTTTATCCCCATTTTACCTTGGCTGACCACCTTGCAATTGGTCAGCGTCATACTATGGACTGGCAAGGATTACACTCCTAGGATTACGTTCTTACCACATAGATAGACTCATATAATACTCATTTAGCTTTCCATGAGTTTACATTACCTTGATTTTTACACAGGAAATCCATCAATTGATATCATTGTAGGGTTTCCTTGTTACGTCTATGGACCTTCACTACTTGTACTATCCCAAGGTGATGTGACTGTTGACTATGCCACACATGACCTATTCAAATTAAATGGTAAATGATTAATTAATGAATTTGTTACATGGTTACACACCAATCGAGGGAAGAAGAAGGAACTTGTTTACTTAGATATTTTTACTTCATTTTTACTTTAAATATATTCCTAGACACTATTATATTTCCTTTCACTGGATAGATGATATAGACACCATTGGTTGCGGCCCACTGAGATTTATCTCACACCCTCTTGTGGCACCTTTTGGTAAACAGAGTATATTACATGGTTATAGGTATTGACAAAGGGAAGCATGTAGCTTCTAATACATGATTTTTTGCTGATAGTATGGAGCATGACAGAAAATTACTGAGTAAGATCATGAGATGCTCAGAGTAGATTTTTTTTATTTTACCTAGTGGAAAAAATTATGATTATTTTCTTGTATCCTTGATTAATATTTTTCTTATTATGTGACATTATATCATCACTGTCCCAGTTGATATAGTTAGTGTAATTCATGATTATCTATTTCATTAGTTTGCTTTCGATATTTATTTAAATTACATTTGTTATTCATGGTTTATTAATATCTCTTCCGCTATGTTAAACTTTAATAATGAGGGAATAATCTTCCAAAATTCACACCCTAGGCCCTCCCTTATAGTCGGAAGCCTCTGGTGTTCGAGATGATTTGATTGAGGACATGTGGCCCACCAGGATCGGGAAACTGTTAAGTGGGATCTACGTCTGGGTCGTCACAGAGGCTATACCCCTAGTTGAAAAGAAGTGGGATACCTTATCAATTCATCCATGATAACCCATATTGAATAATTCTTGTGGGGAGTTCTAGGTAATACTATTAAAAAACTCATGGTGACATCCTCCCACTTCCATTTTAGAATGGGTAGAGGATGAAAAATCCCATTTATCCTGTAATTCTAGGATCGAATCTGCTGAAAAGGGGTAGAATTTCATTTCTATAGACACTTCCTCCATCATCATTCCTAGAAACTAGTACTATCTAGGGATATCATGATACATCTTTTTCAAATAGGCTTGTACCACCATTTAAAAATGAAACTCTCTCATCAACTCCTCATGAAAGACTACTGAAACCCATACTTGGTATGATAAAAAAGTTATTTATCACTTCCAAAAGACTATCCTAATGGTGTTTCCCCATCATATAGTAACTAATAACTCTAGATAAGATTAATTTTTTTCTTGATCTGATCAAAAAGAACATGTATGATAGATAACGTAGCTTGGAAACGTCCCCCTAGGATACCATAGAATCTAGATGGATGTTTGGAAAGACTTCAATTATCCACCACTCATCACAAGATTTATGCATTTCCTCTATCTACGTATTCCTGTTCTGGTCATTGGTAAAACATTTCTCTTTCCCCCTATGTAAGAAACATTGAGTTCTAAAGACTATAGACACCTCACCCACCTCCTCTATTGTAGGTTTAGGGCAAACTATGAATACATGTACATGTGGATATTATTGTCTATATTCACCATAAACACATATCCATAAAGATAATATCTCTAGAATATCAAGGCACATACCTCTATAACTCTCTATAGAACATGAGTAAGATAATTATTCTCATACAATCGTATCTTTATGGATCCATAAGCACCAACTTAGTCCTCTTACTTCCGAACTACTATGAGTCCATCTCTAGATGTGTAAAAGTAGATGATATTTGAATTAACCTTTATATATATATTGATGAAATGTGATGAGTTAATATATCTTTTTATATTCTAAAAATCTTTCTCATAATAATCTAACCAAAAAAACTTCACCACCTTTTTGGTCATCCCAAAATTCAGTGTTTCTAAACGGGAAATTTTCTGAATAAATAACTTATAATAACCTTCTAAAATATAAAATCATTCGATTTAAAAGAAATTATTTCGAATCTCCCATGATATATTTATTGTAACATTTTTTAGTTCCATTGAAACTCCATCCTCTAAAATGACATGAGCCACCAAGTGCACTTTTTCAATCCAGAACCTGTATTTTCATAGTATGACATAATGTTGAGTCTCTTTTAATGTACTCAAAATGATTTCAAGTCATTGTTCATGATCACCTATAGATTGAGAAGATGCTAAGCTGTTGACAAAAACAACAACACAAATTAATTGAGAAGAATTTTAATGACCAGATTCATCAAGGACATGAGTACCATAAGTTTATTAAACAAACCAAACAACATCATTATAAATTCATACAAGACATACCTACTCATAAAAGTACTCTGAGGTATTTCAAATTGTCTCACCCTAAATTGGTGGAATCCTAATCTAAAATTGATTTTGTAGAAGATAATGGTACATATTAACTAATTCAATAGATAATTGATAATTGGATGGAGATACCGGTTCTTGACTATCATCTAGTTTAATATCTAATAATCCACAATTAATTTAAAAGTCTCATCATCCTTCCTTGTGAAATGAATTGAAAATCCTAATAGAGACATAATAGTATGTATGAGTCCTTTGGTATCTTTATATAGAAACTAAATATTTGTCTCTTTAATCTCTATTAGTGATATCCAGTGCGGTGGAAGAGAAACTGGCTCTACTCTTATCACTATCTCGATCATGAACTTGATATCTCGCTCAGGTGGTTAGTTGGGAGACTCTTTAGGAAAGAGTTTCTGAAATTGATGTTCCGCTAGTGGAAATATATCTTTCTTTATTATACCATCATCCAGAATAAGGATTGTTATATGATCAATGATAAAATCTAATATAAACTAATTTTTTCCTACACAACCATTCTAAAGATCCCTCTCACACTTGTTAGAGTAATTGAACCATTATTGAGATATAATTGAAAGTTTCCTTTGGTGATAGTCGATATTAGACTATTATTTTACTAACAAATCCTTACTAAAAATCAATTAAAAACCATTCTTTTAAAATACTAATGAATTTCAAAAGAAATGGTAATAATAAATGTCCAATGAACAGTCATTATAATGTTTGATATTCTCAAACCTCACTCCCAACAATGTATCTATGGTAAAAAAACATCCATGACATCCACAACCATGACCAAACCATTTACAAAAAGAGAAGATAAAAAGGTTCTGATTATCTTGTATTAAACAAAATGAATGAACGAGTATAAGATAAAATAACCATACCTATGATAGTATAACATCCTTCATCCACAATATCCAAAGTAGACTTCATAGAATGTGGCTAACATGCCACTATGTCCTATGCTCCACAGGACTCTTCCAGCTTATTTCATGTATCTGGTATACAACACCAAAAATGGGGTAAAAATTCTCAATAATTCACTATAATTCCTAATGGATCTTTAGCTACTTATACAATGAGGGGTAGATGAATTTTTCCTAGACTCTAGTTACTATCATTATCCTCTACCAATACTCTACTACTAAATTCATGTACAAAACCTTGGTTGGTGTCCAAGAAAACCACAATCAAGGAACTCTAAATAAGAGTATGAATGATGATGCCACTTTTTTACCAAATTACCACACCAATAGCACTACAACAAAACATGATCCCAATATGGATTCCCACATCCCAAATAGATCATCATGAAAATGACATGGAGATAACTATTATACCTCATATTATTTAAACTTTAATAAGGGATATATGTTCTCCCTTATAAAACTACCACTATAATACTTGGGGAATCACACAGATTCCCTTCTATGATGAGTGCCTGATTCATCTCATATGAATATATAAACAAGTAAAAGATGATAATATGTGAAGTGATCTCATAGAAAATACCAACCAGAATTCTTATCTCCCTAGAGATCTCATCATTAGCGAAATAATGTGCAATGTGTTGTAGGTCAGTGAAACATCCAGTATAGTCCATCAGTGACATAACCGAAAAAAAACAGGTATATGAAATAATGAGCCTTATCATGCCACAATGTCTTAATAAAGAAGTTTCTCAATAACTTCTCGTCAAAGTCCTTTCAATGTGTTACTATTACTTCCCAATAATGTTCCACCGAATCTTGAAAGGTCACTAAAAAATTTAGACAACAAGATTGATCATAATGTCTATAGTTTTCTCAATGTTATTAACAATCCTATATACTATCTCAATCTAGAACTCAGCCACATTGGGGGATCCCTACACAATGAATTTAGGAATTTTCTCTAGATGAAACATAATCATCACGCTAGACATCAATGTAATAGTATAAAAAATCTCCCATTCCATAGAACACATACCCCTTTGGAAGCAATTAGGAAGCAAATGATCTATCTGGTCCTTAATAAATATATAAATCATCGGTTTAGATTTATTAGGATCATGTTTATTATCACTCTCCAGATGCTCATTTCAAAGATGGAGATGCTGCATTTTTCTCTACAAGATAAACACACCAATTAGAACACCACCATACATCAACTTCAACACTATTATGTGACATCAATGGAGAAAAACTGGCTTATGGTCTCAATAAAAATGTATAATATGTGTTTTAACAAGGAATCAATTTTTTTTGTTAATATTTATTAGATATAACATGCATATAATTTAAAATTTAATATTAGAATATATATCACATGAAATAAGTATGTTCCTATCATGAACCATGTATTTCATGATATATCCCTATATACCTAACATTATTCTTTCATACCCATCTCATGCCATTCTAGGGAATCAGTAAAATATAAATAAATTTTAAAATCACACAACATGAAAATCAACATAGGTTAAAAACATCAACCAAAATTATAAACAACTTGAACAACAATATCATCCCTGTGGAATCATATTTTCACCCACACATTGGTTAGAAACACCCATGCAGTAGCTTAATTACATGTAACAAAATGTTCTTGTTTCCATTCTATATTTCCAAAATATAAAAGAAATAAAAAATAAAAAAAATTTCCTTTGATACAACTTTGTAATGTCTACTAGTCAATAACTCTCCCACATGGAAAAATTAGGTTTGTTACTATATGTCAAGGATTCCACCTCATATTTTAGAGGATGCAGACATGTATGAGGGGTGTAAATAATATATTTGGGAGACTATACCCTTTATAATAGAGTTTAAAAAGGTCAAAAATAAATAATAATAACAAATATCAAAGTTAGGTGCAAATCGGAAACAATACAATAGATAACTAGATTGTAATGAATAACCAAAAAATCAAATAACGAATAACAATGTAATGATAATAGGAAAAGTATCCAAATTTCAAACTAAATTTAATAAAAATAAAGAATAATCTAACAAAAAACACAAAAGAACCATGTTCTAAGACACATTTTGGCCTCCTCTCAATGCTCCAATCCATCTTGAATGCAAAAATTATCTACAAGGTCACTTATCCTATTAGAATATACAAACATGTAATCTTCTTGTGTATCAAATGGTTTCCCAAATAGGATTTGAGTAAAACTCAGTATTTTGAATCCACCATGTATAAATAACTTGTCAGATAAATATGTGAATGCAATGTAGTGATAAACTAGAGAAAAAATTAATCAACATAATTCAATACGAAAATCAACATACATAAACAGCATGCCAGAATATCATAGATCATGTTGCAAAAACATGTATGTTATAACCAAAAACAATGAAATTATCATAGAAATAAAACAAATACCTCAGCATAAGAATTTCATAATCCCAAAAATAACCCACTATATAATAATTCCAGCATCTCGTGCATAACACTAACATATAATAATTTCAGTATCCCAGGACTATCCCTCTGTATAAAATATGTGCATGATGCTAGGTCATTCCACTATATAATTATTACAACATGAAACTAGTCCAATCCTTCCATATAAGAATTAAAACATCATATTGGGAAAATTCTTCTATATAATTATTATTATATGGAATAAGGCCAATCTCAATATATAATCATTAAAACATAAAACAGGGCCATTCTATTTATATAAGTGTTACAATATGAAACTCATCATGACCCACTATATAATCATTATTACATGAATACCAAAAAAGATATTCCATGAAGGATATCATAATATCACATAATAATCCCTAGTGGTTAATTATTAAAATTTTCATTTTTTATTCAATTTCATATTTATTTATATATAAAATTATAACCACTAATTTTAATAAATAAGAATACTCTACCAAGGTGATTCATAACCAGTCCATCACTAGAGGCCTCAGGTAAATATAAACATACATTAATCCATTCTACAGTAAATTATTATTCTACAGTAGGATAACTTAGTGGGTATCGTCAATCCAGGTCCTCTCAAAATTGCATCAAAATGGATCCATGGAATAACTGAATCCATGATTTATCATTATTCATAATTCAATTAATTAATTTGCACATTGTGTAAGAATAATAATACAGAAATAAAAAATAATTAAATTGACAAAGGGTTATGTTTTAGACTACTTACCATTACCCTTCAACCAACACTACAATTCAAACAGGTAAAACAAAAAATGGACAAATGAGAAGATGATCTCAAAAATAATCCTAGAACACCCAAAATCACGATCAATACCCAAATAAATACATCCAAGAGAATATATTACTATAATGAAGAACAAGAGGATGTGAGGGGAAAAACTAAGAAAAAAACATAGAAGATATTGATCACTTGAATGATAAGTCTGGAAGGGAAGAATATACTCTAAAATCTCATGAAAATTAAAAAGGCCATGAGATGGGAAGATGAAAGGTTGGAGAAAAAAATTATATACTGAAAATGCCTTTAAGACAAAATATCATTGTAAATAAATGTCATTAAATATTTACATTGTAATTAATTCATCAACTATGATTTATGTTAGTAAATGTGTTTCCATGGGTAAAAATAACCATGAAAAAATATCACAGTAAATGAATTAGTTTCACAATGTTTAACTTTTTCAAATCATTGACCCATTTTGTGGAATCCTTCCAATTTACTATTCGAATCATTTAATATATATAAATGGCATGCAAATTCTTTGAAGGAAAATTTAAACCCATATTATAAATAAGATCCCAAACCACTTATATATTCTTCCAACTAACATGAAACACTTATAATATACTTTTACACAATTATTCATAGAATACATAAACAGAAACAAAAAAAAATCCCCAAAAAATATTTTATTTTCACAAAACAATTATCTCCATACTCAAGTACCTCAACCACAAAAGTTCAATGACAATGTGAATAACAAAACAAAATAAGTTTAATGAAAATCTTAGTTATGGGAGTATAGTAAAAAACCATATCCTATATGAAATGTCATCTTAATTATTATTTAATGAATTTATTTCAACATTTATAACCTTATTTTTGAAATTGAATCATTTATGTTCCATTATCTATGAGTAATATAGTAAAATTATTTAACAGTTAAGAATAATTACACGTGTAACACTCAACCTAATTATAAAATTTCAACTCATATCCTCTCTTTTACACAAAATTTAATCAATTAACCTAAACCAGAATCAATTAAAATATCCTAAAACATCAGTACACAATTACTACAGATATTGGTCTCAACAATGTACCATTTGATGATGGATTATGGGGAAATCCATTGGAAATTATAAATGACAATTTATATGTTTTTTCAATTATATTTCATGTTCCTTTATTTTTAAACCTCCTTAAAATCATCAATAATCATCTTAACATAATTACATTAGTATATTAATTATTATAAAAATCTCTTATGTTAAAGGTATATACATTTTCTATTTATAATAAAACATACTATTCATATATAGATATTTCATATATTTAGATTCATATTCATTACTTAACATATCATCCCATCTTAGAATTATAGAGTTACAATTCATTTGGAAGCCTAGAAACATTTTAAAATGGTTCATAGGAGTCAACCATTAATTATATCATAAATAGAACCTATATTAGACATATCATTCCAAAAACCATTCATTTTTACCAAGGTAAAGGTAATATAATAAATGGTGAGATCAAATGCTTAATAAGGGTTAAATAGGGATATATCATTGATTTAATAATCATAACATGAGGATGAGGGTATTATAACCTAAATATAATAGGTCTAATCCATATTATGTTAATTTGATATCAAAATCATTTTTCCTGAAATAGAGAATGGTAGTTCATAAGACATGAATCGTAAATGAATTTAAGAACATGATCCATGAGATGATAGCATTCGTATAAGAAATACAATTGTGGTGAAAAAAAGACTATAAATTTTTGAACATGTATAAATAGAATCATTTTTAATCATAAACATAAGGATATAAAATTAATAACCCTCATAAACTTATAGACATTTCATCGGGTACACATATATTCTTATGGGCATGAAAATCCAGGTCCATGAATAAACTTATAAAAATTAAATTCAGGAGATCACATAATATTATAGACTTGAAAATGAGTTCCATTTATAAAATAGATAACATGAAATCATGTTTACAGATATCATATTTTCCTCATGTTTTATCTTCCATTACCCAATTCACTGGAGGTCTATATAATTTCATGCCCACTTATCATCAATTATAATGTTACCACCATCATTGGATTATAATTTAACCACCATACTTGGTTATAATGTAACCAATATCCTTGTTTTATAACATAAAAATTTTATATATAATGAAAACCATATATATGTTAACCAAAAAATCATAAAATATTCATCATATCATTATGTAATAACCCATTAAAAGAAAATGGGATTTATAAATATTTTGTCAATTAATCCTATCATAAACCATGAAAACCAAATGGGTTTCATAAAAACACACACATATAATCATTACAAATAATTATAAAATTAAGAATGGTTTCATTGTATCTTATCTCTAGTAAAGCGCATTTAATATCAAAATATTCTATTATATATGAAAATTTTATTAAAAGGTCACTGGAATATTTTTTTGTGTAAAATAATACTTCCTCAGAGTAAATAAAACTTAATATTAGAATATTTCATAAATATTATGGAAAACCTTATCTTGGAAGATAACATCCTAAAATCACCAAAAATTATTTAAAACATTGATTGGTTAGGATGGTGAGAAATTATACCCATATTGTACAAGTTAAAATAAAACAGTCCTTTTACATTTTTGGTAAAAAGTAAAAAGTACCTTGTTCAGAAAATGATAAGAATATTCATTTTAAACCTATTTTTTAAAAAAATTAATAGACAAAATTTAAAATAAAATTCCTTGTTTTATATAAAATAGTATATAAAACAATTTTTTTAAAACAATGATACATTAGAATTTTGTTTCAATCAAATAGATAAATAAGATCAATTTTCCATATAACCGAATTTTTTTCACATGACCTCATCTTCGATGGGAAATAAAATAAAAAATAGGTTTTCCCTAAAACCCCAAATGATAATAACTTTATTGTGTTTCTTTGTATCTAGATCATAATTATTTATCATTTAAAAACATAATGATAAATAATCTCGATAAACAATGATATTGTGACATAAAACCCATTACCACTTGGAAATAATTGATTCATAATTCCCATGAAAAAATAACAATATATTGATAATTAAATAAAAATAATTTAATAAAAATAATCATAAAATACATAAATTGGTAGTGTACACAAAATATTAAATAAACAGGTGTTGAATATGCCATGTGTCTCATATAAAAAATCATTCGAGAACCCATTAAATCATGTAGGAATTTATTCATTCAGGTTATAACATGTTGTATAATACATATAAATATATTATAAATCATTTAAATAAACAAAATCATATAAAACATATCATATATTATTTATTTATGATCTCTTATCACCCATTATTAAAAAATATATATTAAAATCACTATTCTGATTGATATCTACTTCTTCTTTCATGGATGTTTTCATTCAGTGGTTTTTCCCTATTACATTGATCAAGGTTCCATGAAATATTTATTAGTAATAGTGATATTAAAATCATATATATTCATTATATATAAATTTATATAGTGTTCCACAAACTTATAGATTGAAACATTTATTATGCCATTCATGGAGATGGTAAATCTTACAAATACAGGAACACAATTTTCATTTGTCGGCAGATGGAATGAAAGAAAAGTAAAAAATAACTCACCTTCCCAGAATAATTAGTACATAATACACATCATATATATTAATCAAATAAATTCTTATTACCAATCATGTAAAAGTGAAATGAAAAGATATTCACATTGAATTGTGGAGGTGGTAGCCCACACATATGCATAAGATAAATATTAATTTTATGAAGGGTTGGATAATATAAAAAAGATATTATATTATAAATAATGGTTCATAAATTTTTCTTATATATCATATATATTAATTACAACCATTACAAAACCCATCTTTAAAATATGGAGATGATAAATTAATTGTATTTCTTTGTTGGGATAATAAGTATTGAGAACACATTGGTGGTACTTTCAATTAAACTTTAACTAAAATATATTAAATAAAAATGGTTTATTTTTTTAAATAACAAGAAAATACATTTGTAATATTTAAATATATTTTATAAAAAATATAACATATTTATAGAAATTAGAAAAATAATTAAAAACAAAGTGATTAGTTAAGGAAATTACCTCTTCTTTGACACAACTCCTTTATAGCTCTTCTATAGTATTTTAGATATGGTATTTATAGAGTAGAAGAACATATAGAATTTGGATAAGGGAGTTTATAATATAATTTAGAAGAAATTGGAAGATCTATGAGGATCAATTTTTTTGTGAATAAGTGTTGGAAAGGAATACCTTTTATTATGGAGGGAAATGATTCATATGGAATTGAAAAAAAAATTAAACTGCAATTAATCCATTCTCAAGAAAATAGAATTAGAATGGCCATATATTAGAACCTATTTTAGTAAATGTTTGAGATAATTTCAAAATATAAAATTTTGATAGTTTTATGTTTTATATCAAACAATATCTTTTTTATTAATCCCATAGCTAACAAATTGCAATGTTAACCAAGGTATCATATTTTTCACTTATAAGAGGTTATAATTTTACATATAAGGTATATTTTGAATGATAAATTGAAATGGGATGAAATATTAGCTCATATATTATACCATTTTTTATATTATTATGTTTTAATTATTTAAATTTGTCTGAAAAATTAATATTTTCCAAAAAATATCATTAATGCCAATTTTGAACCTTTTCATTTAATTTTACATAAATGAAATAAATTGATAGCTATAATTTGATTATAATACATTTAAAAATCATTATAACTTTTTAGTTTTAAATGGAATTTGTGTCACCCTCTTACTCAGTCAAATAATATTAATTTTAGTATTTTTAAAATCATTTTTTATTTTTCTATTCATTAAATAAATACAATATTGTTATTGTATAATCATTTAATGTAGTTTTATAATTTTTAAAGATAAAGACACATTTCTAAAATTAAAATAATTTAATTAATCTCAAAATAGATATTTATATTAATTTAAGACATACTTTTTATGTATGTTCACATATAAGAGATGGATAAAACTATGAGATTGGTATTTTGTAACATTAATTGCTTTAAATTTTATATATGTATTTTTCATAGAAATGTGTCCATTAAGAAAATAAATTTTGTTAATATAGTGGTAAGGGATTAATTAAATTCATCATGTGTGATATAAAATCAAAATTGATTCCCTAATCAGTTATTTTTAACATAGATTTACCTGATTTACCCATTATAGAGGTGAAATTGTTTACAATAGTTACTATTCATATTTATAAATTTTTTGGGAATCTTACTTAATTTTATCATCCTGATTTAAAATATATATTAAATTTCATTATATTTAATAACTATAAGTATCATAAATTAATATTAAAATATGTGCTCAATACGTGATAAGAACATCTTTTTAGAGAAAACATATTTTATTCATAAAAATCAAGTATCCATATATCCTTCCTTGAAAAAACATTCAATGAATTTTATAAAACATTATAAACTGTATAATAAATATAATTTATTCCAAAATTCATAAATAATGAATAATTTAATTTATAACGATTAAAATACATTATGTGCCTAAAATAGTTTTTTCAAATTTTTTTATGTATAAAAATGATTTTATAGTATATTCAGAGAAAAAATTGATTCCAATTAAAATAATTTTATTATTTAAAACATGAGAGACCATATTCAAATTTTAATGAATTTTAATAAAAAAATTACATTGTATATTCATCAAAAAAATTAATGATTTCAATAAAATCATTCTTTTCACTATTCAATATAAAATCATGACTTTTGAAAAAAATCTTATGAATTCTCCCTAAAATTATTTAAATACAATGAATTTAAAAATGCAGTTAATTTTATAAAATACCATTTTTAAATGTTTCAAATAATAAATATAACATTTTTTAAAAAAATAGTTAAAATCATTTTGACGGGAATCTATTTTTTATGTATTATTTATCTTTGATAAAAAAACAAAATGTTATTTCCTATGCATTAATAAATACATTTATATTAAGTTGAAATTTTTTGATTCATAAATAATTTATCTCTATTAGAACCATCAAATTTAATGGATTTTTTATGATGATAATATTTAAATAAGAATATTTCATGGTTCGTTTATGTATGGTGATGTGTGTCATATATTCCATTGAATATAATTTTCATCTTTTAAATAAATACCAGGGTGTTACATACACCCACAAAATAAATATTTTCCACTTAATTTCTACATGTTCTCTATAATTAGTAATTTTTAATTTGAATAAAATTATTTAGAAAACCCACTGTAAGAGAGGGAAAGTAAATATGATGGAAATATAAAATTAAAAATAAATCGGTTTCTATATTGGAAACCATTACTTTGAAGGTAAAACATAAACATGGAAGTCAAAAATAATGCCTAATGAATAATTGAGAATGATTGAAAATGAGGTCACGAAAAAGCAAAAAACTAAACAAATATGAATCAATGAGGGGATAAAAGACCATAAATTCTGTACAATTGAATGTTATAGGACAAAAGTATTTCATAAAATCATTTTACATTATTTAGGGCATTTCGTTACCTTCTAGACTAATAATATAATTATATATAATTACATTAAAAGTATAATTTCTTACATTACACAAAATTCCACCTCAATCTAATTTATAACTCAAAATAATAAGCATTCATGAGAATTTTTTCAGGTATAAAGAAAAAATACCATCTTAAAACATATCAAAAAAAATATATCAAGTTATTATGCATATATTTTAACATTAAAAAAACAAAATAGGTAACACAAGAAAATTATAAAAAATAATAAACAATCATAAGAAAAAATAAAAAATAAAATTTATAATCACATAATTACCTCAATAAAGTCAACATTATAGAATGTTTTAATATCAGTAGCTATGTCATACACTTAAGCTTATATATAGAAATATTAAATTTTATTCTTCCCAAATAATATTTGATGTTAAATAACATTTTAAAACTATGGGTAAAAATTCTCAACCCATTTAAATATCTACAAAATATCATTAATCACCATGATAAATTACTATATGATATTTTAATATAGTGTACTTCAATAAAATTTCAGGAATTAAATTTATATAACAACCTGAAAGTTAATACATAACTTGACGATAAATATCTCAAAAAATATCTACTTGTATAAGAATAAAATATTATCCTTAAAGATTATCTATATACCACAATCCGGTAGATCATAATTATCTTAACATCAAAATATAAAATATCCGAAAGTATTATTTTATCCAAAATATTGATTTCATCATAATACCCCATATAATTCTTAAATTAAATCAAAATCACATAACTTAAAACATTTAAAATGGTGTGTTGAGGGCATTGAACTTAATATCTACCTTAAATATATAAACCCATGATGGAATCCATAACTTTTAATTCTACCTAACATGAAAAAATAAAAGAATTCAAATATTAACACAATCTTTATTCATTAAATAACATCTTAGATAACTGAATACATTCTATAAATTCAAAAATGAAAATAGATTCCACAAATATTCCCAAAATAACTTTTTAACCGACGAATTTCACAACATTTAGGTCGCTAATTATATCCCTTGTTTGTTAATCATCTCTCAATCCCAACTATACATTATCAACATACCACTTAATCAATTTTCATTCTTATTACAACTTTTCAACATATGTTCAAAAATCATTAAAAAAAATAAAATGGAATAATCCTTCTATATTTTACAATTTATATAATAAATATTTAATGAATATAAATCATAAATCCAAATATATAAACACTTTAATACATTCAAATTAAAGAGTGAAATAGAATATCTCCATCCTTAGTCTAGGAGTTAACCATTGCATTAGGTCAACAGCATAGATAGTTCCCAAATACAACACACATAATACCTTGAATTATATAGTGTATCTTAGGATTATCATAATTCTCCTCCTACAAACTATTAATTTTTTACATAGAAATTACATGCTATGTGTATTGTTCTCAATATTGAAATCATCGTCTTGTTCCCATGAGATATTCAATTGAATTCTTCTTCACATGATATCCACATATTGGAAGATGAATCTTAATTTCCTCAGTGTCTCCACCACATAATATCCCATTGTACATTATAAGTATCTTTTGAGATATTTTAAAAGATTATTATGTGTTAATGTTATTAATCATATATCGTGATAACTTATTAGAAATAAGCATGAGGTTTTGTATTCAATAAAACGTTTCATTTGATTGTTAATAAGGGAAATCATTCCATTTTACATAATTTATAATATGAATACTAACGGTTTCATACATTGAATAAAATCAATGGACATAGTGTGATCAACAATGGTCATAGTAATAAATATAAAAATTAATTTTTAATATGTTCAAATCATGAAACCTTTTTATGATTTTATGAAACCTTCATCTTATACTAGATTATCTAAGAACATTACCCAAAAGTTTTTGATATTATCCACTTCATAGACTTATTCCACAGTTTCTCACTAATATTTTTTCATCATAACATCCCAAGGTTAGCACAAAAATGGTACCATACCAGCTATAATGAACCATGTTTTCCATGCATAGATATTTCCTCCTTTTGGATGGATATTAATTGGATAAAATAACGATCTATTATACAATATTATAATTTCAACTACATGGGAATCATGCTCACCCAAACCATTGGTTCATGAGAATATCCAATTAGGTAATTCATAAATACCACAAATGATGTAAATATCAATCCTAAAATATTTCATTAAAATATTGGGAAAAGAAAAATGAAAACAAGTGATCTAAATTTTTTAAGGGTATTGAATGGTGATATCAATGTTAAAAAATACTAAAATTTTAATAATAGTATTAGAATATGAAATTAAAATGTAAAATACACTCTCTTAAAATAATTGACAAAATTCACAAGTCATAACTTAAAGCTTATCAGTTCATAATACATGAATCATAAAAAATAAATTATCATGATACATTAGAGAATAACTTTGGTGTAAGGCCTAGAATTATGCAACACACATAATATAATTACTTTGAGAATATTTATAAAATTAAATTGGTTCAATAATCATGTCAAGGACAAGAACTCAGGACCCCGGATAATCATATTGATATAGAACAACGTCTATAGATAATCTTAATAGGAAATCTAGGTCCATGTATAAAATTATTGGCATGAAATCTTGGTCAATTCATAATATTATGGACATGAAAACAAGGTATACACATGAAATTATAAACATGATATCGGGATAATTTATATTATACAATCATCGTGTGTTATCCATATTTACCAATTGAATTGAAGGGATATATAATTCATGGCTTACCCGTCCTCGATTATAACATAATAGTTATCCTTGGATTATAATTTAACCACCATTCTTGGTGATAACATAATATAATTCCTTATTTTATAACATATTAACATATAAAATAATGAAAACTATATATATAAGATTTCCAAGAAATCAAAAAACCTTCAACATATCACCACATCATAATCCTTGTAATGAAAATGTGTTTTATAAACATGTCACAATTTCTTTATAGAATATCACAAAGGAAAAATGGGTTTCCAAACATATCATCAATAAATTCATTAAAACATAATGAAATATTAAGAATTATGTTATGGGATATTATTCATACTAATTATTAATAAACATTAATGGATTTTATCATATATTAATATTCCTTTAAAATATCATGAAAATATTTCTCAGAGAAAAAAACCTATCTACATTGAAAAGAAATTATATAAAAAATAACAATGAATTATAAAAGGAATTTTAATTTGAGATATCGTGTGAAGTAGTTAATGGATGATTCAGTAATGTTTTTGGTTATGATGGTATATAATTCCATTCAATCATTATAAGTTAAAATAAATCATTCCTTTCATTATTTTGGTAAATATTCTAAGTGTACATAATTTAGTTTTTTTAAAAAAGATTCATTTTGTTTCATTGTGTAAAAAATGTATAACATGAAGAATAATTTCGTTAATTAATCATAGTATAATATTGAAAATGATGTTAAATACATTTTCAAAAACATATCTACATAGAATAAAGAGTGTTTTAGATACAATAAATAAAAAAGATCGATTTCATTTATAACACATTTTAGTTCTTGTAATTAAATATGTTTGTGAAAAAATAGTAAAAATTTAATTTTCCTAAAATGGACAATAGATAATGAAATTCAACATAATATAGTTAGGTAGATCAAAATAATTAATCATTTGAAACATTATCATAACAAAACTGATAAACATTGATATTGTAACATAAGACACTTTATAACTTTTTTAACATGTGATTGATAAGTACCATAAAATAAATAACCATATATTGATATTTAAATCCCATTAAATTTTTATTAATAATCATGAAATAAATTCATGGTCATTATATACACCAGAAAAATTAAAAAAGCAGTGAATAGTACATATTTGTCATAAAAATACAAATCAGACAAAAATTCCTTACATTTAGTCTCAATTTCTTCATACTCTTTGTAAAATCATTTATAATAAATATATATTTGTTATAAATATATTAATGAACCATAATAATATATTACATACCATATATGATTTATTTATATACTTTTACCTCCCATTTAGGTACAATTCTTAACTAAAATCACTATTCTATGTGACGTCAACTTTGTTTTTCATATATGTTTTGGTAATGTGGTTTTAGTCATTGTTAATTTATCATGGAGAAATAAAATATTTTCTAAAAACATTAAATAAATATAATAAATATTTATTATATAAACAATTGTAGAGTCATACCTATATATATGTGTAAATTACAAAATGCGTCGAGATGGTAAGTTGTCCGTACACATGAGTGTTGTTTTCATTTTTTAGATAGACTTAAATAAATAGATTAAAATAATAAATCGAACTTATATAATAATTATAACCTCTTATAAGTCATATATATTCTTTAAATATATTCTTATTACCATCCAAGTAAAATGAAAATTAAAAATGAATCACATTGCTTTATGGAGGTGGTATTCCACATGTATGAACGAGTTATGTTATAATTTCTAACTATATGGTGGGAAAGAATGAAGATATGATATTATCATTTAATAAATATAATTATTTCATAAGTATATTTTATATGTGTTAAACATATATAAAATCCATCCATAAAATATGGTGATGAGAAATTAATTGTATTCCTACGTGGATATAGTATGTCACAAAAACACATATGTGATACATTCACATCCATTTGAAAGAAAGAGGGTGAATAAAGGTGCTTTAATTAAAATAATATCGTATTACTATATTTCGGATGTTTAATTTTTTATTTTATGAAAATCATAAATGATTTACAGGGTATAAAAGAATAATTAAAAATTATTTGACCAGTTATCAAATTTTAAATTCTTTGAAATGACTCTGTTAGATGTCCTATTGAGGAATATAGGGATGGTATTTTGGGAATAACATTACCCATATACTTTCTCTAGGGGGAGTTTATAATCTAATTTAGTAGATTTATTTTAGTCTATATAGGTTATTGTGATATGAATAAGTGGATAAAGGGGTGTCCATTTATAAGGGGTGGAAATGGTACACTTGGAATTACCAAAATGAATAGACTATAAATATGTAATTCTCAACCCATGGTCATCCAAATTGATAAATATTAGAACCTAGTATAAGCTTTTTTCAATAAAATATCCACAATGAAAATATAGATATGGTTATGTGGTATTTTAAACCAAAACTTTTGATTTAACCCATTAGTTGAACCATTTGAACCTTAACCACAATAACATCATTTTCACTCATTAGTGGAAATAATTTTACATTGAAGGTATTTATTGACTAAAAAAATTAAAATGGGTGATATTTTATTCCATCTAATATCCCCTTTTTCTATATCAAATAATTTAATGACTTTTAAATAATTTGATAAAATATTTTCTCCTAAAATACCATTAATGAAAATTTTGAAACAAGTAATTTAATTCTTGTTAAAGTACATAAATAATAACATGAAGATTTATTCAAATACTATAAATCATCACTAGAATATTTTATTTATCAGAAAACATGTGCAAGACTATTAATCAGTCAAAGTATATTAATGTTATAGTTTTTAAAATCACATATTTTATATTTCATTAAATTAAATGAATACATAATCGGTGTTGTATAAAAAAATAATGTAAAATATAATCACTAAAATTTAGACATCATTTTTTATTATTAAAATAAGATTAATAAAAAATTACTTTTTTATAAATTTATAACAAAAAAATTCTCTATTTTGAAATATAAGTGATATTTAAAACTATGAAAGTGATATTTCGTAACTATCTTTAGTTTTAAATATAACATAGGTCAATTTCCTAAAAAATTTCCTTTGAAAAAATTAATTTATACCTACATATTATAAGAGTATAATTTTATTTATCCAATAAAAAAAAGATGAAAAATATGGCCTTATCACAAATTTCTTAACTAGATTAAACTGATTTTACCATTACTGAAGTGATAATTTTACCATAGTTTCCTTTCATATTGAAAAAAATAATAGGGATCTATTTTCCAAAATATTACCTATTAATTCCGTATATATAAAAAAATATATAATTCAATAAATATCAGTATAACAAATTAATTTTAAAATAATTTAGCATCACCTAATGAAAAATTCATATAAAAAAATACATTTTTAAGCTTAAGACTGGTTATATTTTTATCAGATACATAGAAAAATATTAACATAATATTAAAAAAATTAATTAACTATATAATATATTAATTTTTTTATAATCATCCATAAATAGTGAATAATTTCTTTTATTAAGATAAAAAATTCATAGTGAGTATAAATTTTGTTTAGAAAATTAAATTTTTAATAATAAAAATATTTTTAAACTAATTTAAAACATAAAATAGATTCTAATGAACACAAATGTATTATTTAAAATATAGATAAAAAATATTCACATTGAATGAATTTTAATATAAAATATAAATATTTACATTCTTGAAACCCAAATATAGTGTCCAAAGGAAATAATTATTTTTTAATATTCATAATAAAATCATTGTTTTTAGAAAAATCATAAAAATAAAAATAAGATAAGGTATTAATGTTCCATGAACTGAGTTTATTACAAGTAAAAATAATCTAATGATTTAAACATAGAAATTTTAGAAAATAAAATTTCTAAGTGAGCATGCCCCAATACACTACAAAATTATTTATTTAAATAAGTTTTCTCAAGAATCCATGGCACATGTAAAATTTCCTCACATGTGTATCATGTGAAATATTTAAATTCTTTGGGAATTTTATTTTATTTTGGTGTCGATTTATGAATTTTAATTCCTGTCACATTACTAGTTGTGGGATGTTATGATTTTTCCTTAGCATCAAGGACTGTCCATGAAATATTCATGATCCTCCCATGATCAGGATTATTATTTTTAAAAGGTCATGTACATTAGTAATTCAAAACATAGTGGATATAGAAGTCTTTTTTGATTAAGTGAATTGAAATATTGGACTAGGATTTGGATATTAGGACATAGAAAATATGCAAGTCTGAAACTATAATTGGACTATTCAAATTGAAAATTGTTTTAAAAATTACAAATGGAGAATAAATAAATAAATAAATTTATTAATTTTTATTACATTTATTATTTATTATTTTATTTTACATTTTTCTCTTTTTAATATTTCCAATTTTAATAATATCTATTTATCCATAATCATTTGTTCTTATTTTTCATGGTATGTGTATCCTTATATTTCAAGAATTATAAGATTCATCCTTCACAACTTCATTGAGAATAGTGTTGGTTCAGTCATAAGAGAGTGATGACATGTGTTATATTATTCATGTTAGTTCAGCAGTCTGGCCTCATATTTAAATCATCACGTGTGTGCTTATTTGGGTTGGATCAACATCATGGTTTTTTAATAATTATGTGGTGGTTTTATTCACAATAGGTACAACATCTGATATCAACCACTATTTTCTTTTTTCCTTTAAACTTCATCAATCATGGGTGTTGGTCGGAGTGGACACTCAAGAGGGGGGTGAATTGAGTTCCAATTAAAAATTTCTGTTAAAAACATTAAGATTAAATCCCCCAAATCGAAAAACAGCCCAGTCAATTAAGGAAGTAGAGATATAGGTGACTTATTGTTCCACAGGTTTCTCTAAGGTTGATTAATCCTCAGTAAGGTTAGTTTGATGACTAACTTTACTTTTGAAACAAGTTTACTAAGCAAATCTCTTATACACACTAACCAAAATTGACTATCAGAGTATATGCAAAAACAGATTTCTTGTTTACAAAAAAAAGGAGCACAGCGGAAAAAGGAAAGCAAAGTAAAGAAAAGAATAACAAGCTATTTCAAACAAGAGGTTCAGTCTTAAGCTAAGACTTAGTCCTCTGCCACTTGGTGATCACCTGCCACCAAGCAATTTTATAAAAAGGATTGGTACACAGCCTGTATCGGGCTTTACAACAGTTTTCACAAACTGTCCAGGTTTGACAACCTCTGCCACAGTTATACGTGGGAAAACAAATGACCAAGCCACACCAGGCTTCTTCCACAGTTATACGTGGGAAAACAAATGTAAAAAGGTTTGGGATAGGGATTTTCAGTATCCCTCAGTTTAAGCACAGGAGACAGTGTGTGTAATACTAACACACTGCTCACAAATGTAAAACACTTAAACACAGTAGAGCAAGAGATAGAAAGAAGAAGGTTTATAGTGCTCTATAGTGTTGGCAGATCAGTTCTGGACTCGTAGGAATGAGTGACTTGGAGCTTTGGTCCTTTTTCTGTAGGTTGACACTAAAACAGAGTGTCGTGATTTCCAGACTTCCAGATGTTCAAGTGATCAGCTTCTTTGAGTTTGAGTGCTTCACAGCATGGCTTTTAGGAGACGGTTCTTTCAGTCGGTTCACTTGAGACTTTTTTGTTCTTCAGAATGAATGCTCGAGAGTTCTTCTTTTGTGTATATGTGTATCTCCTTCTCAGTTGTAGATGTTAGACTCTGTGTGTCCTTCCTCTATTCTTGTTCGTGCATGTCACTGTTCTTTTTTTTTCATTTATTACATTTTCTTGAATGCTTCTCTCTTCTTTTTATACTCATCCATATATGCCCTTTTTGTTCACCCGAGGCCGACAAGATAAATAGTCTTGAGTTACACGTGCAATCTTCCTCGTACATTGTATTATTTCTTGATATGTCTGCAAATATCAATAAATAATGTTAGGTGTATTAATTTTTCTAGACATGACCGTTAGATTAGTATTAATCAAATTGGTAAAGAAAAAAGTAGAAATATAATAATAATAGACTGGTCGAGAATGTATGTCACTGTGGACTTCAACTGTGGTCTTCCAACTGTGGACTTCCTTCTGACTGCTGACTTCAACAAAAGGCTTGCCGTCTGTAGGCTTGCAATGGTAGCTTTTACTCCATGTAACTGTAGCCTCTCTAACTGTAGACTTGTAATATCAAATTTGTAGAACTGTAACCTTTGTCAACTATAGTCCTCGATCATCAGTAGACTTAGTCGATAGAAGATGTCTAACTGTAACCTTGACTGTAGACTTATGACTGTAGGCTTGTTCGACTGCGAACTGTTCCAACTGTAGACTTGTTCGACTGTGAACTTGAGCAGAGAAAACTTTGAACAGAAGTCTTGTAACTGTGACCTTCGTCTGTGAGCTTTGACAATAGATAGCGGTAGACTCGTGACTGTAAGCTTGTATTAGTCTTCGACTGTAACCTTGTAACTGTGAACTTATTGCAACAATAACTTAAGGTGACAGTTAGCTGTAACTGTGACTTTGAAAAGAAAACTCTGACTGTTAGATAACAATACTAAACTTATGTAAATACTACTGTAAGCTATTACAGTAAAGTTATGAGAGTAAGAATATGAACTGTTTAGAATAAAATATGTTTAAGCATAGAATAATAAGATTAATGCACGGTTTTAATACATCATAATCAATGTTTAAGCATGATTTGGGATTATCAAAACAGGTGATTCCAACAATCTCCCCCTTTTTGATAATCACAAATTATGTCAGTATGGAATGAAATATAGATGTATCAGAGAGAAGTGTGCAAAACACATTATTAGCAATATGAGAACAAAAATTAGGTATAATCCTCAAGGATTTCTCCCTCTTTGTATAGGTTCATATCTTCCCCGAGTTTTCCCTATTTCTCCCTATTTCTCTCTATTTCTCCCCATTTCTCCCTATGTCTCCCCCTTTGTGATTAACAAAAAGAAAGACAGAGAGAGAGAAAATAAACATTGTATTAATAAAGAGTACATTACATGACCCAAAACGTGAATACATGATCCCTATAAAAAAAACATAAACAGACTCAATCCTCTTCATCTGTAGGTAAGGGATCTTTTCCTTTGGAGGAAGAAGATGGAGCAGTAGGTGAAAGATCAACAGGCTTAGGAATTGTAACAGGAATGTCTGGAGGGGCAGCAACAGATGCTCCTGAAGTCCTGTAGTGAGTAGCTTGCCGAGGTATCAGTGGTCTAAGGCTTCTGAGGGCATCAGCAGGAGACATTACTGAAGAACCACTAGGGTTGGAGACAGGTAGGGCAGGAGGAACTATAACAGGTGTGCAGTCCACATGAAGAAAAGGTAGGAGCAGATTCCTGAAAGCCATGATGATGTTTCCTCCTCTGTCCATGGCAGATAAGAATTCATTTTTGTTTTCCAAAAATTTATCCAAATCCGGGGTCAACTCTCGTAGCTTGCTAACTTGTTCTTTGAAAGCTTGAGCTACAGGAGGCAGCTTCATAGTTTCTAGCATGAGCTTGACGTGATGATTCAACTGATGCTTGGTTAAAATCCGATCAAAGTAATGATCCAATTTACTTTTTATGGCCTCCTGAGAAGCAGTAGCAGCCTGCAGGTGCTCACGAACAAAGCCACTGACTTCTCTTGTAGTAGCAAGGATCTGTAGGTCTGATGTGTCATTTGCACGGGCCTGAGTAAGCTCTTCTCTGAGCAGGCTTCTTAACTGCTCAAGGTCTACAGGAGAGCTAGATGAAGGAAGGGACTTGACTGAGAATGCCACTGTCTCCTTGAAAGACTGAGTCAGATTTCCAATCACTTTCTGAATGACATCATCCTGATTGCTAAAGTGTTCTTTTACTGATTTCTTGAAAGCCTCAAATAATTCCACAAACTGCTTGACCACTTCTTTGATGTATCGAATCTCACTGACCACTTGGGTCTGAGAACTACTCAGGGCAGTTAAAGAAGCAACTGATTGTATGAGGGCCACTACTGCTCCAGTCCAGCTTTCAATTTGAGTGTGGAACACTTTCATTTCATCCATCACTTCTTTGATTGGACTTCCCACAACACATCCTAGAGATAATTATAAGGATTGTTCTACATTTTTCAGCTCATCAAAAAGACTGGTTTTCAATTCAGCAACAGACTGTCTGATGGTCTCCTTCATTTCATTCTTTAAGGATTCAAGGTCTTCCTTGGTGGCCAATCTTTCAGTTTCTAACACTGGAGAGATGTTAGTTAGGATAACTGGATTTCTTGGTGGTTGGTTTTCCTCATCTGAATCCTCATAATTGAGTCCTAACACCATGTATCCTGGATCTGAGGTCCATCCTTCTATATCATACAGTACAGAGACTGAACCAAAACGCTCCCCCTCACTTGGAGCTCCTTCCTGAACATTTTCTACTATCTGCTCGACTCTGGGTAACTCTAAGTTCTCTTCTGTAGCTCTAGCAGGTTCCATACTTGCTTCCTCTGTAGGTTCAGCAGTGAGGTTAGCCTCCCTCTCTGTTGAGCCATCAACCACTTCCATGACAACAGTAGTAGAGACCACTCCTGCTTCCTGGTCAGACACTGACTTGTCTGTATACCCTATCAGAGGGATCATACTAAGTTCTTCTGTTTCTTCACCACAGATCTCCTCTTCATCTTCTGCAACAGTTTCTTGATTTTCATTTGAAGCTCCAGCCTCTTCTGCTTCGACTGTATCATCCTCGTCAGAGGTGTCCTTGACAAAATATCGAGATTCTTCTTCTTCTTCTTCTGTAGACTCAGTCTCACTGTCTCTTAGAACAGGTTCTCTACTAGGTAGTTCTTTTGGAGGGCTTGCTGCTCCAAATGCCACTGTCCTGACAGGACTGTGAGTAGTCTCAGGATCACTCCCTTCATCAATTGTGGTGTTCTCTCTTGCAGAGTCACCAACTACTGCAGTCTGTTCATCATCTGAGTATACAGGTTCAGGCTCATCAGGCTTTAAGCCTGGATCTCTCCTATCTCTCGGTCTAGAGGGATGAGTAGAAGGGCTAAATTTCTCATATATTTTCTCCTCATCATTCACCCATGATTTCTTCCAGGGATTCCAACTGATCCTCATGAATTTGCAGATTACATTCGAGATACATACATTGTTCTTTGCCACTATCAACTCTTCCTGACTTCCAGCTGCACCTTTCACTTTCAACATTACCGAAATTAGTTTAGCATGAAACAAGGCACTTGATTTTGAGCTTGCCTTTATCATGTCCTCCATCTGAGCCATCAGCAACCTACAAAGGTTGACCTTCCTTCCATGTTTTAATAAGTACATCAAGTAAATATCCTGGTGCTTCAGAGTTGCAAAATCTCCTCTTCTAGGACTCAGTACATGCTGAATAAACTTAAACAAAAGCCTGTCCTCTCCACTCATTTCAGCAGCAATAATATTTCTTACTCTGCCATTGCCTGTCAGTTCTTCCAGAGCTGTCTCATGATCAAAGATTCCACTATTTGGAGGAGCCACTCCAGAATAGTAGTTATAAATACCCTCATGAGGAACTCTTAAACATGAAGCCCATTCAACGGATGAAAAACTGACTTCATTGCCGTTTACTCTGGATACCAGTCTATGCAGATCATCCTCTTCCTCGAACTGTAGATATTCATAGAATTCCTTCACCAGCTTCGGGTAGTACGGTCCATTATTGTTTGCGAAGCATTCGGTCCATCCTTGCTCATTAAGCACTGCCAGTACTAATGATCTGCTCGATAAAATCCACTCTTCACTTAGCTCCTTCTCAGCAACTATTTCTCTCTTAGTCAGATGTGGATTAACAGGTCTTATCGAGGCGTTCCCGGTGCCACTGTATTCGACTCGAGTCCTCTTCGGCATTGGTGCATCTTCATTGACAGTCGGGGGTCGCTTTGTTCTGGCCATTGGAACTGAATGAGGTTTCGAGGTTCGGTTGAAGGATTAGGGTTTAGGACTTGAGAGAGCAAGGGTCGAGATGAGTGGATTGAGATATGTTCGATGTTCTAAATTTTATCATTTAGGGATTTAGAAATAAAAGTATAAAGAAAAGAAACGGTTCGAATTCCCACAAAAATAAAATAAGGTTAGACAGCGAAACAGCCTACAGAGAGATGTAACAGTGAGGTACACCGGTGAGGTCTAACTGTGAGGTTTCAACTGTGAGGTTTCAACTGTGAGGTTTCAACTGTGAGGTTTCAACTGTGAGGTTTCAACTGTGAGGTTTCAACTGTGAGGTTTCATCTGCGAGGTTTCAACTGTGAGGTTTCAACTGCGAGGTTTCAACTGTGAGGTTTCAACTGCGAGGTTTCAACTTTGAGGTTTCAACTGCGAGGTTTCAACTGTGAGGTTTCAACAGCGAGGTTTCAACTGTGAGGTTTCAACTGCGAGGTTTCAACTGTGAGGTTTTAACTGTGAGGTTTCAACTGCGAGGTTTCAACTGTGAGGTTTCAACTGCGAGGTTTCAACTGTGAGGTTTCAACTGTGAGGTTTCAACTGTGCTATAATTAATCATACCTAACTCATGTTTGATGTAACTTAATCTCTCAGAATTCAAAGGCTTTGTAAAAATATCAGCTAACTGATGTTCAGTGCCAATGAACTCAAGAGTGATATCACCTTTTTGATAATGATCCCTCAGAAAGTGATGTCTCACATCAATATGATTTGTCCTAGCATGAGATACTGGATTTTTAGAAATGTTAATAGCACTTGTATTGTCACACCTTATAGAGACATGTTTGAATTGATATCCATAGTCTATTAAAGTGTGTTTCATCCACAAGATTTGTGCACAACAGCTACCAGCAGCTATATACTCAGCTTCGGCAGTAGACAATGCAACAAAATTCTGCTTCTTACTACACCAAGATACTAGTGACTTGCCTAAAATGTGACATGTTCCAGACGTGCTCTTTCTATCTAACTTGCAGCCAGCAAAATCAGCATCAGAATAACTTAATAAATCAAATGATTGTCCTTTTGGATAAAATAATCCCAAATTGGGAGTATGTTTTAGATATTTGAAAATCCTTTTAACAGCAGTCAAATGAGACTCTTTTGGATTGGCTTGAAACCGAGCACACATGCATACACTGAACATGATGTCAGGTCTACTGGCAGTAAGGTACAGTAGACTACCTATCATACCTCTGTAATTGGTTTGATCCACTGGTTCACCAGTTTCATCACTGTCCAACTTGCAAGTGGTGCTCATAGGTGTGTCACTGCCTTTGGTGCCATCCAAAGAAAAACGTTTTAGAATATCTTTAATATATTTACTTTGGTTCAAAATAATACCATTATTATTTTGAAAGATCTGAAATCCAAGGAAAAATTTGAGTTCTCCCATTAAACTCATTTCAAACTCATTTTGCATTATTTTTGAAAAATCAACAAATAAAGAATTTTTAGAAGATCCAAAAATAATATCATCCACATAAATTTGTACTATTAAGACATCTTTAGAAATCCATTTAATAAAAAGAGTAGGATCAGCTATCCCTTTAGTAAATCCTTTCGAAATAAGAAAAGAGCTGAGCCTATCATACCAAGCTCTTGGAGCTTGCTTTAAACCATATAAAGCTTTAGATAGTTTAAAAACATGATTAGAGAAATGGGGATTTGTAAAACCAGGAGGTTGTTCCACAAATACATCCTCAATTATATATCCATTTAGAAAAGCACTTTTAACATCCATTTGATATAGTTTGAAATTCAGATGAGAAGCATAAGCAAGTAATATCCTAATGGCCTTTAGTCTAGCCACGGGTGCAAAGGTTTTCTCATAGTCTATTCCTTCTTCCTGACTATACCCTTGTGCAACTAGCCTAGCTTTGTTTCTGATTATATTACCAAACTCATCAACTTTGTTTCTAAACACCCATTTAGTGCCTATGGTAAGAGTGTCTTTAGGTCTTTCCACTAATTCCCAAACTTTGTTTCTTTCAAACTGATTTAGTTCTTCTTGCATAGCCATTACCCAGAATTCATCACTGATAGCATCATTGACATTTTTGGGTTCAAGCTGTGAAAGAAAAGCTTGATGTTCAACCTGATTTCTTAGAGAAGCTCTAGTTTGTGTTCCTCTATCATGATTACCAACAACAGCATCTAAAGGATGATTCTTTAGAATCCTAGTTGATTTGGTAAAGGTTGAACTAGAGATTTCAGGTTCATTTATAGGTTCGGGTTCCACAGAGGAAGATTCTGGAAAAAGTCCAGAACTGGATGTTTTTATTACAGGTTCTTTAGATTTGTCATTTAGGTCCAGAACAGATAAGTCTTCTTCAACATCTTCAAGAGAAGTTTTAGACTCATGTGGATCAGTCTCATCAAACTTGATGTGAACAGATTCTTCCACACATTTGGTTTTCTTATTGAACACTCTATAGGCTTTACTAGACATAGAGTAACCCAGGAAAATTCCTTCATCAGTTTTTGGAGCAAATTTATCAAGATTATCTTTAGTATTCAGAATAAAGACTTTGAAACCAAAAACTCTAAAGTAATTAACCTTAGGCTTCCTATTATTCCACAACTCATAAGGGTTTTTCTTAAGAACCGGTCTAATCAAGACTCTATTAATAACATAGCAGGCTGTATTTACATCTTCAGCCCAAAAGTAAACAGGCAGGTCATATTCATTAAGCATAGTCCTTGCAATTTCTTGCAGGGTTCGGTTTCTTCTTTCCACTACACCATTCTGTTGAGGTGTCCTAGGAGCAGAAAAATTGTGAGCATAGCCATTGTGTGAGCAGTAAGATTCAAATTCTTGATTCTCAAACTCACGGCCATGATCACTCCTCAAGGTCTTAATCTTAAGTCCACTAAGATTTTATACAGACATAGAGTATTTAACAAAGGAAGAGCATGCTTCACTTTTGTGAGCTAGAAAGTATACCCAAGTATATCTAGAAAAGTCATCTACAAGAACATAAACATAGTGCTTCCCATTTAGACTTGAAATTCTTGATGGTCCAAACAAATCCATGTGAACCAGTTCAAGTGGTTGAGAAGTTGAAACTTCTTTCTTTGGTTTAAAAGAAACTTTGTGTTGTTTTCCCTTTTGACAGGGATTACACACTTTGTCATTTGGGAATTCAAGCTTAGGTAGGTCTCTAACTAGGTGTTTCTTAGAGAGTTTTCTAAGTGAGTGAATGTTGCAGTGTCTTAATCTCCTATGTCACAGCCAAGACTCTTTATGAAAAGCATTTAAGCAAGTAACATTATGTTTAGCTAAAGTGTTTAAGTCAACAGCATAAACATTTTAATTTCTTAAGGCAGAAAATATTAAAGAATTTTTGGAATTATAAACGTCACAAGAATTGTTTTCAAACTTCACATTAAAACCATCATCACACAATTGAGAAATGCTAAGTAGGTTGTACTTAAGTCCATCAACAAATAAAACTTTGGAAATTAATACTGAGTCAGTGTTACCAATCTGGCCTAAGCCGATGATTTTTCCATTTGAGTTATCACCAAAAGTGACATATCCTCCATCAACCTTTATTAAGCTTTTGAAGCACGAATAGTCCCCAGACATGTGTCTTGAACATCCACTGTCAAAGTACCATACCTTCTTGTAATTGCTTTTCAAACAGATTTCCTACAAAACAGATTAGACAGGAAATGACTTTGGTACCCAGATTTTCTTGGGTCCATATATGTTAGCAATCAAGGATTTAGGTACCCAGATTTGTTTTATGGGTCCCATACAATTAATAGATGCAACAGATTTAGAGAGATATACTTTATTTGATCTACAACTATTTAAATAACCAGTTGAGGCATACGAATTTCCAAAACTGGAACTAGCATGATTTTTTCCAGACTTGGGAATAAATCGGGTTTTAGTAAACTGTCTTTGTCCAGGTTGGTATCCCAAGCCAGTAGCATACTTAGGTGCAACTTGCTTTCCTAGCAGTTGGGTTAGAGTATCTTTTCCATTTGTAAATGTTTCTAAGTCCTTTCTAAGTTGTTCATTAGATAGTTTCAGTTCTGTATTCTCCTTTAATAATTGAACATTTTTCTCTTTTTCTACATCAAGTGCAGACTCGACACTTGCAGTAAGAGCATTCTGTTTCTTTAAAGACTTATATTTATCCTTTAGTTCATTACACGTTTCTTCCAGCATATTACAGTATTCAATCAATTCATCTTTAGACATATTTTCAGAATCAGAACCAGATTCTGCTTCACCTTCAGAATAATAAGAGTTTAAAGTGGGAGTGTCTAAGGTTACCTCAGATGTGTTTGTCATGAAACATATATTAGCATGATTTCTTTCAGAATCACTGGATTCTGATTCACTTGTGCTGTCTTCTGAAGCACTCCAGGTGGCCTTCATAGCTTTCTTATAATTCTTGTCCTTGTACTCATATTTCTTCTTGAATTTTAACTTAGGACAGTCAGCTTTGATTTGTCCTTTCCTTTTACATTCATAGCAAACTATGTCTTCTTCTTTAGCAGTTTTCTTCCAATCTTTCTTCCACTTACCTTGTCTATCATACTTACCCTTGTAGTTTGGTTTTATGAAGAACTTCTTCTTCCTATAGAACTTCTTGAATCTCCTTGCTATTTGTGCCATCTCGGCATCACTGTCAAAATCTAAGTCTTCACTAGATGAGCTTTCAGTTGGTATATGCATTTTCTCCTTGTCTTTGCTCTTTGATGCAGTAGACTTAAAAGCTACAGATTTTCCTTTTGGTTCCTCATCTTCCTCTTTATTTACCTTGAGCTCTTCTTCGTACATCATCAGCTTACCAATTAACTCCTTGAAAGGGAAAGTTCCAATATCACAGGATTCTCTAATTGAAATGGATGTGCCTCTCCATCTGTCAGGCAGACATCTCAATAATCTCATGATTTGCTCCTTTGCTGGAACAATCTTTCCGAGTGAGCTCATTGTGTTGACTATCTCATTAAACCTGAGATACATATCAGAAATAGGTTCATCAGCTTTCATCTTAAAGTTATCATATTTGATAGTATAAGTATTTAACCGCATTTCCTTGACATTAGTTGTTCCTTCATGAGAAACAGCTAAGGTGTCCCAGATTTCAAAAGCAGTTTTACATGCAGAAATTCTATTGAATTTCTCATCTCCTAGAGCACAGTAGAGAGCATTCACAGCCTTACAATTATTATTGTAAGCTACCTTAGTAGGTTCATCCCATGTTATTCTTTCAGTTTCTGGAATCTTGTATTGAGACTCTATAGCAGTCCAAATATCAAAACCCATACTTTCCAAATGAATTTTCATTTTGAGCTTCCATTGGGCATAATTCACACCATTAAAGAAGGGTGGCCTGTTAGTAGCAGCACCTTCTAGTCTATTATCCATAAGGAAATTTTAGAAAATGTTTTAAAGAGATAAAATTTAGAACTAACAGAAATTTAATATCTTTTAGATAAAACTACAATCACAGTTTAAAAACAGAGAGTTAAAATAAAACTTTGAGCAAGTATAACAGAGATAAACACACCCTTTGATACCAAATGTTGGTCGGAGTGGACACTCAAGAGGGGTGTGAATTGAGTTCCAATTAAAAATTTCTGTTAAAAACTTTAAGATTAAATCCCCCAAATCGAAAAACAGCCTAGTCAATTAAGGCAGTAGAGATATAGGTGACTTATTGTTCAACAGGTTTCTCTAAGGTTGATTAATCCTCAGTAAGGTTAGTTTGATGACTAACTTTACTTTTGAAACAAGTTTACTAAACAAATCTCTTATACACACTAACCAAAATTGACTATCAGAGTATATGCAAAAATAGATTTCTTGTTTACAAAAAAAAGGAGCACAACGGAAAAAGGAAAGCAAAGTAAAGAAAAGAATAACAAGCTATTTCAAACAAGAGGTTCAGTCTTAAGCTAAGACTTAGTCCTCTTCCACTTGGTGATCACCTCACACCAAGCAATTTTATAAAAAGGATTGATACACAGCCTGTATCGGGCTTTACAACAGTTTTCACAAACTGTCCAGGTTTGACAACCTCTGCCACAGTTATACGTGGGAAAACAAATGACCAAGCCACACTAGGCTTCTTCCACAGTTATACGTGGGAAAACATATGTAAAAAGGTTTGGGATAGGGATTTTCAGTATCCCTCAGTTTAAGCACATGAGACAGTGTGTGTAATACTAACACACTGCTCAAAAATGTAAAACACTTAAACACAGTAGAGAAAGAGATAGAAAGAAGAAGGTTTAGAGTGCTCTATAGTGTTGGAAGATCAGTTCTGGACTCGTAGGAATGAGTGACTTGAAGCTTTGGTCCTTTTTCTGTAGGTTGACACTAAAACAGAGTGTCGTGATTTCCAGACTTCCAGATGTTCAAGTGATCAGCTTCTTTGAGTTTGAGTGCTTCACAGCATGGCTTTTAGGAGACGGTTCTTTCATTCGGTTCACTTGAGACTTTTTTGTTCTTCAGAATGAATGCTCGAGAGTTCTTCTTTTGTGTATATGCGTATCTCCTTCTCAGTTGTAGATGTTAGACTCTGTGTGTCCTTCCTCTATTCTTGTTCGTGCATGTCACTGTTCTTTTTTTTTCATTTATTGCATTTTCTTGAATGCTTCTCTCTTCTTTTTATACTCCTCCATATATGCCCTTTTTGTTCACCCGAGGCCGACAAGATAAATAGTCTTGAGTTACACGTGCAATCTTCCTCGTACATTGTATTATTTCTTGATATGTCTGCAAATATCAATAAATAATGTTAGGTGTATTAATTTGTCTAGACATGACCGTTAGATTAGTATTAATCAAATTGGTAAAGAAAAAAGTAGAAATATAATAATAATAGACTGGTCGAGAATGTATGTCACTGTGGACTTCAACTGTGGTCTTCCAACTGTGGACTTCCTTCTCACTGCTGACTTCAACAAAAGGCTTGCTGTCTGTAGGCTTGCAATGGTAGCTTTTACTCCATGTAACTGTAGCCTCTCTAACTGTAGACTTGTAATATCAAATTTGTAGAATTGTAACCTTTGTCAAATGTAGTCCTCGATCATCAGTAGACTTAGTCGACAGAAGCTGTCTAACTGTAACCTTGACTGTAGACTTATGACTGTAGGCTTGTTCGACTGCGAACTTGTTCCAACTGTAGACTTGTTCGACTGTGAACTTGAGCAGAGAAAACATTGAACAGAAGTCTTGTAACTGTGACCTTCGTCTGTGAGCTTTGACAATAGATAGCGGTAGACTCGTGACTGTAAGATTGTATTAGTCTTCGACTGTAACCTTGTAACTGTGAACTTATTGCAACAGTAACTTAAGGTGACAGTTAGCTGTAACTGTGACTTTGAAAAGAAAACTCTGACTGTTAGCTAACAATACTAAACTTATGTAAATACTACTGTAAGCTGTTACAGTAAAGTTATGAGAGTAAGAATATGAACTGTTTAGAATAAAATATGTTTAAGCATAGAATAATAAGATTAATGCACGGTTTTAATACATCATAATCAATGTTTAAGCATGATTTGGGATTATCAAAACAGGTGATTCCAACAATGGGGTTGGTTATGTATTAAAAAAATGTAACTTTTGAAATATTTAGGAAGTGACTTTGGAAACATGAACTCATACATCAATTAGAACATTTATTCTTATTTAGGTGGGATAAACCTCTTTTTTGTGTAGTGGTGTTTGTTATCGATCTTCAACGGACACAGGTGGAGGTATTAGTGTGAAAATAATCTCTTTGGTCTGTCTTCTACATCCATGGAAATGAAAAAGATGTCAACGGAAGATAGGAATATAGTCTTGTCATCCATGGTGTCCTGTGAAGGTCTTTATGGGTGATCTGATATTTATTGGTATCTATTATAGATGAGTCTCATATTCATTGAGGAAACCTATTTCATATTGGATAGATTTTAAATTGTGGTAGGTTGAAGGTAGACCTCCCATTCATGAAATCATTAGGACTCATGTCGTATGATGGGATTGATAAGTGACAGTTTATGGTAGTAGGGTGTGATACCTTGGTATTTGTATTGTGGGTGTTTGTGCCATGGGTATTGTTTGCACATGTACTATATTATAAAAATCTCATTAAAGAAGGGATTAGTAGAATATGGTTACATAGTTGGGGACCTTTTTTGCAAGGTAAGGAGGATATGTTGTGGTAGCTCATTTATAGAATCAAAACACATTGGAGCAGTACAAATAGAAATTTGGACAGTAGAACAATGGTAGTAGTAGTTTTTTTTCTTGTTGGTGTAGTATTATGAATGCCAGATATACCCTGGTATAAATCCTCATTCATTAGCATGGAAGAACATCCTTGGTAGTAGAATTGTAAAGACCCGTAAAATTCAAGGGAAATTTTTTTTCTTAATTTTCTTTAGAATTTTACAAGAGCGCGGTTTCAGACGGCACCTGATTCAGAGGTCCGGAGTGCCCAGATTCAATTTCCGAAGTTTGGCTCGGGTACGTTCAGTGAACGAACAAGCGGGAATTCTTAACTTTTGATCTGGTGCTCGGAATTGAAATCCGAGGGCACCGATGAACTCGCAGCGCCGATATTCTCTTAAGGAGACCTTTTCCGAGGTTGCGTTTATTTCGGGTTGAGAGTTAGTTTTTGGAAGTTTAGAGTAAGTTAAATAAAAATTTGGATTACAAAATTTTTATTTAAACTTGTGGGTTAACTTCTCTCAAAGGAAGTTAGGGGTGGGACCCACACCCACTTAACCTCCCTTGAGAGGATTAAGTGTGGTGGGGCCCACACGAACCCTAAACTTTTCATCTTCTCCCAACTCCCTTAACCCCTCTTTAAATGACATGAGTTATTTAATTTTGGAGTTATACTTTTTGAATTTCAATCCTTTGAAATTCATTTGTTAAGTTGTGAATAAAATAAGCTCTTATCTTATTTTGTTGGGTTAGAACTCTTTAGCCATCTTGAGAGCTTTTGAGAGTTTTTCTTTCTTCTTCAATCTTTGACGAAGAACGCTCAAGCTTGACGAAGAACGCTCAAGATCCGACGAAGAACGTCGCTCCTCTCTTCTTCGTCTTCCGTGTCAATGAAAGGGAACGCCGCTTCCTCCTCGGACTCCCTTCGTCGTCATATGAAGATTCGCCAATGACGTACCTCTTCGTCATCGGTTTTGACGAACGACTACCGCGACGCCCGACCTCCGCATCGTTGTCTTCCGCGAGACATTGACAAATCTTCGAACCTATACCCAACGTAGGGGTTGTTGTTTGTTTATTTATTTATCCTTGTCGTGGTTCTTGCATGGCTAACGTAAGGATTTTAAGTTGTGTTATCATTTAACGTGAGGGGGCCGGACCGCATGAACACAGCCAAACCCCCTCCATCGTTCTTGTTGATTTATCTTGCGGGTGGAAACAAGGTGGCGTGGTGCCGTCGCACCACGCGGATAATTGTATGTTTATATTGCGCGGCGCCGTCGCGCCGCGCTGTGGAAGAATCATCAAGAACGCGACGCCGTCGCGCCGCGTCAAGGGGAATAGATGGCGCGGTGTCGTCGCACCGCGCCGGACGACGAACACCGCGGCCGGTTCCGGACCGCGGCGGGACGAGAAGACCGGCGGCTGGGCCGCCGGCGTCGGAAGCCGGAAAGGGGACCGGATTTTCCGGTCCCGTTGGAGAAAACCGGCCGGCAGTTGGCCGGCCGGAAGGTCAAAGGCCGGGGGAAATAAATTCCCCCGGCCAGCTCTAAACCCCCCCTCATTTATGAGGGGGGGGGGGGGTTTCCTTGAGGGGGGGCAGGCGGCCCCCCTGTTTTTCCATGAAGCAGGCCCCCAGGCGGGGGGCCGTTGCTGACACAAGGGCGCGGCATAATGCCGCGCCGCCTTTCCAAGAAGTGGGGGGCTTTGCCCCCCCGCGCGCTGCCTCCATGCGGCGCCGGGCCGCCGCGACGCCGGCCGGGTGGCCGGGCCGGGTCGGACCCGGTTCGGGTCGACCCGGTTCGGGCGGACCCAGGGGGGTCGGGCCGGGTCGGCCCGGACCCGGACCCCCCCCGTTTCGAATCATTTTTGGTCTTTTGGCCATAACTTGAGCCACAGACCTCCGATTGACGAACCGTCTGCGGAAACACGATCCTTGGATCGAGACGGTCATTTTGGTTTATCACACTCAAGGTTTCGGAATACTTTGAGTTCGGCCGGGTTGGTTCGTTCACGAAACCAACCGGGCCTTCGGAGCGGAAACGCTCATATCTTGAGCTACGGACGTCCGATTGACGTGTTGTCAGCTTTGTTGTGTTCCACTTAGTGAGACGGTTCTTTTGGCATGCTCTGCCCGAGGTTTGGATGCAGGTGGAGTACGGTCGGGTTGGTTTTGCCTTAAAAACTAACCGGGCCCCGGGGACGAAAATGAGAATAACTCTCAGACCGGGCGTCCGATCGACGCGCCGTCTGTTGCGTTGAGTTCCTGTTGACGATACGGAACTTTTGGATACATCAACTCTGGACTTTGTGACAGTTGATGTATCAGCCTCTCGGCTCGTGGAACGGACCCTCCGAACGAGCTTGCTGTGTGCGGGAAACCTAGTGCTGGCTGCGACTATTACTGTGACTGCTACTACTACTGTGACTGCGACGACGACAGTACAGAGATCCTGTGTGGATTCGACGACGACGACTACAGCACTCAGCGATCCTACGTGGATCAGTGCTACAGGTCCTGTGTGGGACCGATCCTGTGTGGGTCCGATCCTGTGTGGGTCTTTGCGCTCAGCGGTCCTGTGTGAACCAGCGCCTACAGGTCCTACGTGGGCCCGATCCTGTGTGGGTCTTTTGCGGTGGTTAGTTACCTAGCGATCCTTCGTGGGTCCGACGACTTAGATGGATCAGATATCATATTTATCATCTTTCGAGGATGTATACCTGTGTGAGCTGAATCTTATTGCTTTCCTGTGTGGATTGTGTTGTGCAATCCTGTGTGGATTACGTTTTTCGTTCCTGTGTGGAATACGTTTACATTCCTATGTTGACTGAGTTGTACTTGGGCTCGGAGGTTGGAGCGTATTTGAATTGATGACTTAGGTATATGTATGGGCATATACCTAAGCAGTGTCGGTTGTTACTTCGTGATTGTACCTTTCTTCGTGGTTTATCCTCTGTGGATTTGAGAGACCTTCAGGGGTCTCGGGGTCCATACTGAGTAGCTTATACTCACCCCTGCACGGGCTTTGCCCGCACTACGTTGTGTTGGTTGTAGACGACTGACAGCGTTGATCTTAGCTGAGGCTTGCAGAGCCGGACGGTACCTGGAGGTGGACCACTGGACGGGACGTACTCGGAGCGGACGGCGGGACCCGTGGAGCAGTGGAGCTATCTGTACCCACCCTTCAGGTGGGATTTCCAGTGGACAGCTCGGTGTAGCGGCTTTACTTTTCAGTTGTTGTTTCCCCTTTCGATTTGTACTTTACTTTCAGTTTGGGTTTGTATACTGGCCCATTTACTTTTCCGCACTTTCAGTTGTACTTTCCTTTTGGTTAGTGTTTACTTTTCGCTTGCTTACTTTGTGGTGTTTGTTTACCTTACAAAGGCAATGCCTTCCCTTTTTACCGGGATATACGCCTTGGTGTTAGTCGCCAGCCCCTGGCCTATGGAAGGAGGGCTTGGGGTAGTCACGACACGGACCCTGAGGGCAGGTCGTGACAAATTGGTATCAGAGGAGTTCGGTTCTACCGCGAACTCTGATCTTTTCTATGTGAAGAAATAATGTTTAGCGTATTGAGTGTGGTTATCAGTATAGGGAGTCCAGTGTTGGTGCGGCGGCCGACGTATCCGTACACCAGGACCCTGACTTCTGATTTCCAACTTAATGCACGAAAAAATTGATTGCGTGTGTGTTTCAATGTTTTCTTTGTGATTACTTATATCAGCTCACCAGGTATACTGTTCTGACCGTGGCGCACCTGTTTCCTTTTCAGGATGGCCCCACGACGGCAGCCATCTAGGGTTCCGAGAGTCGAGCGTGACGATAGCCCACCGAGCGACGAGGCCTCGGTACAGGGCCCTTTGTCAGCAGTGGCACCGGCGGTAGCACTACCCGCCGAGCCCCCGATGCTTCCAGCACCAGCCGCTGACGATGCACGTCGCCTCAGCGCACTGCATGAGTTTCAGCGCCAGCGACCGCCGAGGTTTCGCGGGGAGACGGATCCCACGGCAGCAGAGGGTCGACCGTGGCGGTCCGTAGGGAGGAGGCGGACGAGGCAGAGGAGCTGGACGAGCAGCCAGTGGTGGACGACGCTTTGAGGCTCTTCCACCACCACCACCTGGAAGTCCACCCTGACCACAGGGAGCTGGCGGGCAGAGACAGGCACAGCTCCAGGCAGCAGAGTCCTACGACCACGGCGCACCCGAGATGATTCGAGGTACTATCTGTGTCTATTCCACCTTTGCTGCAGTTCTGATAAAAATAGGAGCAAGTCACTCTTTCATAGCCGCTGCCCTTGTTTGGAGCTCAGAGATTCCGACAGAGCCGTTGGCTCGATCCTTACGGCTAGAGACTCCTACGGGAGCAGACTCGACGATTACGCACTGGTGCCGGCAGTGTGAGCTTACTCTAGGAGGTGAGAGCTTCGGCTAGGAGCTTCTTGTAGCAGCGTCGAGACCTTACGACGTCATCTTGGGCATGGATTGGCTATCTACGGTCCATGCACAGATTGACTGTTTTAGGCGCAAGGTGCGATGTATACGCACCGATGGGAGCAGTTTCACCTTCACCGGCGAGAAGGGAGCCTTAGCAGCACAGGATGGACTTCCGCGGAGGAGAGGACAGCCCATTACTCATCAGTTAGCTAGCCTCATACTTGGAGCAGTTGACGTGCGGATTCCTGGTTTTCCTGCAGTGGTGGATCAGTTTGCGGACGTTTTTCCCGACGACGTTCCAGGGCTACCTCCTCATAGAGAGGTAGACTTTTATATTGACTTGTACCCCGGGACATCCCCGAAATCCACTCCAGCAAATCGGATGGCCCCCGCCGAGCTTCGAGTGCTACGGGTACAGTTGGAGGACTTGCAGGGCAAGGGGTTCATCCGACCCAGTGTTTCACCCTGGGCTTCCCCGATATTGTTCGCCAAGAAGGCGGACGGGAGCTTGCGACTTTGTGTTGACTATCGTCACCTGAACCAGGTGACAGTGAGGAACAAGTTTCCTCTACCGAGGATTGATGATCTCTTTGATCAGCTCAAGGGAGCACAGTGGTTCTCGAAGATAGACCTCAGGTCAGGCTATCATCAGCTCAGAGTCAGAGATGAGGATGTGCAGAAGACAGCCTTCAGATGTCGGTATGGCCACTATGAGTTCTTGGTTATGCCTTTCGGTGTAACCAATGCTCCAGTAGTGTTCATGGCTCTCATGAACAGGATCTTTCAGCCATACCTCGATCGGTTTTTCGTGGTTTTCATCGACGACATTCTGATTTACTCTACGACTGAGGAGGAGCACGCCTATCACTTGTGAGTTGTACTAGACACACTCCGAGAGCACCATCATTATGGTAATCTCTCGAAGTGCCAGTTCTGGATACGTGAGGTCCACTTCTTGGGTCACGTTATCTCTGAGGCGGGAGTTGCAGTGGATCCCGCGAAGATTGAGGCTGTGTTAGCTTGGGAACCACCCAGGAGTGTGACTGAGGTTCGGAGTTTCTTGGGACTAGGTGGATACTATCGGAGATTCGTGCCAGACTTCTCTAGAGTTGCGGCACCACTCACAGCTTTGACGAAGAAGGGGAAACCCTTCGTTTGGTCAGACAGATGTCAGCAGAGATTGCCGGAGCAGAGACAGAGATTGACCAGCGCACCTATCTTGAGGTTGCCTGAGGAGGGAGTAGGGTACGTAGTTTACTGCGATGCATCAGGGACCGGACTCGGGTGTGTTCTGATGCAGGAGCGGGCAGTGATCTCCTATGGATCACGTCAGTTGAGGCCGCATGAGCAGAACTACGCTACCCATGACCTGGAGTTAGCAGTAGTGGTCTTCGCTCTGAAGACATGGTGACACTATCTGATGGGCGAGCGCTTTACAGTCTTTTCCGATCATCAGAGCCTCAGGTATATCTTCTCGCAGAAAGACCTGAACCCGAGACAGCGGCGATGGCTCGAGTTCCTCCAGGACTATGACTTTGAGATAGTCTATACTCCTGGGAAGGGGAACGTAGTAGCCGATTCCCTTAGCAGGAGGACGGGCATTCAGCTACTTGAGGAGGCGACGGAGCAGCTAGCCTCTTTGCAGATATCCTTCGTGGATAGGGATGGAGCAGCCTTCCTTCAATCTCTCACAGTCACTCCTCCACTACTGCTGCGAGTCAGGGAGGCACAGCGTGGGGACACTGACTGTGAGACACGGCGTGCACAGATATCCTCGGGACAGGCACCTGATGGTTTCTCCCTTGGAGAAGAGCACGACATCCTTTTCAGAGGACGTACCATGGTACCAGTAGCATTGTGAGGGGAAGTGCTGAGAGAGTTTTACACTTATCCTTTGGCGGTACATCCTGGAGTGGAGAAGATGTACCAGGACCTCAGACGACAGCACTGGTGGCCGGGCATGAAGAAGTCAGTAGCAGAGTTTGTTTTTCGATGCCTCACCTGCCAGCAGGTGAAGGCAGAGCATCAGGTACCAGCAGGCTTGGTACAGCCCTTGGAGGTCCCGGAGTGGAAGTGGGACGACATATCTATGGACTTCGTGACTGGACTTCCACGCACTTCCAGAGGTCACGACTCCATCTGGGTGATTGTTGACCGACTCACCAAGTCGGCACACTTCTTACCCATCAGAGAGCAGGGCTCAGTGGAGAGCTTGGGACGTCTCTACGTTCAGGAGATTGTGCGGCTCCACGGCGTTCCATCATCTATCGTCTCCGATCGAGATGCCCGCTTTACTTCCCGGCTTTGGAAGGGGTTACAGGAGGCGTTCGGGACGCAGCTACGTCTGAGCACAGCCTTTCACCCTCAGACGGATGGTCAGACGGAGAGGACCATTCAGACTCTCGAGGACATGCTCCGCGCATGTGTCCTCGACTTTGGTCGTAGCTGGTAGGACCACCTACCCTTGGTGGAGTTTGCGTACAACAACATCTACCACTCCACCATCGGGATGGCACCGTACGAGGCGTTGTACGGCCGACCCTGTAGATCTCCTTTGTGCTGGACAGACCCTGGGGAGTCAGCACTAGTGGGACCAGAGATGGTCCAGGCCATGACAGAGAAGGTCCAGGTCATCCAGGAGCGGATGAGGACAGCTCAGAGCCGGCAGAAGTCTTATGCTGACAGGAGGCGGAGGCCACTGGAGTTCGAGGATGGCGACCACGTCTTCTTACGGGTCTCACCTCGACGTGGTATTCAGAGATTTGGCCGAGGCGGCAAGTTATCTCTGCGCTTCATCGGACCCTTCCAGGTCCTCAGCAGGATTGGTGAGGTGGCTTATCCCCGAGCTCTACCACCTCAGTTGCACCGGGTACACGACGTCTTCCACGTGTATCAGCTGAGGAGATACGTGCACGACCCGACGCACATCATTGACCATGGCGAGCTTGACGTTGACGATGGGGCGACTTTTACAGAGGTTCCGGTGGAGATAGAGGATCGACAAGAGCGGGTCCTGCGTGGGCGATCGATTCCTCTTGTACGCATCATATGGCAGCACAGAAATCTCCAGGAGAGCACATGGGAGCGGGAGGCTCAGATGCGTGCTCAGTACCCTCATTTGTTTCCCTAGTTTTTTATGTATCTTTACGGGGACGTAAAGCCCTGAGGTGGGAGTAATGTAAAGACCCGTAAAATTCAAGGGAAATTTTTTTTCTTAATTTTCTTTAGAATTTTACAAGAGCGCGGTTTCAGACGGCACCTGATTCCGAGGCCCGGAGTGCCCGGAATCAATTTCCGAAGTTTGGCTCGGGTACGTTCAGTGAACGAACGAGCGAGAATTCCTAACTTTTGATCCGGTGCTCGGAATTGAAATCTGAGGGCACCGATGAACTCGCAGCGCCGATATTCGCTTAAGGAGACCTTTTCCGAGGTTGCGTTTATTTCGGGTTGAGAGTTAGTTTTTGGGGGTTTATAGTAAGTTAAATAAAAATTTGGATTACAAAATTTTTATTTAAACTTGTGGGTTAACTTCTCTCAAAGGAAGTTAGGGGTGGGACCCACACCCACTTAACCTCCCTTGAGAGGATTAAGTGTGGTGGGGCCCACACTAACCCTAAACTTTTCATCTTATCCCAACTCCCTTAACCCCTCTTTAAATGACATGAGTTATTTAATTTTGGAGTTATCCTTTTTGAATTTCAAACCTTTGAAATTCATTTGTTAAGTTGTGAATAAAATAAGCTCTTATCTTATTTTGTTGGGTTAGAACTCTTTAGCCATCTTGAGAGCTTTTGAGAGTTTTTCTTTCTTCTTCAAACTTTGACGAAGAACGCTCAAGCTTGACGAAGAACGCTCAAGCTCCGACGAAGAACGCCGCTCCTCTCTTCTTCGTCTTCCGTGTCAACAAAAGGGAACACCGCTTCCTCCTCGGACTCCCTTCGTCGGCATACGAAGATTCGCCAATGACGTACCTCTTCGTCATCGGTTTTTACGAACGACTACCGCGATGCCCGACCTCCGCGTCGTTGTCTTCCGCGAGACGTTGACAAATCATCGAACCTATACCCAAGGTAGGGGTTGTTGTTTGTTTATTTATTTATCCTTGTCGTGGTTCTTGCATGACTAACTTAAGGATTTTAAGTTGTGTTATCATTTAACGTGAGGGGGCCGGACCGCATGAACACAGCCGACCCCCCTCCATCATTATTGTTGATTTATCTTGCGGGTGGAAACAAGGTGGCGTGGTGCCGTCGCACCACGCGGATAATCGTATGTTTATATTGCGCGGCGCCGTCGCGCCGCGCCGTGGAAGAATCATCAAGAACGCGACGCCGTCGCGCCACGTCAAGGGGAATCGAAGGCGCGACGGAGGGGCGCGGTGCCGTCGCACCATGCCGGACGATGAACACCGCGGCCGGTTCTGGACCGTGGCGGGACGAGAAGACCGGCGGTCGGGCCGCCGGCATCGGAAGCCGGAAAGGGGACCGGATTTTCCGGTCCCGTTGGAGAAAACCGGCCGGCAGTTGGCCGGCCGGAAGGTCAAAGGCCGGGGGAAATAAATTCCCCCAGCCAGCTCTAAAACCCCCCTCATTTATTAGGGGGGCGGTTTCCTTGAGGGGGGGCAGGCGGCCCCGCGGTTTTTCCACGAAGCAGGCCCCCAGGAGGGGGCCGTTGTTGACACAAGGGAGCGGCATAATGTCGCGCTGCCTTTCCAAGAAGCGGGGGGCTTTGCCCCTCCGCGCGCTGCCTCCATGCGGCACCGGGCCGCCGCGCCGCCGGCCGGCCGGCCGGGCAGGGTCGGACCTGGGTCGGGTCGACCCGGTCGGGCCGACCCAGGGGGGGTCGGGCCGGGTCGGCCCGGACCCGGACCCCCCGTTTCGAATCGGTTTTGGTCTTTTGGCCATAACTTGAGCCACGGACCTCCGATTGACGAACCGTCTGCGACAACTCGATCCCTGGATCGAGACAGTCGTTTCGGTTTATCGAACTCAAGGTTTCAGAATACTTTGAGTTCGGCCGGGTTGGTTCGTTCACGAAACCAACCGGGCCTTCGGAGCGGAAACGCTGATATCTTGAGCTACGGACGTCCGATTGACGTACTGTCAGCTTAGTTGTGTTCCTATTAGTGAGAAGGTTCTTTTGGCATGCTCCGCCCGAGGTTTGGACGCCGGTGGAGTACGGTCGGGTTGGTTTTGCCTTAAAAACTAACCGGGCCCGGGGACGAAAATGCCAATAACTCTCAGACCGGGCGTCCGATCGACGCGCCGTCTGTTGTGTTGAGTTCCTGTTGACGATACGAGACTTTTGGATACATCAACTCTGGACTTTCTGACAGTTGATGTATCAGCCTCTCGGCTCGTGGAGCGGACCCTCCGAACGAGCTTGCTGTGTGCAGGAACCCTTGTGCTGGCTGCGACTGTTACTGTGACTGCTACTGCTACTGTGACTACGACGACGACAGTACAGAGATCCTGTGTGGATTCGACGACGACGACTACAGCACTCAACGATCCTACGTGGACCAGTGCTACAGGTCCTGTGTGGGCCCAATCCTGTGTGGGTCCGATCCTGTGTGGGTCTTTGCGCTCAGCGGTCCTGTGTGAACCAGCGCCTACAGGTCCTACGTGGGCCCGATCGTGTGTGGGTCTTTTGCGGGGGTTAGTTACCTATCGCTCCTTCGTGGGTCCGACGACTTAGATGGATCAGAGATCATCTTTATCATCTTTCGAAGATTTATACCTGTGTGAGCTGAATCCTATTGCTTTCCTGTGTGGATTGTGTTGTGCAATCCTGTGTGGATTACGTTTTGCTTTCCTGTGTGGAATACGTTTACTTTCCTGTGTGGACTGAGTTGTACTTGGGCTCGGATGTTGGAGCGTATTTGAATTGATGACTTAGGTATATGTATGGGAATATACCTAAGCAGTGTCGGTTGTTACTTCGTGATTGTACCATTCTTCGTGGTTTATCCTCTGTGGATTTGAGAGACCTTCAGGGGTCTCGGGGTCCCTACTGAGTAGCTTATACTCACCCCTGCACGGGCTTTGCCCGCACTGCGTTGTGTTAGTTGCAGACGACGGACAGCGTTGATCTTATCAGAGGCTTGCAGAGCCAGACGGTACCTGGAGGTGGACCACTGGATGGGACGTACTCGGAGCGGACGGCGGGACCCGTGGAGCAGTGAAGCTATCTGTACCCACCCTTCAGGTGGGATTTCCAGTGGACAGCTCGGTGTAGCGGCTTTACTTTTCAGTTGTTGTTTCCTCTTTCGAGTTGTACTTTACTTTCAGTTTGGTTTTGTATACTGGCCCATTTACTTTTCCGCACTTTCAGTTGTACTTTGCTTTTGCTTAGTGTTTACTTTCCGCTTGCTTACTCTGTGGTGTTTGTTTACCTTACAAAGGCAATGCCTTCCCTTTTTACCGGGATATACGCCTTGGTGCTAGTCGCCAGCCCCTGGCCTATGGAAGGCGGGCTTGGGGTAGTCACGACACGGACCCCGAGGGTGGGTCGTGACAAGAATTGATTTATTTTAACAGTTTAATGTTTATGTAGAATGTTGTTAAGATGGAAGTAGCGAGCATTTTTTAATTCAACTTTATCTCATTCATAGTGAAATCATTTTTCTTAGTGTAGAAAAATTATATTTAAATACCAAAATAACAATACAAGAATTTGAAAATTAAATTTATTTTCAAAATAAAAATCAAAAATTAAATTTCTGATTAATTAAAAGCGTTATGTTTGAATAAATTTTTTCCAAAAACATAATTAATTTATAGTGAATAATTTTAATTCATATTAAAAATTCCCAGATTTCTAATATCACAAAATTAGTAAAAAAACTAAAAATATTTAATTTCAATTTTTGAAATTAGAAAATAAATAAATTAATTTAAAATAAAATATAACTCTATTTAAAAGTAAAATTATAATTTTAAATTTAAAAATTCATTTATGGATTCACAATTTACATCATAAAATGAATAATTGTCTAAAATCCATTTTTTATTCCATGCAATCAATTATGTTTAGATTTTACATGATAAAAAAACATATAGCTTTTATACTAATATATTCAAATATGTGGTTATTTATATTGAATAATAAGAAACAAAGTGCAATTTTCATTTTTCATCACCCCTCCACACTAAAACAATTTCACTCTAAATAAATTTTAACATTAAATTCAAGATAAATTTATTGTCCTTAAAATATTTAAGTATACAATCACAATTTAATAAATACAATAATTCTAGTACTAAACAGTCATGCCTCATTTTTTACATTCACAAAATATTATACTACCATTTAAATTTAGATAATAGTTCCAAATGTGAATTTCATACATATATATTTATCTGTTGAATTAAAAGTATAATCTATAAATGCCATTAAAGAAATAAAAATTTCATTACATGAAGATAATAATTACTTTTACACATTAGTAATATCAGTGTGTATGAAAAGGAGAAGAAATCTTAAACATGAAAAATGATAATTGATATAACACGATAATCATAAGGGAAATATGGGAAAAGTGGCAACAACTTATAACACTCAATTATTATGTAAAGGCTAACATAAAATACATTATAGTGTAAAAATACAAAAATATAATAATTTTTACTCCCCATCCCAACATAAAATCTCATGAGTCTAAACATTATTAAATTAATTTTAGTGATATATAATTCTAGGACCACCAGTAACATTCATTTCATTTTCATGCTTAAGTGTTCCACATAGATCATACCCAATGGATATATTCATCATAATATTTCATTCAATGATAATGTAATGTGGACAATATAGGTGTATTTACTATGTTAAAAATTTATAAGTGTGTAAAGGTGAATACCCATGATATTAAACTGGGATGGTATTCACTAAACAATTGTTTTGGAAAGGAAAATCGTAGTGAAATCTCAGCATCATAATGGTGTCACATTAATATTCATAAAATGTGTTGTAGAGAGAAAAATGGGTCTATCATAATTTTTATATAAAATGGGCCCTAATGGGTATATTTCACGACACATCCCAACATTATGAACATAAATTATAAAACATAAGATAATGATGAAATTTGAATAATGAAGATAATGTGAGTATCCATTACCTTGGGAGTGTGACTTCTAGTGTTTTGGAAGAAATTTTTGAGAGCTTAAGGGAAACTTGGAGGACTCTAGAGAGGTAAGTGAAGAGTATAGATGTGCTAAATAAATTTTTAGTGAATATAAATAGGATATAGTGAGAGTTTATACCAAAAATGAGTGGAGTATTATTTATCATTTCTAAAACATAGACCATGGACACTACATAATAAAATAACCAAATAGAAAAACCTTGCCATGATTAGTCTAGTGGATGACTCCAAGTGGGAGTGGTTGTCATTATTTTATATGCACATGGTACAATCATAATAAAATAATTCTCATTATTATGTGTAAGCAACTCATAATATTAAAGAATGGAGTTTAAAACCCTAAACTATATTATTGGTTTTGGTGGATTCATAATGGTTTTTTAAAAACAAATAATCATAAAATCAACTTATTTTATGGGTAAAACATATATACAATCATTTATACCGTTTATATTTTTTATTGCATCACTTTTCGATCATCATGTTGTCATAAGACACACCATATATCTATATTGTATTTAATGTTTTAACTATAAATTCATATGTCTTATAGAATTATGAAATTTCCTACATTAAATAATTTCAAAGAGATTATTCCAAAAATAATATTCATTTTATACAAATATTTTTCTAAAAAAATTCCTTTAAACATGTAAATTATAAATCCCCATTAATTGATAATTGATGGGTTTTTTTGTATAATTACAATTTCTTAAACCATTATAAAATTTATATTTGGATTTATTATTATTTTTGATCATTTATATTTTGTAAAAATTATTTAATTATAATATTTAACTATAATATCATTTCAAAAACCACTAATTAATGAAAATAAATTATTTAATTAAATTTGAAGATTATTCAAAAATACTATATGAGTCTTATTATATAAAAATAAAGATAATTTATAATATAAAAATAAAGGGATGTAAATATATTGAATTTTCTATAAAAAATAATGTAAAACACATATCTCTTGGTTTTTGTAGATATAGATTTAATACACTAAAAAACTCTCTTATAGTAAGGTGCACGGTAGTGAGACTTTCATGGGGAGGTTTGAGGTACATGGTTTGGATCATGATCTTGATGAGGATGACCTTCTCCCAAAAATGGTTTCAGTCATGATTATGTTTTTTGTATCTCATTTTGGGACTGGTCATTGAAAAATATTAGTGATTCTACCTCCCTCAGAATCTCAAATAAATTGGAATTATTGTGTACCATCCTATTGGTTTTGTCAATCAATTCCTTTGTCTAGGTTAGTTGGATTTATCACTACCCTATATTTATACTAATCATATGATCATTGTTCAAAAACTATATTATAAATTCATTTTATGGTTAAAATAATTTTAAATCTAATATAATATAATAAATTAAATTATGTGAATGTGTTTTCTATAACCATATTATAAAATAAAAAAATTAATTCAATCAAAAGTGGGATGTTATTTATAAATGTTAAGGTTGTTAGAATCTCCCCCCATTAGAAATTTCACCCTCAAAATTTTCTTTTACCTCACTAAAATTGATGTTGGTAACTTTATTTCATCACTTCCTTTGGTTCCTACATCACATCCTCAAACTTATGGTTTCTCCACAACACATTTACAAGGTGTATTGACTTATATTATAGATCATAGAAACAATGATATGAGATTATTACCGGCTCTCTAGTAATGACTTTCATTGTTATTTTTTATATTCCTCATTATATTAAATTAAATTATTTATTATGTAATATAGCTATAGAAAACACCTTCACTTTTTTGGTTTTATTATATCTGAAAATATTTAAAATAACATTAAGAATAATTAACATTGTTAATATATCAGTTAAATTGAGATCATTTAATTAGACCAAATATAGTATTTTATCAAATCCAATTGACTCAGAAAGATGACGTGATGGCCTTAACTACCTAGATCATACACTATGAATCCCATTTAACAAAGCATCCATGGGATGTAGCATAACTAGGATTTTCCCTCGACCAAGACCATGTTGGGATCCAATAACTTGAGCATGAGAAAACCCGTTTACAAGGTATGTACAATCTCATTTAGATCACGACCCAAAACATGATCGAAGAACCTCCGCATGAATGTCTCACAGTAACACACCTCACCCTTAAGAAATTTTCTTATTTATTAAAGGTATATGTTTCATGACACTAAAAATATGAGTATTTGAATTATTTTTTATATAATAACAAATATATTTGCATCCCATTATTGTTACTTTATAAATACATTTTATATTCAACCATCAAAACTGAAATTAATTTTTTTTAAAATATTAAGATTTAATTCAGGAATTATTTTTGATTAATTAATGGATTTTTCAAAATAAATAATATTTTAATTAAATATTATTATTACTTTTTTATTAAATATAAATGATTCCATTATTTGTATGAAGTCAAATGTAATTTTTATAAGGGCTTGAAAAATGTTATTGATAAATAAACGCAAAATTTTATAATAAAAGTAGATTATATTTTAAAATTGAGAATACCCTTTTTTGGAAAATTATTCAGATAAAATGAATATTACTTTTGGAATCATATTTTCAAAATTTTCCAGAAATAAATTTATCAAAAAAATCAAGAAATTATATTTTTTGGAAAATATAATTATAGTATAAATATAGGTTGTGTATTATTTCATCATAATTAAGAACAATTATGCAGAAAATAAAATAATGGGTATCAAAGACCAAATATTTTTTTTCTCATTAAAATATTTATATATATATATATATTTTTATTTTAATAGTCTTTTATGAATCCCCAAAACCATTTAATATATCATAAGGTATTAAAATAATTTATTTAAAAATGTGACTCACCGCCACATATAAAAGGGAATTATTTTAATAATTTCTGACCTTTCCTTATAAAATAATGAAATTTGGTCTCATTTGTTATAAACCGTGGGAATGAACTGTGGGATGGAATGTAGTTTGGGTTATTTTATTTTATAGAGTCCAAAAATCTTTCTTTAACAAATATTAAATAAGTATTTACGATTTTCCTATATAATCCCTCTCAAGATCCCATTTTTCATCACTCAATATCCTTGGATAATATATTTACTCTCCACTACCCTCTCTAATTCCTCCCAAGGTTCCCTCATCACTTAAGATGCCCCTACGCATTTTGAGTCTTATAATCAGGTAAGGGATCCTCTATTTCCCTTATTTATTACAATTTATTTATTATTTTACAGCTTATACTGTCCAATTAATAATTTTGGTATATGTATTTCAATGTCCCTATTACTACCTAATTGACATTAAAAAGGTGAAAACACCTTTCTATCTCAAAAACTAATTTTATGAATTTTTATGAGGTGTTGTTATGCTACCAAAATTTCCCACAATTTTCTTTGACAAATTTTTTTATTGAATACTATACCAATTTCATATCATGTATGGTCACCATTATAAACATATAATTGTTTGAAATGGGACATAAATTTATATATTAAACACTCCTATATAATATAATAAAATATAGTGATTAATGAATCCATGTTGTATGATCTATGTGGAACACTTAAGTATGAGATTTAAATGAAAGTGATGGGTGCACCCAAAATTACATAGAACTGCAATGAATTGGCCATGTTTAGTCTCATGATACATCTTTTTGGGATTGGTTGTCATCCTAATTATTTTATGGGACCTTTTTAATATTATTTATTGGAATATGGAATTGATGTATGTTTATGATAAAAAATTTTATGATGTTTCCAAATTCCCTATTATATCATGTTATATATTGTCTTGTTGTCTATATTTATTATTATCACCCATTTTTTCCCATTAGCATGCCTATTGTCTAACATGTATTTTTCAATTCGTTTCATTATATTTTTATTTACCTTTCTGGGATTTATAGCTAACTAATTTCTTATGTATGCCCCCATATTATCCCATGGAATTTTATGTGTAATAGTGTTAAGAAAGATTTCAACAAAGTTGTTGTTTATTATTATTATAAATTTTTATTATATGAACATATTTTTCGATGGAATTATACATCTCAATCATCCCAGTTTTATGGATTGTAATAATATGTAATAAATCATGAATTAATGTGTATTAAATACATGAGTTGTAATATATCCTCACCGGAAATGTCATTCTCTAATGGTACCAACATTTGATTGAGAACATGATAAGGTTATATAATCTAATTTCTAAAGTGGGATAGATGAAAAAAACATATAATAGATATATTTTAAGTGGGATTTATAGTTAAGAAGACACTACATTAATGTGATCTGATATTTCAAAAGTGCTGATATATTTTGGACTATGAATTCCTTTATTCCCAAATATCCTGATATTCTTCCATGGAGATATTCGGTGGAATACAACATCTACAACATCGAACTATAAGACTCATCAACAATTGTTAGTATATCTCTTCTGTAATCATTGAGAAGAATTGATGTTCTACTGAATGGTAATAACCTTATTTAGCATTTCCTTGAAAATGTTAAGACCTAGTAGTTTTTTTTCCCCAACATCTTCCCAATAATCAGGTGTTCTACATATCGTAACATATATGTAACACCCAAGACTTTTATGAGAAATATTTTGTTTTTATTTTATATAAATCATCAAAGGAATATTTCACTACACACAACACTTTCTTGGCATTCATTACACGCAATCGCGACCTTCCTCGATTTCTTGCGTCGTACGGAAGACTGAGTTTCACTAAACAACGATATGCTATTAAAATATTATTAAAACTGGTCATTATGAATAATAATAACCAGTTTTTGAAATTTTGTAAATTTTATTTTTCAAAATGGACTTCATTTTTGGATTCAGAATATCGAAATTAGCCTAGGGTAAAATTTTGGTATTTTCCTGAAAACTTTCAATTTTTGATGAATAGTGAAAACACTGGGTTACTATTTAAAAACCGACTTTTTATTTAAATAATTATTTATTTTATATAAATTAATTTTAGGTCAAAATTGAAACATAATACCTATATATGTTCAATGAAATTCATTGGAGTCATTTTATAATAATTTTAGATATATTAAAATTTTATTAAACTTTTGACCGTCTTTTACCCACCTCCTAGGAAAAATTGCAAATTTACATAAAACATAATTTTACCGCTTCTGTGAGTGGAATTTCAAAAATCCTAGAGATATGGTTGATTTCAATAAGTAAAATTTGGTTCAATGAGATGAAAATAATTTTTTTTGAATAGTAACTTTTCACTTTTTTTACCACGGTTAAAAGTAAATTGGGTAATTAAGGAAAAAATGATATTATTATTACCCTAACACATGTCCTAATTCTATTGGATAAGTTTAATATGACCAAAGACAAAAATAGGAGTAATATATAACCATTTAGGCCCACTTGGATTAGATTAGGACATTTATTATTAATTTATTTAAATAAGGGTTAAAATAGATAAAATCAATGTTTAATAAGTAAATAATTTTTAATATAGGGTTATACATAAGATAAATTCGACTATAAATATTAATTAGAAATATAAAAATATTTCCTATATAATGGTATTTTATTTGTAATTTTTAGACATTAAATAATTTAATTTATTTATGACACAAAGATGATGCAGTAATTATCTTATTAATGAAATATTGACATAATTGATGTTATAAATACCCAAATAAATGTAATTTGAGAGTTTTTATGAACTATACTAATTTTATAGGTTATTAAGACATGTTAGTATTTATTTAAGAAACTTTTTTCAAACTAATCATTCTGTTATGATTTTCACAAAAATCAATTACTAAATAGTGTCAAAATAGACATAAAATAGTTTTTAAAACAAATATTATATTATTAATTGTTTTTTTACTCCTAAAAATCTATGGTTAGGATAAATGACTTATATAAGGTTGTATATATTAATAATAAACAACATGGGGTTCGTTTGGCTTGTTATAGTATGTTTATTAACCTTATATTGTAAGAACACAAAAAGACACGGTAAAAGAAAAATTATCTAACTTAAAGTTAAATCTAAATGATATGGTTAAAATAGTAAACTATACTTGCCCAAATTATATTATATGAGTGGATTTCGAAACATCCCCTCCGTAGCTTCGAAACAAATCAATTTGAAGCTATTTAAAACCGAATATGTCTTTATAATAAAATAATATTTTTTGTTTTTCCAAAGGTTCCCCTCTCCTCCCTTATAAAAGGGAACCTCCTCCATCTCTTACTCACACCACATTAAGCCTTCAATCTAGACCAACCCCTACCAATTTAGTCTCTCCACTTCCTTAAAGACATCCTAGAGGTCCTGGTCTTCTTCAAAGACCATTTTTAGTGCCCTAAAAGGAGGTCTCAAAGAGGCGCTTCAAAGAAGAGGTAATGTATGTTACCAATTCTTTCAACTTTATTTCTTCTTCCACTTCTTCTTTAGTTGTTTCATTATGAAGTAAAATAATCAGTATCAATCATATATTGATATGATATTATAAGTATGAAACAACCCTATTTCACCATCTATCCATCCTATGGAAAACAAAATCACTGCGCATGCGTACGAACGGAATACCGTCTCCACATCGTGGTGTAATCTATTTTCCACAACCACATTACTTGGATGGGTATAATGGTGTAAATAATAACTATATAATTATTTTAAAGTGATATTTATTCGGAAATAGTATACATACACTCCAATAAAATTCCACGATCATGGGAATGATATCATCGCTCATGCATACGTACGGAATACCATCTCCACGATGTGATGCGACTCATTCTACATGATTTTCATTGAAAAATGATTACATAAATTAATTGAGTGAATAAATATGATATGTATTACACAAATAACATTCTTTAAATGAGGTATCTATAACCTAAAAAGAAGAATCTGAATTTATTTGACAAAACACGCATAAGAGAAAAAAGCAATAAACACCCGAATAACAAGTAGTAATGAAATATTAATAATATGAAGCTAAGAATATGACCATATATGATAAAATAAAAATAATTATGATTCAGGAATAATTCAATAACATTATTTAAATCGTTATACAAGAGTTTCAGACATTTACGAAGCAAATCGGACCTAAGGTAAGGGAAAATCTCACAATCTCATTTTTATGCAAGATTGTTTATACTTCAAAATTTACTGGGGAATATTTATCATCCAAATCCATGTTTCCTCAATATGTAATATTATTTCCATCCAAATACAATTTTTTAAATACAATTTTACCCTTCGGTGAGTTTTAATAAAAGATATGAAAAGAATCTTTTGTCGTTTTTCGTACGAGGTACTTTTTGACTTTTCCGGCCAAAGTACGAGAAGAATGTTTTTTTAACTTATACGGCATGAATGGATTTTTAAAACATTATTTCCAAGAAGAATAATTACTATTTTTCATGTTTAATTTTAATCAACTTCTTTTAGTTTAAAATAGTATGACATGTTAAGAAAGGAAAAATGTTTTTGATGTAGAAAGAATATTTTCCTCAAGAATGGAGTTCAAGTGTTTTATCAAAATTATTTTCCATATAAGAGAATATAGGGTTCTGTTTCTATCCCTATTATTACATTTATTTTATTATGTTGTGATGGAATTATTTTTATGAATTGCTTTATCTTATATGAATTTTTTTATGATGTCATGATGTTTAAGAATCCCATTTTTATTACATGGGTTATGCAATGATGTATGATTTATGATTTTGTGGCACACATAAGAATGGTATCATTATGAGATGGGTGGGACATATATCTCCCTCTAATGCATTGGGTAAAGATCTTATATCTCATGATATTCACATGGCTGGAACGGCAGGTTAAACCGGTTCAGTGAAACAGGACTGAAACGAGGAGTGAACTCGGTTCAGAAATGGACTTTGTCCACTAAGATAGTCTTGTCAATGATTCATCACTAATAAGAAATGATTATCTATGATTATGTGTATATTCCACAAAGTTTCATGTTTTATGTTAGGATTATTGGGATTACATTTCACTACTATGATTTATCCCATGTTATGAAATGATGATCTCTTTTGCAGGTTAATATTTCCAAAATGTTATGTTCTTATGAATATGATGTGATTGATATTTCTTTTGTTTACCATTACTGAAAATTTGATCTCACCCTTTTGTATGTTTTCTTCCCCTAGGTCAGGAATAAAGTTATTAAGTAGGATATTCCAAAAGGGACTCTAGATATGATGAAATAAATGGGAGGCAATGTAGATGCTTTATGAACCAGTTGTTTATGTTTCCAAGTTTCTAAAGACACTATTCCGATATGGTCCTTTTATAGTTTTGTTATATGTTGTAATAAGGGAACTTCAATATTGAAGTAATAACCATGTATGTAAAGTAAGGGTCATTATATTTGGTATCAGAGAAAAGGTATAGTCAACCTTTGGAAACTAGGATGTGAAAGCCTTAGTAAGAACCCTATGGATAAGTCTAATCATAGAATACGATCTTAGTGTTTAAAAACGGCCATGATAAACCTATGATAAGACCTTAAGTGAGAAATTTTATTCTTGATTATGTGGTTTTCCTATTATAATTAGTGTTGCTCACACTATTCTTCTTGGTTTTAGTCAATGGCTGGAACCCTAAGGAAGCTTGTTAATGGAGAATGCGACGGGCAATGCAATGATTGTCCCCCTGAGCAACAAAACGTTATGGGAGCTGGATTGCAAAATCTTGTAGCCATGCTCACACAACTTTCCCAAGCTATGAATCAAGTAGGACTTCCAAACGAGTAAATGAAGGAGCAACATTCTGTTAAATCCACCATGAGGTAGCGTCCAACTTCATTCAGTGGGTCTACTGATCCATTAGTGTCCGAACAATGGATCAGTACAACTAAAAAGATATTTCCAGTTCTTCAATGTTCTGATCATGATAAAGTCATCTTAGCAGTATATCGTTTGGAAGGTGATACTAATCAATGGTGGAATATTATTAAGAATATGAGGCAAAGGGATGAAATTGAGTCCATGGAATGTGACAAGTTCATGAACTTATATTTCAATAAGTACTTCCCTCGTATTCTCCGAACAAAGAAGGAGAAGGAGTTTCTTGAACTATAGAAAATGGATGATGAATCTGTTGGTACCTATGATGAAAATTTTACAAGACGTGCAAGGTATGGTTCTGGTATTATTATCCAACCTGAGAGTAAGACTGATCGATTATTTAGTCACTTAAAACCATGTCTTCGAAGGGCCTTAGCCATAATGGACTTCAATAGCTATGAGGAAATCATTTGATGTGCTCTCAAAGTTGAGATGGAGATTGGTGTAACCCATCAGTCATATGGGTTTGGTAAGAAAAGGAAAATGGAATTCAAAGGAAAATATAAAGAGCACACTGAAAAGAAGATGAGTTTTCCCTTATGATCAAAGTGTGGAAATAAACATGGAGGGAGTTGTCCTACAGGGAGAAGTAAATGATTCAAATGTGGAAAGGAATTTCATCGGGCATTTGAATGCAGCAATGATGGGAAGAAGATGTCTAGTGATGCGAAAAATGAAAAGGATACACAGAGTGCACCACCTACACTTCAATGTTACAAGTTTAAGGAAATGGGGCATTTTTCCAATCAATTCCCTAATCTAAGGATTATTGATGATGATCAATGTCAACAAACTCTTAAGGCTAAAGACAAAGGAAAGTCACATACAATTTTTATCAGCGATGTGGAGTACGATAAGAAAGTGGTGAAAGGTACACTTATCATCCACTCTAAAGTAGAAAATGTTTTATTTGATTATGGATCCACCAACTCTTTTATTTCAGAATAATTTTCTAAGTGTATCACCGTATTACCTCAACAGTTAGATGTTGAGTTAGCTGTGACAACCCCTAATGGCACAACAGTCGCATCAAAAGTTTATAATTCTTCTCCAATTGAAGTTTGTGGGAAAGTGCTTCCTGCAAATCTTGTGATCCTTTCTACAGTGGAATTTGATGTGATTCTTGGCATGGATTGACATTCTTTATATGGATATTATATCAATTTCTGAATAAGGGAAGTCACATTTCATATTCCAGATCAATATATGATCGTCTGTCGATGCAATGATGAACATAACCTTCCAGTTGAAATTTCTTCCATTATATGGGTCTTGATTTTACTAAATGAAGGTTATTTATCTAAAATGGTTGGTGAGAAACTCACGATTAAGAATATGCCCATTGTACAGGAGTTTGATGATGTCTTTTCGGAGGAATTGTCGGGTCTTCCACCAAATCGTGAAGTTGAGTTTTCAATAGAACTCGTACCAGGTGCTTTACCTATTTCAAAGACACCTTATAGAATTGCCCGAATTGAGTTGTAGGAATTGAAGAAGCAACTCCAAGAGAATATTGATAAAGGATTCATATGCCCCAGTGTGTCACCTTGGGGAGCACCTGATCTGTTTGTTAAGAAGAATGATGGATCAATGAGACTCTACATTTATTATCGAGAACATAAAAAGATCACTATAAAGAACAAATATCCTCTCCCAGGAATTGATGACTTATTTGACCAACTACGCAGAGCTCAATACTTTTGCAAGATTGATCTTTGTTCAGGGTACCATCAATTAAGGGTCAAAAGAGAAGATATACCAAAGATGGCTTTCCGTACAAGGTGTGGACACTATGAATTTATAGTGATGCCATTTGGTCTTACTAATGCTCTTACTATATTCATGTATCTAATGAATAGAGTCTTTAGAGACTATCGTGATCAGTTTTTGGTAGTCTTTATAGATGATATTCTTGTCTATTCAAAGAGCATGGAAGAACATGAAGATCACATTAGAATTATATTGAACACCCTGAGAAAGGAGAAGCTATATGAAAAATTTACCAAGTGTCAATTTTGTATTCAAAAAGTTGCATTTTTGGTTCACATAATCTCAAAAGAGGGGATATCTATGGATCCAGAAAAAACGGAGGTTATCGAAAGATGGTCGAGACCAACAACAGTAACTGAGATATAAAGCTTTCTTGGTTTGGCTGGATATTATCGTCGTTTCATGAATGATTTCTCAGGATTATCTAATCCACCCACCAAGTTGACTCGGAAAGGAGTTAAGTTTATATGAACGGAGGAATGTGAAGAGAATTTCAAGGAGTTGAAAAGAAGGTTATCCAGTGCACCTGCTCTGTAACGCCCCGACCCTAGCTACCCAGAGTCGGTGCATTAATTCATATCATTTGCATGATCACAAAAGATCAAGTCTCGAATGACCGATTAGTTTAGTAGCCTCGGAAACACTAGATACATTTGTAAACATTACATTACATCATAAAAATGAAAACTACAGTAACATGGTCTCCTTAGTCCACACTCATATCCCTTTCTGACTATCCCTGCAGGTCATTTATAAAATACTTCTTCACATCCTGGAAAATATTAAAACATTGAAAGTGGTGAGCTCAGATGGTCAGTAAGGATAACAATATTGCAGAAGCTTTCATAAATAAACATTAACATTTAAGGCAATGTATAATTAAAACAAAAGCCTTTTAAACATGAACTTCATCATAATATGGAAAAAGTAAAATGAGATAATGCCATTTACTTATTCACATGGATATTCTACTGGTCGAATAATCACATGCAATATCAATAACCACTTTCATAATGATGGAATGAATAATGGCAGACATTCTGAAACATTTTTTCAAGGACTCAGCCAAGACGTCTAAAATGATTAAGGCCTCAGCCAAAACCATAAATCAAATTGGGAAAGGGCCTCGTCCAATTCCACGTGTAGTTGTCTCATGAGACCTACTGATGCATCGAGGAGCTATAGCGGGCTCCACCCGTCACTTATTAAGTCCAATGCATTCCTCATATGAATAGGTTTAAACATATCATAAACCATAACATAATCGTATCACATAAAACATGCATAAAGGAAACATAACATTTCCACATTTCAATCACAAGATATAAAAACGTTTTCAAAACAATTTTCAATACCAAAATAAACGCAAGTTAAAACTTTGTATTTATTTTTCATTAAAAAAAAGTGATGGCTTGTAGAGGAAGCCGAAACTCAAATAATGGTCACGGTGGCGGAGAAGTCGTTGTCACCGCATAAGTACTGAAAGGAAAACATTCCCTTTTTGTCGTTTAGTAAAACGCTTTGTATAAAAAATATTCCTTTTGAATAAACAGAAAAGTCAAAGGGGTTTATACACCGTATAAAAGAAAGTTGTGTATAAAACCAAATATGCCTCAATGAAAGGAGATTGAGACAAAGTCCTTAAAAAGATCATTTTTAAAATAAAATAGATCTATTATGTGTATTCACTATAAGTACACATAAAGAAAGTACAAATAATAGATAAGACATAATAATATCATGACATAATTTGAAAGTAGGAGATTAACCCAAAGAATGGAAATTGGGTTAAGAAGTTCCCTTACCTCATGTCTAAATTCACTTGACCGTTCTTTGAACTCCTGAATAATAAACTAGAGTTAATCTCTACCTTCTTAAGAACCTTTTTCAAGTTCATTATTCCTTTTATATCACTTATAACCATGTCATGAACATTATGTAATTATTTATGTTAATAATGGTCGTTTTGTCGATTTTTGGTACTTGAGTCAACAATAAACTTCTTATAATTACATGTTGTTTATGTGGTAGAATATCCATTATCTCCATAATTATATTCATGATTTAGATGTCATATATATCATATATATCCAGTATATACATTCATTTATAATATTATGTAACATTTAGAGGTAAGAAATGAAATGCACCGTTCATGGAGACGGTAAGCCGTACGTACTCATGAACGCTACTTTCATTTCTATTTTGTATTTCATGGAATGAAATCATAATTTTATAAAGGTATAATATAGTTCCAGTATAATATCATATATAATATCGTTAACTCCATCCTTTATACATCCCACATATGGCATTAAAGATTCAAATCACTTTGAGTGGGTGGTAGTCCGCACTTCTTAAAATGAAATTATCGCGTTTACCCATAATGGAAATCATAAAGTATGAAATAAATGAGAAGTAAAAAATCATAATGAAAACATAAACATAATATATATATCATATATTAAAATAGTTTCATCAAAATGGCCACCATTATAGGTGTTAAAATAACTTGAACAATCATCGTTTCGTGAGGCAGTATTTCACCACCCACAGAAACAGTATGTTCTTTAACCATTATATGTAGGTGTGTGTAAGTGTAGCTAGAATACTTCTTATAAAAACATCCTAGTATATTTAGGATACTGGTGTTGTTACAAAAGAAATTAATAAATAGAGTTTAGGGGGTTGTAGAAGAAAAATAAAACAAAACAACATTAGAGAAGACATTACCTCAAAATCGGGTAACTCTTTTTTATTTGAGCCAAAGGCTTCCTTGGGAAGGGTTCTGCCCAAAGTGAGGCTTCTGGGAGTAATAGGGGGAAGTTGGGAGAGTATTTGGGTAGAGTTTGGCCGAGCCAAATGGCTTGATGGTGTGAATAAGGTGTTAGAGGTGGGGGCCTTTTATAAGTAGAGAGGAGGGGCACTCTTGGAATGTAAGGAAATTTTACATTATTATACAATGATTTTCGGATTCTAAAGGTCCTACACTTATATAATTCGTGGCTAAGGTGATAAGGGTTCGAAATCTACCCATCCTATAGTCTTTGGACAAGTGTATTCCTTGGATTGTACATTATTTTTTCATTTTATTAAATTCCTTAAATAATGAGGTCATCGCTGCATCATAATGATGTCATAAATAATTTAATTTATTTAATGTCTAAAAATTATAAAAAAATACTATGTTGTAGGAAATCTTTTTAGCTTTCCAATAACCATTTATAGTATAAAATATGACTTGTATAACCCCATGTAAAAATTGTTTTAGTAAAACATTTCATGTTTGTGTCATTTTTTACTTTAACATTAAATAAAAGGTATTTATGTCATTTTCTAACTAAAGTGGCTCCATGGGGTCCCCAAGTTGACCCATGGATTTTCATGTTCGGCCATGACACATCCAATTAGGGTAGGACATGTTTCAATCTCATCTCATATTATTAAAACATTATTTTTACCTTAAACTACGATAATTACCTCTAATCGCGATTAAGAACTTAAAAGTTACTATTCACCAAAAATTATTTTAATCCCATTGAACAACATTTTACTTCCTAATGACAACCATGTATGTCAGATTTTTGAAATTCAAATCACATAAGTGGTAATGTTTCATTTAAACGAAAAATCAGTTTTTTTAACTACCACTTAGTGGTTTCACTATTCATCAAAAATTGAAGTTTTTCAGAATAATGCCAAAATTTCACCCTAAGCTATAATTTATATTCTGAATTAAAAAATGATGTCTATTTTACAAAATTACAAACATTTAAGTTGAATTAATTAATTTTATAATTAATTCCCGCTATCACAACAAATAGCGTGTTTTTAAGAAACAATTTATATCAAAAGATTGGCAATTGTTTATGTCCAATTTCAAAGTGAAATTAATTTTAATGAACTCCATTGGAAAAAATGGTAAAAATATATTCTAATTATACTTTAAAACCACTAAATAGTATAACTTATCACTATAAATTATTTTGATTAAAAAAGTTGATTTAAGTATTTTTCACTATTCATAAAAATTTGGAAGTTCTCAGAAAATTACAAAAAAATTCAACATAGGCTAATTTCAATATTAGGAATACAAAAATGAATTCTGTTTTGAAATATAAAATTTCTATAATTTTAAAAAGTGGTTATTACTATTCATAACGGCTACTTTGATTAGTCGCGGTGTTTTAGAACTCGAAGTTGCGTACAATGCAAGCTATTGCATTATTGAATGAGAAGCGTATTGTGGATGCTCGGGGTGTTACATTCTCCCCTCCTTAAATAAATTGCGTCCTCGCAATTTGAAATTTTTATTGGAAAATAAAAGGTTGAAAATAGAAAATACCTTTGTGGAAAACCCACATCGGAAATAAGATTAATAAAATTTAGCCTTAATAAGAGGGAAAGGGAAATGAAAAAGTCACCATCCAATTATGATCTCGATTAGGAGATAGTTGGTGGCAATTAGAGACATATAATTGGAGGAAAAACGTAAATATTTGTAGGGAGTGATTGAGGTCATCAATCACAATCAAATGTCAAATTGAGGGCCTCAAAGCCTTCAATCTATGTTCATTTAAAATATCATCAGTTCCACAAGACATAAGGTATTAGGATAACACATTTTTTTGTTTTAATATCCCTTTACTAAAGTTTAAGAATTAATTTATTCATTGAATAAGAGATAGGTATATATATATATATTCTTGACAATTATAGTTTCAACCTTCAACTCATCTTTCACTCAAAAAGATAACAGAACTCAAAAATATTATACTTATCCTAATTGTATAAGGTTCCAAATGTTAACACATACCATTTAGATTAGTAAAATAATTTTTTAATAACTAGGGACTTCCTGTAGGCTAGTGGTAGGAAATAAAGGCCCGTCGCACTATGGTTGTGGGTTCGATTCCTGCACCTTTGTCTGACGTGACGGGTTATGCCCCACCTTGCAGGTTGTCCTTTTCCTAAAACTATAGTAGTATAATATTCCAAAAATAATCTTCATAAATTTTTTAACCTTAAATAATACTATCCAAAGATCAACTTAATCCACTCCAACCATTCTAGTTATCCAAAATACCTCTGTCCTGACTTTCTCTAAAAGGTCTCTTAATTCCAAAATCAATTTATCAGATTCCCCAAACAAAGTAATGTTTCTCTTATTGTCACATACTAAAAATATGATTACCTTCATCAGATTAAAACCTTACTGATACAACAAGTACTACAGTACAATCATTATATATATATCACATTATTTTAAAAACCAGAATATAATCCATGAGTCCAAAAGCACCAATACATTAATTATTCCGCATCAACTGTAGTAACAGCATAAGATTGTCCTTGATCCCTTGGCCTTTTCTAAGGTAAGTTTCCCTGACGCTTAGGACATTCATTTGCATATTGCCCCATTTCCCTACAATTGTAGCATTCAACATTGATAGCATCTTTCTTTCCCTAGAAATCAAGCGCCTGGTGACCTTTTTCTCCACATTTAGAACAAACTCCCATTCTTTTTAGGAAAGTACCAGGGTGATTCTTCCCACAATTATCACATAATGGAAAATCCTTCTTTCCCTTTTTCCCTTTATCTTTCTCTTGTTCCACCGTTCTCTTCTTCTCTTGCTTTACTTTGTTGTCATAACACTTAGAGAATTCCTTTTCTGTCTTGATAGCACATGAGACAATATCTTCGTATGTTGAGAAAGATTGTGATACTAAAGCTCTATGGAGAAATGGTTTTAACCCATCAAAGAAACGATCAATCTTACCTCTTGGGTTACGTATATAATCTGCAGCATACCTCACCGACCTTGTAATGTTGGCCTCATACTTTGCGACATTCTCATCCTCCTTTTGTCTCAGACTCAGAAATTGCCTTTCCATATCGTCTCGATGGTCATGAGGAAAGTATTTTTCTAAGAAAAGCTCTTTGAACTCCCTCCATTCCATATTCGATACGTCATCATCTTCCATTGTATTCTGAATCAATGACCACCATTGATCGGCATCTCCAGTGAGGCGGTAAACTGCCATGATAACCTTATCCCTTTCGCTACTCCCCAAGGCGTGGAATATTTTCTCTAAGGAGTTTATCCATTGCTCAACTACTAAAGGATTTGTACCCCCATTAAATGTTGGTGGTTGTTGCCTCATGAAGCGGTCTAACATTGATCCTCCATGTTGCGGATCAGGGTGATCCATATGAGTAAGGTTATTATTCATAACCTGAGTGAGTTGTCCCAGTATGGTAATAAGTTGATCAGCACCAGTTGTATCTCCAGATCCACAATAATTATCTTGAGCAGGAGGGCAATCCCTACACGTAGTGCGTGCATTGATACGGTTTCCATTCCTTCCACTAGGCGCCATTTCTAAACAATGGCATAAACTAGATTAGTTTATGAATTAAAATACATAATTACATATTTGTAAAACACTTTACATAAATTGAACTATTTATGGATATAATCCATACAAATGTTTTCTTTGAGGAAGTATATACTCAAAACACTTCATAGTGGTTTGTAAAGAAAATGATAATTATCATAAGCATATCCCCGGGGAGTGTCGTAACCAAGAGGGCAGCAAGGCCCTTTGTCATGCACCAGTTCCCGTTCGAGTCTAGCTCAAAGCGGTGTTTTCGGGTTTTACCTCTAGGTACATATGTGCCAGAGCCGCCTCTACCTGCTCGTATCCAGACAGGGATGTATTGCTCGGAAAACTCACAAAATCTCTACAATAACAAAATTCTAGGAATTTCTTCTATACTAATCCTCAAAGTCTATCTTTGGGCTATGTTTTCTAATCAGAGTTTATCTAAATCAAGCTTCCAAGGTTAGTACTAAACTGCCTCTGATACCAACTGTAACGCCCCGACCCTAGCTATCCAGATTCGGTGCATTAATTCATAACATTGTCATGATCACAAAAGATCAAGTCTCGAAAGACCAATTAGTTTAGTAGCCTCGGAAACACTAGATACATTTGAAAACATTACATTACATCATAAAAATGAGAACTACAGTAACATGGTCTCCTTAGTCCACACTCATATCCCTTTCTGACTATCCCTGCAGGTCATTCATAAAATACTTCTTCACATCCTGGAAAATATTAAAACATTGAAAGGGGTGAGCTCAGATGCTCAGTAAGGATAACAATATTTCGGAAGCTTTCATAAATAAACATTAACATTTAAGGAAATGTATAACTAAAACAAAAGCCTTTTAAACATGAACTTCATCATAATATGGAAAAAGTAAAATGAGATAATGCCATTTACTTATTCACATGGATATTCTACTGGTCGAATAATCACATGCAATATCAATAACCACTTTCATAATGATGGAATGCATAATGCCAGACATTCTGAAACATTTTGTCAAGGCCTCAGCCAAGATGTCTAAAATGATTAAGGCCTCAGCCAAAACCATAAATCAAATTGGGAAAGGGCCTCGGACAATTCCACATCTAGTTGTCTCATGAGACCTACCGATGCATCGAGGAGCTATAGCGGGCTCCACCCGTCACTTATTAAGTCCAATGCATTCCTCATATGAATAGGTTTAAACATATCATAAACCATAACATAATCGTATCACATATAACATGCACAAAAGAAACATAACATTTCCACATTTCAATCACAAGATATAAAAACGTTTTCAAAACCATTTTCAATACCAAAATAAAAGCAAGTTAAAACTTTGTATTTATTTTTAATTAAAAAAAAGTGATGGCTTGTAGAGGAAGCCGAAACTCAAATAATGGTCACGGTGGCAGAGAAGTCGTTGTCGCCGCATAAGTACGGAAAGGAAAACATTCCCTATTTGTCGTTTAGTAAAACGCTTCATATAAAAAAGATTCCTTTTGAATAAACGTAAATGTCAAAGGGGTTTATACACCGTATAAAATAAAGTTGTGTATAAAACCAAATATGCCTCAATGAAAGGAGATTGAGACAAAGTCATTAAAAAGATCATTTTTAAAATAAAATAGATCTACTATGTTTATTAACTATAAGTACACATAAAGAAAGTACAAATACACGATAGGAAATAATAATATCATGACATAATTTGAAAGTAGGAGATTAACCCAAAGAATGGAAATTGGGTTAAGAAGTTCCCTTACCTCGTGTCCGAATTCACTTGACCGTTCTTTGATCTCCTGAATAATAAACTAGAGTTAATCTCTACCTTATTAAGAACCTTTTTCAAGTTCATTATTCCATTTATATCACTTATTACCATGTCATGAAGATTATGTAATTATTTATGTTAATAATGGTCGTTTTGTCGATTTTTGGTACTTGAGTCAACAATAAACATATTATAATTTCAAGTTGTTTATGTGGTTGAATATCCATTATCTCCAGAATTATATTCATGATTTAGATGTCATATATATCATATATATCCAGTATATACATTCATTTATAATATTACGTAACATTTAGAGGTAAGAAATGAAATGCACCGTTCATGGAGACGGCAAGCCGTACGTACGCATGAACGCTACTTTCATTTCTATTTTGTATTTAATGGAATGAAATCATAATTTTATAAAGGTATAATATATATCCAGTATAATATCATATATAATATCATTTACTCCATCCTTTATACATCCCACATTTGGCATTAACGATTCACATCACTTTGAGGGGGCGGTAGTCCGCACATCCTAAAATGAAATTATCGCGTTTACCCATAATGGAAATCATAAAGTATTCCATAAATGAGAAGTAAAAAGAATAAGGAAAATATAAACATAATATATATATCATATATGAAAATAGTTTCATCAAAATGTCCACTATTATAGGTGTTAAAATAACTTGAACAATTATCGTTTCGTGAGGCAGTATTTCGCCACCCACAGAAACAGTATGTTCTTTAACCATTAGATGTAGGTGTGTGTAAGTGTAGTTCTAATCCTTATTATAACAACATCCTAGTATATTGAGGATACTGGTGTTGTTACAAAAGAAATGAATAAAAAGAGTTTAGTTGGTTGTAGAAGAAAAATAAAACAAAACAACATTAGAGAAGACATTACCTCAAAATTGGGTAACTCTTTTTGATTTGAGCCAAAGGCTTCCTTGGGAAGAGTTCTGCCCTATGTGAGGCTTCTAGGAGTAAGATTGGGAAGTTGGGAGAGTATTTGGGCAGAGGTTGGCCGAGCCAAATGTCTTGAAGGTGTGAATAAAGTGTTAGTGGTGGGGGCCTTTTATAAGTGGAGAGGAGGTGCACTCTTGGAATATAAGGAAATTTTACATTATTATACAATGCTTTTCGGATTCTAAAGGTCCCAAAATTATATAATTCGTGTATAAGGTGATAAGGATTCTAAATATACCCATCCAATAGTCTTTGGACAAGTTTAAGCCTTGTATTGTACAATATCTTTTCATTTTATTAAAATCGTTAAATAAAGAGGTCATCGCTGCATCATAATGATGTCATAAATAATTTAATTTATTTAATGTCTAAAAATTATAAAAAAATACTATGTTGTAGGAAATCTTTTTATATTTTCAATAACAATTTATAGTAAAAAATATGTCTTGTAAAACCCCATGTAAAAATTGTTTTAGTAAAACATTTCATGTTTGTGTCATTTTTTACTTTAACATTAAATAAAAGGTATTTATGTCATTTTCTAACTAAAGTGGCTCCATGGGGTCCCCAAGTTGACCCATGGATTTTCATGGTCGTCCATGACACATCCAATGAGGGTAGGACATGTGTCATGGTCATCTCATATTATTAAAACATTATTTTTACCTTAAACTACACTAATTACCTCTAATCGCGATTAAGAACTGAAAAGTTACTATTCACCAAAAATTATTTTAATCCCATTGAACCAAATTTTACTTCCTAATGACAACCATGTATGTCAGATTTTTGAAATTCAAATCACAGAAGTGGTAATGTTTCATTTAAATGAAAAATCAGTTTTTTTAACTACCACTTAGTGGTTTCACTATTCATCAAAAATTGAAGTTTTTCAGAATAATGCCAAAATTTCACCCTAAGCTATAATTGATATTCCTAATTAACAAAATAATTTCTATTTTACAAAATTCCAAACATATATGTTGCATTAATTAATTTTATAATTAATTTCCGCTATCACAACAAATAGCGTGTTTTTAAGAAACAATTTATATCAAAAGATTGACAATTATTTATTTCCAATTTCAAAGTGAAATTAATTATAATGAACACCATTAAATAAAATGGTAAAAATATATTCTAATTATACATTAAAACCACTAAATATTATAACTTATCACTACAAATTATTTTGATTAAAAAATATTTTTTAAGTATTTTTCACTATTCATAAAAATTTGGAAGTTCTCATAAAATTACAAAAAATTCAACATAGGCTAATTTCAATATTAGAAATACAAAAATGAATTCCATTTTTAAATATAAAATTTCTTTAATTTTAAAAAGTGGTTATTACTATTCATAACGGCTACTTTGATTAGTCACGGTGTTTTAGAACTCGAAGTTGCGTACAATGCAAGCTATTGAATTATTGAATGAGAAGCATACTGTGGAAGCTCGGGGTGTTACATGTTCTCACACTGCCTTGTAGTAGAGAAAGTTTTGTGATATACAGTGATGCATCCAAGAAGGTGTTGGGGTGTGTTCTTTTGCAAAATGATATGGTGATAGCTTATTCCTCATGACAGTTGAAAATCCATGATCAAAATTACCGAACTCATGATTTGGAATTATCTACGGTAATATTTTCATTAAAGATTTGGAGGCATTATCATTATGGATAAAGGAGTGACATTTATACTGATCATAAATGTTTAAAGTATATTTTCACACAAAAGGAGATGAAAATGCGCCAAAGAAGATGGTTGGAGGTGATTAAGGATTAAGAATGCTCAATTCATTACCACCCTGGGAAAGAAAACAAGGTGGAAGATGTATTAAGGCGACAAGACCATGCTAGCTTATCCATGATGAGGATCAGAAAAGATCCAATAATTATGGATTTACAAAGGATGGATCTTGGAATTATAATGAAAGGGGAAAATCGTATCTTTCTCAAATTAATGTTCAACCATCTATACATGTGAAGATTAAAGAGGCGCAGAAAGAAGATTTCGAGTTACAAAAGAAGGTGAGAAATATTCCTGAATTCAACCTTGATTGTGATGGGATAATAAAATTTGGGAATCGGGTTTGTGTTCCTCCCATCCCCAAATTAAAGAAGGATCTACTGAATGAGGCTCATAGTTCTTCATTATCTATTCATCCTTGAAGCACGAAGATGTATAGGGACCTGAATGAGTACTTCTGGTGGGATGGCATGAAAAGAGATGTTGCTCATTATGTCTATCGATGCCTGTTTTGTCAGAAAGTTAAATCTGAGGGACAGAAGTCTAAGGGGATGTTAAAAAAATTACCCATACCATAATGGAAATGGGAAAACACCACTATGGACTTTGTCACCGGACTTCCTAAAACATTCAAAGGCAGTAATTCAATCTGGGTCATAGTTGATCGTCTTACAATGTCGGCACACTTCATCGCTATTAGAGAGGATTTCACTCTAGATTAGCTAGCCAGGATATATGTAAAAGAAGTGTTAAGATCACATGGATTACCATTTTCCATTATATCTGATCAGGATCCGAGTATTACCTCAATGTTCTGGCGAATTCTTCAGCATACTCGGGATATAGAGTTGAGTTTCAGAAATGCTTATCATCCTCAGACAGACGGTTAGTCTGAGAGGATGATTCAAACTCTAGAAGATATGTTGAGATCTTGCTCAATGTATTTTAAAGGTGGTTGGGATCAACACCTATATTTGGTGGAATTTTATTATAATAATATCTTTCACTCCAATATTTAGATGGCTCCTTATGATGCTCTCTATGGAAAGAAATGCATGACTCAAACTGGCTGGGATGAAGTTAGGGAAAGAATTATATTAGGACCTGATCATGTTGATGAGATGGCCGAAAAGGTCTGATCTATTAAACAACACATAAGAGCAGCGCAGAGTCGACAACAAATTATGCCGACAACCGAAGAAAAGACATAGAGCTTGAAGTGGGTGATAAAGTGTTCTAACGAATATCTCCTTGGAAGTGAGTAATGATATTTGCAAAGAAGGGAAAGCTGAGCCCTAGGTATATCGGTCCTTTCAAAATACTAGATCGTGTTGGGAAGGTAGATTATTGATTGGAACTTCCACCGAATCACTCTCAAGTTCATGATGTGTTCCATGTATCTCTCCTGAGAAAGTACATACCTGATCCTTCACATGTACTCAGCTCAGAAGTTGTACCGCTAGAACAATATCATTCTTATGAAGAACAACCGATAGAGATTCTCGACCGTAGTGAAAATGTCTTACAGAACAAGACCACTCGATTGGTGAAAGTTTGAGGGAGGAACCACCAATTAGAAGAAGCTACATGGGAGCTTTAGGATATGATGAGGGAGAGGTATCCCCATCTGTAAGATAGAAGTGACGAATTTCGAGGGTGAAATTTATATTAAGGGGGGTAGAATGTAACACCCGAGACTTTTATGAGAAATATCTTGTTTTTATGATATATAAATCATAACGGTATTCTTTCACTAAACACAACACTTTCTTGGCTTTCTTTACATGCAATCGCGAACTTCCTCGATAGCTTGCGTCGTACGCAATACCGATTTTCACTAAACAATGATATGCTATTAAAATATTATTAAAACTAGCTGTTATGAATAGTAATAACCACTTTTGAAATTTTGTAAATTTTATTTTTCAAAATGGACTTCATTTTTGGATTCAGAATATCGAAATTAGCCTAGTGTGAAATTTTGGTATATTTCTAAAAACTATCAATTTTTGAGGAATAGTGAAAACACTAGGTTACTATTTAAAAACTGACTTTTTATTTAAATAATTTTTTATTTTATTTAAATTTATATTAGGTCAAAATTGATACTTAATACCTATATAAGTTCAATGATATTTATTGGAGTCCATTTATAATAAATTTATATATATAAAAATTTTATTAAACTTTTGACCGTCTTTTACCCACCTCCTAGAAAAATTTTCAAATTTACATAAAACATAATTTTACCACTTCTGTGAGTGGAATTTCAAAAATCCGAGAGACATGGTTGATGTCAGTAAGTAAAATGTGGTTCAATGAGATGAATTTTTTTTGGGTGAATAGTAACTTTTTACTTTTTTTACCACGGTTAAAAGTAAATAGGGTAATTAAGGGTAAAAATGATATTATTACACTAAAACATGTCCAAATTCTATTGGATAAGTGTAATTCGACAAAAAACAACCTTAGGAATAAAATATGACCATTTAGGCCCACTTAGATTAGATTAGGACATTTATTATTAATTTATTTAAAGAAGGGTTAAAATTGTTAAAATCAAAGTTTAATAAGAAAATAATTTTTCCATCCACATACAATTGTTTAAATCCAATTTTATCTTTCGGTGAGTTTTTATTAAAATAAATGAATTGAATCTTTTGTCATTTTTCATACGAGGTACTTTTTGACTTTTCCGGCAAATGTACGGGAAGATTTTTTTTAACTTATACAGCATGAATGGATTTTTAAAACATTATTTCCAAGAAGCTTCGTTACATGCTTTCATGTTTATTTTTAATCAACTTCTTTTAGTTTATAATAGTATGAAATGTTAAGAAAGGAAAAATGTTTTTGAACTAGAAAGGCTATTTTCCTATTGTTGGGGTGCGTTTATATATGAAATATGTGGGGAGTTATTTATCATTTCTCATATATAGATTTTGGAATACATATAATAAAAAATCCCAAGACACAGACCGTACCATGGTTTTTTCTAGGTTTCATACAAAATGGGAGTGGTTTTAGTTATCTTACATGTCCAAAGGCTGAAAAAAATAATATACCTTCTCTTATGTTGATGTGAATCATAATTATAATGAAATTTTTTTAAAACCCTATAATATATTAATGGTTTTGGAGGATTCATAAAAGATTTATAGAAAATTAAATAAATAAAAAATTAAATTATTTTAAGGGGAAAACTTATATTTGGTAGTTGATACCCTTTATAGTTTTTATTGCATCACTTTTGGGGCATTGTAATGTCCTAATACAAACACTATATTTATATTGTATATAATTTTTCATATGGAAATTTGATTGTCATTGAAAATTATGAAAAAATCACCATTAAATAATTCTGATTTTATAATTCAGAAAATGATTTTCATTTCATCTAAATAATTTTATATATATATTCATTGATAGTTTTAAATAAAAAATTATATTTAATGAGAAATGATGGGGTTTTTTATAATAAGAGTTTTTTGAATCCTTATAAAAATTTCATTTCACATCACAAAAATTATATGATCGCTTAAATTTATTAAAAATTATTTAAAAATAATAATTTTTAAAATAATAATTTTTAAAAATCCTCTAATTAAATAAAATTTGTTACTTAATTGAATAGGAATATTTCGCAAAAATATTTTTTATTACATTGTATCAAAATTAAAATCATTTATACCTTAAAAATAATTTTATGGATGTATATTAATGATTATATAGAGAGTAATGTACCTAAAAATATCTCTATTGACTTAATAAATATCCATTTAATACATAATAAAACACCATAATTGTAAGGTTCGCAATGGTGAGACTTTCGTGGGGTGGTTCAATGTACATGGTTTGTGTCATGATCTTGATGGGCATGAGCTTCTTGAGTAAACAATTTTTATCATGCATAAGTTATTGAATATCTGCATGGGAATGGTCGAGGATAAATCCCTATGATTATAACTACATAAAAAACTCTGATAAATGGGATCTATAGGGTACAATCCTACTTTTAGAGGCCATCACTTTGTTTGTGTCAATTTAATTTATCAAAAACCTATCTTTATAAAAATAACATGATCACTGTTAAATGACTATATAATAAATGATAATGATACATAAATTTTGTTTAAATCTGATAGGATACAACAAAACCAAATATTGGCATGTGTTTTGTATAATCATATTAGATAATAATAATTTTAATTAAATCATTATAGGAATATTATTTTTATAAGTTTGGTTCATTACATCGGTACCCACTAAATGATATTTCTATATGTTAATTACCCCATTCTTATGTTCAAAATTCACCTCAGTAATATCAATTAATATATTACATATGAAATTTTTATTCTTTTTACTGTAATTTTGAATTTTCCAAACCATATAATTTCAACGTAATATACAGAAGAACATGCTTATATGTTTATATAGATTCATTCACATAGACACTGCAATTATCTATGAGATACATTAAGGTATCCCAATTTCCTATTTTATTCTAGGTTCAATAGACTTATATCAATTAATTTTATAGTGTATATTCATTGTTTCACTTAACTACTTTGACTGGGACACATATGATTGAGTTTGAAATTCTAGTGACCGCATATTCTGATTTTCATTCCAAATATATTTCAATATTCACACAATTTTCATGTTCTGAAAATATAATTTTCATCTAGAAGTTGTTATTTTCACTCAAAATATATTTTCATTTTATAGTTTATAATAAATGAGTCATGAAAATATAGTATGATTCTTTAAATAGTAAGGAACCTATTCAAGTCTAGTGTTTCTTTCTCTATTTTACTTTTTCGATTTCCTATTACATTGTAAAAATATAAAAATAGAAATCTATACGACAGTGAAAAGATTCCTAAAAGATAATTTATATTTTATTTTGTTTTATTATCATGCATTTTTTAGTAATTTTTTTTAATTTGTTTTATTAGGTTAAAAAGGTTCATTTATATCCTAAAACTAATGTTTTACTCTCCACCACAAAATGTTTAGAAACCATTATATTAAATTTCAATATAATATTTTCAATATGATATATCAAAATTAAAAAATATTACTTAGTGTTACGGAAAGGGAAAAAAGTTTTCCATCATTTTGTTGAAGCATAGAAGAATTTTGGCTCTTCCATGGGATTTTTACAAGGATATTCATGGAAAACCATCAGCTTCTATACCTTCACATTTTAGGGGATTTATAATTCAACACTACTAAATATAACTAAAATGGATGAAATAATGTTATTACCATTAAAGTGTCTACCATATATGGAATGTTTTTTTAATATACTATATCTTCCATTTTTAAATGTGAAATAGTATTTTATCCAATGCATTAACGATTCACATTAGGGTGATTATATCAGGTATATATTTATCCTTTTAATTGAACATCATGGTGTTTTTATATGATTTTGGGTTTTTTATCTAGATCTGTTTTCTACATCTTCTTTTTTTCTAACATACCAAACTTTAGGTTTAATCCTTTTATATCCCAAAAATATTTTTCCAACAGATAAATCGAGTATTTATAATTACATGTTGTCTACATATGTATGTATATTATGTGACTATCAAATTAATGTGAATTATTGGAAATATTCTCACCCATCTCTTCATGTTGATGAATAATTAAAATAAATTTCGTATTATGATTTCATTCCAAAATAGTTTCAATAAAAAATCATTGGGTTTAAATAGCATTCCGAAAAAAATATAGTCATATGAAATTCCATTCAATTAGATAAAAAACACTAGCACATGTAAATATGTATATTGAAAGTAGTTTTTTATGTGGGAATTTAACTGATTCCAATATTCTTAAGTAAATTCATTAATCAAAAATGGTCATGGTAGGTGTTAAATATTTAATATTTATTTTTTTAGGCATTTTAAGAAATTGTATAACAAATAATATGGGGGAATATTTTTTCCTTTTTCTTCATATATAATTTCAATGTAGAAATTAACAAAGAATTTATATACTTGGGTATTTAGTAAAACATATTCTAAATCATTTAATGGGTTGGTAGTGGCCATATTTTCAAGATATACAACCACTCAAGCGGGATTGAGATCCCCTATTTACAATAATGAATAAACAGTGTAGGAAATAAATATAATCAAAACTCCAAAATAATAGTGTTGATTAGAATGTTTTATCCATCCTATAGTGAATGAGGTATAAAAGTTACCTCAATCCTGAATGTTTTGGGGATTTTTTGTTGTTACTGTTGTATAATTATTTTCACATAGATTAAACTATCATTAACTCAAAATATTGTTCTTCTAATGAACATATATATAATTAAATTATCAAAACATGGAATTTGGTTTTTGGAAATTAGTAGAGATATTTTTCTTTATAAATTTTAAATAATTCAATCATATATTCCTGAAATTAATCATCACTAGTCTACTTGGGTATTTATTACTTATAAGAGAGGGTGGTTGGGGTTGAATTGGATCTTCCATTTTTCATTCCACTTACCCCTCTTCATTGGGGATATATAGTTGAACATATTTTCTCGTTTTTTTCTTGGTAAAAATTCATCAGATTCAGGGGTTTCCAATTCCAACATATTCTTAGGATTTGTATTATTTAATTATCTTATGTTTTCTTCCCCTACATAGTGTAATAGAGTTACCATTTCCTCTTTTGTTTAAAATTGATGGATAAAGAATATTAACAAATATTTTAATGTACATTTTATTGAAAAATGTAATAATTTTTCCATTAGTCATCAAAACATTTTTTAGTCAGTCATCTAGTGAGGGTTATTGAGGACACATTGGTTAATATCTTTTACAAAGTTGAAAATTGTATATTTGAATGTTGGGATAATTTAGAAAGTTATAATTTTGGATAGTTTCTTCTATGAAATTGAGGTTTACCAGCTAAATTGTGCAAGTTAGAGTGATATCCACTTCATTGATTATAGCATGACTAGTGCTGGTATGGAATTTTGTAAAAGGCATCATAGTATTCATGAATATCCTAATAGTTATCTATGATGTTTTCCAAAGAGAAACAAAGCTGGATGAACCAAGGGGGTATGGGAGGTGATGTACCATGCATGTCTTCCAAATATATATCTATCCACAATTGTTGTTAGTTCAATAATTTTCTCCAAAAGTACTGATTTATAATTGTTCACCTTAGATACTCCCACTGTGGTAGTTCTCATAAAACAATTAAGTGTTGTGGGGGATCCTTTTGATGAGGTATTAAAGATCAACATGTTATTTTTCAATAAATGATCATCAAAACGATGAAAACTAATTTTCATCTCTGAATTCATTAATAATTAATAAAATAATATAGGGAAATGATGTTCATCACTTGTTTTGTGAGGGTAGGAGTCTGTAAATCCTTTGAATCTCTCTTATTACTCATAAAGGGTATATCCACTGGACTATTTGACCCATAAAACTCATTATATAAATATAAACTCCATGATTTTAGGATGTACAATATAAGGAATACTCTACAGAGTTCATTGCAACTGTTAATCTATATAGTTTGGATTTTATAAATCCAATACATGGAGGACCCCTTAAGAGAGAATATGAAATTCATTCCATAATATTAGAGCCTCAATATATCTTATAGTATTGAATTAATTATATTTTTCAAAAAATTCATTATGGTATTTTGGTTTATTATCATAAAAACCAATTAATATTTGGATGGACAGTTAGAATTTCTGGTTTTTTCTATAAATCTTATTGATTATTCATTTTTTACAATGGAATATTGGTGATGAAATTAAGTGCATAAGATTTTTCTTAATGTAATTTTCAATTCATCCTAATTATCATCTAATTTTTATATTCCTCTGGTGGATATAATAAAATTATAAGTAGTTAATGAGTTGTAATACAATGTGATTGTGACAAAAACCATTTCCACTTACTCTATAATTCTTAATGTTCTCAATATAGCAAAAAAAATTCAATAATAGGATGATGAAAACCAATGACGTGGGATGAATTTGATCTATTCCTTTAATGAAATCAATTGAAAAGAAAAACATTGTCTTATATGGTATTGGTTCCATGTTTGATGAGGCACCTATCACGTTTTTCTCAGCAAAATAAATTTGAAACTTAAAAAATTAATAGTAGTAGGGTTTGAGTTTTTATCTGAAGAGGACAATGATATGAGTGGGGTTCACTTTTTAATTGTGGGTTAAATTGTAAAAAATAGTTTAGATGTTTAAATTTGACTATTTTGATGATTAATTTATATTATGTAGACTACCATATGACATACCCTATCCATACCTTCTTAAATTATTATTCTATTTTTAGAATCCTTTTCTCTCTCTTAATCAAATGAAATCCAAGTCAATTATTGTATCCTGGAATTTTCTATTTAACTGTAGCGATTTGATGATCCCTAAAACCTAAAATTTCTATTATCCAAGTACATAGAGAAATATAATTTCTCATTAATCATCATACACCAAAAAATCACAAGAAGGAATTGAAGCCTTAATGTTTTATGTGTGAAATCCAATGAGGGAGAGAATAGTTATTAAAAATATGTGGAATAATATTTATTATATTTCCTATGAAGTCGTATAAATCTAGTGATTTTATGTAGAGGATGAATAATTAAAATAAATAATTCATTAAAATGGGGGATTTGGGGAGGCTTGGTGGACGAGACACTATAGTATTTTTGTTCCATAAACATATTTTAATCTAAAGAGAAACAATATTATGATGAAAAAATAGTTTTTGTATATTGTCATCATTGATAGGGAGAACAAGAAACCACAATGAATAGTATTTATTTAATTAAAAATGATTAGATATCCTGGAAATATGTTGATATTTTCCACAAAAGGATCAAATGAAATCATCAAAATCATCAAGAATGTTCGAAAATTTCAGCGTCAATTAGTGATTTTGTATTCATGAAACACTTAAAATTGAGGATTGTGATAGTTTTTCCTTAGCATCTAGGGGATTCCATAACTGATCCACCACCTAATTAACCTACCAACATTTATAATGATATAATCATTAGTAATTCACATCATAATGGATGTTGATTTCCATTTACAAAAATATGATGGGAATAAATGAAATGGATTTTGATATTAAGATATGGAAGTTGGGCCTAGAAATATCTATAATGGACCCATTCGAATTTCGTTGGATTTTCAAACCTGAAAATAAGGAAAATATAAAAATTAATTTTATTTTTTTCTCAATTTTTTATTCATTATTATTATCTTTGTTTTTAATTTAGTCATTATTTATTTCATCACTATTATTCCACATTGTTATGGTGAAATTTTTCATGATATGTGAAACATCAAATTTCAACCATATTTCCTTCATCCTTGAGGAATTCATCAAGAAGCATGTCAGTTTCATCTTCACAAATTATGTATCTTGTAATATCATTAGAAAGTGGATATAGTGACATGGACTATAATTTCAATAAGATAACCTAAGATTCGTCAGTATTTCTCAACCTCATGGTTTTGAAAAATTGATGGATCTTAATCTTCAATCAAAGCCAGTGGAGGTATCTAAATGATTCTCAACTCTCAGGGTCATATTCATTATATATGTATTCATGTAGGCTTCAGTGGGAATATTAAAACATGGTTTTAATCATCCATGGTAGTGTTCATGGGTCAAATATTGTGATCACGACCTTATAGGAATATTTACTAGATTGGGCTTCATGTTCTCAACAACAACCTGGACTACCCTGGCTTGATTATTAGGTAGTCTAGGTTGATGGTGGCCCTCCAATTCAAATTTTCATTATTATTTAGCATGCATAGTTTATTTTAGAAGTGTTAGTGACCAATTGTATGGTGTAATTCGTTGGTGTTGGTACGTGAGGAGTTTGTACTAGGGGAGTTGGTGTCATGGGAACTCTAAAGAAACATCGCCATATAAGAAGGTAGCAGAATTAGATTGTTTAGTAGAGGGGTTCTTGTTTTTATAATGGTAGTATTAGAGGTGGTTTAATATCATAAATGGTCTCAGAAAGAACTGGATTTTTACATGTGGATAATGTGGATGTTAGCATAGTGCTGGATGTAATTTTTATTTTACTAGGGGCAGAATCTGACATTTCCCGAGATAGTGGTAGTAGTGCACAATCATTTTCAGGGTATCCTAACCATGTAAATAGCACTTTTTACTTATAATACTAGCATTAACATCAAGAAATTTTGAAATATAGAACTAGTAAAGTAACTATCATGAACTATAGAATCAATTTATAGTCTACATTTTTGTTATGTGATGATATTTCTAATTAAACTCAAAAATATATAAACAATTAAATAGAAAATTGAATGTCTCTTCAAAATTAAAATGTATGATTAAATTTCAAATGCATTTAAATCAGCCAATTTTAATAATAATGTTTCAAAAACCATATTAATTTTTATTGAATCATTTTAATGTACATTAAAAATTAAGGGATTTAAAATTCATCAATTTTAAATGCACAGTTATTTAGAAAATTTTAAATTTCAATTTATATAATTAAAAAAATTAATGAGTGAATAAAATTCATAAATAATTAAATTTATAATGTGAAATAATATTATCAAATTTCAAAATCCATGAGTGTATTCATAATTTACATAAATATATTGACAATTAACTAAAATCAAATATTCATCTATGTTAAAAATTATTTTTTTAGTTTATATAGCCCCAATAAATAACTTAATTTCTCGATATTTTAATTACCTTTTATTTTATTTTCAATGAACAATAATCAATTTTTCCATAATTTTTAGATTAGATGATATTATGACCATAATTAAATATTTTATAAAATTATTATATCACTTCTAAAAATATCAATAAACTTTTTTGATTCATTTGAGTAGCACAAAACATTTAAAATTCAATTTATTGACAAAAATATATTCAAATTAGGAAAAATGTTATGGTATGATTATTTTATATAGTTAAATTTAATTTGATATTTTATGGATAATATTTAAATGTAATTACAAATTTATCATAAAATATTCATAATAATTTCATTAATACCAATTTTTTAAAATAAATTCATTTTTAACCCTCCATGTAAGGAGGTCATGGTAAAAAATTCATTGTTTATGGATGTTGTAGTTTTCATGTACCCAAGGATAATTTTTATTATTTATAATGAATGGGAGTGAAGGAAGGTAGGTAATCATTTATCTTTCTATATTGATACATATTTCATGGAAATAATATTTATTATTAAATTCAACTTTATAATAATCCATGTGAGGGAATGATGAAAAATAGAATATGGATTTCATGGAGGTGAAATTCCCATTAGATACATTAGGAACATTTTCATTTATCAGTGGATTAAAATGAGGTTAACAATAGTTTTTATATCCATTAAGAAAATTTTTAGTAAACATATGATGTTATTTTAATTGTTAAAGTGTGGTTATAGAATATTTGAAAGAGTTTAATGATTAAAAAATAGTGAAACAAATCTAATAGTAATATTAACTCTTCCATGGATATCAACTATTTGATTTTACCATAATCATTCTTATATTGGTATTATTGTTAACACCATAACATTTATGATGTTCAAATCAGTATTAAAGTTTTACTATTTTGGGATTATTTTACTTAATGTCTTCATGAAGTGTGAATTAGTGGTTATGTAAGGGGAATATTTCAAAAGTTATAGGGGTGGTACATTAGTAAATACTCGTAGAATTAAAATAATATAAATTCCTTTATCATGATAAGGTGGACCCAAGGAAAATGAAATTAAAATATTGTATATGATAGGCCTAAATCCAATCAACCATTCAAATTAATAGTATGTTATTCTTGTAATTGATCCCTTACCTCTTATATTTACCCCCTCAATAATCTTTTTTTACTCTTACTATGGTGAAAAACTATTATTTGAGTAACACATTTTTTTGACTAAAAATAAAGTTTACATTTTATACAAATCTGAAGGTGATGATTAATTATATGAATATTTTTACATCATTTAATATATGAAGGCGATAAAAACCAATTAAATTATCAATATAAAAAGTACCTTGATTTTTTTTAAAAAAATCTTCTTAATTATAAAAATTAATTTATGAAAAGTAATATATAGTAATGATTACAATGCAATAAAATGATTTATAAATAAAAAATTAATAGATATATAAATTTAAAACTAAAAAAACTAAATTGAGCTTTATTCACACTTATTTAAATAATAATATTCCAAATTAATTTTTATACCAAATAAAATTGAAAATATGAATATTATAATTATAAATCTAGCATAATATTTTTAATTGAATTATTTAACCCAATAAATAAATATGTGATAGAGAAAAAATTATTAAATTTTTTCAAATCATTATTATTTCAAGATTATGGCGTAAAAGGTAATATATTTGTAAAAATAGTAAATTTGAGATTTTTCTAAATTGCATCAATTTATGAAAAATCCCAGAGATTCAGCTGAAGATTACCCTCACACAGTATATTCAAAAATGAATTTCATTAAAAAATTAACAATTATAGGATTTAAAAATATAGTTCTATGAAATTATAAAATAGGAAACTAATTAAAATTTATTAATGATAAAATATGCACTTTATATAATTAAATAATAGGTTCTAAAAATAATCATTGTTGTTTTTGGAAAAAAAATCATTCAAGGTAATAATTCTGTGTATTGAAGTTGATTTTGTTCAATGGAATAAATGGTTTCCCCATTCATTTATGGAGTTCCAAAGATATTTTTTGAGAGGTATGTTGAAAAAGATTCCAAAAAAAACAATGGATGATCTAGAGGTGCTACAAAATGTGTATATATAATGTGAATTCATTTCACAGTGTTTTCCAAATTTTTTGTTCTAAAATTTGGATGAAAACTCAATCATCGTGAATGATGTATTTCAATGAATTCATCATAAAATTATATAAAAGGAATGAGTTTTTTGGATTTATGATTTTTACAAAAGTCAGGATCTTCATAAATGTATTCAGTGTGATGAAGTTATTGTTCAACAAACATGTAGAATATCATGAATAAAAAAAGAAAAATGGAACAACCCTATGATTTTAATAATTGAGCATTACAAATGTGCGAGGTGTCGATAGAGATTCTATATAAATATGAGAAGCTTCACTAATGTGAAATTTTCTTGGTGCATTATAAAATATTAGAGCTTTGTGAAAAGGAGATGATGTGGATGTAATGTTCTTGAATGGGAGGAAACACATATAAATAGGTCTCTACCCCCATATAAATGTAGATCAAAAATTAACCATCATTATGTGGATTTGGATTTGGGAAGGTGATTTGTTATGGTTTTTCTTGCAAAAATGTTCATGAATTATTGAATATCTCAAAGGCTATAAATGATGACCAAAATTTGTAAGAATAACGAATGTATTGATGTTTTTAAAGGAAATAAAAAATTCGATTAATGTTTGTGATATTTATTAATGGTATCTGATCTTTGTGAAATTGATAGAGATTGTCAAAAGGATATTTCTTGATAAAGGATAGTTTAGATTTTCCGAAGAGATGATAATTGCGAAAGTTGGGAATTTCGCGATGGCATTATATAAATGTGAAGAATTGGGGTGTTTTCGAGATGATCTATGATATTTTTAAAGGTAGTGATAATCATGAATGTTTTCATATGGGATTTTGAATAATATATTTAGTAATTTTATTTTCATCATGTGGATGAATTTGAGTCATTAAAAGAGTGTCTAACAACACTTGATAAGGCATTTGTTATTTTTAATTATAGGGACCTAAATGTCCATAAATTGTTTTGGAGTCATTTAAAAATAATTTAATGTAAGATGATTATGGTGATATAAATCAATGCATGTGATCAACATAAGGAGGTATGTTGGTGTGACCCTTAGGAAGTTGTGAGATTTCCCTAAATATTGTATGCCCGTGAGATTTCTTATAGAAGTGACATATCATGAACCTTGTAAAGGATTTGATCATTCACATGGAATTCATGTTGCCAAAATATTGAATTTTCAATGATCCAATGTAAATTTGGTACATAATAAAATTTCCTCTATACACCCCTTATATGTAGCAATGTGAGTCTGAAAAATGTTAAATCACATTGCCTCGGGCATGATTTCATTTTTGATTATACATTTTTGTCAGAACAAGTTATAAGAGTATTTTGTTTAACATCTAAACATGATATAATGGGGAATTTGTTTTAATAAATCATACTCTGATTTAATCCCCATCTTAGTGCATTTTGCGTAGTTTTTATAACAATTATGTAGATGATTGTATCATTATATTTTATTATAATAATTCTTTTTAACATGGAGCTAGAAGAGGAAGACTATATTAGACACATGAGACTTCATAAGAGATTTTTCTTAGTGGAGGAAGTTTGAGTCAAATTTTTTGATCCTATAATTATTATAGTTCAGGACATGTCCCATGTTTCATTGGTATGATATACTTAAACCACATGATGGTTAACTTGAATTTCACTAAGGCATTTATATTGAATCAATAACATTCTGTTATTTTATATGTTTCCTATATTTGTATGACAATTGATATATAAAAGTTATTATATTTTTTACTGAAATAAAATTCCCATGATGTTGTGTATATTATCTCCCAACACTATTCTCTAGCCACTATCCTAATGTTAGTGTGATTTGGGTGGCACACATGCTAATTTTATGGAATCTGGTAAGAATAATATAGTTATAAGTCAATAATGAGTTATATCAAAATGTGATTTTTCATGAGAATAATATTTAAAGTATTAATATATAATGATTTTTTCTATTTCACCGATGTAGTGCATGAGAACATGCTTTTGACCCATGATGATTGTCTTATCTAAGGAATTTAATTTAATTATTACATAATTGGCCACATAAGGCATTAATTGTATATTAGAATTCATTTATCAGATGAATCATTTAGAAATATTTTTGATATATTTGAATATATAGATACTTTTTCATGAGGAGATCTTATGGGGTGAATAGTTGGGTTTAATTACATTTAAATATTCATAATATTACCTTTCAATTTTATTATGAAGAGATGAATAAATAAAAATTGTTTATAACAACAAAATTTTGACATTGGTATATTCAATTGTATGTTTTAATATATTCCATATGGTTTTCACAATTTTAAAATATATATTGATGATGATAAGGATGGTGTTGATCAGTTTATTCAAGGGATTATTAATGAGGGTCCATTACCGAGTTTCAAACTATTGATAGAAACAAATTTGTTGAAAAAGTAAACTTATAGATTAGTGATGTTGTATGAATATCATCCCCATAGGCCTCCTTTATTCCATTTTCAGCATAACATGAATGTTATAAATTTATTAGAATTATATTATACGATTATATTATTTCTGGTGGGGATTAATTTATATTATAGGGAATCTGTGATGTAGAAATTGTTTCATGAAGGGGGAAGCTAGTGGTAGGAATTAATAATGTAATCTAAAATAAATTAATTGTTACATGATATAGTTATATATAATCTTTAGAAAGGAATATTAATATTTCACATAGGATTTATACATGATTAAAAATCTAGATTATTTGTGAGAGATCTATTTTATAATTATTGATTAGGAATTATGATTTGGGAACCTATCCTGATTTTATTTGTATATAATTAGATATTATATTTTCAATTACCACTGATTTGATCATGTATATGGGTAAAATATATAGTGGGATTGTGCCACTCCTACCCCATACCTATTTTATTGTTTTGAAAGTAATTATACTGAGAAATATCTTCTTACTTGATATATAATCATTATTACCATCACAGTAATGTCTTTATAGACTTAAGTAATTAGTAACATAAATATATTATATTTTCTCTGAATCTCAATGGAGGTTGTAACGCCCCGACCCCAGTTACCCAGAGTCGGTGCATTATTGCGTAACATTGGCATGATCACAAAAGATCAAGTCTCGAAAGACCGATTAGTTTAGTAGCCTTGGAAACACTAGATACATTCATAAATGTTACATTACATCATAAAGTGAAAATCTACAATAAAAAAGTCACCATAGTCAACACTCATATCCTCTTTTGACTATCCCAACATGTCATTCATAAAATACTTCTTCACATCCTGGAAAATATTAAAACATTGAAAGGGGTGAGCTCAGATGCTCAGTAAGGATAACAATATTGCATAAGCTTTAATAAATAAACATTAACATTTAAGGCAATGTATAACTAAAACAAAAGCCTTTTTAAACTTTAATTTCATCATGATATGGCAAAAATAAATTTAAATAATTCCATTTACTTACTCAAATTGATATTCTACTAGTCGAATAATCCCAGGCAATATCAATAACCACTTTCATAATGATCGAATGCATAATTCCACACTATCATAAACACGTAGCCAAGGCCTCGTTCCAAGACCACAAATAAGATTTTGTCAAGGCCTCGTGCCAAGACACTAGTTTGTCTAATGAGACCTACCGATGCATCGAGGAGCTGTAGCGGGCTCCACCCGTCACTTATTAATTCCAATGCATTCTTCATATGAATAGGTTAAAACATATCATAAACCATAACATAATTGTATCACATAAAACATGCATAATGGAAACATAAAATTTCCACATTTCAATCACAAGATATCAATACAACACATTGATATAATAAAAACACTTTCAAAACCATTTTCAATACCAAAATAAAAGTAAATTAAAACATTGTATTTATTTTTCATTTTAAAAATGTTATGGCTTGTAGAGGAAGCCGAGACTCAAATAATGGTCACGGCGGCGGAGAAGTCGTTTTCACCACATACGTAAGAAAAACATTTTTTTTGACTTTTAGTAAAAACTCTTCGTATAAAAAGATTCCTTTTGAATAAAATAAAAAGTCAAAGGGGTTTATACACCATATAAATGAATGTTGTGTATATAGACAAATATGCCTCAATGAAAGGAGATTGAGAAGAAGTTCAAACAAAGATCAATTTTAAAATAAAAAAGATCTATTATGTTTCTTCATTATATGTACACATAAAGAAATTACAAATACGAGATGTGACATAATAACATCATGACATAATTTGAAAGTAGGAGACTAATCCAAAGAATGGAAATTGGGTTAAGAAATTCCCTTACCTCGTGTCCGACTTGACTCGATCGTTCTTTAACCTCCTGAATAATAAACTAGAGTTAATTTCTATTTACTGAAGAAAATTTTTCATGTTCATTATTCCTTTTATATCACTTATTACCATGTCATTAACAATATGTAATTATTTAAGTTTATAACGGTCGTTTTGTCGATCTTAGGTACTTGAGTCAAAAAATAAACTTCTTATAATCACACTTTGTTCATGTGGTAAAATATCCATTATATCCATAATTATATTCATGATGTATATATCATATACATCATATATATCCAGTATATACATTCATTTATAATATTACATAACATTTAGAGGTAACAAATGAAATGCACCGTTCAGGGAGATGGTAAGTCGTACGTACACATAAACGCTACTTTCATTTTCATTTAATATTTAATGGAATGAAGTTATAATTATATAAAGGTATAACATAATTACATTATAATATAATGTATAATACCATTTACTCTATCCTTTATACATCCCACATATGGCATTAACGATTCAAATCATTTTGAGGGGGCGGTAGTCCACACTTCCTAAAATGCAATTATCGCGTTTACCCATAATGGATATCATAAAGTTTGCCATAAATGAGAAATAAAGAAGCATAAGTAAAACATAAGCATAATATGTATATCATATATGAAAATAGTTTCATCTAAATGGCCACCATTAGAGGTGTTAAAATAATATTGGACAATCATCGTTTCGTGAGGCAGTATTTCGCCACCGACAGATACAGTATGTTCATTAACCATTAGACGAAGGTGTGTGTAATTTTAAACCAAATAATTATCATAACAACTTTCTAATATATTTTAGATACTGTTGTTGTTACAAAATAAAGGAATAAAAAGAGTTTAAGGGGTTGGAGAAGCAAAATAAAACAGAACAACATTAGAGAAGACATTACCTTAAAATCGTGTACCTCTTTTTGATTTGAGCCAAAGGATTCCTTGGGGAGACTTCTTCCCAAGGTTATGCTTTTAGGAGTAATTAAGGGAAGTTGGGAGAGTATTTTGGAAGAGGATGGACGAGCCAAAATGCTTTGAAAGTGTGAGTAAGGTTGTAGTGGTGGGGGCCTTTTATAAGTAGAGAGGAGGGGCACTCTTGGAAAGTAATAAAATGTTACTTTATTATACAATGATTTTCGGATTATAAATGTCCCAAACTTATATAATTAGAGGATAAGGTGATAAGGGTTTGAAATATTCTCATCCAATAGGCTTTGGACAAGTTTAATGATTCGATTTTACATTATCTTTTCATTTTATTTAAATCGTTAATTAATGAGGTAATCGCTGCATCATCATGGTGTCATAAATAATTTAATTTATTTAAGGTCTAAAAATTATAAAAAAATATCATGATGTAGGAAATATTTTTATATTTCTAATGAATATTTATAGTCCAAAATATGACTTGTATGACCCCATTTAAAAATTATTTTTGTAAAACAACTCTTGTTTGTGACATTTTTATTTTACAATTAAATAAAACGTTTTTAATGTCATTTCCCTACCAAAGTGGATACATGGGGTCCCCAAGTTGACCCATGGATTGTATTGCTCGGCCATGATTCATCCCATAGGTTTAGGACAAGTGTAAAGGTATTTTCCTATTTTTATAATATCATTTTTACCTTAAATTTCAGTAATTACCTTTAATCGCTATTAATTAAACGTAAAAGTTACTATTCACCAAAAATTATTTTAATCCCATTGAACCACATTTTACTTTCTAATGACAACCATGTATATCAGATTTTTGAAAATCAAATCACAGAAGTGGTAATGTTTCATTTAAACGAAAAATTAGTTTTTTAACTACCACTTAGTGGTTTCACTATTCATCAAAAATTTAAGTTTTTCAGAACAATGCCAAAATTTCACCCTAAGCTATAATTGATATTCCGAATCCAAAAATGATATCTATTTTACAAAATTCCAATCATATAAGTATTATTAATCAATTTTATAGTTAATTCCCGATGTCACAACAAATAGCGTGTTTTTAAGAAACAATATATATGAAAAGATTGACAATTGTGTATGTCCAATTTCAAAGTGAAATTAATTCTAATGAACACCATTTGATAAAATGGTAAAAATATATTTATATTATACTTTAAAACCACTCAATATTATAATTTATCACTATAAAATATTTTGATTAAAAAAGTTGTTTTTATGTATTTTTCACTATTCATAGAAAATTGGAAGTTCTCAGAAAAATACGAAAAATTTTACATAGGATAATTTTGATATTATGAATCCAAAAACGAAGTTCATTTGACAAGATAAAATTTATAAAATTTCAAAAATTATGTATTACTATTCATAATGGCTACTTTGATTGGTTGTGGCATGTGTTAGAACTCGAAGCTGCGTACAACACACGCTACTCTACTATTCAAAGAGATGTGTACCGTGGAAGCTTGGGGTGTTACATTCTCCCCTCCATCAAATAATTTCATCCTAGAAATTTCATATAATATCACTGTATAAAAAGACTCGGGTGATTCATCATCATAAGTTCCTCGAGTTCCCACGTTGCCTCCTCCATCTTATGGTTTCTCCATAGAACTTTTACCAGACGAGTCGTCCGGTTTCTCAGCACTTGTTCCCTTGTATCAAGAATCTTGACGGGCTCTTCACAATAAGATAGATCGGGTTTCAGTTCTAATTCCTCATAGGTGAGTACATGCATTGGGTCGGGCATGTATTTTCTCAATAGTGATACGTGGAATACATCATGAACTTTGGAGAGACTTGGCGGCATTTCCAAATAGTAAGCTACAGCCCCAATTCGTTCTAGAATTTCGTAGGTTCCGAAATACCTGGGAATAAATTTACCCTTCTTACCGAAACGTATAACTCCCTTCCATGGTGATTCCTTCAAAAAAAACATGATCCCCTTCCTGAAACTCCAAATCCTTCCTTCGATTGTCAGCATAACACTTCTGCCTACTTTGAGCTGCTTTGATGTGGTTTTGGATTACCTTCACCTTTTCCATCGTTTCCTCCACCAGTTCTGGGCCTAAAAGTTTTCATTCACCAACGTCATCCCAACAGGTTGGTGTGCGACATCACTTTCTGTATAACGCTTCATATGGTTCCATCCGAATACTTGAATGGAAGCTATTGTTATAGGAAAATTCTACTAGAGGTAAATATTGATCCCACATTCCTTGAAAATCAAGTGAGCATGATCTCAACATGTCTTCTAAGGTTTGAATAGTTCTTTCTGATTGTCCATCAGTTTGAGGGTGGTAAGCAGTGCTCAAACAAATTTTAGTATCCAAGGCATTCAAAAGACTTTTCAAGAATCATGATGTAAAACGAGGATCACAATCCGAGACAATCGACATGGGTACTCCATTAAGTCTCACAAATTCATTAATATACAATCTTGCTAGATGTTCAAGTGGTAGATCTTCCCTTATAGTAAGAAAAAGTGCTGACTTGGTGAGACGATCAACAATGACCCATATTGCGTCATTCCTTCTAGGGGTTGTTGGTAGTCCCATGACAAAGTCCATCATAATATTATCCCATTTCCACTCAGGTATGGGAAGAGGTTGCAATAATCCACTAGGTAGTGGCCTTCCATCTTTCACTTGTTGACAAACCATACATCTTAACACAAAATCAACAATCTCCCTCTTCATGGTGTCCCACCAAAAATGTCCCTTTAAATCTCTTTACATTTTGGTGCTCCCAGGGTGTATAGAGAAATTGGATGTATTAGAATCATCCAAAAATTCCCTCTTTAAATCAGGTATATCAGGAACACAGAGTCTCCTCCCAAATTTAAAAATTTCATCTTCATACACAAAGTCCCTCAACCTCCCATCCTTCACAGCTTTAATCTTCTTTTTCAACACATAATCATCGGACTGAGAACTCATTATCCTTTCTAGTAAATATGGTTTGTCAACCATTTGAGAAAGTATTGATGTTTCACCCTCCATGGTGATTCCCATATCCATCTTTACTAGATCCATGAAAATAGGATCCCTTTCCACTCTCATCATGTTCAAAACTCCATGATCTTTTCTACTCAAAGCATCTGCAACCATATTTACCTTCCCTGGGTGGTATTGTATTGTGAAATCATAATCCTTGAGTAGTTCAAGCCATCGCCTTTGCCTCATGTTGAGTTATTTTTGTGAGAAAATATATTTCAAACTCTTGTGATCGGTATATATCTCACATTTTTTACAATAGAGATAATGCCTCCATGTCTTCAAGGAAAAGATTACAACAGCTAACTCGAGATCATGAGTAGGATAGTTTTGCTCACGAATTTTTAGCTGTCGTGATGCATAGGCAATAACTTTATCATTCTGCATAAGGACACAACCAAGTCCTTTCATTGATGTATCACTATAAATAAAGAACCCATTATTCCCTGATGGTAGAGTCAATATAGGAGCGTTGACTAATCTTCTCTTCAGTTCTTCAAAACATTCTTCACACTCTTTTTTCCAGAAAAATTTAACCCCTATACGTGTGAGCTTCGTTAATGGGTTAGCCAATCGGGAAAAATTATAGACAAAACGTCGATAATAACCTGCCAAACCAATAAAGCTGCGTACCTCAGTTATACTAATCGGTGCTGGCCATTCTTGGATTGCCTTGGTCTTAGAAGGATCAACGGAAATTCCATACTTAGAGACAATGAGGCCAAGAAAGAAAATATCCTGAAGCCAAAATTCACACTTGCTAATCTTCCCATATAATTCATGCCTTCTAAGAGTCTTCAAGATAATGCGCAAGTGATTTTCATGATCTTTGTAGCTTTTGGAGTACACCAAGATGTCATCAATAAATACCACCACAAAATCATCTAGATATTCCTTGAAAACTCAATTCATTAGATCCATGAATACAGAAGGTGCATTAGTCAATCCAAAAGGCATTACTGTAAACTCGTAATGCCCGTACCTTGTTCGAAATGCTGTCTTCGGAATGTATTCCTTTTTCACACACAACTGATGGTATCCAGATCGAAGGTCAATCTTTGAAAAGTATTGAGCTCCATGAAATTGGTCAAATAAATCTTCAATGCGATGTAGGGGATACTTGTTCTTTATTTTTATAGCATTGATCTCCCTGTAGTCAACGCACAACCTCATAGATACATCTTTCTTCTTAACAAAAAGGACAGGGGATCCCCATGGAGAAACTCTAGGAAGAATAAATCTCATATTACTCAATTCCTCTAGTTGTTTCTTTAGTTCAACTAATTCCACGGTGGCCATCCTATAAGGGGTCTTCGATATAGGCCTTGACCCAGGAATTAAATCAATGGAAAACTCAACTTCTCGTTCTAGAGGATGTCCAGGTAAATCTTCCGGGTTACACATCTTCATATTCTTTTACAATAGGTACATCCCCTATTTGAACATTACTCTCCTCACCCTTAGTCATTTCACTCTCTTCTTCCCTAATAATTGAATTTAGTTGAGCTACTGGGGGTGGGTCTAAATAAGAATTAGGTGGTGATGATTCTGCTCTAAAAATAATGTGTTCCTTATCATCATCATCAAAAATCATATCCTCATTCTTCTTACAATAAATCTTTGCATCATAGTCCAAAAGCCAATCCATAACGATGATTATATCAAACAAAATTATAGGTATGACAATGAGATCAGTGGATAAAGAACAGTTATGTGCTCTAATGGGGACTAATTCACAAAACATTGTTGCAATAATACTTCCCTTAGGAGTTTTGACTGACAATTATCTTGTTAAATCAAACTGGAAATATCTAATTTTCTTAGCAAACTGTGAAGATATGAAACAATGTGATGATCCAGAATCAAATAATACATTTTCTAAACTTGAGGAAACCATTAAATTACCTTCCACCATGTCTTTTGGAGCTTCAACCTCAACAGTAGTGATAGCATAAGCTTGGCCTTGATCTCTTGGCCTCTTCTGATTTACGTTCCCCTGATGCTTATGAAATTCATTTGCATAATTCCCCATCTCTTTACAAGTATAGCATTCCACATTGACAACAACTTTATTTCCCTTGCAATCATGAGCTTGGTGGCCTTTTTCACCACACTTGTAACAGACTCCCATTCCTTTAAAGCAAGTACCGGGGTGTTTCTTTCCACATTTACTGCAGGAATGATATTCAACTCTTCCCTTCTTCCCCTTATTTCCATTTCCAGATTGATCAGAATATCTCTTTTTTTCTTGGTTTGCTTTAAAGTCATAAGACTTAGAGAATTCCTTTTCCATCTTGATAGCACACGAGATAATATCATCGTATTACGAGAAGGCTTGTGAGACTAATGCTCGACGGAGAAACGGTTTTAACCCATCAAAGAAACGATCAATATTACTTCTTGGGTTACGTATATAATCTGCAACATGCCTCTCTAACCTTGTAAAGTTAGCCTCATATTTTGCGACATTCTCATCCTCCTTCTGCCTCAAACTCATAAATTGCCTTTCCATATCTGCTCGATGGTCATGTGGAAAGTATTTTTATATAAAAAGATCTTTGAACTCTCTCCATTCCATATTTAATACTTCATCATCTTCCTTTGTGTTTTGAATCAGCGACCACCATTGATCGACATCTCCAGTGAGGCGGTAGACTTCCATGACAACTTTCTCTCTTTCACTACTCCCCAAGGCATGGAATATTTTCTCAAAGGAGTTTATCCTTTGCTCAGCTACTAATGTATTTTTACCCCCATTAAATGTTGGTGGTTGTTTCCTCATGAAGCGGTCTATCATTGATCCTCCACGTTGCGGATTAGGGTGCTCCATATGAGTAAGGTTATTATTCATAACCTGGGTGAGTTGTCCTAGTATGGTAATAAGTTGATCAGCAACAGTTGAATCTTCAGATCCACAATAATTATCTTGAGTAGGAGGGAAATCCCTACACAGAGTGCATGCATTGATACAGTTTCCATTCCTTCCACTAGGTACCATTTTAAACAATGGAATAAACTAGATTAGTTTTTGAATCAATATACATAATTCCATACTTGTAAAATACTTAACATAAATTGAACTATTTATGGATATAATCCATACAAATGTTTTCTTTGAGGAATTATATACTCAAAACACTTCATAGTGGTTTGTAAAGAAAATGAGAATTATCATAAGCATATCCCACGGGAGTGTCGTAACCAAGAGTGCAGCAAGGGCCATTGTCGTGCACCAGTTCCCATTTGAGTCTAGGTCAAAGCGGTGATTTCGGGTTTTACCCCTAGGTACATCTGTGCAAGAGCCGCCTCTACCTGCTCATATCCAGAAAGGGATGTATTGCTCGGAAATCTCACAAAATCCCAATAATACCAAAATTCTAGGAAGTTATTCTATACTAATCTTCAAAGCCTTTCTTTTCTCTATGTGCTCTAATCAGAGTTTATCTAAATCTAGCATCCAAGGTTAGTACTAAACTGGCTCTGATACCAACTGTAACGCCCCGAACCTAGTTACCCAGAGTCGGTGCATTGTTTCATAACATTGGCATGATCACAAAAGATCAAGTCTCGAAAGACCGATTAGTTTAGTAGCCTTGGAAACACTAGATACATTCATAAATGTTACATTACATCATAAAGTGAAAAAAACTACAATAACAAAGTCTCCATAGTCAACACTCATATCCTCTTCTGACTATCCCTGTAGGTCATTCATAAAATACTTCTTCACATCCTAGAAAATATTAAAACATTGAAAGGGGTGAGCTCAGATGCTCAGTAAGGATAACAATATTGCGGAAGCTTTCATAAATAAACATTAACATTTAAGGCAATGTATAACTAAAACAAAAGCCTTTTTAAACTTGAATTTCATCATGATATGGAAAAAATAAAATTAAATAATTCCATTTACTTACTCACATGGATATTCTACTAGTCGAATAATCCCATGCAATATCAATAACCACTTTCATCATGATGGAATGCATAATGCCATACTATCATAACCATGTAGCCAAGGCCTCGTGCCAAGACCACAAATAGGATATTGTCAAGGCCTCGTTCCAAGACACTAGTTTGTCTCATGAGACCTACCGATGCATCGAGGAGCAGTAGCGGGCTCCACCCATCACTTGTTAAGTCTAATGCATTCCTCATATAAATAGGTTTAAACATATCATAAACCATAACATAATCGTATCACATAAAAAATGCATAAAGGAAACATAACATTTCCACATTTCAATCACAAGATATCAATACAACACATTGATATAATAAAAACACATTCAAAACCATTTTCAATACCAAAATAAAAGAAAATTAAAACATTGTATTTATTATTCATTTAAAAAAAGTTATGGCTTGTAGAAGAAGTCGAGACCCAAATAATGGTCATGGTAGCAGAGAAGTCGTTGTCGCCACATACGTAAGAAAAACATTCCTTTTTGTCGTTTAGAAAAAATGCTTCGTATAAAAATATTTCTTTTGAATAAAATAAAAAGTCAAAGGGGTTTATACACCGTATAAATAAAAGTTGTGTATAAAACCAAATATGACTCAATGAAAGGAGATTGAGATGAAGTCCTTACGAAGATCATTTTTAAAATAAAATAGATCTATTATGTGTATTCATTATAGGTACACATAATGAAAGTAAAAATACAAGATATGACATAATAACATCATGACATAATTTTAAAGTAGGAGATTAACCCAAAGAATGGAAATTGGGTTAAGAAATTCCCTTACCTCATGTCCGACTTGACTCGATCGTTCTTTAACCTCTGGAATAATAAACTAGAGTTAATTTCTATTTACATAAGAACCTTTTTCATGTTCATTATTCCATTTATATCACTTATTACCATGTCATAAGTATTATGTAATTATTTAAGTTTATAACGGTCGTTTTGTCGATCTTAGGTACTTTAGTCAAAATTAAACGTCTTATAATCACAATTTTTTCATGTGGTAAAATATCCATTATATCCATAATTATATTAATTCTGTATATATCATATACATAATATATATCCAGTATATACATTCATTTATAATATTACAGAACATTTAGAGGTAAGAAATGAAATGCACCGTTCATGGAGATGGTAAGCTGTACGTACGCATGAACGCTAATTTCATTTCCATTTCATATTTAATGGAATGAAGTTATAATTATATAAAATTATAACATAATTCCACTATAATATAATGTATAATACCATTTACTCCATCCTTTATACATCCCACATATGGAATTAACGATCCAAATCACTTTGATGTGGTGATAGTCCGCACTTCCTAAAATGAAATTATCGCGTTTACCCATAATGGAAATCATAAATTATGCCATAAATGAGAAATAAATAAGAATAAGGAAAACATAAACATAATATTTATATCATATATGAAAGTATTATCATCAAAATGTCCACCATTAGAGGTGTTGAAAGAATATTGAACAATCATCGTTTCGTGAGGCAGTATTTCGCCACCCACAGAAACAGTATGTTCTTTAACCATTAGACGAAGGTGTGTGTAAGTGTAAACCATATAATTATCATAAGAAAATCCTAGTATATTTTAGATACTGTAATTGTTACAAAAGAAAGGAATAAAAAGAGTTTAAGGGGTTGTAGAAGAAAAATAAAACAGAACAACATTAGAGAAGACATTACCTTAAATTTGGGTAACTGTTTTTGATTTGAGCCAAAGGCTTACTTGGGAAGACTTCTGCCCAAGGTGAGGCTTCTAGGAGTAAGGGAGGGAAGTTGGGAGAGTATTTTGTCAGTGGTTGTCCGAGCCAAAAGGCTTTGAAAGTGTGAGTAAGGTGTTTGTGGTGGGGGCCTTTTATAAGTGGAGAGGAGGGGCACTCTTGGAAAGTAATAAAATGTTACTTTATTATACAATGATTTTCGGATTATAAAGGTCCCACACATATATAATTAGAGGATAAGGTGATAAGGGTTCGAAATATTCTCATACAATAGTCTTTGGACAAGTTTAATTCTTATATTTTACATTAGCTTTTCATTTTATTTAAATCGTTAATTAATGAGGTAATCGTTGCATCATCATGGTGTCGTCAATAATTTAATTTATTTAATGTCTAAAAATTATAAAAAAAACTATCATGATGTAGGATATCTTTTTATCTTTCTAATTAATATTTATAGTCAAAAATATGACTTTTATAACCCCATTTAAAAATTATTTTATTAAAACAACTCTTATATGTGACATTTTTATTTTACCATTAAATAAAAAGTTTTTAATGTCATTTCCCTACCAAAGTGGATCCATGGGGTCCCCAAGTTGACCCATATATTTTATTGGTCGGCCAAGATTCATCCAATAGGGTTAGGACAAGTGTAAATGTATTTTCATATTTTTATAATATCATTTTTACCTTAAATTTCACTAATTACCTTTAATCACTATTAATTAAACTTAAAAGCTACTATTCACTAAAAATTATTTTAATCCCATTGAACCACATTTTACTTCCTAATGAAAACCATTTATGTCATATTTTTGAAAATCAAATCACAGAAGTGGTAATGTTTCATTTAAACGAAAAATTAGTTTTTTAACTACCACTTAGTGGTTTCACTATTCTTCAAAAATTGATGTTTTTCAGAACAATGCCAAAATTTCCTACTAAGCTATAATTGATATTCTGAATCCAAAAATGATGTCTATTTTACAAAATTCCAAACATATAAGTTGCATTAATTAATTTTATAGATAACTCCCGTTGTCACAACAAATAGCGTGTTTTTAAGAAACAATATATATCAAAAGATTGACAATTGTTTATGTCCAATTTCAAAGTAAAATTAATTCTAATGAACACCATTGGATAAAATGGTAAAAATATATTCTAATTATACTTTAAAACCACTCAATATTATAATTTATCACTATAAAATATTTTGATTAAAAAAGTTGTTTTTAAGTATTTTTCACTATTCATAGAAAATTGGAAGTTCTCAGAAAAATACCAAAAATTCAACATAGGCTAAATTAGATATTCCAAATCCAAAAACCAAGTCCATTTGTAAAGATAAAATTTATAAAATTTCAAAAATTAGGTATTACTATTCATAACGGCTACTTTGATTGGTTGTGGCGTGTGTTAGAACTCGAAGTTGCGTACAACACACGCTACTGTATTATTCAAAGAGATGTGTACCGTGGAAGCATGGGGTGTTACAGAGGTGACTAAAACTATATATATATTGATCTTATAGGTTTTTATAAACAAAATGCAAGAGTGATTCAAGATTCAATTTGTGTTATTACTTATTGCTTATGTGAAAATAGACCAAAATACAAATAACTATATGGTTGTGAGACCTTTTGATATCATCAAGTTTCATAAAATTAATGGATATTCTAGAGAAACATAAGCTAAAGAAAAAAATCCTAAATCTTGAGTGTAATATGGATTTTGATAAAAAATAAAATTGAAGGTTGTTGATTTTAAAAAATTCTATGTTATCTATGTAATACTATGTGTTTCTTTACTACAAAAATTATTTTTGTGACACTGAATCCACCCACATAATTATAACTATAATTAATGTGAATGAGATATGATTATCAAGGGGTTCATGAATTGAGATATTGAATAATGGATTGATTCATAATTATATATAGTTTTCATGTCTGTGAGAATTTTTGTGTGGTTTTTTTAAATATGATTATCATTAATAAATTGGTATTTAATTGTAATTTTTATTGGTATGTGCTTTAATTCATGAATATTTCATGTTGTGATGTTGATTATTTTGTATATTTAAAGATACCATAATTCTCATCTACGAATATGTGACTTATTAAGACAAATATGTGTAAGTAGAAGTTTCTCTATGAATATTCCTAAGGTTATCCTATTCTCTGAAGTTTTGATTAGAAATAAGCTATATTAAAGGACAGTAAATATTAATGATACTAGTTTTGAATTAAATTAAATGTTTTTATACTAAATAATATGATTTATAAGCCCTTTTTATGATCAATAAACACTGATATCTAGAAAATGATAACGTATTTAATAATATTTGAAAATATCATTCTCCCCTCGTTAATTATAATACATAGATATCTCTCATTGTCACATTTTCATGATGATCATAAATAATATAATATAAATAATTATAGTTTTTATAGGGTTTTTTACTAGATAAGAGAAACTAAGCCATGGTGTATTGTGGGAGATATCCCAAATTCCAATAAAACTCTTTTAATAATCAATATCAAATCAACTATGTTATGGTAATTTCCTTGAACTAATTTCTAAAAATTTGATCCCAAAAGATTTACAAGTCTCCATTTTTATAATTTACTAATATGAATGATATCAAATTAAAAATATCATGATTCATGTAATGTCGATCTTTTTTTTGAATGGCCTGAATGCCAAAAACTTTAGTCATTTTAAATAAACCTCCTTTTTAAAGAAAAATAGGTAAAACCCATACATCAAGGACATGGAGACCTAAACAAATCTAAAAATTAGAAAAGATACAAACCAACACAAGACTATATAAAAGAACCCCTTCCCAGCACCATCATCGATAAGTCACACCTCCACCAAATCATGGGTGCTCAGCATATTGTCTTTTCATGTTCCCGGAACAAATGGTAGTGCAACACCATCTCAAAAGCACTCAACAGAACCTATTCAAGCCATCACAGTAAGAAGAAACCCATAACACATCCTCACAAAGCCGAAATCTCATTAGGTCAAATAAAAACATTCATCCAGGATAACTACCAATGCAAAAAATTCAATCCTGATGTCTAAAAACACCCAAATTAGACATGCAAGGAAGCCGCGGGATGACCCTCCCCCCTCCACGCCAAATCGAGGCCAACGCCGAGCCTCGCCTGCTCAAGCCCATAAGCCAAGGCCACTGCCAACACCTAATTGTGTATAGTGACAAGCCTTCCCAGAGCTAACATGTCTAGATCCGCACCTCGATGACAAAAATCTCCAGCCGAATGGTCAGATGAAGCCATATCCATACTGTCACCAGGCCAACCAAGGATGAAGAATCCAAATCTGAAGTGAACCTTCACCGAGCCTAGGGCCAGAGAAGAAGATGAAAATAAAAAAGAATTTTATTTGTTTATTTAACCAATCTAAAAATTGTACGGAATATGATAGATAGTGAATCTAGTAATGAGGTACAAATAGGTTCATAAATGTTTGTATAACTATATAATATATAATTTATAATTGTATTAATAACTTTTATTACATATAATTTAATATATGAAACTTTATTCCATCTCAGGTTCCCATAGAAGGTGTCTGTTTAAAGGCATAGTGGGCACCGCCAAGAGATCTCAACTCCCAAATTAATGATAAATAGGTTCATAAATGTGTGTATAACTATATAATATATAATAAATATATATTTTATAATAAAAAACAATGTAGATAATCATACGATGTTTCTTCAATCATAAACTATTTAATATAGAATTTATAATAGCATAAATTTTCAGGAGTGGTATTTTATGTATAGTCTCTAATCAAGTGTGTGTCCCTAGACCATGTTGATGATTTTGGGGGTGTCAGTGTCGAATATTAATTGTGTATAATCCGTTATCTTAGACATCATAATGATTTACTATAGTATATAAAATAGCACATTGTGGCTTATAGAATCCCAAAAATGAGATGAGTTATGTAATGTGATATTTTAGTTGTGATGTATGTGTCGATTCATATCCGGAATCCACCCCTGTATGAAAATTATTATTTAGGAATGAATTATTGGTGATTATCAAGGATAATTTTATTGCTAGGGGAATAATATAATGATTTTTATCATCGATGAATGATTAATGTTACAAAAAATTAAAATTATGTTAGTAGTGGTCACAAAATGATTTTTTAGGTTTTATGATGATATTTTTTATATAAATAAAAACTATTGGTGTATGATTAAAATATTGAGTTTTATTTTGGTTAAAATCAAATGTAGTGGGTTGTTCCACAATGAGGGTGTCATAATTATGATCAACTCTTAGAAGAACATTCCACATGTGGTCTTTATGTTGTGGAGAAAAGGTTAAACCATAACAAAAACATATAATGTAATGTTGTTGTTATTCTTGACATCAAGAGAGTTGAATCTCACCCATGAAAGCGTAAATCATTTAATTAGTAGTTTCAATGAGGGGGTGTAATGTCATGGTACAGTGGGGAATGTCATGATGTGCCTTATGTATAGTTTTATTAAAATATAATAATTAATTTATTTGTTATATTATATATTAATAGAGAAGTCCTATATTTTATCATGTAGTTCATATGGTACACCCTAACTACCATCTCCATTTTCTCCCCCTCATTTTTCCTTCCCTCTAGAGGGATATTCATCAATTTTTATATATTCATCAAGTTGTTCAGCATAGGGAGTGTATGTGTGTATGTATATCTATCATTGAGTGTCTAATCATTCTTTCTCCCAAATTATTCTTATTTTCTATTAGTTTTATCCTTTATGAGGGTATTTCCATGATTAATACAATCTATTCAATTAGTTATGGATCTATCACAGAATCTCTATGAGGGGGATTCTTGCTAACTCTAGGTACCTAGAGACTAACTATTTTGTGATCTATAAGTATATTGTGTGTCATTTGATAATCAAGTGCGTTTTGGGTCATGTTATAAATATTTAATGGAACAACCTATAGATTTCATTAATCATAAGAGATAAATTGGGTTAGTATCATGTGGAAAATTTTGCAATTTTCTTTGTATGTCTTGGTTTTTTTGGATGACTGGTTTAAGGGTTTAATGAAAAATATGACACATGTTATGAATAAATATTCTTGGGATGTGGTGATTAGTGTGGTTCACTAGAAATTTGATCACTGTAATCTATTATAATATCAGTGATTAGATCATAAAAAATTGGATGATGTGGTTCTATGGTACTATGTAGATGGTTTTGACAAATTTTGAAGGTGGTATAATGGTTCATTGGGTTATAGACAAATGTGTTTTGTGGTTTATATTCACCCGAGGATTGAGGATATTAATGTAATGTTCACAAATAACATTCTCTATGATGTATGTTTAGCCACTCACTATTAATGGTATCATTTATATATTGGCTATTCTAGGGGTTATAGTTCCGACCAACTTTATATAGGATGCTTATGTCATAGGTGGCCACAATATATTGGAGGTAATTGAAATCATGAAGATGGAGTAGGATTCATGTTGTATATGTGAGATATGGTTGGATCAATGAGTTCGTGTTGGTAATGGTTGGGTGTCTCCATGCTTTGGGATTGATTGGGATATTGATATAGTGGTCTTTAAGGGTTTTAACTGATCATGGGAGTTCGATATGTTCAATAGATGTATCATTAGGGAGTATTGGTTTACTCATGGTATTTATTTTATTTGGTTTTTACTCTGTAATTCCATTTGACATGAAATTGGTTGTAAGGTAAAGGGAACATCTGGCATGAAAAATTTTATATTCATTATTCCACTCTCAAACTATCCAATGTAGATAATGGATCACTTGTGGCTAGTAGAACATGAGAATAGTAGGTCATGAAGTTTGATTTAGTTCTTAATTACTACAATTTTCATACACTTTTGTATGTATTGTTATTATATATGGATACCATTTTTGGAGGACCATAGTGTTTATAAACACACTCAACATGGACCCACTGGGATGCATATTAACTTTATCATTATTGGAATTTTTATAGTTATGTATTTTCATCAAAAGTATAGAATTAATGGATTTGAGAAGTCTGTAATGCATGGATGTTATTTTTTTAAGATAGTTTCGATGGTACCTTGGTGAAAAACAAAAATTTTATTTTCATAAATTTTATTATTATACATATGCGATCAAACTATGGATTATTTGTTTACATTTGAATGTCTGGTATAAAATTGTATAGAAACAGTATTACAGATATTTTAATTCATTATGGTTGTTTTTTGGTTCTACTATATTTAATATTATTTATTTCTGTGATACTTCTCTAATTGTTGGTTATTAATTAGAGGTTATTGTTCCCTTTTATCCCTCCTCGTAGAGTCAGTACTATTTAATAGAATCTATCTCCTAGATTGGGAAGTTGAAGGTCTTTTTTCACTTTGATACTATTATTATAGAGTGATATTGTATAAAAATTTGAAAAGTTCTATTAGGGAATGTTATGGTGAAATAAATATGAAAAATTGTGTCTATTACATTATTTCTGGTTAATAAATGATTAGGTAAGTGTCAAAAAATGGAATAGATACCTTTTTTTGTGCATAACAATAATAGGTGTAGACTAAAGATGTTACCAAGTATGTTATGATTTTTGTTTTTGTTTTTGAGTTTATATTTGAGTTATTTTATTTTTATAAGATAATATTTTTTGTTAATCATTTTTGTTTAATAAATTTTTACCTAATAGGAATGAGATTGTTTCCATGTATCATTTTAGGCATATAGGACCATCATGAAATAAGTTTTTCTACAAATTAATATTTCTTGGGGTCTAAAATAGAAAGGGGTATACCTATTAAAAATGTCAAAAACAAATTATATCCTATATTTCTATATATATTATTAGTTAAATTATACTTAACTAACAATAGATATTCTTATTGGTGTTATCTAGTATATGGATATTTTATATGTATGGTATATGTGTTACATATCATCAACATTTCTATGTAGGTCTATTGGTCCTAAAAATATGATACTTGGGTGTGATATGGAAGGGTAATTGATTATGTGTCAAACTCTAATTATTTTCTTCTAAATTTCTTATATCTACATTATTTTATCTATATTGATCACAATATTTTTTTATTGATATTTTCCACTATGAGAATGCCATTTAGTGAATCAAGAAGGTAGATATATAATTCCATTGAGGCGTGCATCATATGGGGCCCTTAAATATGATGGTGTTGATGAGTAATAGATAGATTTCTGGAGGTTAGCACATTATCCTATGTTTCTAGAGGAAATATGGATATGGTTTAATAGAAAAATTTGTTCTAATTTAGTGTATGTTATATAGATAATTTATTAGTGATATTAATGAGTTGATCCATAAATTCTACACCTAACATGGGACATCTAATAAATATATGATTCTTTATTCTAGGGAGAGGGTGGAACCCCATGTATATTAGTATTACATTATGTTATTATAGATGACCTATGATAATATCAATACACAACTAGATTAGAGTGTCACAATAGATACATATAGAATAGAGGACCAATAAAATATTAGGATATATTTTCATAGAAATGAAAAAAGAGAGGATGACACATAAGGAATTTAGGTGAGTTTCACTGAGTGATTCTTCCTTGAGGTGATAAGGGTAGATATAGCATATGAGCACATGAACCTTGGGTATGGTGATATTTTTTCCATCAAAAACACTAAGAGGTTCATATATTTTATATATTTTTTTGACATTAATAAGATATGATATTACTATGGTATAGTGATTCACAATCAATTTAGAACATCTGATTTGGATGAATGTAAATATCATCAGGTTAATATCAATTTCATAGGTTATAAATTGTAAACGGATAGAGTAGTTTAAACTAGAATATGGGAGTATACCAAGACCTAAAGTGGTGTGGGGAGATATAAATAATCTAGTTCAATGTATCTAGAAGCAAAGCCATGAGATGACCCTATAGAGGATTCAGAGAACAGGTTTGATGATGTCACCATGTAGTGGGTCATCAATTGGATGATTTTAATGTTGTAATATATGGAATATTTTGGCATAGTGTGATCTAATACCAAAATGATGATGTGCATGATGATAAATGGGACATCTATTATTTTTTATTCCCTTATAGTAAAATATGATTCATGGACTAGGATAGATATTGGAATTTGAGGTTGGACACAGAGTAGTATCGGGAGCTAATATCCATATTTTTTCAACACTAACAGTTCTTGTTGGTATATGAAATACACAATAGTGTGAGAAGTGAACGATATCATGCATGACACTAAAGGGGTGAATTTTTTTGGAATTAGTGTTCTAGATTAATTCTTGTTATGTATCTAATATATTAATATCTAGTAAGATTTTTTATAATCACATGTACACCATGAGAACATACTTTTTTAAGAGGGATACTTATCAATCAATGTGGAAATGTGATAAATTTATCAACCATGTGTATTTTATGTGTGTAAATTTGATATCATACTCCATAAATGATGGATATGTTTGATTCATGTAAAATGTGAGACATTGGGTATGATTCGTGATGATGTATGTGGGTTGTAATGTGTTGATTTCAAGATAGTGAGTGTAAAAATAATTTCATATTAGAAGGTTTTGTTTGGATCTAACTAGGTATGTAATTCCTATAGTAGGGAGTTCCCTATAAAGGAATCAGTGATTTTGATTTAGTGAAGTTGGTTGATCAGTGTTGTGACAGATGTGTTTAGTATATTATCAATGTTTTAGGAATGTGGTTATCAAGACACTCAGGCATTGATAAGTGATGGTCGATGTTTATAAAGTGATAGACTAGGGATGAGTAGACATGGAGTGGAGAGTTTGTATTGGAAATATTATTCAGGATTGATAATTTTTGTTTGATCTGGAATATACTATGTGTATCTGGTCCTTATTGTTGTGTGTTTGTGTGTGTGTGGGGGGGTGAGTCTAAGATAGAGGTCGAATATAAGGAGTTTTCCATTACTTTAAGGTTATAATTTTACACCAAGAAAAGAACAATGTTGTTATATTTATAATAATAAATTATTAATTTCCTATTAAATAACATATTATTGGTGTATAATATTATTCATTGTTAAACTAGAAGAAACCATGGTGTAATGAGTTTTGTGAGGGAATGAATTATTGGTGTTGATAGAAGAACATGTCATAGTTTCAGGATCCAAATCATGATGTGTGTCATATAAGAATTACCAAGGGCTGGATAAGATTAAATTTGTTCTAAAGATGGATCATTACATGAAAAGTGTATTTTTTATGAAGGTTTCACATAAAAATGAAATCTCATGGAGTATTGTAAAAATGATGTGTTAGATTTTGGTCATCTGGTCATATTGAGAATTGTACCATTATGGGCTTATCATGGTTGAGTATTACAATATGAATATTTTATATTAATGTTCATCATGAAATAAAAGAATGGTAGCACTGTGATATATCATAAGGTTGTGAAGATGAAAATATTTTTAGATTTGAAATATGTGAAGTGAACCATGATATTAGAGAATCATGTTGTGAGGGATGCCTAACAGGGCTATAATACTATGATCTATGGGATACAACATAATGTTTCCTTATAGAGAGTATTCATTAGAATTTAATTAAATAGTAAAATAAAATATTTAAATAATTTTTTTTCATTTTATAGGAATTTCAATTAGTATTCTCTAACCCTACTCTCTATCTCTCACTCCCTCATTCCGTATTCCCTCTTTAGATAGTTTCATTTATTATCATCTATTATTTCATATATTCATCACAAAGTATTGTTAGGGGTAAGGATAAACCTATTTGGGGACAAATGTTGGTTTAAATTGTTATTTTTCAATTTTTTGTTGGATGTTTCCTAAATCATGATATTTTACATATGACCTAATTTCATATAATTTGGGTCAAATTTAAATCAGTTCCACAATGAATGGAGTCTTCTTTCTTCATGTTTGTTGATTCTATCTATTCCCAATTATATATGTGTCTTCTCCATGAGGTGATAAATGGATGAGGGCAAGGTTATTGGAGTAGAAATAAATGATATTAATTATGCTTTTTGATAATATATAACTAGTGGTTGTGTTTTGTGGAAAATAATGAGTTCTATTTATAATGCCTCAATTTTTTTTTATTTTGTAGTTTGAAAACTATATGGTATTGATGCCATGTTGTGAAATACCTATCATGAGATGTAATGATAAATAGGATTAATTTGGAACATTATTGATGTAACTTGTGTGATTATGGGTGATTAAGTCATTAGTAATGGGGATATATGGTTCATAGGTGTGATGTGGGTGGTTTTGGCTACTAATGGAGGTGGAAGATAATCTTTTAGGGGTTATTTTAAATCGTTGTAAGTAGTTTCTACTCATTATATGAATTTGGAAATTACTATCATGTGAAAAAAATGTATATGAAGAAGTTTTTACCCATGGTTGTTGGTGGTATCCCCTTTATACTGAAAAATAAGGGGGTGATGGTTTTGACCATCATTATGAGAGAGGAATACATTATAAGGGGCCAAGAGATCATATAAGTGATTTTAAACATTGGGTGGGAGTGGTATACTTGTCGTATATGTATGATGTGTTAGGTAAAATGAGATGGTGTGGTAAATCATTATTGTTTAGGTTTCTTGGGATTCTTTATGATTTATAGCCAGTATATTTTAATGGGTTGGAGTAACTTTGGGATAGGTAATATGCTCTGTTGAATCATTGTTCGGACATCACGGTCTACTCAAGAAGTTTATTTCAGGTTTTTCTATGTATGTGATGTTATGAAACACATAATTGTTTAAAATTTTATGTTAACTTCTTGTATGATTGAATTTTGATGCATTATTCAACTCTTGCAGTGGTCAAGGATAGTATATTCTCAATTGTAGATAGTAAAGAATTAGTGGAACATGTTGTATGGTGTGATTTGGTTGTCATATTTTTTTATTTTCCTAAACCTATACACATATGCAATTTAATAAGGGATATCAATGGTAGTGTCCTATAATGTTCATAATCACTCCCTATTTTTGGCCCTTTAGGATTCCTATGATATTTATGGTTCATGTAACAGGTATAGTAAAAGGATCATCCTCATCACTCTAGACAAAATAGAAGTACAGATTGTGAATCAGTTGGATATTGTGGTTTTGTAGATGTTCTAGGTTGTTCCATTGTGTCAGTATTGTTGTTTCTTTTCGTCACATTTTAAATGAAATGGAATATTACTATGTATTCCTATATAAAATAAATATTCAATTGAATATCAGGTTTCACCTAAAACACTAACCCAAATGAACATTGAAAATATTTACTAAGATAAATATAATTATAGTGAAGTATTATTTTAATTGTTAGGTATAAACATGGGAAATTGGATTATGATATATATATATATAAATGTCACTTTTAAAAATAATAAATTTATGAAATTAATTTAGTATAACTAAAATAATAATAAGAACTTTTCATATAATTTTCTTTTTGTAAAATTGAATTTTTTTATTTATTTATTTTCTTTTTCAGAAAATTAATTTATTATTGTTAAATAAGGATAAAAATATATTTTTGATATTAATAATAAACTAACACAAATTCAATTATAAATTTATAATTAATATGAATGATAATAGTTTATATCGTCAGAAAACTATTTTACTGTAAAAAATACTTTTTAATATAGTTTTCGTTTCCATTTATAAGTTAAAATCCTAAATATTATTATTTTCATTTGAAACAATGATATTTATTTTTTTATTCATTATAAAATTATTATATTATGATGTTTTTCTATAATTTTGTGTAATAATTTTTTATATGAATAATTTAAAATACCTATTTTATGAATACAGTTTATATTATGGAATCATTAGGAAATAAGCATAACATATAATTAATGAAACAAATTTCATGTCCAAAAGATGTATTTTATAAGTAAAAATACAAATCTAAAAGTATTATTTTTATTTTAAATACTTATAATTTACATTTTTGAATCGATGTTATGTTTTTCTACAATAATTCTTTTATTTTATACACATTTATTATTTTAGAATTAATTTTTATCAATTTTGAAAATTTTATCTAGTAAAATTATTTTTATTTTTCTATTTTAATGGTAAAAAAATATATAAAATGTTTCATTTTATTTTTTGGAATAAAAATTAGATTACCCAATTATAAATTAGGTAACATGATAAAAGTAAAAGTGTAAGAAGCATCAAATCATATGTTTAAATTACATAAATGTTTTTTAAAAAATGTATCCAAATGACTATTTTGTGAATTGATCATCCTTATCTTATATTGTCCTATATTATTATTCACATTGTATTCACTTTCCATTTTCAAAAATGTTTCTTTTTTATTTTATGAAACTATATTTACAAAATAATGAAATTCATATCAGTTTTTTATGGATCCTAACTCCAAAACTTCAAGAATTCATCAAAAATAAAACATTTATGTTATAATAAAACATATTTTATTCCAAAAAATACTCTCAAACGTTATTTTGTTTATGTTCATTATATATTTCCTAAATCCATTACAAATGGAGAAGGTTTCAAAGACGAAATAAAACTTTTCTATAAAAGTATTTTTCTTTTATAATAATTTTTAAAATTCCCACTTCTACATATTAATAATTCTATTTTACCTAATTTAATATCATAACATCAGTATTATCATTATACTAAAACAATTTTATATTAATTTTATTACCATTATCAACATTTCCCCATTCTATATGAAAAAATGTTGTTAATGTTTTGTTTGGTTACAGCCTCCTTATGTGTCATGTTTAATTATTTGTAACATCATACCATGTATGGTTTAAAAGTTGTATATAATGAAAACATGTAATGCATGAAAAATATTACTAAATTATAAATCAATTACTACATTCATTCTACTTCATGAAAAATTAAAATTTCATCTCTGTGTACATGAGGATTACTAGCTCCATTGAATATTGTATTTAATTTCCTATCAAAAACATTAATGGATGACTATTATAATATTTAATATTAAATAAAAATATTTTCATTACATGGTTTTGATTTATTAATTTTCAGATTAATATTTAAATTTTAATTAATATAAAAACTATTATTCATTAAAAATCATTGAAATAAACTCTTCACTAATTCTAACATAATGAAACAAGTCTAAAATTATAATGGAATGGAAATAAATAGTATGAATTATTATAAATAATATATAAAATAAACTTTTATAATATAGTATTTAAAAACCTGGTATTAAATATTGAGAAACAGCAGGTACATTTTAAAAAAATTCATGAATAAATCAAAACCACTTACATCAAATGATTAAAAATATTATAATCAACTAAAAAATGTTTAAAAATGGTATAAATTGATGATACTATATGTTAATATATTTTAATATGGTTATTGAAAAATTATTATTATGGTTATTTAATTTTTCATAGGATGTTGATGATCCTCTAGGGAAGTTGTGAGAAAGGTAACGGTTTTTTGGGCCAAAAATTTTATTTTTATTTATTCTTAAAATATATTTATCAACTATGACCCAAGAAGATAATCAAATTATACCATTTAATTATTCAATAATATATTTCTATTTTTCAACTGTAAATTAAATCATTAAATTATTGTCTTGTTCACTTTATATGTTTTCTTCTATTTTAAAATATATTATTATTAAAAATATTTCCCATCCTCAAAAAATAATCCATTTCCATCAAGTATACATATTATTTCTTCCTTCTATTTTTATAATTTAATTTCCTCTAATTAAAATATTTAATCATTAATGTAACTATAATATTTATATTTTACCATCATTTAATTTTTTTTATTAAAACGTTTCACTATGTATGTTTTAATAGTTGAATTTTAATAATGTTGAAAAAGAAAACATTCGTGTAATTTTATCCTACCCTACTCATTTTCTCATGGTAAAATTTATGATCATTATATGGTGAATTATTTAAATTTTTTATAAATAATGTGTAAAATATTATAGGTTTTAATTTATATGAAACTATATTTTCAATAGTGACTCCTAACTTCTTTTCATTATGATACTATGATGAAATTTTATCTTAACACCCTTAAAAATTTCTCTTCAATATTATTCTTCAAATAAAAAATATATAACTCCAATAAATATATGGTTTATAAATCACCATATATATTTCATAATTTAATAATCCATTTGAGAAATAATGTATTTTGTATAAATTGATCTACAATTAATATCATGTTATCTGATACTATTTAGAAATGATATGAAACCCATTTTATTTATATGGAGTATTTATAATGCGAATTGTGATTAAAACCTAATTTTAATATTGATTGGTGGGGTTGTAAATATCATGGGGATATTTTTTTAAATAGTTTTTTAACAATTATAATAGTGATTCAAGAGCATGATTGTGTTTTATCGGATATACTGTATGGAAATCATGGGATTATTCACAACTTAATGTTTGAAAATCACATTTTTGTTGAAAACATAATTCATGTGTCGGATTAGTTTTTATCATAATTCTAATATTATATATGATTGTATATCTGACACATTTTAAATATAGTATTCATCCTTAAAATTTACATTCATAATTCAATATTATCAGTATACATAGTAATGAAAAGTTTTAATTATTATTATTTCTTTATTACTTTATTGTGGTGTAATATTCATATATCATGATCTTTCATGCTTCAACGTGTTTTATTATTTTGTTTCTCACATATTCAGGTTCAATAGATTGTTTAATATCTATCCATTATTAGTATTTCATAATTTTTTCCCTAGTGTAAGAACCCAAAAATTCCAAGTATTTTTTTTAATTATATAGGAATTTTACGAGTCCACAAAAAATTACGGTGCATGATTTCATGTCCCGGTGTTCCCTGAATGAATTTCGGAACCTCTTTTTAGGTATGTTCAGTAAATGTATGAGCAGGATTTTGTTACATTTGAACTGATTCTCGGAATTGAATTATGAGGGTTCTATTGAACTCATATCTCCAGTATTCTATTAAAGAGTCCTTCACCTCAACTGTATTAGTTCGAGGGAGGAAGTTAGTTTTTGTTCATTTACATGAAATAAAAATTAATTAAACTTTTATTTTATTTTTATCCCCCAATTGAATGCTTGGTGGTGGCGACCAACCATTCTAGAACCCCCCCCCATTCAGATCCATGGTGGTGGGGACCACCCAAACCTCCCTTAATGAGTGGAGACCTCTCAAATACCCATTAATTATTCTCCCATTTAATTATGCATCACTAATTTTTTAATGATAACAACTTAAATTAAATTGATAAAAACATATTTTATTGTATCCCCATTTTTCGTTGTTGGAGAAATCATTGGCCATGGTAGAAGCTTGGGAGAACTTGGAGGAACTCATCTCCCACAAATAACATGCCATATCCAACGAAGAATGAGGAACCGAACGTGAGCCCCGATCGGAAGCACCTTGTAGAGGCAACAAACATTGACATCCTCGAGGAAAATGAAACGACGTCCATTCTTCCCTCCTCATAGATCTCCAATAGAAACTTCGAGGTATGGATTGTTGTTTCGAATTTCCCCCATTCTTATTATGGACATTTCTTCATGAATCAAGAAATATTTGAATTTCTTGATACTTCCCTAACACGGAGGGTATGGGCCAAATGAACATGGCCTGACCCCTCTGCAAAAATATTCATGGTTCTTGGTATGTTATTCACGATGGAGTAGGAAAATATCCAACAACAGTGGGGCTCGGGAACGGCAGCTGGCACCACGACCAGCCGTGAAGAAGGTGGTGGTGCAACTGGGCCGCCAGAGAAGGGTCGCGTCCCGTCATCCGCGGCGGAGCAAGGGTGGCAGGTAGCGAAGGCCGAACAGACGATGGGTGGGGGAATCCATTTTTTTGGTGAGAAATGTCTGTAGCATTAAAGGGAGGGTGGTATGGTTCGGCCACCTGCAGAGGGGTGATGCAGGACGAGCCGCCGGGAGGACCAAGGGCTGACCTTTTCGTCCGGCTGAGCAAGACTGAGCGGGACCCGCAGTGGATCCCACTTTCTCCCCGGCGACCTAACGACTTTGGCCGTTTGGTGAGTAGGAGTGGGGGCGCGCGACTCCCCCCACATGCATCTAGGTCGGGCAGCCCAGCCCAGGCCGGGCTGGACATAGTGGTACGGGTCAACCCGAACCGGGTCGGGATGATCCAGGCCTGGTCGGGTCGCGTCTGGTTGGTCCGACCATGTCGAATAGGTCCTCGGACAACATCGACCCATATTCACTCTTTTGGCCATAAATTTGGCATGAGGCGTTCGTTTGACGAACCTTCTATGGGACTGGAGACCTTGGTGTGAGAGGGTCTTTTGGGTATACCCCACTGAATAATTGGACAATGTTGGGGTATGGTCGGGTAGGATCGAGAACGAATCCAATCGAGCCCTTGAGACATATGAATGGGAATATCATATTATGGAGTAGTGTCCTCACTTATTTGTAGATATATATGATTATTATTGATTTTCTTGGGGAATAATGTGATATAATTTGACAAATTATAATACAAATGATTTTATATTCGGTATAAAACTATTTATTAATTAATTTAACAATTTATTTTATTTTCTAGGGGAAATTTTTGGAATTTTAAAAGAATTTTGTAGGGAGCATATTGAGGAACGTGATTCTATAACCATGGAGTGAACCATGTGGCTTATACCTTAGAATTACAAATTTATTTTCAATGTCAGTTCATGGTTGTCCTAAACTTTCATATTATCCATGAAATATTGAAAAATGTAACAGCCCAAGCTTCCGCGGTGCGTTTTCCTTTGAATAATGTAATAGTTTGCATTGTATGCAACTTCGAGATTCTAACACATCGCAACCAATCAAACCAGACGTTATGAATAGTAATACGCACTTTTTAAAATTTTATAAATTTTATCTTTCAAATTGGACTTCATTTTTGGGTTTGAAATATTAAAATTAGATTAGGGTGTATTTTTGGTATTTTTCTGAAAACATTCAGTTTTTGATGAATATTGAAAATACTAAATTTTAAATAAAAAAACCTTTTTAATCAAAATAATTTATAGTGATAAATTATACTATTGAGTGGTTTTTAAGTATAATTAGATTATATTTTTACCATTTAATCTAATTTTTATCATTGGACATAATTTAACATTTAAACTAGACATAAGTAAGTGTCAATCTTTTGATAGTTATTATTTCTTAAAAAACGCTTTTTGTTTTGACAACGAAAATTAATTTTAAATTTATTTCATCCACTTATGTGTTTTGAATTTAGAAAAATTGATTCCATATTTGGAATGAAGAGGTCAATATTGTGTAAATAGGTAAATTTTATTTTTAGACATTATAAATATTTACTATAGTAAATATTTTATTTACCATGGTTAAAAGGGTAAATCCAGTAAATAAGGACATAAAATAACATTATAATAATATTAAATTACCTTAACAAATGTAATAAAACTATTTTATGATACAACTTCGACCATTGGCATATTTGGGTCGATTTTGGGTCCCCATGGAGCCACTTGTAAGTGATAATGACACTTTATATTAATTAAGTTAAAGTAAATACAAAAATTACATAAGCATATATCTTTTAATAAAACAATTTTTACATAGGGTTTTACATGTTATATCCTCAAATATAAATATTAATTAGAAATCTAAAAATATATCCTACATAATGGTACTTTATTAATAATTTTTATACATTTAATAATTAAATTTAATTATGATACAATGATGATGCATCATTTTCCTTATTAATGAAAGAATCAAATAAATGGTATTATAAATGTTAAAATAAATATAAAATGAAAGTTTTGATTCCATATAAAAATTTTATAGGTTAATATGACATGTTATGATTGATTATATGATTTTTTTGAATTAATAATGCTTTTATGAATTTAGAAAAAACAAAATACCAAATAGTGTCAAAAATTGACATAAAAGAGTTTTTAAAAAAATATTATATTATTAATGGATATTCTATTTCTAAAAATCTATGGTTTTTCCAAAAGACTTATTTAATATTAGGTGTATCATTAATGAACCACTTGTGGTTATCTTGAATGTATATAGTGTTTTTATTAACCATAAAATATAAAAATACAAAAAAGACATGATAAATGTAAAACTATTTAACTAAGGGTTAAATCTAAAAGATACGGTTAATATAGTAACCCAAACCTGTATAAAATCTATTGGATGAGTGGTTTTTTACCCATACCCACCTTATCTTTAACATAATCCATTTTGGAGCCTTCATAAACCGAAAATTATTTCATTATAAAATAATATTTCTATCTTTTCCTAAGGTTCCCCACACCCATCATATAAAAGGGCACCCCCATTCCCTAAAATTCACATCTTCAAAGCCTTTTGGATAGGAAAAAACCTACCAAAATACCCTCTAAACTGTCCTACATTTATCTTAGAGGCCTTCCTTTAGTCATAAATCCATCCTACGGAGCCATTTTGATCAAATCAAAAAGAAGAAAATGAAGAAGAGGTAAATATTTCATCACCTCTTTCAAGTTCCTTTCTTCTTCCACTTCCTCTTTATTTTTGTTTTCATTATAAAATAATAAATCCAGAATATTCTATATAATGTGATGTTATTAAAAAAATGGTAAGACCATATTCATTATTCTATCAATCCTTTGAATTACATCTCACCATACGTGCGCACGTACGGCTTACCGTCTCCATGTCGTGGTGTACTTATTATTCAATACATTATTATTTGGATGGGTATAATAATGATGTTTAATTGATGTAAATGATAAATGTAACATTATAATTATTCTCTATATATGCTATAACATCCAATTATATCTTATTTTAATATCAAAAGAATAACATTGTCGCTCGTGCGTACGTACGGATTACCGTCTCCATGAAGGCGATGAGATTCAATCCCCATTGTATCCATTCAAAACTAATTTTCATTAGCTGATTAAGAATTATGTTTAAAAAAATAATATAATTCTGAATATGATTAAGATATATCTTATCCATAACAAACATTACTTACATAACAAACTTATAAAGGAAAACAAATCAGTTAACACCCCAAATGACGATAATACTAAGATATTATTAACGAAGCAATATTAAAAGATCATATATGATATCATATTAATGTACATGATTCCTGTATAATTTAATAAATTTTTTTTCACCATTATACATGAGTTTATCCTACCCTTGACCAAGGAAAAGTACAAGGTAAGGGGTTTTCATCTCACTCTTTATTCTCGTGAGATTCATGTTATATTGACACAATTACCTTTTGTGTGGTGTATGTACTACCCATAATTGTATTCTTTTGGTAATAAACATTAAGTTATGTGTATTTTAATCTTAATTTTAAGATAATTATTTCATGGGGTTTATGTTTTGTAAGTTACCAAATTGGTAAGGGTTAATTCTACAATATCTTCATTATCCGAGGTTGTTGATACATAACTATCTATTGGGACCTATTTATCATCCACATCCACGTTTCTTAAAAATGTATTTCAAAACATTTTTACTATTTACTAGACTATGGGTTAAAGTAATTTATACCCTAGTTTGAATTTTATATTATTTTTATAGAGGAATATTTCCATCGTTTTCCAAACAAGGTCCTTTATATCCTTTTCGACAAAATTAAGGAAAGAATGTCTTTTTTTAAACTTATACAGTGGGTGTGGCTATTTTCCTCCATTATAACATCATCGAAGATTCCCTTAAAATCTTATAAAAATATTTTAAAATTTAATTTTCTCTTTATAAATTATTTGAATCTTAAATTATTTCAAAATAGAAAGATATATTTCTCTGAAAAAGGTTTTGATTTCATCTATATCAACATCCTTTGTTTGATTTTAAGCTTATTTGAAGTTGATTTACTATGAATAAAAACTTCCATACTGTATTGATGGTTGTGTGATATGTTTGAATGTGGATGTGTTATTTTTAAACCATTCACGGTTTATAGATAACGTCTTTACATTTTGTATGCTAGTTTTAATATAAATGTTTATGTTATGTTTAAACCTTTTCGTATGAGGAATGCATTGGAATTACTAAGTTATGGGTGGAGCCCGCTATAGCTCCTCGATGAATTGGTAGGTATAAGGAGAAAAACTGGTGTCTTGGCATATGGCCTTAAAAAATTATACTTTTAGTCTTGGCATAAGGCCATGACTATGTGGTTATGAAATTCTGGCATTATGCATTCCATCATTATGAAAGTTGCTATTGATATTGCAATTGATAATTCGACTAGTAGAATATCCATGTGAATAAGTATATGGAATTATTTGTTTTTTATCTTTTCCATATTATGCTGATGTTCATGTTTAAAAGTCTTTTTTTTAGTCATATACATTTCCTTAAATGTTTATGATTATTTATGAAAGTTTCCGCTATATTTTTATCCCTACGGAGCATCTGAGCTCACCCCTTTCTATGTTTTATTTTTCCCAAGATGCGAAGAAGTATATTATGAGTGACCTACAGGGATTTTCTATGGGATCTTAGTGTTTTATATGGAAACAATGTTGTTGTTGCTTTCGATTATATGATGTAATGTAAATCTTATTAATGTATCTAGTATTTCCAAGGCTACTAAACTGATCGGTATTTTGGGAAATGATTTAATTATATCATGCCAATGTTATGTAATATTGCACCGACTCTAGGTAACTGTGGTCAGGGCGTTGTAGTTGGTATGAGAGGAAGTTTAGTACAAAACATGGAATCTAGATTTAGGTAAACTCTGATTAGAGAACTTTACCCTAATATAGATTTTGAGAATTAGTATTGAAGAACTTCCTAGAATTTTGGTATTGTAGAGATTTTATGAGTTTTCCAAGAAATACAACCCTTTCTAGATACGAGTATGTAGAGGCATCTCTAGAACAGATGTACCTAAGGGTAAAACCCGAAAACACCGTTTTGAGTTGGACTTGAATGAGAACTGGTGCATAACAACGGGCCTTGCTGCACTCTTGGTTACGTCACTCTTGAGGGATATGCTTTGGATAATTCTCATTTTCCTTACAAACCATTATGAATGGTTTATGAGTTTATACTTCCTCAAAGAATTTTTTTTATGATTATGGATTATATCCATAAAATTTTCAATTTATGTTAAGTGTTTTACAAGTTTGGAATTATGTATTTCTATTCATTAACTAGTATAGTTTATGGCATTGTTTAGAAATGGAACCCAGTGGAAGAAATGGAAATAGTATCAATGCATGTACTCTATATAGGGATTTACCTACAACTCAAGATAATTATAGTTGATCTAGTGATACAACTAGTGCTGATCAGCTTATCACCATACTTGGACAACTCACTCAGGTTATTAAGAATAACTTTACCCATATAGAGCACCATGATTCACAGCGTGGAGGATCAATGTTAGATCACTTCACAAGGAAACAACCACCAACGTTCAATAGGAGTACAAATCCATTAGTAGCTGATAAATGGATAAATTAGATAGAGAAAATATTCCATTACATAGGAAGTAGTGAAAAGGAAAAAATTTTCATGGTAGTATACCACCTCACTGGAGATGCTGATCAATGGTGGTAATTGATTCAAAAAACAAAGGAAGATGATGAAGTATCAAATATGGAATGGATGGACTTTAAAGAGATTTTCTTAGAAAAATAATTTCCTTGTGACCATCAAGCAGATATTGAAAGGAAATTTTTGAGTCATAGGTAAAAGGAGGATGAGAATTTTGAAAATAATGAAGCTAACATTACAAGGTTAGCGAGGCATGCTGCAGATTTGATACACAACCCATGAAGTAAGATAGACTGTTTCTTTGATGGATTAAAACCATTTCTTCGTTGAGCATTAGTCTCAAAATCTTTATCATCATATGAAGATATTGTATCATGTGTTATCAAGACAGAAAAATAATTCTGTAAGTTATATGACTTTAAAGCAAAGCAAGAGAAGAAGAGATCTAGTGAACACTCTGGAAATGGAAATAAGGGGAAGAAAGGAAATGTGGAATATCCATCCTGCAACAAATGTGTGAAGAAGCACCACGGTACTTCCATGAAGGGAATGGGAGTCTATTACAAGTGTGGTGAAAAAGGCCACCAAGCTTGTGATTGCAAGGGGAAGAAAGAGACTGTTTATGTTGAATGATACAATTATAGAGAAAGGGGGAATTATGAAAATTAATTTCCTATGTGTTAGGGGAACTTACCTCAGAAATGGACAAGGGATCAAGGCCAAGCTTATGCTATCTCTAATGCTGAGGTTGAAGCTTAGAAAGACGTAGTTGCAGGTAATTTAACGGTTTCCTCATGTTTAGAAAATGCTTTATTTGATTCTAGATCATCACATTGTTTAATATCTACCCAGTTTTCTATGAAAATCAGATACTTCCAATTTGATTTAACAAAGGAGTTGTTAGTCAAAACTTCTAAGAGAAGTGTCATCGCAATGAAGTTTTGTGAATCAGTTCCCATTAGAGCATATTAATGTTCAGTATATGATGATCTCATCATCATACCCATGATTGAATTTGATATAATCCTCAGTATGGATTAGCTTTTGGACCATGATGTAAAAATTTATTATAAGGAGAAAGAGGTTACTATTTTTGATGATGATGATAAAGAACACATTATCTTTAGAGCAGAAATGTCGCCACCTGATTCTTATCTAGATCCACCCCCAATAGGTCAACTAAATTCAATAATTGGGGAGGAAGAGAATGAAATAACTGTGGGTGAGGAAAAGAATGTTCAAATAGAGGATGTACCTATTGTGCAAGAGTATGTTGATGTATTTTCATAGGATTTACCTGGACATCCTCCAGAATGAGAAATTGAGCTTTCCAATGATTTAATTATCAGTTCAAGGCCCATATCAAATACCCCTTATAAAATGGCCACTGTGGAATTAGTGGAACTAAAGAAACAGCTAGAGGAATTGAGCAATAAGGGATTTATTTTCTATAGTGTTTCTCTATGGGGATTCCCTATCCTTTTTGTTAAGAAGAAAGATGGATCTATGAGGCTGTGCATTGACTATTGGGAGATCAATGCTACAAATATAAATTAAAAGTATCCCATACCTCACATTGATGATTTATTTGACCAACTACATGGAGATCAATAGTTTTCAAAGATTGAACTTTGATCTGGATACCATCATTTTTGCGTAAAGAAGGAAGACATTCCGAAGATAGCATTTCGAACCTGGTACGAGCATTACAAGTTTACAGTAAAGCCTTTTGGATTGAATAATGTACCCTCCATCTTCATAGATCTAATTAATAGAGTTTTCAAGGAATATATTGATGATTTTATAGTGGTATTTATTAATGATATCTTGGTATACTCTAAAAGCTACGAGGACCATGAAAACCACATGCGCATTATCCTAAAGACTCTTAGAAGACATGAAATATATGGGATGTTTAACAAGTGTGAATTCTGGAATCATGATATTTATTTTCTTGGCCATATAGTCTCTAAGGATGGAATCTATGTTGATCCTTATAAGTCCAAGGCAATCCAAGATTAGCCAGTACCAACAAGTATAAATGAGGTACACAATTTTATGGGTTTAGCAGGTTATTATTGGCATTTCGTCCAGAATTTTGCCCGATTGGATAACCTATTAACCAAGGCTAATGTAAAGGTGTGAAATTTGTTTGGAAAAAATAATATGAAGAATGTTTTGAAGAACTGAAAAGAAAATTATTCAATACTTCTATCTTGACTCTACCATCATGGAATGATGGGTTTTTTTATTTCTAGTGATGCTTCAAAGAAAGGTCTTGGTTTTATCCATATGCAGAATGATAGGGTTATTTCCAATGCATCACGACTGCTAAAAATTCATGAGAAAAACTATCCTACTCATGATATTGAGTTAGCAGCTGTAATATTTTCTTTGAATATTTCGAGACAATATATCTATGGTGAAAAATGTGAGATATATACCGATCACAAGAGTCTGAAGTATATTTCTCACAGAAAGAACTCAACATGAGGAAAATGAGATGCCCTGAACTACTCATGGATTATGATTTCACTATACACTTCCACCCGGGGAATGAAAATAAGGTGGCATATGCTTTGAGTAGAAATGATCATTGATTTTTGAACATAATGAGTGTTGAAAAGGATCATATATACATGGATCTAGTAAATATGGATATGGGAATCACCATGGAAGGTGAAACATCAATACTTTTTCAAATGGTTTCCAAACCATCTTTACTAGAAAGAATAAAGAGTTCTCAGACTCCTGATGAAGAGTGTCAAAAGAAGATTAAAGCTGTGAATGATGGTAGATTGAGTGACTTTGTGTATGAAGATGGAATTTTGAAATTTGGTAAGAGACATTGTGTTCCTGATATACTTGATATAAAAAGAGAATTATTGGATGATTCTCATATCTCCAATTTCTCTATACACCCTGGGAGCACCAAAATGTATAGAGATTTGAAGAAACATTTTTTTTAGACAACATGAAGGGGGAGATTTCTGATTTTATACCAAGATGTATAGTTTGTCAATAAGTGAAAGCAAGAAGGCAACAACCTAGAGGAGTGATCCAACCTCTACCAATACTTGAGTGGGGATGGGATAATATTACGATGGAATTTTTCATGGTACTACCAAAGACTCCTAGAAGGAACGATGCAATATGGATCATTGTTGATTATCTTACCAAGTCAGAATATTTTTTTTCTATAAGAGAGGATTTACCACTTGAACGTCTAGAAAGACTATATATTAATGAAGTTGTGAGACTTTATGGAGTACCCCTATCGATTGTTTCTGATCGTGATTCACATTTTACATCGAGATTCTAGAAAAGCCTTCAGAAAGCCCTGGATACTGAACATCATTTGAGCACTGCCAACCACCCCCAAATTGATGGACAATCAAAATAGACTATTAAAACATTATAAGACATGGTGTGATCATCCCCACTTGACATTCATGGTATGTGGGATCAATATTTACCTATAGTATAATTTTCCTATAACAATAGCTTCCATTAAAGTATTCATATGGGACCATATAAAGAGTTATATGGAAAGGGATGTCGCACACCAACTTGTTGGGATGATGTTGGTGAAAGAAAACTCATAGGCCCAAAACTTGTGGAGGAAATGATGGAAAAGGTGAAGGTAATCTGAAACCACATCAAAGCAGCTCAAAGTAGAAAGAAGAGCTATGCCGATAACTGAAGGAAGGATTTTGAATTTTAGGTAGGAGACCATGTTTTCTTGAAGGTATATCCACGGAAGGGTGATACATGTTTCGTTAAAAAGGGAAAATTATGTCCCAGGTACATTCAGACCTTTCGAAATTTTAGAACGAACTAGGGTGGTATCTTATCGGTTAGCAATGCCGCCAAGTCTCCCTAAAGTTCATGATGTGTTCCACATATCACTGTTGAGAAAATAAAAGCATGACCCAACGCATGTACTCACCTATGAAGAATTAGTGCTAGAACCTGATCTGTCTTATTACGAAGATCCTTCCATGGTTCTTTATACAAGAGAACAAGTGCTGAGAAACTAGACGACTCATCTGGTAAAAGTTCGATGGAGAAACCATAAGATGGAAGGGGTAATGTGGGAACCCAGTGAACTTGTGATGAAGAACCACCTGAGCCTTTTTATGCATTAATATTTTAGAAATTTCAAGGAAGAAATTATTTGAAGGAGAGGAGAATGTGACACCCAAATCTTCTGTGGTACGTTTCCCTTTGAATAATGAAATAGATTGCATTGTACGCAACTTCGAGATTCTAACAGATCGCGACCAATCAAACTAACCGTTATGAATAGTAATACCCACTTTTTGAAATTTTATCAATTTTATAATTCAAAATGAACTTCATTTATTGGTTTGGAATATCTAAATTATCTTAGGGTGATTTTTTTGTATTTTTTTGAAAACATTCAGTTTTTGATGAATAGTGAAAAATACTGAATTTTAATTAAAAACAAATTTTTAATCAATATAAATTACGGTGATAAATTATACTACTGAGTGGGTTTAAATTATAATTAGATAATATTTTTACCATTTAATCAAATTTTGATCATTGGACGTAATTTCACATTTAAACTGGACATAAGAAAGTGTCAATCTTTTGATAGTTATTATTTCTTAAAAACACGCTTTTTGTTTTGAAAACGGGAATTAATTTTAAATTAATTTCTGCCACTTCTGTGTTTTGAATTTAAAAAAATGGATTCCATATTTGGAATCAGGCAGTCCAAATTGTTTAACTAAGTATCTTTTATTTTTAGACATTAGGAATATTTACTACAGTAAATATTTTATTTACCATGGTTACAAGGGTAAATCCAGTAAATAAGGTTAAGAAATAATTTTATAATAATAATAAATTACCCTAACACAGGTCTTAACCATATTGGATGATACAAGTCCGACCATGGTAATCTTGGGGTCGATTTTGGGTCCTAATGGAGCCATTTGTAAGTAAAAAATGACACTTTATATTAATTAAGTTAAAGTAAATTCGAAATTGACATAAGCATATATCTTTTAATAAAACAATTTTCACATAGGTTTAATCATGTTATCTCCTCAACTAAAAATATTAATTAGAAAGATAAATATATTTCATATATAATGGTAGTTTACTTATAATTTTTATACATTTAATAATTAAATTTATTTATGACACAATGATGATGCAATATTTTCCTTATTAATGAAATAATCAAATAAATGGTATTATAAATGTTAAAATGAATATAGTTGGGAAGTTTTTATGCCATACACGAATTTTATAGGTTAATATTACATATTAAGATTGATTAGTTGAATTTATTTAGAAGTAATAATTCTTTTATGAATTTTAAAAAAACAAAATTCCAAAGAGTGTTAAAATTGACATAAAAGAGTTTTTAAAAAAATATTATATTATTAATTAATATTCTATTCCTAAAAGTATAAGGTTTGGAAAAAAGACTTATATAATGCTATTTGTATCATTAATTAAACACTTGGAGTTCTCCATTAAGTATATAGTAATTTTATTAACCATATAATATAAAAAATACAAAGTGACATGTTAAATGTCAAATTACTTAACTGAGGGTTAAATCTAAAAGAAAAGGTTAATATAGTGACCAAACCTATCTAAAACATATTGGATGAGTTTTTTTCATCATATAACCACCTAATAATTTAAATATTACATTTTGGATCCTTTTAAAATCTGAAAATGATTTTATTATAAGATAATATTTCTAGCTTTTCTTAACGTGCCCCACACCCCTCTTATAAAAGGGCACTCCCCCTTCCATCAAATTAACATCTTCAAAGCCTTTTGTCTCAGCCAAAACCTGCCCAAATACCCTCTAAAAAGTCCTACCTTAAAATTATAGGCCTTCATTTACTTAGAAATCCATCCTAAAGAGCCCATTTGATCAAATCAAAAGGAAGAACACGAAGAAGAGGTAAATATTTCATCACCTATTTCAAGTCCCTTTCTTCTTCCACTTACTCTTTATTTGTTTTTTCCATTATAAAATAATAAATACATTATATTCTATATAATTTGATTTTATTATAAATATGTTAAAACCATATTCATTATTTTATCAATCCTTTGAATGACCTGTCACCATACGTGCGTACGTACGACTTACCGTCTCCACGTCATGGTGTAATTGTTATTCAATACATTATTATTTGGATGGGTATAATAATGATGTGTAATTGATTTAAATGTTAAATATAAAATGATAATTATTATTTATATATGATATACCATCCAATTATATAATATTTTAATATCAAACGAATGATATTTTCGCTCGTGCAAACTTACAGATTACCGTCTCCACGAACACGATGAGATTCATTCCCCATCGTATCCATTCAAGAATAATTTTCATTAGATGATTAAAAATAATGATTATATAATTAATATAATTCTGAATATGAATAAGATATATCATATACATAAAAAACATTAATTAAATAACAAATCATATAATATAAAATGAATCAGTTAACGCCTGAAATGACGATAATACTAAGATATTATTAACAAAGAAATATTAAGAGATCATATATGATATCATATTAATGTATATGATTCTTGTATAATTTAATAAAAAATATTTCACCATTATAAAGGAGCTTAACCTACCCTTGAACAAGTAAAAGTACAAGGTAAGGGGTTTTCATGTCACTCCTTATTCCCATGAGATTCATGCTATATTGCCACTATTACCTTTTGTGTGGTGTATGTACCACCCATAAATGTATTAATTTTGTAATAAACTTTAATTAATGTGTATTTAAATCTTTATTTTTAGATAATTATTTCATGGGGTGTATGATTCATAAGTTACCAATTTTTTACAGGTTAATTCTACAATCTCTTCTTTATCTGAGGTTGTTTATACATAATTATCTACTAGGACCTCTTTATCATCCACATCAATATTTCATAAAAATGTACTTCAAAAAATTATTACTATTTACTAGACTATGGGTTAAAGTCATTTATTCCATTGTTTGACTTTTATAAGATGTTTATAAATGAATCTTTCCGTCATTTTCCAAACAATGTCTTTTATAACCTTTTCGACAAAATTAAGGTAAGAATGTCTTTTTTTTAAATTATACGGCGGGAGAAGATATTTTCTGCCATTATAAAATCATCGAAGCTTCCCTTACAAGATTATAAGAATATTTTCAAATTAAATGTTTTATTTTTAAATAATGTGACTCTTAAATGATATCAAAATAGAAATAGATATTTCTCTAAAAAGTTTTTTATTTCATCTATTTCAACATCCATTGATGGATTTTAATCTTATACGAAGTTCATTTATTATGATACAAAACGTCCATATTGTATTGAAGGTTTTGTGATATTTTTCACTGTGGATGTTTTATTATTATACCATTCATTGTTTATAGATAATGTATTGACATTTCATATGCTAGTTTTAATACGAATTTTTATGTTGTGTTTAAACCTTTTCGTATGAGGAATGTATTGGACTTTTTAAGTGAGGGGTAGAGATTGATATAGATCCTTGATGCATTGGTAGGTATCATGAGAAAAACTAGGGTCTTGGCATAGGTCCTTGAAAAAATGTTATTTGTAGTCTTGGCACAAGGCCTTGACTATGTAGTTATGAAAATTTGGCATTATGCCTTTCATCATTATGAAAGTGGCTATTGATATTTCATGTGATAATTCGACTAGTAGAATATCAATGTGAATAAGTAAATGGAATTATTTGAGTTTAATATTGTCCATATTATTCTGAAGTTAATGGTTAAAAGGATTTTGTTTTATTCTTATACATTTCCTTAATTTTTTATGCTTATTTATGAAAGTTTCCTATATATTGTTATCCCTACTAAGTATCTGAGCTCACCCCTTTCTATGTTTTATTTTTCCCAAGATGCGAAGAAGTATATTATGACTGACCTATAGGGATAGTCTATGGGATCTTAGTGTTTTCTATGGAAACAATGTTATTTCAGTTTTCCATTTTATGATGTAATGTAATCCTTAGGAATGTTTCTAGTATTTCCAAGGCTACTAAACTGATCGGTCATTCGGGACATCATTTCCTTATATCATACCAATGTTATCTAATAATTCACCGACTCTGGGTAACTAGGGTCGGGGCGTTACAAAGAATGTATTCTAAATCCTCACAGAAAATTAGTTTATATTTAAACCAAAAGTGTATCCAAACCATGAAGACTACTAAAAATATAATTTTTGTTAAATTATAAAATCATTATTGATAGTGGATTTCTAAATTCCCCCTCATTCATTATAGAAGGATCTTGTTGATTCCTTATTTTTTTTACTCTAATATTTCTTAACTCTACATATTCCTTCATAAATGTCATTTAGACATCTCAAGTAAAAAGTATTAATATCTTTCATATATGTCTTTCTTCATCACCTTGTTCTTATGCTACTGAGCCTGTAATCAAGTTCTAGAGGCTTCTTCTCAGCATCCAAATGACCTTGGATGAAATCCAATTGGAGGTGAGTATCTTGGATACTATAGTATTACTATATAAGGTATTGTATAAGAGTAAACTATTCATCTGATTTGGGCCCTTGGGCCACCATTTTTGGACTACATGTCTCAGGGACTTTGGGCCACCAATGGTCTTCAGTCCATAAGGCCTTTGGGCCATCTCAAGGGTCCATGAAATAGGATTTTGAGACATGTATGATCATTAGATAAGATTAAATAGGAAGATTCCCTAAAATAGGATCAAGAGAAGAAGCTACCAACAGAGTAGAGCTAACAGGATTTGTAGGATGAGAGAGTATGGAATTTTCTATCGGAACCAAGTACTACTCAGCTCAGTGTGGGGAAATTCTAGATGAACATCCATGCAAAGGTGGGGAGCATGAAATTATTGATGCATACATAATGGATGATATGTTATAGTTTAGTCATGTCTATGGGCCTTTTGGTCATGCATTGGGACATATTCCACTGAGATTTTGGTTCATGTAGGTGTTCCCCTTAACCCAGTTAAAAAGGGGATTCCTCAATATATATAGAAAAACTAGAAGTCCTTTTTCTAGGATAACATTAATTAAATTTTTCTTCTAGGCTCATGGTGTCCTAGAGTTCCTTGTGGGTTGATTTACATGTATGGTTTTTTGTTTATAGGGTTTACAAAGTTGATTTAGGGATCCATAATTACCTCTTTTGGTGAAAAAACCATTATCAATGGATGAAGTGATATATGTCAGGTGAGTATATGTCATCTTTTTTTATTTGAACTTTATATTCTTGATTAATTTAAAAAAAATTCCATTAATTTAATTTAAATTAGTCTCATTAATTGTGATCAATTGATTTATATTATGTTGGAATTTTTTTTCTATTTATCTTTGTAATTAGATTACCTAATGTGTATATATATATATGTATTTGATATAAGATTACTTTAAGGTGTTTATAAAAATTAAAATTGGGGGATTTTAATGAATTTAATCGATAAATATTAGTGAAGTTGATTGTTATGATTTATAATGAATTACCAATATTCAGTTATGAGTAATTTCACAGTTATAGTCAAACATAAATTATTGAATCATAAAAAACATCATTTATTTACTTTGAATGGGTTCTATGTTAAGAATTTACATATAATGGTTTTACCATTGTTGGGATACATCACTCCCATAGAGATTGATGCATGAAATATGGTGATATTCTTATTATTCACCCATAAAGGAATAATGATCCAATGAAAATCAATAAAGAATAGTTGGAATTAGAGTTCCCAAATGTATCCCATTAGCTCCTACCCAATATTAAATCCTCATTAATTTGTGATAATAATTTTTAATTATTACAAAAAATAATATTAATTGCTTAAATTATTTTTAAATGCCAACTCATGTTTACTAATTTCATAAAATTACTAATATGTACTTTCATTATGAGTATTTTGAACTAGTATGGTTTTGTTTACTTTGAAATGGTATATATAGGGTTCTTGGTGGGTTCTTATTGGGATTTTTATGACTACACCCATTATCTAGGTGTATATAGACTTTGTTTTGTCTAGTGTTGGTAACGTAAAGTCATTCGCATGAGTAGTGGGTTTAAGATATATTTTTGTGGGAGAAAATGAAGGTTAATTGATGGGAGATATAGTTTTTGTCAAACAAATATGGGTAGAATTAGTTGGATTTGATTATTGTGGTTTTTTTGTTGTACTATTCACATTTATATTATCTCATTAGCTTCCTATAAAAAACCTCATTTTGGTTGTGTAACATTTAAATGTATATAGATTGAAGATGGTGTTAAAATGAATGATGGATTTTGTTTAATAATAATATTTTTTTATGTTTTATTATTATGAATTAAATTTCACTATATTATTATATGTTTGGTTGGGAGTTCATTTTGAAAAATCTTATTTCGAGTCTTTTAACTCATATAATCCATAAATAAACATCAATTCCTTTATGTATTAATAATCTGAAAATAAAATGTTTGATAACACACAAATGACCTGTGCTGTCTCAACTTGGGATCAAACTATGAGAATATTTAATTCTATTTTTTTGATATATTTATAATATATGTCTATTACCAAAAATATAATTACTCTAAATCATCAAAATAAAAACCATAAAATCTAATTAAAGGTAAAAGATTGGGTAATTCTTTTCTTGTGTTATCAACTTACAAATATCCATGTGATAAAACCATGGTTCCTTACACATGAACATATACTAATAGAAACTTCAAATGCATCATTGAAAAATTCAAAATCATATCACTAATTTGGGATAATAAGAAATTAATTTTAATTAACTCATTTCTTGAGTTACTCATAATACTTTTGGAATATCATAGTGTAATTAAATTTTAGTCCTTTATAAGTGAAGGCTATCATGATATATTATAATTATAAAAAAAATTGAAAATCACTAATAATATCTAGAAAAACCTAGAAAAATGTTTTTTTAAAATACTTTTTTAGATATTTCTAAAGATATTACCACTTCAATTTTTTGAGGATAAAGAATGTTTCCTTAAAAAATATCATTTCTAAAAAATTTAACATCCTGAATCCTAAAGTGTCAATTCAAGAAATTTAAATATAACTTATACTCATGTATAAATTCTAAAACATTATTTAACTTCTTATCATTATTTTTATCCATTATTTAACTTATCCATATATACAATTTATCCTATAATATAACTTAAATTGTGTCAATGCTCTTATTTATTATCTAATTCATTAATTTGATGAACACTATGGGTTATTTCGATACCCTAAAATATATACCAAAGGTTTTTTTAATTGAAACAATTATATCAAAGATACATTTTTAAAATATCTTATTACATTTTTATTAAATTATTATAGCCCTGCCATTGGTTAATCTTGTAAATCCAATAAGACCACTTTATCCTTTTTAAAAAAAATCACCAATTTGGGGTAAGGTATGTTTATTTTTAATGGTTATCTGTTTTATATTCCTATAATCATTACATAAAATAATTATAACTTTGTCCAAAATAAAAAATAAAAATTTCTCTTCCCAAGGATGAAAAATCGATCAAAAGAATCCCTTATAATAAATATTAATTAAAATACCTTCCCCTCTTACAATTATATAGGATCTATTTGATAATATGATTGAGAAATTGGGTTCAACATATGAATCCGGTCAATTGAAAATTCCATATCTCTTATTTATGGTAAACTAGTAAAATTTCTGGGTATACATTCAGATATTGATCAACATATTCTAGAAATATAGTTTGATCCATTTTTTCCAATGATTTAATAATCATCCCCTCATATATACATGATATAAGTCCAATGTATACAGTTATTGAAACCATTATACATGATTTCATATCCCATTTTACCTAAAATTTATGGACTTCCAGTCTAGTAACACAAAGATAACTCTTGTCTATATTAGTTCATTTTAGATTTTAATTTATTACACCAATCCATCCGAATATATTTATAATATATTTTCATTTAAAAGACAAATAAGTTATATGAAAATTTAATATTTCCAATCACAATTGATTTATAGGGTAATATAAACCCTTAAATACTCCTTTCACTCAGTAGAGTATCAATTTTCATAAAATATGGAATCAAATACTCTTTAAACCCCATTTTATATATTGAAATAGAAAAGATGAATTAAAATATTTGTTTGATTTATTATCTATCTATTTAAATTAAAATTATTTAAAAATCATATTATAGTCTATATAAAATTAACATAGCTATTATCTCATGTTTGATGAAACCTCTGGACCCATGTTATGTATGGATCAATGAATTATGAGTCATGTATTCTAAGGTTGAAAATAATTATCACTTTAATAACATGTTTAAGAAATCAAGTAAAAAGGATTATAATTAAATTTAATCACACTACCCATTATTCTATATTTTTTTTAATTTCAATGGATAAATTTATAAATCCTTTCTATGTCCATAATGTTTTAATAGATCCACTTTGAGGGTATACAAAAAATTTAATCCAGAAACACAATACATTTTCATTACTCAAATTAGATTAATTACTCATATTTATTAATATATTGGTATCATATTACCATCAAAATTTTAATTTTTAACTGATTACCATGATTTTATGAAATTCTGAAAATTTATGAAAAAATTTGTTACTTCAAAAATTTTGTTAAGGGAAAATAATATCATTACTATTTTGAAAAAAATTAGTCAATCCATAAGATAGTATCTCAATTATACTTTATTAATTTGACTAGGGGAGATAAAGTCATGAATTTCAACCACCAGGCATGAATGGGAAGGCTGTATATTTTAGAACATGTTCCAGAATCAGTAAATTCCTTATAGTTCTTTACTCACCTATTAATATTGTCAAATGTTATTGGACTAATTGAACCATTATTTAGTACCAAAATGGTTAAAATGATGTTTTTTCTTAAAATAACAAATATTATTTTATAGATTAACTATTTGAATGAAAATATAATATTTTCACTAAAAAAAAGTTGAATGATGTCTTCAAAAAACATACAGAATTTGGTATATTATCTTTAAAAAATTAGTGGCAGATGAATCCCAAGACAGTACTAACAGTATCCATATGGTTAAAAACTTTTTACCACTCACTTAGCCTTGAATATGTTTCCAATGTAATATAATTATATAATAAAAATGATTAAAGTAATTTTAAAAACCATTTATAATAAAATTATAATGAAACCAAAAAAACCTATATTAAAACAAAAATTAAATGTAGAAGCAAACCAATAAAATTACCATAATCATTATCCTAATCATAAACCAGATAATAATCCCAATTAAATATTACCAGAAAATCTCTAAATTCTAGAAAATCTCAATTAAATCAGTATATAATAATAAATCATCAATATGGTGAACAATGGTATAGAAGTAACCCACCTATGTCTCCCTTATCCTAAATAAGTGAAATCCAAATAACTATAAAGGAATTCAATATTGCAATTATGAAATCTCTAATTTCATATTCCATTTACTGTAACAGAAAATTGTGAATAATAAAATAAAGGGGAAAATGAGGATAAGGAAGAATTACCATTAATTTTATATGAGAATCCATGCTTAGAAGTTAAGTATTTGATGAGAAAAAAATGGTAGGATGAAGGAAACTAATAGAGGTCCATGAGTGAGCTCTCACATAGGTAGGGTAAATAAAATCTAATGAGAAGAATAAAGTGGATAAAAGAATATAGATAAAAAGATAAAAATTACCAAACCTTAAAGAAAAATTATCCTAATCATTTTGAGTACCTAGTAAAATGGCATTGGGTACTCTATGGAACTCTCAAGTTCCCAAGGACATTAACCTACACAACTAGTACGTTTTGTTCCCTCACTAGGTACCCAATTCCACATACAATTTGAGACTGTGGGTCCCACTATTATGATCTTTCTTTAATAATATAAACCAACCCTAAAACCTCATAACACTTAAAAAAGCACTTAAAATTATATCCCATGACCTCAAACTTAATGAATTAATTCCAAAATGAAAATCATCCACCTCTATCAAAGAAAAAAAATAAAATTTTGTCTCTATTTCATAACTAAATATATTCTAAAAATATAATGATCAAGGTTACAATTATTAGAAATTCCCTACTATATCATTTTTCATCCCTGATAAATAAAATCAATTATCCACTATTGATTTTTATTATGTATACAAACCATAAAATTTAACATACTCTTTATAACTATATAAGATTATTGTACATAGATATTAAATCATTTTTTTATAATTCACATTGAAATGACCAATGAATATAATAGTTTAGTGCCTTTGGAAATAGGGATCAAAAAATTATTTTATGGTGAAATATCTGCAAGGTTTATCACTAATATATTCCCTTTTAGTACCCCTACTTAAATTCTTTATTTATAACCAAGGGAGAAGAAAACATAATAAAAGGGTGAGCATAAATACTTAGTAAGGGTTAATAAGGGAGATATGTAAGCATAACTATGGACATGAGGGTATGAGAACATGATCATAACATTATATGATCATTCCTTTCATATCGAATATCATAAAAATAAATCCTGTAATAATAATTATAAGTTCATAAGAAAGTAATTATAATGGAATGAATAGAATAATCCATGAAATCATAACATAGGAATAAGAAATAGAATTGTGGAATAAACATAAGAATATAAATCCTATGTCAAGGATAGCTACCAGGAACTTAAAATCATGTTATTATTTGGATAATAAACCATGTACCTATTTCAGGATTTGGATTCCATCCCATGCACCCTCTTATTTTCGTCTTTGGATTCCATCTTTTGTACCCTCATATTTTGGTCTTGAGATTCCCAACCATGTACACTGTTGTTTCAGGATTGGGATGCCACTATGTACCCTCTTTTTTGGGAATGAGATTCCCTCATGTGTACCCTCTTATTTCAGGCTTAGGATGCCCTCTTATTCACCCTATGATTCCAAGCTTGTGATTCCCTCATTTGTACACTATCGTTCCGGGCTTGGGATGCCCACATATGTAACCTATTATTTCTTCCTTAGGATACCCTTTTGTTTCAGGATTGGGAGTCCCTTACATGTATCTTTTAATCGCATGAAACATTTAATGTTACCTAATGTATTCAAGGGAGATATAGGCCCCACCAGTAATGTAATAAAATAATATGTGCATGTTCTATAGGATAAAAATAACTCATCATATCATGACCCATGAAATTAAATGGTTTTCATTATCATTTCATCATATCATAACATATGAAAAAGAGGTATGTTTAAAAATAATTTCCTAAAAGCATAAACCATGAAATGTAATGGGTTTCAAAAGCATATAATCTACGAAAGAGAAAAGGGTTTCAAAAACATATAAACCAAGAAAGAGAAACGAGTTTCATAACCATCATTGTATCAAAACATAAACTATTCAGAGAAGGAATATGAATGAAACCCTTGGATCATATCCCTATAAAAAATGAGTAAAAACTTTGGGTTTAATATTAGATGTAAAATAATTTTGAAATGTAATTTAAAATCATTTCTTGAGGAAAATAACCTTAATTCTTTGAAGACTTATTTTTGTAATAGAATAACATTTAAAATTAATTTTATTTTAAAATTACCTTCAAAACTTATTAAGGAAATGGAAAACATTTTTTTAAAACTTCTCTCTTTTAAAACATATAAAATAAAATTAAAAATAGTTTTTGAAAGCAATATAACTTGAAAAATTATAAATGATTCTTGAAACAATGTTGATTTTTTTATTTGAATATACTTTTAAAAAATATAGAGAAATATTGAAATAAATTTTAAAACATTTTACTTTTAAAATAATTTTAAAACATATAAAAAATAATTTCAAAACCATTTTAATAAAAATTTTAAAATATAAAACATTTTTGAATAAAAAATTATTTCAAAAACGCTATAAAAACGTAAATTTTTTGAATCATAAAAAAATTTCTTTTAAAAAAACCATGTAAGAGTTACAAAAATTATGTATAGAAATGGAATTAAATATGATGGTCAAATCTATACATCCCAAACATTCTTTTTGAACCGTAAAAAGTTTATAAAGGTGACTTGATTATATAAATAAAATAAAGTTCCTTTTAATGTTTTTTAAATGGAAAACATGGGTAATATTTCTCTTAAAAACCATTTTATAAAATTGGAACAATTTTGAAAAACATTTTAAGAAAATATGATTTTGGGAGAAAACATATTTCTGACTGAGGAGAGAGACAAAGACATATTTTCTTAAAAACTTTTCCTTAATTATATTAAGTACCAAATACAAGAAATTTTTTTACCATTACTTCTATATAACATTAACTGGAATAGTATAAGAGAATTAATGATATTTTTTTAGGAAATTTAATATATTATTTAATCAATGATATCATAATTATAAACAATCCGGATAAACGATGTGATTATAACAATAAACGATGACCACTTTGGTAACATTGAATCATAATACCCCTGAAATAATAAAACAACACAAAAACTAAAAAATAATTAAAATAATAATACTCATGATATAACATATAAAATTGAAGTATATACATCTCATATATACAATTCGTTTCATAACATGGCATTTATCTCAAAGAAGGGAAATTGAGAAAACATTACTTTACCGATTTGGTAACTTTGGAACCATGAACCCCAGGAGAGAAATATTTTAAAATGCACATGTAAATACAAAAAAATTAAGTTAAAATAATCATATAATAGATTCATGGGAAATATATATATGAAAAAAATAAACTATTAGTGAATAAGGCATTAGTCTCACTTAAATAAAAGTGAGACGAGAAAACCCTTACCTTAAGTATCGAATTTCTTCATTCACATTCAAAAATCTTGTATAATAAATATATGTTTATTATAGATCTAAGAAAAAACTATATTATTATATATAATACCATAGATGGTTCTATTATGAATATATATTACCTATTTACAAACAACCCCCTGTTAATGTTAATTTTTGGGTAATATCCGCTTTGTTTTCCATATATGTTTTGACTTGTTATTCATGATACTCTTACATTGATAATTATTTAATTATTTATATGATAAAGAACATGATATACATATAATATATAATAATTATATATATATATATATTTATAATAAAATATTACACATATAAATAGGAAATGGAATTCACTATTCATGGAGACAGTAGGCCATACGTACGTATGAACATTGTTTTTGTTTTCTTATTGTATTGAAATAAAATTAAATGACATATATATATATATGACAAGATTATAGAAGAATTAATAAGTCGTATATATCATATAAGTTCACTTAACCCATATAGAATATATTCTATGTAATGTGTGAACAAATCACATCACTTTGAGGAGGCGGTAGTGCACACATCCACAAGCAATGTAATCGTATATAAAAAAATAGAAAACATGAAGGTATGTTTTATATAATAATTAAATAATAATAAATAAATCCTAAATATAAGATATATCTTATAAAAATAGTATTTACATTATAATACCCAAACATGATATGTAGTAAAGGAAAAAAGAATAATATCATTTTGTGAGGCTGTAGTCTGCCATACACATGAATGGTAAGTTTGTTACCCATTATATCCAGGTGTAAGTAAGTGTAGGTAGAAACCTTATAATAAAAAAATAAAATTATATTGAGGATAATTATTCTATTATAAAATAATTTAAAAATAATATTTAAGATAGGTGTACAACAAAAATAAAACAAACGTCCTTGTGGAAGAATGTTACATCTTCATTGAGTAACACCTCTTGGTTTGAACCAAAGGGATTCCTTGATTGTATTTCTTAAAAATGGAGAATTATAAGATGAATTTATTGATTTTTGGAGGAGATTATGGTAGATGGTTTCCAATACAGTGGTCTTGAGATGTGAGAATAAGTGAGAGGGATGAGTTCTTTTTTATAGTGGATGAGGAGTCACATTCTTGTAAATATTTGAAAAGGGAATTAAAACACCATTTTTTCCATCTAAAGTGACTCTCATAATATTAAAAATTGAATTTAAGGGACTACGGGTTCAAAATACAAATATAAAATATCTTTTGAACAAGTTTCTAGGTTATTTTTTGCCATTAGTTTATAGTTCAGTTCTATGTTAAACTTATTTATCTCTTAATCGTTGTAATTAATTTTAATCACATTCACTAATATTGTTTTGTGAAAAATAAATATAAAATTATTAAAATATCATAATAATTATTAATAAAAATATTTAATAAAATTTCCAAATTCAAATAATATAATTTTCTGAAATTAATATAAATTTTATCCTACAGATGGGATGATAAACCATGTTTTAAAGTAAAAAAAGTCCAAAAGTTTGAAATGATTTTATATCCAATTTTAAAGAAAAATTTGTTCCAATGACTAAAATTAGGTTACATTATATAAAATTGATATAATTAATCTTTAAAAAAATAATATAAAATTTAACTATATTTTTAAATTATATGAAAAAAACAATTAATTAAAATTCAATGTTTTTTAACTATTAATAAAAAAATGAAAGTTCTCTAAAAATACCAAAACTTAACCCAAATTAAAATTTCATATTATGGTTTAAAAAGTTAATTTATTTTAAATAAATAATATAAATGTATGAAAATTAATATTTAAACTGGGTGTGCCGTTAAAGGCAGTAAAATTACCTTTTGGAAAAATACATATTTTTACTCATAATACAAGATTTATTCTTACCTTATACCAATAAAATATATTTTATGAGTATAAAAAATATTGATTGAATATATATATATATATAGATATATATTAAAATACTCCTTAAAAGTGGTTTGTTTAATTTATTGAGATTAAATGGTGTTTGAACCCAAAAAAAATTGTTTTCTTAGAGAATGAATTTCTTTTTTCTCAAAAAGTTTTTACTTTAATTACTAAATAATTGATAACAAAAAGTTTCATTTTATATATATGTGTAAAAAATATTTGAATAATTTAGTAAATATCATTAATTTCTTCTATTTTAACAGCTATATGATAGTTATAATGATATTTTAATAATTGTATATTGTAGTTCGGTAAAAAATGTTCTTGTGTATAATAGAAGTTCTCGAAGGGACTTGATGTTATGTGTAACCAAATAAAAGAATATCATTTATTATATAACAAGATACTTTATGTGTTTCATGTAGTTCAATCCCGAACTAGTTTTATATACAAAGAAATAATAACTTTGTGATTTCATATAACACAACATAAATTCTATGTTTACAAAAATTCAAAACATCAAAATGATTAAAATAAATAAAAATATATATATTTAAAAAAACTTAGTTTGTTACATTATATCCTCCTTAAAATTATTTTTTCCTCCAAAATTCATCTAGGTTATGAATGGTATAACACATGAATATTCCACTAATTCAAACCCACATTGTAAAAAGGAATACAAAGACTTTCCTTAAAAATAATGGTTGGAACAATAATTGTTTCCAAAAGTTACTAATACGTAGGAGAACAAAGGTGGAAAGTGAAAACACATACATGATAGAAAAGTGTAAACAATTATAGGGATTAATAATGATCACTAATCAAAATAAAGTGGGTGATCCAAAGAATTTTAACAATAAAAAAACTATAAACTGAAGTAGTGTGAAAGGGTTCATTGATATAATAAAAGATGATGATAATAGGGATAGATTTTATTTCAAGACCCATTTTTTTGTAGAAGAGTTTCTTACTTGATTTCATTGCATTCCTTATGCACGATTCCAACCCTTATTTTTTTTCTTGATCAATTCCCACTTTTACTATTACTCTAGAGAATAAAGATGAATTTTTTATTTGTGAAGAACTAAAAGATCCTTAGATCCATAAATAGAAAGATAAATGCTTCCATAGGTCTTTAGTTAACATCATAGAAAAACTATAGTCACATTATAACTAATATGGAAAAATACTCATAGGGTGAGATAAGGATTTAATCTCTAAAACATCATATGTTTTTTAACATAAAGAATTGTATAAATGGTTTGCCTAGTATCCCTTAAAAATTATTAAAAAACTAAAAATTAGAACGACGGTTACTAAATCATCTTAACATTGACCCCAAAATATCATAAATTACCTCATTGTTTTCACATTCGAAAGATCTGAATACTCACATCATATGTTCTCTTGGAACATTATAATAACCAGAATTACAACAAATACATTTTGAAAACATGCATGATTCCTTATTCTAATGATTGTTGGATATATTCCTTGAATACAAGAATTTTTAAACATAACCCATGATAAAATATTTCACTTTTTTAGAAATTCCTTTATCATTTTTGAGTTCATAGATAAAATCTAATTTACATTATCAATATAATAATCAATTTATCCATGTAAAATATAACTTTCTTTTCATTAGGAACATGTTAAGTGTTATCTTCCTGTAATATAACCATTCCATTAATTTAATTTTCTAGGTCATCAATATCATTAGAAAAATTCTTCAGTATAATTAAAGAAAAAATTCAACAAAAAACACTTACACATTTCATGATTCTTAGAAAATATTCTTTGAATTAAAAAACATATACATGTTAATCATCCAACATTATTCTTAAAACATTACTCAGGATTCATCAACTCATTCCTTCACACATCTTTCTTGAAATTTGTTATATGAAACATAGATTAAGTTTCCGCAACCTCAATCTAATCATGCTTCTTACATTTAATGTATACAACACTGTAAGAACATCCCCTAAATTTCACATGTTATTCAAAGTCTATTGATCTTTAGTAATAAAATCAATATTTATACCATATTATAGATCCTCTTCCTGACATTTCCAATAAAAAATATATTTTCATAGAGCCTGTAATTTCCACATCTCAAACATTCAATGTTAAACCTATTTCTTCTAGCCCCTTCCATTGACTAAAACCATAAAGTAATGTTTGAGAAACACTTTTCATGGGAAAAAACATCATTATGAAAAAAATACTTATTGGATGTGTAATTCATGGCACATTATTTAATATATAACAGCTTAGGTTTATTAAAAGGCTATTCATAGTTTTATTTTATTTATAAAATTGAAGATGGTTTGTAATGACTTCGTGAATTTAAAAATAATATCCCCCAAGAGTGTCAAACTAGGCGTGAAGTAAGGAATGTTGTCATGTACCACTTTCCGATAAAGTAAAGATCAATATGATATATTTTGGTGTTGTTACCACTATTTAAATATGTCCTAGAGCCATATCGACTTGTATTATAAAGAAATGGATAAACCACTTTCTCATTCCATTACAAAATTCCAGGACATTTTCCTATACATTAACTCATCCTCAGACTTATTACAAGGGACATCCCTAGATATATCCATAGAAACGTCCCTTGGTATATCAATATTTATTTCTCATCCTAGTTTCTAATGGATTTCTAAACCATTTATCTGATACAATCTATAACAACCCGAGATTAACATATATAGACAATAGAATTTTTTTTAGGAATTCACTAACAAACATCCAAATACCATTACAGGTTACAGTATTTGGAAACATAGAATAGAAACTTATAGTATGGTGAAATATCTTCAATGTTTCTCAAAAATATCTTCCATTTTAGTAAAAATAAATAAAAGTTTCTTTATAACTTGGTGAAAAGAAAACATAATAAAAGGGTGAGTTAAAATTCTTAGTAAGGGTAAATAACGGAGATATGTATGCATAATCATGAACCTAAGGGTGTGAGAACATGTAACTATGATTATAAGATCATACCATATATATCAATGATCATGAACATGAATTATAGAATAATATGTTGTGTACGAAATAAATCATAAGGAAATAAAGAGAATAAGACATTAAATAATTACATATAAATAAGACATGGAATTGTGGCATAAGAATAATAATATAAAATCATATTCCATTACTATATACCAAGAAATTAATAACATATAGGTCATGGAATAATTGTTCTTATACCTAATTCATTATTGGGATGCCCTCTTGTACACTCTACTTTCGAGCTTCAGATTCCCTCCCATGTAACCTTTTATTTTAGTATTGGGATTCCCTCCCATGCACCCCATTGTTTTGGAATTGTGACTACCTCCAGTGTACCCTCTTATTTCGAGATTTGGATTCCCTACTATGTTCTCTCAAATTTTAGGCTTTATATTCCCTCTTATGAACCCTCTTGTTTGGGGGTTGGGATTACCTCTTGTTTTAGGATTGGGATTCCCTCCCATATAGACTTTGAGATAATAAAAAATTTATCATTACACAATTAATTGGAGGGAGATTTAGGTCCCACTCATTATATAATGAAATCATTCTTACATTTTACAAAATATAGAAAAACATTCATCATATAATTACGCATGAAATTAAATTGGTATAATTAACATTAATCACATCATAAACTATGAAAAAAATATAGGATTTAAAATCATTTCATTAAATAAAAACACAAGAAAATAAGTAGGCTTCACAAGAATATAACCCATGAAAGAGAAAACAGTTTCAAAAACATATAACCCATAAAAGGGAAACAAGTTTCATAAACATCATTCCATAAAAACATAAACTATTTAGAGAAGGAATATGAATGGAACCCCTGAATTATTTCCCTAGAAGATAATGATTAACAACAATGGGTGTTATATTTGATGGATTTTTTTGAAATATCTTTTAAAATTATATCCTAAATAAAATATCCTTTCTTCTTTGAGAAATTATTTTTTAAACAGAAATATTTTTCAAAACCATATTCTTTGAAAAAACCTTGAAAACATAATAAGGAAAGTTGATTTTTTTAAAACCACTTTCCTTGTAACCGTATAAAGGAATCATAAAAATGTTTTTGAAAACCATTTTACTTGAAAACATATAAATGAATATTGAAAACATGTTGAAATTTTTATTCATTGAAAATAATATGAAAAATTAAAAAAAAAATGAAATAATTTTGATTTTTTTTATTTTATAATAAAATCAAAAATTATAAATAAGGTTTTGAAAAAAAATTTAAATACTTTGTAAAATATATTTTTTTTGAAAAACTTTTTTTGATTTTTTTAAAAAAATGAATTTATAGAATATCAGGAAAATATTTTTTCTTTATAAATAACCATTTAAAAATTACGAACAATTTTTAAGGACAATAATAGTCATGCCGAATTCGAAATCCTAACATGTCGAACATTCCTTTTTTTGCACAATAAAAAGTTTTTAAGAGTGACTTAAAAAGAAAAATACAAGAAGGTTACTTTTAAAAACAATTTATAAAAATTTTAAAACATGGTTATAAATATCCTTTAGAAATTTAGTATAATAATGAAACTTTTTTAAAAAACATTATTTGAATACTTGGTTTTGGGATAAAATAGATTTCTGATCGAGGATATAGATAAGGTCATATTTTTATAAAAACATTTCCTTAATTATCTTAATTATGGAAGAGTGAGAAATATGGTTCCATTAATTGGATATTAAATTAATTACCATAGAATAATAAAAGTAATTATATTTATTAATATATTTATTATAATATTTCATTAATTTAAGAATAATCATAAACAGTCACAATAAACAATGATATTGTAACAATAAAATGTATGCACTTTGGTAACATTGAATATTAAACCCCACTAAATAAAAACAATAAATAAAGATTAAAATATTGTTAAAATAAGAATATTTATTATAAAACATGGAAAAGTGTAGTATATACGTCTCATATAAAAATATAGGTTCATAACAAGGCATGTATCTCAGAGAAGGATAATTGAGACAAAAATACTTTACCAATTTGTTAAATTTTGAACCATAAACCCCATGAAAGAAGGATCATAAAATGGATATGTATATAAACATAAATTTAAATATCATAATCATATAATAATATTATGGGAAGTATATACAACCCAAATAGAAATTGTTTTTGAATAATGAATAGGTCTCATAGAAATTAATGTGAGGCGAGAAAACCCTTACCTTAAGTCTTCAATTTTTTCATACATGTTCAAAAATACTACATAATAAAAATATGTTTATTATAAATCAAAAATAGAACCATATAATTATATAAAATACCATATATTGTTCACTTTATATTAACCATTTATTGAATACTCTCTTTTAATGTTACGTTTCAGGTAATATCCTCTTTGTTTTTTAAATATTTCTTTACTTATTATTGCTAATACCATCACATAAATAATTACTTACTTATTTAAAAAATATAAAAAATTATTTAAATATCATATATTATCAGTATATATATATATTTAAAATAATATATTCAAGATAGTTATATGTAATGGAATACACCGTTCATGGAGACGGTAGGCCGTACATACACATGAACGTTGTTTCTATTTTCTTATCATATTGAAAGAAAAGTAAATTACACACACACATACATATATATATATATATATGTGTGTGTGTGTGTAATATAATTATAATAGAATTATTATTTCAAATATATAATATATGTTCACTAAACCCATCTTTAATACATTCCAGGTAAAGTGTGAATGAATCCCATTGCTTTGAGGAGGTGGTATTTCACATGACCACAAATGAAGTTATCTTGTTTACAAAAAATAGAATGCATGAAGGTATGTTTTATATAATTATTAAGGAATAATAAATAATTCATAAATATATCATATATCATATAAAAAATTATTTATATCACTATTCCCTCATATTCGAGGTGGTAAAATAAAAATGAACAATATCGTTACATAGTATAATAGTCTTCCATACACACGAATAGAAAATTTGTTACCCATTAAATGGAATTTTATTTGAGTGTAGCTAGAACCCATGGAATAAAAACAAATCAATATATATTTTATTATTAGGATATTACAAAATAATTTAATAAGAATATTTGTGGGGGGTGGAGAATGAAAATAAATGTAAAGAGCTTGTGGAAGGATGTTACATATTATTTGAGTAACTCCTCTTGGTTTCCACCAATGGGATTCTATTTTTAGATTTAATCCCAAATTTAGGATTTTGCAACGAATTTATGGATTTTGGGAGGTTATTTTTTTAGAGTTTGTCTGATACAAATGGCTTGATAGTATGAATAAGTGGGAGTGGTGAGTGACTTTTTATAGTGGAGGAGTGACATTCTTGATATTTTTTTATAAGAGAATTCCAAAACCTTTTTACTAAGTAACATGGATCAAATAATTTTTATAATATAATAAAAGGTATTATAGGTTCCAAAAAAGAACATCCAATTAATTTGGACATGTTTCTAGGCCAGTTTGTGATTTAAATTTACGGTTTAGTCCTTTGACAAGAAAATTTTTATCTTAATCATCATAATGAATTTTAATCACTTTCACTAATATTTTTGTTAAAAAATAATTTGACCTTATTAAAAATTATAATTTATAATTATTAAAAATATTTAATCCATTTTTCAAAATTATTATCATATAATTGATAAATATTAAGTAAAATTTAATCCCACAAACAGGACCAACATGTTTTTAATGTAAAAAAACTCTAAAAGATCGAAATGTTTTTATATCAAATTTTAGTTTGAAATGATATAAAATAAAAAATGAGTTAATTTATGTATAATTTATCAAATTACACTTTAAAAAAAATTTAAAATTCAATTTTTCAACACAAAAAAAAATTAATAGAAAAGCGGTTTTGAATTAAAATTCATTGTTTTTCCATTATTCATCATAAAATGAAACTTCATTAAAAAATATTAAAAATTCACCTAATGTAAATTTTGATATTACTATTTAAAAATTTTACTTTATTTTCTCAAATAAAAATTACAATGGTATCAAAAATTATATTTAAATTGGCTGTTCAATTAAAAGGCGGTAAAATTACATTTTCGATAAATATATCTTTTTATTTATAAAATTGGATTTATTCTTTTATTATGAAAATAAAATATATTATATGTGTATAAAAAATATTTATTGAATATATAATATAAAAAACATATTGAAAATATTAATAAAAGGTAGTTTGTTTAATTTATTAATATAAAATGGTTTTTATACAAGGATAAATAGTTTTCTTAGAAAAAGAATTTCTTTATTCTGAAATTGTTCTTACTTTCATTCCTAACCAATTGATAACCAAATGATTAATTTTATATACATTTTTAAACCATAGTTTCAAAATTTATTCAATATTAGTAATATCTTCCATTTTAATGACCATGTGATAATTATAATAATATTTTAATAATACCATATTGTAGTTTGGTAAAACTCATTCTTGTGGGTAACATATGTTATCTAGAAGACTCAATATTTTTTGTAAAAAAAGATAATAATAGTGTATAATATTATTCAATATACTATATGTGTTGTTCATTGTGAAATAATTTCTCAGTGTTTCATATAATGTAATAATAACTTCGTGATTTCATATAACCCAAGATAAATTTAGTGTTGCATGAAATGAAAAATATTAAAATGATTAAATCAATTTGAAAAAAAATATTTCACAAAATATCACGATGTTACAATCAAACCAATCTATATGCAAAAGTGATCATCCCAAAACAACGAAAAAAATTCTAGAATACACACAATAGTAATCATTTCAAAATAACTGTATCAAAATAAGAAAAAATATTACTAAAATAAATTTTATAGCTCTAAGTGAGAAATTAAATATTTTACCTTGATCGAATTACATTTTAGAATGATTATGAATCATTCACCTAAATGGTGCAAGGCCAATCCAGTACTACCATAAGTGTATTCCTTGATCTCTAGGAGTTGGTGACTAGTGGTGTGGGTTTTGATCAATCAACTAGAAAAAATTTTCCCACAAGGAAAAACAAAGTACTAAAACCATAAGAAAAATAAAAGAAAAGAAAATAATATCCTTCCATAAGAATGCATGGGTATAGTACAATATAGTAAAGTCATACCGCAATGAAAAAATATAAACACTCATCTAAAACAAGTTGAAAATTATATATAAATTCTAAATAAGACCTATAGTCTTAAGCTTCAACACTAGGTGGAACTCGAATCATACACACCAAGAGCAGGGTAGTAAACAAAATATTGCACATGTAACGACCCAATGTTTTATCAAGGAAAATTTTCTTCCTAAAATGATATCATATAATCACATTAAATTAAAACACAATGAACTACTATTTACTATGTGGAATTTAAACATAATATTATCACTTTTATGATTTCAATTTCGAAAATATGACATACATGATTGTGATTCGTAAGATGTTTGGTGTCCGATAATGAAAACATAATTTTTGGTGGATAGTAACATAACCATATGAATAATAAACTAAACTTATGAATAGTAATAGGACCCATATGAATAGTAAATTGTCCAAAAGAATAGTAATCTCATCAATAAATTTATAAATAAAACTTAGGCATCTTATAAGTGATAATATGATCATAGAAAAAGTATTGGTACTTTTTTTAGTCATAAACAAGTAATTACAATTAATTATATAATTCAAATTGAAATTTATTTTCATAAAATGTTTTTATAAATTAATGTTTTTATATCTTCTGGTTTTAAGATATTTTTTTAAGACATTATGTAATTTTTGAAAACAGTATAAAATCAGTTGTAGTTTTAAAATCTGTATTTTTCATGTAAATCATGATTTTAATTAAAAATTAAATTAATCATATTTGGAATTATTTTTGAAAAATGAAGTTCATTTTTTGATTCTACATGGTAAAAATGGTTATGGTGAATTTTTGGGATTTTTCTAAAATAATTGAATTTTTGATGAATAGTGAAATGCTTAATTTACCATATTTATACATTATAAGATAAATCGAAAGTTTCTAAAATAATGGATAATGTTAGAAACATTAGTTCAAATTTATATTCACATATTAATTTTTTTTCAATGAATCATAAGTATTTATGGTCTTAAGGGAAATTAATATACTAATGATTAAAATATTAAGAAAACTCTCATATCATCCACTATAAATACCACCCCTCATTACCTCTTCTCTTCACTCTTCTAAAGTATTGTGAATTCCTTATATTCTTCAAAACTATATCCTTGAGATGATTCCCCATGTCAATCATCCATTTTTCGCTTCAAAATACCAAATACTCTCCCCTTAAGGGGCTCTCAAAAAAGATAAACTGAAGAGGTAAATTCCTCTTTTCGATTCATTTATTTTATTTCATGTTCTTTTCTTTTCTTTTTTATTTCCTCACCCCATCAAACAAATGGTATGATAAACCCAGTAACATACATGTACTTGATTTATATTAAGATAATGGTATATTTTATCATAATCTCTTCTTACCCCTCCTTTTATACAATAAATGAAAACGCCGTATGAGATGTGTTGATTTATCACATTCTTGGACGATGAGTTTTAAATTTTGATTACTATCTTAAATTGTGGTCATGAAAACATTTTTATTGTTGAAAATAACTATTAAATATGTATTTTATCTTATGTGACGTTATGGAATCTTTTTTAACACATTTCTTAAAATAATAATATAAAAAGTTAAATATGAGAAAAATCGCAAAATTAATCCAAGAAATTATCATTAATGGTTTATATAATGATTTATTATCCATCCAAGTAACCAAATAAAATTTAAAACCATGTATCCTTATAGATTATAAATAATAAAATATAACTCCAATTCTTTACAACCATCCCCATTTTACATGATTCTCAATTCATGAAAAAAGTAAACCGATTGTAAAAACCAAGAAAACAAACAGACCCGAACAATGAAATTAAACCACTTAACCCATCAAAATGGTCAAAAATGAACTTAAAAAGGTAATAATAAATCTTTTAAATATTTAATATTTTCTATAATAATTTATAATGAACCTAATTTTATTATTCAGGTCATTAATATTATATAGAGAACACCATCAAGCTTAAGGTAAGGGATCCTCTCTATTTCACATTTATTCTAGAATTACTCTATGTTTTGCCTATATATGTGTAATACCTAATGATCAGGATTCATTTATAACTTAAAAAAAATACTGAAATCATGATGTATAGGGGTTTTTAAACCTCTTTATCTCTCATTAAAACCTCTTAAGTACACCTGATACAATGCCGATAATTGATAAGATATTCTACTCTAACCTCCTTTGTTCTTTCAGGTTGCCATATCTTAATTTTACAAAAATGTGGTTATCATATATTTTTTTATTCATATTCTAAATGATCTATACATGTACCAAATTACTTTATCAAATCCATTTCATCATTATCATTTGGGGATATACATGTTTTTATGTGGTCCGCTCCTCAATACTTCTTGATAAGCGGACCTGTTTTGAGGGAACTTCCAAAATTCTTACCATTTCCAAGTGTACTATATCTTCTATTTCAAGCCCTAATTTTCATTAAAAAATAATTATTTTTAATAATAAATCCTTCTAAGTTCACTTATAGTTTTTTATAAATGATTGTTCCCTTTTATATTTTTAAGGCTCTATAGTATTTTCCTTCCAACTGCACAAAAATGTTTTAATGCTAAAATTTATTAAATACTTTTCCTACATGTTGTCACTTCTACCTAACATCACTAACCATGATATATTAATATTTTAACTTATGTATTCCCTTGTATATTACAGTTCCTTTCATTCATGGACACTTTTATGATACACCCATTTTTATTATTTATGACATGATTGTGGGACCCAATTCATTCCATAGGTAACCCATATGTTTGTGTAAGTAGATTATATTTTATTATTTATATGGAAAACATATTAATGAAAAGATATTATGGGTTCACCAAGATAGTGCACCAATACATTGGGTAAATTTTAGTATCATGAGATGTTATGTGCAATGGTCTTGGCATTTAGCTTTGACTAGTGATACCATGTGCAACAATCTTGGTAGTTAACCTTGAATTTTGATTCTCTATGTGCAATGAGAATTTAATCATGCTAAATTCATGATTTTTTTTGCATCCATGCTACTATGAATTCATGTTTATATGAAACTATCTTTATTTTTTATGATTCCATGTGTTCTATGTCTTATTTTTCATTATGCCAAGCCTTTTAACCCATGTGTTAAAGATCTATTAATTTGTTTTTTCCATTATTGGGATTTTAGCTCACACCACTGTTCATGTGATCCCCAGGGAGACCTTTTATAATGTAAGGGCTCAAATAAAGTAAGGATATCTTTCAGAACATTAAATAATGATGGTTTTTTAAAAGGTTGGGGTTGAAGCATCATTTATTATTAAAGGAAAGTAAATACCTCTTTAACTGGGTAGTGGGAGACCCATTACATAGCCCGAAGGACTAGTGGGCATTTAGCACATTACATCGCCCGTAGGCTCATTTTAATCAGCCAAATCCTATTTTGTGAATAGTACTACTACAGTACCTGTGCTGCTACAGTACTGCACAGTACCCCGCCACTGCTACAGTGCCCTTCCGCCGTTACAGTACGCTACAGTACTGCTATAGTGCCTGCGCCCAATGGGTTTTAAACCACCATTTTCATGTATAATTAAGGGGTTCTTACCACTAATACAAACCCCAAATATGTTAAATAAATATGTTTTATAGTCCTATGTTTTTTAGTTTTATGTACCAACATTTAAAACACACTAGACATCACGATCATTGGCTTGTACTCTGATGTATAATTATGCTTTATGGTCAACCTTAAAACTCTCTTGTGATAGGGTTTCCTTGGAAGAGATTTGGAGGGGGGGTCATGCTTTGCCTCATCTCCCCCTTTCCTCGCTTCTTCCTCTTCCCATACAACACTTTTTCAGTGTTCTTCTCACTTGGGGATGGCTTCAACGACTAGAATTGGTGGTCTTGATGAGATCGAGTCTCTCTGGTGGCACCCAAGTCCAATTTGAACTCTACCCTAGCATCAAGTACGTTCACGACTCTCCCACTTGGTCTGCAGCAGTGGTTTTCAAAGAGGCTCTGGGATGTGATGTTTGATCAGTTGATGGTGTTTCAAGAGGCACATCGATCACATGTTTTTTTTCCTTGTAGCAGTGGTTTTTTGATGGAATGGGATTTGGGGTACGTTACTCTAGTGAATTTCCATAAATGAGTATTTTTAGAAAGGTTGAAGGTTATTTATTTGTTCCATCCTTCTGCGGTGGCCATAGTCTTCTCAAACTCTACTCCGGCTTTTGTTCCAATTGTTCCTCCCTTGGTCGGTCTGGTGCGATGGTCCCCAAGAGGCTTCAGGTCTAGTGGTGATGTAGCCAATAGGGTTCTAGGAGGAAAAGGGATTGAATCTCTATGGAGGCTTAATCCTCTCAACTCTGGCCTAGCCTCGAGTCCCACCGCCCCACCCCAGGTCAGTTTGGTGCGATGTTTATTTAGATCTTTGGGAAGTGGTGTTTTGGTGGAAAATAGTTTTTTACGAGGATATCAAGGGTTATGTTCATGTTGTTCTGTGGTTTCTATTTGTGGGGAAATGATGCATGAAATTTGTCCGCGAGTTTGAAAATGAGGATTCAGTGATTTTTCATTGAGTTTCTATATTTTTTGTTTCTTCATGGTTTTTGTGGAGAGGCATTGATTGGATTTAGAGGACGACATTCTCCAGCGTACTGATGTGGTGATTATCAGAAATAAGGATAGAGCTGTTTGGTCAGCGTCGATGGTACTGAGACAACATCGGGGCCAGTGACGAAGGCATTAAAGGATGGTTCACCAGCGGCCTACTCTGATGGGATGATGGTGAAATGTGCATTCAGGGGTGGGAAATGATGTGGATGCACGGCGTGAGGCATTATTTTGGTCATGATATCACTCATAGTTTAAAATTTGAGAATTTGAATTGTAATTTTTAAGGTTCGGATACCGTGCTGTGGATCTGATATGAACATGGACATTTTGTTTGTACAATTACCTCTTACCCTTAAACTAGATTTTTAGAAAATTGAAAAAAATGGATATGGATGGTATAATTATGCTTAAAACCATATATTTTTGTTTCTAAAATGCTAGGGTTTCTATAGTTGGTATTAAATCATGATCTATTAATTTTTTGATGCTAGGAATAGAGAACTTCAGTAAGAACCTTAAGGATGAGACTATGTATAATAAAAATCTCTTAAATTTTGGTAAGTATAGAGTAAGTGGTTTATCAAGAAAATAAAACTTATATGGATACAAATAGGTAGAGGTGACTCTGGCACAGATGTATGTTGGGGTAAAACCTAAAAATAGTTCTTTGATTTAAACTCGAAAGAGAACAGGTGCATGGCAATTGGACTTGCTCCACTCTTAGTTTGACACTCCCGGGGGATATTCTTTGGTAAATTCATGAGCATAGTATAATTCCATATTAATGGAATAATGAAATCCTAAAAGAATATATGTTAAGAAATAGATCAAGGATAACCTATATTGAAATATATCGAATCACATGTTAGGATAAAATTCTCCCTTTCATGTTTATCCACTTATATTCAATGTTTCCTTTTTATGCTCAATATATAAGTATTCAATAGCTCTAATTGGACATTATTTTTCTTATTTAATGGTGGGAAATATAAAAACAAGTTCCAATAATCAATGTTATAGTGAATGTGAATATTTCCCCAATGATATGCCTGATATGAAGGGACCATGTGCCTAAAACATCATGACAGTACTAGCTCAGCTGGATAAAGATATGAATAATAAATTTAATCATGTGGAACACCCTCCTCCTCTAGGGAAAGAGAAAGTTTCCATTAATTCCTTCAGGTGGAAAAGGCCTCCCTTGTTTAGTGGATATTCTGATTCCCTCCTCACTGAATAGTGTATTAACTCCATTGAAAATATATTCTCTGTCCTCCAGTGATTAGAAGAAGAGAAAGTCATACAGGTGGTCTATCATTTTTATTTGGAATCAGATCTGTGGTGGATACTGATCAAGAATACGAATCCCTAGGAGGAAATTGATTCCATGGCTTGGGAGGAATTCAATATAACTTTTTTCAATAAATATTCTTCCCAAAACCTTTTTTTCAATATAGAAGGAGAGTTACTAAGACTCAATAATATGGAAGATGCATCAATTAGGGCATATGAATCAATAAATACAAGGCTTTCATGGTATGCCTTCGTCTTTGTCATGGACACTAAAAGCAAGGTTGATTGATTCTTTAGTGGATTAAAGCCAAGTCTACGAAAAGTGTTGAAGATTCAAGACTTTGACTGCTATGAATATATTTTATAGTGTACCCTTTAGGTTGGAATGGAGACCAAACACTCTAAGTGGTATCATGGTCCCAGTAGAAAGAAGAGAAAAATAGAATCTAATATGGTTCATCCCACAAATTATTTATATAATGGAATGAAGCTCGATCATATAATGAATAAAAATTTAAGGAATAAGCATCTTGGGAACTATCTAATGGGAACCTGGAATTGCTCAAATTTTGAAAGATGGGACGTTTAGCTAAAAACTACCAACAGGATAAGAATAATCCCACTAATGTGGAAGAATAAAGGAAGGATCAATTAAATAATCTATCTATAGTACAGTGTTACAAATGCAAGGAGCATGGGCATTATGCAAACAATTTACCTAATTCGATGGTTATTAGTGGGAATCAACAACAACCCCCAAGGAAATAAGGAAGGGATTTTGTTGTAACTAATACTGAGGTGGAGCTAGACAATGATGTGGTGACATGTATGCTAGTAATTCATTCATGAATAGTGAACATACTATTTGATTCTGATTCTACACATTTTTTCATATCATTAAAATTTAGAACAACTATTCAAACACCATCTCAAACTTTGGAGGATATGTTATCTGTGAGAACAACAAATGGGTAAATCATTACATCCATGGTTTATAACTCCTCCCCAGTTAACATTTGTTGATTGAAACTCCCATAAAATCATGGAATACATCCTTTAGAGTATTTCGATACTATCTTGAGCGTGGATTAGCTATCATTATACAAATCCAACATCAACTGTTAGGAAAGAGATATCACTATTCACACCATGAAGTAACATACAATTATTTAAAAGTGTATGGAGGAAGAAGAATATCTTTTAGAATAATTGTCACATGTGTGGATATTAATTCCTTATGATAAAGCATGTTAAGCTCAAATGATTTATACAAAGGACAAAATCATACATGAATACATGCCCATCGTGTGGGATTACACTGATGTATTCCCAAAAGAGTTTTCGGGTCTTCCTCATTATCCAGATGTTGTGTTCTGAATTGATCTCTTTTATGGATCTCTGCCTATAACAAGGTCACCTTATAGAATATCCACTATAGAGCTGGTGGAGTCGAAGAAGCAGTTACAAGAGAATTTGGAGAAGGGTTTTATATACAAAAGTGCTTCAACATGGGGTGAGCCAGTTCTCTTACACGAGAAGAAGGTTGGATCAATGATCCTATGCATTGATTGTCATGAGATCAATAAAATCACGATAAAGAACAAGTATCCCATGCATAAAATATATTACTTGTTCGATCAAATTGGTGGGGACAATTATTTCTCTAAGGTGGACCTTCAGTCAGGATATCAAAAATTAAAGGTGAGGAAGGAAGATATTCCCACGACTTCCTTTCAAATGATGTATGGAAAATATGAGTTCATAGTGATGCCCTTTGGACTCACTAATTATTGAATAATTATCATGGATTTAATGAATAGAGTCTTTAGATATTACCTCAAAAAATTTATGGTAGTCTGTATAGATGATATTCTGATATAATCCAAGAGAAATGAGTAACATGACGTGCATTTGAATACTGTGTTAAAGAGTTTGTGAAGGGAGAAGATGTATGAAATGTACAGTAAATGTGTGTTCTGGATTGAGGAAGTTTCACTATTGGGTCATGTTATCACAATCAATGTAATATATATAGACCCTTACATGACAAATGAGAATGAAGAGTGGCCCTGTCCAACATCTGTACTGGAGATTCACAACCTTCTAGATCACGATGTGTATTATAACTAATTTGTGAAGAAATTTTCACAATTGTCAAACCTAATGAACAATCTGACACCGAAGGGAGTAAAGTTGTTCTGGACTCAAGAATGTGAGGACTTCTTTAAGGGGTTGAAAAAATGTTAATCACTACAATAGTACTCATAATCCCTACAAGTTGAGAAATATTTGTGGTGTACAGTGATGCTTCAAAGAAGTTTTTAGTCGGTGTGTTGATGAAAAATGTTAATGTGATAGCCTACTCCATAAGCCATCTGAAAATCCATGAGAAAAACTATCCTATGCATGATCTGGAGTCGGTGGCTATGATCTATGCATCAATAATCTGGAAACATTATCTCTATGTGGATAAGTGTGAGATATATACTAACCACAAGTGTCTCAAATATATATTCACACAAAAAGATTTTAATATGCACCCATGAAGATGGATAGATCTCATCAAGGATTATGAATTCTCAATCCACTACCATCTAGGTAAGGTGAATAATGTGGCAGATTCTCTAAGTAGAAATGATCCGGCATATTTATCAATGATGAGAATTGAAATGGATCCAATATTCTTAGATTTTTAAAATATGGACATGGGTATCACTAAGAGAGGAACATTATCAGTACTTTCTCAAGTGATCTCTCAACCATCCCTTATGAAGAAAATAAATGATTCTTAAAAAAATATGTGGAAATTTAGAATAGGGTGGAATAGATTAAAAATGGAAAATCCTCTAAGTTCATGATTGATGTGGAAGGAGTTGTAAGATTTTGATGACGATTATGTGTACCATCCAATCTAGAGGTAAATATGGTGCTTTTTAATGATGCACAAATATCAACATTCTCTATTCACCCAAGGAGCACAATGATGTAACAATATATCTGAGGGAACTTTTGGTGGGACAATATGAAGAAGGAGATTGTTGATTATACATCCAAGTTCCTAGTATGTTAGCCAGTGAAGGTTTAATGGGAATTGTCTAAGGGGATTATGCAACCACTACCCATACCAACATGGAAGTGGGAGAAAATCACCATGGACTTTGTAATTTAACTTCCAAAGATATCCAGAGGAAGAAATTCTTCATGGGTCATTGTGGATCATCTTACAAAGACCTCTCCCTTTATCAGAATTTGAGAGTACTTCTCATTGGATCAACAATAACGAATATATATAAAATAGATGAAGAGTCTGCATGGAGAACAACTATCAATTATATCTGATCGCGATCTAAGATTCACCACGATGTTCCGGAAAAGTCTTCAACATGCTCTAAGCACTAAACTGAACATCAGTACAACCTATCATCCTCAAAATAATGGCCAATATGAGAAAAATATTTAGAAACTAGAAGACATGTTTAGATAATGTTCTATGTTCTTCAAAGGAATATGGAACTAACATATTCCAGAAGCTGAATTCTCTTACAACAATAGTTTCCAATTAAGCATCTGAATGGAAGCATATGAATCCCTTTATGGGAAAATGTACAGAGCACCGACGTGTTGGGATGAAGTCATCAATCCTAAGATACTAGGACCTGAAATGGTCGAAGAAATAGTGGAGAAGGTGAAAACCATTCCACAACATTTCAAGGCATCCCAAAGTCGACACAATAGTTATGCAGACAATCATCGATGAGACCTTGAGTTCAAAGTTGGAGACATAGTATTTCTACACATATCTCCCTGGAATAAGGTTATAATATTTTGGATGAAAATAAATATAATTCCTAGGTACATCGACCCCATGGATATCCTTGATGGAGTTGGATATGTGGCCTATCGACTGGAAATTCCTCCTACTATGTCCCAAGTACACAATATCTTTCATGTATCCCTCTTAAGGTAGTACGTACCATACCCTTAACATGTACTCTCTTTAGAGGTGGTGTAATTGGTGAATGATCTTTCATATGAGGAGAATCCATTGGAGATCTTGGATCATAGTGACAAAGATCTATGTAATAAGACTTCTCATATTGTCAATGTATTGAAGAAGAACTGTAAGTACAAAGAGGCAATGTGGGAACTCGCAGAGGCAATGATAGAAAATTACCCGCACCTGTTTATGGAATATAGTGTAAAAATAACTTTAAAGGGAGAAATTTCATAAGGGTGAATAATTTAATGACCCAATGTTTTATCAATAGAAATTTTATTCTTCTAATTATGTCATATAATCATATGAAATTAAAACACAATGAACTAGTATGTACTACGTGACCTTTAAAAATAATATTGTCACTTCTATGATTTTAATTTTGAAAATATGATATACATGATTGTGACCAGTGAGATGATCAGATCCTGATAAGAAAAACATAATTTTTGGTGAATAGTAACCTATCCTTATGAATAGTAACATACTATTAGATATAGTAATATGACCCTTATAAATAGTAAACCATCCAAGAGAATAGAAACCTAATCAATGAATTTATAAAGAAATTTAGGAATCTTATAAGTGATAATATTATCATAGTAAATGTATTTTTATTTTTGTAAGTCATAAATAAATAATTACAATTAATTAATTAATTTAAATGAAAATGTTTTTTTCCTAAATGTTGTTCATAAATTAAATTTTTTATGTATTCTACTTTTATTATAATTTTGTAAGACCTTATGTAATTTTTTAAAACATTATAAAACCAGTTATAGTTTTAAAATATGCATTTTTCAAGTTAATCATGATTTTTATTAAAAAATAAATTAATCCTATTTAGAATATCGTATTTGAAAAATTTAGTTCATTTTTTGATTTTAAATGTTAAAATATGGTTAGGGTGATTTTTTTTGGATTTTTCTAAAATACTTTTTTTTATGAATTGTGAAATACAGAAATTTATCTTCTATATATATATATATAAGCTAAATAGACTATTCCTAGCATCATGGATGATGTAAGAAACCTTAGTTAGAATTCACATAAAATTATTACTATTTTTTTATGTAATCATCACTATTTCTTTTCTTGAGGGAAATTAATAAATTAATGATTAAAATATTAAAAAAATATCCTCTCCTCCAATATAAATACCCCCCTCCTTACCTCTTCTATTCACGCCTCTCAAGCCTTGTTCCTTAACTAAATTATACCAAAATCTCTCTCCACTCTACTACCCCATGTCCAAAATCCATTTTATCCTCCGAATACCAAATCCTCACTCCGTAAGAGGCGCTCAAAGGTGATAAACTCAAGAGTATAATTCCTCTTCGTGATTCTTTTCTTTTCATTCAAGTTATTTCCTTTTTAGTTTTTTTCCTCACCTCCCCTCACCCAAATGTCATGATAACTATAGTTAAATACATGTAATGTAATTATATTATGATAATGGTATTTTTTTCATAATCTCTCCTTACCCATCCTTTTATACTATAAATGAAAACACCGTCTGAGCTGTACTGATTTATCACATTCAAGGATGATGGGTATTCAATTTCCATTACTATCTTCAATTCTGGTCGTTAAACCATTTTTATAGTCGAAACAGACTATTAAATATTTATTTTATCTTATGTGATGTTATGGAATCCTTTTCACCCATTATGTAAAACAACAATACAAAACGAGTTAACTATGAGAAAAATCTCCAAATTAATCCAAGTGTTTATCATTAATGTTTTATATAATGATTCAACATCACTCCAAGTAACAAATTAAATTTCCAACCATTAAACCTTATGTATTTTAAATAATAAAATATAACTCCAATTCTGGACAACTGTCCCTATTTTACAAGATTCTCCATTAATTAATATAACTAAACCGATCATAAAAACTATGAAAAAAAACTGACCCGAACAATAAAATTTAACCACTTAACCCATAAAAAATTCAATGAATGAACATAAAAAGGATATAATAAATATTTTAAATATTTAATAGTTTCTATAATAATTAATTAATGAACCAAAATTTTAATATTCAGCCCATTAATATCAAGTGGAGAACACCATCGATCTTAAGGTAATGAATCCTCTCTATTTCACTTTTATTCATGAATTTCCTCTATGTTAATCCCATAGATGTGTAATACCAAATGATGGGGTTTGATTTATAACCTCCCCCATAATTCCATAATGATATATAATAATTGATAAATCATTTTCTCTCTGATAAATCCCTCTTATGTACACATGATAACATGCCTATAATCTGTATGGGATTCTACCCGAACCACCTTTGTTCTTTCAAGTTGCCTTATCATCCTTTTACCAAAATGAGGTTATCTTATCTTTTTATGTAATTATTTTAAATTTTGTGTACATGTACTAAATTCATTAATCAATACAATTTCATCATTCTCATTCAAGGATATACATGTTTTTAAGTGGTTCCCTCTTCAATACTTACCGATAAGCGAAGCTATTTTGAGGGAACGTCCCGAATTCTTACCCAATTTTATGTTTAATATATCTTCTATTTTAAGACAAAATTTCCTTCATGAAATAAGTATTTTTATTATTAAAACTTTATATTTTAACTTATTGTTTTATATAATGAATTTTTCCCTTTTTTATCTTAAAGTCTCAAATGTTTTTTCCTTAAAACCACACAAAAATGTTTCAATGCTAAAATTTCTTGAATAACTTTATTACACATTTTCACTTATAAATGTATTAAATTACCATGATACAATCCTATTTTACCGTATTGATGTATATTTATATTTAAGTTCCATTATTTACTGAACACTTTTATGATACACCCATTTTTGATGATTTATGAAATGACGGTGGTACCCAATTCTTTTCATGGGTAACCCCTGTGTTTATGTAAGATTGATTATGTATGATTATTTGTGTGGAAAACATATTAATGAAAATTTATGAAGGGTTCATCCAGATATCAATCTAATTTATTGGGTAATGTTTAGTCTCATGAGATGTTATTTACAACGGTCTTGGCGGCCAGCCTAGACTCGTGCTTCAATGTGAAACAATCTTGGTGGTTAACATTGACTTATTATCCTCTATGTAAAATGATCCTTGAATCATGATAAAGTCAAGATTTATATTTCTTTTACATTACTATGAATAAATTTTAATATGATTCCATGTTTATGTGTTATGATTCCATGTGTTCAATGCTTTTTATTTTTCATTATACCATGCCTTATAACCCATGTTTTATTGTTTTATTACTATGTTTTTCCCTTACTGGGTTTCCAGATCATCCCTTTGTTCATGTGATCACCAGGGTACCCTATACATATATAAGGGCTCAAAATAAGTTAGGAGAACATTAGGATGATTTAATAAATAATTTTTTTTTAGCACCATGTATTTCAGTTTTATATAGATGGTCTTCAAAGACACAATACTTCAGAATCCTCAGATTGTATTATGATATATAATTATGCCTAAAATCATGTAAAGTTATGTGTAAAAATCCAGGGTTACTATACCTCATATTTTCAAATACCTATATGTATACATGTATGGTGTGATAATAAAATACCCAGTAGGTAAATGAATTGTTTCCAAGACACGTAGAATAAATGTGTTGTATGTATAAGAATAGTATACACATTTACAGAGATATAACCAATCATTTATTTTATTTTTAATGAAACTATCAGTGCAAAACACTGTATGTGAATAATCTACAAATATAAATCCCTATACATGGATAGTTTAGACCTTTCATACCTACTTCGATCCTAACAATAGTATTTTAGAGAGTTGCATGGGAAAACTGTGTCTCACATCCCATTTTGGATGATATTATTCTGGACCATATCACTTTATTTTCAAATTCTAATTATAAAAGTTCCACTTTACCAGGTGGGTGAGTTAATATTGTTTTAGAACAATGAAAAATTAAAATAGTGTCACTCCCTTTACTTATAAAATGGCACCATATCTCATGTATTCTTCATAGCACTATAGCTTTTATAAAAACCATTATGTGACCATGTTCCTTTCAAAAATACCTTCCCTTGTTCAATAGTTCTTTGGCTCACCATAATAACAAACCCCTAAGACATATGGTGAAAGCCAAATGTGGTTTTCAATTAAGATATATATCTCTTAGATACATGTTTTCATTTTTATTTCTTGTTCTTCCTCGTATAAATATTCTTCAAACATGATGATATAATAAACTCAAAACAGTAATTCTATTTAAACGTTCTTATTTATATAGGACGACAAGGTTTCATTTACTTTTCTATCCTATGGTAAATGACAAAATTGGCCATTAATTTTAGTAGACTACCAATTACATGATGTGGTGTGTGTCATTTTTTTTATCCATATTATATGGTAAGTTAAAAAGAAGGATCAAAGGAATATATATGATAGTTTTAAAATAGTTTTGAATCTTTAAGGATAATATGTTACGTACCATCTTAACCATTAATGTTTTCAAAATTGGTATCATAACTTGTGTTTATAAGTGGAATTATACCTCCATGAAATGATTTGATTAGTTTTTCATTACTACCCCCATGGATTATTATACGAATGAAATGTATGAATAAATATTACTACTATCTCACTGATATAACACGATTCATTTCCCAATACCACTTAAAAGTATATTTACAATATTAATATAATAATTATAACATGTGTCTGATTTTTTATAAAATTGAACCATAAAATCTTTGACCATGATCAACACACTGATGTTGTTTTGAGGTTATAAACTTAATGACCCCTAAACATCCCAGATGAATATAACCATTTTAGTAACATAATAAAACATGGTAATAAATTAAATAAAAGGAATAATGATAATGTAATTAAAAAGAAATTTTTTCTTTATAATGTAAATAACTAATATTATTTTATTATTTTATATTTAGAGATTGTATAATGCAATATGGGACTTACTATAAGGAACTTTGGTTTAAAAATATTATTTTCAATATTTTATTCCAAATATTTTTATTCCATGTTGAGGTTATTTTTAATGATTCAAGAATGTTATTATTTATAGTTCATAGGTTGATAAATTTAATTTTAAAACTGGTTTTAATTTATTTATAATGATTTACAAATTAATCTTTTCAATGTCTTCCAAAATGGGTTATTTTAAAATTTTTACAAAAGTAAAAAAGAATGTTTTTTAACGTATATGGTTTGACCAAATTTTTTCCATAATATCCATTATTCATTATTAATATTCCTTAATATGTTAACATGTAATTTAAAAGTATATATTATTCCCATTATTTTTAATATTTCTTATTTTTGGAGTTTTCAAAGAAGAAGGACATTTCTCTTCATGATTATGTGAGAGTGGAAAGTGTTTTACTTAAAAGTTAAAATGAATTTTCAAGGGTTTTATGTTGAAAATTAGTAACATTACAAATTTATTTGTTGATTATGTTGTAATTTATAGTTATAGAGGATGGTAAGTGATCTCTATATATCTCATAATGATGGGTGACCCCAATATATATCTCCAATGCATTGAGTAATGATTTATTATTTGAAGGAGAAAAGAATGGAATTAACTAGGTTGGTTACCCCTGAGGAATGAATTATGATTTAGTTAACATGACATGGGTTATGTTTGAGTTAACATGGGTTATGTATATGATTCTCCATCAAAGATATATTATTCCCTTAAAATTGGGTTTTATGGAAATATTTTGACTCTATGAGGGAAGGAAATTTTTTGACCTTTTAATTGTAAAATGATGGAAATGATTTCATGTGTTCCCAAATCAATCAAGATGAATTAATAGACTAAATATTCATAATAATGGGTTATAATGTTTTTAATTTTATAAAACATTGGTTTTCATATGAAGAAATTTGTTATTTATATTATTAATGTTTTAGTTGAAAATGGTTAACATTTTCATGGGTTTTATGTATTTATTGGAATAATTTGATTAATTTATTTGTATGTGCCTTAATAAGATATCTCTACTCAAACCACATTTTATAATGTTTTTAATTAGATATATAGATGATTAAGATATTTTTCAAGGTCAAACATCACATATTGGACTCATCATAAAACAAGTAATAATGTCTTGAATGAAAGAGGGGTGTAAAATAAAAGACTTGTTTTTGTGGAAAAAATGTACACCGTAAGGAAGTGTCCAATTTTTTATATAATTAGTTTCTTGATAATATAATATTCTAAAACCATAAGAACATGGTAATGTAAAAATTGTAATCCATGCTATCAAACTCATATTTACAGGTTGTAAAATGTAAGGGATGTTATAATTGGTTGTAGAGAATGCTTTGGATACCTTTAGAGGTTATGGTAATATTAAAAGAAACATTAAATTGATATTATTAATGTATATATTTTCAAGAGATATATTTTTAATATTTTCATGTTGATCTATATAATTTATGTCCATCATTTATGAATCTACAACCTTGAATGGTTTAGAAAAAGCAGTTTTTGGAAGTATTTACTCAGTTGATATAGGGTATTAATGGTTTCACCCTCGAAATATAATAACAAAATTATCTATATATGAAAATATTTGTAGTGGTAAATTTAATGAAATAATACCTTAAATATTTTGGTTATTATTCAGTGCCTGTGAAATTTGAGGGATAAATAAATTCATTAGAGAAAAAACTAAATGTTTTGGGATTTATGGAATATTAAAAAGGAAAGTCATCATATTTTACATTAGTATGGTGAAGATGGTCACTGGTGTTCGAATACTAAAAACAAAAAGGAAAAGGATGTTATTTTTTACATAAAGTTGATTATATTTAAATTTCCCTTCATTGAGATGAATGTTCAAAATGTTTTCGATTTATAATGGAAAGGTAATTTCAAGTGTTAAAGGAAAAAAATACATAGTGGGATCTTATGAAGAAAATTTGACCAAAAATGGCAGTTAACCACTGAATTTTAATTTTTTAACATGGTATTAAAATTGATATATTTTATACAATATTATATCTATGTTTATTAAGTGATTTATAATATCATTAAATTAAAATTTTTTAGTAGGTTATTCATTATTCATAGAAAGTTGAGATAGATTGTGCCGACAAGTAAGTACTTCATGACTACAATAGTTATAATCTACCTTATTAGTGAGAAATTTAGAAATATTAAATAAATAAATATTTAGTTATACCACAAAAATGCTCCAAATTGTATAAAAATAATTTTAAAGAATTTTTTATCAGATTTGGATAGTGTTACTAGTCTTTTTAGCTCAGTAATATGACTTCTGAATACAAGGAAAATACTTTTGATCACAAAATTAATGTGAATACAAATATTTATTAAATATTAAGATGTTTTAAAGGAAATTAGTTGGGAAATTATATGAACTCCTGTATGATGTTAGTTACTCAATGTTGGAATCATCAAGTTTAGAAAAATAGTTGCATGGTTAATTGTATTTCTACTATTATGGTCGATGACAGGCCCAAAAAATAGGCGATGATAGCTCTAGGGTGAAAAATTTATTTAAAATATTGGTCTCAGGTCTAGGTATCACCATTTTAAGGTGAAGGAATATGATATTCCAATGGAATCAGTCCATACTAGGTATAGAAAATATGAGTTTGTGGTTATACATTTGGGTTGATTAATGAAACTAGTATATTTAAATATATTACGAGTAGATCTTTCCAAGAGTATTTCAATAATTTATTGACGTAATTATAATTTTTTCTAAATCTTATGGGTAATATAAAAATCACATAAGGAATATATTTTTAGAATTTAAAATAAAATATTTTTCATTGAAAATTGATAACTATGAATTTTAGTTTTAGTAGATTCCATTATTTGTTTATATTGTTTCAAAATATGAAATAATTATTGATCATACTAAAAATAATTTGGTGAAATAGTGTAAAAGACCTACAAATGTAACTTTGATTCGACGTTTTCTTAGATAAATGGGTTACTATTGAAAATTGGTTGACTAATTTTTTCATTTATATATCCCACCAACCAAATTAACTTGAAAAGAAGCCAAATTCATCTGAAAAAGTAATGAAAATAATTTATCATTAATTGAAAATATTATTAGTTAGTAGTCTAATGGAATACTTTCCAAAAGGAAATTGTAATTTTTATATTTATAGTGATGGATCTTTGAAGGGACTTAGATGTTTCATTATGCAAGATGATTGAGTAATAGAACATGTTTCATGTCAATTAATGATCAATGATAAGAATTAACCTACATATGATCTTGATCTTACATTAATGGTTTTTGATTTAAAAATTTAGCGGAAACTTTTTTTTGGCGTAATATGATAAATATAAACCCTCTATAAAATTTAATGGTAGATATTCACTCAAAAGGAGTTGATCTTGAGGTGTAGAATATGGTTGTAAAAAATAAATGATTAAGATTGCATGATTCACTATAATATAATTAAATAAAAAAAGGATGTTTATTCCTCAATTTGGAAAGATACAATATCAATAACCATATTTCATTTTGAGCATGCACATTTGGTTAATATTTTGATGAATATTGGACTAGAAATTGCTTATGTAGGAACTCCATCTCTTTCGTTTAGGTGTTATTGTAATAAACATTTTTGGAACTAATTATGCATGCTGAAAAAGAATAACATTATTTTAATGAAATTGTATAATTGGACAAAAATATTATGTTTTATGAATTTTACATAGACAAAGATTGTGTTATATGTATTTTAATGAGTTTTTGTGTGCCAATTGATTCCTAGTTAAAGGTGGAATTCGTGATTGATGCTCATATCTCACCATTTTTTTACCCTGATAGTGCTAATATATATATACAAATTTTGGAATATTGCTGGTGGGAAGTAATGAAAATCGATTATACTAATTTTACCCAGAAATGTTTGTCTTAAAAATCGGTTAAATTTAATCAAAAAATATAGAGGGCGATGCTTTAGCATTTTCCAGTGCATAAATGGAAATAAAAGAAAATATCCAGGGATTTCATTATTGTCTTACCAAATATATCTAAAGATAATAACATGAGTTGGGTTATTTTTGTTTGATTGAATTTTTTTTCATTTTATTCATATTTGTGTAAATATATTTTTATAAATTTTGTTGATTTTATATTAATGTGATAAACATATTGTACAGATTTAATTTATCTATTATATCTAAAAATTATTGTATATTTAAATAAATTTTCTTTAATGTAATTAAAAAGTCACTGGATACTAATTTAAATTTTGACATACCATTTTATCCTCTTTTTCATGGACCATCATAATGAGAAATTAAATATTTGGAGGAAATACTTCAAAATAACTATTTAGATTAACAAGGAAGTTAATATAAATATATTATAGTAATTTAATTTTCCTATAACAACAATTATCATTATAGTATAAATGTGACACCTTTTTTTGAGTTATATAGAAAGTGGTGTCAAACAACATAATTTTGGGATGAAGTTATTGAAAGGAAGTCATTGTGACCATAACATGTGGAATAAATGGTTTGGATAGTAAATATTATTTAGTAGAACACAGGGGATGCTTAGAATAGAAAGTTAAATTATATAGAAAATATTATGAACGACCTTCCATTTCAATCTTTCTATCATTTCTATCTTAAAATATTTCTATTGAAATTTGTTATGCATTTTGGTAAAAAGGGAAATTTATGTCCATGATTTGTGGGAACATATGAAATTATAGAAAATGTGTGATAATTTTATTATTGATTGACCTTACCATTGATTTTATCTTATTAACATGATGTGTTTTGTAATTTTTTTCTAAGGAAATATGTTCTGGATGCATATCTTGTTTTGATCCCATAGGTAGTAAAGTTAAAAGAGAATATTTCCAAGACATAAAATCCACTAGAGATTTTGGATTAAATAAAATTGGTTCTGTGATATAATCAAAATTACTAAGTTACGGTTCTATGGAGGAATCACATAATTAGGTAAGATAAAAAACAATAATAAAACACTGTGTGGGGAAACTTCCCTCACCTTTTTAAGTAATGAATAAAATTTCTAGGATGATATTTTCTAAGGGGGTGGGGGGAATGTGGAAAATCATGTAATATTAATAATAAACCAATTTAATGTTTTATTAATATTAATTAATGTATTTTATAAATTCATATTCACTCTACTAATTTTAATCATTTTTTCAATAAAAAATAAATATCTTTTTCTAAAAAAACAATTTTTAACAAATAATATGGTTTTATTTAGAATTTTAATATCTAATATTTAGTTATTTAATATGGTAAAATGAACTTAATTTTTAGATTTATCTTATTTAATTAATCATAATTACTTCTTATTTGTTTAAAAATATTTGTTTTCAGTTAATAGAGAAAAATTACAATTTTTTTAAGACTATCAAATCTTTTCATTAAATAATGTAATTTAAAGATCTAACCCTTTTTTGGATTTTTTTTGTAAGTAAAATAATATCTATTTTATTAAAAATATTATTTTTAAATCCATAAGAATAAAAATTATATTTTTTGGATATGATTTTATTTGTATGGTTGAAAACACATTTTCTTTAAAAAACAACTTTTCAGTGCGTTTTATGAACATAGATTAAACATACTTTCCTCTTCTTTGATAATTTTAATCATGAAAAATGAATATCATTTTATTTATTAGGATAATTTTGTTTAATGAGGTCAATTTCATTTTTGGTCAATAATATTAGTAACATTGTTAAAAGTATCATCACCATGGTAAAAAGGGTAAAAAGTGTTAATTAAGGTAAAAAAAATTGATACTTTATTGAAATATTATATGAATTATTATTAGATTAGCTTTTTCATAACCTTTTCACATTAACATATAATTTGAAATTTTTATGTACTACATGAGAATTTGTGTGACTAAATATTATTTTAAAACTTTTAATAATTACAAGAGTACCACTCCACTCACTTATAAATGGGCACCTCAATTCTATCTTCCTCACACCACTTGAGATTTTTAGCTTTAAAAATACCCTGAAAAATAACTTCCCAACACCCCCAATTTTCTATAGGTCTTAGTATCACAAAATGAACAAACCTATAGGGCCTAATTTTTAAAAATAAAATGGTTTTAAAAGAATATTTTTAACTCATAATATGAGTTTTTTATGATCATTTATTATTATTAATCCTTAAAATATTTTTTTAACTATGTTAATATAATAACATAAGTATATTATATATATTTAAATGTTATTACTTTTAAAGTACAACCCCTTTTCATCTCATTTATGTCATTTGGGAAATGAGAAAATCATTCATGCGTATATGTGCACTTCTAGAATATTACCCTATACCCACGGTTTGGAACTATGTGTATAACCCATAAAACCATGGGTATAGAGTATACCCATTGTTCAGAGAACTGTGGCAGATTAATCCATTAGTATATCCTTGATTTACACCCACTGTTTGAAAAATATACTACCATGGTTGTGAACCATGGTAATAAGTGAGTCCACCATTTCAAAAAACCTATATGAACGGTTCTAAAACCATGACTATTGGATTTATAAAAAATTCCTACCACCCGATTCAAACCTTGGAAATCCATTATTGAATCCAAGATCCTAACCACAACATATCATATTATTATCATTACAAAAATATATATTTAATTATATATATATATATATAAACCATGGATATATGTTGGGAAATGTGGTAAAATTTATTCCTGCGCTTATAGGGGAAAACTATACCCAAAGATCTTGGAGAACCATGGTATAGATTTTAAACCAAAACTTATAATAACTCTTTTGGGAATACTATGGGTAACATTTTGACCTATACCATAATTTTTTTTTGAAGAACTGTTGGTATAGGTAATGAAATAAAATCTATACCCAAGGTTTTTGAAAAAATGTTGGTACAGGGATTGGAAATACCCATGGGTTTTGAAACAAAATGGGTATAGGTCATAAACCAAACTCTATACCCATGATTTTTAAAACATTGTGGGAATTTGTCTGACCTAAACCCTATACCTATGATTTTGGGAAAACCATGGATATAGGGGTGACCAATATCCATATTTATTTTTAAAAACCGTTGGTATAACTTTATTTTACTATAACGGTGAACTACCACCTCAACGAAGAGATTCAGTTCAATTTTCAAAACCAGATCATATGATTGTTGAGTTAATTAAAAAAATGAATATATATTAAATTTATGAAATAATTATGATCATATTAATGTAATATATTACTTACCACATTTCCCTTCAATACATTTTAAAATGATAATGTAACTCATATATACATTTGGACTTCCACCTCTACGAAGTGAGGTGATTATTTTTTCATTAATGTATCTCATGGATGTTCATAAGGATGAAACTATTGAATAAATATGACATGAATAATATATTTTTTATTTTTTAAAATTAAACTGGTTTATTATTTATTTATTTTTTACCAAAAATAAAAATGAAAACATCATTCACACATACATATAGACAATAGTATTAGGGAAAATACATGATTTATTTTCATGACCCGCTTACATGGTTTTTTTAGAATTAAATTTTATTAATAAATATTATAATTACAATATTTTTATGATTCTATAGGCAGCGTACCAATAATGAATTTGACCTTAGTTTACACATCAATGTTGTTTTGAGGTAATAAATAGAATTAACACAAAACCTAAAACATGAATCTAACCATTTTAGTAACTAAATAAAACATGGAAATAAAAAAATAATGGAAATAATGATAATGGAATGAACCTGAAAAAATATCTTATTAAATTATATATCTAATTTTTTTTATTTTATATTTATATAACTTAAAAATATTGACAAGAAATAAGTCAAGGGTCATTGTTTTAAAAATATTTCATTAAATTCTCCCTTCCAACTAATTTTCTTCCATGCCTTGGCCCTTTTAAATATTTTAATAATGTTGTTATTTATTCTTGAAATGTTCTTTAATCTCATTTTCAAAAATATTGTACTATCGTTACAAAATTTTGGAACGGATCCTTTAAAATTATTCCCATATGGGTTATTTTTTGACTTATAGAAAAACTACAAATATAAGACTTTTCTTAACACAAATGACTTTAACACATTTTACATTGGTCATAGAAATTAGTTTTTTGATACAAATACCTTATATTTTGAAATCGATTTACAAAGTAGATCCTATTTTTTCACTTCTGTAATTTTTTTTTCTTTTTCAAGTGTTTGTAATGAAATATGATACTTCTCTTTATGATAATGAAAAAAATAGAATGTGTTTTTATTAGGGGTTTAAAAGATTATAAAGGATTTTATGATGAACAAGTGTGAGCTTAAAAATTATTTGTTCATGATATAGTAATTCTGAAATATAGATTACGACAGGTGTCCTTTTTATAGATCATATTTATGGGTGATCCTGATATATATCTATAATGAGTTAAGTATTTATTTAGTATTCAAAGGAATTATTGAAAAAGAAAACTAGTTTACTTAATCATATGGAATTAATTAGGATCAAGTTATTATGATATGGGTTAAAATCATGTGTGGAAGAGTTATAAAAATGATCCTCCAATATACCTATATTATTCAAACAAAATGGGCTTTTAGGGATGTCTTTTGTTTTGATGAAGTAAGGAATTTTTTTTGAAATTTTAATGGTGAATGTATTTTAATGTTTTCATGATTTCCCACATGCTTCAATGTTTTGAGATGTATGAAACATATAATGTAATTTATTAATATTTATTATTTATAATGTGAACCTAATATATAGTGGTCTTTGATTAAGAATATAAAGGATAAAGATGATATTGAATCCATGGAGTGGATGATATTTAAATATATTTTCATTTATATGTATTGGATTAATTTTCATTAACATATAATGAAAAAGATGTTTTTGGATTTTATGGAAAAGTAAGAGGACTCAATGGCCACTTATGAAGAAAATTTGACTAGAATTTCCATGTATGAAAAAAATTTCATATGGACCATGTAATTAATGTGATTAATTTTATATAGGTATAAAAAAATTTAATAATGAGTTTTATCCTGTCATTAATTAAAAATTAATAATGAGTCTATTTATTATAAAACATGTGCTATACTTTTTATTTATTTTCTTTTTTTTTGTTATTTGTGTTATAAATTATTCTTAGGCATTTCCCAAAAAATGGTAATTTTTGGACAGACTAAATTTGGAACATAATTTTTGAATCGTTAAGGGAAACTATGTGGAAAACCTAGTAAAAGTATTGTGGCCTCGATAGTGGAAATTTCCAGGATACCTAGCCAAGACTATAGACATATACCCCTTCTAGAAAACCATGTGGCCTCTAATCCTCTCAGATAGAGGTGTCACATGGCTGATTCATGATTTGGAAGATCGTGTGACCAAATAGTGAGGCCTTAGAAATTATTAAAAAAAAGGGAATCTCCAATTATTACCCTCTGTTATTTTAAACCTATAACCCCTATTTTCCACATTTAACCTCCATTATCCCCAATAATTCCTCTCATCCTCTTATACTCCTTCATGGATCTATTATTAGATGGATTTGATCTTGAATATTCAATAAATCCAAATTTAAGTTCATAATCTTTTCTCCTATTGGATCACATTATATTTCTTCTTGGATATCCTCTTCTCCAGTGGCTATGTGGACTAATAATCTAATGAATATAGTTTTCATTTTTGGGTTTTTATTGCAATGGTGTGTCTTTTCTTCTATAGGATACACGTTTTTGGTTTGCTTTATTTTCCAACAAAGTTGTGGTGATTTCAAGGAAAAAATTATATGGTTCCATGTTTATATATTTCATGATGATTTAAATATTCTCTCAATGTTTTATAAATGTGTTCTAAAATTGTGTGATGAGTTTGAGTTTCTGGTTTCATAATTATTGAAAGGCATTAGGTTTTGAAGTGGTTTAAACCCCCTTGAAATGGTGTGTTTTTGTGTGAGATAGCTTGAGAAATAAAGGGTTTTCATGGATTTATAAATGGGTTGAAGAACATTTGAATCATGGGTAACTAGTTGTGAATACTAAAGAATGTAAACTATGCATGACTTTCCATACTTATAAATTTTTTAATATAATATTAACAAAACATTGAAGATGGTTATTGAATGGATTAGGCAGGAGATAAATCTCTACATCATTGATTTATCATTGAGATTATAAGTATCCTACTTCCCTATTAAAACATGATTCTTACAGATTTTCCATGGTTCTTATGATGCATTTTACATATTTTCTTTTTACTGTTTCAATGTTACCTTACCATCAAAGTTAAATTTTTTAACAAATTAAGCATTTTTGTTTTTTTTTCAAAACTAGATTGTTTATTTTTCTTATAATGGATATGCATAGACCATATGGTGCGATTCAACTAGGAAATAGATCTCACACCCTATATACAACCTCACATGTTTATAGAAAATATTTTGAATAATATAGGTAAGGGAAAGGCTGTGTTTGGAGGTGGTGGTTGTTACTCATGTTGGTCGATCCTTTGGATGGCACTGATGGGGTTGGCATGCTAGGTAACAAACCACATGTCATGAAGAGGTTTTTTCATCTAATTGATCCCCCTATTGTTTATTTAAGTCTATGGTTCTAACTGTAAAATCATTAACTTATTATTATTATTTAACCCATTTTTTTCAAATGTTATGGATGTTTTTCATGAGGTTTTAAGAATTTTATATGGATGTGAAATATTTTTCTCATGGGAGAAACCATTCCCAAAGGAGTTACATAATGAATAGTAAATTTTTTCCATCCCATAGGGATCAATAATGACCTTAAAACTATTCTATGGGCCAGTCCGGGTCTCACTTTTTATGGAAAAGTAGGTTGGTTATTAAAAAATGGTATTAGATATAGTTTTTCTCTTACTTGGCATTATTTTATTCAATAATTCTAGATAGATATGAACTAGTACTATAGGGGCAAAAGAATCCGGTTACGAGTGGGTTGTGTAGTCAAAGCACCCTGTGAGGGACATTGGGTCACCATGGGATATCTAGGATTTGGATTGACTATTCATTTTGGTTTAATTTATAGGATTTAGACAAGAAATATACTCTGAGGTGGGGCGGAGGGTTTAAATTGTTTTTTGTGATTGTCATGGGTTTAACTCTCATTCTCATGAGCGTTTAAATTATGTTACTTTTAGGGATTATATGGGATGATGTATTAATTGTTTATTTTGTGTTTTTTGATTTCTATAGTTACATGAATATTCATATATGTCCATTATAGCCATAGGAAGAGGCGAGAGAGTGTTATACCTCACCAGCTGAGCATAAATTAGTTTAGGAAGAGGTTTAGGTTATTCTCGCTATGAATCATGGACTGAGCTTTGGTCATACATAGGATAATTAAAATGAAAAATGTATGGAAAGGGATAATGAAAATAATTTCCTAAATAATAAAACCCCATCCCTACATGGAAGCATGGATCCCTAAGATGTAGAGGATTGGGTTGAGGATTTGTGTTCCTTATAACTCTTGAAGTCATCAATGTGATGTACACTGCATTAATGTTGTAAGGTCATAGTTTCAGGTGGTGGGAGTCAATGGTTTAAATAGGGAATCACGAGAAGATGATATGGAAGGATTTCAAGGCTATCTTTAATTAGTTGTATTTCCCTAATACATTGGACCTTAATATGATCCGAGAGTTTCTAGACATCCATTAAAGAGAGCATTCATTATCGGAATATGAAACAATTTTTAATGATTTTCCTTTTCAAAACATAGGTAGTTTCCAATGAATTGTTTAGGAAACATTTTTTTGATATGGGGTCATAGGTACACATAAGATTTCAGGTATTCTGGTTCTAGTTGAATACGTATATTTAGGTGGTTGATTGATCCCTTATGGTGAAGATTGATTAGGAATGTAGGTTTGGTTTCTTTAGGACAGGTTCTATTATGTTACATGGTAGAAATAGAATTTCTAAAAATAATAGGATGTTTGAGGATAAGGGGAGGAAGAGTTGAGGGAACTTTAGATAGCTGTCTTGACCTCATTTATCAGAAACATCAGGTGGTTGATCTATCATGTGTCATCAGTATGGGAGGTATAGGAACATGTGGTATGTGTGTTTGATTCCACCTAAACCCTATGATCAATGATGCTATTAGGGTCACTTGAAAATATTATATAAGAGTGGTCTTTCATATCAAAGTGGTTCAATATTTACAGTACCATGGGGATCAATAACTTATTTTGGTAAATATAGGGATATATGTTCTCATTTACATGGGATAATAGAAAGGATGGATCTTCCTATGAATAGGGTCATATCAAAGGGGAGTCAGATGTTTGTATTTTACCTTAGGAATTGGCATAGAATAAGAACATCCATGCCATGGATAATAAACAAGTGGAGTCAGATACAGGTCCCACAATAGTTGAATGTGTAGTTTTTATTTCATCACCTATAACAATTGCTTTATTTGATATAGGTTATTCGAATTAATTCATATCTTCTATCCATGGAAATTTGTTGAGGCTCTCGATCGAGATTCTTCCATACACTATGGGGTTGGTAATTCATCTTAGGAAAAAGAAAGAGAAAGGCTTCAGATGTATATATTTTGTTATCACCGTACCAGAGGTTGAGCTGAAATGGGATTTCATTGTCCTGTAAATTTCAATTTTGATGCTATCCTAGTAATGGATTGGATGATGTATTTTAAGTATCACAATTATTTTTATCAATGGCGAGTGAATTTCACAGAACTCAATTGGAGTACTCAGGTATTCCATGGTGAATATGATCCATTGTCAGGATGAGTTGGACCTGCACTTCCAGAGTTTGGAAGACTCAATTTCTAGGTTTTTCTCTCATTATAGAATATCATGGGAATGGTTATGAGAAAATATTTCATACCATAGTGGTTTAATTCCTAGATCCATTTCTAGAGGAATATTCAATTTTATCATCATATTGGGAAATTAATTTAACCATCAATTTGGAAGGAGGGACATAACTGATATCTATTCCCTCATATCATATGTACCCCATCTAGTTAATCAAATTAATAATACATATAGATGGTATTTAAGGAAAAGGGTTAATTAATTTTATTGTCCCACCATTGGTCACTCTATTTCTCTATTTAAAAAGACTAATGTATCTCTTTGGTTAGGAAACATTTATCAAAATATTAATAGGGTAAAACATCAATAATAAATACCCCTTTCCACACATCAATGAAATATTTGATTAATTCAAGGGAGATAGGTGGTTTTATACGATTGATCTACACTTTGAGTGTCATCAAGTCTGGGAAAGATAATATGACATTTCCAAGATAGTTTTCCAAAGTAGTTATAACCTTTTTGTGTATTTTGTTTTTCTAATTGTACTGAATTATACTCCTACAATTTTATAGACCTTAAGAACCATATGTTTCAAAAATAACATGGATTCTATTTTCATGTATTTTTTTTGATGACATCCTTGTTTACACTGGAATATAATAGGAGAACATCCAACATTTATGGGTTATTCTGGACATGTTGTGGGATCACCATATTTATGATAAGATATCAAGTACAGTTTCAAAATCCAGGAAGTTATTTTTCATGGCCATGTGATATGTAAACAAGGAGTTTTAGTTTACCTAAAAAATTAAATCAGTAATGTCTTGGGTGGAGGTGAATATTTTTTTTAGATTAAGAGGTTCTTAATCTTGGTAAGATATTACAAGTAAATTTTCATGGATTTATCTTAGCTTTCTTCACTAATGATGACTTTCACCCAAAAAAGGGTTGATGTTCATATAGAGTCCAAAATTCTAGAAATCTTTTTATGTGATAAATACTTGATTGACTACTTCCCCATCTTGATTTTATCAATGGATATAAAGGGGTACTTGGTATATTATGACACTTTATGTTCAAAGTTAGGGTTTGTTCAAATGTTGGGTGACCATGTGGTGGTGTATGGATCTAGCTGACACTGAACACATGATTGAAATTATCAAAAAAACAACATTGAGATGGAAGTAGTTATTCATGATCGTAAATCTTCGCAGAAATAGCTTTTCCGGGAGAAATTCATGATTATCATAGACCATAAATTCTTGGACTATATTTCTTCTTATATAGATTTAATACCATGGTAGTGATGATGGGTTAAGTACCTCAATGGGCATGACTTCGATATAATATCTACCCTAGGTAATGGAAATATGGATACTGATTATTGAATAATTGAAATACCAACTTAGGATTTTAAGGATTACATTGATGTGTGAACTATGATGGGACTTTTATTTTGGATGAATTTGGAATTGAAGTAGCATAGTAGAGGCGTGTTCTGGGATAGAATTCAGTTGATGAACTCCCTTCATGAAATTATCTAGGAATAATAACATAAATATGATCTATGATAACACACCAAGTAACTATAAAATATTTGGGGGGTTCCTAATAAATTGTCAATGCCTTGTGAGTTAATTTTTTTGTTCATGGGATATATTATAGTATCATGGACACACAAAAATATGTATATTCATGATAGTCAATTCTTTTGGTGGGCTATCAATATTAGATCCACCAATATGTTTAATGATTTACACCATTGATTTTGGTTTCCAGTTATGAGATATTGTATAATATATTTTTGTTTCTAGGGGTTATATCTGTCAGAAGGTTAAATTTGAGCACCATAAGACTTCAGTTCTTCACCAACTAGTCCCCATTCTAACCTAGAAGTAGGATGGATCCACCATGGATTTCATCATTGGTTTTTCCCATACCCCATGGGAAGGAACAAAATTTGGGTGGTTATTGATAATAATACCAAATATTCCAATTATATATGATAAAGGATTTAAATAAAGTTAAATAACTAGAATGATTATTTTTTTAGGAAATTGTGAGGTTGTATGTAATTATATAAAATGTCAACATCAGCAGGGACCCCTATTTCACCTCTAAGTACTCAGAAGGAAATCATAAATAAATGATATCATAGATCAAACTTAGAGAAGAATATCATAAACAAGAAGATGTTTATATAGTTTGAACCAACCAAATTGTGGAAGACATTCTCTATGAATTCATGATAAACATAGGAATATCCTTAGAAAACAATATTGGTATTTTAGGAATTTTAATAAAATAATATTTATTAATTGTAGAGACCCTAAGCTTATCGTACATGTACATTACATTACTTTTGCGGAATACTTAGTACATAACAAAAACACACACACACAAGGATCGTAATAGTTTAGTGTCTTTGGAAACTCAGAACGTAATCTTCTAATCGTGGTGAAAGATCTTCAATATCTCCCATAAAGATCTTCCTTTTTTTTACCTAAAACCTTTCTTTATATCCTGGGGAAAAGAAAACACAAAAGGGTGAGATCAAATGTTCAGCAAGGGAAAATAAAGGAAATAAAAATCATATCATATCTTTTTGAAAATCAAAACCTGCAAAAGAGATCATAATATCTTATCATGGAATAATTCATAGAAGTGAAAATGAGATCCCCATAATCATAAAACTTGAAACTTTGTGGCATGCACACATAATCATGGAAAATCATTTCTTGTTAGTCATGACTCATTGCCAAGACTATCTTAGTGGACAAAGTCCCTTTCTGAACCGAGTTCACTCCTCGTTTCAGTCCTGTATCACTGAACCGGTATAACCTACCGTTCTAGCCCTGTCTATCTCATGAGATATAAAATCATTACCCAATGCATTGGAGGGAGATATAGGTCCCACCCATCTTATAATGAATCCTTTCTTATGTGTGCCACATAATCATAAATCATACATCATCGCATAACACATGTAACAAAAATGGGATTCTTGAAACATCATGACATCATAAATCAATTCATATAAGATAAAGGAATTCATAAACATAATTCCATCACAACATAGTCAAATCAATGTAAAAATATGGATAGAAACAGAACCCTTTATTATCTTAGATGGAAAATAATTTTGATAAAACACTTGAATTGAATTCTTGAGAAAAATATCCTTTCTTCTTCAAAATCAATTTCTTTTCACAAAACATCATGCAATTTTAAAAGAAAGTGATTTTATTGAAAATAGTCATGAAATCTTTTAGAGGAAGTTTCATGAAAATAAGGCTTTATAAAACAGTAGAAATCCGTTCGTGCCTTACAAGTTAAAAAAAACATTCTTCGTACTTTTGTTGGAAAAGTCAAAAAGTACCTCGTACGAAAAACGACAAAAGATTCCTTTCATACGTATTACTAAAAACTCACCGAAGGGTAAAAATGGATTTAAACAATTTTAGGTGGATGGAAATAATATTACATATTGAGTAAACATGGATGTGGATGATAAAATACACCCCAGTAAATACTTACGAATAAACAATCTCGGATAAAAATGAGATTGTGATATTTCCCTTACCTTAGGTCCGATTTGCTTCGTATGTGTCCGAACCTCCTGTATAATGATTTAAATAATGTCATTGACTTATTACAGAATCATATTCATTGTTATGATATCATATATGGTTCACTTATGACATTATATTACTCGTTCTTTTGTAAATTCCATGTTAAAGAAGCGTTTTGGGTAAAATCGTTTCATTTATCGTAGGTGTTTTGACTTTTTGTTCTTGACATTATTATTACTTATATCATGATTTACTTACATCCAGAATATAAAATATGATTTATATATCATATATATTCAGTATATATATATATATATAATAGATAGATAAATGAAATGAAAAACACCGTTCATGGAGACGGTAGTCCGTACGTACGCATGAACGCTGTTTTTCTTTCTTTATTGTCTTGAATGGAAGTAAGTATATGACATACATATATACATAAATCCAGTATCATTATTATGTCATATATTTCATTAGTACTTATTACATATACTTTATAATCATTCATGAATGGTTAATCATTAAGAATGAATCTCATCGCGCCGTGGAGACGGTATTCCGTACGTACGAATGAGCGATGATATCATTTCCATAATTATTGAATTGAATTGGAGTGGATTATACAATATATCAGAATCAATATGATGTTGTAATAACTATGTATAGTTATTCTTTACACCATTATACCCATCCTTGTAAGGTGGTGGTGGAAAATAGATTACACCACGGCGTGGAGACGGTATTCCGTACGTACGCACGCGCGGTGATTTCTTTTTCTGTAGGATGGATAGATGGTGAAATAGGGTTGTTTCATACTTATAATAACATATCAGTATATGGGTGATACTGATGTTATTACTTCATAATGAAACAACCTAAGAAGAAGAAGTGGAAGAAGAAATAAAGATGAAAGAATTGGTAACGGTAATTACCTCTTCTTTGAAGCGCCTCTTTGAGAACTCCTCTTAGGGCACTAAAATTGGTCTTTGAGGAAGACCAGAACCTCTAGGATGTTTCTAGGGAAGTGGAGAAGAGATTTCGGCAGGGGTTGGCCGAGCTTGAGTGCTCAAATTGGTGTGAGGAGGAGGGGGAGGAGGTGTCCTTTTATAAGGGAGGAGAGGGGCACCTTAGGAATATCTCAAAATATTATTTTATTATAATGTCAAGTTCGGTTTTAATTAGCTCCAAATTGATTTATTTCGAGGCTAAGGTGGGGATGGGTCAAAATCCTCTCATCCAATAGAATTTAGACAAGTTTAGGTTCCTATTTTAACCTCATCATTTAGATTTAACATTAAGTTAAATAATTTTACTTTTACTGTGTCTTCTTGTGTTCTTATACTATAAGGTTAATAAACTTACTATATCAAGCCAAACGAACCCCAAATTGTTTATTATTAATACATATATCCTTATCTAAGTCATTTGGCCGAACCTTAGATTTTTAGGAATAAAATAACAATTAATAATACAATATTTGATTTAAAAACTATTTTGTGTCAATTTTGACACTATTTGATATATGATTTTTGTGAGAGTCATAACAGAATTATATGTTTGAACCAAGTTGATTAAATCAACACTAATATATCATAGTAACCTATAAAATTATTGGAATTCATAAAAATTCTCAAATTACATTTATTTTGGTGTTTATAACATCAATTATGTCAATTTTTAATAAATAAGATAATTACTGCATCATCTTTGTGTCATAAATAAATTAACTTATTTGATGTCTAAAAATTATAAATAAAATACAATTATGTAGGAAATCTTTTTATCTTTCTAATGAATATTTATAGTCGAATTTATCTTATGTATAACCCCATATTAAAAAAGATTTACTTATTAAACTTTGATTTTAACTATTTTAACCCTTCTTTAAATAAATTAATAATAAATGTCCTAATCTAATCCAAGTGGGCCTAAATGGTCATATTTTATTCCTAAGTTTGTTTTTGGTCGAATTACACTTGTCCAATAGAATTAGGACATGTGTTAGGGTAATATTAATATCATATTACCCTTAGTTACCCTATTTACTATTAATCGCTGTAAAAATAGTAAAAAGTTACTATTCACCAAAAAATTATCTTTATCTCATTGAACCACATTTTACTTACTGATATCAACCGTGTCTATCGGATTTTTGAAATTCCATTCACAGAAGCGGTAAAATTAAGTTTTATGCAAAATTCAGTTTTTAACCTACCACTTAGTAGTTTCACTATTCATCAAAAATTGATGTTTTTCTGATTAATGCCAAAATTTCATCCTAAGCTATATTTCATATTCCAAATTCAAAAATGATGTCTATTTTACCAAATTCATAACATAGAAGATTCATTAATTAATTTTATAATTAAATCCCGCTGTTAAAATAAATAGCGTGTTTTTAGGAAACAATATATACCAAAAGATTGACACTTGATTATGTCTGGTTTAAATGTGAAATTACAACCAATGACCAACATTGTATTAAATTATAAAAATATATTCTAAATATACTTTAAAACCACTCAAATTAATAATTTACCACTATTAATTATTTCGATTAAAAAAGTTGTTTTTAATTAAAATTTAGTAATCTTCACTATTCACCAGAATATGAAAGTTATCCGAAATGTACCAAAATTTCACCTTAGGCTAAATTCGATACTCCGAATCCAAAAATGAAGTCCATTTTGAGAGCTAAAATTTCTAAAATTTAAAAAGTGGTTATTACTATTCATAACGGCTAGTTTTAATAATATTTTAATAGCATATCGTTGTTTCGTGAAACTCAGTATTGCGTACTACACACGCTATCGAGGAAGGTCGCGATTGCGTATAATGCAAGGCAAGTCAAGGATGCGTGTTGTGTAATCTCCTTTTGGTGTAGCGTACAACACAAGACATTAGTGAAATTAAAAAGAATATTTTTCATAAAATTTCGGGGTGTTACATTCTACCCCCCTTAAAATGAATTTCGCCCTCGAAATTCGTCGGGGTTATAAATGGTTTACTATTCGAAATTTTCTTTAATAGAAACCCACATCGTAAAAAGGAATTCCAAAACTTGGCTTTAAAAACTAAAGTATGAAATGTAACGATTACCCAAATAAACTAATCACTGGGTTTCCACATAGGTGAAAATATGGATATGGAAGAGAAATCTAACCGTCATGTTTTGATGGAGAGTGGTAGAGAACATGGCTATGTAAAATCCAACAATCACAAATCCATAAATTTGTGACGATCTAAGGTACCATCTGATTCATCAGGTATAAGATCACTAGGACAACATTTTTGGTTTTCAAGATCATTTCCCTAAAGTTGAAAATTTGAATTAGAATAAATACTTTCTTTATTTTGGTACAATCTCACTGTTGTTCATGCCTTGAACAATTTCCACTTCATATCTTAAATAAATGAAGTTGAATTTGTTATTCGTGAAGTGTTAGCAGATCATGTGATAGAATGACGGGTCATTCCATCTGTCTCAAAGAAAAGGTTAGCAAAAATTATATACATAAGTCGATCTATAGTGAGATTAATCATATATGGTTCCTAAAATGAACTTATACTTCACATATCATACTGCTTAATATAATAAAACTAGTTTTCTACTAAACAGGGACTTCTTGTAGGTCAGTGGTAGGCGATAAAGGCCAGTCGCACTTCGGTTGTGGGTTCGATTCCCACAGCCTTGTCCGAAGCGATGGGCTGTCGCCCGTCCTGCAGGTTGTCCTTTTTCTAAAACTAAATTACTATATCATCACATAAATAACATCAAAAAAAATTTCTATACTTAAACAATACTAACTTATGGTTAACATAATCCATTACAATCTTTAGGCTTATCTAAAATACTTCGGTCCAAGCTCATAGTATAAAGAAAATGATTACTTGAAATGTCACCAACCAAGCATGTGAATACCATCATTTATCCCCCATATATCTTGTTGGTCACATTCTAATCATGTGAATACTTTAATGATGTATTCTCTTGAAAAATATGAATACCCATTAAACCGTAGTGAAAACATGAATTCTGTCAAAAGTTAACTCATTCCACATACCAAAATCAAAAAATTCTATATACTCAAACCATGATATAACCTTCTCCTTATATTAGTCATGAGCTCATGAATACTATCAAACATTTTATTTTCTCCTTATCCCTTCATTATGCGCATATCATCTACATTCCAAAAATATCTAAATAACCTTTCATGGATACTGGTAACATTAATCAGACAACAATGTAACAATCCTTACATGTCTCTTTATTCCATAGTGCCATGAGATTACTTATACAACATTACACATGATAAACATGTAATAATTCCACTACATTCTTAAACCATTGACCGAGCTTCAACAATTCTTTCATCTCACATATCATTTGTAGTCTCTTCATCATCATCCACATAAATACTTCCCATACGACCATACTGATTATCTTCATGAGACTTTCCCTTAGGGCATTGGTTTTCATAATGCCCGTACATTCCACATTTAAAACATTTAACCATTGTTGATGTCGTAGCAATACCATTATCCTCATCCATGTTGTTAACTGAACCTTTTCCTTTGCATTTACTTGCTTTGTGTCCTTCTTTTCCACACCCAAAGCATCTTCCAGTTCCTTTTAAACATTCTCCTTGATGCCTCTTCCAACATGATTTACATAGGGGAAATTGAACTTTCTTTCCTCTATGATCATCATGAAACTCCATCTTTCTCTTATTAGACGAGTCAGGAAACTTACCAAATTTTACTTTATTGATCATATTATGAGATTGCTGATTCGGCATAATAATGATGTTTGGACTTCCAAATCCCATTTCATTATGAATAATATCATTCCATTGTCCATCATATCCTCCATTATCGCGAATCATCATGTTTCCAGCCATTTTCTAAAACCCAAAAGAATAGTGTGAGAGGAAAAAATCATAATAAAGGGGGAGTAACTTCAATATCTAACATCTTAGGTTTAATTCTATGATCGTTAGCGTAATTCTAGTACTATAACCTATACGCATACTTAACCTTAGAGACATCTCTAGACATACCTTAGAAATATCTCTAGGGATCTCACTAAAGTTCCCGCATCCTAGTTTCCAATGGTTGACTAAACCTTTCCTCTGATACCAACTGTAGAGACCCTAAGCTTATCGTACATGGACATTACATTACTTTTGCGGAATACTTAGTACATAACAAAAACACACACACACAAGGATCGTAATAGTTTAGTGTCTTTGGAAACTCAGAACGTAATCTTCTAATCGTGGTGAAAGATCTTCAATATCTCCCATAAAGATCTTCCTTTTTTTACCTAAAACCTTTCTTTATATCCTGGGGAAAAGAAAACATAAAAGGGTGAGCTCAAATGCTCAGCAAAGGCAAATAAAGGAAATAAAAATCATATCATATCTTTTTGAAAATCAAAACCTGCAAAAGAGATCATAATATCTTATCATGGAATAATTCATAGAAGTGAAAATGAGATCCCCATAATCATAAAACTTGAAACTTTGTGGCATGCACACATAATCATGGAAAATCATTTCTTGTTAGTCATGACTCATTGCCAAGACTATCTTAGTGGACAAAGTCCCTTTCTGAACTGAGTTCACTCCTCGTTTCAGTCTTGTATCACTGAACCGGTATAACCTACCGTTCCAGCCCTGTCTATCTCATGAGATATAAAATCATTACCCAATTCATTGGAGGGAGATATAGGTCCCACCCATCTTATAATGAATCCTTTCTTATGTGTGCCACATAATCATAAAACATACATCATCGCATAACACATGTAACAAAAATGGGATTCTTGAAACATCATGACATCATAAATCAATTCATATAAGATAAAGGAATTCATAAACATAATTCCATCACAACATAGTCAAATCAATGTAAAAATATGGATAGAAACAGAACCCTTTATTATCTTTGATGGAAAATAATTTTGATAAAACACTTGAATTGAATTCTTGAGGAAAATATCCTTTCTTCTTCAAAATCAATTTCTTTTCACAAAACATCATGCAATTTTAAAAGAAAGAGATTTTATTGAAAATAGTCATGAAATCTTTTAGAGGAAGCTTCATGAAAATAAGGCTTTATAAAACAGTAGAAATCCGTTCGTGCCGTATAAGTTAAAAAAACATTCTTCGTACTTTTGTCGGAAAAGTCAAAAAGTACCTCGTACGAAAAACGACAAAAGATTCCTTTCATAAGTATTACTAAAAACTCACCGAAGGGTAAAAATGGATTTAAACAATTTTAGGTGGATGGAAATAATATTACATATTGAGTAAACATGGATGTGGATGATAAAATACACCCCAGTAAATACTTACGAATAAACAATCTCGGATAAAAATGAGATTGTGATATTTCCCTTACCTTAGGTCCGATTTTCTTCGTATGTGTCCGAACCTCCTATATAATGATTTAAATAATGTCATTGACTTATTACAGAATCATATTCATTGTTATGATATCATATATGGTTCACTTATGACATTATATTACCCGTTCTTTTGTAAATTCCTTGTTAAAGAAGCGTTTTGGGTAAAATCGTTTCATTTATCGTAGGTGTTTTGACTTTTTGTTCTTGACATTATTATTACTTATATAATGATTTACTTACATCCAGAATATAAAATATGATTTATAAATCATATATATTCAGTATATATATATATATATAATAGATAGATAAATGAAATGAAAAACACCGTTCATGGAGACGGTAGTCCGTACGTACGCATGAACGTTGTTTTTCTTTCTTTATTGTCTTGAATGGAAGTAAGTAGATGACATAAATATATACATAAATCCAGTATCATTATTATGTCATATATTTCATTAGTACTTATTACATATACTTTATAATCATTCATGAATGGTTAATCATTAAGAATGAATCTCATCGCGTCGTGGAGACGGTATTCCGTACGTACGCACGAGCGATGATATCATTTCCATAATTATTGAATTGAATTGGAGTGGATTATACAATATATCAGAATCAATATGATTTTGTAATAACTATGTATATTTATTCTTTACACCATTATACCCATCCTTGTAAGGTGGTGGTGGAAAATAGATTACACCACGGCGTGGAGACGGTATTCCGTACGTACGCACGCGCGGTGATTTCTTTTTCCGTAGGATGGATAGATGGTGAAATAGGGTTGTTTCATACTTATAATAACATATCAGTATATGGGAGATACTGATGTTATTACTTCATAATGAAACAACCTAAGAAGAAGAAGTGGAAGAAGAAATAAAGATGAAAGAATTTGTAACGGTAATTACCTCTTCTTTGAAGCGCCTCTTTGAGACCTCCTCTTAGGGCACTAAAATTGGTCTTTGAGGAAGACCAGACCCTCTAGGATGTTTCTAGGGAAGTGGAGAAGAGATTTTGGCAGGGGTTTGCCGAGCTTGAGTGCTCAAATTGGTGTGAGGAGGAGGGGGAGGAGGTGTCCTTTTATAAGGGAGGAGAGGGGCACCTTAGGAATATCTCAAAATATTATTTTATTATAATGTCAAGTTCGGTTTTAATTAGCTCCAAATTCATTTATTTCGAGGATAAGGTGGGGATGGGTCGAAATCCTCTCATCCAATAGAATTTAGACAAGTTTAGGTTCCTATTTTAACCTTATCATTTAGATTTAACATTAAGTTAAATAATTTTACTTTTACCGTGTCTTCTTGTGTTCTTATACTATAAGGTTAATAAACTTACTATATCAAGCCAAACGAACCCCAAATTTTTTATTATTAATACATATATCCTTATCTTAGTCATTTGGCCGAACCTTAGATTTTTAGGAATAAAATAACAATTAATAATATAATATTTGATTTAAAAACTATTTTGTGTCAATTTTGACACTATTTGATATATGATTTTTGTGAAAGTCATAACAGAATTATATGTTCGAACCAAGTTGATTAAATCAACACTAATATATCATAGTAACCTATAAAATTATTGGAATTCATAAAAATTCTCAAATTACATTTATTTTGGTGTTTATAACATCAATTATGTCAAATTTTCATAAATAAGATAATTACTGCATCATCTTTGTGTCATAAATAAATTAAATTATTTGATGTCTAAAAATTATAAATAAAATACCATTATGTAGGAAATATTTTTATCTTTCTAATGAATATTTATAGTCGAATTTATCTTATGTATAACCCCATATTAAAAAATATTTACTTATTAAACTTTGATTTTAACTATTTTAACCCTTCTTTAAATAAATTAATAATAAATGTCCTAATCTAATCCAAGTGGGCCTGAATGGTCATATTTTATTCCTAAGTTTGTTTTTGGTCGAATTACACTTGTCCAATAGAATTAGGACATGTGTTAGGGTAATATTAATATCATATTTACCCTTAGTTACCCTATTTACTATTAATCGCGGTAAAAATAGTAAAAAGTTACTATTCACCAAAAAATTATCTTTATCTCATTGAACCACATTTTACTTACTGATATCAACCGTGTCTGTCGGATTTTTGAAATTCCATTCACAGAAGCAGTAAAATTAAGTTTTATGCAAAATTCAGTTTTTAACCTACCACTTAGTAGTTTCACTATTCATCAAAAATTGATGTTTTTCAGATTAATGCAAAAAATTTCATCCTAAGCTATATTTCATATTCCGAATTCAAAAATGAAGTCTATTTTACCAAATTACTAACATAGAAGATTCATTAATTAATTTTATAATTAAATCCCGCTGTTAAAATAAATAGCGTGTTTTTAGGAAACAATATATACCAAAAGATTGACACTTGATTATGTCTGGTTTAAATGTGAAATTACAACCAATGACCAACATTGTATTAAATTGTAAAAATATATTCTAAATATAATTTAAAACCACTAAAATTAATAATTTATCACTATTAATTATTTCTATTAAAAAAGTTGTTTTTAATTAAAATTTAGTAATTTTCACTATTCATCAGAATATGAAAGTTATCCGAAATGTACCAAAATTTCACCTTAGGCTAAATTCGATACTCCGAATCCAAAAATGAAGTCCATTTTGAGAGCTAAAATTTCTAAAATTTAAAAAGTGGTTATTACTATTCATAACGGCTAGTTTTAATAATATTTTAATAGCATATCGTTGTTTCGTGAAACTCAGTATTGCGTACTACACACGCTATCGAGGAAGGTCGCGATTGCGTATAATGCAAGGCAAGTCAAGGATGCGTGTTGTGAAAGCTCCTTTTGGTGTAGCGTACAACACAAGACATTAGTGAAATTAAAAAGAATATTTTTCATAAAATTTCGGGGTGTTACATTAATCACCAATAAAGATAGATTCTTTTTATGTGGTGTATGTTTTTTCATGTCAGCCACCACTCTACTGGGTGGAAGTCGGTAAAATTTATTTACTTGGGTCGAGAATTATGCATGATACATTAGGTAAGGTTCAGATGACTATATAGTGATTTTTGAAAGCTAAAATCCATCACAAGTTCTATATAGATCGGTGAAATAGAGATTTGGAATTCTCAGTGGGTGAAAAGGTTTTTTTGAGGGTCAAAACTCGTCTGGGTCACCATCATATTTGTAAGAAAAGGAAGATGTCATTGAGGTATATTGGAACAATAGGTATTAAAGGGAGGTTCGGTATGTTTTAATACCTTGTGTAATTGGCTACCAAGTTATCATGAATTCACAAATTATTCCATGTATTACAATTGAATAAGTATAATACAGACACTTCTCATATAAGTAATTTGAAAGAGCTAGGGATAGAACCTGATCTATCATTAAAAAAGTAACTAGTTTAGATTATGGATTCCTAGGTGAATGGATTTGGGTAAATTCTATACCATTTGTTTAGGTCCCTTGGAAATATGATAATAATGGGAATGGGACATGAGATTGGAAATCTTAGGTGGAGGATCAGTACCATCACTTATTTACTACTTAGACTTTAGATTTACAATAGAAAGGATGAATGTTTTCATTGTGTGGAGAATTGTAACATTTGTGGTGTTTTTTTGTGTTTTTTTAATTTTTGGTCTTATTTTTTTCCATAGTTATCCTAGGAATCTTTGAAGAAAAATGGTGATTTTTAAGCAAAAAGAAGAATGTTCAAAGTTAAAGAAATCCATCTTGTGTTGATAGTGGAAAAATATGGTATGAACATATAGGAATGCAACCATATCTCCTTTCCAACAATCTATGTGACCCCCTCCATTGAAATAGAGGTTCCTCAGGGTTGGTGCATGTTCTTCCATACCATGCGGTCATCCAGATTATTAATAATTGAATTTCTTCCCTAATTTTAACCCTAGAACCCCTTTATTTTCTTCATTAGACCTATACCAACCCTAGGTCCACCAATAATCCTTATATACCCCCTCGTTTCATCATTTTTGGGTGTATTTCAGCTATAATATTCATGAAATTTTAAAGTCCCTAATATCCTATTCTCTTGTCTCTATTTCTATTTATTCATTGGTTTCAAATTCTCTAATGGTCTTGGTGATATATAATGAGTTAAATACCTTTTTTAGTTTAGTTATTGATAGATATGGTGTGTTTTATCTTCCCTATGATCCCCTCTTGCATTTGACTGAGGTTTCCATCCTAGTTGTGGTGATTTTAATGGAAAATGAAGGTGGTTATATGTTTATCTATTTTTTGATTATTTAAAAAAAATTCCATGTTTTTTAAATGTATTATAAAATTAGGTGGTGGGGGTAAATTGGTTTTTTCAAAAGTATACATGAGTATATGTTTTTGAAGTGGTAAAACCCCCATGGAAATGTATTTTTAGGTATGTGATGGCTAGGTGAAGAAGGGGTTCATAAGGTTTGATAAATGGGGTGAAACACATGAGAATCTTGGTTAAATAGGTAAAGACATTAGGAAAATTATTATAGTCATGACCCACCATAGGTCATCAATTAACAATATAACATAAAAAAACATTTGCAATGGGGATTGGTTGGTTTGAGAATGTGATAAACCTTCACATCCATGATTCATCATTGAGAGTACAATGATCATAGGTCCCCAATTGCCTAAGATAATTTGGGATTTCTCCGGGTGCTTATGGTGTGTTTTACCTATTTTCATTTTACTCTTACAACATAACATTTCCATCAATGTTAATGGTTATTTATAATATTTTTTCCTTTTGTTAAAACAAGAATGTTCATTTATCTTTCAATCTATATTAAAGTAAAATTTGATGGGATCATACTGGTCAAGCATGTTCACACCCTATATACACCATTGGGAGTATGTAGAACTTGTTTCGATGGATCCAGGTAATGTCAAGTCTCTGTTTATAGTTGGTGGAGGTTTCTAATGATAGAATCTTCTCTATCCAGTGTTGATAGTGGAAGCATGGTGGGTACCAAACCATGTGTCATAAAGACGATTTGTTAATCTAGTTTATCCCCTACACCTTTAGGTTATTTGAGCCTATGGCTTTATATGTAAAATTTTTATCTTATGATTAAGGTTTAGTACCTTTTCTTAATATTCTATAGGTGTTGGTTATAGTGTTTTGTGAATTTTTTTACTGGGTTAGTTATCTTTTTTCATGGGATAATCCATTCAAAAAGTATTTTCATGATGACTTGGAACTAGTTGCTAGCCCATGGGGATTAGAAACACCCTTTATACCATACAATGTGCTTGTGTATGGGTTAGTTTTTATGAGGATAAATATGGTTCAACTCAGTCATTAATATAAGGTAGATGAGATATATTTTTCTAGCACTAATTAATTCATTACAGGAAGAGTAATATGCAGTCTAGGTTGTAAGAAATAGAAAAATGACCAGTTAATAAATCTGATGGTATGCCCTAAAAAAATTTCATAATGTGGTAAATGAAATTTTAAATTATATTTTACTAGATCGTGAGAGTTTTATAAAATTTTTAGATCTATCATTTGGATAATGTCTTCAAGGATATTATTTTTGATCATTAATGTAATGGGAAAATAGAATGTCATACAACAATAAGATGTTTTAAGTGATTTTTTATGAAATTATGATATCAAATATCTGAAGTTAGATATTAACAATGGGAATCATTAGGATCAGAAATAAAAAGGTGTAATAAAGTATTATTCTACCACTACGATAGATTTTGGACCCTAAAAAAATTAGTGATAAAACTATGTTGATCAATATTTTTCAAAGAGTGATAATAGGTGTGGGTATCACCATATAAGTCTGAAGTAAGTAGGAATTAGAAGGAAACCATTTGGTACTAGGTTTGGGAATTAAGAGTTTGTGTTTATGCCTTTCATGTAGATTAATTCAACAATTGTATTTTTTGATATTATGAATATATTTTGTCATGGTTATTTGGATAAAATATTTCACGTTTTCATTTATGAAATTCCAATTTATCCAAAAACGTTATGATGATATTGAGAAATACCTAAGTATAATTTTTTTAGGATTTAAAAGATTTTTTTAGTAAAAATTAAATAAATATGAATTTTGGTTAAAAATATTCTATTCCATGGGAATCATGTTTCTAATGAAGGAATAACTATTGATCTTTCTAAAAATAAATATTTTTAATAATGGATAAGACCTAAAAATGTCCTTGAGATTTATAGTTTTCCAGGATTATCAATTTGATATTATTTTTTTCTGAAATCTTTACTCAATTATCTATATCAATCACCATGTTAACTCATAAAGGATCTAAATTTATTTGAAAAGAATAATTTTATTAATGTTTCTTGGAATTGAAAATATTATTGGTTTTTATTCTAGTATTGTCCATTCCAATAGGAAATGTTTAAAATATATTTACAATGATATATCTTTAAAGGTACGTTGATATTTCTTTATGTAATATGACTATCTAATTGCATATTAATTAGGTAAATTAAAACTCCATGATGATATTTATATGTGTATGATATTTATATGTAAGTGGAGTTTTTTAGATTAAAATATTTTGATATTTTTTATATGGGGTACAATGGTTAATATATATTTACCATAAATGTTTATATTATATATTCAATCAAATAAAGTAAAACATGATGAAAAGAATATGGTTGGAACTACTAAAGGAATATTATGGAAGTATTCACTATCATACATGTAATGAAAACAAGGTATCAGATGACTTGAATAAAAAAGGTAATGTATCATTTACCAGGTCAGATTTGGAACAATAAAATTTTGTTACTAACTTGGTGAATGTCTGCCTAGAAAATATCCATATAGGAACCACCTCACTTTTAGTTTAGGTTTTAGTACAATCATCATTTTCAGATTGAATTTATCATGCTCAAAATGAATATCATGATTTGAACGAAAAGGTATAATCAGTCAAAAAATGTAATTTCAAAGAATTTGACATCAGAAAAGACAGTTTTGTTATATTCGTAAATAGGATTCATGAGAAAAAATGATTCATAATTTATGAAGGAGTTGTTATGTGGAGCTCATTTCATTCTATTTTTTTCATCCTAGTAGCACTACGTTGTGTAGATACATTTAGGAATATTTTTAGTGGGAAGGAATTAAAAATGATAATACTAATTTTACCATGAAAAATATAACCTTTCAATTTGTAAAATATGAGTAAATACTATCTAAGGGGGTTATTTATCCATTTCATGTTCCATAATGGAAATTGGAGAATATATTAATTGATTAAGTGGTGTTATAACGAAATACATCAAGATTTAATAACGTGAATTGTGTTATTGTTGATCCATTTATATTATATATTTATTTTATTCCTATTCATGTTACTAAGTTTTTAGATCAAAATACTGCAATTTATCTTAAAAAATATTCATATTATCTAGAGTCTCTCTTTATATTTTGTCTAAAAGTAATCCCAAATTTACCAATATATTTTAAAAAGTCAAAAAAACATTATTTACTCAATTAAATTTCGATAGAAATTATAATCCGAAATTTGATGGATGGTTAGAGAGAAAAATTATAACATTATAAGATATGATTGAAGAATTATCTTTATATTATCAGGAAATTTTGGATAAACATATTTTTTTGGTTAAAATTTTATATAATTACAGTTCTCATAGAATTATATAGATGAAAATTCATGAGGTGTTATATGGAAAGCAGTGTCAAACTACATCATGTTGGGATAATGTCATAGAATGGAATTTATTTTTTCCAGAACTAGTTGAATAAATGATTGAGAAAGTAAATATTATTTAGAAACATATATTGGATGATCAGAGCTGACAGAAGATTTATTCAGATATAAAGAGAATATACCTTTAATTTCTGGTAGGTAATCACGTGTTTATTAAAATATCTCTATGGTATGTTGTTATGCATTTTGGAAAAGAATGTTTTTTTGTATATGGACTATTAGACACTATAAACTTATAGAAAAAGTTGGATCATTTTCATAATGAGATTCCATACTTCTGATTTTATATTTGGTACCTGATTTGTTACCTCTTTCGTTTCTATGGAAATATGTACAAAATTTATTTCATGTTATGATCATCGAGGTGTTATAACTGGAATAGAAGATTTCCTATGAAAAAATCTTGAATTGTACTTTTTAAGGAAGAGATACAGTACTATGAAATAAGTTGATTGACTAGGTTAATGTTTTATGGAAGAGTCACACGATTGAGGAGAAAATATGAGAATTAGAAAATGATATATGGGAAAAATACTCTCACTTTATTAAGTAAAAAGTGAAATTGAAATGGAATAATTTCATCAAGTGGGAGGGAATATGAAAAAAGTAATGATAATAATAAATAAATTTCAATTATAATTAACATTCATGTTTAGATTTTAGAGATTTATATTGAATATATTATTTTTTAAAATATTCAATTTTAAAAAGAAATAGTTTTTTTAACAAAAATAATTTTCATGATTGAAAATATTTTTTTAAATGTTAATATCTAATTTTTATGAATTTAATTTGATAAAATGAACATAATTTTTTAATTAATTGTATCTAAATAATTATAGTGTGAATTTTGTTGAGTCGAATGTTTCCTTATGACTATTATCATTTTTTTAGGTTTTAGGAATCACAAAAATATTTTTTTAATAACTTATTTTTTCTATAAGAAAATTTATATGCATTTGGTTATTAATTATTTCTATCTATAAATAAATTTTTATTCACGTTCATTATTTTTTAAACTAAGTATAATTTTTTTTCTTAAGACATATTAGCTACTAAAACAAATCAGATCTTTAATAAAACCTAGAAATAATCACTTTATCAATTCAAAATCATTTAGAAAACTGAATTTGATTCATCTTTCTCAATTCCAATTCATCCTAGAATTTGAAACTGATTCATCTTTCCTTATTCGGAATCATCCAAAAACTCAACCCGATTCCTCTTTATCAGTGTTGAATCATCCTTAAAATCAAATCTGATTCATCTTTCTCAATTCTGAATCATCCAAAAATTGAATATAATTTATGTTTCTCAATTCCGATTTCTCTATAATTGTGATCCCGATTCATTGATTCCCAATTATGATTCACTCAAAAAAATCATATTTAATTCATTGTTCCTTAAATTCCAATTATCAATAATTTTTTGTCACAGTTTTATATCCTTTTTAATGGGTTTTTAAGAATATGATTTTATAACTTTCTTAAAGTTAGTATATTTCCTTAATATAATATTTTCATAATATTCCTAAAATTAATATATTTCCATAATGTAATTTTTCCTATATTTGGATTCATACATACATAATTTTTATTACAATATTTACTTATACAAAATTATGTTATCCAATTTGTTATTATATGATCCTTATATGTTCCAGCTATATAGGTCCCTCTAAAATTTCTAGAAAAATATGACCATTGGTGGAAAATACAGACATTAGATATCTCTCATATAAATACCCAGTCAATTGAACATGTTCAATTCTATGAAATATTTTGAGATTTGATACTATTTGAGACCTTTTCCGAAATTACTTTGTGTGAAAGCCTTGAAGAGATTATGTAGTGAACAACTTGTTTGACATACGTAAGATCTTAAATAAGCTTTATTTTCATTTGCGCAACACTTATTGTTGAGGTATACAATCGAGGGATTCAAAGTTGAAGCAATAAAGAGGTTCCAATCATGTTATAGATCAAGGGATTCTAGTTGCAAGAAGACAACGGTACTGATCACCTTATATATCAAGGGATTGTAGGGATATCCAGACAGATACCAATCATCATATCGAGGGATTACCCTGGTGTGTGTAAGACATATATTCTTGAAAGTATAAATGAAGGGACCTTTATATGAGGTGTTTGGGATACCCTGCTCACTAGGTTAAAATATTTGTACTCTTTACACATACTTTTATTTTCTGCTATAATTTGTAACAATAAGAAAGTGTATCTTATACTTTTTCTTTTATTGTAACTATGATATATGATTCTACATGATTTAAGGTAAAATTATACTTATAAAAACCTGTGTGCTTATTTAATTTCAACAATCATATATATCATGCACATACTGTTTTCCCTTAATCTTACAGAAGAGGTTTTAAGTGAATCAATTTTTTTTTATGTTGTTAAAAAACATCTTTAAGGTTAAAAATAAAATGTCTTTAAACTCTCAATTCACCCCTATTGTAATTGAGTATATACATATACATTTGAATCATACATTTGATATTAGAGGAGGTATATGAGATACTGATAATTAAACTAAGTATCAAAAGGGAAACCTTTACTGCTCAGTATACATACTCTTTATTTACTTCTAAAAGTTGTCTAAAATTTTTTATATAAAATTTTGTTCATAAATAAATTCTACACTAACATGTGTTTTGGGAAATGAATTCTTGTATTAATATAAATATGGAAGGGATGAATTTTGGATCCTTAGATAATATGAACCCTATAAGACAACCTATCTTTGATGTGAAAGATTACGAATGCGGGAGAGAGAGAATGAAGAATTTTGTTATCAATAATAGCATGTAAAACATTGTCATGCTTATTAGAGATTATAAAATTCGAGAAAAGGAAGTCATAAATTTTAATTACAAAGAAAAGAAATAGTATTCTCTGAACTATAAGGTATTAAATACTTTAGTTTTTTATATGAATCAAAAAATATATATATTCATATATCTTCTTATGAAGCAGCTAATATCATTTGGAATAAACTAGAAGTTACACATTTTGGAACATCTAAATTTCTAGAAACGAGAAGTCCCATGATTAGAGAAGACTATCATGGGTTTTATTCTCCTTATAGAGAAATAATAGTTAATGTTCAATAGAGATTAATGACTATTGTAAACATTTTACAGTCAATCGGAGAGAAAAGGATAGATGATGAGATCCTTTTAGTGAAGATTATAGACATCATGCCTAATGAATAATCAATTGCTAAATTTTTTTGGGCTGATTATCTATATACTATTTTTTATATTATAAATAATGTTTTAATCAAAAAATTTCTTAATAAAAAACCTCATGAGTTACGGACTGGCCAAAAAAGAAAAATTTCATACTTAAGAGTTTTGGTTGCAACGTATTCATTTTGAATAAAAAAGATAACTTCCACAAATTCTCATCCAAATCTGATGAAGGAATTTTCTAAGGCTATTCCAATACCTCTAAGTCTTATAGTTTTTTAAATAAAAATTTATATATTTTTGAGGAAATAGAACTTGAATAATTTGAGGAAACCGATCTATTTTTTTTAAAAAACCCCAACCTATATCTTATAATGTGTTTTCAAAAATAGATTATCAACCTTTTATAGAAGTCTCTTCTAATAAATAGAATACTCTGGAAAAGGTTTATGATGTATTTAACCGAGAATACTTTCTACCATATGTTTATGATCAAGTTTTAAAAAACCCAAGTCAGTAGTTTTTAAGGAATCATCCCAGTGACTGTATCATTGGTGATGTACATCAACCAGTAAGGACATGATGTTATTTATGGAATGATGTGGAGAATTTAGCATTTCATTACCAATTAGAACATAAAAGTAATAATGATGCTTTATTTGATTGAGATTGGATCAAAGATATTAAATATGAACTAAATGAATTGAAAAAGGAAAAAGTTTGGACTTTTGTTGAAATACAAAAAGAAACTTCTATAAATGGAGTAAAGTGGTCCTTCAGAAATAAATGTAATGAAAAAATCAATAGAAGAAAATAAAGAAAGATTAGTTTCTGAATGAAATCATCAACAATATGGAATAGACTATAAAGAAACATATACTCCATTAGCAATACTTGAGTCTATTTTAATTCTCTTATCCTTTACAGTATTCGTTAAATTCATACTTTTTCAAAAGGATGTGAAGTGTTATTTCCTTAATCGATATGTTCCAGAGGAATTTTATGTTGAATAACATTTTGGTTTTGAAGGCACAAAACTTCTTGAACATGTATTTACACATACCAAATCATTATATGGTATTAAAAAAATCCCCTAGAGCCTTGTATGTTTGACTTGCATGATTTTTGATACAAAAAATTATGTTAAAAAAAATACTGATCCAACCCTTTTTACAATGAAAGAAAAAAAATGTTTTAATTCTTCAAATTTATGATGAAATTATATTCGGATCAACTCTGAAATCTTTAACTGATTCAATTAAAAATCTTATAAAATATGAGTTTGAAATGAGTATGATGGGTGAGTTAAATATTTTTCCTTTGTTTTAAAATTTCTAAAAAACCAGAAGGAACCTATATATCTATACATAATTATATTAAAGATCATATTAAAATGTATAGATATTACATCACTAAAAGTATAAGTACACCAATTGGTTCCTCAAATACCATTGATATTGATGAATCTTGCAAACCAGTGGATCAAACACCTTTTAGAGGTATGATAGGATGTTTACCATACTTAATAGATAGTTATCCTAACATAATGTTTTCAATGTGCTTATGTACAAGGTATCAATATAATCCAAAAGAATCCCATTTAAAAGAAGTGAAAATAATTTTTCGCTCATTAGAGGGAACTATGGATTTATGACTTTTCTATTCTTCGGGAAATTATTTTGTTTTAATTTTTTTTCAGATGCTAATTTTGGTGGTTGTCGAATGGATATAAATAGTACATCCAGAACCTTTTATTTATTAAGAGATTTATTAGTTTATTGGTTATGTAATAAGAAACACTCTGTAGAACATTCTACTACCGAATTTGAATATTTTACAATTGGAAATTGTTGTGCTCAAGTGTTTTGGATGAAACACACAATCACTGATTATGCAATGAGTTTTACAACAACTCTGATACTATTTGATAGCACTAGTTCCATAGAATCATGTAAAAAACATGCACATCTCTCTTGTGTAAGGGACATAAAAATTAGGCATCACCTTACTAAGTATCACACACTTGAGGGAGATATTATTTTATAATTTATTAGAATGAAAGTACAACTTGATGATATTTTCTAAAAATAATTACCTTATAATAAATTTTAATACATTAAACAGAAGTTATGAATGATTACCGTATGGTAATAATTCATATATTATTTTTTAAAACTATCTCCTAACATTATGATAATCCTTTTCATTGGGGGGCGGGTACACTTGATTTCCAAAAAAAATCCAGAACCTATTTTTTTTCTAAACCTAAGAAATATTTTCAGAACCTATAAAAATGATTCAGAACAAAATAAAACATTTTAGAATCTGTGATTTCTAAGAATAATCTTATCTAACACTAAAAAACCTTCTGAGAGCTCTAAAAGTTACGTCTTCTTATCTATTATATCTTTATTTAAATTTAGTATGTTGGTATTTCAATCATTTTTTAAGAAGAGTTTTATCAGATTCAACTTCCCTTAAATATGATTTATTTATTTAAAACATCAAAATATCGAAACATATATACCTTATTTGGCTTATTCTCAACTGTTAGATCAGATCTGTTTGTTGTCAACTATTGGATTAATTTTTCAATGTCGAACTGTCATCTTAGAGCCTATATAAATGAGGGGGCCCACGGTGTGCAACATCATTTTCTAGGTATTTCCACATGAGTTTATACTACAATTAAAAGTATCTGTTCTGATTTCTAGATATCATTCTTAAGATTTAGATCCCTTTCTTATGTTTTGGATGTGTTTTTCAATATCATCTTAGACTTCAATTCTAGCCAAAGAGTTCAAGGAGTGTTCATTTATAGAGAAAGGTTTATGGATCATAATTTGTACCTGATGTATGATTATTTAATAAAAAATATCATTGAGTTTCAAGGATGATAAAATGATTTTATTGAAAAAAAGAACGGAGAAAAATATCCATTATATATAATTTTTTTAATTTTATGAATCATTTAAATTATTCAATAAATGTGGAAAAGATAAGTTTTAGTTTAATAGTTATGGGAAAACATATTCTATGTCTTACAATAAAGCTACAGATATACTTGTGATACCATATAATGGTGAAACTTACTATCCATATCATATGTTTACAAAATTTGAAGGATATTTTGAAATAGTAAATGTAATTGATTAATTATGTTTTCAATGAGTAAATAATCTAAATATTTCACACATTGCAGCTAACTATATGATTGTGGAATTATAGATAAAAGTTATTTTAATTCCAAGGAAATGAGACAAATGACACCCTAAAAATAACATAAATCTTCATGATGGATTTTCTTGTTAAGATAAGGATGATTAACCTAGACCCGTACATATTTATTTCAAATAGTAAGATAAAATATGGTTTTTCTAAGCCATATATTCTTATGTCTCCAGCAACATTTTCTATACTTATATTAAGTATTTTGAACTTTTATAACAACCCTTCCCATTCAGAGCCAACAAAATTCAAGATTATTATTTTAAGTGATGACAAACTTAAAAGAAAGAAATTTTATTTTAGTGATAATACAAATCAGTTTGTTGATTTATCTGGAAAATATAGGGAAGTTGGAGAGTGCAATATGAAATAAATAGTTGAGAGAAAAAAGATTTACGTCATAGAACCCTAGAAATCGATTCAATCTTCTGAACCTCCAAATAAAAATAAATTAATGTATTTCCCAGATGAATTTGAATCGAAGTGGAGACAAGGAAAAGAGATAGGAAAAAAATGAGATGTAGTGTTTGGGTTAGATATAACTGAAGCTAATTCTTTAATGAGTCAGGAAGGCCAAGAACGTGATAAAGAATAAATTAAAATAAGATTATGAAAAATATAATATAACAAGATATAATCCAGAATCTATTAAAATATATAGAAAATGCGTTAGAAAACATTCAATTTCCATAATTATTTTTGAATGAAACTAAACTTCCTCAACAATCACAAAAAGTGGAAGTAGAGGCTACCACATTAGAAAAGTAAAAGGATGTTATTCTAAGATCAGTCCTGATAGTTCATGAAAAATCTCAAGAAGAATAATAAGAAGAAAATATCCAAGAGAAATAAAATGATGATGAATTACAAATAATTGAAGACACTCACAGGTAGAGTCACTTTGATTAGTTATCCATAAGAAACTATCAATCCTTCTTATGTAAACATTCTTCACTAGAAAGTTAAGTATAAAAAACAACCTCATTTTAGAAAGATGATGTTGTTGATACAAAAGTGTGTCAAATTCTATCTAATGATGATGTTAATATTTGTTATGATAGTGATAATATAGATGATGAATAATAAGATAAAGAATGTGATGATTATTAGATTTTTCATGTTTTTTATGAAACTCCTTAAAATTATAGAATAGGGGAATGAGTCATAGTGAAATACAAAGGTATGATAGTAGATATTGGAACATCTATACTAGTAGAATCAGAGTTAGAAATATCTTCATCCTCTATAAGAGAAGTTTTTTTGTTCAATAGTAAATAAAGTTCGTGAACTACATTACTTATTTCCTAAACCATGAGTGAATATTTCATCTCATTCAAGCATTTATAAATCATAAATCATACTCAACAACCCATTTAATAGAAAGGATCATAAAGTTTAAAGATTATTTCAAAAAATTTGGGAATAATTATGTGTAAAGACCTGAAAATTCCATGTAATGTTTTTTTAATTATATGGGAATTTTGCGAGTCTGCCAAAATTGACTGTGCATGATTCCGAGGCCCGGTGTGTCCAGAAAGAATTTTGGAACTTCTTTTCAGGTACGTTCAGTAAAAGTGAGATCGGTGATTTTTAACATTTGAACCAGAGCTCGGAATTGAAATCCAAGAGTACCATGGAACTCGCAGCTCCAGTATTCGCTTAAGGAGACCTTCACTTTGACCGTAGTAGGACGAGGGTGAAAGACATATTTTCACTTTTTTATGGAAAAATAAAATTAAAAAAATTGGTTAACATTTTTTATTTTTATTTGAAACTCCCATGTGAAGGTTACGGGGGTGGGGACCACTGAGCTTAAAACCTCCAAAATTGAATTCTAGTGTTGGGGACCACCCGAACCCCTTCAATGGGATAACACCACTCAAATTCCCTAAATCAATTATGCCAACGACCCATTTAATTGTTGGATCCAATTAACAATTAATGAGACGTGTCATCATTTTTAATTGTGCCAACATAATTGATATACTAAATTATAATTATGTTGGCCTTTCATTTTTAGTGGAATTGGGGAAAGGGTTGGAAAAAGAAAATTGGGAGAGAACCTTGGAGAGATTCTTCATCCTCTCACAATGAACACACTCTAGAATTGAAGAACGATGACAAAGTTCGAGCTGACTTCGTAAGAGTCTTATGGAAATGACGAAGGCTGACACCATTATATCCAACAACTTCGTCTCCTTCCTCACAACCTCCAACAACAAACCTCTCAGGCATGGGTTTAATTATGTGTGATTATTTATTCACATGTTCTTCCCTTCCAAACAAAGAACGCAGATCAAATCTATAACTAGTCAATCCTTAGATGATTTATTTTTGCGGGTTTGGGAATAATCATTGCCGAAAGTTTTTGGGTTTCGCGTTCTTCATACATGTTTTATGAATATATTTTCTACCACCCTAACACGGATGGTGCAATCCAAATGAAGATGGCCCTACCTCTCCAATTTTTTTTCTTGAGTTTTTTTTTGTGTTCCTCACATTGGAAGAAGGAGACGACCGGTGCCGGAGAATGGAACCGGTGGGACTCGAATACGGCAGCCGACACATCGTTGGCCGTACCGAAGGCGACAACACACCGCAGCCGCCCTGTCGAACCGCGACCCTTGCGCCGCACCGCGTCCCACATGCTGCACTGCGTCTTTCTCGTTGCCTCATGACCCCCATGCCGCACCACGTTTGATGTGTCACCCAGCGAACCCCACGCCGCCCCGCGACCCTTGCGCCGCCCCGCAGCCCCCGCGATACCCCACGGCCCCCGCACCCCGCCGCGGCTCCCATGCCGCACAACGTCCCCCATGCTGTACCCCGCCCTCGCGCCGCACCACGACCCCCACGCCGCACCGCAGTCCCCACGCTGCCGAGCGGCCCCCACGTCGCCCCACAGCCCCGACACCACCCCACGGCCCCCACGCTGCCCTGCAACCATCACTCCGCCCCGCGGCCCCCGCACCACATCGTATCCCCTGCGCCTCCCCATGGCACCCATGGCGCACCGTAGCCCTAGGCCGGGCCGCCATGCCGGGCCACCATACGTGGGTCGGGCCGGACCAAGTGGGCCAGGTCAGACCGGACCCGGACTAACTTCCACCATATACACTCTTTTTGGCACAACTTTGGCACCAGACATCTGTTTGATGAACCTTCTATGGTGCCGGAAACCTTGTAGTAAGATATTCCATTTTTTATACTCCACTTGAGGTTTGGATAAAGTTGGGGTAATGTCGGATTGGATCAAGCACGAATCCAATCGGACCCTCAGAACTAAAAGTCTAATATCTTACTGACTGAGTGTCTGATTGATGCACCATCTATTGAATTGAGACCCTTATTACATGACAGTCCTCTAGGAAACATCTTCATGAGAATTTGTGGATGTTGGAGTATCGAACAGTGTATTGAGGATTAGACCCTCCCGGAGACATGTCAGCTTAGTGCGGGAACCCTGAAGCTGGCAGTGACAATTTACAAGGATCCTGTGTGGGTCTGACGACATACAGGTGATGTACTAGGATCTTGTGTGGGTCTAACGATGTATTACCGATGTTCTAGGATCCTGTGTGGGTCTGACGGCGTACCAACGATATACTTTGATCATCTGTGGGTCTGATAACATACTAACGATGTACTAGGATCCTGTGTGGGTCTGACGACGTACTGGTGATGTTCTAGGAACCTGTGTGGGTCTGATAACATACTGGAAATATACTAGGATCATGTGTGGGTTTCACGATGTACTGGAGATTTACTAGAATCCCGTGTGGGTTTGACGACGTACTGGCAATGTTCTAGGATCTTGTGTGGGTATGATGACCAAATGGTGAGGTACTAGGATCCTATGTGGGGCTGACAACTTACAGGCGATGTACTAGGATCCTGTGTGGGTATGACAGCGTACTAACAATGTACTAGATCCTGTGTGGGTCTAAGGATCTACTACAATCCTATGTGGGTCTAATGATGATTTAGCATCCTTCATTGGTCTACCTCTTAACAGAGTAAGATGATTCAGTAGTTACATCTAATCATCTCTACTACTGTGCCTAAGATATACCTGGTGTGAGCTGAGTTCGTACATGTGTGGTATTTTCCTTCATGGTAATACCTTGGTGGTATTGTTTTGTGTGGAGTACCTGTGTGGTACATATATTTGTGGTATTACTTCCATTGTGGGACAGTTGAGCTTTGGGATTTTGGGTTGGACCCGGTGTTTTCTTCATGATTGAGATGGGTATACTCAATAACATAGGTATATGTATGGTCATATACCTATGTAGGGTTTTCAGTTGATTTGAATATTTTTGGTTTATCCTTTGTGGATTTTGTGAGACCATGAGGGTCTCGAGGTCTCTACTAAGTATTGTTATACTCACCCCTACGCGGGATATGCCCGCACCTTATTGTGTTTGGTACAGAAGACGGACAACACATACTAAGGAAGAGGGTACCAGGATTGGTGGTATCTCAGAGGTGGATATTGACGAGGCGTACCACAGAGAGGACCATTCCAGAGCTGTACCTACCCTTCTAGTAGGATCCTTGGTGGGTGTTCAACGGATCTGTTCCGGTTTACATGTACTTTTTAGTTTTATTGTACTTTCTAGTTGTGCTAGTATTCTAACCCCTTTTTCTTACTGTACTCTCACTTTTACTATATAGTTTACTTGTGTTCATATCTCGTTGTGTTCTTGGTTGTGTGTGTTTACAGGATATAAAAGAAATTCCTTTCCTGTTTTGGGGAATACGACTTTAGGTTCTAGTCGCCAACCCCTTTCCTATGGAAGGCAGGCATAGGGTAGTCATGACATGGGCCCCGGGGGACAGGTTGTGACATTATGATTCACAAAGGAAGTCTTGGAGAGATATAAAAAAGTGGTGAAATCAGAATAAAAATTATCTTAAGGTATTATAAGATATTTTTTAATCAGTAATGACTTCTGTTAAAGAATAGAATGTCATAATTAAAAATCATTCAAAAAAATTATCAGAAAGGATAAAGGAAGAACATAGTATTCATTTTCAAGAAGACAAGTATTTGTATGGAAAACTAAATTCCGTTGGTCACGAAGTGAAAAGAGAAAGAACTTAAAAATATGAGGTAGATGAAAAGATTTTATCCAATGAAGAAATTATTAATATCTAGAAAGAAAATATTCAGAACATTGAGAATAACAATTTGGATCAAAACGTTCTCCTAGAGAAGTTTCAAGATGTTCACATGGAGATGAAAAATTTAAAGTCCATTATCAAAAACTTATTTACAAAGAAGGATTTATATTTGTTATACTTATGATATTCTATTGTAAAAATTATTTTTAATTGATAAGAATTGTCTATCTTTTGTTTCATATTTTTCCATAACTTTTTGTGTGGTTTATACTTTTCCCCATTTATTTTTGAAAATCACAAAGTGGGATAAGAATGTTCTAAAAAGAATAGTATTATAATGAGAAAAGTTTAAGGGGGTGGGAAGTATTATGGAATACATCCTTATGTATATGGTAGATATAACCGTAATAAACGAAATCAAATATTTAAAGTTAGAATATGATCCTTAGGGGGTTTCATAACCTAAGGGGGAGTTATTCATATTCATCTTGAGTCATAAACTAAGGAGAAGATAAGTTTTTATTTTAAATTAAAATATGATATATTTTAGATTTAATATTCTATTCTTAAATCGATTTTTTATTCCTTCCAAAAGGGGGAGATTGTTTAGTCAAAAGTTTCCTTAGTACTTTTACCATTTCTTTATGTTTTGGAAATAGAAAACATATTTTTTTAATAATACCTTTTATCTATAAGAAAATTTATATAAATTTCCATAATAAATATTTCTATATATAAGGAACTTTTTTTTTCATGTTCTTAGTTTTTTTTAGATAACCAAATCATTATTTTATTAAGACATAATAACTACTGAAGAAAATATAATCCATATTATAACTTAGAATTATTCACTTTCTCAATTCAGAATCATTCAAAAAATCAAATCTAATTCATCATTCTCAATTATGAATCAATATGAAAATTGGATCTGATTCATCTTTCTCAATTTTGAGTAATCATGAAAATCGAATATGATTCATCGTTCTCAAATCCAAATCACATGGAAAATAAAATCTAATTTACATTCTCTTATTCCAATTTTTCTAGACTTCTTATTCCAATTCTACATTTACTAATTTTGATTCACTCAAAAAAATCAAATATGATTCATTGTTCCTTAAATTCCAATTCTCATTAATATTCAGATATGATGTTATATATTTCTTAATGTTTTATCATTTTTTAAGAATCTGATTTTAAAAAATTATTAATGTTTCAATATTTCTTTAATGTAATATTTTCTTATATTTCATAAAGATGAGATATTTCCTTAATGTAATTTTTCACATATTCAGATTCATACATACTTAATGTTTCTCATGATATTTTCTTATACTAAATGATGTCATCTAATCTGTTATCATATGACTATTATAAGGGCTAACTGTATAGTGACATATAAAATTTCTTGAAAAATGTGACTTAGGTGGAAAATATGACCATTGGAGATCTCTCCTATAAATACACAGTCATTTGAACATGTTCTATGCTGTAAACTTTTGAGAGATTTGATACTCTGTGAGATCTCAACCAAAATTGGATTGTGTGAAAGCCTTGAAGAGATTAAGTTGTGTACAAAATTTTCGACATACTTAAGATCTTCAACAAGAATTTTTTCATTGTGTGACATGAATTGTTTATGTATACAATTGATGGATTCCATGTTGAAGGAAGAAATAGGTACTGATCACTTACAGATCGAGGACCTCCAGTTGAGTGAAGACAGAGGTACTGATAACCATACATATCAAGGGTTTCAGGGATAACATGATAGATACCGATCCTTATATTGAGGGATAACCCTTGTGTGGGTAATATAGACTTTACAAAAATAATAAATCAAGGGACCTTTATCCATGGTGTTTTGGATACCCTAATCATCGGGTTAAATGATTTGTACTCTTTACATGTTCTATTAATTTTTGATGCAATTTGAAACAACAATAATGTGTTTTTATACTTTATCATTGGTTGAAACTCTCATATAAGAATATAATATATTTAAGGTAGAATCTTACTTAAGTATACATGTTTTCTTAATTAATTTTTGATAATCTTATTTATTGGGCCCACAATGTTTTTCCAAAATCTTACAGAACAGGGTTTAAGTGATTCTAATTTGGTTAACATTATTAAACAAAGATTCCTTGAAAACAAAAAAAAGTTTTTAAAAATTAAAATTCACCCCATCTTATAACTAAATATCTAATTTTACTTTTCTATAATATTAATATTTTTGAATTTTTTGAAATGATTGATTTTTGAGTGAATAGTGAAAATGCGAATGATTACAAAACATCAATTTATTTTCATTAAATTAATTATTTTGGAATTTATTTTAGTGTAAAATAACATTAACTTTATTAAGCATGATATAATTAATTATATAAGAATCAAAATTATATTTTATTTTAGATAAAGTTCATTTTTATGATTAAAAATTCTTTTTTGATTACATTTTGTGTACTTTTATTAAAATTAATTCCTTAAATGTTTCAAACATGAACCATCAAAAATTATCTTCATATTTTTAATCATGAGGTGAATTTTTTTTTAATGATGTAAATTTAATTTTGGGTTATAATGAATAGTAACATTGGTAAAAAAATCACCTTCGTAAAAGGGAAAAACAAGTTAATTAAGTTACAAAATAAGTACTAAGATGACTAATTATTTTATTATTTATTTTTGGTAGAAAATATTTTTACTCTAATAACCATTTATACGAATTTTTATTGTTTAAGTACGACTAAACCCAAACACCGACATAATGTTATAATAAATCATTGATCAATTACATGAGTATCACTCCCATAATATATAAAAGGGAACCACATATCCTATATTATTCTAACTAATTGAGAAATTTATATTGAAAAATCCTCATAAAAATTATCGAACCCTCAGTTTCGGGTATGTAACACATTTATTTATTATTTTTTATGTATATAAAGTGGTTGAGTAATGTTTTAGAGTGTTTGGATGCTCTTCGAAAAGGGTTTGGGGATTTTCTATAGGCACATGGTTTGACCAGGGTTAGTGAAAACCAGGAAACACCTCTAGGAAACCATGAATGTTGAGGGAGTGGGATATGGGTTGGTGCATAGTTAAGGCGTGTGGTTAGACAAACAATATGGTCCCCTCAAGTAAACCATTCAACTTGTGATAGTGATCTTTGGCATGGTTGGAACTGGGTTTTTTCTAACCATGATGGCCATCAATGTGGGATTCTCCTTATGTTAGTGGATGTGGAATTATTAGTGAATGATTTTTCTAACCATGAAACAAACCATGCATGGTTTAAAAAGAAATTTTTTAAAAACGTTTCTAGGTTTGGATTCAACCCAAACCCTCCATTTTTCTATCATATATATTTTTATCTCTGTATTTACTCATCTAAAAGGTTATAGATCAACTAAAACTCATATTTTAAGTATTTTGAAGGGATTTTATAGCATGGTAAAGACATATACCCCTTAGTAAGTATCTATTATGTTAGTCTTTATGGTTTCTGTTAGATCTACCCTCTCTCTATATCTCTTATTTTCATTGATTTGGTTTCTTTGTAGATAGATATAAGGTTTTTGTTTCCAATCAGAGTGATATTTGACCTTTTTATGTTAGGGGAAGGGATATAATATATATTTGTATATTTTTTACCGTTATTGCGAGAATTCTATTCAGTTTTTCATTTTTTACAAAATCCTTGAGGTTTGGAGGCTTCACACTCCACTCTTACTAGGAATAGAAATTTTAAGATTAAATTAGTTGGTTTTCATAAATATTATTTTAAAATTGATGTTCGAATATTGGTTGAAAACCCCATGGTGATGATTTGTGGATTCTGGGTAAATTGTGACATTGTTGTGCGATATGGTTCATTATTGGATTTTATAATGAATATTTTAAAATTTTTTGCTTGGTTTATGATATCGAAATAGTTAGTGAAAATGGATTTCAATAAAAATACCGATTTATTGAAAATGGTTTTCGAATAAATGTTTGGAAATGGTTTTGGCATGGATATTTGGAATTATTTTGGATTTGATGGTTAAAATGTTGTTTAGCATGGATGTTTCCTTATTGTTGTTTTCAATAAAAAAGTTTAATTTTAATGAAATGGTTGGAATTAGTCTATTTGGAATGTTTTGTCTTAAAAATTTAAGAATGATTTGAAATGGGGATGGTTAGTGGTCAGTAAGTTCCACAATCAAAGGGATGGAATTTGGTCGTGATGTACCACAACTAAAAGTGGACAGGGTTGGACGTGAAGTTCCACCATCATTGGTAACACTAAGCATGTGTGGTTATGTTTTGTTCATGATGAGGTGTATGTATTGGGTCATGTGAAGTGAAAGGGGTTATGGCAATATGAAATGAAAAAATAGTTAATGACATGTTTGGTATCTTTCCTTTGAAATGTTTTTATTGGGGTAAAATATTTTGGTATGGATTTTTTATATTTTTTGGAAATTGTTAAACAATTTTAATGGTTTTATATAAACAATATATTCTAAATTTGATAACTCATTCTATCATCATGGTGAGAGTAGGGAAGTAGTTTGGAGAAAGCCTATAACATTTCATTACTCACTCCTTTCTTTGGCACTATGGTGCATTTTTAGATTTTGTTTTCCAGGAGATAGGTAATGAATTTTTTTTTAATTTATCTAGTGGATTATTGGGGTGCTTCGGCAGTCTTGTGGTGTTAGAGATTAGAACTTGGTTTGGAGTTCTAGAGCTTTATCTTGGATTCCCTGAGTTCTTTCATCTTAATCTTCTTCTTTGGTACTCTGATTATTGTTATGTTGATGTTTTTTTGGTTATGGTGATACTTTGGTATTATTGGATTACATTACATTGTTATTATGCATCATATAGTGACAATGGTTTTGGTATGTTTGGTTTTATGGTTTTATTTTGAGAATGAAAAATTGTCCCGTAAATTTTATAAAGCCCTCATCATTTATTTCTAGCCTTTGGGGCCATGGGATATTGTTTAAGACCAAGTATCACCTCTAAATTGACTAAATCCAATCTAGAGGGGTGGGATGTTAGAAGTTTTATCGGTTTGTTGAGTCTTTTATAATTAGTTTTCAGTCTTAGATTTGGCATTAATTATCTGTTTATTATATGAGTTTGGATGGTAGATAGATGTGGAATTGTATGAAATTGAAATATATAACACAAAAATATGTAGCATACCTCATTATTCTGAACTTCAAGTCACTAAGGAATTGGGTAAATAAGTGCTTTGGATACATTTAAAGGAATGCAATCTCATTCTCATGGGTTTAACTAATGAGAAGAGCATAAAATGCAGGATATGAATTAATTCCCACTACAATTTCATAACTGAATTGGTATAATGATTTATATAGTGGAATGAATGTGTTGATTTCTAAATAAATGTGAAATAATTTTCAAAAGTGAAGTTTTTAAAGGAGAAGAGTTATGTTATTTTTAAAAATGTGTTTATTTTAAAAATTTGGTGGATTTTTCAAAATAGATTGAACATTGGATATTTTTAATTGTAGAATGAACTGATATGATAGTTATGATGTGATATAATTTGATATCGTAAGACTTCAGTTTTTAGAAGGTGAGTGTTATGATGTTTGTTGTGTGGAAAAAATGGATCCTGGTAGGTGTCGTAGAAGTCCAAGAGAGGAAGCTACTAAAAATGAGGTATCAACTGATCTCCAGGTGAACTAGCATCTAATTTGGAGCATTGTTGAAGCATTTTATGATGTGGATGGTGGGACAAAAGGGATGATCAGAGTCATGTTGACCATTCGATTTAGTTTGAGAAGAATAATCCACCAATCTTTTAGGGTGATTTAGAGATAGAAAAGGAGGGTTTGTGGATGAATATGATGAATCAAATCATCGATTACCAAGGAAAACTAGTGTAGTTGAATATAAAATTAGTGGCGTACATGTTGTAAGGCACTGCACATAAATTGTGGGAGTTTGTGGTCCATGATAAAGTTTAACAAGGTATGACATGAGAGGATTTGGATAAATTGTTAAAAAAACAATTCCATCCTCACACGTTTAGAACTCAGCGAACCAAAAAATTAATCATCTTGAAGAAACATAACCTTTTGGTGAAAGAATATGGAACTCAATTCATTTATTTAATCTACTTTTCACTTAATTTTTCTGCTAGTGAGTCTTTGAAAGCACTCATTCTTTAACCGGGGTTGATCTTGGAAATTAGTTTAAAGATTGTGGTGCTTTGTATAATGGATTATAATGAACTGGTAAATAGATATATTGTAATATAAATATAAATATCAGGATCTATGGGTGAAGGAGGCATTTTCATACCCATATAAAATGATGGGAACTCCGATGCGGGGGGCAATAGGAAGGGGAAAACTATTTCCATGATGGGAATATGGCTCAGAATCAAATGGAATGATCAGTGAATCCTCCACCAAACCCAAAGAGAAATCCTCCATGATTCCAATGTGGATCTCTATGCCACATGAAGCGAGAGTGTACGATACAAAATTGAGCATTCCATAAATTTAATCATATGGGGAATATTCATCATTGTTGTTGAGATTCTCCAACGAAAGGTGTTTGGGACATGTCTTAGTGGTTGCAGGCATATTACGATTCGATGGGATGAGGTGAACAACATACTTCTCATCATCATAACAGATTTATACATGGTTATTCTTGGAATACCATGACTCCTCACCTTGGTAAACTTTAACAGGGTAATAAATACAAGAGAATAGAGAGAACACATGAATATGGAGCTGATTAGGTGGTGGCGGAGGATAAATATGGACCATCCACAGTGAAAGGTAAAATTATTTTCAATTATAACCTTATTCATGTGTTGTTTGAAATGGGTTCATCATATTATTTTATTTCTTGTCATGGTTTTGATTTTTTGGGTTAATATGTGGAAATTATTTGTTCAGTTTTGAAACATCAAACTCTTTTTGGTCAAAGATAATGTCAAGCCTTCGTGTACATAGAATTTTGTATAACCATTGATGGAGTTAAGATGAAATGGGACTACTCTGTGTTTTTTATATATTTTTATGATGGAATATTGGTTATGGATTGGCTAGAAATTTTCATGGCTAACATTGAATGTTATATGCAAAACATTTACTTTCATGACTAAGGGTGGTGTCAAGAATCTCTTTAGAGTAGAGAAGAATTTAATGGTGGGTGAGATAGGCTTGACATCACAAGTAGTTGGAATGATCTCAACCTAGTTGGTTTCCTTGTCATTGGCAGCGATGGACGAGATTTGGAAGAAAAAATTTCAGCTATTATTGATTAGTTTCTGGATGTCTTTCCTAAATATTTCTCAGGGTTTCCACTGATAAGAGGAGTGGAGTTTAAGATTGATCACCATATAGGGACCAGTCATATTTTCCATTCATCTTAACATATCACACCAACAGAATTGAGGAAATTCAAAGTGTATTAGGAAGAGCTATAAAATGAAGAGTTCATTTTGCCTATCATTTCTCCACGGGAAGCACCAGTCATGTTTCTTAAAAACAAATATGTAGATTTCATGCTATGGTCATATTATCATAATCTTAACTATGTTACAATTATTAATAAATATCCACTTCCATGCATTGATGATCTTTTCGATCAATTTAAGGGAGTTTAGTGGTTCTCCAAATCTAACTTGCAATCAAGGTATCTCCAATTCAGGGTGTATAAGTAGGGTATTCCGAAAACATATTTTAGGACTAGATATGTCCATTATAAGTATGTGATGATTCCCTTTAGTATTATGAATTCACTAGTGGTCTTCATGGAATTGATGAATCTTATATTTTAAAGATATATTTATTATTTCATAGTGGTGTTTTTTGGTGATACATTGGTGTATTCAATGACCACATTGGAGCATGAGAATCTTGTAAAAATAGTTTTAAAATTCATGATAGATCATCATTTGTATGATAATTTATCAAAGTGAAATTTTTGGTTAGAAAAGGTTGTTTAACATGGGAATGTCATTATTTAGAAGGGTGTTTTAGTGGATCTGGAAAAGATAGAGGCTATTATATATTGTAAAGTGCTAAAGAATGTCTTCGAGATGCAGAGATTCCTTGGTCTAGCTAGGTATTACCAATGATTTTTAACAAATTATCACGAATAGATTCAACAATCACAATTTTAACAATTAAGAATGTTGAATTTCAAGGTAATGAGTAATTTTTGATGTCTTTTCAAGAGTTTAAGGGTTTCCTTATATCAAAACCAATCTTTGTTTTTCAAGAACCAAGAAGAGGGTATTTGGTCTATTGTGATACATCAAGATCAGGGTTGGGGTGTGTTATCAAGTAAGAGGATCATGTAGATTCTTATGGATCATGACCTATGAGGGTTTATGATAATAATTACCCAATTAGTGATTTGGAACTAGCTACTATTATACATTCATTAAAAACTTGGTATCACCATATCTTTGGTGAGAAATTCAAAGTGTTTACTATTCATATGATTATGAAGAAAAGTTTCTCACAATGAGATTTGAGAATGAGATAATAGATATGGACATAGTATCACTAGATATTCAATTTTTAATTGATGTATACCCTGGGAAAATTTTTTTTTGGAAAATCCATTGAAACAAAAGTCATATGCTTAGGTGAGAAAAATATTTAGATCAATATTAGTTTATTTAATTCACAACTGACTTGTGGTTGGAATATGAATACCAGGGTGGTGTAATGGTTTTATTTCTGGTTTTTTCATTCCTTATTTGGTTAAAATAGTTGAAGAGGTTCATGCCTTGGATTCCAAGTGTGTGAATATTATGTTAAATAATTATGTAGGGGGGAATATTTATGGTGGGATACTAGATGAGAATTATGTTTTGTGGTTTTACAATAAAATGGTTGTAACATTTTATTGTCATGAATAACTTCTTAGTCTAATACACCATTCGAGATGTGAAGTCCATCCTAGAATTCATAAGATGTATATTGAATAGAAAGTACAATTATGGTGGTCATGTATGACAAGGAAGGGGGATGTGTTTGTTTCAAGATGGTTTATTTTTCAACAAGTAAAGGAAAGAGCATCAATGACCATCAGAAATGATGCAGTCCATACCTATCCCTATGTTTAAATGGGATCATAATGCTAGGGATTTTTTTATAGGTCTCCCAAAAATGGTTTACAAATATGATTCCACGTGGGTGATTGTAGATCAACTCACAAAGTTGGCACATCTCATCCCTATTCATGAATCTCATATGGTGGAGGGCCTATCAAAAATATATATCCAAGAGGTAGTAAAGAGGAATGGTGTGCTAGTTTTTATTGTACCAAATTGAGATCTGAGGTTTACACCACATTTCAATAAATCCTTAAAATAAGTCCTTGAGACTCAGTTTATGATGAGTACGACATATGATCCTCATATGGATGGGGAATCCAAAATGACAATACAAATGATGGAAGACATGTTTTGGGCTTGTTTAATGGATTTTGGTGGATCAATGGAGTAGAAGATACCCATGATTGGTTTCTCTTATAATATCCATTATCAATACTTGTTACATATGGCTCCTTTTGAGGTATTTTAAGGGTGTCCTTGTTTTTCTCCACCATTTTGGGTGGAAATAGGTGAGACTTTGATGGTTGGGATAAGCCATTTCAAGAGACTACTGAGAAGATTAAGTTGATCATGAAGAGAACAGTGATGAATAAAAGTAATTAGAAATCATATGTGGATCATCATTGATAACCATTTTCATTCGAGGTGAGTGATCATGCATTCTTGAGAATATATCCTAGGATTTGACACCATCGCTTTAGAAAGTATTGTAAGTTTTCTCTGGGATATATTAAAACTTTTGAGATACATTAATCAGTTGATTAGGGCTTATATTATTTTGTATTTCTACCCTAGTTTTTTGCGGGGGAAATTTTGTTAAATGTATCTCAGTTGAAAAAGTATTAGATGGATCATATCCTTTTTATTCGATTGGATCATGTTGAGAAAGAGCCAAATTCTTCGTTGGTGCACATACCAATACAAATTATGCATAGTCAATTGAAAGTATTTCTTGGAAAAATAATTAGTCAAGTGTAGGTTTTTTGGAAACATGGTCATATTATGGAGGAGACGTTGGATACTGAGAAAGAAATTAGCAAAAAATGAACCAATTTTTTTTGGGAAAGTGATGTTTTTCACCTATTTGAGGGAAAAAATAAAAATGGTGGGGAAAATTTAGCACCCTAATTTTTTTGGCACATAACCCTTTTATTTATTATTTTTATGTATATAAGGTGGTTGGGTAATATTTGGGAGAGTTTGGAATATTTTTAAAAAGGCTTGGTGTCTTTTCTAAGGGAACATTATTTGGGCATGAATAGTGAAAATCGTGCAATTCCTCCAAGAAACCGTGTATGTTATGATAGTATGATCTAGGTAGGAACATGGTTAAATAAAATGGTTGGACATACCATGTGGAAACCCCAAGTAAACTATAAAACTTGGGACAATGAGCATTGGAAAGGATGGCACATGGTTTCTATAACCGTGCTGGCCAACCGTGTGAGCTTCTTGTTGAGGTAGTGGCTGGAGCCAGGTAAGCTAAAGTTTTTTATAATTGTGAGAATAACCACGTGTGATATGAAAATTCTATTTTTAAAAAATGGGGCTAGGTCAAGATTCACCCAAAATACTCCATGTATTAACTCATGCTACCTTATATAAGGATTTCCTCTTCTCAAAGGTTATGGAACCTTTCCCACTCATTTTGGAATTTTTTTAAGGCATTTCTTGGAATTGAAAAGCTATATCTCCATTAATAAGTACCCTTTATGTTTTTTTCATTATTTTTATATGTAATAATCCTATCCCTCCCTCTCCCAATTTCATTGATCTGTTTCTATTATGGGTATATATAGGCTTGCTGTTTCCAATAAGAGTGAGATTTGGACTTGTTGGTGTTAGTGGAAGGGATCTAAGGAAGATTTGTAGAGTTTTCACAAAAATTGGTGAGAATGCCATGTTTTTTTTATTTCATCCAATACCCTCAATGTAGGTGGATTCAATCTCTACTCCTCTTACTATAACTGGAAATATTAATTTCAAATTAGTTGTTTTTATTGAAATTTATTGTGAAATTGATGTGTGAATCTTTGTTGAAACCCCTTTGGTTATAATTTGACAATATTTAGTGAAATTTTGATATTTTTGTAAAATATGTTTTGTTTTTGAATTTTAGAATGATGTTTTTAAAATCATCTCATTGGTTGGTGTTATGTAAATGGTTTGTAAAAATGGGTTCCAATAAAAAGTTGCTTTATTGAAAATGATATTGGAACATATGTTTGGAAATGGTTTTAGAATGGATGTTTGGAAATGGTTTTGGAATGAATGTTTGGAATGGTTTAGGATTTTTTGGTTAAAATTTTCTTTGTAATGGATGATGTAATATGGTTATTTTCAATAAAATTGGTTAATTTTATTAAAATGTTTGGAAATATTTGATTTTTCCTTCTTTGGATTAATCAGTTAAGCATAAATTTAAATGTGGATGGTTAGCGGTCGTAAAGTACCATTGTCAAAAAGGTTGGAATGTGGTCTTGAAGTACCATAATAAATAGGGTATGGGGTTGGATATGATGTTCCATTATCAATGGTAACACATGGAATTTGTGGTTGTGTTGTGTGTGTGATGAGGTGTATTTATTGGGTCATGTGGAATGAAAGGGTTTATTCCAATATGAAATGGAAAAAATGGTTAATGATTTTTTTTGGATTCATTCCATGGAACCACATTAATTTTGGTAAAATATTTTTATATGGATTTTTAGGAATATTGGAAAATTTTGAAATATTTTAATGGTTTTATATAAATTATTTTATATAAACATTCTAACTCATTCTATCCTAGTTGAGTCAGTATGGATGTTGTTCGGGGAAATCCTACTCAGTTTTATTACTCACCCCCTACTTTCTCACTTTAGTACATTTTGATATATTGTATTTTTGTATTCCAATAAAGGTAAATCATATCATTTCAAGAGTGGATCATCATGATTTATTGGTGGTCTTGTGGTGTTAGATATTGGAACTTTCTATGGATATATGGAATTTTTATTAGATTTATTAAATTTTTTCATCTTTATCATCTAATTTGGGACTCTGATTTCGGTTCTGTTTTTGTTGTTTGGTTATGGTTATCCTTTGTTATTGTTTAATTGCATTAATTTTATACTATTCATCATTTTGTTATATTGGTTTTAGTATGTTTGGTTTTTTTGTTTTATTTCTAAAAGTGAAAATTTTCCCCCATCTATTAAGAAGACCTCAACATTTATTTCCAGCCTTTGGAATATTGGGGATATCATTTAAGACCAAGTACGCCTCCAACTTGATTCAAGCCAATGAGGTGGGGTAGGGGGATGTTTCACAAAAACCTTCCAAAAATCTCCAATTATTTCCTAGATGTTTTTTATCACCAAACAATCATACCTATAAGGTATAAGCTATATGTCAATGGAGAGATTCAAAGAAAATATATGACACTTAACTAGTTATTTTAATGCTTATTTGTACTTCTACCTCCATCAAATATTCTTTAAATATTTTCATAAAAAAGTGGAGTATTACATAAAACTAAATTTAATTATTTTTATTTAAATACAATTTTTCAATACATTTTATATCATATTGGAAATAAAATCGTGCGTACAAGTGGAATAACATCTTGAAGATGAAATATGTTTAGTTTTTCACCACCAGATCATATTGAAGGATAAAATAATGGAAAAGTTAAAATATATGATATTTATGACATAATTATTATTCATTAAAGTTAATATATTACATACCATCTTTCCCTTAGATCTATTAGAAAATGATGACCATGCCCATGCGTACATGAAGACTATCACCTCCATGAAGTGATGTGATATATTTATCAACACCACCTCACATGGATTATTATATGGATGTAACTAATAAATAAATATTACTTTATTTATTATTCTATAAAATTAAATTTTTTATATACTTTATTTATCTTCCACCTAGTTGAAAAATGAAAAAGTTATTCATGCATACGTTCAAACTACAATCCTTGTGAAACACCATGAGTCATTTATGATTACGAAATTACACAGTTGATTTTAAAGGTTTATTTCATATATAAATATGATAATTATAAATTTTCTTATGATTATGTTGGTAATTTTATTATAACAAATTTTACCATGGTGAACACACTAATGTTGTTTTGATGCTATAAACTAAACAAACCCAAAACATCCAACGTGAGATTAACCATTTTAGTAATTAAATAAAACATAGAAATTAATTAAATAAAGTGATTAAATAAATTTTAATGAAAATGAAATAATTTTTAAAAAAATTAAACAAATAATATAATTTTATTGTTAATTATCTTGAGAATTCTTAAAGGTAGATGGGACTTGAGGTCAGAGAAATTATTTTTAAAATATTGTTTTAATGTTTTCCTTCCAACTTGTTTTCATCCATGTCGAGGTGTTTTAAGTGATTTATAAATGTTATTAAATATTGTTAAATGATTTTTTGATGTTAATTTTAAAAATTTATTCTAATTTCATCAAGATGGTATTAGAAAGGAAAATTTTCATAGTTTTCCATATGGGTTATTTTTTAATTTTTCCAAAAACACAGAAAGAATGTTTTTGACATAAAAAAATTAATGGAATTTACCGTTTTCATACTCTTTATTCATTATATATCTTAATATACAAGTTAAAATGGTTTCCTAATGTATATAATATTTTGGGTGTTCATGTAATTATTTCTTTTTAGGAGTTTTCAAGGAAAAATTATATTTTCCCTTATGATTATATAAAAATGGAAAGTTTTTTTCTTAAGGGTTCAAATGTGTTTTCAAGTATTTTATAGTTGAAAATTGAATGATTACAAATATTATGTTCATGATATTGTACTTGATAAATATAAAATGTGAATGGTGATCCTAATATATGTTATTATGATTGGTGATCTTGATATATCTGTCACATTCATTTTGTAATTATTTAATCTTCATAATAAAACAATGAACGAAGAAATTTGGTTGGTAACACATATAAAATCATCTATGATTTGGTTATTTTATCATGGGTTAAACAAGAGTAAACATGGGTTTTGAATATAATTCTTCAAGATAAGTATATTATTCTTTCAGAAAATGATTTTAGGGATTTTTTTTTATTTCATTAAGTAAGGAATGTTTTTAAACTTTTAAAGGTGAGTGTCTTGAAATGTTTTCATGAGTTCCGTCCTGTTTTAAGTTGCCTTCAATGGTTTACAATACTTAATAACAAGTACATAAATTTTTAATTTGAGAAAATTCTGATCACTATATGTATAATTACATTATTTATATCCTCAAATATTTTATAGGAAGAAAGTTAAATAATTTATGGGGTTTTCAAGTATTCACTAGACTAATGAGATTCCTTTATTTTTATTTCCCTCACTATTATTTTAATGCTCTTAAAAAATTCTAATTTTTTTCACTTGATCTAAGGTTGATTGGAATGTATTAAAATGCCAAAAATTATACTTTTGGTTTATATTAAAAGAATAAAAAGTGTTTTAAATGAAAACGATTTAAAATCAAAGCCATATTTAGTGTAAAAAATATACATTGTGTGAAAGTTTCTATATTTTTATGTAACATCATTCATAATTATCTAAAACTCTAAACACAAAGGATGATGGGAATATAAAAATATGGAATATTTTTTATTAAAATTGTATATATGGGTTGTTAAAGGTATGATTTTTATAATAAATACCATCTTTCTACAGGAAATAAGGGATAAACATGATTTGATATGCTACGATAGCTATGTTTTCAGTAAAACATTATCCCATGTTAAACATAAACGAAACAGAATGCATTTAGAATCTATGAATATTATATTTTTGAAACTCAAATATATATATTAACATCAATCCATACTTAGAAAAAAATATTAGAGAAAATTTTATTCATGCCTCGATAGGTGAATGTCACATTATCTCTAAGATAAGAAGAAAGGGAAACTCGTGGTCCCTAGCTAAACATGGATGTAACTTCTACAAGGAAAGTAACTATTGGAAACTAGTAAATGTTAGGTAAAAAATAAGTATGATATAAATTATAAGCATTCCACAATTTAAATAATTATGTAATAAAAACCAAATAGGTGTATCTGTACAATTTTGAGAAAAACAAAATTAAAATGGTGACACTTTCTGAAATATGTTTTCATATTTAGAAACTATTTTAAGAAAAATGAATTTTATGTTAAATCTAAATTTTTATTATGGGTTTACCTCATAAACAATAATTCTTAAAAAATAGTATTAAGTATGTTTCTAGAAGAAATAATTCTAGAAACTATGTTTCAAAAATAATAGTTTTTTATAAAACCATTATTAAGTAAAAGTCCTTATGAAAAAGAAGTAAAATATGGTTTTGAAGAAAATGTGAATGTTTATAATACTAATATGACAATTAAAAGTAAATGTGTTTATATATCACATCATTTCATCCCATCTAAGCAACCCAACCATCACCTAATAACAGGTTCAACTACTGAACTAATATTATGTGTGGATCATTAATCTATGACTCATTCAAGATAAGGTGGAAAGTATCAATCAAATTAATAACATGTTTATGGAATCATGGAAGAATAATTATAATGAAATATAATCATACTACTAATTATTAACAATTTTTTTAAAATTTCAATTGAATGATTTATAAATCCATTATAAATCAACATTGTTTCAAGAGAATAACCTTATGATTATGTAAGTGGTTCTACCCAATTAAATAAGAATCATTTATAACTCATAGTAAGTCAATTACGCATATTTATTAATACAAAAGTGACATGTTACCAATTAAAGAATAAATATTTAAATATAACCATGTTTTTAAAATAATTATTAGAAATTAAGTGTACAATTACTACTATTCTTTTTTTAGTAAGGGAAAATAATACTTTTATTATTTTAGAATAAATTAATCAAACTAGAAGAAATTTTTTTTTGTCAATAAGTTTTCCCTATGAATTTTCCATTCCTTCGTGTTTAGGGAGGTTGGTGAGTCAATATTATTTCCTTATGTCCTCTACATTCCTTCATCTTTTGAAAATAAAAAACACCCTATCATAAGGAAAATTTCATTTTCCCTAAGATTGTACTTGATAAAGAAATGTTTCCTTCCTCAGGGAAAATTTATCCTTACCATGGTAGGATCATTCTTATCATAATCTAACCCATTTTATTTCATAGTGTAAAATTCAGTTTCACATCTTAAACCTCAGAATCCTATAAATAATTAGTTAAAGAGCATTCTGTTTTCAGGATCCAAATTCAGGTTCCGAATTCCCTGAATTCAGACTTCGAAATTTGTATCTTCAGACTCTAAATTCTAATGAATTCAGACTCTGAAATTTGTATGTTCAGAATCTGAATTCTCATTCATTCAGACTCCGAACATTGTATGTTTAGACTCCTAATTCTCAAGCATTCAGACTTTGAACTTCTTAAGTTCAAACATTGAATTCTAATGAATTCAGATTCCGAATTACCATTAAATTTCAAATCTATAATTCAATAAAATTCTAGTTCTGAATTCCTATGAAACAGAATCTGAATATTCTTATATTATAGAATCCAAAGGATATCTTGCTTAGATGCTGAATTCCATTTTTCCTTAGACTCCGAAATCTATTTTTCCTTACATTCTGACAAATGAATATGGTTAAGAAATAATTTTCTTACTCGTGTGTTGGTTGTAAAATGATGTATTGCAATCAGTTACTGACTAACCGTTGTTTGAGTGACACGTATATTGGTCCCTCTAAAATTCAAGGAAAAATATGACCGTTGGAGGAGGGAGACGACTATTGAAGTTGTACCTATATATAGAAGCTCATTTGGATGAGCTCGGAACATTTCAAAACATTAAAAACTTTTGTAGAACTTGGAAAACTTAATGCTAAAGTGATTTCTAGAGATGTATAAAGGCTCTTTCAACTCTCAGTGCTTCGTGAAGAAGTTTTGAACAACTTGTTCAGGTGTTAATAGCTTGTTCAAACTCAGCTTCCTGCATAATAGCTTCGTGCATAGGTGTGATTTCTTTAAAATCAGAGACTTCGGGTTGTGAAGTCAGAGGTTCCGATTTTCATACAAATCGAGGGCCTAGGAAGATAGAAAGACAAATACCGATCTTCAGATTGAGGGCTTACCAGGGTTTGGGTATGACAGACTTTCTTGAATGTATAAATCAAGGGACCTTTATCCAAGGTTGTGGAATACCCTACACATTGGTTTAAAAGATTTACTACTTGATACATGTATTGTTTAAATTTTGTTTTTCACTATAATTTTGGTTATTGAGGAAAGTATAACTATCTTATACTTATTTATACTTGTACTCTGATTAAATAGGATTCTATACATTTTATGGTAGAATCTTTGTTGTTGTAATCTTTTGTTAAGTTTCATTTCTAGAACGACATTTTTGGAATCTTGTTAGTTTGTTCAACATGTTTTATTTCCCGAACCTCTTTCATTCCTGAAAAAACATTTCAAGAATCCCATTTTCAGAACTACATTTCTGGAATCATGTAATTTAGTAGAACTAAGAGGCTTTGTGAATTTTTTATATACAAAATTTCCTTAAGGAATTTTCAAAGTATACAATTCACCCCCCTCTTGTATATTGAGAATATACACCAATGTTTTGATACTATAATTAGTATCCCATCTATCCTACAATCAATCCTACAGTTGGTATAATGGGATTTTACCTTATACCGTGAAACAATCCTATAATTGGTTTCAGAGTATTGGATCCATCTGAATTAATCTCATGATTAGATTTAGAAGAGAAATTAACATTTTATTTATATTTTCAGAATCATATTTTCAGAGTCACACAGTTCAAACACATATTTCACTTAGAGATACTCTAGTTCTATATTTTCCTTGGTAGAATATTTTTATCCTTGTTTACAAACTTTTGTTACTAAAAAGTTTGTGGGGACTGATTCTCTTTAAGATGGCAGGAATAAATGTTGGTTCAATCAACAATATAAATCCTACCTGACATCATATTTTTGATGGAAACGATTATGAGTACTGAAGAGATAGGATGAAGAATTTCGTTATTAACACTTGAGTTGATAAATACCTGATGCTGATAGGATACTATAAGATTCCTAATAAGGAATTGAGAACTTTTACTAATCTGGAGAAATCAGAATATCAACTAAATTTCAGAGTCAGAAATGAATTGGTATGTTCCATGAGTAGGAATATCTACAGTCAAATATAATCGTTTCAAGCTTCCAACAGTATTTGGAATATACTTGAAGTTACACATTTTGGTACCTCTAAAGTTATAGAGACAGTAAGAGCTATGTTGAGAGCTGAATATCATGGATTTAACTTTTTTTATAGAGAACCTATAAGCAATGTTACACAATGGTTCATGAAAATTGTGAATAGCATACAATCTATGGGATAAAAAGGTCTTGATGGTGAGGAACGTGTAGATAAAATCATAGAAATCAGGAAAAATGAGTGGGAATCAAATAGAATAACAATTGATGAGAACAGGAAAGTGACCTTGATTTCTATAGATGAGCGTTTTGGAACTCTTCATCAGCATGAGACTAGAATAAAAATATATGATGATAATGTTAAAAAGAAGAATGGGAATGAAGGTGTTTCTTTTAAAACTACTTATAAACATATTAAATAAAAGACTCCATAAAGAGTTACTATATCAAAGTCAAAGAATGTGACTATTCAATCAGAATGTAGTGAAACAGAGAAATATGAGAATGAGTTAGCTAATCTTGCTCGAAGAATTAACAAGATATTAGATCTGAAGAACTACCAAAATAACTTTAAGAAAAGAGAATACAAATAGAAGAAATATGGGGAAATTACTTGCTATGAATACAGAATAATAGTTCATATCAGACCTGATTTCCCTCATTTGAAAAAGAATAAAAATATGGAAAGGAATTCAGAGAGAAACAAGAAGATGTTCTACCATTCTAAACACAATAAAACTCATAAATATAATGATAGTTGGAGTGCTAGTTGTGGAGACTCTTTAGGAAGTGAGTCTTCTGAATATGAATCATCTATGTCGAAAAATATCAGATTCATTGTTACTACTTCTTTCCCAAATACATGTCTTATAGCCAAGGTATGCTCTGCAGAGGCTTTAACAAATTTATCTCTTGATAATAATTATTATTCTGAATATATTACTTCTAATGAAGATATTTTACCTTCAAATAATGAAGAAATACCTTCATATAAATATGTATCTAGATTTTCCATTTTGTTAGAAGAAAAAAATTGTAAAATTTATAAGAAACTAGACAACGAAAATACTAGAGAATAAGTTCTTAAAAAAGAGGTTTCAGACCACTCTAGAGATCTTGAAGATAAGGATGATATTCTATAATATCTTTCTAAATACCTTAAGGAAGTAAATTAGGAAAAGGAGAAAATTTATAATGATCATCAGAATGTTATTTCAAAAATAAATGTTTTTCAGGAAAAATCTATCTCTAAGGAAATAATTCTCCAGGATAGGAATTTATTCATAAGACTAAAATCCGAAATATATTCCGATAAGAATCTTCTTGCAAACTTACATCTGGTAATGAAAATTTTGAGAAGATGAATTCCCAAATCAGACCTCAAGGAAATACATCTGGAGTAGGTTATACTCACAGAAAACCTATTTCCCAAAATAACTATTTTATTCCATCTTGAGACCCTTTTTTCACTAAATGTCAAAGTGGTAGGAATTGGAAAAAAACTATTCTTTAAATAATGTTAAATCTCTTGGTTTTTATAAAGCTTATTTTTCTAAATAAATGTGGATTTCCAAAATTTTATTGTCTAACAAATCTAGATCAAATAAAGTTTGGATTCTGAAAGTCTAACTCTCTTATTTTCAGGAAAATAAAGATAGAATCAAAAACAACACTTGGTACATGGATAGTGGATGTTCCCGGAAAATGTCTAGTAACAAAAAGACCTTTTAAAATTTTATCAATACAAAAGGAGGAAAAGTAACATTCAAAGATAATGCTAAGGGAGAGATTATTGGTACAGGTGACATTGTTCTTCTTGGAAAAACATTGATTTCAAATGTTTTATTTGTTAATTGTTTTTAGCACAACCTCATTAGCATAAGCCAAATATGTGATGAAGGTTACCATATTAATTTTAGGAATGAATAGTGCTTAGTACACAAATCCAAGGAAGAGTTTTTTCATTCAACCAACAGGAAAGAATGTTTTTTCATACTAGACTTAGAAGACCTTATCATCCAAGATCTGCCTTGCCTTAGTTTAATAGAAGATCATTCATGGCTGTGAAAAAGAAGGTTAGGACAATGTAACATTATGAACCTATGAAAACTTTATAAGAAAAGAATAGTTAAGGATCTACCAGAGCATAGATTAGATTCTTTAAATGTTTGTGATCCATGTCAATATGGAAAGAAATATTTATATAGTTTTAAATCAGTTGGTGAAGTCTCAACCACTGATGCATTATAGTTGGTGCATATGGATCTTTTTGTCCCACCACAAACTGGAAGAATTAGAGGAAAATATTATGTATTTGTCTTAGTTTATGACTACACTATATTTACATGGTTCATTTTCAAGCAACAAAATCTGATGCTTTTTCTTGTTTCAAAACTTTTATAACCCAGGTTAAAAATGAGAAAAATTTTCCTTTAAAAACTATCCATAGTGATCATGGATGATAATTTCAAAATTCTGATTTTGAAGATTTTTGTAGTAGAAAAGACAATAATCATAACTTTCTAGCACCTAGAACACCTAAAAAATGGTTTTGTTAAAAGAAGAAATATAATTCTTCAAGAGATAACAAGAACCATGTTGAGTCAATATTCTATTACTAAACATTTTTGGGATGAAGCTATTAGTACTTCTTGTTATACAATAAATCATGTTTTGATTATACCTTTTCTTAATAAAACTCCGTATAAGTTATGGAATGGTAGAAAACCTATACATTTTTGCTTCAAGGTTTTTGGTTGCAAGGTATTCATTCAGAATACTAAAGATAATTTACAGAAATTCACACCAAAATCTGATGAAGGAATTTTCAAAGGCTACTCCACAACTTCTAAGGATTATAGAGTTCTTAATAAAAGCACTTATATTGTTGAAGAAACAGTACATGTCAAATTTGAGGAAATTGATCCCTTTGTTTTTAAATAACCTCAACCTTCATCATCGGATGTGTTTTCAAAAAATGATTATCAAAATTTGTTAGAATATCCTTCTAATAAGAAAAATGTTCAAGAAAGTATTTCTAAAACATTTACCCATGATGAATTCCAACCTTATGTTGATGAATAGGTTTTACAAAACCCAAATATGTTGTTTCTAAAGAATCATCCCTATGATAGTATCATTGGTGAATTAAATCAACCTATAAGGACTAGAAGTTCCCTATGGAATGAAGTATAACATATATCATTCCTTTCCCACATAGAACCAAAAAGCACTAATGAATATTTAGGTGATGATGAGTGGATAAAATCTATATTAGATGAGCTAAATGAATTAGCAAGGAATAAAGTCCGGACCTTGGTAAAAATACCTAAGGAAACTTCTGTTATTAGAGTAAAATGGGTTTTCAGAAATAAGTGTGATGAAAATGGAATCAATATAAGAAATAAATCTAGTTTGGTTGATAAAGGCTATAATCAACATGAAGGAATAGACTATAAAGAAACCTATTCTCCAGTAGCTAGAATTGAATCTATTCATATACTAATTTCCTTTGCAGCACTATTAAATTTTAAACTTTTTCAAATGGAGGTTAAATGTTCATTCCATAATGGTTATGTTCAATAGGAAGTTTTTTTCGAACATCCTCCTGGTTTTGAAGATAAAAAACATCCTGAACATGTTTACAAACATTAGTAATCTTTTTATGGACTTAAGCAAGCCCCTTGAGCTTGGTATAATAGACTTACATGATTTTTTCTTCAATAATTATGTTAAAGTAAATGATGATCAGACCATTTTTATAAAGAAAGATAATAAAAATGTTTTGATTTTTCAAATTAATGTTGATGGTATTATATTGTGTTCAACTTAGCAATCTTTAACAGATTCCTTTGCTGATCTAATGAAATATGAGTTTGAAATGAGTGTGATGGGTGAGTTAACATTTTTCATTGTTTATCAAATCTCTCAAAAACCAGAAGGAAACTATATATACCAACATACATATATTAAATATCTTCTTAAAAATTATGGATATTACAACACTAAGAGTATAAATACTCCCATTGGTACCTCAAATTCACTTGATATAGATGAAGCTGGAAAACTGGTAGATCAGACTTCTTTTAGAGGTATGATAGGAAGTCTAGTTTACTTGACAACTAGTCGTCCAGACATAATGTTTTCAGTATTATTATATGAAAGATATCAATATAATCCAAAGGAATCTCATTTAAAGTTAACAAAAAGAATTGTTCTATACTTAAAGGGAAGCATAGATCAAGGACTCTTTTACACTTCTAGAAATGAGTTTGTTTTAAAAAAAATTTCGGATGATGATTTCGGTGGATGTATAATAGATAGGGAAAGTACATCCAGAACTTTTCATTTCTTAGGATATTCATTAGTTTCTTGTTAAAGAAAAAAGAAACAATATGTTTCACTTTCTACTGCTGAAGCTAAATATTTTGCACCTTGAAGTTGTTGTGAACATGTGTTGTGAATGCAACACACACTCACAGACTATGGCATGAGTTTTACCGAAACAAAAATTATGTGTGATAATAATAGTTCCATTTCCTTAAGAAAAATCCATGCACATCACTCTGGTTCCAAACACATAGATATTAGGCATCAAATTCTTAGGGATCACAGACAAAAAATAGATGTCATTCTTCAATTTATCGAAACACAAGATCAACTTGCTTATATTTTCACAAAATTATTATCTTCAAATAGATTTTAATACACTAAATAGATAACAAGAATGATAACCATAAGGTAATTATCCTTATTAACATCCTGTTGAAACAATCTCTTTACAGTAAGGAACTCCTTTTCATAGGGGGATGAAATTTGTTTATTAGACCTAAATTTTTTTTCATAGTTAAAATTTTCTGTAGTCACATTTTTTTCATAGTCAATGTTTTCTTAGGCTAAAATATTTTCACTAAAACTTTTCGAAATAATTATTTTTGATCTACAAATTTTCGGAATGAAGATTTTTGTACTAAAATTTTTTCGGAATGAAGTTTTTTTTCATACTCAAAATTTTCGGAATGAAGTTTTTCATAATAAATATTTTCATAGTCAAAGTTTTCATAATCAAAATTTTTGGGAATCTAAAGGTCTTCAAAAATAATTTTTCTCAATATGAATAATATTCATAGCAATCAGAAAGGAATGTTTTCTTTCTCAAGTTTTTGTAATCATCCCATCTTTGTTGGTATTTCTATCTGTCTTTAAATGTTTTGAATTCATATTTTCTTGGATCCGAAAGTTTTTCTTAAAAACTCAAAACATTGGAGTCTAAAAATTTTCCTTCTAGCTATAATCTCAACCATCAGATTTGATCAGATGTTTTTTCAACCATTGAATTGAGTATAGAAGCTGAACCGTCACATCACTTGCCTATATAAAGGACTCTCTGATGGTTGTCCCACATCGAAATCCAAGATTTCGCATGCTGAAGCCCTACCCTCCTACAAAATCTCATTCTGAACATTTCAACGTTTCTTACTTCGGAATGTCTGTCGATGTATCTTCTCAGAAAGACAAGTCAATTTTCAAGACAATTTCTGAATGGAAGATTTACAAGGAAATGCTAGTGTATCCAAATTTCTTTGCTAAGTATGAAACTATCATCTCAAAGAACATCAAGATGAATATATGGGACAGTGTATTCTTATCGAAACTAGGAGCTTAGGATCTGGTTTACCCAGAATTGTTATTTGAATTCTATGAGTCAACAAATTTTTTCATGGAAGAAGGAAAGGATAAATTCTCTTTCAAGTGCTATGGTAAGACTTATGTTATTTCTTACAACAAGGCAGCCAACTTAAATAGAGTTTCATATGAAGGAGAAGCTGAGTTTTGTTCTTATAAGCTCTTGGATGTTCAAGGAAGCTTTGTTAAGGAAAAGGACATGGCATGACTCAGTGTTTCAGATATAATGACTCAAAATATTGTTAACCTATCTACAAATTTCTGGATTCTTGAGTTGTGGGTGCAAGGATTTATCATTCTGAGAAAAAGAGATAAGGATACGTTGAAGAAGTGAGATATGTATATACTGGATTTCTGGGTGAATCTAAGGATGATAAACATGGTTAAGAATATTCTAATTATAAATGAGAATATAAAAAATAGAAATCCAAAGGTTCATATTATCATATATCCAGCCATTCTCTGAAAGATGATTTTTCAGTGTTTAGAGTCGTTCAAAATCCCTTGCAGTTCTAAGCATAGAAATTGAAAAGTCATGCTGGTAAGTGATGAAAATATGAGAAGGATGAATGTTGGATTTTATACATAATTTTAATAATTCTCTTACTTTCCTGAGGAAGAAGTGGAAGATATTTCAAAGAAGAAAAAGGCGGCTGAGACCTATGAGAAGGGAGGAAATAAGAGTAATATGAAAGAAGTAGAAGAGAAAGAAAAATCCCCAAATTCTAAGGAAAGTCAATCTACACCTCTGAAGCCAAAGAAGAAAAAATCATATCCGGATGAGGTTGTAGCTAAATAGAGGGATGATAAGAAAAACTAGAAGGATGGAGAGCCTAAGTTTGTCTTGGACCATACTGAAGAAAAGTCTTTGAATGAAATGATAGTCGAAGGGCTTGAGAAGCAAGAAAAAGAAAAGAAACAAAAGAAGATGATGACTGAAATAGAGATTGTGCAATCTCTTTTAAGGAAGCAAAGAAAGCATATGAAAATATTCCAATACCACATTCCTTCTTAATAGAAGCTTTACTAGAGAATCTGGGAATAAAATTTGTGATTCTGGAAAAACCTCAAGAAGAAGTTATTGAAGGAGAAAGATTTGAAGATGAAAAATCGGTAGAAAAATGATAATAAGAAGATGGAATTGGTGATAGCGACAATATAATTAATAAAGTAGAAGATTTTCATGGGACAGAAAGTCCATACAAGAAGCTTTCCATCTAAACTTCTGAAGCTGAGTCTTCAAATCATGATACTCCTAGAAAGAATGATGATAAGGATGATGATGAAGTAAATAAGACATCATAAGAAGAAATAATCAATAGAGACTTCATTCATCTTGAATATGCTGAGGTAGGAGCCTATAAAGAAGAGGTAGATGAAGAAAAAATCGTTCAGTTGACTGATAGTGAGCATGAATCACTTGAACAACAGGTATTCATTCTGAATGATGATAAAGGAAAACATGTGGTAATGGATACACCTACCAAGGCTATGATTAGGAAGAAAGATGATGAAGGATCATCAAAAAAGAAAGCTCCTAATATAGTGAAAGAGCCCTCATCAAGTAAAGTTGCAGATTCAGAATCATCCTCTCTAGGACAAAACTTCGTAGTCCAGTCTCTTAGGAAGCTTGTTGGCACCAATCTGATATTTCCAAGCATTGACTCGAGATTCAAAATTCATCAAAATTCCTTAAATAAGAAATTGTATTCAGTATCCATGGTGATGGATAAATGTGTAAATCTTGAGGATGACTTCGAAAAATTATTCATAAATTACAAAGCCCACAAATGATCTTTCAAGAGGATGACCTACTGGTCAATGAAAACCATAGAATACATGAGAATACTTGATGAGTTTCAATAAAATGTTAATGAATCATTTGAAACTGAAGACAAAAAGATCAAGGATCTCACAAATAGCTTTGAGGAGAATCTATCTCTAGAGAAGAATTCTCATACTCAAGAAGTAAAAGACCTATATGGGAAGTTGTATATAGCCACTTAGAGTTAGAAAAGAGAAAGAGACCTGAGAATAAAACTTGAAGAAAAATTTTCTAAGAAAGAAAAAGTTTTAAAGGGGCGGGAAGAATCACTTAAGGCTCAGGAACAAATAATCAAATCCTTGGAAAATAATGCCGGGGATCCGAATCAACTTCTTAAAAAAGAAGAGGAAGACCACAAGGGAATCAAGAAGCTCAAAAAAATAGTAAAGAAGTTGATGTAGAAGGAGAAGGAAGGATAAAATTTTTAAATTCCCATCTTTTTTTGAATTCCTTCCTTGTATAATTTTTTCCAATCATAATGAAATTTTTTGGTTGCTCTTTATATTTTTTTTTCTAGTACTAATATTCCGGGTACCACATTTCCATTTCCATTCCCTTTAATTCTTTTAGAAAATCTCAAAGGGAGAGAATGGAATGAAAAAGAAATGAATGAAAAATAATACAAAGTAAAAGAACAAATATCCCTATGTAAGTGGGAGTACATATAATGGGGTGATCATATCTAACAAGATTTTCATATGTAATAAAATGCTAATTCTGAATCCATAAATCAAGAATATGATCCTTAGTGTTTCCAAAGCCTTAGGGGGAGTTAGTTATATTCATTTTTTCTCAAGGGTAAAGGTAGAAGAGTTTTATTTACAAGTACTTATATTATTTTTCTCTCCTTTTTCTATTTTTTTGTAAAAAATATTTGTGATTTCCAAAATGAGGGATATTGTTGAGTCAATAAGGTATCCCTATGTCTTTTCTATTACTTCATGTTTGGGGAGATTTTTTAGTCAATAATATTTCCTTATGAGTTATACATTCCGTCATGTTTTGAAAATCAAAATCATCCAATCTTAAGGAAAATTTCATTTTCCCTAAGATTTTACATGATAAAGAAAATATTCCTTCAAGGAAAATTTATCCTTACAATGGAAGAATTATTATTATCATAATCTAACCCATTTTATTTATAATTGTAAAATTTGGTATCACATCTGAAACAAAAAAATCTTATAAATACTTAGTTAACAAGAATTCTATATTCTGGATTCGAATTCATGTTCTGAATTCCATAAATTCAGACTCCGAACTTTTTATGTTCAGACTTTAAATTCTAATGAATTCACACTCTAAACTTTGTATTTTCAGTCTCAAAATTCTCATGCATTCAGAATCTGAAATTTGTATCTTAAGACTCTGAATTCTCATCCATCAAGACTTCAAACTTCATAAGATCAGACTTCGAATTCTATTGAATTTAGAGTCCAAATTTCCTTGAATTATAGGCTACATAATTATATAAAATTTAGGTTCTAATTTCTTGAGAAACAGAATCTAAATATTCTTATAACATAGACTCTGAGGGATATCTTTCTTAGATTTCGAATTATATTTTTTCCATAGACTCCTAAATCTATTTTTACTTACATTCCGAAAAATTAATTTGGCTAATAAATCATTTTATTACTCATGTGTTGGTTCTAAAATTATTTCGTGCATTCAGTTACTGATTAACCATTGTTTGAGTGACAAATATACAGTTCACTATGAAATTCAAAGAAAAATATGACCGTTGGATGAGGGAGATGACCGTTGAAGTTGTACCTATAAATAGGAGCTCATTTTAATGAGCACATAATATTTCAAAAAATTTGACACTTTTGAAGAACTTGGACTACTTACATGCAGAAGTGATTTCTAGAGAGAGATAGTCTCTTTCAACTCACAGTGCTTCGAGTGGAAGTTGTGAACAACTTGTTCGGGTGTAAACAGCTTCTTCAAACGTTTCTTTGTACATAATTGCATCATGAAAAGGTGATTTTTCCTTAAAATCAGGGACTTCAGGTTGTGAAGTCAGAGGTGCGGATTTCCCTACAAATCGGGGGCTTGCAGGGATTGAAAGACAAATACCGATCTTTGAATTGAGGGACTACCTGGGTTTGGGTAAGACAGACTTTCTTGAATGCCTATATCAAGGGACCATTATCCATGGTTTTTGGAAACCCTACTCTTTGGGTTAAAAGAATTAATATTTTTTACTTGTAGTGTTTCAATTTTGTTTTCTACTGTAATTTTGGTTGTTGAAGAAAGTATAACTATCATAAATGTCCTTATACTATTACTCTGATTAAATAAGATTCTATACACTTTAAGGTAGAATGTTTCTTGTTGTAAAATTTTGTTAAGTTTCATTTCTGGAACGACATTTCTAGAATCTAGTTAGTTTGTTGAACCTGTTTCAATTCTGGAATCTCTTTCATTTCCGAAACCACATTTCTAGAAGCCCATTTTCAGAACTACATTTCTGGAATCAATTATGTTAGTAGAACTAAGAGGCGTTGTGAATTTTGTTTATACAAAATTTCCTTAAGGAATTTTTAAAATATACAATTCACCCCCTCTTGTATATTTAGTATATACAACATAGTTTCTATACTACAATCACTATCATATCTATCCTACAATCGATCCTAAAAAATTTCTATAGTATTTTAATAATTTAACTTAGGGATAAAAATCATGCATCTCAACCACCAAACACGACTGAAAATTCTTATTATATTAAATGTGATTCCAAAATCAAAAAATTCTAAATAATTATTAACTCGCACATAAAATTTATTAATCATTCATAAAACAATTAAACTATAATTTAGAACCAAAAAAGATAAAATATAATTTTTTTGAGTATAAAAGAATATATATTTTTTAAAATATATTTCAATGAATAAAAATAATTTCTAAATAAAAATATTCATTCATGTCATTAAGAAACAAGATAAAAATTATTTTTTAACTTAAAGTAATAGTGTAAGACAAATCCAATGAATGTTTATAGAGTTTCTATATAGGTCGAAAAGCCTAAAATTAACAGAGCCTTAATGAGAATATCCTCATAATATTAAAAAAATATTATTATCCCCTTTTATCATTTAAGAATAAATTCAGAATTAGTTTCTCATGATAAAAAAAACATATATTAAAACATCAAATGAAACCAAATAAAAATCTATGATGACTATTATAATAATTATCCCAATTTTCAAAAAGAATAGAACCCCAATTAAAATATATGCAAAGAGACCTAAATTTTGGCCTTAAATATATAAAATTTCAATTAATTCATTTTATAGTAATAAATAATGAAAAAAATATATCAATGGTTTAAAATTCCATAAAAACGACTTTATTAACCGAACTGGGAAGAATTTAATGAATAAAAATTTATTTCACCATGCCCTGGGTGAATTAAATTATTTTATAAACCATTTTAAGTAATAGGATCAAAGGAAGAAATAAATAAATAGGATATATAGTAGATTACAAATGTTTAATATTCATTTGATATGAAAACCCATGCTTAGAATCCAAGGATTGAACATACAAACACCAAAACTGCACTCCTGGATATGGTGCTCAAATAAAATTTTTTATATTTCTGGCTTTGATACCAATGAATTTTATCTGATTTTCTCCATAAAAAAATTTTAAAATCAAAATGATATACCTTATCACTTACATACCCAAGTACCATTTATGTTTACAATTTTAGAGAATTAAGAAAATCTCTTAAAAAATACCCATGTTTTAAATAATAATTTCTCCCACTTTACATTTCTTTCTTTATTTCAAATTATATCCACATCATAATCCAAATGAAAAATTTTGTGAAATTATTCACTCAATATAATTCTTTATATCATGGGAAAAAATAATGTTAAAAGGGTGAGCTCAAATTCCCAATACAAGTAAAAATAAGCGTTATAAATTGAATTTAAATGGTGATAATAATAAGACAATATGGGTACGATGGCAGAAACAGAGTGGATGAGAATAACATAAGAATATTTATACCTATCAATAACTAGATCATAAAACCTAAAAACATGACATAAAACCTTTTTAAAGGAAAGAGTCATTAGTATCAAAATTCATGAGCAATGTGATATCAATCTTGATCAAAGTAAACATTTATAACCATAGAAAGCATAATAAAAATTTATTGGTATCCTAGAATATTATATTTATATCCTTCTTTAAAATAGAACAAATAGTATGATTGAATTCCGTCTCTGGAGTACCAAATTCATTGGAGGTATTTCATGGTCCCACCTATACTTAGATTATAATAAAACAACCCATCCTTAGTTATTAATGTAAAAACATGTCTTTGGCTTATAATAGAACTAATCGTCATTGGTTTATAATTTAATATCCAATCCTTGGTTTATAATGAGGCCACCCATAATTATAAACAATGTCCAAAAACTATATAATGAATAAATTAAAAAGAGAATTAATTTCATCATCAAATTATTGACACAACCTTTATTATTATTAGAACCTGATTAACATGTGGAAAATAAATAGTTTCCATACAAATATCTTTTAAAACAATATTAACCCATGGAATATATGTGGATTCCATAAATTTTTTTTTGAAACATGATTCAGCCATAGAAAAGAAAAATGTTCAATAACATTCTCTTTCAGATATTATTAACCCATGTAAAAGAAGTGGGTTTTATAAAAATATCCATGGCATAACCTTAATACATCCCTAGAAATAATGAGGATGGTATCATTAGAAAATATAACCATTGGATCATTAGTAACAATATGGTTTATTAATGTTTATAAATGGAAATATCATTAAAATATAATTAGAAAAAATTATAGGAAAATAACCTTTTCATTTTGTAAATAAAATTCAGAAACTAAAATTCAAAAAATATTATGAAAATACATTTATTTGAAAAAAATGTTGAAATATTTAAGTTAAAATTCATGTAATATAAATGAACTAACATAATGGAAATCTATTAGAATCACAAATATTAAAAAAAATTATTCTCGTCAAACGTTTTTGAAAAATAGAGTCAAAAGTGAACCATTTGGAAAATGTCAAAAACATTAATTTCAAAACCTATTAAAATAAGCTAAAATATCATCTAAAATTGATTTAAAAATCATTTATTTTTATAAAAGATCATTTTTTAAATATTTTAGGAAATATTGATATGGAATAAAAATATACCCGATGAATAAGAAAATACAAGATCAATATCAGTTATAAATGATTTTCTTGACGTTTCATCAATTAATAAGGTAGAAAAAGGAAATTAATCATGTTAAAAACATTTATAACTAGTGGATAATAAAATAGGTGTTGTTCAAGAAAATAATATCACATTATTTTCTCCAAAATATCCTTGAACATAAAAAATCCCAAAAGAATGATTATTTCCTCTTAAAGCCTATTTAACTTTGGTAACTCTTCAATCATAAGCCCCATGTAATAGTAACATCAAATAAAAAATTATATATCATGAACATAAATATTTTCATGATATAGAATTTAAAAGGGTCTATATACGCACCTCATAAAATAGTATAGTTGTATAACATAACTTATGTCCCAAAAAAATAGAATTTCATTTGAGAGACCCTTATAATGATCAAAATGTTGAAGTAAGAATTAATAAATTAATTGATTATGTGTATCAAGTATAAATAAAAATAAAAAAATTTAATAAAAAAATATATATTCAAAATAAATTACATATAAAAAATTGTTATATAAAATACAATGAATATGTAATATAACTCAATGAAATGAAATTTAGTTACGAAATTCTTTACCACTTGGTAATTTTCAAGTAAATACCCATAAATTAAATAACTGATATTGAAAGTTAAAATAAAATTATTTATGAATGATTAAAGAAATTAAATGTATAATAGTAAGTATATAGACAAAACAAGAAAAACAAGTAGTGAATATGAAACATGTATAATAGAAATAAAAAGTGAAATGTGAAAACCTTTACCTCATGATTGAATTTCCATGTATGTCCTCAAGCTCTGGTATATAAATCTTACATAAATTATTTTATTTACTAGGAAATGTTAAAATGTTAAATAATTTATACAGAAATCATTTATTTTATTTCTTTATAATGAAATATTTAAATACATAATCTGTCAAGTTCATATCGGGTGTTTTAAGAACATTCAGTTCATTATTTCAAAAAATAAATGTTGTGTTGATCATGGTAAAAAGGAAAATTATTTCAGCATATCCATAATAATAATTATGAATTAATTATCATATTTATTTATTAATTACACTTTTTTAAAACCAATCATGAAATATGGTTATGAAAAATGAAATACATTATGGTTATAGAGATGGTAGCCCACACAAACACATGAGTAACGTTCCCATTTTTCAATTATATTTTTTGAGATAAGGTATATGATATTTAATAATTATTTAATGATAATAATATCACATAGAAAAAATTATTTGTTTAAATATAATTATATATATCATCTATGTGATTTAGTGAAGAAAATGTGTCACATCTGAACATTCCTGGAGCAGCGAAAGCGTGTGATGGGTTGTGCCCAACATTTATTTTTTCCACTAATGATGATGAATATGATATTTTTACAATTATAAAAATTGAAATAAATGTAATTGAATTAAATAAAATAGACAAGTTATATAATTCTGAAACCAAGTTCAAGATCATCACATATTACTAATAATTAATTTAATCAGTTAAAAATTAATTTTTTTGAATTCCTTCTCCATTGATGGACCCGAGAACAGATATAAATTATGCCATCATTGTGTTGTATTAATTGAGAGTAAATTTACTCTAGTGGTGATCTAAACATGTTCTAAAAATATCCGAACATCTCCATGGGAATATTCTGGTGCTTCATAGAAGATCCTAACACATGAATCATTCTCTTTTGACAGCCATGAGAATCCATTCTAAAAAATTCTCTTTGATCTATATAGACTCAAGAGTGAGAGGTGGAGGAGGACCTCTCCTCATTATCAGGAGAATTAATTGAGAGGTTTATCTCTAATGATTTATGGGATTCTCTCTAGTTTTCATTGTTGTAACACCCTAGGATTTCATAATACGTTATATCTTTAATGTAATTCAATATCTTGAGCCACACACAATACATAGTTTGATCACACCATGACTTAAAAAACAAGAAATTTAAAATGGGTTTATGAATATTATTAACTATATTTTTAATTTTATATACTACATATAATTTTAACATCCATATCATTACTTTTTTAGAAATAATATAAGAACAAATCAAATTTTTCAGATAAAAGAAGTCTTTTCAAAAAATGCAATTTTACCACCTTTTAATGGGGAAACCTTTTTAAATAATATATTTCATAGTTTTATATATTAATTTTTTAAAAATAAACTCCTCATTTAGAAGTGGGACATAAAAATTTACTTTGGATAAATTATTGGTGTTTTTCTAATAACTTTCATATTTTGATGAATAGAGAAAAATTATAAATTTTAATTGAAAAAAACTTTTTTAACCAAAATAGTTTATATTGTAAAATTATTAATTTTAATGGTTTTGAATTTTATTTAGATTATATTTTTATAATTTAATACAATTTTGTTTATTAGAAGTAAATTTACATTTAAATTGGACATAAACACAAATTAATCTTTCAATAGTTTTTACTTCAAAAAAACTGGCTTTCTGGTTTTGACAATGGTAATTAATTTTAAATTAATTAATGAAACATATATGTCTTGAATTGGTTAAAATAGGCATAATTTTTGAATTCAAAGTATCAAAATTACTTTAGGGTGATGTTTTAGAATTTTTCTAAAATCATTCAATTTTTGATGAATAGTGAAAATACTGCATAGTACCTAAAAACCAACTTTTTCATTTAAATAATTTTTTTAATTAAACATTATCTTAAAAAAGGTACATAATAAAAATACTAGTACAATGTAAGTCATGGGAGTAATTTTATAATAATATTAGATATATAAATGTTTATTGAACCATTTCAACATCTTTTTATCTATATTCTATGTACCTTTACAAATTTACATAAAACACAATTTTACCACTTCTAGGAATTTAATTTCAAATATAGGAGAGAAATATTTAACATTATTAAGTAAAATGTGGTCTAATAGGGTGAATTTTTTTGGTGAATAGTAACATTTGAATTTTATATAGCACAGTTAAAAGTAAATAAGGTAATCAAAGGTAAAAATAATATTACAATTACCCCAAAATGTGACCTAATTCTATTGGATAAGTATATTTCACCCAAATTTTACCTTAGTACAAAACTAATATCCTTTTGATCCATTTGGATTAGAATTGGACATTTATTATATTTTCTTTAAAGAAGAGTAAAAAGAATTAAATTAAAATTATAATAACTAAAAAATTTGTAATATAGGGTTATATATAAGATAATTTTAATTATAAATATTCATTAGAAATATAGAAATATTTCCTACATCATGGTATTTTATTTATAATTTTTATACATTAAATAATTAAATTTATATCTGACATAATGATGATACAACGATTACCTTATTAATAAAAGATTAAAATAATTGATATTATAAATATCATAATAAATGTAAATTGAGAATTCTGATGCATCAAACTAATTTTTTAGGATAATATTACATGTTAGTATTGATTTAATGTATTGTTTCCGAAGTAATAAAGTTCATTATACTTTCACAAAAACCAAATACTAAATAGTGTCAAAATTGAGAGAAATGAGTTTTTAAAGGAAATACTCTATTATTAAAATGTATAATATTTCTAAAAATCTATGGTTTGGAAAAATGAATAATATTATAATTTATATATTTCATTAATGATCCACTTGGTTTTCTATTGTCATTTTATAGTATGTTTATTAACCACATAATATTAAAATACAAGAAGAAATTATAAAAGTTAACCTATTTAACTAAGAGTTAAATCTAAAATATAAGGTTAATATGGTGACCTAAAATTGTATAAAACCTATTTATTGAGAATTTTTAGACCCATACCTACCTTATACTCAAAATAAATCCATTTGGAGCCAATAGAAACCGAAAATAAGTTTATAATAAAATAATATTTCAAGTTTTTCCTAAAGTGACTCTCACCTCTCTTATAAATGTGTACTTACCATTATCTTAATTTCACACCACCAAAGGAACTTGGTTCGTCCAAAAACTAATCCAATATCCTCCCAAATACCATAAATTATATTTAGATACCTTACATTGATCATAAATCAAACCTAAGGAAAAAATTTGATCAAATCAAAAGGAAGAACCCGAAGAAGAGGAAATAATTTAATCACCTGCTTCAAAGATCTTTTTCTCTTCCAATTCCACTTTATTGGTTGTTTCCATACCAAAATAATAACTATAGTAACATCTAAATAATTTTATGTTATTATAAATATGGTACAACCATGTTCATTAATGTATCCATCCTATAAATGGCAAAGTCACCATACATGTGTACATACGGCTTACCGTCTCCACGTCGTGGTGTAGTTTATTATTCATCACTTCATTATTTAGATGGGTATAATAATGAGTATTATTTATGGAAATAATAAATATAACATGTTAATGATTCTTTATCTGTAATATACCATTCAATTAAATATGATTTCACCATCTATAGAATGACATTGTCACTCGTGCGTACGTATGTATTAATGTCTCCACAAAGGAGATAAGATTCATTCCCCATCCTAACCATTCAAGAATAATTTTCATTTAATGATTAAAAATAATTTTTAAGAACTTAATATCATTATTCATCTTAATAAATTCATCATATCCATAACAAACATGACTTAAATAATAAAACATATAAAGGAAAATGAATTAGTTAACAGAAAAAACAAGGATATTACTGAAATATTATTAATAAAGAAATATTAGAAGATCATATATGTTATCATATTTATGTATGTGGTTATTTTATAATTTAATAATAATTATTTATCTATTATATAGGAGGTTAGCGTACCCTCTATCATGGAAAAGTGTATAGTAGGGATTAATTTTAAAATATCTTCATTATTCAATGTTGTATATACGTAAGTATCTACTCGGACCTCTTTTTCATCCACATATGTGTTTCTTAAAAATATATTTCAACAATTTTTTAATATTTCATATATTATGAGTTATTTTCAATTATAACCTTATTTTAATTTTTTTTTGAAAGGAATCGTTCTGTCTCCTTCCAAATAAGGTACTTTATGACCTATTCGACAAATTAAGGTAAGAATGTTTTTTAACTTATATAGAGGGTGCGACTATTTTACACCATTATAACACCTTCAAAGTATCCCTTACAAGCCTATAATAATATTTTCAAAATAATTATTTTTTAAAAAATTATGTAAATTTAAATGATTTTAAAATATAAATAGATATTTCTCTCAAATAGTTTTGATTTCATCTATGTAAACATCCTTTGATGGATTTTACACTTGTTGGAAGTTGATTTATTATGATTCAATATTCCATATTGTATTGAAGGTTTTATGATATGTTTGACAATGGATGTGTTATTTTTTTTACCATTCGTTATTCATGGTTAAATTATTAACATTTAATATTCTTGTTTTAATACAAATGATTATGTTATGTTTCAATCATTTCCAATTAGGAATGAATTGGACTTAGTATGTGATGGGTGGAGCCCGCTGTAGCTCTTTGTTGAATCGGTAGGTCTAATGAGGCAAACTAGTATTTTGGAACAAGGCCTTGAAAAAATATTATATGTATTTTGGGAATGATGCCTTAACTATGTGGATATGATGACCGGAATTATGAATTCCATCATTATGAAATTATCTATTGATATTACATGTGTTTTATTAACTAGTGAAATATCTTTATGAATAACTAAATGACATTATTTGATTTATCATTTCCATATTATTCTGAAATTTAAGTTTAAAATGATTTTGTTTTAGTCTTATATATTGCCATAAATGTTTATGATTATTTATGAAAGTCTACGCAATATTGTTATCCTTACTGAACATCTATGATCACCCCTTTCTATGTTTTATTTTTCCCATGATGTGATGAAGTATATTATAATTAACCTATTGGGATAGGCCATAGGATATGAGTGTTTTCCAATGGGACACACTATTTCTTTATTTCATAATGTAATGTAAAACATATGTATGTACCTAGTACATCCAAGACTACTAAAATAACAGGACTTTCAGGACATGATCTCTTGTGAGCATGAAAATGTTATGTAATAATGCACTGAACCTGGGTACATAGGGTCGGAGCATTATAGTTTATATCAGAGGAAATTTAGTACAATCCTTGGAAATTGGGTTTAGAAAAACTCTTATTAGAGAACATTACCGTATGATATACATTGATTATTAGTATAGAATATGTAGAGACCCGAAGCCTAACGTACATGGACATTACATTACATTTGCGGAATACTTAATACATAACAAAAATACACACACAAGGATCGTAATAGTTTAGTGTCTTTGGAAACTCAGAACGTAATCTTCTAATCCTGGTGAAAGATCTTCAAAATCTCCCATAAAGATCTTCCTTTTTTTTACCTAAAACCTTTCTTTATATCCTGGGGAAAAGAAAACATAAAAGGGTGAGCTCAAATTCTCAGTAAGGGTAAACAAAAGAAATATCAATCACATAATTTTCATAAGAACATAACATTTTTGGAAATCTTAACCTGCAAAAGAGAGCATAATTTCATAAGATGGGATAAATCATAGTAGTGAAAATGAAACCATAACATAAAACTTTACTCATTGTGGAATACACACATAATCATAGAGAATCATTTCTTGTTAGTCAAGACTCATCGCCAAGACTATCTTAGTGGACAAAGTCCCTTTCTGAATCGAGTAATCCTCGTTTCAGTCCTGTTTCACTGAACCGGTATAACCTACCATTCCAGCCATGTCTATCTCATGAGATATGAAATCTTTACCCAATGCATTGGAGGGAGATATAGGTCCCACCCATCTAATAATGATACCATTCTTATGTGTGCCACAAAATCATAAATCATACATCATTGCATAACCCATGTAATAAAAATGGGATTCTTAAACAACATGACATCATGAAACCATTCATATAAGATAAAGGAATTCATAAACATAATTCCATCACAACATAGTCAAATCAATGTAAAAATATGGATAGAAACAGAACCCTTTATTATCTTAGATGGAAAATAATTTTGATAAAACACTTGAATTGAATTCTTGAGGAAAATATCCTTTCTTCTTCAAAATCAATTTCTTTTCACAAAACATCATGCAATTTTAAAAGAAAGAGATTTTATTGAAAATAGTCTTGAAATCTTTTAGAGTAAGCTTCATGAAAATAAGTCTTTATAAAACAGTAGAAATCCGTTCGTGCCGTATAAGTTAAAAAAACCATTCTTCGTACTTTTGTCGGAAAAGTCAAAAAGTACCTCATACGAAAAACGAAAAAAAGATTCCTTTCATATCCTTTACTAAAAACTCATAGAAGGGTAAAATTGGATTTAAACAATTGTAGGTGGGTGGAAATAATATTACATATTTAGGGAACATGGATGTGGATGATAAAATACACCCTAGTAAATACTTACGAATAAACAATCTCGGATAAAAATGAGATTGTGATATTTCCCTTACCTTAGGTCCGACTTGCTTTGTAAGTGTCTGAACCTCCTGTATAATGATTTAAATCGTGTTATTGACTTATTACAGAATCATATTCATTTTTATGATATCATATATGGTTCACTTATGACATTATATTACCCGTTCTTTTGTAAATTCCATGTTAAAGAAGCGTTTTGGGTAAAATCGTTTCATTTATCTTAGGTGTTTTGACTTGTTCTTGACATCATTATTACTTATATCATGATTTACTTACTTCCAGAATATAAAATATGATTTATATATCATATATATTCAGTATATATATATATATAATAGATATATAAATAAAATGAAAAACACCGTTCATGGAGACGGTAGTCCGTACGTACGCATGAAAGTTGTTTTACTTTCCTTATTGTCTTGAAATGGAAGTAAGTAGATGACATACATAGGTATATATATACATAAATCCAGTAGCTTTATAATGTCATATATTTCATTATTATTTCTTATATATACATTATAATCATTCTTAAATGGTTAACATGGAGAATGAATCTCATCGCGTCGTGGAGACGGTATTCCGTATGTACGCACGAGCGATGATATCATTTCTATAAATATTGAATTGAATTGGAGTGGATTATACAATATATCAGAATCAATATGATGTTGTAATAACTATTTATAGTTATTCTTTACACCATTATACACATCCATGTAAGGTGGTGGTGGAAAATAGATTACACCACGGCGTGGAGACGGTATTCCGTACGTACGCACGCGCGGTGATTTCTTTTTCCGTAGGATGGATAGATGGTGAAATAGGGTTGTTTCATACTTATAATAACATATCAGTATATGAGTGATACTTATGTTATTACTTCATAATGAAACAACCTAAGAAGATGAAGTGGAAGAAGAAATAAAGATGAAAGAATTGGTAACGGTAATTACCTCTTCTTTGAAGTGCCTCTTTGAGACCTCCTCTTAGGGCACTAAAATTGGTCTTTGAGGAAGACCAGAACCTCTAGGATGTTGCTAGGGAAGTGGAGAGGAGAAATTGGCAGGGGTTGGCCGAGCTTGAGTGCTCAAATTGGTGTGAGGAGGAGGGGGAGGAGGTGTCCTTTTATAGGGGAGGAGAGGGGCACCTTAGGAATATCTCAAAATATTATTTTATATTAAAGTCAAAATCGGTTTATAATGGTTCCAAAGGGTCTTATTTCGAAGCTAAAGTGGGGATGGGTCGAAATCCTATCAACCAATAGAATTTAGACAAGTTTAGGGTATTATTTTAACCTTATCAATTAGATTTAACTCTAAGTTAAATAATTTAACTTTTACCGTGTCTTTTTGTTTTCTTTCACTATATGGTTAATAAACTTACTCTAACATGCCAAAAGAACCCCAAATTGTATATTATTAATACATATATCCTTATCTAAGTCATTTGGCTGAACCTTAGATTTTTAGGAATAAAATAACAATTAATAATATAATATTTGATTTAAAAACTATTTTGTGTCAATTTTGACACTATTTGATATATGATTTTTGTGAAAGTCATAACAGAATTATATGTTCGAAACAAGTTGATTAAATCAACACTAATATATCATAGTAACCTAGAAAATTAGTGGAATTCATAAAAAGTCTTAAATTACATTTATTTTGGTATTTATATTATCAATTATGTCAATATTTCATTAATAAGATAATTACTGCAACATCTTTGTGTCATAAATAAATTAAATTATTTGATGTCTAAAAATTACAAATAAAATACCATCATGTAGGAAATCTTTTTAGATTTCTAATGAATATTTACAATCGAATTTATCTTATGTATAACCCCATATTAAAAATTATGTACTTATTAAACTTTGATTTTAACTATTTTAACCCTTCTTTAAATAAATTAATAATAAATGTCCTAATCTAATCCAAGTGGGCCTAAATGGTCATATTTTATTCCTAAGTTTGTTTTTGGTCGAATTACACTTGTCCAATAGAATTAGGACATGTGTTAGGGTAATATTAATATCATATTTACCCTTAGTTACCTTATTTACTATTAACCGTGGTAAAAAAAAAGTAAAAAGTTACTATTCACCAAAAAATTATTTTCATCTCATTGAACCACATTTTAGTCCTTGATATTAACCGTGTCTCTCGGATTTTCGAAATTCCATTCACAGAAGCGGTAAAATTAAGTTTTATGCAAAATTCAGTTTTTAACCTACCACTTAGTAGTTTCACTATTCATCAAAAATTGATGTTTTTCAGAACAATGCCAAAATTTCATCCCAAGCTATATTTCATATTCCGAATTCAAAAATGAAGTATATTTTACCAAATTCATAACATAAAAGTTGCATTAATTAATTTTATAATTAAATCCCGCTGTTAAAACAAATAGCGTGTTTTTAAGAAACAATATCTATCAAAAGATTGACACTTGTTTATGTCTAGTTTAAATGTGAAATTACATCCAATGACCAACATTGTATTAAATTGTAAAAATATATTCTAAATATACTTTAAAACCACTCAAATTAATGATTTATCACTATTAATTATTTCGATTAAAAGAGTTGTTTTTAATTATAATTTAGTAATTTTCACTATTCATCAGAATATGAAAATTATCCGAAAAGTACCAAAATTTCACCTTAGGCTAAATTCGATACTCCGAATCCAAAAATAAAGTCCATTTTGAAAAATAAGATTTACTGGATTTCAAAAAGTGGTTATTACTATTCATAACGGCTAGTTTTAATAATATTTTTATAGCATATCGTTGTTTAGTGAAACTCGGTATTGCGTACTACACACGCTATCGAGGAAGGTCGCGATTGCGTGTAATGCATGTCAAGTCAAGGATGTGTGTTGTGCAAGCTCCTTTTGGTGTAGCGTACAACACAAGACATTAATAAAATTAAAAAGAATATATTTTTTTTTATAAAATCTTGGGCTGTTACATTCTACCCCCCTTAAAATGAATTTCGCCCTCGAAATTCGTCGGGGTTATAAATGGTTTACTATTTGAAAGTTTCTTTAATAGAAACCCACATCGTAAAAGGGAATACCAAAACTTAGCTTTAAAAACTAAAGTATGAAATGTAACGATTACCCAAATAAACTAATCACTGGGTTTCCACATAGGTGAAAATATGGATATGGAAGAGAAATCTAACCATCATGTTCTGATGGAGAGTGGTAGAGAACATGGCTATGGAAAATCCAGTAATCACAAATCCATAAATTTGTGACGATCTAAGGTACCATCTGATTCATCAGGTATAAGATCACTAGGACAACATTTTTGGTTTTCAAGATCATTTCCCTAAAGTTGAAAATTTGAATTAGAATAAATACTTACTTTATTTTTATACAATATCAATGTTGTTCATGCCTTGAACAATTTCCACTTCATCTCCTAAATAAATGAAGTTCAATTTGTTATTCGTGAAGTGTTAGCAGATCATGTGATAGAATGACGGGTCATTCCATCTGTCTCAAACAAAAGGTAAGAAAAAGTTATTAAATATACATAAGTCATTCTATAGTGAGATTAATCATATATAGTTCCTAAAATGGACTTATACTTCATATATCATACTGCTTAATATAATAAAACTAGTTTCTACTAAACAGGGACTTCCTGTAGGTCAGTGGTAGGCGATAAAGGCCAGTCGCACTTCGGTTGTGGGTTCGATTCCTACAGCCTTGTCCGAAGCAATGGGATGTCGCCCGTCCTGCAGGTTGTCCCTTTTTCTAAAACTACGTTACTATAACATCCCATCAATAATATCGAAAATCTTCTATCCTTAAACAATACTAACTTATGTCCAACATAATCCAGTCTAATCTTTAGGCTTATACATAATACTGCAGTCCACTCTCATAATATAGTGACAACGATTACCAGAGATTTAATACTGTCGTTGATCCCCACATATCATAAGATATGTCTTGTTGGTCACATTCCAAACATTCAAAGTCCTTAATCGTGTATTCTCTTGAATACCTTAGTGAAAACATGAGTGCAGTTAAAAGTTAACACTTTCCACATACCAAAATCCTCAAAATTCAATATACTCAAACCATGATATCACTTAGTCCTTATATCAATCATGAGCTCATGAATACTGTTAAACATTTCATTTTCTCGTTTTCCCTTCATTATGCGCATAATATCTCAATCACTTTGAATACCACATTAGACCAATACATAAATATTCCAATATTCCATAATACAACATTATTTTGGAATCCCATTACATAAACACTTAATCACTCCACCACATCGTTGTCATATTCAACATTGCCAATAGTGAACGCATGTGATTTCCCTTTGTCCTTTGCCTTCAGTGGTTTCTCATGTTGATCATCACTAACCCTTGGATTAGGGCAATTATTAGCATAATGCCCCATTTCCTTGCACTTGAAGCATTGAAGTGTTGGCGGTGCGTTCTCTGCAGTGTTTGCTTTATTCACATCATTAGAAACCCTTTTTCCATTACTTCGACACTCAGCTACTCGATGACCTTCTTTTCCACACTTAAAACATTTTCTAGTCCCTTTTAGACAATCTCCACCATGCTTCTTTCCACACTTTGTGCATAAGGAAACATTCATCTTCTTTTCACCATTATTCTGAGATTTCTCCTTGAACTCCATCTTTCGTTTCTTGTCAAAACCATGAGATGGATATGTAACACCAACTTCCATTTCTACCTTGATAGCACAACGCACAATTTCTTCATAGCTACTGAAGTCTCTTATAGCTAATGCCCTTCGAAGACTTGGTTTTAAGCCACTGAAAAATCGATCAACTTTACTTTCAGGTTGGATGAAAATTCCAGAAGCATACCTTGCAAGTCTTGTAAAATTTTCTTCATAGGTACCAACAGATTCATCGTCCCTTTGCTTCAGTTCAAGAAACTCTTTCTCCATCTTTGTTCGAAGAATACGAGGGAAGTACTTATTGAAAAATAAGTTCTTGAACTCGTCCCATTCCATAGACTCAATTTCATCCCTTTGCCTTGTATTCTTAACAAGATTCCACCATTGATCAGCATCTCCTTCCAAACGATACACTGCTAGGATGACTTTATCATGTTCAGAACATTGAAGAACTGAAAATATCTTTTCAGTAGTACTAATCCATTGTTCAGCAACTAATGGATCAGTAGACCCACTGAAAGAAGGTGGACGCTGCCTCATGAAGGATTCAACAGAATGTTGCTCCTTCCTTTTCTCATTTGGAAGTCCTGCATGATTCATAGCTTGAGAAAGTTGTGTGAGCATGGCTACAAGATTTTTCATTCCAGCTCCTATATCGTTCGGTTGCTCAGGGGTACAATCATTGCATTGCCCATCACATTCCGCATTAACACGGTTCCTTCGGGTTCCAGCCATCGTCTAAAACCCCAAAAGAATTGTGTGAGAGGCAAAAATCATGCTAGGGAAAACAACATAATAAAGGGTTAGTACCCTCAATATCTAACATTTTAGGTTAAATTCGAAGATCGTTAGCGCAATTCTAGGACTATAACCTATACGTATACTTAACCTTAGAGACATCCCTAGACATACCTTAGAAATATATCTAGGGATCTCACTAACGTTTTCGCATCCTAGTTTCCAAAGGTTGACTAAACCTTTCCTCTGATACCAACTGTAGAGACCCGAAGCCTAACGTACATGGACATTACATTACATTTGCGGAATACTTAATACATAACAAAAATACACACACAAGGATCGTAATAGTTTATTGTCTTTGGAAACTCAGAACGTAATCTTCTAATCCTGGTAAAAGATCTTCAAAATCTCCCATAAAGATCTTCCTTTTTTTTACCTAAAACCTTTCTTTATATCCTGGGGAAAAGAAAACATAAAAGGGTGAGCTCAAATGCTCAGTAATGGTAAACAAAAGAAATATCAATCACATAATTTTCATAAGAACATAACATTTTTGGAAATCTTAACCTGCAAAAGAGAGCATAATTTCATAACATGGGATAAATCATAGTAGTGAAAATGAAACCATAACTTAAAACATTACTCATTGTGGAATACACACATAATCATAGAGAATCATTTCTTGTTAGTCAAGACTCATCGCCAAGACTATCTTAGTGGACAAAGTCCCTTTCTGAATCGAGTAATCCTCGTTTCAGTCCTGTTTCACTGAACCGGTATAACCTACCATTCCAGCCATGTCTATCTCATGAGATATGAAATCTTTACCCAATGCATTGGAGGGAGATATAGGTCCCACCCATCTCATAATGATACCATTCTTATGTGTGCCACAAAATCATAAATCATACATCATTGCATAACCCATGTAATAAAAATGGGATTCTTAAACAACATGACATCATGAAACCATTCATATAAGATAAAGGAATTCATAAACATAATTACATCACAACATAGTCAAATCAATGTAAAAATATGGATAGAAACAGAACCCTTTATTATCTTAGATGGAAAATAATTTTGATAAAACACTTGAATTGAATTCTTGAGGAAAATATCCTTTCTTCTTCAAAATTAATTTCTTTTCACAAAACATCATGCAATTTTAAAAGAAAGAGATTTTATTGAAAGTAGTCTTGAAATCTTTTAGAGTAAGCTTCATGAAAATAAGTCTTTATAAAACAGTAGAAATCCGTTCGTGCCGTATAAGTTAAAAAAAACATTCTTCGTACTTTTGTCGGAAAAGTCAAAAAGTACCTCGTACGAAAAACGAAAAAAAGATTCATTTCATATCCTTTACTAAAAACTCATAGAAGGGTAAAATTGGATTTAAACAATTGTAGGTGGATGGAAATAATATTACATATTGAGGGAACATGGATGTGGATGATAAAATACACCCCAGTAAATACATACGAATAAACAATCTCGGATAAAAATGAGATTGTGATATTTCCCTTACCTTAGGTCCGACTTGCTTTGTAAGTGTCTGAACCTCCTGTATAATGATTTAAATCGTGTTATTGACTTATTAAAGAATCATATTCATTTTTATGATATCATATATGGTTCACTTATGACATTATATTACCCGTTCTTTTGTAAATTCCATGTTAAAGAAGCGTTTTGGGTAAAATCGTTTCATTTATCTTAGGTGTTTTGACTTGTTCTTGACATCATTATTACTTATATCATGATTTACTTACTTCCAGAATATAAAATATGATTTATATATCATATATATTCAGTATATATATATATATAATAGATAGATAAATAAAATGAAAAACACCGTTCATGGAGACGGTAGTCCGTACGTACGCATGAACGTTGTTTTACTTTCCTTATTGTCTTGAAATGGAAGTAAGTAGATGAAATACATAGGTATATATATACATAAATCCAGTAGCTTTATAATGTCATATATTTCATTATTATTTCTTATATATACAGTATAATCATTCTTAAATGGTTAACATGGAGAATGAATCTCATCGCGTCGTGGAGACGGTATTCCGTACGTACGCACGAGCGATGATATCATTTCTATAAATATTGAATTGAATTGGAGTGGATTATACAATATATCAGAATCAATATGATGTTTTAATAACTATTTATAGTTATTCTTTACACCATTATACCCATCCATGTAAGGTGGTGGTGGAAAATAGATTACACCACGGCGTGGAGACGGTATTCCGTACGTACGCACGCGCGGTGATTTCTTTTTCCGTAGGATGGATAGATGGTGAAATAGGGTTGTTTCATACTTATAATAACATATCTGTATATGAGTGATACTGATGTTATTACTTCATAATGAAACAACCTAAGAAGAAGAAGTGGAAGAAGAAATAAAGATGAAAGAATTGGTAACGGTAATTACCTCTTCTTTGAAGTGTCTCTTTGAGACCTCCTCTTAGGGCACTAAAATTGGTCTTTGAGGAAGACCAGAACCTCTAGGATGTTGCTAGGGAAGTGGAGAGGAGAAATTGGCAGGGGTTGGCCGAGCATGAGTGCTCAAATTGGTGTGAGGAGGAGGGGGAGGAGGTGTCCTTTTATAGGGGAGGAGAGGGGCACCTTAGGAATATCTCAAAATATTATTTTATATTAAAGTCAAAATCGGTTTATAATTGTTCCAAAGGGTCTTATTTCGAAGCTAAAGTAGGGATGGGTCGAAATCCTATCAACCAATAGAATTTAGACAAGTTTAGGGTATTATTTTAACCATATCAATTAGATTTAACTCTAAGTTAAATAATTTAACTTTTACCGTGTCTTTTTGTTTTCTTTCACTATATGGTTAATAAACTTACTCTAACATGCAAAAAGAACCCCAAATTGTATATTATTAATACATATATCCTTATCTAAGTCATTTGGCCGAACCTTAGATTTTTAGGAATAAAATAACAATTAATAATATAATATTTGATTTAAAAACTATTTTGTGTCAATTTTGACACTATTTGATATATGATTTTTGTGAAAGTCATAACAGAATTATATGTTCGAACCAAGTTGATTAAATCAACACTAATATATCATAGTAACCTAGAAAATTAGTGGAATTCATAAAAAGTCTTAAATTACATTTATTTTGGTATTTATATTATCAATTATGTCAATATTTCATTAATAAGATAATTACTGCAACATCTTTGTGTCATAAATAAATTATATTATTTGATGTCTAAAAATTACAAATAAAATACCATCATGTAGGAAATCTTTTTAGCTTTCTAATGAATATTTACAATCGAATTTATCTTATGTATAACCCCATATTAAAAATGATTTACTTATTAAACTTTGATTTTAACTATTTTAACCCTTCTTTAAATAAATTAATAATAAATGTCCTAATCTAATCCAAGTGGGCCTAAATGGTCATATTTTATTCCTAAGTTTGTTTTTGGTCGAATTACACTTGTCCAATAGAATTAGGACATGTGTTAGGGTAATATTAATATCATATTTACCCTTAGTTACCTTATTTACTATTAACCGTGGTAAAAAAAAAGTAAAAAGTTACTATTCACCAAAAAATTATTTTCATCTCATTGAACCACATTTTAGTCCTTGATATTAACCGTGTCTCTCGGATTTTCGAAATTCCATTCACAGAAGCGGTAAAATTAAGTTTTATGCAAAATTCAGTTTTTAACCTACCACTTAGTAGTTTCACTATTCATCAAAAATTGATGTTTTTCAGAACAATGCCAAAATTTCATCCCAAGCTATATTTCATATTCCGAATTCAAAAATGAAGTCTATTTTACCAAATTCATAACATAAAAGTTGCATTAATTAATTTTATAATTAAATCCCGCTGTTAAAACAAATAGCGTGTTTTTAAGAAACAATATCTATCAAAAGATTGACACTTGTTTATGTCTAGTTTAAATGTGAAATTACATCCAATGACCAACATTGTATTAAATTGTAAAAATATATTCTAAATATACTTTAAAACCACTCAAATTAATGATTTATCACTATTAATTATTTCGATTAAAAGAGTTGTTTTTAATTATAATTTAGTAATTTTCACTATTCATCAGAATATGAAAATTATCCGAAAAGTACCAAAATTTCACCTTAGGCTAAATTCGATACTCTGAATCCAAAAATAAAGTCCATTTTGAAAAATAAGATTTACTGGATTTCAAAAAGTGGTTATTACTATTCATAACGGCTAGTTTTAATAATATTTTTATAGCATATCGTTGTTTAGTGAAACTCGGTATTGCGTACTACACACGCTATCGAGGAAGGTCGCGATTGCGTGTAATGCAAGTCAAGTCAAGGATGTGTGTTGTGCAAGCTCCTTTTGGTGTAGCGTACAACACAAGACATTAATAAAATTAAAAAGAATATATTTTTTTTTATAAAATCTTGGGCTGTTACAGAATAACTTCCTAAAATTTTGGTAATGTAGAGATTTTGTTAATATTCAACGAATTACGTCTCTGTATTGGATACGAGCAGGTAGAGGAATCTTTGGAACAGATGTAACTAGGAGTGAAAACTCTGACAAGGAGTTTCGGGCATGACTCAGGGTATCTGTATAAACATAAATGGGAATTGCTGGACTCTTGGTTACAACACTCCTGGGTGATATGCTTAAGATAATTCACATTTTCATTACAAACTATTATTAAGGATTTATGAGTAAATAATGACTCAAAGAAAACATTTTTATGATTATGGATTATATGCATAAACTTTTCAATTTATGTTAGGTATTTTAATAGTTTGTAATTATGAATTTCGATTCATAAACTAACCTCGTGTATGCCAATTTTTAGAAATGGTTCCTAGTAGAAGGAATGAGAAATACAACAATACACATGATCCAAAGAGTAGGATGGATCATATCATTCATGGTTGTAAGACAACATTTGGAAGGGATATAATATCCCACATATAATTATCATATGAAGAAATAGTATCATTTGTTAATAAGATAAGTAAATAATTTGATGATTTCTATGGATTTGATGGGAAGCCAAATAAGAAAAGGATTGTAGAGGGAAAGATGGATAAAGGGAAGAAGGGAAAGAAGGATTTACCCATATGTGATAACTGTAGAATGAATAACCTAGGTGAATGCTTGATGGGAGTGGGAGTTTGTTAAAGGTGTGGAGAAAAGAGGACACCATGTATGTGATTGCAAGGGTAAGAAGATGGTTTAAAATGTTCAATGCTTCATCTACAAAATATTGGGACACTACACGAAACAATATCCCAATCATTAAAGTATAACCCAAATGAATCTATTGGGTAAGAATCATGTTATGAAACTTCCTCAGGTGAAGAATAATAATTAGTGTTGTTATATTTTTTTATTAATGAATTCTGTCATTTGAGTGTTGTATCAATGATTTAATAGTTATATTAATTATGGAAATAAATTTTGATTGTACTAAAGTACTATTTCATTAAGAATTTGAGATTATATGGTACTGAGAAACGTGACTCAACATAAAGTTAAACATTTTATAAAATACATGGTTGAAGGAAATATAAACCTTAGTATAGTCCTAACCCTGAGGTAGTGATATTAGAATAAAATATGGTTGATTTGGATAAATTATATTATATTTTTTTACTACCTAGGAACTGATTAATGGGTTTTTTATTCCATCATTGTTGGAGAATTAAAAATTTTTGGATATAAGGAATATATCTAGTATTCTATAAGGAATAAGGGAGCATGAATGTAACCAATAAGGTTTTATAGTAATTCAGGGTTTTACCATGTTTAAAGAGAATAAATTATGAAGGTACTCACATGTTATTATGTGGAAAAAAGAGATATTCATTATGTTTTGTTGACCTTCCTTATAAATTTTTTGACTATGAGTTTGGACACAAGTATTTTGGATAAGTCTAAATGTTGGAATAGATTAATTTGGTCTTTGGATACTACGGTTTATGGATAAAACATTTATTAAGATCATTTTTTGATTTTTTATAAAAACGAACAACCAAAAGGTTGGGAAACAACATGTCTCTTTCGATAAAGCCATAAGGCTTGAACCGGAAACCAAAGGGCAACAAGGGTGTATAACCTACCACTGGCCTATGTGATTTCCTGGTTTGTATAATGTAGTTTTTTAAATGATCTAATAGATTATTTATAAATTAAATTTTTTGAAACCATATATGATTAGGATAAATAGCATATTTTTGAGTTCTATTATCTTTTGAAGTGAATGATGAATTTGTGGTAGAAATTAGTTAAAGGAAGGAAATCTACTTTTCAAATATTTTTTTTTCATATTCAATGAAAAATGAATTCCTAAACTTTAGGGAAATGATCTTAAAACCAAAAAATATGTTATCCAAATGCCTTATGTTTTGATGAACCAATAATATTTTAAATCATCATAGATTTATTTCTTTGAGGACCTCAATATTCCATTTAATGTTCAACTATTTTTCATTGATTCCCTCAATCACTCCCAATAAATAATTACATTTTTCATAAAATTATGTGTCTCTTATTTCTAGAAATTTTCTCTTATTCGAAATCCTAATTTGATGGTGACTTTTTCATTTCCCTTTCACTCTTATTAAGAAAAAATTTAGTAACCCTATTTCTATTGTGGGTTTTCCACAAAGGTATTTTATATTTTAAAACTTTTAGTTTTGAAGAAAAATATCAAATTGAGAGGATGAAATTTACTGAAGGAGGGGAAAATGTAACACCCTAGGATTTAATAAAACGTTATCTCTTTAAAGTAATTCAATTGCTTGCGCCACACACAACACCGAGTTCGAGCACACCATGACATAAAATAATACAAGTTTAAAAAGCTATTATGAATATAATTAACTGTATTTTCAATTTTAAATAATATATATAATTTTAACATCTATATTATGTGTTCTAGGAATAATATAAGAACATATCCAATTTTTCAGAAAAAAATAGTGTTTTTAAAAAAATTCAATTTTACCTCATTTTAATAGAGAACCATTTTTGAATCCAATGTTTGATAATTTTATATATTAAATTTTTCAAAATAAACTTCTCATTCATAATTAGGACATATAAATTTAGTTTTGTTAAATTATTGGTGTTTTTCTGATAAATTTCATATTTTGATGAATATTGAAAAATACAAAATTTTTATGGAAAAAAGTTTTTTATTCAGAATAAATTATATAGTTAAATTATACATTTGAATGGTTTTTAAGTTTAATTAGATTACATTTTTATAATTTAATCAAAATTTTGTCATTGGAAGTAATTTTACACTTAAATTGGACACAAACAAATGTCAATCTTTTGATAGTTTTTACATGTTAAAAACCCACATTATGGTATTGATAGTAGGAATTAATTTTAAATTTATTAATCAAAATTATATGTTTGAAATTTGGTAAAATAGATATCATTTTTGAATTCGGAATATCAAAATTACCTTAGGGTGAATTTTTTGTATTTTTCAAAAAACATTCAATTTTTGATGAATAGTTAAAAATACCGCATAGTACATAAAAACCGAATTTTTCATTTATATAATTATTTTTAATAAAAGATTTATCTTAAAATAGGCAAATCATTCATATATTTGAAATATTTATGTCACTGTAGTAATTTTATAAAAATATTAGATATATAAAATTTTATTGAACCATTTTAACAACTCTTTACCTACCTTCTAGGCATATTGGAGAATTTGCATAAAATATAATTTTACCACATCTATGAATTGAATTTCAAAAATATGTAGTACACTATTGACATAGGTAATTGAAATGTGGAATAATAGGGTAAAAATAATTTTTGGTGAATAGTAAATTTTGAATTTTATTTACCACCGTTAAAAGTAAATAAGGTAATTAAAATTATAAATAATATTAAAATTACCCCAAAACAAATCCTAATTCTATTGGATAATTGTATTTCCACAAAAATCAACCTTGGGACAAAAATAATATCCTTTTGATCCATTTGGGTTTGATTAGAACGTTTATTATATTTTATTTAAAGAAGCATTAAAAGTGCTAAATTCAAATATTAATAACTATTTTTTTAATATATGGTTATACATAAAAATAATTTAGATTATAAATACTCATTAAAATATAATAATATTTCATACATCATGGTATTTTATTTATAATTTGTAGATATTAAATAATTAATTTTAGATATGACCTAATGATGATGCAGTAATTACATTATTAACAAAAGATTAAAATAATTGATATTATAAAAATAAAAGTAAAAATAAATTGATAATTTTGATGCATTAAACTAATTTTCATGGTTAATATGGAATTATTGGATTGATTTAATGTATTTTTTGAAGTAATCATGTTATTTTGGCTTTATTATAAACCAAATACTAAAGTGTCAAAATTGACATAAATGAGTTTTTAAAACAAATACTTTTTTATTAAGTAATATATTAATCATAAAAATATAATGTTTAGAAAAAGGACATATATAATTATTTATATATTATTAATGAACAACTTTGTGTTCTCATGGAATTTTATAGTATGTTTAATAATCATGTAATATAAAAAAAATCAAAAGACATTATAAAAGTTAAACTATTTAACTAAGAGTTAAATATAAAAGATAAGGTCTATATGGTGACCTAAACTAGTCCAAAACCCATTTATTGAGAATATTTCTACCCATTCCCACCTTATCCTCAAACTAAATTAATTTAGATCCATTAGAAATAGAAAATGACATTATAGTAAAATAAAATTTCAAGTTTTTCCTATAGTGACTTTCACCTCTCTTATAAAAGGGTACTTCCCCTTATCTTAATTTCAAACCTCCAAAGCTATTTGGATCTACCAAAACCTGATCCTATATCCTCCAAAATACCCTTATATTTACTTTGAGGGAATAATTTGATAAGAAAGCTAGCCTATGGAGCCCTTTTGACAAATTAAAAGGAAGCACCCGAAGAAGAGGGAATAATTTCATCACCACATTCAATGTTCTTTTCTTCTTCCACTTCCTCATTCATTGTTGTTTCCATAAAAATTTAATAACTCCAGTACCATCTACATATATTTAGGTTATTATAAATAATATTAGTCCTTATTCATTAATCAATCCATCCTATGAATGAAAAAGTCACCATACGTGCGTACGTACGACTTACGGTCTCCTCATCGTGGTGTAGTTTGTTATTCCACACTTAATGAGTAGGATGGGTATAATAATGAGTATAATTTAGGTAAGTAATAAATATAACATTTTAATGATTCTATATATGTAATATACAATCCAATTACACATTATTTCACCATCAATAGAATGATATTGTCGCTCGTGCGTACGTATGGATTACCATCTCCATAAATGTGATGAGATTAATTTCCCATCATCACAATTAAATAATAATTTCCATTTTATGATTAAAAATAAAGTTTAAGAACATAATATCATTCTGAATATTAATAAAATACATCCTATCCATAATAAACATGACTTACGTAACAAAACATATAAAGGGAAATGAATCAGTTAACTCCCAAAACAATGATACTGCTGAACTATTATTAACAACGAAATATTAGAAGATCATATATGATATAATATTTATGTATGTGGTTCTTTTATAATTTAATAAAAATTATTTAACAATTATATAGAAGGTTAACGTACCATCAAACAAGGAAAAGTTCAAGGTATGTGTTTGTTGACCTCACCTGTTTTGATAATCTCAATCATGTATTCATATGTGTTGAAAATCCCAATTATGTGTTCATTCTCTATGATATTGTTAAGTATCATTGATCTATACCTTAATTCTTTCAAATCTGTGATCAAACCAATAATAATTTTTAAAATAGTCTTTGGAATATGTTAATCCTCATTTATCCATGTTCATACAAGTTATAAATTGATTCTAACACAATAGGATGTGTTCTGCATAAAACAGAAGTAATCTGCCTATAGCTACTGATAAAGAGCTACCGGTAACCAGTCTACCGATAGACTTAGTCTACCGACAGACAGCTACCGATAGATTTAACACAGAGCTACCGATATACTTAACACAGAGCTACCGATGTACTAATAAATACAAGCTACTGACATACAGACAGCTACCGATACAAACGTAGAGCTACCGGTGTAAGTATAAATAGCTACCGATGGAATAAGAGTCACCGATGGACGAAGCTACTGACAGACTCACAGCTACCGACGCATGAAGCTACCGATGCATGGAGCTACCGATGCATGTACCTACCGATGCATGGAGCTACCGATGCATGTACCTACCGATGCATGGAGCTACCGATAAACAGTCACTGATACAAGCATGTACAACCCGACGCATAGAGAAACCGATAGAGTCAGAGCAACTAATGACATTGAGCTACCGTTGTTCAAGCTACTGATGTTCAAGCTACCGATGTTCAAGCTACTGATGCTGATTACCTACCGATCACTCGACTCACTGTTTGAATTTCTTTATTTCCTATATTTAATCTATCTAACGGTCATATCATACATTTTGATGATTTTTCAAATATCTGATAAAGGTTGTCGGATGTCAGGAACCCGTACCTCGTACCTGCTGAAAAGAAATCTTTTATGTCCCCTGATGGGAGATAAATACGAGAAGACTACGTTGCCCACAATAGCGATGCGAAAAGAAGAAAAACGAACATCAACGAACAACAACAAGAAGCGAACCAGAAAAGTGCAGTGCATCCAATATATCAAAAACGACACAAGCACGAGAAGAACACAGAGAAGCTCATAGACAATCAAGCATACTCGAGAAGTGTTCTGTGCATACAAGAAGAACACTGAAGAAATTCATCGACTACATTCTCACTACCTGTGAACCTGGAGCATACGACACTCTGTTTCTCAAACAGAAACGAGAAGAGGACTCAGACTCACTTCTGATCGAATCGAAAGGAGTCCAGAGCTATACTGAAATCACCAGAACCATCTCTAAACTCTACATTTATTGTTCTGTGATTTATTATCATTCATTTCGAGCAGTGTGTGTTATCTGCTGTATCTAACACATACACTGTCTCCTGTACTCAAACTGAAGGATTTGTAAATCCTTACCAAACTCTTTCATTCTTTCTTTCCCACGAATAACAGTGGTAGAGGTCGTGTGTGACCTGGACAGCTGGTTGCTGTTGTACTGTTTCCCACGAAGAACAGTGGTAGAGGTCTTGGACCTGGACAGTTGTAAACTGTTGAAACCCGATCCAGGGTGTGGATCATTTTTATATAAACTTTTGAGAGGACTAAGTCTCGGCTTGAGACTGAACCTCTTGGCTACATTGTTGTGCCATCTCTTTCAAAGTTTTATTCCTCTCCTAATCACTTTAAAACCAATACTGTTTTTAAAGTTACTTTGATAATTAAATTAGCAAGTGTTTATGTTAAGTGTAGATTAGTAAGTTTGTTTCAAAAGATAATCACACACTCCTGTGTTGATTAACTGGGAATTAATCAATCCCTTGAGAATCTAACAGAACCTCTACTTTAATATAAATTCACTAGAGTTTAATTTATTATTTTATCTGGGGGTCTTTAAGACACTGTTTTTAAATTACAGATATTTTACTTGGTACTCAATTCACCCCCCTCTTGAGTAAACTACTCCGACCAACACTTGGTATCAGAGGTTGAAAATACTTTCTAAAGTACTCTGCTTTTGAATTGTGATTTTAGTTGTATTTTAAAGTTCTTAAAATTTCTGTTATATCTAAATTTTTATCTCTTTAAAATTTTCTCATCATGGACAATAGACTTGAGGGTGCTGCTACTAACCGGCCACCTTTATTCAATGGAACTAATTATGCTCAGTGGAAACTGAAAATGAAAATCCATCTAGAAAGCATAGGTTTTGATATTTGGACTGCTATTGAATCAGAATACAAAATGCCTACTACTGCTAGATCTACTTGGGATGAACCTACAAAGACTGCTTACAATAACAACTGTAAAGCTATGAATTCCTTGTACTGTGCTCTAGGATATTAAGAGTTTAATAGAATTTCGGCATGTAAAACTGCATATGAAATTTGGGATACCTTAGTTGTTTCTCATGAAGGAACAACTAATGTTAAAGAAATGAGATTGAACACTTATACTATCAAGTATGATAATTTTAAAATGAAGCCTGACGAACCCATTTCTGACATGTATCTCAGGTTCAATGAAATTTTTAATACAATGATCTCGCTGGGAAAGGATGTCTCATCGAAGGAACAAATTATGAGAATTTTGAGATGTCTACCTGATAGATGGAGAGGCACATCTGTCTCAATCAGAGAATCATGTGACATAGCTGCTCTACCTGTCAAGGAACTAATTGTCAAGGTGATGATGTATGAAGAAGATCTTAAAGTGAACAGAGAGGAAGAAAATGAACCTGAAAGAATGTCTATTGCTTTCAAATACTCAACTTCAAAGAATAAGGACAAAGAAAAGCTTCAAGCTGTAGTTGAAAGTTGAAGTTGTGAAGACAGTGGAAGTGATTCTGACAGTGATGCTGAGATGGCTCACATTGCTAGAAGATTTAAGAAATTTTATAGGAAAAAGAATTTCTTCAGAAAAACAAACTATAAGGGTAAGTATGATCACCAAGGCAAATGGAAAAAGGATTGGAAGAAGAATGACAAGTCAGATGATGTTGTCTGCTATGAGTGCAAGAGAAAAGGACACATTAAAGCCGACTGTCCAAAGCTGAAATATAAAAAGAAATATGAATATAAGGACAATAAGTTTAAGAAAGCCATGAAGGCTACTTGGAGTGCTTCAGAAGACAGCACAAGTGAAGCTGAATCTTCATACTCTGAAAGGAATCGAGCCAACACGTGTTTTATGACAAACACTTCTGAGGTAACTGCTGAAACTCCTGCTTCAAATTCATATTATTCTGGAGATGATTCTGAAGGTGATAACATGTCTAAATCTGAACTGTTTGAATACTGTGATATGCTGGAAGAGACATGTAATGAACTTAAGGATAAATACAAGTCATTAAAGAAACAGCATGCTCTCACCACTACAGTTAAAACCGAACTCACTATTGAAAAGGAGAAAACTGCTCAACTGTTAAAAAAGAACACTGAACTGAAACTATCTAATGAGAAACTCAAGAAAGACTTAGAGAAGTTCACCAATGGCAAAAATACACTAACACAGATGCTAGGAAATCAAGTAGAACCTAAATATACTACTGGTATAGGATACCAACCTGGACAAAGGAAAATTTCCAAAACAAGATTTATTTCTAAATCTGGACAGAATGAAGGTAATCCTGGAACTTCATATGCTTCAACCAGTTATATACATAGCTATGGATCTAATAAAGTTTATCTTTCAAAGCATGTGAATTCTACAAATTATATGAGACCCATTAGACAAATATGGGTACCTAAAGTGTTATTGGCTAACCTGTCTGGACCCAAGAAAATCTGGGTACCAAAATCATCTCCCATCTAAATCTGTTTTGTAGGGAACTTGCTTAAAGAGCTCCTGTAAAGAGACGTGGTATTTGGACAGTGGATGTTCAAGACATATGTCAGGAGACTTCTCTTGTTTCAAGAGTTTAATAAAAGTTGATGGAGTTTTTGTCACCTTTGGTGATAATTCAAAAGGGAAAATCATCGGCCTAGGCCAGATTGGTAACACTGATTCAATTTGGATTTCTAAAGTTTTATTTGTTGATGGCCTTAAATACAATCTATTAAGTATTTCTCAGTTATGTGATGATGGTTTTCATGTTAAATTTGAAAATGATTCTTGCAAAGGTTTTATTTCTAAGAATGTTTTGGTATTTTCTGCCTTAAGAAATGAAAATGTTTATGCTGTTAATCTGAATTCTTTAGCTAAGCAGAATATTACTTGTTTGAATTCTTTTCATAATGAATCTTGGCTATGGAACATAAGATTAGGACATTTCAACATTCACTCACTTAGAAAACTTTCTAGGAAAAACCTAGTTAGAGACCTACCTAAGTTAGAATTCCCAAATGATAGAGTGTGTAACCCCTGTCAAAAGGGAAAACAACACAAAGTTTCTTTTAAATAAAAGAAAGAAGTTTCAACTTCTCAACCACTTGAATTGGTTCACATGGATTTGTTTGGACCATCAAGAGTTTCTAGTTTAAATGGGAAGCACTATGTTTATGTTCTTGTAGATGACTTTTCTAGATATACTTGGGTATATTTTCTAGCTCACAAAATTGAAGCTTGTTCTTACTTTGTCAAATACTCCAAGTCTGTAGAGAACCTTAGTGGACTTAAGATTAAAACCCTGAGAAGTGATCATGGTCGTGAGTTTAAAAATCAAGATTTTGAATCTTATTGCTCACACAATGGCTATACTCATAACTTCTCTGCCCCTAGAACACCCCAACAGAATGGTGTAGTAGAAAGAAGAAACCGAACCCTTCAAGAAATTGCTAGAACCATGCTCAATGAATATGATCTGCCTATTTATTTTTGGGCTGAAGCTGTAAATACAACTTGTTATGTCATTAATAGAGTCTTAATTAGCCCTGTTCTTAAGAAAACCCCTTATGAATTGTGGAACAATAGAAAGCCTAAGGTTAATTACTTTAAAGTTTTTGGTTGCAAAGTATTTATTCTTAATACTAAAGATAATCTGGATAAGTTTGCTTCCAAAAGTGATGAAGGAATTTTTCTGGGTTACTCTATTTCAAGTAAATCCTATAGAGTATTCAATAAGAAAACCAAATGTGTGGAAGAATCTGTTCACATCAAGTTTGATGAAACTGATCCACATGAGCCTAAAACCTCTCTTGAGAATCCTGAAGAAGATTTGTCTATTCTGGACCTTAATGATAAATCTAAAGAACGTGTTATAAAAGCATCCAGTTCTGGACTTTCTCCAGAATCTGCTTCTGTTGAACCCGAACCTATAGATGAACCTGAAATTTCTAGTCCAACCTTTACCAGATCAACAAGGATTCTAAAGATTCATCCTTTAGAAGCTGTTGTTGGTAATCTTGATAGAGGAACACAAACTAGAGCTTCTCTAAGAAACCAGGTTGAACATCAAGCCTTTCTTTCACAGCTGGAACCCAAAAATATCAATGATGCTATCAATGATGAATTCTGGGTAATAGCTATGCAGGAAGAATTAAATCAGTTTGAAAGAAACAAAGTCCGGGAATTAGTTGACAGACCTAAGGACACTTTGACAATAGGCACAAAATGGGTTTTTAGAAATAAAGTAGATGAATCTGGAAATATAGTTAGAAACAAAGCTAGACTAGTTACACAAGGATATAGTCAAGAAGAAGGTATAGGCAATGAGGAAACTTTTGCACCTGTAGCTAGACTAGAAGCCATTAGGATCTTACTTGCATATGCTGCACATCTGGATTTCAAGTTATATCAAATGGATGTGAAAAGTGCATTTCTAAATGGTTTTATAATTGAAGATGTTTTTGTAGAACAACCACCTGGATTTGCTAACCCCCATTTTCCAAATCAAGTTTTTAAACATTCTAAAGCTTTGTATGGTTTAAAACAAGCTCCAAGAGCTTGGTATGATAGACTTAGCAATTTCCTTATTTCAAAAGGTTTTTCTAAAGGGATTGCTGATCCAACTCTTTTCATTAAAAGAATTTCTAAAGATGTTTTAGTTGTACAAATATATGTTGATGATATTATTTTTGGATCTTCTAAACACTCTTTATGTACTGATTTTTCAAAAAGTATGCAAAATGAATTTGAAATGAGCTTAATGGGAGAGCTTAAGTACTTTATTGGATTTCAAGTATTTCAAAATGAAAATGGTATTGTTTTGAATCAAAGTAAATATACAAAGGATCTTTTAAAACGTTTTGGTCTGGATAGTATCAAGGAAAGTGAAACTCCTATGAGTACTACCTGTAAATTGGATGCAGATGAAACTGGGAAACCAGTTGATCAGACAAATTACAGAGGTATGATTGGTAGTTTACTTTATCTTACTGCTAGTCGACTGATATTATGTTTAGTGTGTGTATGTGTGCTAGATTTCAAGCTAATCCAAAAGAATCTCATTTGCTTGCTGTTAAAAGAATTTTTAAATATCTCAAACACACGGTTAACTTAGGTTTGTTTTACCCAAAAGGACAATCCTTTGAGTTAATGAGTTATTCATATGCTGACTTTTCTGGTTGTAAGTTAGATAGAAAAAGCACATAAGGAACATGTCATTTGCTTGGAAAATCCTTAGTTTCTTGGTGTAGTAAGAAACAGAACTCAGTTGCATTATCTACTGCCGAAGCAGAATATATAGCTGCTGGTAGTTGCTGTGCACAAATTCTGTGGATGAAACACACTCTTTTGGACTATGGATATGTTTTTAAACATGTTTCAATCAACTGTGACAACACCAGCGCAATAAACATCTCTAAGAATCCTGTATCTCACTCTAGAACCAAACACATAGATATAAGACACCATTTCCTAAGAGATCACTATAAAAAAGGTGATATTTCTCTTGAATTTATTGGCACTGAACATCAATTGGCTGATATTTTCACTAAACCTTTAAGTTCGGATAGGCTAAGTTACATAAGACACGAACTGGGAATGTTTAATCACAACCGGTGTGAAAATCCTCACTGATGTGGAAATTCTCACCGATGTGAAATTCTCACCGATGTGAAATTCTCACCGATGTGAAATCCTCACTGATGTGAAATTCTCACCGACGTGAAAATTCTCACCAACGTGAAAATTGTCACCGATGTAAGTTTCTCACCGACGTAAAAATTCTCACTGACGTGAAAACTCTCACCGATTTGTTTTTCTCACCGATGATTAACTCACACCGATGCAAAGTTTTAAAACTTCTGTCTGCCGCCAAGAATACGAATCGTTTTATTTTATTTTATTACTCTATTTTAGTTGTTTATTTGGAATTCCTAAATGATAAAAATAAGTCTAAGCCACTTCTTACCTCACCGAGCTCAAAACCTCTCACCTTCGAACCTTACCTCCCAAATCGGCCAAGAACCCTAAACCCGCGATGGCAAAAGCCAAGCTTCCTATCGTTAGAGATGAAAGTGCAGAACCAAACGCTAAGAAGCAGAAGACACAGCATAAATCCAGTGTTAGTGAAGTCAGAACTAGATCGGGAAAGCGACCAGTGAATCCTCACTTGCAGAATAGAGACATAGTAATCGAGAAGGAACTGTGCGTGGAATGGCTACTGCCTAGCAAATCGTTAGTACTCGAGATTCTGAAGGACCAGAAATGGGTGGATTGTTTCTCGAATAACAATAGCCCATACTACCCGAAGTTGGTAAAGCAGTTCTATGAGTTTGTAACCTTCGAGAAGTCTGAGAATGAGAATCGGGTAAGCTCTTTTGTAAATGGAAAAGAGATGTCTTTTTCTTCAGTAGAGTGGGCTGAGAGTTTGAAAGTACTACATGAAGGTGTCTCTGGGTATGTATCAAGAGCAATGCCACCTAGCAGTGATATCTTTGATTATGAAACCGCCTTACAAGAACTGACTAGTAATGGAAATCAAAGGCAAGTGGTTGCTGCTGAAATGGATGGAGAGAATCGACTGCTTTTCAAGTTTGTTCAGCATGTGTTGATACCGAGGAGAGGAGATTTTGCAAATCTGAGATATCAAGATATCTATCTTCTTCATTTGCTAAGACATGGTATAAAAATCAATCTGTGCAGATTGTTAATGCTTCAAATGGAAGACATGATTAGACCAAAGTCAAAGACTAATGCTTTGTTCTTTGCCAAGCTGATTTCAGTGATGATAAAAGTGAAAGAAATAGCTGACTCTCAGGATGAGACAGTTGTAGTCAAGAACAATTTCTGCATCACCTCGACTGTTTGGAAGTACATGAAAATTAACTGGATCCCATGGAAGGGAGAATTGGTCAGTGATGATCAGAAGATCTATGATAAGTTTAATCCTATGGATCATCCCTCAAGACCAAAGGATATGAGAGATCCGAGTCTGAGACCTGATGAAGAGGAACCTGTTTATAGTAGTGAAACAGAAGAAGAAACAGAAGAAGAAGAAGAAGAAACTCTTATGGATGTTGGAGGAGATCCAGACTTGCCCCCAAGTCCTGTTGCAGAACTGGTTTATTCTAGGAATGGAAAGGTAGATGAAATTTTGTCTACTTATGAGGAAGACCAGTCTGTACCTCACCATGAAGAAGAGGAAAATGAGAATGCATCTGAATCGCCTGCTTCTGGTAGGTTGAGTATGAGTCCTTTGATTGGGAACTCAGCTATGCCTGCTGCTGAAGTAGAAAGAGATAGAGAAGAAGCTGTACCTGTTTCAGAAAACCTCCCTACTGCTGTTGAGATGGAAGTTGTTGTGGAAGATTCTGATGAAGAAAGGCCAGCAGAAAAGGCTGTTGTGATACATGAGAATGCACCCATTGAGGGGGAGCATCAGTCTGTGCTTGGAAATGTTACAGTAGCTGTTGAGCTTGGAGACTGGGTAGAAGACCCAGGGTTTATAGTCTGTGGATTGGATTATCCGGATTCTGACAATGAGGTGTCTGTGAATAGACCGAAGACCAATTATGATCTTGCTTCTGAATTGTTGCCAGATGATGTGGTCAGATTTCATGATTTGAATAAGCTGAAAGAGGACCTCAAATCCAGTTTTGTTGAAGAAGTAAAGTTAATGGAAACCTCTCTCGCATCCTCAATTAATTCAATAATGACTACTTCTGTAGTTAATTTAGCCTCAGCAAGGGGATCTGCTGCAGTTATCCCAAGTGATTTTGTCTCTAAATCTGATCTTGAATCCATGAATAATGAGCTGAAAGAATCATTCAGTGCATCAGTCGCTGAGATGAAGCAAAGATTTTATGAAGAAATGAAAATGTTAGAGAGATCCTTCGAGCTGTCTCTGTCTTGTAATTTATCTTCCTTTATGTCTGAGCTTATGGAAGAAGTGAAAGAGTGCCAGACTCAGTCTTCAAGAATCAAAGCAGATCTGGAAGCTCTCAAGACATCAGTTGTTGCTTTGGATTCCTATATGAGCTCCAAGTCTCAAGCTGACAAGGACCTAGCTTATGTGAAGAGTGTAGTAATCCAGTTTGTCTCAGTGTTTGAATGTTTCAAAACCTCAGTGAAGGATCATGTCCAATTACAAGATTCTCAAGTTCAAAGCCTAATCAGTGGTTTGTCTAAGAGTTTTAAAGAAACTAGTTCCTTCTCTCTTGGCCCTCTCACATCCAAACTATCAGTTGACCTGAATCAAGTTCGAGCAATGTTAAAGGAGGAGATTGGCTCTATTTCAACCAGTGGCTCTGTGGACTCATCAGAGTTGAGCCGAGTGGTGCTTTCTACAAGGGATTCTGCCAAAGAAATCATGAATATTGTTCAAGACTATATTTGAGAAGCCTCTGCCTCTCAGGAATCCATAAAAAGCAAAGTGGACTACTACTTCTCCAAAATTTTCACCAAGCATCAACTCGAACACCACTTCAAGCTGATGTTGGAAAACATGAAGCTCCCTCCAGTCACTCAAGCTTTCAGAGAACAAGTGAGAAAGCTAAGAGAACTGACTCATGCCTTAGAGAAATTCATGGAGAAAAAAGATGATTTCATCTCTGCTATGGAAAGAGGAGGAGGAATTATTATGGATTTTAGAAATCTGCTGATGCCCTTCTTGCATGTTGATGCCAGACCAGTCATCATCCCTCCTGCTTTGCCTGCTTCTGCCTCAGCTGCTTCCACAGTCCAGCTGACTCCTGCTCAAGCTATTCGAAGCCTCACACCAATGATCACCCAAAAATCTTCAACCTACAGGCCTTACTCTGTGTCAGTGGCCCAGCCTCCTTTGATATTTTCTGGCATTCCCAAACCTTCACCTGAATCCTCACCACCCGAGCCTTCTTCTGATCCCAAAGGAAAATCTCACGTTGCAGATGAGGAGTGAACCAGTGGCCAGGATTTTTGATAGGAGTTCCTTTGTAATCTGTTTTTGTACTTTTTGACTACTCTAATTCAGAACACTTTTTACTTCTCTTGTTTTATTTTTCTCCTATATATATATATATGCTTTCCCACTTTTTTATTATCACAAAGGGGGAGAACAATAAGATGAGGAGAAACATTTTATGAGAGAATAAGGGGGAGAACAAATTAGAGAATGAGAAATATTTTCAATGGAGAAAAATAAGGAATAAGGGGAGACACATTACCCTTTGTTTTTTCATTTTTATTTATTTACCTCTGATACCTTATGTCTATATAGTACCTTATGATTTTTACCTATGATAACTTATGTCTATATCATACTATTTCTATTATCTATGATGTTGTTTTCTCTAAGAAAATTGAACTCAATATTATACTCTTTACTATTATATTCTCACTATGTTAAATGCCAATATCATTAATTGTGATTATCAAAAAGGGGGAGATTATTGACCTCACATGTTTTGATAATCTCAATCATGTATTCATATGTGTTGAAAATCCCAATTATGTGTTCATTCTCTATGATATTGTTAAGTATCATTGATCTATACTTTAATTCTTTCAAATCTATGATCAAACCAATAATAATTTTTAAAATAGTCTTTGGAATATGTTAATCCTCATTTATCCATGTTCATACAAGTTATAAATTGATTCTAACACAATCGGATGTGTTCTGCATAAAACAGAAGTAATCTGCCTATAGCTACTGATAAAGAGCTACCGGTAACCAGTATACCGATAGACTTAGTCTACCGACAGACAGCTACCGATAGACTTAACACAGAGCTACCGATAGACTTAACACAGAGCTACCGATGTACTTATAAATACAAGCTACTGACTTACAGAAAGCTACCGATACAAACGTAGAGCTACCGGTGTAAGTATAAATAGTTACCGATGGAATAAGAGTCACCGATGGACGAAGCTACTGACAGACTCACAGCTACCGACGCATGAAGCTACCGATGCATGGAGCCACCGATGCATGTACCTACTGATGCATGGAGCTACCGATGCATGTACCTACCGATGCATGGAGCTACCGATAAGCAGTCACTGATACAAGCATGTACCAACCAACACATAGAGCAACCGATAGAGTCAGAGAAAATAATGACATTGAGCTACCGATGTTCAAGCTACTGATGTTCAAGCTACCGATGTTCAAGCTACCGATGCTGATTACCTACCGATCACTCGACTCACTGTTTGAATTTCTTTATTTCCTATATTTAATCTATCTAACGGTCATATCATATATTTTGATGATTTGTCAAATATCTGATAAAGGTTGTCGGATGTCAGGAACCCATACCTCGTACCTGCTGAAAAGAAATCTTTTCTGTCCCCTGATGGGAGATAAATACGTGAAGACTACGTTGCCCACAATAGCGATGCGAAAAGAAGAAAAACGAACATCAACGAAAAACAACAAGAAGCGAACCAGAAAAGTGCAGTGCATCCAATATATCAAAAACGACACAAGGACGAGAAGAACACAGAGAAGCTCATAGACAATCAAGCATACTCGAGAAGTGTTCTGTGCATACAAGAAGAACACTGAAGAACTTCATCGACTACATTCTCACTACCTGTGAACCTGGAGCATACGACACTCTGTTTCTCAAACGAAAACAAGAAGAGGACTCAGACTCACTTCTGATCGAATCCAAAGGAGTCCAGAGCTATACTGAAATCACCAGAACCATCTCTAAACTCTACATTTATTGTTCTGTGATTTATTATCATTCATTTCGAGCAGTGTGTGTTATCTGCTGTATCTAACACATACACTGTCTCCTGTACTCAAACTGAAGTATTTTTAAATCCTTACCAAACTCTTTCATTCTTTCTTTCCCACGAATAACAGTGGTAAAGGTCGTGTGTGACCTGGACAGCTGGTTGCTGTTGTACTGTTTCCCACGAAGAACAGTGGTAGAGGTCTTGGACCTGGACAGTTGTAAACTGTTGAACCCCGATCCAGGGTGTGGATCATTTTTATATAAACTTTTGAGAGGACTAAGTCTCGGCTTGAGACTGAACCTCTTGGCTACATTGTTGTGCCATCTCTTTCAAAGTTTTATTCCGCTGCTAATCACTTTAAAACCAATACTGTTTTTAAAGTTACTTTGATAATTAAATTAGAAAGTGTTTATGTTAAGTGTAGATTAGTATGTTAGTTTCAAAAGATAATCACACACTCCTATGTTGATTAACTGGGAATTAATCAATACCTTGAGAATCTAACAGAACCTCTACTTTAATATAAATTCACTACAGTTTAATTTATTATTTTATCTGGGGGTCTTTAAGACACTGTTTTTAAATTACAGAAATTTTAATTGGTACTCAATTCACCCCCCTCTTGAGTAAAACACTCCGACCAACAGTGTTAATTTTACAATCTCTTTATTATCAAAGGTTGTTTATATGTAAGTATCTAGTAGGGCCTCTTCATCATCCACATCCCTATTTCTAAAAAATGTATTTCAAAACATTTTTACTATTGAATAGATTATGGGATAAAGTCCTTTATAACCTTTTTAACTTTTTTATAAAATGTTTTGAAAGTAATATTTATGTTTCTTTCCAAACAAGGAACTTTATAACCTTTTCAAAAAATTAAGGTAAGATGTTTTTAACTTATACGGTAGGTGGGTCTATTTTCTGCCGTTACAACACCTTCAAATATTTCCTTACAATCTTATAAGAATATTTTCAAAATAAATTTTTTATTTTATAATTATGTTTATTTTAAATTATTTCCAAACAGAAAGAGATATTTCTATCAAATAATTTTGATTTCATCTATGTCAACATCCTTTGATGGATTTTACACTTGTTTGAAGATGATTTTTTATGATACAATCATCCATATTATATCAAAGGGTTTGTGATATTTTTTACTACGAATGTGTTATTTTTATACCATTCATGGTTTATTGTTAAATTATTAACATTTCCTATTCTATTTTTTAATACGCATATTTATGTTATGTTTCAACTTTTTCGTATGATAAATGCATTAGACTTAGTAAGTGATGGGTGGAGCCCACTTTATCTCCTCGATGCATCAGTAGGTATCATGACCCAAAGTATTGTCTTGACACTAAACCTTAGAATAATCTTATTTGTATCTTGGCATGAGGCCTTGACTATTTGGTTATGATGTCCGACATTATGCATTCCATCATTATGAAATTATTTATTTATATTACATGTGATTATTATACTAGTAAAATATCCATGTGAATAAGTAAATGAGATTATTTGATTTATCTTTTCTATATTATGATGAATTTTAATTTTAAAAGGCTTTTTTTAGTATTATACCTTACCGTAAATGTTTATGCATATTTATGAATGTTTTTTCTATGTTGTTATCCTTACTGAGCATCTGAGCTCACCCCTTTCTATGTTTTATTTTTTCCAGTATGCGAAGAAGTATATAATGATTAACATATAGAGATAAGTCAAAGGATGTGATTTTTTGTAAAGGGGAAACATTGTTTTTTTATTTCCTGATGTAATTTAAAACTTATGTATTTATTTAGGACATACAAGGCTATAATAATAATTGGTCTTTCAAGTATTGATCTCTTGTGATCATGTGAATGTTAGGTAATAATGCAATGACTCTGGGTAACTAGGTTCAGTGTATTACAATTTTTCACAACAAAAATGAATTAGATATCCTAAAAAATAATATAATTGGGTTTAAATACTTCTATGATATAGAAATAAATAATTAAACTAGTTATATTTAATATTTATTTAATCCCTCTCTAAAACCCATTTATAGAAAATAATTATATAATTTTCTCGAAATGTTCTTTCCTTGAATATTAAATTGAATGTTATTTAATCAAATAATATCTAATATATATTATTTCTAACCGAACATAAAAACTCGATCCACCATTCCTACTCTTTATTTAATAGACCTTGAATATTGGCTATTTATTTAATAAATAAATATCACTATATTATTCAGTAATAAATAAAAAAAAATTATTTTCACTAAATATAAAATAAATATTTATTAAATATTCCTCTCACATAAAATTATCTCAAATAACTGGTGATGAAATATATGTGGTCAAGCATAAATAAATATTAATTAAACAATATTCTGGAATAATATTTATTCAATCTTGTTAAATAATTAATAACAATATTTTATTTAATTGAGATTCAGGATACGCTTGTTGTGTGACCCTCTAGACCACTTCCTCAGTATCAGTAGATAAAAGAGTTTAAATTACGAAGTTAGTATCTAGAAGCACACAAGCGAACCCATAGAGATGGATTTTAATGTTACAATGACATAATAACTCATACATATGCTTACTATGTAATAGATTCCTTTTACCATAAGATCTCTAATCAAACAAGTTGCATGCTGGTGCCATCAACATATGTTCTCGATGTCCCCTTCTTTGATTTTTTTGAAATTAAACTTTCTTATAATACACCATTTACATGGATTTATATAAGATATTTCATTTCCATTAAAGGGCTCGATATATCAGCCTACATTTAAATAATATAAAGGATAAATCATTTCTCGCATTTTTTTATTAATTCAATATTAGTCATGACAGAGCGAACATATACTACATCTCTGCAAACATACATCATCAGGATTTTCATCAACACATCAAATTATGAGACTGATAATACTCATTAATAATAATATTAATGTTTAAGGATAAATACACATGTCAGCATATAGGAACATCCAATGACACATATAAATGTGAATTTCCTTCTAGCAGGTCTCATTCTCATTATATCAGGCAATTGATATTACTAAGGCCATACACCATGAGAAGTTTATTCAAATTCCTATGAGTCTCCACCCATCATAGCATGAGTCATTTTTTCCCTTAAATGATATTATCTTTCTATGTAAAATATATTTAATGATAGTTTAACAATATTTTTGGGTTCTCATCATAGTAGGGAACTCATATGACCTTTTTAGTGTGACAATTTCTATTAGAACATTATTACATACTAGGTTTTGAAGAATAAAAATCCTAATGTTATAAAGAGTTTATTAATATTAAAAACTATGAATACAAGTTTTTATAAAGTATATAGATATTGGTTCTAGGGAACTAACTCCAACAGAGTCCCACTTGCACTAGAGCCAACTATTAACAACCATCTACATAATAGATCTCACATGATACTAATGCTTCTATTGAGGTAGGCCTTTTGTCAAGGGGTCCATCAAATTCTCTTATATGGGTAACCTATTTACAGTGACTTCAACCCATTGATAAAAATCTCTCAAGAGGTGATACTTCTGAACTATATGATTTTTCTATTGGTGTGACCATTTCTCTTTTGAAAGAGCCACCTATGTAGTATTATCACATTACAATGTGATATGGTCTTTACTTCTGTGTAACACGTCATGATCCCGGACAATATTTAAAATCTAAGTCGCTACCTTGGATTCATCATAAGGAAATATATACTTTTAAACTACTAAAAAATGAACTAAAACAAGATTCATTGAACTCTTATCACTGAAAAATCATCCATTTATACAAAAACATATCTTTTCAATGACTTTAGATCATTTTAATATGTTAGAAAAATAGAATTAGTATAACCCCTGATGACTTTCTCCTCATACTATCCAAACCCCAAGAACATATCCTTAGTTCTTCTCAAATACATAATGATATCCTTAATAGTATACTAATGATGTTCTCATTAATTTTCCTGATATCTACCTAAAATGATCAATACGTAGGAAACATAAAGTATAGTACATGACATGGTATACATGATTGATCCAATTTATGAAGCATGCCTGGTCTTACTCGTTCTATCTTTCTCAATTTGTTTTTGGTAAAACATTTTCTTGGATAGATGTATACCATTTGACATAGGAATCATTCCCCTCTTATATTGTTCCATACTAAATATCATTAGTATCTAGTTAATGTATGTACTTTGAAATATCCTAAGATGCCTCTTGTATCTCTCATGAATGATCTTGATCCTAAGAATATTGGATTTTCCCCTAAGTCCTTCATGGAGAAACACATGTTTAACTAGTCCTCAACACACAAAAAGAGTATCATATGATTTAAAATAAATAATATTTCATCAATATATACTACTAAGATAACGATCACATTCCTACTAAAAATCTTGTAAACACATCGATCACATTAATTTATAATAAAACCAAATTATTTTATAGATTCCTCAAATCCAATGTTATATTAAATGTATTCTTACTTAAACCCATAAATTGATATTTACTAATTAAAATTACTCTTAGCTTCACCAGGAGTCACATGTCCTTCTTGTTGTTTTATATAGAAATGTTAATAAATCTTCTAATTTGCAGAAATCAGTTCTGATTTCCATATAACATATTTATTATCACTGTATTATACTATAGAAAGTATAATTCTAATGGATTTAAACATTGAAATGGGAAAAATGGTCTCATCATAGTCTATTACTTGATTCTTTTAAAATCATTTATCCACAATCCATGTTTTATAGGTATTTAATTGGCCTTAAATGTATTGTTTTTTTGAATAACCATTTTTACCCAATGGGATTCATATCAAATAGTTCAATAACTAGAATCCAAAATTGGTTATGATACATGAAATCCATTTTAGAATTAAAGGATTCATTCCATCTTACAACTTCTAATCTATCTACTACCACTTTTTCGGAGGGAGGACCAAAATTCACAACCAATAATGAGTCACCATATTTAGTGACTATAAAAACATATCTCTTTGGTTCTCTTACCTATATTATTCTCTTATATAGTAATTGTGTTTCAGGAACCACTCCTTCTAAGGGGAGCTATGGAATATGTTCCTATACATACTCTTGCGTACCTTTAGCTTCTACTTCATCGAAGTCAATCTCTCTCCCAATAACATTTTTGAGGATGTAATCCCTCTCAAGAAAGGTATCTTTTCTTTTGAAAACCACATTCATGGATCAGGGCTTGTATAAGAAATATCACTTGGTTTCCTTGAGATACCCAATAAAGATACACTTTTTTCCTTTGGGTTCTATTTTATGGAATGAAAAGGATTTGATGAATGTATTGAAACCCAAAACATGTGTATGTATCCAAAAAGTTTATTTACACTCTATAACATTAATGGAATATGTTGGGAAAAAAATCCCTCAAGGTTCCATTGAAGCATTTTTGACGTATTTGTGTTTATTGACAAAGAGGACTTCCGTGTTGACAGAGAAGACCACAATGTTAATTTTGTTTACAAAGGGGGTTTACAAGGTGATTTTTCGAACTACATATATATTTTTGACAACCTATGATGACAAAGAATGATGAAAAGGGAATGTAATATCTGGGGGTGGAACAAAAAGAGCAGATCTAAGTTGGAATCTTGTGCATAAGGCAGGTTTCGAGAGCAGAAGGATAAAAAATGGAGAAGGCAAGAGGTGGGCGAAGATTGTAGATTTATCATGAAAGAGGATGTTGCATGAAATATTTGAAGATTGGCGTGAAAGAAGAGTCTACCCAAAAGATTTGAAAATTGGTGTGAAATAGGAGGCGGCGAGGAAGATTTGAACATTGGCGTGAAAGAGGATGTTGCTTAAAAGATTCAAGAAGGGAATGTAAGAAGAGGATTCCGCAAAAGAGACATCCACTCCAAATGCAAGGTAAAATGGGGTTTTGCGTTCCAGACATGATTCATGGTCCAAAAATAAAAAAATTTCAATGTAAGGAAGTGTAGGAATGATTCAAGATGGGAGATAAAGAATATGCAGGCGCGAAAGAGACTTAAGCACAGAAGGTGACGTAAAATGGGATTTTGCGTGAAACATCATAATCTTGTGTGATGCATCGGGGTTTTTGCACGATGGGGTCAATGAGGTATATACATAAGAGGTGACCCGCTCACACATAGAGATCTCAATACTTAGAGAAAATCAGAGCACCAGATCATGTAATAATTTCGCATGAAGGGAGTTGCCAGAAATATTTTGAGGTTGCGTAAAAGATTGATGTTACGCGAAAGATTTCATTGGCATGAAATATTTGCGTTGCGTGAAATATTTGACTTGAAATAAATATTTAAGTTGCGTGAAAAGGGTGTTTAGCAATAGAAGTGGAATCTTGCAGACAAAGTATTAAGTTTTTCGCAAGACACGGTAAGGGTTGCGCCAATGATTTGAGGTTTCCCGGTACACCCGGTGCAAAGAGAGATTCATCTGCGGATGAAATCTGAACATCAATAGAGAATCTATCAACAGTTAAGGAAGAAGATTTCATTAAAGATAACGAAGAGACCTACAAGTCTATAAACTGTGAGTGAATCTTCTGAAGAAGCAGTGAGCACACTTTAGTTAAGAGAGATTTGAGCTTTCATATTGTGAGTGGTTGTTAACTAGGAGAGACAATGAGTCTGATTAGAACTTGTAAATAATAGTGTACTTATAGTGAAATTGGTACATTGCCACATCATCGGTGTATTCTCCTTATATGTAGCCCAGTGAGGGTGAACCAAGTGAAAATTACTGTGTCATGTGCATTCTTTAATATTTATTCATACTCTGTAACAGGGAGGAGAGAGGAGAGGGTTTTCTCAAACTACAAAACAAGATCAGAAAGGGAAGTTGTTTATATATTTCATACCCAAATTCACCCTTTTCTCAGGTTATCTAGCATAGTGGACCAAACAGAATACAAATTTTTAGTTTATTTGGTACTCTGTTTAATGCACATTCCATAATTTTTAATGCACATCCCCAAGTAGATAATCGAAGATCTGGATAACTCATCATTGACCATACCATGTATAATATGGTATGGTTCCACATTTCAGAAACACCATTCCAATGTAGTGTATAAGCTAGAGTAAGTTGAGGTAGAATCCAAAACTCGTGTATAAGATCGATAAACTCTTAGTTAACATATTCACCACCATGATCTGATCAATGTTTCATTATCTTATTTCTATCTGGATTCTCTACTTCACTCTTGAATTATTATAATTTATGAAAAGTATCATAGTTATACCTCATCAATTAGACATAGGAATATCTAATAAATTCATCTATAAAAGTTTTAACATAAGAATATACACAATATCTTTACTAGAAATTGTCCCCACACATCAGTGTGAACAAATCCTAAAATCTTTGTGTCCCTTACACCTTGTCAATTGAATGGATGTTTGGTTATTTTTACTAGTAAACAATAATGAAATCATTCATGTGGTTCTATGTTATAATATTGTAAATAACCATCTATATAGATATTTGTTAAAGACTTCTCATTTACATGACAATTATAGTGATTCCATGGTTGGGTGTAATACGAGTTATGTCAACATGAATCATTTTCAATTTATAATACTTTTTTTTCATAATTTAATACAAGAATACCATTATTGAAATGTTTCATTCCATAACATAACTTTTTTATAACAAATCTATACTTGAGGTAGTTTATTTGGATTTGAACACTCAAAAGAATTCAACTAACACACCTCCACTATCTCCCTCACTTCAGACCACTGTGATGGCTTCTAATCCTCCACATCCATCGAACAAACCTCCCTAGCTGGTCTCTAAAACTATTACAAAAGGTTCACAACCCTATTGGAAGGATACCACTTTTAGAGCTCCCCCGGTTGTGTCGAAACCCACATCCCATTTTTCAACAGTTCACATTGATCCTGCATAGGTTGAATTGGGATAATTTTCTGTGGTTATTTCCATCCATGATTCCAGATTTGAGAAAGATTAACTATAGTTTTGGGGCTCTCTAGTGGTTTACTTCATGGTTGAAAATCCCCAACAAGGGATGTTCTATAACATTATCCTCTCCTAGTGCCTACATCATATGTCAATGGTTTTATTTATCAATAATAAGTTGTTCCTAATTGTTCTAGATTATTTGTAGGACTTCATTCAGGAATAGGCTAGGCATCCCCACTCAATTAGCTATTAGACCTTTCACCTCTCTAGATGGTCCATGGATGTTCACTGAGGCTAGGTGTCTCTAATTTCCGTTTCTTGTTATAATTTCCTGACCTACCACTTCCCATCCATAATCTGAATTTTTTGGAGTATATTGGGGAATCCCTTGGTGAGTTTCTATGTCGGGATGAGTAGAATCTCTCCCTTCAGGAATCAGTGGAATCTCAGATTTGGGTTTTTCTCGACCTCTCACTCCCTCCTTTACTGATTCACCTTCATGTTAGAGATTTGATGGATTGGAATCAGCCCATCCTCTTTCCATTGACTCCCCTATTTTTCAATTTTTTCATCTCATTAGGCATTCGACTTTAGTGTACTGGAAGTGATCCTCCCCTTATCTATCCAGGCATTTGAAAAAGCATGAGGTAAGATCCTCCTTGGTGACCAAGTGACCCCCTATGGTTGTCCCTGTGGCTTACAACGTCCCAGATATCAGTAAGGATAATGATTCTCCTCTTTATTATTCCCCTCCCTCCCCTCTTCCCCCATTTTTTCAAAGATCCCACCTCTCCCAGACATTCCCTCACCTCTTCCAATTCCACTTCCCTCCAACCATTATTACTCAAGCCCTCTCAGTCCCATTATAAAGCAATTATACCATACATCCACAGAACTCTTCCCTCCCCAACCTTCTCCCACCATCTCTTTCTCCACAGAAGAGCTAGTTGGATGTTAAAGGGAACTGAGATTTTATGAGAATAACTCCATCAATTATCCTCCATCATCCAAGCTTTTGATCTCATATTTTCCCCAATTTCTTTATCAAAGTATTATAATGATTTAGTGTTAGAGAATGATACTTCTTCATCCTCTTTAGTATCTAGGCTAATTACCTAGTCTGATCACAAGACTACGATGGCTATGCTTCATCCAGATCCCTCACTCATCTCTCTTTCAAGCAGGATGTGCCAAGGTCCCATGTCAGGTTCTTGGTTCTTCTTGGAATTGAGTTTTCTTAAAGGACCTATTCCTCTAAGGTAGGGTCTAGGAGATCTCATCATTAACATTAAATTTGATAAGTTGAAATGCCCATGGTCTTAAGCCCTAGGTAATGTCAAATTTCATTTCTAATAAGGGTGAAAGACATAGTGTTTTTATTGTGGAAATTCTGGAACTAAAGAAATGCTCAACAAAAATGAAGTACATTGTGAGGAGATCTAGAATTCACTGCATTATGCATAGTGAGATAGACAATTATCAATATGGATTTTCTATAATCCCATGATCTCGATGTTGAAACTATTAGCATGTTATCAGAATTTATCAGTTAAGGTGGAAGAATGTGGTCGGTTTTCTGTTTTCTATTTTTTCTATGGAAAATGTGATGCATGGATTTTTGACCAGCTTTTTCATGATCTTTTCTCCTGTAATTCTAGGGAAATTTCATGGATGTTTGGAGGTTATTTTAACTCTATTTTTGATCTATTTGAGAAAATGGGTGGATGCCCTCTCCTACCAAATGATAGGATCCAATTATCTTAATTTGTGAGCTAGGAAGGGCTCCATGGTCTATAATTGTTTAGTGATAGGTTCACCAGGTGTAGTAAATGAATTGGGAACCAATGCACATGGTGGAGATTAGACCAGTGCTTAGGGAGAATCCATGAATTATCTGAATTCCAAAACCCAGAAGTCATCCATCTGACCCATTCATTTTATGATCATTCTCCTTTATATAATATCCTTAAATCAGGCTCTATTATAGAGTAATTATTCTTCTTCTCAAGAAGTTGGATGTCCCACTATGAGTTTCATAATAAAGTTAAATGATCGTGGGAGAATCAATACTATCTAAGGCATTGGCTTGGTCTTCATAATATGTTGTGGCACTTGAAATTTGATGTCAAGGACTGGTCATGTTTTCTCACACCTACTCATCCTTCCCTAGATAACATCAAGAGTAATATTGAAAATGTGTCTCTAAGCCACAAAGATTTTTGGGATGAGGGTATTTTTGTCTACATGGGTCACATGAAGCAACAGTTTAATGAGAGGATATTGGAGAAAGAGATGGGAATCCATGACTGAACTTGGTCCACCTCTATGAAGGGAGGAAAAAACAACATAACATACTTTCATGCGTGTTTGAAAGAGAGGCAGTGTCAGCAGGAACTGAACATCTACCTGGAGGATGTCTCCTTCACTACAAACATGGATATTATTGGTGATATGGTTGGTTATAATTTTAATTAACTAAATTTCACTCCCAAACCTTGATGATAGGATAGAGATCTTTATGATTAGTCTAAAATATTCAACATGATTACAAGTGTTGTCTCTATACAGTCTAATGAGCTCCTCAAGTGTGCAATGGAGGAAAAGAAGGTGTGGGAATCGATTACTTATTTGAATTAGGAGAGTTCTCTAGGGCCTGATGGCCCCCCTGGGTTATTACTTTTTAATTCATGGAATGTGATTAAGGGTGATATTGTTAGTTCTCTCTGATATTTTTATTAGTGGGGGTGGGATTCACTGAGTTTTTAGAGCCACTACCTTGAATCTCATTCGGAATATTCCTGTACCAACTCCATTACACAATATCTCCCCATCAGCTTGTGTAAAATTATATATAAAATATTGTAAAACATCATCAATAAATGGTTTTAACAGTTTATTCACATTTTTTTTATAAGAGGATCACACTTTTAATCAGGGTTGGTCAATCTAAGGTGGTGTTGGCCCAGGTGATTATTGGTGACATCTGTAAGAAGGTTTGGGGTCCCATATTGTTTTCTAGGTGGATATTGAAAAATACTGTGATATAATTGAATGGTATTTCATTATTCATACAATGAGATTAATGTGGTTCTTTGAATGTGCTATTATCATTCTATTTCGTTGCTATAGATCTGCTTAGTTTAATGTGTATTTCATGGGTAGGAAGTATGGATTCCTAAAACCAGTTATAGGTATTAGAAAATGTGACCCTATTTCTCTTAGAATTTTAATTATGCTCCAGGATGTCTTAAGATGTTTTTTGTCTCTTCCTTGTAATGTGATCTGGTACCTCCTTGTCACTACGGGGCTCGGGTCCCTAGTGTGTCACACCTCCTATTTTCATTTGATGTCATCTTCTTCATAGAAGAGCATAATTATTCAATTATACTATTCAACTATATAATGAAGGACTATACTAATTGAAGTATGAAAATCATCAATACGGACAAGAGTGGGTTCAACATTCCAACCTCCTGCCCAGGCAGGCAAAGGGATAATATTGAATCAATTTTGTGAATTTTGTGCAATAGTTTTCCGATGATCTATATGGGTGTCCCCATATCCCCCAAAAGTATTCACACTAGTAACATTGATGGTATGGTTAGTATGTTTATTAATAATATTAATAAAGGAAGAGTTGATTCTTATCATTTGGTGGTAGAATCACTATTTTTAAGTGTGTTTTTTCCTCGATTCCCGTGCATATTATTTCTATTACCATGGTTCCCAAGTCCACCATCAAACAAATTGATTTCTCTTCAATGGACTTATCTAGGATGCTCAAGGAGTGGGAAAATGTCAGTGATCCTCTTGGAGTAATCTTTATTGACTAGTTGAGCATGGGGGTAATGGAGTGAGGGACATGGAAAAAGATATGATATTTCTTCAGGGTAAACTTTATAGGGAGGTTATAGAGGGTCATTTCCTATGATGTATCTTCATTAGAGGGAAGTATGGTTTCAACTCTTGTATGAAATGAAGAACCCCTTAGAACTTGTGGAAGGCTTTACATGTTTATATATTTTTTTCCTTTGTGCACATTACCAATGGATCTTTGTTCAAGGTGAGGTCAACTTTGGGCAATACAACAAGGGGTTGGTATTCTAGACTTCCTAGTATTCCCTTCACCCATCCTGTAATTTTGGGAGTCAAGATATCATCCTCTGTTTATCTGGGAGGTCCTCAATCCCACTCAGCATGTGGGGTTTGATAGCATCAGGCTAGAGGATTCTCCAATCCGATGTATGTTCTCTGGTTCATCAAATGGTAGGCTCTTACCCAATTTATATGGACATGTGATGACTTCTCTGCCCGAAAATGACCTGTGGAGAACCAACATCTAGTTTAAGGATATAACTTCCAAATTTAACTTCATGCTATAGAGGATCATTTTTCATGAAATACTTATAGATCTAGTAGTGAAAGGTAAGGGTTTACATATGACCTCTAAGTGTATGTACTATTTGTCTCCTACAGAAGATTCTTCAGTGAACCAGTTTTGTTAGAGTGGATGGGCGGTCTTGATATGGATGGACCTAATTGATTGATGTCTCCTATTATAGGTGTGGACTACCTTAAAACATTACTCCATTATTGGTTCTGTGGTTTTTATGGTAATAAGATAGAGGATAAGTGTTGAGTGATTCTACTGGAAGTGGGGTGTTAGTGTTTATGGTAGGCTCAGAATGAGGTTTAATATGGCTCTTAGATCACTGATCTAGCTATATTGGTGATATTCAGGTGCATTTTTGTGGATCTTATAGGGCACATGAAGTAGAATGGATGCTCATTACATTAGGCACTATCTCTTCATATGTCTACCCTATGGCCTATACAAACCCTTACATATGAGCCACTGGGATTGATGGTCCACTCCCACCAATGTTCTCAAGCTCAACATTGATGGTCCATGTGGTCATGACTGTATGCACAATAGGGGTGTGGTCCTTGACTTTATTGGATCAATGCTATTTTATTTTTATGCCTTCTATTGATTTGGTAATTTTTTAAGAGTGGAGGAAATGAAAATGGTCAGTGTACTTTATCATTTCATATCAAAGAATATCACCCTGAATAATATGGAATAAGATTCCAAGTTTATTTAGTGCTCCCTCACAGACATCTCTACGTCTCTGTGACACATCACTTATCTGATTCACAAGTGAAAGGATTTCCTATCTGGTGACATGGTGGTTATATATACATGGCATGATGGTAATAAAGTGATGGATTTGTTGGATTCTAGGTTACCTATGATATCCCCCTTATGTATATCTGCTCGTTAGGTTCTTTTAAGCCTATTGGGGTGGTCTATTTTATTAGGGAAACACTCAGTCTTCTTTTTATTAGACCACAATGAATCTGTATTATCTTCTTTCTCCCATTCCATTTAAATAATAAAATTTAATACTGAGCTAGATATGTTTTATTTACCAAAATAAACTATTACTTCCATCCTTGAAAATAACACCATTTGTATCTAGGCATGATAGAAATATTATGTTCTTGGTTAAATCTGGTACATAATAAAAATAGTTTTAAACCAAAATCATTTCAATTGGAAATGAAATGTGGAATTCACCAATGGATAGAGAATCCATAATCTCACCATTAATAGCTCACAGATCCTCCTCTCCTCTATAATACCTTTTTAATCTACTTGGTTGATACATTTTGATACTTATGTGTGAACCACAAGATGTATTTAATACCCAATGTGTAGATAGTGAAATATTACACTCTATAATGAACACACCTTTTATATATCATTGTTTTTGGGTGAAATTATTCTTCCAATGTACATACATGCCACATGAAAAACATACTACCTCAATTTCATTTCCCGGACTCTAGGTCATTCTATTCAGGGAAGGATGATTCTCGATAGATTTTGACATACTCCGAGTCTTGGTCCCATTTTCCTTGTTATTCCTTTTATTAATCACCACTAGGATTGAATGTTTGTCATTACCCATGTTCCTATCCACTTGGGGAAACCGATTACGTAGTTTTGAAATACTCTTCTCATTGTTCATCAAATTCTAATTTAAAATAATACTATAGAAGATCTTGGGATGTTTTGGAAATTTGAGATTTGTGCACAAATCATCTGGGAATTCAATCCCTAATATGTCTATGAGTTCAATGAATCCAATATTCCTGACCACATGGGGCTCAGCTGGAATTGAATATCCATGATTAGTTATAAACAAAGCACGGGAGATCTCATAACTCTCTTTTGTCACCTTATTTTGATAGATATCATGAAGGTGAGACAACATGATATATGCTTCCATGTACACATGTTGCTTATAAAACATACTGGCCATGGATGATATCATGAAACGATTAACATATGTAGCATTGTTCAAATGATTCACATAGAGTTACAACTCTTCATCAGTATCTTCATTCCCTGATGCTTTAGGAATTTGTTTATCCAACACATTTAATTTCATTTCATGGTGCATGATAATGTGTAAGCACCTTTTCCAATATTAGAAATTTTTTTGATGATTAAGTTATCCATATAAAGTATCAATCAAAGTGGTATGTTTGAATTAATTTAATTTTTATTTCTATAAATAAGATGAGAAAAATCTTAGTATATTATCTGATAAAAATTTGATAGATAAATTAATATTATATTTATTAATATCCCACTATTTAATTGAAACAAGAAATCCCTCACTATTATCTTTAGAATATATTGTTTCTCAGACATTCTAGTGGTAATGTTACATATTCCAATTCTCATTACACCAATATTGGATCGTTAAGAAACATGGATGGTTTTAGGTATTCATTTCAACTTCCAACTGCATAAACTCAAAGTTCATTAATATGTTGTTTGGACTCCCCAATCCAGAAATCCTTAAGTTGGTTTTCCTCAAACCTTTCTTCTTAGTTACACATTGTATTTATTTTGTAGTCAACCCTTTATGTTAAATAAGTTATGTTAACCCAAAAATTCATTTTAGAAGTCATTAATAATTTAAATCACACCAAAATTGGATGATCAATAACTTTGAAATATGTTTTTATTTTAACAAATGTAGTGGAAGGCTATACAAAAATAATATATATAATTGATGTATTTTATCCTTTTATGTGTAAATATCCAATTATTATTTTTATTACATGATTTTTAACATTAACTGGATTTACTAATGTGATTAACCATGTCTTAGATAATATTTATGTATAATAAAATTAATTTTAGTTCCATCTTGCATGATTTTCAATTCATTAATTCGTGTGATAATGAAAAACTTACACAATGAAATAACCATGAAACATGAAATAAATAAACAATAAATTGGTATGATCATTAGTTTTAGTAATGGTTATTTTATCTAGATGATGACAAACTAACCATCAACCTATGTGAAAAACACCTTGAAAAATTGAGGTTCGTGTTTCAGAATTCACCAATCAACCTATATATCTCACTTGGGATGGTTTTTCCATAGATATAAAATTTAATTTCCTCTACTAGCCTAGGTGCTCCATCTATTAAATGTGTTTATACTCACACAGATGTGCAGAGAAAAGAGTGTACATAAAATAAACCATCAGAATGAATTCGTGTACATAATAAAACAATAGATGACATTTAGGTCACCAATTTAATTTAATAATAAATAAAATGAAACCAATTAGATACATTGTCCCAGTATTTTATCATGATCATCCACATGAATAAAATTAGTTATGAATATAATAAAACTATAATTAAATTCTATATTATTATTATTTATGATAAATCATTCTCAAATTAATTAATTATATTCTTTAATAAATATTTTATTTTATCATAATTCTCATCCAAATTTTCTTTATATTTTAATTCAGCATAATTTTAAACAAATTTAACAAATTTATTTAAAATGAACCTTGTACACAAATTTAGATTGGATTCAACATGATGAGTACCCATCTGATTCAAGCCAACAAGTATTATAATCCCATTATATTTAGTCTTGTGACATATAGAATACATAATCTATGATGTACATTCTTGATGTATACTTTCAACATAATGATTAAATGAATTATAATATTTTTCTATCAAATGTTATAAATTGATGCATGTTGATTACTAACCATAACATGAATCACACATGATATACACATCTAAACAATATAGAAAATTAATTAGACATTTATATATAAATATATTAAGACCCATAACATGTCACTTCCTATCAACATAATGACCACATACAATCACATATCGATAATGTTTACACATTAGAAAAAATTATTTTTAATTATATGAAATTTTATATTATTAAATGATTTTTAGAAAAGAGCTAAATGGAATGTATGTTTCTCACCATCTATCTGAGGATCATGCCTAAGGAATCACAATTTAAACCATTCCTCAGAAAAATTAGAGTACATGAAATGTACAAGGGTAACATAGAGTGTGGTCTGTGAGTTACATAGTCACTAGTCATATGGGCCATATAAGAAGATACATGGACCATATGTGATAGTAAGATTATAATCTAGTTACATGAGATACACACATATAATCCGGATGACCGTGCAGAATAATTGTCTGGTAAAAAAGTGGTGTATAATTAAATTCATTACATGTATTCAAGGCACACTTTTTTAATTAATTAGGAATTAATTTTTGGTGCATTGAACACTAGTAAATGATGTGTACTTATGGGTATAGAATGTGTACCCTTGTGTTATCCAGACAAAATCCTTGGAACCTCTTAATGAGATCTTCAATCCTATGTCATTTATAGAATTAATAAATTTTATTTGATCTATGGGAAATGAATGAAGACGAAGACTATCTTGCACACTAGTTTAAAGAACAATTAAACTATAAATGATAACTAAATAGAAATGTGTAAACAAATCAATGATATTTAAATATATATAAATAATTTTGTGACCCCTTTAATACAACTTTATGGTTCTTGGAGTAGTTAAAGCATGCGATGGGTCACACCAAAATGTGATTTGTTTCACGATATATAATCAATAAAAGATTTACATGACATTGAACACCATAATCAAGATAATTGAATTCAAGAAAACATAAAAGGGATATAATTTTAAAACTATTTGTAGGATCATATAATATTATTTATAATTAATTCGATCAATTAAGGAATTAACTTTCCTAAATCATTTATTTGTTGATGGACCTAAATATAGATTTATGTTTTAGGATCATATCATTAAAGGAATCATGATAAATATTACCTCTTGATGTCATGAGCCCCTCCCCACAATGTGTACCCCTACTGGGCCGACAATGTGAGAAGGGAGATAATAACCCCCATGTCCCACCTTCAGTAGGCCCAGCGATGGAGAATAGCACTGAGGTTATAGTAAACACATAGATGAGAGTCATTTCCCTTGAAGAGAACACATGAAAAAGAGAGAGATAAGACAAACACAAACCAAATCCCACATAGAAAACAACATAAATGAAATCCCATGCACACAAATGTAATGTCATACAAAAATACTACAACTGAAAGGGGAAAACTACAAGTACCCAAAATAAAGTTAAAACATTAGAATCCACGTAGCCCAAAAAACTCCTGCAACCTTAAGCTAGTAGAAACTAGAATGATCTCTCACCTCCTCCAAGTGTCCTGAAAAACAGTTAAAATATACATAAGATGAGTATAATAAAATACTCAGTAGGATCCTCCCTAGATCCTCTCGTGCAAATGTAAAGAAAGCATGATAAAGCACAAGGAACAATAAGTGAAACTAACTCATCACCAAAACTAGTATACTAAGTTCCCAACAACACCATGGTTAATCTTAGTAAGTATTTCATAAAGGATTATATAATATAATATTGAATATCAAGGGTACCCTACTACTACTTCCCCACTGGTTTTTTCTTTCCCCAACGTCACACCTCCTAAGCATCTCTCTCTAAAAATGATTTCCTGTAGACTCCTGGGCGAAGAACCGTAACATGAACCTCATGCAACAAAACCACCACATCTAGGTAATCAACGTAACCCAATAGTTTCTAGGAGCCACCAAAGCTCTCATAACATGTATCATATGTCAGGTATTAAACCTCCAGCCATTGTAGCCCATACACTAATTAAGGATCCTCGATCCATCACAACCGATACAAGTTACACCTATAGTCGTCCATAGGAAATTATATCTAGAATATATGTGTGTGAATAACCAAAAGCCATTACAGACCTTTATACACATATATGGGGAAAAATAACCATGGTTCATACCATCATAAGTAACTACCAAGAGAAGAGAGCATGGCCAAATGGGGTGCTCATTCGTCCATCCTCCCATAAAAATGTTGGGGAAAACACCCCCAGGGCTCAGAATTCCTAGGGTGTTAGTTTCCATAACCGACGAGGTGGTGTAGCATATAGAAACAGAAAATATGGAATATACTATACCCCACAACCAAAATATGGACATTACCAAGTCTTAGACTCAACTGTAGCTAACGTCTCTCAGATTCCCGACAACCACTTCAAAGAATTGATATCCTATAAGCACACAACCATTTATAGATCATTATTACATTACATAATTCCCTTTTTATCAGTTGTAATTAATTTTAATTAATTCATTAATCATTAATTAACCATTAACAATTTCCACATTATATTACCTTAGAATCACACCCAAATTCATTATTCCTTTAAATTACAACCTCAACATTGCACCCCACCAAACTTGGTCCCCATGGGTTTACATCATTTATTGAATTATTTATTTACATCATTACTTTCTCATATTCCCATGAATTATAGAAAAACATTCAATGGTAATAAACATAAGTGGGCTCAACACGGTGAGTAGATGAACTACCCGATGAGTCATTTCCACCTATAACAAGAGCGTAGACCCATCATACCTTGAGAAGCTAACCATGGCTTACCCTGTGTGTCTTCACCCCTTTCAGAAGAAGGGTATGAATGACCACCTTCTTTGAGTAGTGGGGAATGTAAACCAGATAAACAACCAATAAGAATCAGAATGCACCCAAACATTCAAATCCAACCCATTTCATTAACCCTAATGTCCTCCACGATAGCCACATGCATAAACTGATGCATCTCGCCTCCATAGGAATCAAATACTTCCATAACCAGTAGGCCTACCTACCCCAACATATAACAACATCCATCTAGGCTCACATCAGAACCCAAGTGGTAGGGAAGGAAACTTCATATCAATTGGGCTCCTGGACATTAAACAAGAAAGCGGGTAACTCGAAACCTTACAAGAGATTTTCTTATATCAAACAACCCATTCTTTAATCCATCTTGAATTAACAATTTTATTATTCATAGGTTCCAACTACAAGAAAACCTAAATAGTAAGATATCACATAATGATAAAACATGCCTGCTGCATCAATTTGAATAACATCAAATTACAAAAATAATAATCATATTCCTTCACATACCTATTTATCTTTATCCAAAAAAATTATTAATTTATTCTAGATTTTCATTATTTACCAATTTCCATCATGAATGAAAATATAAACAAAGAAAACACAGATATCACACTATCTAGAAAATCAGGAGGCAATAACATATAATCAATATTAATTTATTTATCTGGTTAAAATATTTATTATGTCAATTCCATTGTGACCAAGTGGGATAAAACATGATAAATACAGAGTTGCACATCAAATAAAAGAGAAGTAATGAATCCCCTACCTCCAACGGTTCTGGACGTTCATTATACAAGAATGAGCCACACAATGGGTTATGATCTCCTCCCCTATGGAAACTGTATCCACCCGAGGATGAAGAGACACTATCACACTAGTCAACACTAAAGAAAAGATCATTTTGAACATGGAGATAACATTCTATAAAAAGGAAAGGAGAAAGAGAAGGAGATGAACACAAAAGAATGACGATAGATTATACCTTATATCAAAGATTGATTGATACTGGTTGTTTGCATCAAACCAAAGTGTAACCAATCCAAGGAGGAAAGTTTGATTGTGGAACTCCTGCGGGATGGAATGAAAGGTTTGAGCTTATCAAAGCTGAGAACAATGAGGAATATCTTGGGGGGAAGATATATCGTTCCTATAAAATATTTAACGGAGCAGTGGTTAAAGATACACAAGATTTTCTATTAAAAAATATCACATTGAACCATGCGGTTTTACAAAGTGAAATAATCCTGAGCCTTATGGAATTTAATATATAAGTTATGGATTTTTAATTGGCCTTAGAGTCCTTAAAATTATTCTTTAAATGCATTTTACATTAAAGGAAATGTTAAAGGGGTGAAACTATACGAAGATGAAAACACTGTTCACGAGCTCGAAATTTGGCAAATGAAAAACAATGTTCATGAACCTCACCATTCAAAAAATAATGTTCATGAACTCAAAATTAGGAAAAGAAAAAACACTACTCATGAACCTCACCGTTGTAACCTACCTGTTGGAACCTCACAGTTTTGGAAGCACTATTTATTAACTCAAAATTTGGCAAAGGAAAAACACTATTGATGAACCTCATCATTGAAACCTCACTGCTGAAACCTCACCATTGGCACCTCACCGTTCTAGAAACAATGTTCATGAGCTCAAAAATTGGTAAAGGAAAAACATTTTTCCTGAACCTCACCATTTAAAACTCACCATTGGATCCTCACCATTCTAGAAACACTGTTCACGAACTCAAAATTTATCAAAGGACAAACATTATTCATGAACCTCATCATTGAAACCTCACCGTTGGAACCTCACCATTCTCGAAATGCTATTTAATAACTCAAAATTTGGAAAAGGAAAGAGGCTAACACCGGACCTCACTATTTCAGTATTCACATAAGCATATCGATGAAACTACTCACATAAGGTTACCAGTGACACTGTTAACATAAGGTTACTATTGCACATTTCAACTAAGGCTACCGTTGCACTGTTCACCTAAGGCTACCGATGACACTGTTCAAATAATGTTACCATTTACACTGTTCGCATAAGGTTACTATTGAACTATTCACCTACATTTACCATTAGAACTATTTATAAGGAAACCATTTGAACTATTCACAGCGGTCTATCATTGGAACTATTCACAAGGCTACTGTTGGAACTATTCACATCAGTCTACCATTGGAACTATTCACAAGGATACTATTGGAACTATTCACCAAATTTCAAATTTGGAAAAGTGATGGGAATAAGTCACTTTGACCTCCCGAAAAACCTCATACACCAAATTTTTACAATGGAATAGACTAGAGGGGTCTAGGCCATTACATCAGATACCTCTCAAAACCTTCTTATCATCGAGAATTAAAAAACCACCTAAAAGGAAACCGAATATAATTCCGAACAACCACCCATCAAGATACCTCTAAAAATGGAGATACCCAAAAGAAACAACAAAAGAAATCCACCTCATAAACACAAAAGGTCTATAACCACAAAGGGGACATCATTACATGAAAAGAGTTAAACATTAAACAACTTTGGGTACTGAGCACGTATCTGCGACTCACATTCCTAGGTACTCACTTCCATGCCACCATGTCAGCACAAGACACAAAACAAGGGGATAGAACATCTTTGCAACACCTTCTCTTTGTGTTATTGGATCTCCCTAGGCCACTCCTCGATGTTCGCATCATCATCAATATTGATCTCTCCCCAAGAGAAGTGCTGCCCCAACAGTAGATCACAGTCTCTACATACTTCAAACAAGTCAGCTCGACCTTCAACTGGTGTAGTCAATGCCAAGGGCACTGGATTCCTCTATACCTCAAGACCTAATGAATGGACATGGTTAGGTTATAGGAATTAGTGTGTCGATCCGGAATCAAACAATGCATACATAAAGGTAAAAAACACCTAAAGGGTACCATGAATGATGTCTGGCTTGCCTGGAGATGAAAATGCTAAAGAATTAAGCTGACCACGACCTCCTCCACAGCCTCTCTAACCCTGACGATGCCCACCACCATTATCACACTCTAATCTATAAGGATGGACAACGTCATGGGGTTGTCCACTGGATGCCCCATCTAATCTCTACTGTTCTAATGCTGGTGCAACCTGCTACTGGTGCTTCAGTTGGAACTGCCTCAATGGTGGAACCTAGAGTAGAACACCTGGTTCACGATGACTACTTGGAATTTTCAAGCACACTCGTTGCTGATGACCTCAACCACCATAATAAAAAAATTCATGATCCCTTGGCATAGGCCTGCAAGCTGTTTCTCCTGGAGATATGAGATGCTGAGGGTTTGGACCTACCCCCGGACGAACGAAAAATCTTCTTCCCTTAAAACCAAGAACCCCAGACCAGATTTCTACTTCGTGAGGAATCTTGAATACTCCCCTATCATGATTATCCTGTTTAGGAAAATGTCCTCTAGATGACCTCTTCCCTCACTAGCACCTCAAGATATATATTCATCATAAATGGGTTGACTTGGCACTGGATCTCTGGATGTAATGCCTCCTCGAAATGCCTCACCCTGGCCTCCGTATATTGCAATAGGTATGAATCATATAGTAAATGGTTCCTGAAAGGGATTCCAAACTCTCGCACACTGGAGATCCACTATCGAAGGGTAAGAAGCTCCTGGAAACTAGACTCCTTCACAGTTGAATAATGAAACTCAACTTTAAACTTTTTCTCAGAACTCCTCCCATGAGATCTCTGACTCATTGTGATCCCCAAGGAAAATGTACCACCACTACCTCACCACTCTACATAGCATTGTCACAACCAAGGACACCCAGTGCTTCTTCTGAGCACGGATTGAACTAAATCCTATTTTGACCTCCTCCAACCAGTCTCCTGTGACTACATCTGAAACAAATCCCTCGCACTTTTATAGAATTTGTCACTAAATATCTTAGAGTTTCCTCCTCCAAGTTTCATCACCTTCAACTTATACCTTACTGCGATATGCTGGCTCAACATGTTTGACATATTCTATGCGATCTTGATGAGTATATCGACCTAGAGCCATACCTATAAAATAAAAAATAGTTAGAGCTACTCACCCTGGAATATGGAAGGCTTGGTATTAATTAATTAATTGTTTTCATTTATTCATTGTTGGTTACCCTATCCCAAGGTCTACCCATTCAAACATAAGTATAAGGAAGAATGATACATGACCCTTTCCTAGGTCTCTACCATGAAACTAGTATCACCTCATTTAGTAGCCATTGTAATATTAATGGTCCGTACATGAGATCATAGCGGGTAAAAAACTCTCATGTCTTACCTGATCTTCAGTGTTTACATCACTTTCTAATCTTGACTAACACTGTTTCCCTACCAACCCATGCAACCCCACATATTCCAAATTCAAAACTTCAACCTATCCCTCAATTAGACCTCTGATACTACTCTTTCATGACACCCTCCCCACAAAGTGTACCCCTCCTAGGTCGGAAATGTGAGAAGGGTGATAATGACCCCCCGTGTCCCACCTCTAGTAGGACTCGGGTTGGTGACTAGCACCAGGGGTATAGTAAACACACAAATGAGAGGAATTACCATCTAAGAGAAGACATGCAAAAGAGAGGGATAAGATAGACACCAACCAACTCCAACTCAATCAACAACATAAATAAAATCCCAAGTACACATATTTAATGTCATGAAAAACTACTATAACTAAAAAGAGAAAACTAAAAGTACCCAAAAGAAAGTAAAAACAAAAGAAACCAAAAATCTGAAACATCTCATGAAACCCCAAGCTAGTAGAAACCATCGTAATCTTTAGACTACTCCATGTGACCTGAAAAATAGTTTATATGTACATAGGGTGAGTATAACTATACAATTAGTAGTATCCTCCACACAACCTCTCATGAAAAAGTAAAGAATGCTTGCTAAAGCACAGTGAACGACAAGTGAAACTAACTCGTCACCTAAAATGGTATACTATGTTTCCAACCTCAATACGGCTACTCTGACCATGTATTGCATACAAGAGTATATAATAGAATAAAAAAATACCAAGGGTATCCCGCTATTACTTCCCCACTGGTTTTCCACTTTGCCCCAACGCCGCACGTCCTATGTATCTCTCTTTAAAAAGGATTGCCCACAACCACATGAGATAAGCACTGCAAGATGCACCTCTTGCAACTAAACCACCACGTCCATATAAGAAATGTTACTCAGTAGTTTCTAGGATCCACCACAACTCGCATAACATGTATCATATGTAGGGTATTAAACCTCAAGCCATTATATCCAATACGATGAGTAAGGATTGTTAAGAAATCATAGCTGATACACGTTACATCTATATTAGTCTATAAGAAACCATATCTAGTATATATTTGTGTGAATAACCATAAACCATTATAGCCCTCAACACACATATATGGGAAAACTTACTATTATTCCTACGAGCACAAATAACTACCAAGAGAAGAGAGAAGGGCCAAAGGGGGTAGTCAGCCATCCATCCTCCCACCTAAATGATGGGGAAAACACCCTCTAGGGCTCAGAATCCCCAGGGTCTCAGTTTTCCTAACTGACGGGGTGGAGTGGCATATTGAAGCCAAAAAATCACATAATATAATATATCTCACAACCACACTATGTGAATAACCTAGTCATAAATTTAATTGCAACTAATGTCTCTCAGATCCTTGGCTGCCACTTCATTGACTAGGTATACTATAACAAGCAACCATTTAAAAATATTTATTACATTACTTCTTTCCATTTTTATCATTTTCAATTTACATTAATTAGTTCTTTGAACATTAATTAACCATTAATAATTTCCACATTATATTTCGTTAGCATCTCACTGAAAGCTCACAATTCCTTTAAATTACAACCCCAACATTGAGCCCCAACAAACTCTAACCCCATGGGTTAACATCATCTATTAAATTATTTATTTATAGCATTACTTTCCCATATTTCTTGGAATTATAGAAATAAATCATATTCTACTAAACACAAGGGGGTCAACACGGTGAGTAGATGAACTACCCATCGAGTCATTGCCCCTATATCAAGAGCGTAGAACCATCCTCTAGTGAGAAGATAAAAATGGAATGCACATGGAATACCCCTTGTGTCTTCACCCCTTTCGGATGAATTGAATGAAAGAGTAGCTACCTTGAGGAATGGGGAATGTTAAGCAGATAAACAACCAATAAGAAATAGCAAGCATCCTAACATTCACATCCAACCCATTCCATCATCCCTAGTGTCCTCCTTGACACACACATGCATAAACCGATGCATCTCACAACTCTAGGTGTCAACTAATTCCTAGGCCTCCCTGACCCCACATATCACAATAGCCATACCAGCTCACATCAGAACACAAGCATCATGAAAACAATCATCATATCAATTGGGCACTTGGCCCTTAAACAAGAAATAGGGTAACTTATAAACCTATAATAGATTTTTTTATCAAACAAAACTTATTTAATCCATCTAAAATTAACAATTTTATTATTTGCAACTTCCAACTATGGGAAACCAAAATAGTAAGTTATCACAATTTAATTAAACATGTTTATTGCATCATTTTGATTTGAATCAAATTACAAGAACCACAATCAGATTCATTCACATGCCACTTTATCTTCATCCAAACAATTATCAATTAATTCTAGATTTATGTTCATTTCTATTTTTAATCATGAACAAAAAGCTAAACAAAGAAATCATAGATATCACACGATATAGAATATCAAGATGAAATAACATACGATCGATATCAATTTATTTATTCGGTTCAAATATATATTATTTCAATTCTATTGTGATCCATTGGGACAAAACATGCCAATTATACAGTTTCACATAAAAGAAAATAGAAGAAATGAATCCCCTACCTCAAACGATTCTTTATATTCTATATACGAGTACGAGCCACCCAATGAGTTACGATATCCTCCCTTGTGAAAACTGTATCCACCAGAGGATGAAGAGACACCACAACACTAGTAAAAAAACAAGAATATACCATTAGGAACATGGAGTTAACATTCCAAAAAAGTGCAAGGAGAAAGAGAAGGATATGAACAGAAAAGAATGATTATAGATTATACCTTATATCAAAGATTGTTCGATAAAACTTGTATACATCAAAATAGAGTGGAGGAAATCTAAGGAGTAATGTTTGATTGTGTAACTCCTACGGGTTGGAATGAATGGTTCACTAATATCACAACCGAGAACAAGGAGGAAGAACTAGGGAGGAAGATATATCTCCCCTTTATATGATTTAATATAGTAGTGGTTTAAGATAGGCTAGATTTTCCATTAAAAGAATATCACATTGAATGATGTGATTCGACCAAGTAAAAGAATCCCTAGCCTTGCGGATATTAATATAGGATTTATGGCCTTTGAATCAGCCTTATATTCCTTACGATGCAGATTTAAATTAATTATACATCAAAGGAAACGTTAAAGGGGCGAAACTAAAGGAAGATGGAAACACTGTTCACAATCTCAAAATTTGAAAAAGGAAAAACACTCCTCATGAACCTCACCGTTGAAACCTACATGTTGGAACCTCAGAATTTCAGAAAAACAGTTTATTAACAAAAAATTTGGAAAAGGAAAAATACTATTCATGAACCTCACCATTGGAACCTCATCATTCTGGAAACATTGTTCACGAACTCAAAATTTGGAAAAGGAAAGACAATGTTCAGGAACCTCACCATTTTGAAAACACTATTCATGAATTAATATTTGGAAATGGAAAAACACTATTCATGAACCTTATCATTGAAACCTCACCGTTGGATCCTCACTATTCTGGAAATAGTTTTCTTGAACTGAAAATTTGGAACAGAAAAAACACTATTCATGAACCTCATTGTTGAAACGTTACCGTTGGAATCTCACTATTCTGGAAACACATTTCACGAACTCAAAATTTGTCAAAGGAAAGATGCTACCGTTGGAAGCTCATCATTGTAAAAACACTATTCATAAAATCAAAATTTGGAAAAGGAAAGTGGCTATAGTTGGAACCTCACCGTTCTGGAAACGCTATTCATGAACTCAAAATTTGGTAAAAGAAAGAGGCTGTCGTTAGACCTCACCATTTAACTATTCATATAAGCCTACCAATAACATTATACACATAAGGTTACCATTGACACTATTCAGTTACGGTTACCATTGCACTTCTTATCTAAGGCTACCATTTCACTATTCAACTAAGGCTATAGATGACACAATTCACATACGGATACCGTTGAAACTATTCACATAAGGTTACTATTTCACTATTCACCTAAGACTACCGTTGGAACTATTAAAAAGGCTACCGTAGGAACTGTTCACAGTAGTCTATTGTAGAAACTATTCACAAGGCCACCATTAGAACTGTTTATAGTGGTCTACCATTGGAACTATTCACAAAGCTACTGTTGAAACTATTTACAAGGCTACCATTGAAAATTTTCACTGAATTGGTAATTCAGCAATGTGACGGGGATAAGTAACCGTGACCTCCATGAAAACCTCATACCCCAGATTTTTTTCAATGGAATGGACTAAGGAGGTTCATGCCATTACACTTGCGGTGATCAATAAGTGTTCCAAAAGTCTCCAAATATAATCGTAGGAATCCTTGAGTGCTAGTTCAGATGATCATAATGCCTTTGTTGTTCACTTTTTACCACCATGAGAATGGATTCAAAATATTTATATTTGATATGTCTATACTTAAGAGTGAGAGGTGGATGAAGATCACTCTTCATTTTTCGTAGTGTCCTTGGAGAGGGTGCTCGTTTGGGATTAAGAGGATTCTCTCCGGCAATCCTTGGGAACAACCCAAATGAATTGGATCTTTAGAAACATAATATAATTGGGTTCAAATAACTCTATATATTGGAAATAAATATTTCAAAAGATACCTTTGATATTTATTTAATCTTCTACAAAACCCTATGTCGATAATAATTATAATAATTTCTTGACATGTACATAACATGTCTATTATATTGAATTTTATTTAACAAAACAATATATAATATATACGATTTCATACTGGACCAAAAAAATTGGTTTTCATTCCACCACTATATTTATCATGAGTTGAATAATGAATATTCTTTTAAAAAATAATTATCATATCATTATCCAGTAAAAATAATAATAAATATTATATTAACTGAATAACAAATTAATAGTTATTAAATATTCATTCAACATTATACTCTATCAAATAACTAGTGAAAAAAGTATATTTTATCAAGGCCACAAGAATAATTTTTAAACCGCATTTAGGGTTAATATTTATTCAATCTTGTTATATAATAAATAATAATATATTATTTCACAGAAATTTTGGATACAATTAGTGTGTCGCTCTCTAGGACACTTTCTCAGTTGCATTAGCCAAAGTAGCCTAAAGTCCAAGGTTAGCATCTAGAAACATGCTAAGGAACCCTTCAAGAAAAAAGTTAATTCCTAAATGATATAATACCATATATGATTTCTTACTGTGTATTATAATACATTTATCATGATATCTCCAATCAACCATGTGGTATACTAGTGCCATCAACCCATGTGGATGATTTCATTTTTTTTTGAATTTCGAAAAATCCAAATTTCCTATAGTACACCATGGACTTGGAATTATTTTGGATATATAATTTTCATAAAAGTTATTGAGACATCAACATCATTTTAAAGAAAATAATTGGTATATCCTTTCTCATGTTATTAATTAATGAAATATTACTAGTGATGATCCCAAAATATCCAAACTTTCCATAAACACATGTCTTCATGATTTCCATAAATACATAAAAGTAACCTCCTCATGAAAATAATTAATAAAAATATTAGGGTTTAAGGATCAATACACAATTCTGTAGATATGAATGTCCAATGAAAAATATAAATGTGGATGTCCTAATGGAATATATAATTCTCAATATATCTTAGATTTGATATTACCAAGGGAATACACCATGAGAAGTTGGTTCATAGTCGCTTGAGTCTCCACCCCAGATATATTATATCATTCAAGTCCCTCAAATAATATTGTATGGCTATAGAACATATATTTTAGAATAGTGTCATAGAACTTCTAGTTTCTCATCATGCCAGGGAACTACTATGACCTTTTAGTGCGATAGCTACTCCTAGGACATTATCACCTACAATATTAACCATAAGAACAATAATTATGTGATAATTATTTTATTAATATTCAAAAATATTAATAAATGTTCTCATAAATCTCAAATAAGTTGGTTCTAGGGAACCAACTGTAATAATATCGCTTCATGGAGGAAGTAGTGTACACGTACGCATGAGCGACATTATAATTTTTAGTTTGTGAAAGAAAATGAAATATTATCCATTAAAATGATAAATATTTAAAGAAAAAAATTATTATTTCTTGAATAACATATATATTCAATAAATTTTACCTTATTATATTATTTGTAATGATTTAGTGAAAAAGGAATCACATTGTATTGTGAGGATGTTGTCTTCAGTACCCGTGATCCACGATATCATATCCCCCAAAAAAATTAAATTAACAATATATATGTTATATAATAACTAAAAAAGTATAAAAATTTCTAAATATGATATATATACTTTAAATTATTTATTATAACATGTTTTGAGATGAGATGATGGAAAAAAAGACATTGATTCATGATGCGGTAGTCCTAAACACACGAATGATGATTATATATATCATTTAATGGAAGAAGCGATGGATTTAGGTTACTAAATTAATATAATAACACATAATAATATGGGATATAATAGAATTATTATATAATAACAATTTAATAAGATTTCATGGAGGTGTAAAAATAAAATAAAATAAAAATTCACTGTTAATCATGATATATATTCTTCGGAAAAAGTCCTTAGGTTAACTCCAAAAGCCTTATTAGAAAGGATTTATAATCTATGATAGGGATCTAGGTAATGGTGAGAGAATTTATGAAGGCATTCTATCAGGTTTTTTGATAAAAAGAGCTTATAAAGTTTGTAGAGGAGAGGATATGGGGTGACAATTTATAAGTGAGGTGAGTGTGACACTAGTAATTATTGAAAATAAATAGGTGGAAACATATTGTTCACCTGCAAAAAATAATAAAAATTGAACCCTTCATGAGAATTAAGAATTATGAGGTCTAAAAATATCAATAAAATAAATTTTATAATATTTTATTGGTAATTATAACACTTATCTTTTTTGTTTAACCCTCATTAAACCCATTTTCACCTTAACGACAATAAATTATTTTTACTATTTTCACAATTTATTATGATCAAAAAATAAATTAAAATTATTAGAGAATTTTTAATATTATGATTAAAATTAAATAATATATTTTATAATATTCAATTCTTATAAGTGCAATATTTTACATTAAAATTAAACCCAGTGAAGTGATGAAAAAGAAGGTTGTCATGATGTTTATTTTTAAATTAAAAGATGATTTAATATTTACTCTCTAAGAAACAAAAATAATTGTATGTATCCAAATTAATATATTTTTGATATATAATATATAAATTTATTTTAAATAATTTTTAATTAAGGGTTTTAATTAATGAAAAGGAAGAAACATTAGGCATATTAAAATAGTATTCATAAAAATGTTGTCTTTAAACCCAAATATTAACTTATGATAAATAAAATATATAGATGATTTAAGTGTGATTAAATAGAATAAATATAAGTAAACAATAAATTTGGCAATTTTAATCATCTAAAAAATATACTTTTTCTTATTAATTACTCATTTTGTTGAAAATATATAATAGTTTTACCAAAATCAGTATCCTTCAATATTCATGTAACACCCCGAGCTTCCACGATACGCTTCTCATTCAATAATGCAATAGCTTGCATTGTACGCAACTTCGAGTGCTAAAACACCGCGACTAATCAAAGTAGCCGTTATGAATATTAATAACCACTTTTTAAAATTATTGAAATTTTATATTTCAAAATGGACTTCATTTTTGTATTCGTAATATCGAAATTATCCTAAGTTGAATTTTTTGTAACTTTCTGAGAACTTCCAATTTTTTTATGAATAGTGAAAAATACTTAAAACAACTTTTTTAATAAAAATAATTTATTGTGATAAATTATACTATTTGGTGGTTTTAAGGTATAATTAGAATATATTTTTACCATTTTATCCAATGGTGGTCATTAGAATTAATTTAACATTGAAATTGGACATAAACAATTGCCAATCTTTTGATATAAATTGTTTCTTAAAAACACGCTATTTGTTGTGACAACGAGAATTAATTATAAAATTAACTAATGAAACTTATATTCTTGGAATTTTGTAAAATAGACATCATTTTTTAATTTGGAATATCAATTATAGCTTAGGGTGAAATTTTGGCTTTGTTCTGAAAAACATCAATTTTTGATGAATAGTGAAACCACTAAGTGGTAGTTAAATAACTGTTTTTTCATTTAAATGAAATATTACCACTTCTGTGATTTGATTTTCAAAAACCCGACATACATGGTTGTCATTAAGAAGTAAAATGTGGTTAAATGAGATTAAAATAAATTTTTGGTGAATAGTAAGTTTTAAGTTCTTAATCGCGATTAGAGGTAATTAATGTAGTTTAAGGTACAAATAATGTTTTAATAATATGAGATGAGCATGAAACTTGTCCTACTCCTATTGGATGAGTCATGGCCGACCAAGACAACCCATGGGTCAACTTGGGGACCCCATGGAGCCACTTTAGTTGGAAAATGACATTAATATATATTTATTTAATGTTAAAATTAAATTGACACAAACATGAGTTGTTTTACTAAAACAGTTTTTAAGTGGGGTTACACAAGTCCAAATTTTGATTATAAATATTAATTAGAAAGCTAAAAGGCTTTCCTACATCATAGTATTTTTTTTATATTTTTTAGACATTAAATAAATTAATCTATTTATGACATCATTATGATGCGGCGATGACCTCATTATTTAATGATTTAAATAAAATGAGAGGATAATGCAAAATCCAAGGCTTACACTTGTCCAAAGACTATTTGATGAAGAGATTTAGAACCCTTATCACCTTATCCACGAATTATATAAGTGTGGGAACTTTATAATCCGAAAAGCATTGTATAATAATGTAACATTTCAATCTTTCCAAAAGAGCCCCTCCTCTCCTCTTATAAAAGGCCCCCACCTCTACCACCTTATTCACACTTTCAAGCCTTTTGGTTCGGCAAACCTCGGCCCAAATACTCTCCCAACTTCCCCCTCTTATTCCTAGAAGCCTCAATTTGGGCAAAAAGCTTCCCAAGGAATCCTTTGCCTCAAATAAAAAAGAGTTACCCGATTTTGAGGTAATGTCTTCTCTAATGTTGTTTTGTTTTATTTTTCTTCTCCAACCCCCTAAACTCTTTTTATTCATTTATTTTGTAACAACACCAGTATCCTCAATATACTAGTATGTTGTTATAAGAAGTATTCGAGCTACACTTACACACACCTACATCTAATGGTTAAAGAACATACGGTTTCTGTGGATGGCGAATTTATGCCTCACGAAATGATGATTGTTCAACACTCATATAACACCTTCAAAGGTGGCCATTAAGATGTCACTATATTTATATATGATATAAAATATGTTTATTTTTTTCTTATGCTTCTGTATTTCTCATTTATGGCATAATTTATGATTTCCATTATGGGTAAAATGGAATAATTTCATTTTAGGAAGTGCGGACTACCGCCCCCTCAAAGTGATTTGAATCGTTAATGCAATGTGTGGGATGTATAAAAGATGGATTAAATGGTATTATACACTATATTATACTGTAATTATATTATAAATTTATATCATTATGATTTCATTCCATTAAATACGAAATAGAAATGAAAGTAGCGTTCATGCGTACGTACGGCTTACCGTCTCCGTGAACGGTGCATTTCATTTCTTACCTCTAAATGTTACGTGACATTATGAATGAATGTATATACTGTATATGTAACACCCCGAGCTTCCATGATACGCCTCTCTTTCAATAATGCAATAGCTTGCATTGTACGTAAGTTCGAGTTCTAAAACACCGCGACTAATCAAAGTAGCCGTTATGAATAGTAATAACCACTTTTTAAAATTATAGAAATTTTATATTTCAAAATGGACTTCATTTTTGTATTCGTAATATCGAAATTAGCCTATGTTGAATTTTTTGTATTTTTCTGAGAACTTCTAATTTTTTATGAATAGTGAAAATTACTTAAAAACAGCTTTTTTAATCAAAATAATTTATAGTGATAAATTATACTATTTAGTGGTTTTAAAGTATAATTAGAATATATTTTTACCATTTTATCCAATGGTGGTCATTAGAATTAATTTAACATTGAAATTGGACATAAACAATTGCCAATCTTTTGATATAAATTGTTTCTTAAAAACACGCTATCTATTGTAACAGCGGGAATTAATTATAAAATTAATTAATGCAAATTATATGTTTGGAATTTTGTAAAATAGACATCATTTTTGAATTCGGAATATCAATTATAGCTTAGGGTGAAATTTTGGCTTTGTTATGAAAAACTTCAATTTTTGATGAATAGTGAAACCACTAAGTGGTAGTTAAATAACTGATTTTTCATTTAAATGAAATATTACCACTTCTGTGATTTGATTTTCAAAAATCCGACATACATGGTTGTCATTATGAAGTAAAATGTGGTTCAATGAGATTAAAATAATTTTTGGTGAATAGTAACTTTTAAGTTCTTAATCGTGATTAGAGGTAATTAGTGTAGTTTAAGGTACAAATAATGTTTTAATAATATGAGATGAGCATGAAACTTGTCCTACTTCTATTGGATGAGTCATGGCCGACCAAGACAACCCATGGGTCAACTTGGGGACCCCATGGAGCCACTTTAGTTGGAAAATGACATTAATATATATTTATTTAATGTTAAAATTAAATTGACACAAACATGAGTTGTTTTACTAAAACAGTTTTTAAGTGGGGTTACACAAGTCCAAATTTTGATTATAAATATTCATTAGAAAGATAAAAAGATTTCCTACATCATAGTATTTTTTTATAATTTTTATACATTAAATAAAATAAATTATTTATGACATCATTATGATGCGGCGATGACCTCATTATTTAACAATTTAAATAAAATGAGAAGATAACGCAAAATCCAAGGCTTACACTTGTCTGAAGCCTATTGGATGAATAGATTTCGAACCCTTATCACCTTATCCACGAATTATATAAGTTTGGGATCTTTAGAATCCGAAAAGCATTGTATAATAATGTAACATTTCAATCATTCCAAAAGAGCCCCTCCTCTCCACTTATAAAAGGCCCCCACCTCTCCCACCTTATTCACACCTTCAAGCCATTTTGCTTGGCCAACCTCTACCCAAATACTCTCCCAACTTCCCCCTCTTACTCCTAGAAGCCTCACTTTGTGCATAACTCTTCTCAAGGAGGCCTTTGGCTCGAATCAAAAAGAGTTACCCGATTTTGAGGTAATGTCTTCTCTAATGTTGTTTTGTTTTGTTTTTCTTCTCCAACCCCCCTAAACTCTTTTTATTCATTTCTTTCATAACAACACCAGTATCCTCAAATTACTAGGATGTTGTTATAAGATGGATTCGAGCTACACTTACACACACCTACATCTAATGGTTAAGGAACATACGGTTTCTGTGGATGGCGAATTTCTGCCTCACGAAACGATGATTGTTCAACACTCATATAACACCATCAAAGGTGGCCATTAAGATGTCACTATTTTTATATATGATATATAATATGTTTATTTTTTAATTATGCTTCTGTATTTCTCATTTATGGAATACTTTATGATTTCCATTATGGGTGAAATGCGATAATTTCATTTTAGGAAGTGCGGACTACCGCCCCCTCAAAGTGATTTGAATCGTTAATGCCATATGTGGGATGTATAAAGGATGGAGTAAATGGTATTATACACTATATTATACTGGAATTATATTATACATTTATATCATTATTATTTCGTTCCATTAAATATGAAATTGAAATGAAAGTAGCGTTCATGCGTACGTACGGCTTACCGTCTCCATGAACGGTGCATTTCATTTCTTACCTCTAAATGTTACGTAATATTATAAATGAATGTATATACTGGATATATAAGATATATATGAAATCTAAATCATGAATATAATTCTGGAGATAATGGATATTCTACCACATAAACAACTTTTAATTATAAGAAGTTTATTGTTGATTCAAGTACCAAAGATCAACAAAATGACCGTTATTAACTTAAATAATTACATAATGTTCATAACATTGTAATAAGAGATATAAAAAGGATAATGAAATTGAAAATGGTTCTTAATAAGGTATATATTAACTCTAGTCTATTATTCAGGAGGTTAAAGAATGGTTGAGTCAAGTCAGACACGAGGTAAGGGAATTTCTTAACCCAACTTCCATTCTTTGGGTTAATCTCCTACTTTCAAATTATGTCATGATATTATTATGTCCTATCTTGTATTTTCAAATTATTTATGTGTAATTATAGTGAATACACCTAATATTCCTAATTTATAAAAAAATGATCTTTTTAAGGACTTCGTCTCAATCCCCTTTCATTGAGGCATATTTAGTTTTATACACAACTTTCTTTTTACAGTGTATAAACCCCTTTGACCTTTATGGTTATTCAAAAGGAATCTTTTTATACGAAGAGTTTTGCTAAACGAAAAAAGGGAATGTTTTTCTTTCCATACTTATGCGGCGACAACGACTTCTCCACCGCCGTGACCATTATTTGAGTTTCGGCTTCCTCTACAAGCCATATTTTTTTTAATGAAAAATAAATACAAAGTTTTCACATTCTTTTATTTTGGTATTGAAAATGGTTTTCAAAGCATTTTTATTATAACAATGTGTTGTATTGATATCTTGTGATTGAAATGTGGAAATGTTATGTTTCCTTTATGCATGTTTTATGTGATATGATTATGTTATGGTTTATGATATGTTTAAACCTATTCATATGAGGAATGTATTGGACTTAATATGTGACAGGTGGAGCCCGCTATAGCTCCTCGATGCATCGGTAGGTCTCATGAGACAACTAGACATGGAATTGGCCGAGGCCCTTTCCCAATTTGATTTATGGTTTTAGCCGAGGCCTTAATCATTTTAGACGTCTTGGCCGAGGCCTTGACAAAATGTTTCAGAATGTCTGGCATTATACATTCCCTCATTATGAAAGTGGTTATCGATATTTCATGTGATTATTCGACCAGTAGAATATCCATGTGAAGAAGTGAATGGAATTATCTCATTTTAATTTTTCTATATTATGTTGATGTTCAAGTTTAAAAGGCTTTTGATTTAGTTATACATTGCCTTAAATTTTTATGTTTATTTATGAAAGCTTCCGCAATATTGTTATCCTTACTGAGCATCTGAGCTCACCCCTTTCAATGTTTTAATATTTTCCTGGATGTGAAGAAGTATTTTATGAATGTCCTGTAGGGATAGTTAGAATAGGATATGAGTGTGGACTATGAATACTTTGTTATTAGTTTTTCACTTTATGATGTAATGTATGACTTATGAATGTATCTAGTGTTTCCAAGGCTACTAAACTAATCGGCCTTTCGAGACTTGATCTTTTATGATCATGCCAATGTTACGAAGTAATGCACCGGCTCTGGGTAGCTGGGGTCGGGGCATTACAGTTGGTATCAGAGGCAGTTTAGTACTAACCTTGGAAGCAATATTTAGATAAACTCTGATTAGAGCACATAGCCCAAAGATAGACTTTGAGGATTAGTATAGAAGAACTTCCTAGAATTTCGGTATTGTAGAGATGTTTTGAGTTATCCGAGAAATACATCCCTGTCTGGATACGAGCAGGTAGAGGCGGCTCCGGCACAGATGTACCTAGGGGTAAAACCCGAAAACACCGCTTTGAGATAGACTTGAACGGGAACTGGTGCACGACAACGGGCCTTGCAGCACTCTTGGTTATGACACTCCCGGGGGATATGCTTAGGATAACTCTCATTTTCTTTACAAATCATTATGAAGAGTTTATGATTATATACTTCCTCAAAGAAAACATTTTTATGATTATGGATTATATCCATAAATAGTTCAATTTATGTAAAGTGTTTTACAAGTATGGAATTATTTATTTTAATTCATAAACTAATCTAGTTTATGCCATTGTTTAGAAATGGCGCCTAGTGTAAGGAATGGAAACCGTATCAATGCACGCACTCCGTGTAGGGATTTCCCTCCTGATCAAGATAATTATGGTGGAGCTACTGATACAACTAGTGCTGATCATCTTCTCACCGTACTGGGACAACTCACGCAGGTTATGAATAATAACCTTACTCGTATGGAGCACCCTGATCCGCAACGTGGAGGATCAATGTTAGACCGCTTCATGAGGCAACAACAACCAACCTTCAATGGGAGCACAAATCCTATAGTAGTTGAGCAATGGATAAATTCCTTAGAGAAAATATTCCATGCCTTGGGGAGTAGTGAAAGGGAGAAGGTTGTCATGGCAGTTTACCGCCTCACTGGAGATGCCGATCAGTGGTGGTCGCTGATTCAAAACACAAAGGAAGATGATGACGTATCGAATATGGAATGGAGGGAGTTCAAAGAGATTTTCTTAGAAAAATACTTTCCTCGTGACCATCGAGCAGATATGGAAAGGCAACTTCTGAGTCTGAGGCAGAAGGAGGATGAGAATGTCGCAAAGTATGAGGCTAACTTTACAAGGTTAGCGAGGCATGCTTCTGATTATATACGTAACCCAGGAAGTATGATTGATCGTTTCTTTGATGGGTTAAAACCATTTCTCCGTCGAGCTTTAGTATCACAAACCTTCTCATCATACGAAGATATTGTCTCATGTGCTATCAAGACAGAAAAGGAATTTTCTAAGTCTTATGACAACAAAGTAAAGCAAGAGAAGAAGAGAATGGTGGAACAAGAAACGGATAAAGGGAAAAAGGGAAAGAAGGATTTTCCATTATGCGATAGTTGTGGGAAGAATCACCCCGGTGCTTGCCTAAAAGGAATGGGAGTTTGTTATAAATGTGGAGAAAAAGGTCACCAGGCGCGTGATTGCAAGGGAAAGAAAGAGGCTATCAATGTTGATTGCTACAATTGTAGAGAAATGGGTCATTATGAAAATTAATGTACTAAGCATCAAGGAAACTTACCTCAGAAAAGGCCAAGGGATCAAGGCCAATCTTATGCTGTGACTACAGTTGAAGCGGAATAATTATTGTATTTGTGTTTTTGGACTCAAGAACTAGATTATGGTTATAAGAATAATGTGATATATATAAGGATTGAACTGAAGTACATGTTGTTTTCATTAAGGATTTAATATGATGAAGGTAATCATATTTTTAGTATGTGACAATAAGAGAAACATTACTTTGTTTGGGGAATCTGAGGTTACAATTGATTTTGGAATTTAACGACCCTTTAGAGAAAGTCTGGACGGAGGTATTTTGGATAACTATAAAGGTTGGAATGGATTACGTTGATCTTTGGATAGTATTTTTTAAGGTTAAAACATTTATGAAGATTTTTTTGAATAGTATAGTACTATATTTTTAGGAAAAGGACAACCTGCAGGGTGGGGCATAACCCGTCGCGTCGGACAAAGCTGCAGGAATCGAACCCACAACCATAGTGCGATAGGCCTTTATTTCCTACCACTAGCCTACAGGAATTCCCTGGTTATTAGAAAATAATTTTACTAATCTAAATTGTATGTGTTAACATTTGGAACCTTATACAATTAGGAAAAGTATAATATTTTTGGGTTCTATTATCTTTTTGAGTGAAAGGTGAGTTGAAGGTTGAAACTCTAATTGTCAGGCATAAATATATATATACCTATTTGTTATTCAATGAATAAATTAATTCTTAAACTTTAGTAAAGGGATATTAAAACAAAAAAATGCGTTATCCTAATACCTTATGTTTTGTTGAACTGATGATATTTTAAATCAACATAGATTGAAGGCTTTGAGGCCCTCAATTTGACAGTTGATTGTGATTGATGACCTCAATCACTCCCTACGAATATTTACGTTTTTCCTCCAATTATATGTCTCTAATTGCCACCAATGTTCTCCTAATCGAGATCATAATTGGGTGGTGACTTTTTCATTTCCCGTTCCCTCTTATTAAGGCTAAATTTTATTAACCTTATTTTCGATGTGGGTTTTCCAAAAAGGTATTTTATATTTTCAACCTCTTATTTTCAAAGAAAAATATCAAATTGCGAGGACTCAATTTATTGAAGGAGGGGAGAATGTAACACCTCGAGCTTCCACGATACGCCTCTCTTTCAATAATGCAATAGCTTGCATTGTACGCAAGTTCGAGTTCTAAAACACCGCGACTAATCAAAGTAGCCGTTATGAATAGTAATAACCACTTTTTAAAATTATAGAAATTTTATATTTCAAAATGGACTTCATTTTTGTATTCGTAATATCGAAATTAGCCTATGTTGAATTTTTGGTATTTTTCTGAAAACTTCTAATTTTTTAGGAATAGTGAAAATTACTTAAAATTTTTTTTTAATCAAAATAATTTATTGTGATAAATTATACTATTTAGTAGTTTTAAAGGATAATTAGAATATATTTTTACCATTTTATCCAATGGTGGTCATTAGAATTAATTTAACATTGAAATTGGACATAAACAATTGCCAATCTTTTGATATAAATTGTTTCTTAAAAACACGCTATTTGTTGTAACAGCGGGAATTAATTATAAAATTAATTAATGAAACTTATATGTTTGGAATTTTGTAAAATAGACATCATTTTTGAATTCGGAATATCAATTATAGCTTAGGGTGAAATTTTGGCTTTGTTCTGAAAAACTTCAATTTTTGATGAATAGTGAAACCACTAAGTGGTAGTTAAATAACTGATTTTTCATTTAAATGAAATATTAACACTTCTGTGATTTGATTTTCAAAAATCCGACATACATGGTTTTCATTAAGAAGTAAAATGTGGTTCAATGAGATTAAAATAATTTTTGGTGAATAGTAACTTTTAAGTTCTTAATCGCGATTAGAGGTAATTAGTGTAGTTTAAGGTACAAATAATGTTTTAATAATATGAGATGAGAATGAAACTTGTCCTACTCCTATTGGATGAGTCATGGCCGACCAAGACAACCCATGAGTCAACTTGGGGACCCCATGGAGCCACTTTAGTTGGAAAATGACATTAATATATATTTATTTAATGTTAAAATTAAATTGGCACAAACATGAGTTGTTTTACTAAAACAGTTTTTAAGTGGGGTTACACAAGTCCAAATTTTGATTATAAATATTCATTAGAAATCTAAAAAGATTTCCTACATCATAGTATTTGTTTTATAATTTTTAGACATTAAATAAAATAAATTATTTATGACATCATTATGATGCGACGATGACCTCATTATTTACCGATTTAAATAATATGAGAAGATAATGCAAAATCCAAGGCTTACAATTGTCCAAAGCCTATTGGATGAAGAGATTTCGAACCCTTATCACCTTATCCACGAATTATATAAGTGTGGGACCTTTAGAATCCGAAAAGCATTGTATAATAATGTAACATTTCAATCTTTCCAAAAGAGCCCCTCCTCTCCACTTATAAAAGGCCCCCACCTCTCGCACCTTATTCACACCTTCAAGCCATTTGGATTGGCCAAAATCTGCCCAAATACTCTCCCAACTTTCCCCTCTTACTTTTAGAAGCCTCAATTTGGGCATAACGCTTCTCAAGGAAGCCTTTGGCTCAAATCAAAAAGAGTTACCCGATTTTGAGGTAATGTCTTCTCCAATGTTGTTTTGTTTTGTTTTTCTTCTCCAACCCCCCTAAACTCTTTTTATTCATTTCTTTCGTAACAACACCAGTATCCTCAATATACTAGGATGTTGTTATAAGATGTATTCTAGCTACACTTACACACACCTACATCTTATGGTTAAAGAACATACGGTTTCTGTGGATGGCGAATTTCTGCCTCACGAAACGATGATTGTTCAACACTCATATAACACCATCAAAGGTGGCCATTAAGATGTCACTATTTTTATATATGATATATAATATGTTTATGTTTTACTTATTCTTCTGTATTTCTCATTTATGGCATACTTTATGATTTCCATTATGGGTAAAACGTGATAATTTCATTTTAGGAAGTGCGGACTACCGTCCCCTCAAAGTGATTTGAATCGTTAATGCCATATGTGGGATGTATAAAGGATGGAGTAAATGGTATTATACACTATATTATACTTGAATTATATTATACATTTATATCATTATGATTTAGTTCCATTAAATATGAAATTGAAATGAAAGTAGCGTTCATGCGTACGTACGGCTTACCGTCTCCATGAACGGTGCATTTCATTTCTTACCTCTAAATGTTACGTAATATTATAAATGAATGTATATACTGGATATATAAGATATATATTACATATAAATCGTGAATATAATTCTGGAGATAATGGATATTCTACCACATAAACAGCTTTTAATTATACGAAGTTTATTGTTGACTCAAGTACCAAAGATCGACAAAACGACCGTTATTAACTTAAATAATTACATAATGTTCATAACATTGTAATAAGTGATATAAAAAGGATAATGAAATTGAAAATGGTTCTTAATAAGGTATATATTAACTCTAGTTTATTATTCAGGAGGTTAAAGAACAGTTGAGTCAAGTCAGACACGAGGTAAGGGAATTTCTTAAGCGAACTTCGATTCTTTGGGTTAATCTCTTACTTTCAAATTATGTCATGATATTATTATGTCCTATATTGTATTTTTACATTATTTATGTGTAATTATAGTGAATACACATAATATTCCTAATTTATAAAAAAATGATCCTTTTAAGGACTTCGTCTCAATCCCCTTTCATTGAGGCATATTTAGTTTTATACACAACTTTCTTTTTACAGTGTATAAACCCCTTTGACCTTTACGGTTATTCAAAAGGAATCTTTTTATACGAAGCGTTTTGCTAAAAGACAAAAGGGAATGTTTTTCTTTCCATACTTATGCGGCGACAACGACTTCTCCACCGCCGTGACCATTATTTGAGTTTCGGCTTCCTCTACAAGCCATATTTTTTTTAATGAAAAATAAATACAAAGTTTTAACTTTCTTTTATTTTGGTATTGAAAATGGTTTTAAAAGAGTTTTTATTATAACAATGTGTTGTATTGATATCTTGTGATTGAAATGTGGAAATGTTATGTTTCCTTTATGCATGTTTTATGTGATATGATTATGTTATGGTTTATGATATGTTTAAACCTATTCATATGAGGAATGTATTGGACTTAATAAGTGACGGGTGGAGCCCGCTATAGCTCCTCGATGCATCGGTAGGTCTCATGAGACAACTAGACGTGGAATTGGCCGAGGCCCTTTCCCAATTTGATTTATGGTCTTGGCCGAGGCCTTGATCATTTTAGACGTCTTGGCCGAGGCCTTGAAATTTTTTTTCAGAATGTCTGGCATTATACATTCCCTCATTATGAAAGTGGTTATCGATATTTCATGTGATTATTCGACCAGTAGAATATCCATGTGAAGAAGTGAATGGCATTATCTCATTTTACTTTTTCCATATTATGTTTATGTTCAAGTTTAAAAGTCTTTTGTTTTAGTTATAAATTGCCTTAAATTTTTATGTTTATTTATGAAAGATTCCGCAATATTGTTATCCTTACTGAGCATCTGAGCTCACCCCTTTCAATGTTTTAATATTTTCCAGGATGTGAAGAAGTATTTTATGAATGTCCTGCAGCGATAGTCAGAAGAGGATATGAGTGTGGACTATGAATACTTTGTTATTAGTTTTTCACTTTATGATGTAATGTAATACTTATGAATGTATCTAGTGTTTCCAAGGCTACTAAACTAATCGGTCTTTCGAGACTTGATCTTTTATGATCATGCCAATGTTACGAAGTAATGCACCGGCTCTGGGTAGCTGGGGTCGGGGAGTTACAGTATATATATGATATATATGATATCTACATCATGAATATAATTCTGGATATAATGGATATTTCACCACATGAACAACTTGAAATTATAGGAAGTTTATTTTTGACTCAAGTACCGAAGATCGACAAAACGACCGTTATTAACTTAAATAATTACATAATGTTCATAACAAGGTAATAAGTGATATAAAAGGAATAATGAACATAAAAAAGGTTTTTAAGTAAATAGAAATTAACTCTAGTTTATTATTCAGGAGGTTAAAGAACGGTCGAGTCAGGACAAGACGCAAGGTTAGGGAATTTCTTAACCCAACTTCCATTCTTTGGGTTAATATCCTACTTTCAAATTATGTCATGATATTATTATGTCCTATTTTTTATTTTTACTTTATTTATGTGTACCTATAGTGAATACACATAATATATCTATTTTATTTTAAAAATGATCTTTTAAGGACTTCGTCTCAATCCCCTTTCATTGAGGCATATTTGGTTTTATACACAATTTTCTTTTATACGGTGTATAAACCCCTTTGACTTTTACGTTTATTCAAAAGGAATCTTTTTTATATGAAGCATTTTGCTAAACGACAAAAGGGAATGTTTTTCTTTCCATACTTAAGCGGCGACAACGACTTCTCTTCCGACGTGACCATTATTTGAGTTTCGGCTTCCTCTACAAGCCATACCTTCTTTTTAAAAGAAAAATAAATACCATGTTTTACTTTTCTTTTATTTTGGTATTGAAAATGGTTTTGAAAGCGTTTTTATTATATCAATATGTTGTACTGATATCTTGTGATTGAAATGTGGAAATGTTATGTTTCCTTTATGCATGTTTTATGTGATTCGATTATGTTATGGTTTATGATATGATTAAACCTATTCATATGAGGAATGTATTGGACTTAATAAGTGACGGGTGGATCCCGCTATAGCTCCTCGATGCATCGGTAGGTCTCATGAGACAACTAGACGTGGAATTGGCCGAGGCCCTTTCCCAATTTGATTTATGGTTTTGGCCGAGGCCTTAATCATTTTAGACGTCTTGGCCGAGGCCTTGACAAAATGTTTCAGAATGTCCGGCATTATACATTCCCTCATTATGAAAGTGGTTATTGATATTTCATGTGATTATTTGACCAGTAGAATATCCATATGAAGAAGTGAATGGAATTATCTCATTTTACTTTTGCCATATTATGTTGAAGTTCAAGTTTAAAAGGCTTTTGTTTTAGTTATACATTGCCTTAAATGTTAATGTTTATTTATGAGAGCTTCCGCTATATTGTTAACCTTACTGAGCATCTGAGCTCACCCCTTTCAATGTTTTAATATTTTTCCAGGATGTGAATGAAGTATTTTATGAATGACCTGCAGGGGTAGTCAGAAAGGGATATGATAGTGGACTATGAAGACCATGTTATTGTAGTTTGTTTACTTTTTGATGTAATGAAAGACTTATGAATGTATCTGGTGTTTCCAAGGCTACTAAACTAATCGGTCCTTCGAGTCTTGATCTTTTGTGATCATGCCAATGTTACGAAGTAATGCGCAGACTCTGGGTAGCTGGGGTCGGGGCGTTACAGTTGGTATCAGAGGAAGTTTAGTACAAACCTTGGATGCTAGATTTAGATAAACTCTGATTAGAGCACGTAGACCTGAGATGAAATTTGAGGATTAGTATAGAAGAACTTCCTAGAATTTTGGTATTGTAGAGATTTTGTGAGTTTTCCGAGCAATACATCCCTGTCTGGATACGAGCAGGTAGAGGCAGCTCTAGCACAGATGTTCCTAGGGATAAAACCCGAAAACACCACTTTGAGCTAGACTCGAACGGGAACTGGTGCACGACAACGGGCCTTGCTGCACTCTTGGTTACGACACTCCTGGGGGATATGCTTAGGATAACTCTCATTTTCTTTACAAATCATTATGAAGGGTTTATGAGTATATACTTTCTCAAAGAATTTTTTTTTTATGATTATGGATTATATCCATAAATAGTTCAATTTATGTTAAGTGTTTTATAAGTATGGGATTATGTATTTTGATTCATAAACTGATCTAGTTTATTCCATTGTTTAGAAATGGCGCCTAGTGGAAGAAATGGAAACCGTATCAATGCACGCACTCCATGTAGGGATTGCCCTCCTGCTCAAGATAATTATAGTGGGGCTGGTGATGCAACTGGTGCTGATCAGCTAATCACCATACTGGGACAACTTACTCAGGTTATGAATAATAACCTTACCCATATGGAGCACCCTGATCCACAGCGTGGATGATTAATGTTAGATCGATTCATGAGGCAACAACCACCAACGTTCAATGGGAGTACAAATCCCTTAGTAGCCGAGTAATGGATAAATTCCCTAGAGAAAATATTTCAGGCTTTGGGGAGCAGTGAAAGGGAAAAAGTTATCATGGCAGTTTACCGCCTCACTGGAGATGCTGATCAATGGTGGTCATTGATTCAAAACATGAAGGAAGATGATGAAGTATCAAATATGGAATGGAGGGAGTTCAAAGATCTATTTTTAGAAAAATACTTTCCTCGCGACCATCGAGCAGATATGGAAAGGCAATTTCTGAGTTTGAGGCAGAAGGAGGATGAGAATGTCGCAAAGTATGAGGCTAACTTTACAAGGTTAGCGAGGCATGCCGCCGATTATATACGTAACCCAAGGAGTAAGATTGATCGTTTCTTTGATGGGTTAAAACCATTTCTTCGTCGAGCTTTAGTATCACAATCCTTCTCATCATACGAAGATATTGTCTTGTGTGCTATCAAGACAGAAAAGGAATTATCTTAGTCTTATGACAACAAATTAAAGCAAGAGAAGAAGAGAACGGGGGAACAAGAGACAGATAAAGGGAAAAAGGGAACGAAGGATTTTCCATTATGTGATAATTGTGGAAAGAATCACCCTGGTATGTGCCTAAAAGGAATGGGAGTTTGTTATAAATGTGGAGAAAAGGGTCACCAGGATCGTGATTGCAAGGGAAAGAAAGAGGCTGTCAAAGTTGAATGCTACAATTGTAGGGAAATGGGGCATTATGCAAATGAATGTCCTAAGCATCAAGGAAACTTACCTCAGAAAAGGCCAAGGGATCAAGGCCAATCTTATGCTGTGACTACAGTTGAAGCGGAATAATTAATGTATTGGTGCTTTTGGACTCAAGGATTATATTCTGGTTATAAGAATAATGTGATATATATAAAGATTGTACTGCAGTACTTTTTGACTAAGGTTATATGATTAAGGTAATCATATTTTTAGTATGTGAAAATAAGAGAAACTTTACTTTTTTTGGGGAATCTGATAAATTGATTTTGGAATTTAGAGACCTTTTAGAGAAAGTCTGGATAGAGGTATTTTGGATAACTATTAAGGTTGGAATGGATTAAGTTGAACCATGGATAGTATTGTTTAAGGTTAAAGCATTTATGAAGATTATTTTTGGAATATTATGATACTATAGTTTTAGGAAAAGGACAACCTGCAGGGTGGGGCATAACCCGTCGCATCGGACAAAGCTGCAGGAATCGAACCCACAATCATAGTGCGACAGGCCTTTATTTCCTACCACTAGCCTACAGGAAGTCCCCAGTTATTACAAAATAATTTTACTAATCTAAATGGTATGTGTTAACATTTGGAACCTTATAAAATTAGGATAAGTATAATATTTTTGAGTTCTATTATCTTTTTGAGTGAAAGATGAGTTGAAGGTTAAAACTCTAATTGTCAAACATAAATATATATATACCTATCTCTTATTCAAAGAATAAATTAATTCTTAAACATTAGTAAAGGGATATTAAAACAAAAAAAAATGTGTTATCCTAATACCTTATGTCTTGTTGAACTGATGATATTTTAAATCAACATAGATTGAAGGCTTTGAGGCCCTCAATTTGACAGTTGATTGTGATTGATGACCTCAATCACTCCCTACAAATATTTACGTTTTTCCTACAATTATATGTCTCTAATTTCCACCAATGTTCTCCTAATCGATATCATAATTGGGTGGTGACTTTTTCATTTCCCTTGACCTCTTATTAAGGCTAAATTTTATTAATCTTTTTTCCGATGTGGGTTTTCCTCAAACGTATTTTCTCTTTTCAACCTTTTATTTTCAAAGGAAATTTTCAAATTGTGAGGACGCAATTTATTGAAGGAGGGGAGAATGTAACACCCCGAGCTTCCACGATACGCTTCTCATTCAATAATGCAATAGCTTGCATTGTACGCAACTTCGAGTTCTAAAACACCGCGACTAATCAAAGTAGCCGTTATGAATAGTAATAACCACTTTTTAAAATTATAGAAATTTTATATTTCAAAATGGACTTCATTTTTGAATTTGGAATATCAATTATAGCTTAGGGTGAAATTTTGGCTTTGTTCTGAAAAACTTCAATTTTTGATGAATAGTGAAACCACTAAGTAGTAGTTAAATAACTGATTTTTCATTTAAATGAAATATTAACACTTCTGTGATTTGATTTTCAAAAATCCAACATAAATGGTTGTCATTAATAAGTAAAATGTGGTTCAATGAGATTAAAATAAATTTTTGGTGAATAGTAACTTTTAAGTTCTTAATCGCGATTAGAGGTAATTAGTGTAGTTTAAGGTACAAATAATGTTTTAATAATATGAGATGAGCATGACACTTGTCCTACTCCTATTGGATGAGTCATGGCCGACCAAGACAACCCATGGGTCAACTTGTGGACCCCATGAAGCCACTTTAGTTGGAAAATGACATTAATATATATTTATTTAATGTTAAAATTAAATTAACACAAACATGAGTTGTTTTACTAAAACAGTTTTTAAGTGGTGCTACACAAGTCCAAATTTTGATTATAAATATTAATTAGAAAGATAAAAAGATTTCCTACATCATAGTATTTTTTTTATAATTTTTAGACATTATATAAATTAAATTATTTATGACATCATTATGATGCGGTGATGACCTCATTATTTAACGATTTAAATAAAATGAGAGGATAATGAAACATACAAGGCTTAGACTTGTCCAAAGCCTATTGGATGAAGAGATTTCGAACCCTTATCACCTTAGCCACGAATTATATAAGTGTGGGACCTTTATAATCCTAAAATCATTGTATAATAATATAACATTTCAATCTTTCCAAAAGAGCCCCTCCTCTCCTCTTATAAAAGGCCCCCACCTCTACCACCTTATTCACACTTTCAAGCCTTTTGGCTCGGCCAACATCTGCCCAAATACTCTCCCAACTTCTCCCTCTTACTCCTAGAAGCCTCACTTTGGGCATAACTCTTCCCAAGGAAGCCTTTGGCTCAAATCAAAAAGAGTTACCCGATTTTGAGGTAATGTCTTCTCGAATGTTGTTTTGTTTTATTTTTCTTCTCCAACCCCCTAAACTCTATTTATTCATTTATTTTGTAACAAAAACAGTATCCTAAATATACTAGGATGTTGTTATAAGAAGTATTCGAGATACACTTACACACACCTACATATAATGGTTAAAGAACATACGGTTTCTGTGGATGGTGAATTTCTGCCTCACGAAACGATGATTGTTCAACACTCATATAACACCTTCAAAGGTGGCCATTAAGATGTCACTATATTTATATATGATATAAAATATGTTTATGTTTTACTTATGATTATGTATTTCTCATTTATGGCATACTTTATGATTTCCATTGTGGGTAAAATGCGATAATTTCATTTTAGGAAGTGCGGACTACCGCCCCCTCAAAGTGATTTGAATCGTTAATGCCATGTGTGGGATGTATAAAGGATGGATTAAATGGTATTATACACTCTATTATACTGTAATTATATTATAAATTTATATCATTATGATTTCATTCCATTAAATACGAAATAGAAATGAAAGTAGCGTTCATGTGTACGTACGGCTTACCGTCTCCATGAACGGTGCATTTCATTTCTTACCTCTAAATGTTACGTGACATTATGAATGAATGTATATACTGTATATATATGATATATATGATATCTAAATCATGAATATAATTCTGGATATAATGGATATTTCACCACATGAACAACTTGAAATTATAGGAAGTTTATTTTTGACTCAAGTACCAAAGATCGACAAAACGACCGTTATTAACTTAAATAATTACATAATGTTCATAACAAGGTAATAAGTGATATAAAAGGAATAATGAACATTAAAAAGGTTCTTAAGTAAATAGAAATTAACTCTAGTTTATTATTCAGGAGGTTAAAGAACGGTCGAGTCAGGACAAGACGCAAGGTAAGGGAATTTCTTAACCCAACTTCCATTCTTTGGGTTAATCTCCTACTTTCAAATTATGTCATGATATTATTATGTCCTATTTTTTATTTTTACTTTATTTATGTGTACCTATAGTGAATACACATAATAGATCTATTTTATTTTAAAAATTATCTTTTAAGGACTTCGTCTCAATCCCCTTTCATTGAGGCATATTTGGTTTTATACACAATTTTCTTTTATACGGTGTATAAACCCCTTTGACTTTTATGTTTATTCAAAAGGAATCTTTTTTATACGAAGCGTTTTGCTAAACGAAAAATGGGAATGTTTTTCTTTCCGTACTTATGTGGCGACAATGACTTCTCCGCCGCCGTGACCATTATTTGGGTTTCGGCTTCCTCTACAAGCCATACCTTCTTTTTAAAAGAAAAATAAATACCATGTTTTACTTTTCTTTTATTTTGGTATTGAAAATGGTTTTGAAAGCGTTTTTATTATATCAATGTGTTGTACTAATATCTTGTGATTGAAATGTGGAAATGTTATGTTTCCTTTATGCATGTTTTATGTGATTCGATTATGTTATGGTTTATGATATGTTTAAACCTATTCATATGAGGAATGTATTGGACTGAATAAGTGACGGGTGGAGCCCGCTATAGCTCCTCGATGCATCGGTAGGTCTCATGAGACAACTAGACGTGGAATTGGCCGAGGCCCTTTCCCAATTTGATTTATGGTTTTGGTCGAGGCCTTAATCATTTTAGACGTCTTGGCCGAGGCCTTGACAAAATGTTTCAGAATGTCCGACATTATACATTCCCTCATTATGAAAGTGGTTATTGATATTTCATGTGATTATTCGACCAGTAGAATATCCATGTGAAGAAGTGAATGGCATTATCTCATTTTACATTTTCCATATTATGTTGAAGTTCAAGTTTAAAAGGCTTCTGTTTTAGTTATACATTGCCTTAAATGTTAATGTTTATTTATGAGAGCTTCCGCTATATTTTTAACCTTACTGAGCATCTGAGCTCACCCCTTTCAATGTTTTAATATTTTTCCAGGATGTGAAGAAGTATTTTATGAATGACCTGCATGGGTAGTCAGAAAGGGATATGATTGTAGACTATGAAGACCATGTTATTGTAGTTTGTTTACTTTTTGATGTAATGAAAGACTTATGAATATATCTGGTGTTTCCAAGGCTACTAAACTAATCGGTCTTTCGAGACTTGATCTTTTGTGATCATGCCAATGTTACGAAGTAATGAACCGACTCTGGGTAGCTGGTGTCGGGGTGTTACAATTCACAACAAAATTAACTTTTTCTGAAAAATCCCAAAATTTAACCCTATGTTAATTTTTCTATTGTGATTTTTAAAATTATGTTATTATTATAATTATTTTTTTTTTATATTTACAAAAAATATTTAAAATATGTTCTCGCAAAAGGAAACAAAAATTATTTTTGAATTAAACATATTTTTGAAGAATAAAATTTATTTAAAAAATAACAATTAATTGATTATTAACTAAGAATTATTCATTAATTTATATTCAGTTGGATATATATATATATATATATCATTAAATTAATAATACTACAAATTCCCTCCAATTTAACATCTAGGTTTTAATGATTTTATAAATCGTTGGTCATTTAAGCTCAATTTTTCATGTTGAATACACTATTGATCATAATGATATTATTTTAAAATATTAGGGTGTTATATCCTCCCTATTTAATAAATTAAATCCGTGAAAATTTAAATTTATATTGGTAATCAAAGGTTTTACAATTGAATATACTTTTTTAGAAACCAAATTCACAAAAAAGGTCAATAAAACATACTTTTGATAAAAGTTAATGGAAATTCTGAAGGTTTCCTAGAATAAAGCATAACTATATTCTAGTGTAGGAGAATATAGATGAGAAGTTAAGGTTTAAAAATTGAATAAAATCATAAATAAAAAATAATAATGGAGAGTGATAGAGATATTTGATCATAAGAAAGTGAATGATCAAGTGAAAGTTAACAATCATTGAAACATAAACCAAAAAGGTTTTTAAAAAGGTCATTAATTTCATCAGAAATGATGGTAATAAGATAATTTTTTTCAATATCATTTTACTATTGATGAGTTATTAAATTACCATATATATTAAGAGAATAAGAAAACGTATTGACTTTATGACTAGAAATTCAATCATTTATCAATTTACAAAAAAACAACACCTTTTTCATGAAACAATGAGTATTCTAGATTATTTTTTAACTCCTAAATCACTAAAATAGTGTTTTCAAGGATAAAATAATACTAAAAGGGATTATAATTTTTTCATCCTATCTTAATAAATTATCCAAAACCAAAATGGTTAGCAATAGATAAGGAAATTCACAAGTTGGTTAAACCTGTATACGATGAAATAAGACATTAATCTCCAAAATTAAATAGTAATACTTAATGTTTAAACTAAATAATTCAATATAAAAATGACTATATATCCCAAATAACCTCAATTACCTCAAAATTAAAGGGGATTTATAACCGAAAAGGATATCTGATACCATTAAACACATAATCCCATAAATACGGTGATCTAATTTTGAAATGAAGTTAACCACTTATTGACAAAATCACATTTCAATCACATGGTAATATATAATATAAAACACATTTCCACATTATTAACTCAATATTCAAGATCATATAAACCCTAAATATAATAAATAACCTAAAACATATTGGCACAAAATATAAATTCGTACATAAAATTTAACCAAATATTTTCATGCACATCAATTCAGTAAAACATCGTAGAAAATTTCATTCATTACATAAAACCACAAAAGTGATTTCTACGACATTAACATATTATGAATCTTAAGATTTTAAACCAATAATGTAATCCATAAATCTTATGATAAATTTACATGAAAACATCCTAATCTCCAATGTTATCAAAATCCTCATTTGATACAAACTATTACATCCTCAAACCTTCACTCCCAGATCAATTTCTAAAAAAATAATCATTACATTTATTGCATGGATACCAATTAAGGGGACCAAATTTTTACCATTGAAAATATATAGTATCAAAAGAAAATACTATATTAATTATACAAACATGTGGCTTTTTTGGTTTATAGTTTTGTAGAATTTTGAAAAATGATTATAAAATCAATACCCACATTTTAAATGATAATTTATCCCACATAAAAAACCATTTACTATTTCACATTAATTCATCATTTACTAGACATAATTTAATACTATTTTTTATAACCTCAGAAAAGGGAAACATAATAAGGGTGAGATAAAATTCCTATTAAGTGTAAACATAAGAATTATCAAATAAATTTCTACAGTGATCATGGTAAAATCATAATGGGTATAATAAAATAATTAGATTCATGTGAAAAACATAAGAATATTCCTACCCTTCAATTCGTTGATCATCAGTCATTTTAATATGTTATATTTCTTTCAAAGAGGAAAAAGTAATCACAATAAATAATTATGATCCATGTGATATTATTCTTGTTCGAAGAAAACATTTATAACCATATTTAGAGTAATCAAAATTTATTGGTATCTTGTAACAATAACTTCATTTAACTCTTAAAAATAGAACAACTCGTATGGTCAACATCCATATCTGGAGTACCCGATGCATTAAAGGGCTATCACATACCCACATATACTTGTGTATCACACAACCACCCATCCTTGGGTAATAATGTAACCACTGTTCCTTGGTTTATATAGTAATGATACTCCTTCGTTAATAATAAAAGTATCTATCCCTGGATTATAATGAAACCATTATTAATTATAAATATTTTCCAAGGCCGTATCAAGAATAAAGTACACCGAGCATTCATTTCATCATAAAATCATTGAAAAAAATTTATTATTTCGAAAAATATGATTATACAATAGAAATTAATTAGTTTACATAAAAATATTTTTGAAACATGATTAACAAGTGTAAAAGAAAAAAGTTCTAAAACAATATCTTTGAAATATGATTAAACCGTTAAAAATTATCACGTTACATATTAATATATTTGAAACAGGATTAACCCGTGGAAAAGAAATGGGTATCATAAATATTTATTTGAAACAATCATAATCCATCTAGATAATGAATGAGGATGGTATCATTAAAAAATCTGAAATTTAATAATAATTAAAAAATTACTTTTCATGTTGATGAAGGGGAATATCATTAAAATATCATAATTTTTTTTGAGGAAAATAACATTTTCATTTTAGAAATAACTTTTAAAAAATAAAAATTCAAATAAATATCGGGAAAAAATTTAATCTGAAAAAAACATGGAAAATGATAAAGTAATTTTAATGGAAAACAATGGGCATGTTGATGAAAAAATAAGTTCATTTCAAAAAGGTTAAAAATCAACATTCTTTTCAAAATATTTTGAAAAAGGGAGTCAAAAGTGGCCCATATAGAAAATGTTATGAAAGTTTTATTTAAAACCTTGTATAATAAGGTAAAAGATCATATAAAATAGATGTATGAAATAATATATATTTTTAAAAATCATTTTTAATAGATTTTAGAAAACATGGAAATAGAAATGAAATATACACAATCTTAATTAAAATAAAATATGAGTATCACTTACAAATGAGTTTCTTGATGTTTCTTTAATCAATAAGGGAGAAAATATAAATTAAACATGTGAAATATATTAATAAATAGAGTATAATAAAAATAAATGCGGATCAAGAAAAAAGTATCCCATTATTTTTTTAAATGACATTGACTATAAACAGTCCTGAAAGAAAGGAGATGCTAAAAAGAAGAATTTCAACATTGGTAACTCTTAAATTGAAATAACTAAGAATGAATAACTTCAAATAATACATTAAATATAATTAAAATAAATAGATTCATGATATAACATATTATATAAGAATTATATAATCCTCTTAAATTAATATAGGTGTATAACATAAAATTTGTCCCAATGATGACACTTTGATATTAGTAACCAATATAGTGATCATAACGCTGATGTGATAATTAATTAATTAATCAACAATATGTAACAAATTTAAAACCATAAAAAATTGAAATAAAATATATTATAATCAAAATTAGTTATACACATAATCTTAAAATATCCAAGATAATTAAAAATTAAAATATTTCATTGAAAATAAATTGAGTTATTAAATTATATACCACACGGAATATTCATGTATAGTCACCTTGGATGACGTATTTCAAATTGAAAATTAAAATACCATTATGTATAAACTATTCATGCTATTACATATAAAATGAGAAACATATACACCTCTAAAAATATGGATAATATAGAATACGTGTCATATAAATATAAAGTAAAACATGAAAACCCCTAACCTGTGTCCAGAAATTCAATATTTTTCCCTTAAAATCTTTATAATAATATCAAATTAATTATTTTATTTATTAATAAAATTTAATTATTTAAAAACAATATAATTAAATAATTTATTTTATTTATTTTTAATGGAATAATTAATTACTTAATCAGTTAAGTAAACATCGAGTGTTTTGAGGCAGTTTGGTTCATTATTTCGAAATGGATTTGGTTCATTGAATATGTTCAAAGAGGTCATGGTATAAACATATAATTAATAATAATAATTTAATTATTTTAATATTTATACTTAAATTATTCTTTTTTAAAACCAATCATGAAATATGGTTACGAAAAATGTATTATATTTCGATTATGAAGATGGTAGGCTGTAACTATGAATGAGTAACATATCCATATTTAATGATAATTATGGAAAGACTATATGTATTAATTTATCTTAATATAATAATAATAAAATAAAGAAAATCCCAAATTATTTTGTTGAATAAATTTATACCTATCATACATTTGATTTAGTGATAAAAAAAGAGTCACATAGCATTTTGGCGGTGGTCGTCCACATGTACACATGAACAACCTTATCATTTTTTAATGTTAGAAGGAAAATGAAATATTATATTTCCATAACCAAACATATTTCATCAATATAATTTTTATTTCATGTATATAAAATTTATTATTATTTTTATTATTATCTTTTATACAATGTGTTAGGAAAAAATGATTCACATTTCTTTGTGAGGCGGTAGTCCATAGTACACAAGATCAAAGATATTGTATCCACCACTAAATAAAAAGTAAGAAATTAGAAGTGATATAATAACTAAAAATTATATTTATGTAACAAATATCATATATATAATTTAAAACCATCATTATAACAAGTCATGAGAGGTGATTATGGAAAATGAATGCCATCAGTTTGTGAGGAGGTACTTGGTTGTACACATTAATGATGATTTCATATCCAATTTGATGGAATTAGATATCCATTTGGGTTATTAAATTAAAATAATAAAATATTAGTATATTGGATATTTTTTGTATATCATAATAATTTGATTATATTTTAATGAGGTGGATCAAAAATCAGTATAAACGATCTTGGTTAAGCATGATAACTCATCTTCAGAAAACCTCTTTTTTTAGCACACAAACCTTATAAGAAATGATTAATGTTAAAAAGGGATCTAATTACTAAGGATTGAAGTTTTCAATGAAATTTGGAATTTATTGGATGAGAAAAATGGCTTTTATGGTGTGAATAGAAGTGGAGAGGGGTGACCTTTTATAATTGAGGTGAGTGTCACATATGTAATTTTTGAAAAGAAAAACACACACCCACATTTTTCACATGAAGAAAGGATCCAAAATGAACCAATATGAAGCCTTAGACATGATATGTTATATATATAAATAATAAATTATAATTTTTTTTATTTTATATTATCCCTTACTGTTTTAGTTTACCCCCCTCGATAAACTCATTTTCACATTAATGGTGATATTTTATTTTTAATGTTTTCACTTTTCATTATAGTAAAAAATTAGTTTAACTTATTAGATAATATAATTTATCATGATTTATAATATTTTCTCAATTTTACATAATTAAATTAACATAATTAGTAATATTTAATTTCAAATTTAACCAATAAGTGAAATGGAAAATTAGTTTTTCAGGAACTGTATTTTTCAAGAAAAGATGTCTTCATATTAACTATATGTCTAATAATAATCTTTTTATGAATATAAATTTATAATTATTGAAATCTAATAAATCAATTTAATTTAAATTATTCCTAATTAGTGTTTTTTATAATTAATAAAAAAGTAGAAACATTACGCACTTTAAAAAAGTGCTGAGAAAAATATTGTTTTTAAACCAAAAAATAAACTTATACTAGAACCCAATATAAATATGATTGAAATGTAGTTAAGTTGATTAAATATAAATAGATAAAACTTATGAAAATTTTAATCGTATTCCAAACATAATTGGACTTTTAAATTACTTAATTTATTGAAATATGATAGTTTTACAAAAATCAATATTTATCTTTAATCACAGAAAACCAGTATTTACTAAAAAATCCCTAAATTTCACAATATGAATGTTTTTACATGATGATTTAAAATATTAATTTAATTATATAAAATATATTTTATAACTTTTCAAAAGAGTTAATTAAAAAATTTTCCCATAAAAATAATTGTAAATCAAATTTAATGAAAACAAATAATTGATAAATAAAATTACTTTACCAAAAAATAGATTCATTATTTACTAAGAATTTATAAATAATTTATACTTAGTTGAATATAAACACACACACACACACACACATATATATATATAGGTTTAATAAATTATTTAATACAATTCATATCCACTAGTTTAATGTATAGTTTTTAATGATTATATATTTTAAGAGTTGTTTAAGCTTTGTGTTTTTTGTTTAATACACAAATGAACAAAATGGTATTCCTTTAAAATCTAAATGGGTTACATTTAAGAGGACAGGAGGGAGGTATGAAGGAATAAAATTTTGTTATTAGTGATATGTCACTCAAAAATTATAATTTTCATTTATAACTTTATTTATTAAATGGGGGTAAAATCAATTTATAAAATTTTGTGTTTACAATCTGAAATTTTACAAGGGTTTTCACTATTGAAAAATTTTAGTGCACGGTTAGGAAAACATGTAGGTATCCCATGCATATTTTCTACAACACTCCACAGTTATTTTTATGATTATTTCATAGTTTCTCATAACTTTTATTATAAAAATTATGGGTGTAGAGAGTATATATAGCTGTGACCACATGGTTACCACATGATTTTACAATACCCAATGGGATAACCATGTTGAAAGTCAAGGTGTCCTAAAATTAGAATGTATGAAAATTCACCTTTTTCCTTTAACATGATTTCCCCTATATCATCAAAATTTAGTTTTGGAAAAATCCTAGGGAACATGGGGGTTTCTATCGTTACATTTACGTTTTAATTCTGAGATCCTAAAATATTATTTCTTGTGATTTCTCAAGGTAAGACCATTTTCCCTCTTTTATTACTCTTCTGTCTCCCATATGACCATTATTTCATGACTATATTATTCTCCCATGAAATAGAAAAGGGGTTTTTAGATTGTATTGGGGTTCGTGGTAACCAAATCACATGGTTTGTGGTTTTTCGAGCTTTATTGAGCCCCTTAAATACTTATTCGAGTAGCCCCATGAAAGGTGATGACTCCCAGCTCAATCACTAATGATTCAAGGTATGGAATTTTGTGTTCCTCTATAATTTTGATATATATTTTTGTTATTTAGGTTTTAATATTACTTTTTTAAAATTTAAAATTATATGTAATAGTTATAAATAGATTAATAAATGTTTGGGATAGATTCACACATAGAATAAACTATGTTTTAGTGGTTTCTAATTTCAAAGGGGGTGGATTGATGCCCTAAATTTGTAAAAATTGGTTTAAAATGATAATGTTTAAATGATATTTTAATTCATTTTATCAATTAATTAGATATAAAAAAGGTTTTATTTTTTAAATACATTCCAAATAATTGGATTTATATTTTAAAATGGATTAAATTATGTTTTAATTATTTTTTTAAATAAAGGTTTGAAGTGGAACTTAAAAACACACAAAAAATGTATCTAAACCCGAATTTCATTTAAATGATGGTCAATTTGGATCTTTATAATTTTTTGTATTTGAAATGTGTATATGAGACCATATTTAGCACCTTGTTTATTTGGATTGTAACCCTGAGGGGGATAATTGTGATATTAATGGAATTATTGGGAAGCTAATTATAATGTAATTAGAGGTGAGAGTGGTCTGCTGGTTATGATAATGATTCTTATTGTATTTCTCACCTAAAATTACTAATTTTATAGGTTCTCTTATCACAATGTGAGAGGTTTATATTTATGCTACACTAAATGGTCAAATACTATGAGTGCCCCTAGATATGTGTTATGACTATTGGGGAGTTCTATAATTTTATGATAGGTTCAATATAGTCAGTTGGATTGTGTTAGGATTCAACATTGTTCAAAAATTAGTTTACATTTGGTAAGGTCTAGGGATATCTCACCTTAGGACCCAGTGGGTTTTCCATGTTTCAAAATGAATCTATAGGAAACTTTTTTTGTGTATTATATTGTATAGTTGGTGTATATGGAACCATTAATACCAATTTCGATATTATACCTCAGACATTTATTTAATTCTTCTTACTCTAATATTTTAATTTATCAAAAATAAATATTAATTTTATAATTTTTCTTCTAAAATTTTCTAAAAAATTAATTTCAAATGGGTGTGTATTAAAATTGGAATATGCAAAAAATTATTCAATAAGACCTTTTTTATTTAAGGAAAAATATAAAAACAAGATTTTTGAAATATTATGTACTTGGATTATTTTTTATTGAAATTATTATTACCTATCATTGTTTAGATTATTAGGATGTTTATTTATTTTTAATATTCACTTCTATTGTATATGATTATTTTTATATCTAGGACTAAATAATTACCATGTCTATTGATATCCCCATAGGTTTTTTGTGGGTTGACTCAGGTGACTGGTTCAAGGGTGACCTAGGATAGTTCAAGAGAAAATGGTATCGATAACAAACTTTATCTTTATGGAATCTAGATATAACACATACTAATGTTATCATATATACTCAACTGGAGGGTTAAAAAAATTATTGGATAGATCTTCTATATAATGAACCAAGGTTTCTATACGAGTATAGGATTTGAGCATCAATTTTGTGTTTTTTTGAAAAAATTGAACAATTTTGATGTGTTATAATGATATCTTTATCCTTGATGAGTTCATTAGCGATTTTTTGGGTCAATTTGAATTTTAATGGAAAACATGTTGATTGAACTAGGTCTTCATGATTATCCTACATAGTTTGCGAAACCATTTGAATCATAGATAGATTTGATCTATTACCATTATGGAGACTCTATTATTTTTAGTAGATGGATTACCAATCCATATGGATAAACTGTGACCAAATAAATTTCATTCATATAAATGTTGTTTTGAAATGAACTAATGGTGTTTACTATTATCAAGGGGTAAAATAAGGGTGTTTAATGGGGTGAATTGATGTTATTGGATGTAGTTTTGATTTGAGAATCATATTTGTACACTTGGTATCCATTATTGAGGATTTTTTGTTTTAGAAATTGGTTCTAAATTTGTTTATTAATGGATTATTTTAATTTTTATGAAATATTTATGTAATATAATGCTTGAAATAGCGATGAGGGATATTATGTATGATGGAGGCATTTTAGTTTAAATTTTTAATGTAAAAATATTGATTTTTAAAAAACATTGTGTAATAAATTTGTTATATAGAATTTTTTCTAATATATCTTATTTTGAAATGAAATTTTTATTATATTTTTAGATATATGGGGAGTTTGATACTTGGTTTTTCTGAAATAAAATTTGGGGATTTTATTTAGATGAGTAAAAAAATTCATGTAATATTTGAGTTTTTTTTATTAAAAATATCAGCATGTTTTAGTTTTGAAATAGAATATTTTTAAAATTATTAAATGGGATTATGAGTTTAACAAAGTGTTTTTTGTAAATTTGTGTTAAGTTAGAGAATTTAAAGTAATTTTTTGATATATTTTTTTTGCTGAGTGATTTAATTTTCATTAATTTTCTATTTTTACATGCATTATGAGATTAAATATTTTTTTGAAATTCCTGCTAATGATCTTCATGTTTCATAATGATTAGATTTTAACTTGCAATGAGTATTCCAATAAAAGTTAAAAGTCCATTCATTCGGTTTATATTTCATATGGATTCTATTATTTTAAAGAATCTTATTAATTTCCAATTAACTCAAACCATAATTTAGATCACTTGGCGGGGATGATTTCATTCCTATTCATGACCCCATCTAGGCCTTCCTAAATCATTGTTTTCCATATTTTCTAGATAAAAAAATGTTCTCTTGGGGATGTGGAGTTGATAATTAAGATTAATGGAGTCTTGAATTTTCTTAGGAATGTCAATTATAAAAGGGTTAATGTAAGATTTTGTTTATTCAATGGACCTAGTTGAGACTAGTGGTAGGGTATGGTTATCTATAATCTATTTGAGGGAAATTATTAGAACTTTTTCATGAAAATATTCACTCAATGGTAATATTTTAAGGTGGTGTTTTAAAAATCCCTATCAGTAGAGGTTATTATGGATGTAAAAGTTAAAAAAGTAATTCTGTACAATTATAAAATACCATTATAATAATTGAAGGTGTTTTATTTGTTTTAAACATTGTATTAAGTGTAGAGATTAATAAGTTGATATTCATAAGAATAAATGGGAAGTTTTTGTGGAAGAAAGAGCATTGTATACAAAATTCAAGAGAATCTATGAGATGTTTGAGAAGCCATGGATGTTGGATAAAGATGTTATAAGTTATTTTCAATGAATTTTGGAATTTTCGAGGCCCACATATCCAATTTCAATGATGTATAAAAATTCACCAATATGATTTATGCAACATAAGAAAATTTTAGATTTCACATTTAATAATGTTTCATGTATGTTAATATGTGAAGTCTCAATCCACATAGAGAACTACAAAAATAGAGCTATGGTAAACCACATTGTTGTTTTAAATCATTTAGATGACACTTGTGATGCAGCCTATATGAACCACATAGTGGATTTTTGTTACATACCCAAAGTGATCTAATTAGAAAATTCCTATACATTTATGGGCTTTACTCATGTGTGTAATTTTTGGCTCTATAAAGAATGATAATTTTCATGTTCAATGAATTTTTATATTATGAGGATAAAACTAATTTAGATGATACAAGGGTGTGTTTCAATGTTTTAAACATATCAATGAGAAAGAATAACTGAGCCTTTAAAGAATTTAAATAATGTGAGTACATGGATATTTATATATCACATGAATAATGGAATTAATCTCATATATCCCATGTCTTTAAATGATTTTATGAATATATGAACAAGCTTTAAAATTTGTTGGAATGAATTTATGATGGAATAAATCACACCTATAAAGATCCTAGATGTTATAAAAATCATTATAAATATATATTTTTAGTGGTTGATGAGAATTGTGAATGTGTTGATGATACATTATTGTATCAGAGAAAAAGAAGATGAGGAAGATAAACCCACATAATAATTATGTATCTGAAATGTTTTAGGAAAGATGAACAGACTTTTATTCATCTAGATGATTGTTACTTATGAGATAGAATACTGGTTTTCTCATGCATTATATCATTCAATTGGTGAGAATAAAAGCTTTTAATATTTGGTGGTTCATGTATAAAATCACACAAATTTATATTATACTGAAGTGTAAAATTCTTGATATAAACTTATGTACTAATTTTGGGAATTTTTAGTCACTGAAATTATATTGTGATAAAAAATCTACGCACTTCATAATAGTTGAACATGAAAAAGATTAATCTCTCACATAAAGGAAACAAATGTAAAATTTCATATATTTTTATTTCCATTCATATTGAATTCATATGGGTGAGAAATATTTTCTTAATAGTAAAAGAAAACATTATCTAGTTAATTGGGTTCAATTGTAATTGAAGAATTTGTAAAATAAAATATATACTATTTATTCAACAATATCAATAGTATCCCAAGTGATCCAAGTTTTCTAGTGGTATCATTTGTGGTATCTCATATGACTATAAATGTTTTAATTTATTATGGAAAACAAAAAAATAGTTAATATAAGTGGTGTAGTATTATTTGAATGAAATAATTTTCATGGGTGAATGTATCGAGTTCTACTTTTTTTATATCATAGGGACTTGAAGATAGTGACCCTATCATTGTGGGATATCTATAAATTACCATATAGGTTCAATGAAATTTGAATAAAACTTTAATTATTATGTATATGTGACCATAGAGAAAAAAATACTTTCAACACAATTTTAAAAACCCTAAAAATAGGTTTTAGGAAAATAGTTGTCCATGTAAATGAGTGATAATACTGAAAATATGTATGACAGTAAAATAAAAATAAAAGAAGAAAAAATTAAAACATAAATGAAAAAATTTTAATATTCAAGAATGGATAAAGAGGAGTGTATTGATGACTAGTTATATAAGGTGAATATGATAGTCAGCCACATCAGATGCTTTAGGGAAAAGCTTTATCATTCAAATATGGTATCAAAATTAATGACTAACATTCCATATATATTAGAACCAAAGATCTCATCTTTGGAAGAGATTCATGACATATCACTTGATGAACTAAACAATACCCTCATAAAAATGATAATATAAAAGATCATGTTTTCAATAATATTATTAAAGAGTAAACAACCGTTAAAATCATGAATGAAATTAGAAAAAGAAAACAAAATATAAATCATCAATTGATTCAGATGGAGATTATTAGAGTAAAGAGAACAATACCTAATTTATATTTCTCATATATAAAAAACTAAAAATGATAAACAGAAAATATAACAGAAAGATTCCACTCATGTGTTTTAAATTTCTTGTAATTGGAATAATTTTTCTTGAGTTCCCAAATAATTAGAAAGATATAAAATCCGACGGAGAAGAAGAAGTATTACCATATAGTAAGAGAAGAAACAAAAAAACATCAAGATAGAAAAATAGAATCATGTTGAGAAACTAATAAGAAGAAAACTCTTCCTCAATTAGCATTTTATAAGGTAAAGTTCCTATAAAATAAAAACAAATTATGGAAAATGTTAATGTTGATAACTAAAAATCTAGTAGTAGATTATAAAAGAAAAGTGATTATTATATTATTAAATGATTAAAGATAGAACTTTATGTCTATCTTAAAAATTAGAACAATATCATGATCAAAGATAAAGACTTCAACAAATACATTTCATAATAAATAAATTATAATATGACATTATAAAAATATAATATGATAACTTTGAGGAAACCAAACTTTTTAAGATAAAATTAGATGAGAAAGATATAATTTTGAAGGAAAATTAGAATAATATTACTTATGAAAAGGAAGAATTGAAAATTTTGAATAAATATGTTTTAAATATGAGAATACTCCTTGAAAATTTTATGATTGAATTTAATAAATCCATTTATTCCAATGAAAAGTCATCCACCCATATGAATTACAAGGATTACTAGGTAATTTTACAAATAGTTAAATTTAAAAATTCCAAAAATCTTCAACTTGATAGTGATGGTTCCATAAGAAACTCCACAGACACACGGGTTGAAATAAACCCCCAAAAAATGTATATTACTATTGGAATAGTGTAGAGAAACTGGATGATGAAATGTTCTCCGAAATATATGCAAATGTTATATGTTATTATGCAGAATTAACAATAAAATATTATAATGAATGATCGATAATTTCATAGAAGAATAATATCCATAGGATATTTTTGTTGATGTAGTGACAATGGGATGAAATCCAATGTTTTATGGTATAAAATTTCTCTCACATGGGTTTATAAAAGGCTAGAGTTTTAAGGGAACCACTCCGAAAATAGAATAAATATACCATCGAAAATGAAATTGGTGAATGAAAATTATAATTTTTTTCTTATAGACAATAGGTTTAATGTTATTAATTAAATATGTGTAAAGTGTGATAAAAAATTAAATTATGATAATAAATGTTAAACCATGTTTTTAGGTCAACTACCATATATTTCTGATGGTTGTAATAGTCAACAAAAATTCATGGATATGAAATCACTAAATTTGGTGGTTCCCTTGAAAGATAGAGATAGGAACACAAACTAGATTCTTTATTATGGATGATACTCACACATGATATTATACACGAGGATCCTGAAATATGTTAATGATCATAATTGTGGTGTTGTGTCTTTTGGAAATTAAAGCTTATCAAAAATAATTGTAATTGGATATACTATTATTGAAACTAACATGATGAATTCATAAGAGGGTTTATTTGTTTAAAAACATAATAATAATGATTTAACTGTAGTTCAATTTTGTTATGTGGGAAATGAGGTCATTCTATAAAATAATTCATTTTTCAATAAAATAGTTGAAGATATACGGATTTTTAGGCCAAATACTGGTAAATGACATGTTGGTAATTTCCCTTAAAAAATTAATTTAAAATATTCAAATTATAAATAATTCTATTTAAAATATTAAAGAAAAATATAAAATTTAAGATAAAGGAATATTATAAAAAATCATAATGATAAAATAATAAAATTTTAAGGACAGAAAAATGTGTTATTTGAAATAATTATGTGATTCAAATATATAAAATTATGCATTAAGGGACTGATTAATGAAATACAAAAAAAAGAAAAAAGAAAGTGATAAATAGATGAAATTGTGTAGAATAAATGAGACAATATAATGTGGTAATAATGTTTAAAAATATCTATAAAATATACCCTATATTAACAAACATACTCACTTAAGGATTTAATGTATTTTACATTTGTTTTAATGGTATGAAAGATACCCAAACTATCCCTTTCTTTTTTAAGTTATCTTATGAAACATGAAATAAAATAACCATTATATAGTTAACATAGAAACTATAAAAACATGAAGCATAATAACATTTCTTATTAACGGTTTGGAAGTAAATCCATTTTCATTAGCTTAAATCGATGTCTGCATCAAATATAGAAGAAAAAGGAGGAAGGTGTATATTTATTTGGAGTAATAATTATTTTTGATTAGTCTCAATTATCTCAATGAATATGAGAAAATATAAGGAGAGAATGTGAAAATAGTTTGAGTAACAAAATATTATAATTTTTTATGCACTATTAAAGGGACTAGAAGACTTATAAAGAGAGGTCGTTGAGATACATTGAGAATTGTATAGTGTTGGCATTGGAGATTTGAAGATCATGTGACTAACCAAGGCCTCCAAGTTCTCAATTTATATTTTAAAATACCTTCAGTAGTATTCAAAAAAAATTCAAGTGTTTTTGTGTTTAACTAGAAAAGATTTATTAAAATTATATGACTATAAATATTGGCCTTAGAGTTTCTAACCCGATGCTACCAAGTATCTAGTAGCCTGCACCAGGTAGCAGGTGGACTAATGGAAGTACCTACAGGATACCATATTCCATCATTCTACTAGTTGTATCCTTTACATTGAAAACCCAGTGTACATCCACAATAGATATCCATTGGTTATCAACGATGTATCTAGAGGGGTCCTACGAGATGAGGAAAATCTTAGGCCTACAACCGGTTGGCCGATGGAACTACACCATCTAATGGTGATTATTGGAGCATTTATCTTAATGAAGTGTGTTGTTATCCTCTTTAAGAATCCCCTAGATGGTTACACTATCATTTTATAAGGATGGAATAATTCTATTAAGATATTTTCATGGAAACTTTAAAGTGTTATAATAAAATGTCATCACGATAGACACACATCACATAAATGAAAATACAAAACACTTTCATAGTGTTTGTGATCATTAAAATAAAATAACACTGAGAATAATAATAATACCACCCATTTTGATGAAAATAAATTTTGGAAAAATAATTAAACTAAAATAAGAATATAACTATAAAAATAGAAGTAAATACCATGATACAATGATTTTATCACCCTTTGTATATTATAGAAACTTTTACCCCAACACAACATTTTTACAAAAAACAGAAAAATTATCCCAAAAAAATTGTATCCTCATTGAGATAATGGTTAAAACATTCCCCCCTTTAGTATTATCAAATATAAGTCATAGTTAATGTTTGATAATAAACTGATAAATTTAAAAACAGATTTTTTTTATAATTAATGATCTTTATAGAGAAACAAATTTTTTTGAAATAGTTTGAAATTCTATAAAATATTTGATGAGGACATTTTCATTAAATATTAAAATAAAAAAGAAAAACATTTTTTCATAAAATAATAGTTTAAAAATTATATAAAATTTTAAAAACTGTTTAAAAAAATATAATTTTTTTAATAAATAAAACAAAATATTAATTTTTTAAATTTTTCATTTAAAAAGAAAATATCTCTTCAAGGATATTACTATTATTGAGATTGACAACCCCAATAACAATGCATCATAAGGATTAAATGAATCATAGAAATTATATAAATACTAAAATAAAGAAATAAAAGTACTTATAAAATAATTATTTTTGAGAATCATTTCATTATTAAGGTTAATAAAAAATCTTATTAATTAAACATAGAAAATTCCTCATGAGTGTCAAAATAGGTGTACAGTAAAGGCTTACTCCTCATGCCTAGGATGTAAAAAGGATTAAAACCCTAATAAATAATTTTTTGGATAAATACCTATGATAATATATGCTAAAACCATATCCATTAGTTTGTATCGATACATGAATGACTTTCATAGAGTACCATACTCAATTTCTATATCCAATATTATATTTTTTTTGGAAAATGATTTATTATTTAAAATCCATATTGGAATAAAATTAAACATAAATTGAAAATATTCACGCTTTAAAAGTAATTAATTGATAATAATCACAATTCAATCATTCCAAACTCACCCTTGATGAATTCAATGTGATGAGGAGGAAGGGGTTTAATGAAGATATAAGCATGTTGATGGTTTGTGTAGAGGAAAGAAAAGAATGATATAACCTTTTTGTAATTTAACTCATAGAAAATGGCATCTGAAGTCAATTTTCATAGTGAAGGAGTGTTTGAGATGATTTTTAGAGATATTTATCACATTAGTGTTATTACATTTCATAGGGACAAAAGTTTATGTTATCCCAAACTCCAAGAGGGTATGTTTCTTAAAAAACATGGGTTCAACAACTCTTAATGGATATATATTTTACTTCATCTCTAGAAATAGAATCAAATTTTTTCTTTTAAATACTCCTGGAATAAGGGATTTTACTAGTTGGTAAAAGTTTCCACTAATAATTTTATGATATAGCTGACATCCTCCAAAATTAACATCACAAAAAAAGATATTTCAAAAGTGGTTTGAAAAAGATACAATAATAGAAGGATTTTTGTTCCTTTAAAATAATGAAAATTTATTTTTGAGATATATAAAATGATTATCCTTTTGAATGTAATGAAAATAATCATAAATTAAAATATACAATACGATGTACTACCAAGCCATTATCTGGTAATGTATACATATAATCATATGCTGATGATTATTGTTGTTGATCGATTGAAAAACTTCACCTAATGTTATATTAAATGTTTTACTAATGGGTGTTTTATTCACCTTGTCATCATCCATTACAAAATTTTATAGTACTTCAATAGTGAATTTAATTTGTTTTAGAATGATTTCATCAGAATTTTTGGAAATTTGAAAAGCATGGAAGAATTTATGTTCTCCTATAAAACATATTCAAAATCTGTACTCATGAAATTAGAAAATTAATTGCAACTATATTCATTAGTTGAGTGAAAAAATAAGATAAATTTGAGAAAATGATAAATCATTTGAAATAGTTTTATGGAAAAAGTAAGGAGTAATATTTTACAATTTTTAAATAATGTGAAAAAATAAATTTATCTAACCTTTCATATAAATCATGAGGGTCATGTTTTAAATCATACATATATTTGGCCAACATGTAATTTTTTTTAAATTTAGGATTTTCAAAACTAGGTTGTTGGTCCAAAAAATCCTAATGAAAAATAAAACAATTTTGGTAAGAAAATTTGAAATTCATTTGAAGAAGTGTTTAATTAAAATACAGGAACAACTCCATAAATATTATATTGGATTTGAGATAATAAATAAGAGAAAAGGTATCAAAAAAATCAATTAATTCCTTTTTATTATATGAATTTATGACTATGTAGAGCATTGTTTATTATAAAAATTAAATGTTTATCTTGTTTTGTTTGAAAAACCCACGTTGTTTCAATAATTGTATAATTGTTGGGATATTCCATAAAATTCCAAAAAACATTGAATTTAATTTTGTTTAAATCATTTTACACGGAATTTATCCAATTATCATTATTAATAAAATCATAAAGGAATTTGGGTTTAAGATGAGATATAAAATCTTTATGTTCACCGTTTTTTAATATGAACCTTCTAATATAGGTTTATAATTGTAATTCACTAATAACATTATCAAGGGGATGGTTGATGGATTGGATCCAAGTATTGCGTAAAAGAATAAATGATAATTCTTGAGCATATTCAATTACTTTAGAATGTTAAGGATTCGTAAGGGTCAAACATGGTTGGTCAACATCATCAGTACTTTTTGGATGAGATGTAGGGAGATTCTCATCAAATTTGATATGAATTGAATTTTTTAGTAACTTTGTCCTCTTATAGATGACCTTATAGGATTTACTTAATTTATAGTTCCCAATAAGTATTCCATCATTATATTTAGGATCAAACACTCTAATACTATCCTTGGTATTAAGGATAAATAATTTATAACTAAATACTTTAATGAAGAAAAATTTTAAAAATTTCACATTCATAATTTCATAAGGGATATTCACTAAGACATGTCTTATGATTTCATGTTTTAGGATAAAAAATTAGGTATTTATTACCTAATCATAAAACAATTGGGGAAGGGAAAACTAATTTTGGAGAGTCTTAGACATTTCATATTGTGTCATACTTTATCTTTTGAAAACTCCATTTTCTGTCGTGTTCTAGGAGAATAAGAGGATTTATGATAAAATTGATAAGAAAGAAAATCATCAAAGTCATGATTATTAAATTTTCTATAATGGTTACTTAAAATAGAGCTATCTATCAAAACCCATAAAGGAAGTTTCATTTCAAAAAAATGTGATGGGATGTTACCATTATATCTTTTAAACATACTTTCATATATGCCCTTGTCATCACACCTATGGTCGAATTTGATATAATCCTTGGTATAGAATTTATTTAAAAAATTTATGTAAGAATTTATTGCAAGAATTAGTAAATTATGATATGTGAGGAAGATGTATAATCACTTAAATTTAGAGAAGAAATGTAGTCATTTGATTTTTATTGAGATCCATCCATAGTAAATCTACTAAAAGAACTTATTAGGAGGAATAGAAAAAAAAATATCCTTGGGGAAAGTCATATTCAAATTAAGGATGTAAAAATTGTATAGAAATATATTTATTTTTTTGGAGGAATTACATAGACACCCCCCAGAGTGTGAAGCTGATTTTTCCATTGATTTGATCCTTGATTTAAGAACAATATCAAAGACAACTTATTTAATGGGGACTATGTAATTAATGTATATAAAGAAAACACAAGAAGATATTAATAATATGGTATTTATTCTACCTATTTTTTCTCTATGGGGATCCCCAATTACCTTTATTAAAAAGATAGATAGATCCTTGAGGGTGTGTGTTGACTATAGAGAAATCAATGATATTATAATAAAGAACAAGTATCCTCATCCTTGAATTGATTATTTATTTGATGAAATTAATGGAGCTCAATATTCCTCAAATATAGTATTTAATTATGGATATTGTCATATGTGAATAAAGAATGAAGATATTCTAATTAATGATTTTCAGATTACATTGAAAAATTATGAGTTTACCATAATTCCGTTTGGATTGACTAATTCACCCCATGTTTTTATAGATCTGATGAAAAAAACCAAATAATATCATGATGATTTTTTGTGGTATATATTTATGATATTCTAGTATATTATAGAATATATGAAGACCATGAGAATCACTTATGAATAATTATTGAGACTCCCAGAAGGAAAGATTTATATGGTAAATTTGGAAAGTATGAATTCTGGCTTCATGAAATGTTTTTTCTTGTACATATTGTCTGTATATATTGAATATCAATTGATCCCGTGAAGACAATGTAAATACAAGAATATCATACACCAATGAAGATAATAGAGGTATGTATTTTTATTTTTAGCAGGTTACTAGCAGCATTTCATTCAGAAGATTTCCAGATTAGCTATCATTTTAGCCAATCTCACATGTAATGTAGTTTTGTTTGTATGGAATGTTTTTATGTGTTTTCTATTTTTTTTTAAATGTGTTGCTCAATTATTTAAAAAACAATTTTATGAAAGGTGGTAGGCCTCCATGAACCTTTAGACTTAACTTAAATTTGGTAGGGGGCCTGCCACCTTTTAAAAAAAAATATTTATACCTTTTTTTAAATTTATAAATATATATGTTTATAAATTATGATTTATATATATATTGTTAAAAATCAGTTATACAAGGTATTATCGGTTATTTCATTTAGTTAAATACAAATATTTTATCTTTTTAAAAAAACTATAATATTATTATTATTTATAAATATATATATTATGATGACATGTATTATGTATGTGCCACACATTATGATATGTTATGTTTACCATGATATTAAGATATTTGTCTCTTATTCCATATTTTTACATCATTCTTTATAATCATTCACTTTTTTTGTATTCTATGATTATTGACCCTCATAATAAATAATCAAATTTTATCTTGTGACAAACTTAATAGTATTTAGGGGTCACCCTTTCATTTATTTAAGTCTCCAAGATATTCCACATAGTAAAAGTAATATACGTTCTAGGAGAATGTTAAAAAATGAAATAAAAGAATATGTTATTATTTTTATAATGTACCCAATTCTTAATGATGTTAGCCCTATATATTTTAGAAAGTATAATATATATGTTTATGATAAATATTATGAAATAATATGTATATGAGATCTTCTTCATTAAAATAGATATTTGAATAGACATTATCATCACAATTGATGAAAATATTTCTTCAGAGTCAATACTATTAATTTTTTGTAACATTTTACACCTGCTGTTAATTTTAGGTAGACAACCAACTATACATATTATTTTTCTTATGAAAACCTCACTTATTCCCTATGTGTATAACCCCTTCATATTCGTCAACCAAGTTCCAAATTTGGTTTATGAATATGGAGTCCATTTTAAATTCTATGGATTTTACCCATTTCATAGAACTATAACACATAATATAGTGTCAATAGGTAGTATGTTTGACATATATGGAGACTACTTTGTCATCATTTTCCATAATAAATTTATATATCTCAGGATCCTGATGAATCCTACTAGATAATTGATGTTATTGTGTAACATGAGTTGGTTATTCTTCCACAAAACATTATGGAATCGACTTACCTTCATTTTCAGGATAACATGATTTTTATGGTCCTTAGTTTGTCTATGATCAACTTTCATCCCATTGGCTCTTTAATTAATATATTCATTCTCAATGAATATACTTGAATAATTCCGAAACACTTTGTGCTCGGTTACGTAAGAACCAATGTTTTCGTATGAGGTAAATATCCTTTTATTTTCAGTTTAAATGCCATGTTATGGTCCTATGTGAATGCTCATCTTGATCTTGGGAGTTTTTAGGTGTACGGGAAGTGTTCGGAGGTCGGAACCAAGTTTTGGGATGGAAATGGCTTGGTGCATGGTTTGTGCACGACCTGCACACAATTAATCAAAACCGTACAAGAGGTTTGAGAAAATAAAGATTTTTGATAGAGAGGTTCTTCATGGTTATCAAATGGATTTTCTGACCATGCTGGGTTACCATACAGGGTGGCCCTCTTAGGCCAGGAGGTGTGCATGTTTTTTGCACAGTTTCTGCATTGTTTGGGAAACCGTGCGGGTAAACCATATGACCCCTTCTTGGTATTTTTGTATTTAAATTAAAAAACAATAATTTTCTTATTAAATCCAAACATGTTCTCTCAATCATGCACAAAACACCCCTCCTGTGGAGATCTCCTTTGAATTCTAAATTTGGAATCAAGCACAACTCTCCGTCAGACTCCTATTTTGATCTTTAATCATCTTGATGGATTCGAAATGGTAAGGAATAGACTTGTTTTTATCCATTATTGATTTTTAATAAAAATGGCTATACTATTTGGATTTGGGATCATATTCCCTAATATTCTGTTCTTCGTTCGTTCTTCTGTTTTCTTCAAAATTGGGACAAATCAAGATATGATACTGGATGAGCTATCTACTACCGAGGTGAGGTAAGTGGACTATACTTTCTTTCAGCCTTTCTGGGTGTTTTTAGAGAATTTGGAAAAAAATCCATTTGCCCGAAATAATATAGAGGAATTGTTCTTCAGCGAGTAGATTTTAGTATCTATAGATGGACCTAGTGAGGTTAACCATAGGTTCTGTTTCAGTGTGTTGGAACCCATTTCTCATTTCAACCTCACCCAAGGGGTTCACCTCAAGATAATAACATATTTTTGCCTATTTAAACCACAAAAATGGTTTGTGCTTATGATTTACTAGTTAGTGAAATCCCTTAGATGACTTGATGACTTGAGTAGCCAATTAGATGTACTGACTCTTTTGTTTTTGATTACCATGTTATGCCTCATCTATTTTGATAGCTTGGCTTATGTGGAATGTATTTATATGGGTGGGTATACCTATATGTAAATGATTAATGGCATGTAAATGGATTATGTGGAAGTGTAGGCCCATTTTATTATGATAAATGGTTTTCAGGAGTGGGTATACTCATTGGTTGTGCTTGTTGGCGTGAGTGGGTATACTCACTTTGTTATAAATGATTAAATTGAATGTTTGAATGACTGAATGATTGTATTAATGGTGTGATAGATGAATTGGAATGCTCTCCTTCGATTTGGAATGTGGTAGTGGACGCCTTGGGTTGACCCTACCACATGGGACTAGATTCGATGGGATACCTCAGGCCTTGATACCCCGTTACCCGACATGCTTAGGCTCTCATATGAATTGCTATTGACTTGATCCTAGGACCCAAACCAGTTCCTAACCAAGTTTCCACAAGGGATTCCCATGGGACATGATGTGATTCCATGTACATGCTCCTAGGATCTAGCCCTTTTTGGTCTAGAGATATTATTACTCGGATGCCTTGGTTTGCTAACACCTTGGATCCGACCCTTTTAGTTTGCACATCATTATACGGAGAGGCCTTGGATTTATTGGTTTCATTATATGGTGTGGCCATGGGATACTGAATTTCTTTATACAATGTGGTTGTGGGTTGCTAGATACAGACGGATGTACGACGTGTCCATGTGACTTGCTTGTTACTTGTTATAGCTACCTTGTTAGTAGATGACTCTATTTTGTAGGTAGCCTTAAGGGATGTTCAGTTTTACCTGTTATAGTAGACTTATCCCGTGGGAATATGCACATACATAACATTGTTTACACTTGAAAGAACCTATGTATAATTGTTTTTAGAACTGTATAGACAAGGGTGGTTGCCTAATGGGATGGGTATCTCACACCATGTTTGGGCCTCCTTAGGGACCCAAAAAAATTATTTGATTTCAAGTGATGATCGGGGAAAACCCCTTAGTTCATGTTGTTTGCTATGGCTTTAGATTAGGGGATCATATAACCAAGCCAAGGCTTGCGATTATGGGATACCATTTTGGTATTTTGTTCTTTTTGGGACTCGTACTGTATTAGATTACCTTGTACCTTCTTTGGCTGTTGGCTAGACACTTGTACCATTTGCATCATTTTTGTGAATGAGATACTTCTGGTTAATGAAATGTATGCCAATATCTTAGTCTTATTAACAGTTGTTCGATGTTTATTTTTCTTCCGCTATTTCATATAAGAACTCAGGTTTTTGTATGAGGTACAAATACTTTTATTTTAGGTTTAAATTCCTTGTTATGGATTTATGTGAATGATTATCTTGATCGTGGGTATTATGGAGGTGTTTGGGGCTTGTTTGGAGGCCAGAAAAATATTTTGGGATAGAAATGGCCTAGTTCACGGTTTGCGCATGGCCTGCACACTGTTAGTCGAAACTGTGCGAGTGGTCTGAGAAACTACAGTTTTTGGAGAGAGAGGTTATGCATGGTTAGTCAGACCGTGCAGGGTATACGTGAAGGGTGTCCCTCTTCGTATGAGGGGTGTGCACGGTTTCCACATAGTTCAGAATATGGTGAGGTAAACTGTGCCACCCCTGGTTTGTGTGTTTTTCTAAATTTTAAATTAAACAAAAATAATTTTCCTTATAAACCCAAATGGGTTTCTCTCCTCCACACACAGAACCCCCTTCTTATAGAGCTCTCCTTTGGAACCTGAAGTAGTAATCAAGCACTGCTCTTTGTCCGACTTCCATTTTGATCTCCAATAGTCTCTACAGATCCCCAACAATAACACCTAAATTCCTTTTTAGCCATTCATGATTGGTCAGAACAACTATTGAAGTATTTTGATTTTGGCTCATTTACCCGAATATTCTGTTCTTCATCAGTTCTTCTGTTTTCTTCCAAACCAGGACAAGTCATGAAATGATACTAGACAACATGTGTACTACCAAGGCGAGGTAGGTGGTCTATAATTTCTCTCGGCTTTTCTTGATGTTTTTTTAGCATTAGGAATAAATTACATTTGTCATAATTTCGGGCGAGGTCTCATTTTCGAGTGACTAAAATTTAGTAGCTATAGTTGTACATAGTGCGGTTGACCAAGGGTCCTGTTTCGGTGCGTTTTCACCAGGTGATCATTTCAATGCCACCCTATGGGTGCACATTAAGATAATAACTTGTTTATTCATTTTTAAACCACCCAAGGGGTGTCTTCTTGTGCTTTCCTAGTTAGAGGAAACCCTTAGATGACTTAACGGCTTGAGTAGCTTGTTAGGAGATGTACTGCCCCCTTTCTTTTTGAATATCAGGTTATGCCTCGTATATTTTTATTTCCTATCTTATGTGTAATGTTTTTATATAGGTGGGATACCAATATGTAAATGTGGCATGTATATGGTTTATGTTGGAGGTTAGGCTCATATGCTTATGATAAATTGTTTGAATGAGTGGGTATACTCATGGGTTTTTCTTGTTGATGTGAGTGGGTATACTCACATGGTCATAAAATTTTATCTTGAATGTTTCAATGATTAAATGCTTGTTTGAATGGTTTGATAGATGCCTTGGACTGCTCTACTTGGATCTGGAATGTGGTAGTGGATGCCTTGTGTTGACCCTACCCCTTGGGTCTTGATTTCATTGGATGCCTCAGGCCTAGCTACCTCATAGGATCAACCTTTCTTGGGCTCTCATAGGACTTTCTATGGACTTTCTCCTAGGACCCCAACCAGTGTGTAACCGAGTTTCCACTAGGGATGCCCATGGGAATCAAATGGATGCCTTGGACATGATTCGTAGATCCAGCTCACTATTTTCTAGAGATATTATTACATGGATTTCTTGGTCTACTGACTCCTTGGAGCCAACCCTTGCAGTCTACACTTCATTATACGGCGATGCTATGGATTGTTTTGGTTTCACTATGTTTTGTGGCCATGGGGTATCAGTTTTCTTTATATAGTGTGGGTGTGGGTTGCTTGATTCAGATGGATGCATGGAGTGGCCGTGTGATTAGATTGTTACTTTTTATATCTTCCATGTTAGGAATTGAATCTATTTTATATGTAGCCTTGAAGGTGTTCTCTTTTACATGTTATAGCAGACTTATGCAATGGGAATATTCAGTTACATACCAGTTGTTTACACTTTCTAGAAGATTTGTAGAATTCCTTCTAGAACTATATAGACCTGGGTGGTTTCGTACTGGGATATTTATCTCACACCCTATTTGGGCCACCTTGGGGACACAAATAGATTGTTTGGTTTCAGGTGATGATTGTGAAAAGATCCCTAGTATAGGTTGTTAACTGTGGCTTTGGAGTAGAGACACATAGACCCATTCTGATGCTAGCGATGATGGAATACCTTTTTGTTCATTAGATTTTTTTGGACTTGTACTGCATTACATTTACTTTTACATGATTTGGAAATATTTTAGAAACTTATACCATCAATTTTTTTTATTTGAGAAAATTATGGTTAGTGAAATGTATGCCTATAAATTTGACTTACCTTATATTGTGTGATATTTATTTTACATCCTCTATTACATATATTTGTCTTCCACAGTGATACTATAGTAATGGGGTAATAGTCTCCCCACTGACTCACCTAGGCCCCCACTGAAAGTCGGTAGCCTTTATCATTTGCGAAGATACATTTGAGGCATTATGACCAACTGGGCTTGAAGCACTGTTTTGGGTGGCATCCGGGTCTAGAACAGTACAATGTGGTAACAGAGGATATTCTATTCTAGTTTGACATACTATTTGGTGACAATAGATAGGGATAGAAAAGAAAGAGAATTTTGTAACAATATGTGCCTAAGAGTAGCTACCCTGTGTACAGGGAAAACCCAAAATTATTCAAATTGAGTTCTGATTTTATGGATTTTGAATATTACAGTTAATTAGATTTCACCATTGGGTGATGCACTTGATTTTTTAAATTACTATTGTTGTAATTTTTGGCTCTATTTCAGTTTTAACCTGATGAGATGTGGGTATCCATCTCATGCCTCATATAGACACTAGTTAGAATCACATGACATACATCAGATATTTCATGCAATTGTGATAGTTGATGTGATAGTTGTACCTGGTGTTGTGTTAGTTGGGTGCAGTTGAAAATGTTGTGATGTCATCATTTAATTCCAAAGGAGTATGATCCCTTATGAATTGTGAAATGACGCACTAGTGAAATATAAATGATAAATTAACTTTTTATATGTATGGTTTTTATGGGAGCCATGTTTTGGGTTCATGAGGTGTTATGGGCCCTCATGGATTCAGAAATTGGTAAACCCTTGGTAACATTTCTTGAATAATTGAATGTGAAATGAAAATGGAATGTTAAAATTGTGAAAGAGACTTGAACTAGACCTAGCATTTGAGTGGCTGGGAGGCATTGTTTCTAGTTATTCAATGGATATTATTTACACAATTCTGACTTTAGGAGTAGGCTATGGGTTGACATGGTTTTCTGGAGGGTTTTGACCTGTCATACACATTTGAGCTTTGTGACATGATGTTGTTCTTTCCTGAAGAGTGTGTTTGGAATTTTAGAGACATTCCACCATGAAGACCTCCAGTGGTACTTCGTGATTGAGGCGATTTCCATACTTCGAAGATAGTGGGACATGGGCTACCACTTGATCCTTATATAGTGCCAGTTGCAGCACCTGAGGCTGTTCCAAACACAGGTGATGAGGCACAGTTCCTTGAGGATTTTTGTCGCTATATGCATACATTTCAAGGAGAACCGCATCCAGACATGACTATAGCTGAGCTGACAAGGGATTTCTAGTAGAATCATCCTCCTACACTTTTAGGGGATGGAGGACCATATGCTGCAGAGCTGTGACTAGAGACCAAGTTACCAATTTTCGAGCATCTAGAGATGCCTTAGGAGCATATGGTCAAGATCTCAATGTATGTGATATGTGGAGAGGCAAAGCACTGGTTCGATGTTTTGAACAAGGATGATAGGATTCATGATGTTCATTGGAATGTTTTCCATACCCACTTCTATGAATACTTTTACCCTTAACTCTGAGAGCACAATGGGAGAGTGATTTCATGAATTTGGAGGTGGGCGTGATGACAGTTATGGAATAATCGGCACACTTTATAGATATGTAATGTTTCACACTGATTTATTAATAATGAGATGTCAAGGGTGAGTCACTTTCAGAAAGGTCTCATACATGCTATCAGATCTCAGGTCAATATGTTCAGGTTGCCTTCTACCACTAATATTGTTAATCAGGCAAAGATTACAGAGAAAAACCCGAGGGAAGCTGTGGGTGAAGAGCATGGGAGTGATGTTTCTTGCCCCAGTGGATCTACGTTTTCAGGAAGGAAACACCCTTTCGAGGAATCCCATTATCTTAGTGATATTCATAATTTTGGTGAAGGTAGCTTGGTGTTTTTGCATCAGTGTGGCAGTGGAGAACACATGAAAAATTTGTGTGACTGCAACCCATTCGAGTGCTGAGCTTTTGGCATGATGGGGCACATGCACTGGTTTTGCAGGACCTTCCCTCTAACTATGAGTGGTAGGGGCCATCTCCGACAACGGGTTCAAGAGTAGGTTCTTTAGCATAGTTTCAAGTTGGGAGCTAGATCAGGGAAGGCCTGTCAAGATAGGGTAGTGGTGGTTCTGGTCGTGGTAGCTAGACGCCAGGTTCCCAGAGGCAGCATGGCGGATCAGCTTAGGGTATCCAGGCAGGGTCACGGGGCTACAATATAGGCCATAATTATGTAGTGTAACATACCCAACATGAGAAGGATCCCAGAATATCTAAAATGAGGGGTAAAATCTTAGAAGCATATACTATTACATCTTCTCTTTTCAATACAGGTGACTCTCACATATTTATATCAGTACGAGTGGTAAAGAGAATTGTGATTATTGTTCTTATTTATGAGGTTATTTTGATGCTAGACACACTTTTGGGAGTTATAATAGTTTATGTAAACCAGTGTATGGAATGTACTCTTGAGTTTTGTGGGTGCCACTTCCTTTGGAGTTTGTATGTCCTCGAGATGACAGGGTTTGAATTCATTCTCGACATGGAATGACTCATTACTTATCAAGCGTACATTTTATTCTATCACTAAAGGATGAATTACACATCACTATAGGGTGAAATGTTTATTCACAAGGTTGAATGGGATGTATATGCGAGAAGATCTGGACCCGAGCATTGTGGGCTTGGCGGGATGACAACCCAGATACCAAGTTTGTTTCTAGATTATTTGGGATTGAGTCAGGTGGACTTTCCTCAAGTGGTTTAGAGTTTTAGGGACATCTTTCTCAGTGACTTTTATAGTTTTACTCTTGATAGAGAGGTGGATTTATTCATCAATCTAATTTCAGGAGCTGCACTAGTTTTCATTCCTCTTTATAGGATGGCAATGACAGAGTTGTAGGAGCTCAAGTGGTAGCTACAAGACTTGTTGGCAAAGGGGTTTATCAGAACCAATACTTCATTTTGGGGTTTTCTGTTCCTTTTTGTGAAAAAAGGATGACATAACTCTTAGGTTATGTGTGGATTATCATAAGCTGAACCATCTCACATTTAAAAATGATATCCCATTCCACGGATAGATGACATTTATGATCAAATTTGAAGAGATCAAGTGTTCTCGATGATAGAATTGAGGTCAAGATATCACCAGGTTCCTTTTCAACCTATAGAAATACCTCATACAACCATTCATAAGAAGGTATGGGTTATACAAGTATCTGGTTTTTCCATTCAGTCTCATGAACGCGCCAGAATTTTTCACAGTGATGATGAACTGATTGTTCCATCCTTACCTAGATTCCTTTGTGGTGGTTTTCATGGATGATATATTAGTGTATTATCACAATCTACATGACCATGCCACCCATATTGATATCGATTTCAATACATTTAAAGAGCATCCGTTATATGTTAAGCTCACAAAGTACCACGTTTGGATGGATCGGATTCATTTCCTAGGTCAAATTATCTCCGAGACAAGAGTGTCAGTGGAACCAAATAAGGTGAGAGATATAGTTTTCAGGGAACTACCCAATAACTTTTTTGTAATATGAAGCTTATTTTGGTTATCTAGCTACTACAAACATTTTTTAAAGGACTTATCATGCTTAGTAGTGCTACTGAAAGGCTTGATAAAGAAGGGTCTGAAGTTTGTGTGGGAAAAATTATGTGAGACAGCCTTTCAAGAGCTCAAAGAAAGGTTGACATCGGCACCAGTACTGATACTTCCAGAATAGGGAATGAGCAACACAGTCTACTGTGACACTTCAATTATTGGGCTAGGGGTAGTGACGATGCATTGAGATTGAGTAGTGGCATATGGTTCTCGGCAATTAAGGCCTCATGAAAATAATTACCCTACACAAGATCTCAAGTTAGATATATTTGTTCATGATTTAGGCTATTCGAGGTACTATTTATTGGGAGAGAATTTTGTGGTGTACATAGACCACAATATCCTCAAGTATATCTTTACACAACATGATCTGAATTTGAGGTAGCGAAGGTGGATGGAGTACCAATAGTCCTTTGAAATCAAGCTTTCATGCACGCCTGTTAAGGGAAATGCAGTAGCCAACGCACATAGTAGGAGGCCTCAGATATAGGCAGTGCAACAGGACAGTAGTGAGTGGAAACTTATGGCGTTTACTTTTGAGATGCATTTGGATGTGCATGATAGACAAGGGCAGAATTCTCTTTCATCCTTAGCTATTACCTCTACCCTGCTGGACAAAGTTTGTATGTGGCACCTATTAGATTCAGAATGCCTAGTTCTATGGGAAGGTGTAGTAGGTCAAGACCCTCCTCCAGGTTTGACAGTAGAAGATTATGAGATCTTGAATATTCATGGACATGTCTGCATTTAAGTGGATATATGTGAGAAGTTTATGAATGAGTTTCATGGTTCAGCTCGGTAGGTAATCCTAGGGTTACCACTTTGTACTGTGACTTATGAAGTCAGTACTACAATTAGATAATGAATAGAGAGGTAGCTAGCTTTGTTATGAGGTGTTCTACCTATCAGCTGGTGAAGGAAGGACATTAGTGAACAGTTGGGATTTTTCAGCAGTTACCTATCCTGGAGTGGATGTGGGATGATGTCACAATGGATTTGGTGACTAGTTTTCCGAGGACTCCTTGATGTAATGATACAGTATGGGTTTTCATTAACAAGCTTATGAAGGTCACACATTTCATTTCGATCAAGGAAACATTTATTTTTGATGATTAGGGAAAGTTGTACATCTTAGATGTGGTATGACTTCATTGTGTCTCACCCACTATCATTTTAGATAGGGACACCCACTTTACTTCTCATTTCTGAAAGAGTTTTCAAAGGGTGTTGGGTACACAGGTGCTTCTGAGTACATCATACCACCCTTAGGTAGATGGCTAGTCAGAGAGCATGATATAGGTTCTAGAGGACATGCTTAAAGCATGTGTCCAAGGTTTAGGGGTCTCTTGTGAGAGGCACATTCCCCTGGTTGAGTTGGCCTACAATAATAGTAATCATGCGACCATACTGATGGGGCCTTATGAATATTTATAGGGTAGGCCATGCCATTCTATCCTATGCTGGTTAGAGGAAGGAGAGGAAAATTATTGGGATAGAGTCTTGTGTTGGAGACTTCTGAGTAGGTCCAGTTGATTTAGAAGTTGATGGCTACTAAATAGTCTCGTTATAAATCATACACTAATCTCCACAAACAACCTCTAGAGATCAAGGTTAAGGATAAACTCTTCTTACGTGATTCACTGAGGATAGGACATAGGTGGATTGGGAGATTAGGTGAACTTTTATCGAGATATGTTGGGCCATTCAAGATTTTGGAGAGAGTCGGGTCAGTTTTCTATCTGTTGTAGATACCTCAGAGGTACTGATCCATGCACAATGTCTTCCTTGTATCTTAGCGGTGGCACCGTCACTCAAACCCATATCACGTTTTTTAGCTTGAGGAGGTTATGTTTCAGGTTGATGCCTCCTTTGAAGAGCATATGATTAGTATCATAGACATTAAAATGAAGGTTCTTTGGGGCCAGTTAGTTCCTATAGTACATGAGCTATGGAAACACATCCATTTACAGGATGAGACTTGAGAGAGGGAGGCCAATGTACATGCTCAGTTGCCGAAGTTGTTCTCAGAATACTCTAGATGACCCTTCAGAGAGAAATTTGTGGACGAATTTCTATAAGGGGGGAATATTGTAAGAACCCGGGTTTTCGTACATGGTACATATCCTCTTATTTTCCATTTAAATGACTTGGTATGGCCTTATGCGAATAATTATCTTGATCTTTGGTGTTTTGGATGTGTGAATGGCTTTTTCAGAGTTCGGAACCATGATTCGGGATAAAAATGTTATGGCGCATGGTTTGCGCATGCCCTGTGAGCAGTTAGGCAAAAATTTGTGAGTGGTCTGAGAAACAGTAGGTTTTGGACAGAGAGGATCCGCACGGTTACTATATGGTTATTCAGACTTTGTGGGGTAACCGTGTGGGGTATCCCTCTTAAGAAGAAAGGTGTGCATGGTTTCGGCACGGTTTGGGAAACCATTTGGGTAAACTGTGCGACACGTAATGGGTGTTTTTAGAAAGAAATAAATTTTAAAAAATAATTTTCTTTTTAAACCCAAACTGGTTTCTCTCCTCCATGTATAGAACCCCCATCCCATGGATCTCTCATTTGGAACCTAATTAGGAATCAAGGTCTACTCTCTATCTAACATCTGTTTTGATTGTCGATCATCCCTATGGATCTGAAATGGAAAGGCCAACACTCTTTTTTAGCCATTATTGATTGTTCAGAACAATGGTTGCTCTATTTTGATTTAGGCTCATATGCCTAAATATTTCATTCTTAATCCATTATTCAGTTTTCATTCAAACTAGGACGAATCAGGACATGATATTGGATGATCTATTTACTAAAAAGGTGAAGTAGGTTTTCTATATATTTTTTTTGGATTTTCTTGTTGTTTTTCGAGAATTCAGCTAAAATTTAATTTTTCATACTTTCTAGTGAGTTCTTGTTTTTGAGCGAGTATCTTTTAGTTGATGTATTTGGACCTAGTGAGGTTGACCATGGTGTCTGTTACTATGTGTTGTCACCCGTTTCTCATTTCAAGGTCACCCAAGGGGTTCACCATTAGATAATAACATGTTAATTCATGTTTAAAACACCCATGGTGGTGTGCTTGTGCTTTCCTAGTCATAAGAATCCCTCATATGACTTGATAGCTTGAGTAGCTAGTTAGGAGTTGTACTGCCTCCTTGATTTCTGAATATCGTGGTATGCCTCGTCAATTTTGATAGATTTTCTTAAGTGGAATGTTTTTATGTGGTTGAGTATACCTATATGTAAATGATTAATGGAATGTAAATTGTTTATGTGGGAGGGTAGGCCCATATTCTTATGATAAATGGTTTGTATGAGTGGGTATACTCATGGATTGTTCTTGTTGATGTGATTTGGTATACTCACTTGGTTATAAATTTTATCATGAATATTTTAATTCTTGAATTCTTGTTTGAATGGTTTGATACTTGAATTACACTTCTCATCTTGGATCTAGAATGAGGCAGTGGATGCCTCGTGTTGACACTACCCCTGGGGTCTTGATTCTGTGGGATTTTTCTAGACATTCTACCCTGTATTATCCGGTAGATTGAGCTCGCCTAGGATATCCTATTGCCTTTCTCCTATGACCCCAACCAGTTCCTTACCGAGTTTCCACTAGGAATGCCCATGTGACTCGATGGGATGCCTTGTAAATGCTCCTTGGATCCCCCCCTCGTGGTCTTGAGATATTATTACTTGGATTCCTTGGTCTGCTGACCTCGTGGATCCAACCCTTGCGGTCTACAATTCATTATATGGTGAGGTCGTGGATTTTTTGGTGTCACTATATGGCATGGTTGTGGGATAATAGTATGCTTTATATATCATGGCTATGCGTTATAGGATACAGTTGGTTGTATGGAGTATTCATGTGACTTTCTTTTTACTTGTCAGAGTTTCCATGTTAGGATTTGACTCTATTTTGAAGGTAGCCTTGAGGGTTGTTCAGTTTTAACTATTATAGTAGACTTATGCCCTAGGAATATGCACATACTTACTAGTTTTATACACCTTCTAGCACCATTGTTTAATTTCTGTTTAAACTGTATAGACCAAGGTGGTTGCCTACATGGGTGTTTATCTCACACCCTGTTTGGGCCTCCATGGGGATCCAAACAGATTATTTGGTTTCAGGTGATGATCGAGGAAGGAGGCCTAGTACTGGTTATTGACAGCAGCTTTGGAGCAGGAGAGCACCTGACCAAGCTAAGGCTTGAAATCCTGGGATACCATTTTTGTTTTTAGTTTTTTTTGGAAATTCTACTATATTACATTGCCTTGTACTTTCATTGGATTTTTTATAGAAACTTGTACCATATGAATCATTTTTTATATGAGACACTTCATGTTTCTAATATGTATGCCTATCTGTTTGCCATACATTTAGTTGTGTAGTGTTTATTTTTCTATCGCTATTTCATATATTTGACTTTGGTTTTGATACTCTAGTAATGGGGCATAGTCTCTCCACTGACTGACCCAGGCCCTCTTTTATAGTCAGCAACCTCTAGAATATGGGGAGATGCGCTTGATGCCTTATGACCTACAAGTCTTAGAGCACTATTTTGAGTGGCATCCCATTCTAGGACATTACAGGTTAGATTATTGAATTAATATTCCATAGTTTCCTTAAGATAGATAACAAATAATCAAATCAATAATTTAGGGATATGTTTATTAGAAAAAAATTCATACGAGTGATTCACAAACCAAAATATTAATAAATGATATTTTGGGACCTTTACCATTGAATATATGATGTAGTTTTTTTATAAAAAAATTAGAAAAAAAATAGTTAAGTAGAAAAGAAACTATTTTAATAGTATACACCCACAAAGAAATAATAATATCACACTAAATCACCAATGATTCAACCATATCCAATAAGAAAAGTTTCATTATATTTGACACACTATTCCACCAGGGTTCTCAATGAAAAGTGAGTTGTGAAAAAAATTCAACAATATCTTACTTGATTTGGGAATTCATTCCTCTTTTATTCAACCCCTTGATTTGATCTATGAATATTAATACCTTTTACTAATTTATTATGTAATTCATTGTAATACTCTTTGAAATTTTCATAAGTTTCATACTTATGACTCATCATAAACAAATAATCATACCAACAAAAATCATTAATAATGTTTATGAAGTAACTAAACCAACAATTAAAATTTCACGAATTAGTACAATCAATGCCTATGGGGTGATTCCATCCCACATGGTGGTCTATGAATGGTACACCCATATCGAGATCACTGAGCTCCATGATGGGGTGGATACTACTGACTAAGAGAGGGTTGATCCTTGAGGGCTAGAATTTAGACCACCAAATTCTCTCCCAATGTTTCAGTGGGCGGAGTGGTCAATTGGATGTCAAACTACGCACACTTCTCCCACTAGTGTCGTAGGAGGACCCACCACTATCTCCTGGGGGAACCATATAGGGTGAAAAGGATTATGATCCCATGTTAGAGAAAACTGTGTATATCCTAGCATGAATTATAGATCCCATGCCTCCATATGCACATCAATAATAGGATGGGGCGTGAATGCTAGAGGTATGACCTCTACATGTGGAACATGTGAGGCCTCACGTGTAGGAGGACACGGTCTACATTATCATCATCATGGATCATTATCATCAGCAACTTCTAGAGGAGGTTCTTGAGAAAGAAACTCCACTCCCTGGGTAGAAACATTCACTATTTGTGGTGGACTATCGATGATGATATTATGAATCACATGATAAGGTGGTCCCAACACCAATGCTACAACATGGATTAATACCCGGAATGTGACCCCTCCTCATCTAGATCACTCATGCGAATAAGATGCATTTATTGAGTATGTTGTAAACATATTCAAATTGAATTTGAAAGTATTTTAAGAAAAAATAATGGAAATATATTGACTTACCATATCATGAATCCACCTATCATGTTAGTTAAGATAAAATACAAACTTTAGTCTATACCATGGATCATACTCAACCTACTCTGAAAGATAGAATAACATCGTAGGTACACCATCGATATGAAGAGCTTCTCATCTTACATATAGGTTTATATACTCGAAATTTCATCAACACTAATCATCATCCTTCCTTTCTGTTATTGTAAAGTTATGATGCTCTGATGTCAATCTCAATGGAAATAGAATTTACTGAACATAGCCAAAATGGAACACGAATCTATGAGGCTGCTTCCACCAAAAAATTTGAAAGTGAATGAGTGTCTCTACAACCATAGCATAAAGATTAATATCTATGAAGTATAATGGAAATTGGTCCAATAAAGACCAGTATTGAATCCTTGAAATCTGAAAGAACACATGATATTTTTCAAAAACATTTTCCTTACAAAAAACCAAAATTGACGCTCTTATTAGTTTTTTTAGAAAATGATAGATGGTACACACTTACCTCGTCGGGTAGGAGACTGTCTAACATAAGATTATATACCCCCAAATTTTTTTTCAGAATGCTGATGATGTTATGTTTCTAAGTCCACATGTAAAATAAAACATCAAAAGTTATAAATAATAAGAAATTTAAATCAATAACTCCTGCTAGAATCATAAACCAATAGACATGACTGATCATACCAAAATCCACACTAAGTATCATGCATGACCTATATAGGCAGCATCTAACAAGAAATTTGGAGAAAGCGAGAGGGTATGTGCTCCTATAACAACATATAAAAAATGATAATTCAACTCCCAAGATTCATGTGGCCTATGATGCATGTTGTGCATAATTCTTTGTACATGTAATCCAATAAGGAAGATCCCAAAATGTACATCTGAGAAAGATAAAATTCCATCAATATCCCTAGATACATCATGTGAACATGAATACTTGATTGATCATGTCACAGGGTCCCTCCAATGATATGTATTATATATGAATGGGCATGATGCATGATAGTCTACTCATCAGTGTCATCAGGTAAATGTTGAAAGTACCTCTCATGCCAGCCTATATATATTTAACCACCATTTATAGACCTATTATCATCCCAAATGTTGAATCCTAGAAATATATGGACACGGTCAGGATAGTATGCATGTGTGGGTCCAATAATGGTTACCCCTGGATAGAAAGACTGAGAAGGACTACCACATCCTCGAGGGTGATGGTCATCTCTCCCTCATGAAGGTGGAATGTCTGTATCTCTAGTCTCCACCTCTCTAGGAGGGAAAAATGTTGATGATGATCAAAAATGTGAAATTAGACACTGTAATTATTTAGTATCCAACATGATCCATGTATGGTATAATGTTTGGTGGAGGCAACGTGTGATGAAAATAGTGCGCTCGATGCAGCCTAATCTGTTGAACATCATCACACTGTTGCACGACCAAGAAAACCTATGTATCCTACTTAGTGAGTAGTCTAGTATCGTCCATATGTATGTCAAATAATTTAATATGTAATAAGTGGGAAATATAAATATAATGTTACGAATAGATGAATATTTTTTATTGTTGAATGTAAGACATTCCAGTGTTATTTTCATTGTTTTATGAAGAAAATTTTTACCAAAACGAAAGGGAATGCATTCATTTTTCTCAAATCATATTTAAAAAGATTATTTGAGATTTTTTTAACTATAAATAGATGATTTGAAAGATGTGGTTTTATATATTTATATATATAACCATTTAGTTTTTTATCTGATATTTTTTTGGAAAATAGTGTTCTTTTTAATTTTGGTATGATTTCTGACATTATGGTATATTCCATGATTATTTTCTCACATGCTCAGTGTATGGTTTATCTATGAAAATATTGATTATGTGTTAATGTCATCTCAAATTAAATTTTCATATTCCATTTAATGTAAATATGAATGTTTTGTTGTTTTTTGATAGTAAAAGTACATAATGATTTAAGAAAATTCTACAACTTGAAATGTCTTATATTAACATAATATAATTAACAATATAAGAAGAACAAAGAATATACAACAAATCATTGTGGATGAGTGTGTGAAATCGATCTAGAAATGTTTGGAAATTGTTTTTGATTATGAATTCCTTGATGAAATATGGTGTATCTATAACTTTTCCCGTATTCTTGAGGCTATACCATCTCATTATTTATCCTACTAGACTTAGGTCTCCCTTATTTACACAACTTATTTATGTCAGGAATCACTATAGAGTATCATTCAGGCACTGGTGAATAATGAAACTCCCCAATATGTGTCCATGGTGCAACATGATAGTTAGAAATGGTGTCAAACCACTACACTAGATCCACATCTGCTTCCCATGATATGTTCACAATGGAACATGCTACGATGGTGTGTGCACTTGAAAACTGAATGGCCTTGAAATTTCCACATAGGCATTGGATCGCTTTCAATAATACCACCAATTTTTCACTAGTGATATTTTTGATGGGGTTATAATGCTCATGAACATAAAATCTAGAGTCTTCTCAGCAGAAATGGAATACATGATAAGAAAAATATTCATCAATGTTACTTTAAATATCTCCTTGAAATTGCCTTACATACCTTATCCATAGATGAATCCTATATGAGGATGGTTTTTTTCTATCAATGATGTACTTCCCACCCCAATAAAATTTCTCCTGAACTACAGAAATTATAGATAACTTGAGAATCTCCATTGTGACATCCTAGAACTGGAAGCCACTTTAGTGTGCCCTGAGCTTAGTGGGCCACATGGCCTTAAGCATATCTCTTTGAATTCCAGTGGCTGCTGAATAACAGTGAGGGCTTGAGGTGTTTATATAGGTAGAAAATTCCCTCATTACAAAAGTGTATCACAATGGGTGATGGTAAAAATATGTGATAACAAAAAAGAAGGCACAATAGAAAAGTAGTTACAGTAATAATAATAACTAAAACAAATATAATAATATTATATAACATATGATGATATGGAATGTAGTAGAAAGATAGAAAACATGGATACAAACAAAAGACATAACATGTTACAAAAAGTAGAAATGAAATGAAAAACTATCTCATGCATCTCGTGTTCCAACTCGGTCCTCTACTATCATGATCCATAATAAACATTAAGAAATCTAGGTTTTGAAGCCATATGCTTCCCTTTGTCCACACATACAACCATGTAATCTAATCTGGGTACCAAATGACGCTGGAGAGGGTGTGAGATAATTCGTAGAGGGCCGCCACTAAAAGTTTGTATAACATCCATCCCATGTAGTAGAATGTAATAGTGTGAAGGCATGCATATAAAAAGTAAATCAGTGCATTGTAACTAAATACCCAAGTACCAACTTTATCCCTTAGATGGTGTCTGAACATGTAACTAATTAAATTAATTATGTAATTAACAATTAATGTTGATAGGTCATGTGATGCATATCCAACACTTACATCACCTTGTGAGAGTATAAATTGTGAAGGTTTAAAGATATAACATGGAAACCATGATTTATGATATTTAATAATGAACTCTTAAAGGTAATAACAAAGGTGACATAGACATCAAGGGTCACTAACTTAGTATTAACTGTAGCATGGAATGTGGAAAGAATGTAAACAAAGGAGCATAATCCAAGGATTTCCACAATGAGGTGCCTATTGAGTCCAAGGTGATCGACCAAGGTAAAATAGGGCTAAGCAAAGACTGGTCCCCATGGTCTTTAACTATAGAACCTACATGAAAATGTTGGATCCAAGGAGTGTATCCAAGGAATCCTATAGTAATATGAAGGGATTATATGGTGTCATACTGAGAATCCAATTATAGACATGGACTGAGATCTAGGTTGTTTTCAACCTATGTGAGTAGTATCCTTAAATTGGAATGGAGTTCCTAAGTTCTCATGGAATTCTCTGATAAAAAAACAAGGTGAGAACAAGTTAGGCCATTGCAATTTTTTTGTGAAGTGATGTAATATTTCATTCAGTTCAATCATTTACTTTCATTAGTATGATAAGGTCTAGTAGCATGCAACATTTTTATCAAGTCATTAGGTTAAAGAATTGAATATCATTAGAGTGAAAAAGTCAAAGTAGTGTGAATTTTTTAACTAATCCATTTAAAGAATATTAAATAATTTACGGTTTTTTCATCTACCTATAATTTGGTAAGGGGTTCTATAGATATGAAACCAATTAATACTTCACATTTAATTATCAATTTGAAGCACTTACCATATGCAGGTCATGTGGTATGTATACATGGAACATTCCACTATGAAATTAACATTATAAATAATCCAATTAATGTAGAAATTCTAACCCTTAAGAAGGTCAAGATAAGGAACACATGAATGGTGGATAAAATGTGTCAAAACACTAGACAAAAATTAAGACATTACCAATGTCATGGGAAGGGTAGAGTTATGGTCATAACCACATAAAATTAATCATATATATGGTAAGAGAATATCTATACAGTTTTAACAAGTATAAACATGGAATATTAATTCTAGAAATGATGCCCAAAGAAATCAGTTGTCCCCACACGATAAATCCAAAATTGAAGAATGTTAGAAATGAGTTATATATAACCCACCATAGGGTTGTATGATCCTTCTCCTTCGGTATTGGCCCTTGATTTGGCTCAGATCAGAGTAGATCTATAAAAAAGATAAAAAAAATCATACCATGATATTTTGATCGAGAGAAAAAGATAAATAGAACATATCAAGAGGAATTGAGTAATTACAGATGCTCATCCAATGTGAAGAACGAAATCATGATTTTTTTGGATGAAGGATATCTCTTGATTCCATGTTTATATCATAAAAAATTCCCATATTGAGAGAAAAATCGGTTAATCTTTCATAATCTTGAATTAGGGAAGAAGGAGGTGTCTTAATATATCATTAGGAAAAAAATATGAAAATTTACCTAGAAAATGATATGTGCACGATTTTCCCCACGTTTTTTGAACTATGTGAAAACCATGCATAGTTACTAGGGTAGATGGGGCGCTCCCATGGTTTGGTCGTATGGTCATGCACTGACTATGTGAGGTGGCTCTGTTTGGAAAAAGACAGTCTGCATGGTTTTCAAAACCATGCACCAGGCCTGTTTTCCCCAAAAATATGGGTTCTGGGCTCCAAACATGCCTCAAACACCCCCGAGACCTTCTCTATCCCCCTAGGAATCCATATTAGGTCAAAAGTAAATATTTAGAAAAAAATTAAATGATCCATACTATATTGAAAAATCAGGTTCCTAAAATCTCCCCCCTTAAAGGAACACATCCCCAAGTTCAACTTCCATGGTTTGGGAAACATTGTCTAAATACAACAATGGCCAATGGGAATGTACGAAATCTTCCCTCTCCCAAGTCTTGTCTTGTACTTGGTTGTGCTTCCATAGCACCTGTAATAGAGGGACATACCATCCTCAGAGAGTCCTCGGGCTTCTATTGATGATGTGTACTGGATACTCCTCAAAGGTAGCATCAACATCTAACTCAACTTCCTCGGGATAAAATGTATAAGACGGGTTGGCATGATATTTGAGATACTATGCGACATTAATGATATCATACATGGCATGGTACCTCTGAGGTAGTAGAAACTAATAGGCTACCATTCCTACTCTCTATATAATTTCAAAAGGCCCAACAAAATGAGGTGACAAATTTTGCTGTGTTGTAACCATTTTTTCCTTTGCTTGGGAGATACCTAAAGAAAAACATGATCCCTAACATAAAACTGAATAGGTCATCAAATGTAATCAGTAAATGATTTTGGTCTAGTTTAATCCATATTCATATGCTTTCTAATCACCTAAACCTACTCTGAAGTCTCATGAAAGAGATGAGGACCTAGTAGGACATCCTCACCAACCTCTAGCAAGAACAGAGGAGAATGGAATGAGCTACCATATTAGGCCTCAAAATGATCCTTCTAAATTTTTTCCTGAAATATTTTATTATTGGATAACACTACAAGAGAAATATTCTTAACCTATGAACCACCAAAATCAAGGACACATGCTCGGAGAAGATCCTATAGAACTTGTGTTGTCCGTTATGATTGTCCATCAGTGTGAGGGTGAAAAGATATGCATGGAAGATCATGTGTTCCCATAGAATTCTATAATACCTTCTTGAACCATGATGCGAAATGATCATCGCTATATTAAATGATAGTATGTAGAACCTCGTGTAGTTGTATGATATCATACACATAGAATATTCCCAACTATTCAACTGAGAAAGTGTCCCAAAAAGTAATCAAGTGGGAAGATATTATTAGTCGATTGATGACTACCCAGATAGCATCACTACCCCTCAGTGACCAAAGTAAGCTGACTACAAAATCCATAACAATATATTACCATTTCCATTCGAGGACTGGAAGCAGCTGTAGCAAGACTGCAGGTCTCTGGTGCTCGGCCTTCACCTGCTGTAAGGAGGAACACCTAGTGATAAAGCCTGATATCTACTGTTTCATCCCAGGAAACCAATATTGGCACCACATATCTCCATACATCTTGGAGATTACTAGATTAAGTACCCATTTATAATCACAGGACTCTTTTATCAACTCTTCTCTAATGTTTATAGAAGCCCAGATATATCCATGTAGATGTAGGGTGATGTATTTATCCACAAAAAAATCTAGAGGTAGGTTATCTCCTGATATACTCTCACAGTGTACAATCCTTTAGGATCTAAAAAATGTCTACTCTTCACCTTCTCGAGGAGGTAAGAGGTATCTATCCAATATTAGAGGTAGTACTTCTCGTGAATGTCATGAAACTCTAGATGTATCTTAGAAATGAGGTCCATTGACATCCATTCGTCACTAGCTTCAATTACTTCTTCTACTTATGTTTTCCAAGCCACCACATCTGCCACTATACTTCCCTTCCTAGGTGTTTAGAAAAGCTAAAATTAAATGTATTTTAGATATTCGACCCATATCCTCTGACTGAGGTTCAAGGAACACTGAGAAAAGATATATTTGAGGCTCTTTTGGTCTATGTACTATACAAAGTGGTCACCCAAAAACAATGTCAATAACAAGGCAAGGCATGGACAACTGCTGGTAGCTCATGGTCATGCATTAGGTAATTTCTCCCATGATGTCTCAAATAGAGTGATCCCAATGCAATGACTCTATATTCTAGCATCACCAATTCTCCTAGGAAAGTGCCTAATGCATCAAAGGAGACAGTATAACCTATACCAGGATTTTGAAGAACTGGAATAGGTGTCAAAACAAGATTCACATTCATCTCTTAAAAGGCATTCTCAAATACTTCCGATGATGTGAACTTGACACCCTTCATTGTATGACTAATAACAGGTGAATCAAGATGTGTGATGTCTTGTATGAAACACCTGTAATATCCATCCACCCCCAAGAAACTCTATATATCAAAAACATTCATGAGATTCTTACAAGATATTACACCTCAAACCTTTTTTGGGTTAACAAATAATCCTGATTCCAATATTATATGTACCATGAAGTGAAGACATTAAATCCATAAGTTGCACTTATAAAGTTTGGAATAATGTTGATTTTCTCTCAGTGTACTTATAAAGATCTCAAGATGTTTGGAATGGTTACTATGAGTGAGAGAATACACAAAGTTGTTGCCCATAAATACTATGAAAAAAGAGTCTAAATAGGTTTGGAAAACACTATTCATAAAGGACATAATAAAGGAAGGTTCCTTCGTAAGACCAGACGACATAACAAGGTACTCATATACACCATACCTAGTATTGAAAGTTTTACTAGGTATGTCTGCTGATCTGACTCACAATAGATGATAATCCAGTCTCAGGTCAATCATGGAGAAGAACTTTTCTCCTCAATGATAGTCAAAGAGATCATCTATTCGAGGTAGTGGATACTAGTTCTTGACTATATGATGGTTCAAAATTTTTTAATCCATGTGTATATGTATGTTTCCACCTGCCTTCTTGCATAAATAATTAGCGAACCCCAAGAGGATGTATTGGGGCCGATAAATCCTTTGGCCTCTAAATCCTCAAACTGCCACTTGAGCTCCTGAATCTCTATAGGCGCCATCATATATTGAGGAATGGACACTAGATATTCTCCCATAACTAGATCAATTTTATACTGTACCTCTCTCTTAATAGGTAATCTAGAAAAAATATCGGGAATTGAATCCTTGAAATGATCCACTGTTGGAGGGAAATCAGCTTGACGTAAACCCTGATCCTCTATGAAGTGATTTTTAATCTGGGTGGTCACTCCACCAAGCCCAATATGATCGTTTATAGCTCTAATAGACTATATAGCCCACTCAACCTTATGTAAAAAACTACTTCCATATGGTGATGTAAGAGATACCCTACGGCGATAATAATCTATAAAAGCATGAATGTGAATCAACCAATACATCTAGAGAATGACATCGATGCTCTTCATCTCGATAACAAAGAGTTTTTCTATGAATGGTTAACTGCCTAGATCAAGGGTACAATCCTTAAATAGGAGTATACCCTCTATTCATACCCCTTACAGTGTATCTAGGGTCATTACACCATATTATTACTGTATCTCTAATCAGAGTCTCTCCATGATAGATATTTAGATAAAAGATTTTGAAGAACCTATATCAAATAAAGAAGATACTATAGCAGTGGCTACTATAATAGTACCTAGTACTGTAGATTTTCCACCAGCCTAATCCTCAGGTATCGATAGTAGTGCTTGCAGCTGACCTGATCCATGACCCTATGAAACAGATGTATTATGATGGTCATAACTACTCTATTGGGATTGTGGGTTATCTGGGGTCTGGATACCATGACCATGAACTCCTCCTTGGCCCAAACCGCCATTGATATTCAAACTCTCCACCTGACACGGTGTAAAAGAACTCACTCATGAAGGTGGAGCTAGTGTATACCATTTTCCACTCGAAGCTAGTGGAATGGTCCTATAGAAACACTGAAGATTCCCTATACAAACATAGTACCGACACTACATTGGGTCACTATCACATTGAGTCTTTGAATTCCTATTGTCATCCATACTGATGACACGCTTTAGAGCTATCGAAATAGACACTCTTGTGGTCACCTCCCAGATAAGAAACCTTGAGGGAATTTTTCCTGTCACAAGAAGACTTTGTGTCCTAACACAGAAATAATCATTTAATTCCGATACTATTGTCCTACCTCAAGCTACGATCAATGACAAGATCCTGATTAACTATACTAAAAATTTTAAGAAGGTGAAATTAATTGACCTACATACATATTGAGTATTGGAGCCTATCCTAGAAATTTCTAGCAAGTTAAATCTTATCACCAGATTAATGTGAAGATCCTCAACAGCACCATTCAATTCATTTATGCAAGACTCGCATGGGAAATCATTGAGGGACATACGCTATGGGGGAAATCAATGTCCCACAAAAGGATAAGAAATCTAGAAGACAATGGAGGATATATTTCTCCCTTTTTCACCCAGATTTAGTAGATCATACCGATCCTCCAACCACATTCAAGATGGATTGTGGGGGAAGATAAAATCCATTTCTAGACTCACAATTTGGCAGGTTTGATTGTAGGTTTTCCCAGCTGCCTTTCCCCCTTGATATCATTTAGGGAAGCATCCCTTTATCTGGAGTTCTGAAAGGATGTTCTGAATGAGGACCAGTGGAATATCCTTGACTCAATTTTCATATGCACAGAGCCTAACAAATGTATATTAAGGGATTCTTAATCAGTGGCGTTCACCACCAGTGATTTTCTGAGGCGTCAGTCTGAGAATGATCAACACAGTAACTAGATTGACATGGCATGGTGCACTAGGATACCCTCAATGTACAACTTTCTTATGTGGAGAATCCGGAGGTAGGTAGTGGAAACATATGATACCATCGAGATGCATGGTATTAACATTGACTCTTGATTCCATTGTTGTAGATGACCATAGGAGGAAAGTATGAGCAATCTCTTCTTTTGAGGGTAATGGGCTTGTGATGTTCAGTCCTTCTGTGGGGGCCTCATGTTTTCCCATGGGTATGCTCATGACGGAGTATACTCTATTGATGGGTGGTTTAATGGGACTTCCAAGGTAGGTCCTGAATGAATGGCATGGTCCATCATCCTTAGCAGCGCTTGCTGGTGTGTGTGATAGGCAAGGAACCAGACCGGTTTTGAGGGGCTCAACCCTACTTCAATGATTATTGTGGTATATATAAAGAACCTACTAACTGAAATGTACTCCCTCTTCGAATACACCTATTATTATCCCTTGCGAAACCTACTCATTGCACAAGTCCTGACAAACTAGGTCTTCTCCAACAAACTAGTGGGCCAATGGGTTCAATTGAACACACCAAAATATGGATATTAGACTAATATAGATGGGTAGTGTATTATGGGTAGAATGAGTGGTGGGGTGTGGTTCAGGACTCCCATGGGAAGACCATGCTGGCCTTTTTGGAATATTATGACAATGGTGACCCCCTTCATGCTGAGGTGAGATCTGGGATGATAGTCCTATCTAGATGTAGACATGAAAACATGGAGTTATCCCATGTGGAAACTGATTCTTTGACCCTCCATGATACTTTTCATGGATGACGTGTCACCCAAGGTCCATATCTTATACGGTCAGAAAATGAAAAAAACTGCTGAACAACATCACTCATGTGGATCACACATGTAGATAAGGGAACAATGTTGTGGATCACCTCTCTTCCATGCAAGACTCAGGGCTAACTATTTTCCTCAATACTCACATTTTCTAGCCGGAGGGGGATAGACTGATTAGAGGAGATGATTTGGGTCTCCATTATTTCAGACCCCATAGACCTTGTTGATATTTTTGTTTCAAAAATAAAATATTTTATGTTGGATGGATGTATGAGGAATACTTGGACCTTCACTCTGGAGGCCTCTCTAGATGATCAAAGATAGATAGGGTGGCTTTATTCCAATACTCAATAGCCTGCAGACCGCTATCCTCTAAAACAGTAGGATGATGGTTATGTTGGAACTCACTAGTCATATCATCCATTGTAGGTGCAGACTCTGGATCACTAGGAATGGACCACATATCACATAGGAAACTATCACGAACTGAGGTTTCATTTTATTGATTATGTATAATATGTGGTACCTCATGTGGAACTCATGGAGGTAAGACTCACGGCTCATGGACAAGCATGTCTGGATCATGGTTATCATCACCTTCCAATGCGTATCATATCAGGATGTCATTGGTTAATTGGTCTAGAAATTCCATGCACATGCCTAATAAAAATTTTATAATCAAGGAGATTACATCACTAGAGGAGGTTTAATGTAAAAAAAATCAATACCCAAGGCATGCTACCCCAAATACCTGCATAGACGACCAATTATCGGTATGTGATCAAGTAAAAGTTTCATTACATTTTTCAATTAATTTCCAAGTTCACCCCATTACCTTTCATAAACATGATAAAGCAGAGTAATGATGTGAAACCATTTCATTTTAGATGTCATGATTCACTTTATAATGGATATTCATTTTTGGTGAATCAGTTCCCATACACCTATCATTAGAAACGATATAGATTTATTTGTAGTCTAATGGATCGACTCGGTAAATTACTCATCCCATCCATGAGGACCCATACACCTAATTAACTAAGATAGGAAATCATTCTATCTCAATCAATAGTAGTACTTGTACAAGAAAACTATCACATCATACCTGAATAATAAATATAATATCAAGCATAAAATGTTGTTAAATGCACCTATATAGCCTCACTCTATGCATGAAATTTGAATTATCACTGCCTATAATGATGCATGAAGCAATTATCCTTTCCCTCATATCATCAGGACAATAATGAAGGAAAATCCTCAAACTGAGTAATTATCAAAAACTCCACAAAACATGTGCATCAAAAAATGGTGGAATAATATCAACTGTAATAGGAAAAAGTATAACAATAATTATAATTTAGGAATCCTAGTTTATACCCTGAATATGGGTTCGTGACACCCAATCATCCCTCGTAACCAAAGTGCAACACAATGGGTGAATGTAAACATAGGTAAACAGTAGAAGAAATACAAGTAAAAAGAAGGCACAAGAGAAAAGTAGAGAAGACATTAATAATAATTGAAAAAACTGTAATATCATTCAACAACAGATAATGATATTTCTTGAACTAGAAAGCCGGAAAAAATGGATATTAACTATATTCATAACATCTTCTAAAAAAGTATAAAATAAATCAAAGACAATACCAAGCATTCCAAGTTCCAAATCGATCATATTCTATTAAGATCCATACTAAACAACAAGTAATCAAGTGTTTGAAGCCATATGATTCCCTTTGAAAACACCTACAATGATCAAATCTACTCTAGGTACCAAACAACACCTGGAGAGGGTGTGAGAGAAATCTTTGTGGGACACCACAAATAGCATCTATAAAAAACAGCCCACGTGATGGAATCTAATAGTGTGAAATCACGAATATATAAATTAATGTAGTGCAATGTAACTAAATATTAAAGTACCTACTTCAACCCTCAGCTAGAGTATGAATATGTAACAAGTTCATTTAATTAAGTATTTACCAATTCATGTTGATAGATAATGTGAGGTATAAGTGAAAATTACATCACCTCAAGATAGTATAAATAGTGAATTTTCCAAGATATCACATGGAAACCATGATTTATAATACTTAATAATGAAGTCCCAAGGTACTAACCAAGGAAATTTAGACTTTAAGTGTCTCCAATATAGTAATAACTATTTCCTGTCATGGGGTAAGAGTGTAATCTAGGGATCATAATCCAGGGAATTCCATAATGAGGAGCTTATTGAGTCCATGGTGATCGACCAAGGTAAAATGGTGCTAATCAGAGATAGGCCTTGATGGGCTTTAACCATGGAATATACGTGTCAATGATGGATATGAGGAGTGAATCCAGGGCATCCTGTAGTAATATGAAGGGATCCTACAATTTCATACCGAGCAATCAAGAAGAGATAAGGATCGTGATCTTGGGTGTCTAAACCTTTGCAAGATGTATCCTTTAATCAAAATGTTGTTCCTGAGTGCTTATATAATTCTCTGATCAGAATCCATATACAGATTGAGTAATCCCATTCCAATTTTGTTATGATGTTTTGTAATGTTTCATTCCATTCAAGTCTTTCCTTTCATTAGGGTTATAAGGTCAAATATAATTCAAAATTTTTATCAAGTCATTTGGTTCAAGACTTACCTTTAATTAGTGAGAAAAGTCCATGTAATATGGAACCATTTATTTAATTGAATTAAGGAATATTCCATAATTTAAGGTTCATTCTTCTACCTTCCATTAACGTGGTATGGGGTTCTATGGATATTCAACCAATTAATCATTCACATTTAATTATATATTTTAATCATTTACCATATGTGGGTCACATGTTATGCATACATGGAAATTTCATCAATGTAATTCACAATACAAGTATTCCATTTAATGTAAAAACACTTACCCTTAGGAGGGCCAACCCAAGGCACACATGGATGGTGGATCAAAAAGGTCAAAACACTAAACAACAATTATGAAATAACCTTCTGCATGGGAAGGATGGAGATGTGGTAATAAACACCAAAAAATAATCACATATATAGGAAAGGAATATCTAAAAAATTCTAAAAAGTATAATCATGGAATATTAATTCTAGAAATGACACCTAATGAAATCAGTGGGGACCACATGACAAATCCATAATTGAATAATGTTACTGATGAGTTATAGAACACCAACCATAGTGTTTTATGATCATTATCCTCTGATATTGGCCATATATTTATCTCAGATCAGATTAGATATATGAAAAATAGAAAAACACTCATTCCTTGATATCTCAGTCGAGAGTAAAAGAGAAAGAGAACATCTCAAGGGGACTTGAGTACATACCATTTCGAATCCAACGTGATGAAAGAAAGCTAGATTATTTTTTGGATGAAGAATATTTCTTGATTCAATTTTTTGATCTTCAAAAATCCAAAAATTGAGATAGAGATAGGTTATTCCGGCATAAGCTCAGATTAGGGAAGAAGTAGGTATCTTAAAAGATCATAAAAGAAATAATTAGAAATTTACCCAAAAAATGACCTGGACAAGGTTTGAAAAACCATGCGAAAACCGTTAACCATTACCAGGGTATAAGGAGAACTCCCGTGGATAGGCTACACGGCCATGTACCAACTATGAAAGGTGGATCTATCCGAGAAAACACAATCTACATGGTTATCCAAAGCATGCATCTTTCATATATGATTTAAATTAAACAGTGCACCAAACATGTTTTCCCAAAAAGATCAGCTTCAGGATCCAAACATGAAATAAACACCCTTGATAACTTTTCTAAACCGTTTAGTATCAATATGATGTCCGAAGTAAGTATTTAGATAGAAAAATAATGGATCCATACAAGATTGGGATATCGATTTCTTACAACCTTAAAATACACCATTGATGAACTCCACAATGTTTGTGGTCATGTATCCATACCTCTTACCCCATCATATTCCAATGTCCATTTTTTGGAATCCATGTCATCTAATAATACACTTCTTGATTAGAATTTAATATTTGTTTGAAAAATTATTCAAACCACCTTCGATTTGGATCATATGTTACACAAAAGTCATCCTATTTCACATATAATTATTTTATCATTATGTTGAAATAGTAAAAAATAACAAGACATTTCATACCAAGCCTTGTGATTACCTTATTCACAGGTTTGTTACGAAATGTTTTCCAAATGCTTCTAGAAATGTGTTTGATGTTGTACCAATGATGTGAATGTTGGGGTCTCTATGTATTAGTGTCTCGATTGATTACCTCATTGATAGCACAATTCTAATCTGATATCAAACAAAAAACCCAAATTCTGGTGAAATAGTTAATGATATATTCCAAAAACCAACACCATGATATATAGTTTTCCTTCTCCACAATGGAAAAAGAAAATGGAAGAAGTTAACAATTTCCATCTTGGGTTTCCATAATCAAAAATATAACATTATATTTTTGTATAAAAATGTTCCATCAATCATTATGAACTATTTTATGAATCAAAATACGTAGATACATGGAAGGAATGCCCAGAAAAAACTATTAAATTGAATACGAGATAGATCATGTTAGATATATTGAGACACATGTTCATTCATATGATCATGGAAGACAACATTGTTGTTGTGTCTTAGTATGGCCAGTAATTGTGGAAAAACCTGATACGAGTCATCCTAATCACCATTGACCTTCAAAATTTTCTTATGTTTCTCCATCCACGCCTTATTATTATAAATCCTAAAATCAAAATATTGTTTTATCCCATATTAAATAAGTTATATATGAACATCTTTGATTTTCCTAATCATATCGATGACAATGGGTGGCATAAATTCTGCATCCAATGAGGTTTGATCTTGTCATGGGTTTTTTTGAATGCAAGTATGAGTTACCTCAATCTTTGAGATTCTCCAACCTCCAAAGGGAATGTCATGAATCATGCTTAAGAGGAATCTAAAATCACCAACATACTTCTCACACTATATATATTATTTTTTCCAACATGGTTATGAGAATACATATCTATAATTCCTATAAATGTGATATCTCTTTAGTAAGTTTAAATGAATCTTTACTTGGATAATCCAATATAACATATAATGTTTTTTCATCCTACTAAACCTATCTAGTACTTATTTAGGAAACTCATTTTTGAGGGAGAGAACATTTCAGTCTAATTCAGGCATAAGTTTCATTTATTTCGTCTAAGATGTGAAGAGTGGTGGAATATTTCTTATCAATAGAGGCTACTGTAAAATCAATAATTCTTCAATTGGTAGATTTCTAACATCTTCCAATAGGATGTACTTAACATATGTATTTTAAAAATATTTTGGCATTTGAATTACATATCTTAGATGTTATCTAATATTTTAATAGAAGACTGAAATTTTTTAAAAAATCAGAAGTTAAGTATAAACCTTTTGATGTTTTTATTAATACACCAATTAAAAATAAGTTGGATTTTACCTCACTTATGAAGTCAGGCTGATCTCATACAAACCATGTTCTATTTAAAATTTTTAATATATTTATTGTATGTTTTAAATCATTCATGTTTTATTTAATGTGTTTTTTCTTCTACATTTCACTTTATGTGGTCATAATTTTCATTTTATCAATGATATATAAACTTATTTTTTGTTTTCTCTTATTTTTTACCTCACTTTCATAAATATTCTATGAATACTATTGATAATGAGGGTTGACAATATAATCTTTATGACACTATGTTTTTATAACATCAACTTATACCCTAAACTATGATATTATGTTTCTAATTATAATGTTTAATCATCATAGATGTATTTCAGTAGTTTATATTGAAAATATGAATCACCTAAAGAATATAACCTAGTATTTTCAAACCAGTTGTGCATCAAGTCCCATTGTTGTTTACTTGGTTACCTTGAGTTAGGCTGTATACACCTTGTCAGAGTTGTTACTCCTTGGAAAAACTATGGAAAATCCAAATATACATTTTTGTATCAAGGTAGGGATTTTATTAGTTAGATATCCACACAATATTCCTACCACCAAATTTTAAGAATTTTTCTTGATATACTAAAAGATGACACTAATCATTACATAAACATTATTTAATCATTAATTAACCATTACATAATCATTTATTATGATTTTGAAAACTCTCTTTAATCATTAGTTATATATTGGTAAATAATTCTTTAATAATTCCTTAATAGTTTCTTAATAATTCGTTAATAATACCGTAATGATACTTTAATCATCCCTTAATCATTTGTTAACCATCTATTAATTATTATGTAATCATTACATAATTATTCTTTATTCATTAATTATTTATTTTTTAATCGTTACATAATTATTCTTTAATCATTACTTAATCAATAGTTAAGAATTACTTAATCAATATTTAATCACTAATTCTTTATTCATTCTTTACCCAACCTTTAATCATTTAATTATCAAAATTTAATCATAATTAAATCCATACTTAATCAATACCTAATCATTACTAAATATTTATTTAAACATTCTATAATCATTAGTGAAATATAACTTAATCATTTATTAATTATTACATAATAAAAATATAATAATATGATATAATATTGTTAATTATAATTAGATAATAATTATATGTAATCCTTATTTAATCCTAATTTATTCAATTGTTAATCTATACATTATCATTACTAATAACAAACATTATTTGTAAACAATATATATATAACTAAGATAATCAACAAATAACATATTTAAATGTAACTAAAAATAATTCAATTAAATAAATAAATAAAGTTAAATTAAATTAGAAAAAATATCTAGAAATGATATTCAAAAAAAATCAGAGACTTCTTTTAGGAAACCAGATCCACCACACTCGAAAAAGACATCTTCCAAAGAGAATAAGGGAAGAATGTAAAGAGAATGGTGGATTTTTGAGGAGGATGGGGGTGGGTTACTTTTATAGGGAGTTAAGTTAAAGGATTAAGGGGGGAAACTTTTTCATGTATAATAGTCAAAAGGTGACCCCCTCCCCATGTCGCATTTCACTATCTCTTTAGGTGAAAGGAAGAAACCACCCCAGCCAACTTTTCCATGTCACTAATTCGGGGAAAAGGTGGTGTGGGTTGAAATGCAGAAGTCCCCCTATAACCTTTTACAAAACATTTAATTTTCCTACATTCACATATTAAAAAATTATGGAAATACAGAAAAAACTCTCATTTGAAGAAAATAATTTGAAGAATGTTTTGATCAATTATAGAGAATATTATTAATTGATATGATTTTGACTCTACCATCATGAAATGATGGGTTTGGTACATACCGTGATACATCAGAGAATGTACATGGAAATTTTCTTATAAAAAATGATTATGTTATTGCATATGCATCAAGGAAGGTGTAGAATCAAGAAAAAATTATCTAACACATAATCTTGAGTTAGAAGCCATAATATTTTCTTAGAAGATATGGAGACACTATATTTATGGTGAGAGATATGAGATATATGTGGACCACAAGAGTTTAAAATACCTATTTAGAGAGAAGTAACTCAATACGAGGTAATGATGATGACTCAAGTTACTCGAATCTTATGATTTCTCAATACAATACCTCTTAGGAAAAGAACATAATGTATAAGATGCATTCAGTAGGAAAGATCCTGGACTTATGACCCAAATAATGATTGAGAGAGATCATATGTTAATGGATATAGTAAATATGGATATGTGAATTTTTATGGATGGGGAAACATTAATCCTTTTACAAATGATTATTAAACCATCATTACCAGATAAGATAAAATGTTTTTAATTTGAGGATAAGAACATTCCAAAGAAATGTAAAGCTGTTAAGGATGGATTATTGAAAGATTTCATGTAAAAGGATGTAATTATAGAATTTTGAATGTGGTAATGCATTCTATAAATACCTGAGATAAAAAGGAAAATATTAGGTGATGATCATAACACAAATATTTCTGTACACCCAGTTAATATAATGATGAATCAAGATATGAAAAAATATTTTTGCTGGGATAACATGAAGATGAAAATTGCTAACTATGTGTCAAAATGTATAGTTATTCAATAAGTAAAGGTTGAAATATTTAACCCTACATGAGTTTTTAAACCTATATCTATACCAATATGGAATTGAAATGAAATTACTCTAGAATTCTTCACTAGAGTAGTAAAAACCACATGAAAGAATGATATGACATGGGTTCTTGATGATCACCATAAAAAATTGGATCATTTTATTTCTATAGGATAATATTTAACAATTAATTTCATATAAAGGCTCTATATTAAGAATTTTTTAAGACTTTATGGGTTACCTCTATTAATTGTGTCTCATTTAGATCCTTGTTTTACTTCAAAATTATAGAATATTCTTTAGTAGTCTTTGGATATGGAGATTTATTTAAGTATTGCTTATCTACCTCAAATTGATGTATAGTCTGAAAGGACTATTCTAATATTATAAGACATGTTGAGATCCAGATCAATTAAATTTCAAGGTATGTGAGATAAATATTTACATTTTGTTGAATTTTTTTTAAAATAATAGATTCCATTATTTTATTAAAATCGAGACATATGAATCATTATCTCGAAATAGATGTCATAGTCCCATGTTTTGGGATTAAGTTGGTTTGAGGAAACTTATAGTTCTAGAACTTATTTGAGTGGAAAAAAAAAGTTAAAGACTTTTTAGGCTATTATTAAAGTTGATCAAAGTAGGAAAATAGTTCTTTTGAATACCAGAGAAAGGATTTGGAATTTCAAGTAAAATATCATGTGTTTTGAAAAGTATCACCATGGAAAGGGGGCATATGGTTTGGTAAGAAAGGGAAACTAATCCCAAATTACATCAGACCATATGAAATTCAAAAATGAACAAAAGTGATAGATTTCTAATTAGTAATGAAACCGAGAGCTTATAATGTTTATAATGTGTTCCAAATATCAATATTAAAGAATTATATGCCAGACCCAATGCATGTACTAACCTATGATGAATTGTTACTGTTACATAACCTTTCTTAGTATAAAACGTTTATTGAAATTTTTTAGACTAGATGGAATGTATTGATAAATCGAATGACTCAACTGGAAAAAGGTTCATTGGAGAAATAAGAAAATAAAAGATGAAATGAGGGAACCAAAGGATGTTATGAAGAATAACTACCCACACCTATTTAGAAAGAAATATTCCTTAAAATATTCATCGATGAAATTTGTAATGTAGTAAAGAATATAACACCCCATGATTTTACATTATGTATCTTTTTATTTTAATTCAATTCATTTGATAGTTTACTTTTGAAAAATGAACTATGATATACAATTAAATAGAAACATGACCACTAGAATAGTAATGTGACCAGTATGAATTTTAATCCAACCAATATAATTGTAACCTTACTTAGGAAATTATAAATAAAATTTAGGTAATGTATGAATGAAAATTTCATATATAAATATAATTTTATAAGTATATAAATGTATTAAAAATGATAATTCACATGATGTTATTTTTATGAAATATAAATTTTCATATACCAATTTATAATTAAGATAATAATTTCAATGAAATTTTATTTTCCTAAAATATATTAATAAATTTATATTTTATTTTGTTAGGATTATAAGATAATTTTATGAGACATTAATTAATTTTTCAATTTTTCATAAAATGAGTCATAATTTTAAAATTAGTATCCTCTAAATAAAAGATCATTTTAATTGAAAATAAAATTTCTCAACCTTAAAATATTATTTTGAAAAAATGGGTTCCATTTTTCAATTATTCATGTTGAAAAAGGGATAGTGGGAATTTTTGGGATTATTTTGAAAAATTGTTAAACATTTTGTGAATATTGAACCATGGTAATTTACGAAATTTGTTAAATACATGAATTATTGAGTCATTGATGATATAAGGATGATGTAATCACCATTATCTAGAAATCTACTTATATATTTACTATAGTTTGTAACAATAATCAAAACTCTTCATAGTCTTGAGCCAAATTAATATGCTAATGTATAAAATAATCAAAAAACACCACTCCACTCCACTATAAATACCACCTCTTATCCTCACACATCATAATTTTATTATTTCTTAAAAAACCACATCCCAAGACCCTACCTCATTTATAAGATCCTATGGTATCAAAAAATTACCAAATCTAATTTCCCTATGGAGTTTATTAATGAGGAGATATTCAAGTGGTAAAATACTCTTTCATTTTCCTTTAATTTTCTTTTCAATATATTTTTTTCTAATCCTATAATGAAATAAATTGAAAAAGTGGAATGATAACTCCATAATCTTATATATAATGTATTTTTATTATTCTAATTTAATATCCATCATCGAACCCATTCTCATGTCACTTTTATTCTAAAAATGAAAATATTTTCTACGATGTGTTGATTTACCGCCATCGTGGATGATGAGATTTCCTTTTTAATTACCACCTTTAAGGATGGTCATAAAACCATTATTATGGTTAAATAATTTTTTAAATCATATTATATGTTATATAATGATCTATAACTAGTATATATACATAATATAAGTTAATAAAAAAACTATTTCGTGATGTTCAAAAAAATGAAAAAAATATAAATGGTTATCATTAAAATATTATATAATGAATCATAATCATATTTGAAAAAATTATATATAATACCAAATAATATTTTTTATGTTGATTATTAATATATAATTTCTATTCTGGATAAGGATTCTTATTTTATATGATCTTTCATATATGTATACAAGTGAACCAATCATGAAAACAAATGAAACAAACACTCCCAAATGACAAAATCAAATCTTATCACTCATCCAAAAGGATATAACTAAATTTTGTAAAATTATACTAATTTGAATAAATATTTAATAAGTTCTTAATTAAATAATTAATTATTTTAATTTTATTATCCAAGACATTAATTATAAGGTAATATCACTTTTGGATATACGGTAAGAGTTTTTTCATCTCAGTTTATTTCTGTGAGATATAACTTATTCACCACTTATTCTTTTTACGTAGTGTATTAATTCCTAACATTGATATATCTTATCATTCATTCTTTTATATTTATGTAAAAAAAATTCATACTATTATTATTAATTTTATGGGGCATATGATTCAATTGATGACAGTGGTAAGGGATACATTTTACACACCCATTTTTTCTTTCGAGTTTTGCTTTATATCTATTTACTGAAAAAAATCATTAATTATTTTTATGTAATCATACGAAATTCAATGTGTATTCTAGTGAAAATTTTACCTATCTCAATTTTTTTTCTTTTATAGGTGAAATACATGTTTCATAAGGTGCCCATTTCAATTTCTCATGATTAAAAATCCCAATTTAGGGGAACGTCCAAATTTATTTTCCATATTCAAGTATCATCCATAATATATTTTCTGTTTCCATTTTTTTTAAAATACCCCATTTTATTATGAAAAAATATCTTGATTCTCATTTGGTTTTATGTAAACAATTATTACTTTTACACCTTTAAAGTATAATTAAAATTTTCCCTGAAACATCACAAAAGAATCTATTTTCTAAAGTTTCTTAAACAATATTGGTACATTTTTTATAATTTTTTTTCACATCAGTTATAAAGATATATGCCTATATTAACTTATAAATGTCCAAGAATAATTTAAATCCATTATTCATGGAAACCATTTTGATATTCTTAATTCACCACTTATTTCTTATATGTGTTGTATGAATACTTTCCTTTTATTTTTGATAATAATTAATTGAAGATTTCAAAAAATATAAATATTTCATCGATCATGGATATGAATATTATCTAATCCATATAATCTTTTTACACACAATTTTTTCATTAAATGATGTTATTGAATTGAACTTACGTGTAAATAATTCTTTTAACTTTCACTGATGAGTGGGATCCACTTATAGATTGCCTCTTGATGCATTGAAAGGTCTCATGAGACAAATTAGTTGGTGAAAACCCATTCATGATTGTTTAAAAAAATAATTATACGATTGTATACCCATAAACTTAAATATTTTTAACAGTATAATGGTTCATGTCTCATATACGTTATGTCCAAAAATTAAGCATTTTCTTCCTTTAGTATTTATTTATTACTTTACAAGATAATTTCACTATGAAAAAAATCTATAGATCCATTTTTATCATCAATTTATTAATGGAATTTAGTTTTTAGTTATTTTCCTTTCCATAATGCTTATGCCTTATTGAATTTTCTTCACTTATTGTTGAATCATGTAACCCATGCTGATTATTTTAGCTCACCCATTTATTTGTTTTCCATACCCATTTTGATAAGATGATTTCTTATAATACGTTTCAAGGAAGAAATTTATTTTTCCTTTGTGTAAATTTCTATGTTTAATTATCAATGTAATAAGGGAACCCTGAATGTATATAGTTCTTCCAGACTACTAAAATGATTGATCCTCGGTGATGTGATTTCTTGTATCAATTCCACTGGAATAGAATAACCACCAACTCCGGGATATTGGGGTTGGGGATTTTAATTACCCCAGGTTACATGGTCAGAAAAATCCCTTTCTTGTATGGTGGAGGATAGGTGTGAACCTATGCTATGGATTTTCCTCATGTTTGAGACTCTTATCAGATGGTGGTATGGGTGGAAACACATCTCTAGGGTGATGTAGGGAATTGGTAGAACCACATTTATAATGATTTTTTGTGACTTTGGAATGAAAAAAGATGGAAGATTCCCCCACCAAGACACGTTATTGAGACATGATCCAAAACCATGTGGGAGAGTCAGTGCCACCCAAAGCAGATATTGTCGATATATGGAGGAAAATTTTATCTTACTTGCACATTTGAGGTTATTGGTTGTGATAAGGTATCAGAGATATCCTTCCTGGGGTTAAATTAGTGGGATATAGAAATAATGAGTTCTAAGATGTGGGATATCGTAGAGGATTTGGTCTATTTTTAGGTACAATGTCTATCTTGACTACCCCTATCAGAGTTTTGACATGGATTCATGGGACACTTTTCCTTTATTGTATCCCCTATTTGATACCTAGTGATACTAGTGGAGTCCTTTTTTACTCGAACCTTGTGCTTTAGGATCCAGTATTGAGGATTAGTGATTGAACACTTATGTCGATAGAGTGACCTGACTCTGGGAGGAGAGAGAGAGAGCCTTGCATGAAAATATATCCATAGTGGTAGTGGGATCCTATGATATTTTACTCATTAAGGATTGGTTCCCAACCATCCATGCTTATATTATTGCTACTAGTGGGTGTACCAGTTCTTCTAGTTAGATGGGATGGAGTTTAACTACATTAATATGAAGTGAACCCCAGAGTGGGAATGATGATATCATCACATAATATTATAATTACTTTTTTATATATTGACTAGGATTTCTCATGTAGAAGAACATGTTATGAAGATTTAGTTCCTATGATGATGGTGGAGTAATTGGACATACTTTTTGAGGATGTTCCATGTTGAACTTCCATATAGAGTTTGATTTCTATATAATATTTCACTAAGGATGGCTGATATCTAGTCTAGTATACCAGATGACCCAAGGTAGTTGTATGAGTTAATGGTGGAATTGGAGGAATTTTTAAGGCAATATTTTTTTTATTAGGAAACCTATTATTGTTCACTTAGAGGTGGATGAGTGTTTTTGGGTGGACATGGATTGGTTTTACTTGGGCCTGGTGACAGGACGGAAAGTATCCACTATTGAGAATCAATGACCACCTTTCCCAGTATCTGGGGGCAAGATGTATCTCTATGATTAACTAGAGATGGGTTATCACAGGATCTAGTTAGGGAGTAGGAAATTCCAGAATTAGCTCTCTAAATCTACTATAGTTTTTTTGTGTTATTTTTGATTACCTTTGGATTTTTATGCCATATAAAAATTGAGAGACTTATGGACTAGATACTTAACCATTCATGGATTGGTTCATGGTATTCATTATCGATGGAATCCAAATTTCATCAATATTAGAGTAGGAGAATATGATACACATGACGATGGTGATAGACATGATCTGTTTGTGTTATTCACATGGACGATCTCATGGATAAATTTCAGATTGAATAGTACACTTATTTAGATATGTCCTCTCAGTTATGGGAGTGATAATAGTCCTGGAAAAGTTTAAAGTTATGTGATCTTGGGGGACACCTAGGGTGTGGTCATTACAATAGAAGCTCCCAATGATTTTTTTCATCCACTATTGTTAAGAGAGGGTATGTAATATTAGACATATTAATAGATTACCCTTATGGGATGAGGATAGTTTATTCTTCATCTAGTTTATGGTTGATACCCCATCACTTCTTCAACAAGTTGAGGATTCATGACTGGGGTATATCAACTGGGTTATATTACATGACCATGTATCTACTGGATACATTCTTGAGTAAAATTAAATGAAGGAGGGAATATTGTCATCCTTTTTCTTGGGAGGAATGGTTATTCTGATCATGATGTGAGAGGAGGTGCTACGATAGCTTTTTCCCTTATTAGTAAATCATGTGAGTGTGAGGACGTACAAGGATCTCATAGAATTGTTTGGGAATCCATGGGTGTTATAGTGAATTTATGAGTTAATAGGATGTTATTCATATTCCAGTGAGTGAAGGCTGATTGATGTTTTTGAGGATTTTGAGACAATTATGTATAAAATATGTAATCTGGATTTATGGAATTCCCTCGATAATCATTTTAGACTGTGATTCTTACTTTGTAGAACGATTCCAGAGAGGATATAAGAATCCTTTGGGGATCACTTAGAGGTGGGAACGTTGTTTTTCCTCAATTGTATTTCCATGTAAAAAAGAACATTTAGTTTCTTGTGAACATGATTTAGGTTTGAATGCTAGTTTTGAGCCACCAGTGGGGGGATTATCTACCATCAGTGGTGTTTGTCTATAATGATTATTATCACTCCACCACTAGAGTTGCATAATTTTGAGGCCATGTATGAGAGACCATGTCATACACTATCATTCTCATTGAATCCAGTTGGTAATAACACATAGGTTCTAGTATTGGTGTTGTTGATGTTTATAAAAGGGTTTAGTTCTACCAAGGGATGATGATGACTGGTTAGTAAATGTCAGTATTCCTTAGTGGATGGATGACATAGGTCATTGACGTTCGAGAGATATGTAGTCTTAACTAGGGCATTGGGACACCTCTATGAATCATAGGACCTTTATTTTCTTACATTAGTGTTAGCTTAGAGAGGTGGTGTTCCCCTTAACCATGAGGCTAAAATAATTTTTGGGTTTCTTACCATTCTGCCCATGTAAAAGATGAAAAGGTATTACATTAATAATTGTGCGATATTGACCTAGGTAAGCTGGTATATGGGAGTGGAATCTCCTTTTCAATGAGCTGGTATTATTGGCAAGTGACAAGAGAAAGACCCTTTATGGGTGAGTGTTTTCCTTTGGTGAATGTTTATTAAAATCAAAGGGAATCATTGAGAGTCCTCATGGTAGGGGTAGACCCAGTTGAGAGCATAGAATCCTAAAATTTTCTTAGTGGTGATTTTTGAGGATAAAAATACATAAATGATTGAATAATTTAATGTCATAGTTCTTCCTATGTAATAATTTGAAATATCTCAAAAATTATTTACGAATCCAGGCACTGATATGTCATGAGATTCTGTGGGTCAGTGTGCACAAAATGAATTTATTAAAATATATTAAATGTCATGTGAATGCAGTTTTCTTATAAAAGTGGAATAACACATAAAATGATTCCATTATTAGAAATCAGAGGGAATTGTTGAGTATAGATAATGGGTTTTATTCTATGCATGACATAACCTTTGTTAGTGTGGGTTGTTTTTGTAAAAGTCATCACATACCTAAAATGAATGAAACAAAAAAATAAATTTATTTATTTTGAAATTAGGCAGCTTTCTAATCCCCTTATTTAAATAAATGCTTATAAATATTTTTAGGGTTATCTATATAACCCTTTGAATTTTCACGATCCGTTTCTGAGGATAGGAGGAACTCGAGGTGGGAAAAAATTATATCAAGGTTCTCCAATCAGCACGTGATTGATTTAGAGGATCATTCCAATGAGAACAAATAGCTACATTATTCATCAATGATCAATCCAAATCATGGTTGAATGTTTTTTACGTGGATTTATCCTCGTTTAGAATTTCTATGACTAATAAAAATCAAACAACCAATGAATTTATTCAAATATCGAACTTTTGTAGGTATGGTTTAATATTTATTCAGGATGAGAATGTATTGTTGATTATTCTTATATATCTTCATTTTATGTTCTAATGGAAATGAACTGAGTTTGACATGAACATCAGTCAGGGTCCATTTCTCATGGGTGTTATTTTTGATTTACCTTTCCTTATTTCTTCGTTCATTATGGGAAAATATCTTTTACAACAATTTTATGAGAAACTGGTAAATTAATCATTGTGAAACCATTTTCTCGAACAATGGATTGTTATCATAGATCCACAACTAGATTAATTAACATTTCATTATATACTGACAGTGATGACAAACATGACATGATCAGACTTGTTTTGGAATGTTTCGTTGTTGCATGATAGTAGTGTCTATTTCGGATGTTTCAGAACAAACAAGGATTATTGAAATCCTATATCTGTCAATGATCATCCTTGATTAAATTAGATCTACAATCCATGGTTTATATTTTTATTGTATTTTTCGGTAGTAGTGACCGATTTGGAATCCACATGATGCACTATGGGTTCTATAAAAAACATGTCTACACATCATATAGTATAATGAACCCAAAAAGTGTTGTCCTTTCAATGAAGAACTAGGGTTTTTGCACAAAGAAATTTATGACTTTCCATGTGACCCAAATCACACAACATGTGAAACATAGACATGTATCTTTCCATGTACATGGAGTAAACTCCCAAGAGGCTAGGCTGAGTTATATGTCTTATGGTCTATGCCACAGGCCACGTACACTCTAGAAGGTGGCACTCCATGAAATTCGAGTACATGGCCATGATATCGTGTGGGTCATAAATGACACTTATGGAGATCCACACATAGTGTACTTGAGAAAGTACAAATGAATGGGAAGGATGAAATGAAAAGTTTCGGTAGGACTCTTACATAACCTGTACCATTTGGAAACTTTGTGTATTGAGGAAAAGTACATGTCATCTGAGTGAGACACACATGCAATTATATGATTAGTAAGCCACACCATTAAACCGTACAGACATTTCGTGCACTCCTTTGAGGATATACTAGACTCCCCATTCATCTTATCTTAGCTTTATTGAGAGATTGTGTGAGATTAAATGGACCATTATAAATTGAGTGTTTTTCCTTGGGATTTTCATATGAGGGTTCGGAGTGTCATCACATTCTTATCCTAGAGGGTGATTTCAGTACTTCTACCTATGAATAGTGCAGTGTGGGTGAGTTCCCTTATTCTGGTGTTAGTTGAATTAGATCGTTTGAATAACCGACTTTGTGACATGGAGAAAGCATATCTATGAGAGGCCTAGAGAGATCCAAATTTCCATTCATGGTACCTTATATGTGGTTATTGGAATTCACATGACCAATATTAACATGTGTGTTGATCCCCTATCAAGGAAGTTGTTTCCACCAGGTTCTGATATCCCCCTAGTGAGCATTTTGATGTTTATCTCCTATTTGTGTATTGATATCTGATCACTCTAACGAGGTGTAGTCCGATCATGCATGTATCTTAGATAAACCCTCCCAATTTACATCATTATTCCTTTTGAATATACCAAATAAGAATGTCCTCTGGGATGGGTGCCAGTAGTGGTAGTATAGATTTTGAAGTGTGTTCTTCTGGAAATGTCTTGTATGGAGCATTTGAATAAGAATCCTTTGATGGATTTACAATTATGACTTTACAAAGATAATGGGTATAATTTATGAGTATATTTGGGTTTCCTTTATGTATGTGCTATAGAAATATTTCAATTTCAATATGACTATTACTATTGATGCAATGTGGTAGGTTATTTTGGGGTGTCTTACTGGGTAATATCATACTCACCCCTACATGGGAAATTTGTGCATGTGTCATGTCTTATGAAAATGATGAGCCACATTTCATATCCCTTGATGTACTAGGAAGAGGTGAAGGTGGTTCAGGAAATATAGACTATGGTGTATATAGATGATTCATTTGAAAATAGTATCCTATGTATGAGTTGGTGGGAATTTAATTTTTAATTTTTGGTGGGATTGTATTTAGACCCTTTTTATATATTGGAATACTTTTTTTCAGACATTTTTAGTTTTATTATAGATGTATACTTGGATTTTTCATAATATATTTACAATTAAGAATTGAATGGGATTTTAATTGTGTGTGTGTGCATGTTGTTTTGAAAAATTCCTACCATTTGTGGGATATTTCTTCTTGGATTTAGTCTACATACCATGTAATATTGAATGCAAGCCTAGAGTAGTTGTATCTCAAGCCTTGTTGTGTTGGAACATAGCAATACCACCTTGTTGTCTAGCATAAACCCCATGTCCTTCATTGGATTCCTCCTTTAGGTTCCCCTATGACATGAGAGACTGATTCACTACCTCAAAAAACTTCTTCTTCCATAAGATGTTATACTGTGAATAAATATTACATTAATCCTAGACTGAAAATGATTCACTACAGTAGCCTCATCCCTTTCCAATGATGGAAAAAAGTGTTCAAATCAGTAAGGTGACCATTATAGTCTATCATAGGCATAATCACCTCCGTCAACCTCATAAAATCAACTTACCACTCATACTTGAGTGTCTCAGGTAAATGGTGCTCCATGAAACTCATATAAAATTCATTCCACTAAATATTATGTATATATGCTTCTTGAGTTGGTATGTCCCAAAAAATATTTAACTTGACCACATAACATATGATTAAATAGTGTAGATCACTTCTCAACATGAGTCTTTAATTAGTCAAGAATCATCGGGATAATCTCAATCTATAACTCAACTACCTCATGTCCACCCTCATTGGTGAATGTCAAACTATCATGAAATTGGAACTCCTTTGTTAGAACTAAAATACTCTTCACAACCCACCCATGTACTCATTCCATAAATTTGATAAAATTTTTAATGTTCTCAAATATTTTATCACCTTTCCATTCACCTTGAATTATTGGGGCCTTAGGTTCCACTACTAGAGGATCATTTATAACAATATCCCCCTTCTATCCTATCAACAAGGATCACCATAGATGAAAATAACTACAATGAAAAAATGTATTAGGATTCCTAAACCATCATTAACTCATTTAGGTAAGAGGGATTCACAAAAAAACATAACAAATCAACCCATAAATCCTAACACTTGGAAAAAACCGAGGCACTATCACTACGCTCAACCACCCATCACCTGGGCCATTTCTAACAAAGGGTAAAGAATTTCATAATTCATGTTTCACATTAGAAACCCATTTTATACATTTCATTTACCATATTCAACATCATTTACAATTTATAAATTTCATATTAAGAACTTTTTCATTTAAATTTCATAAGTAAATAAAACCATTTTCATTTAGAAAACTCACCCAAAACCTGCTTTTCCATGGGTGGATAAAATAATGAATTTCACAATAATTACCTTGTTCCTAAAATGATGCATGTATGATCAACATCTCATTATATACTGGGACATGGGTAAAATATCATGAAACAACAATATCACACAAAAAATGAATCACCCAATGTAAAATAACATACAACTAGATCCGAAAACATCAATAACAGTAATCCCACACTGGGTACTTTTGTTTCCCCCATACATGGGTCATCTACTTCGATGCATGAGATCATGACCATGGTTAAACTCTTCCTAGTATCATGTCCACCTTTCGAAAATCGTAAAAAAAGTAATATAAATAGAAACTAGGCTCTGATAACACCTCATAATATCTTGATGTAGGTGCCACATACCGCTGCCCTGAGCTAGTTGGTTAGGTGATCTAAGGAGCACCTCCCAATATGCTAGAGGTTGTCGACTAAAAGCAATGGTCTAATATGAAACATAGGGAGAATGTACCCTCTTTAACCTATTAACATAATAGAGAAAATATATAAATAACTACAAAATGATACAATTAAGAACCGGAATAATATTTTAATCAATGTGGACTAGTGTCACATGAAAAACCAAAATAGGGAACAACATCCATACAAAAATAGTATATATGTATTTTCATACATGTTTCATGTCTCAATATGAAAACCAAAATAAATACACACCAAATATTCCCCAAGAGGGTCCTAACACCTTGTTTGGTCCCCTAATCTATTATCAATTCCATGAAAACCATCTAACATAGGTATCTTTTCGTTATCTTATCCTAAAAATATGATTTCTATTTTCATAGAAATCAGGAAGCCCGAGTAGGGTGTGATTAAAAGATAGTATTCCACCACCAATGGTGTTTATGTCTCTAACAGTTTATGCAGTTGTATAAAGAGCAAAGAACAATAAATAAAGTAATTTCTTATCACATTTCATTAGCCTTTAATCAATAATTGAATTCCCCAGGTTCACGATGACACCCAAACCAACAATAACTTCTTTAGGCTATGAATGAGTCTAAACTATATCAAATTTGACATCAAAATTCCAGATATCATTCATTTTATAAATTTTTTAATTTAAATTTTTTACCATGTATACTTGGAACTCTATTCCATTTCCTATTTCATATGCCTAGAATGACATGTCTACCACCCAGTGGGTATTTAGTGAATCATTCTCAATGCCACACCAATTTGTTATCACATGTAGATATTTGGAGCATCATTCCAAATCCCACACTTTTAGTTATCATATATGGGAATTTAGATCATAATTAACTATCCCACACTCATATATCAGTCAATAACATATTAACATACATCACATTTATCAAGGTAATCCTAGTTAACCTTATTATTAGTTATTCACATAACGGCGTACCATTTCAATATTTCAAAATAATTGTGGTTCATCACATTAATAACATTGAATAATATGAAAATTTCACTATTGATCCATTTATCAGAATTTAATCATATAATCCATTAAAACTTCATGTTTAATATTAACATTTATTAATCCCCATTAAAAATCAGTTTACAATCATATTAAGTATCCAATTTAATTATTACAAAATTCCTATTATTACATAATTACTTTAATTAATTAAAAAATTAATTAATTTAATTAATGATTCAATCAATAATTGCAGCCCTTGAAAATTCACAATTATATACACCCAATTATAATAAATACTATAGTAACTGAAAATTAGAACACCTACCTCAAGGATGTTTTTGGACACTTAACAACCCATAAAACTCAATTCTAAAGAGAATGTCTGAAAAAACATTGCCTAATAAGATTTCAAAAAAAAAACGATGAAGATCAACCTCAAAAACCAACCATAGTCAAAATATTTCATCGATTCATCAGAAGAATGAGTATTAAAAGGAAACTAATGGAAAAAAGGCTTACTGGGTATTAAACATCAATTTATAATTGTCTTAGATGATTCTATCACTCAAAATTCACTAAGATAAATCATTGGGTTTAAGGGATAAATTCTATTTGATGGAATGAAAAAATAAACCACATGAAAACTTTAAAAAAGTTTTCTAGAAATTTCATAGTGAATAATTCCATTACACATTAGGTATTCCGTTTTAGAGTGTTACCCTTAAAAATACACCGCCTTTGGTTCAGATTCACCCTGAATAATTATTTCATGTTGTGTAATAAGATTACATGGTGCGTAATATTTTATGTCTGGGAATCAGTACATCACATGTAAATGTTCATGAAATGTGTTTGAATGAATTTAAAAATTGCGTAACACATTTACACTGAATTTAAATTTTATTCAAAATTCATCCACCCAAAAGTTATACTTTAATAATATGATCCCCCTAAAATCGTTCTAAACCATTTAAAACCATTTCCAACCATATAATAAAATTAGAATAAAAAAAGGACATACCATGAAAAAGAATGGGAGAATACAAACCCTATATGAGATATGGTATTATAAGAACTAAATATTGAACCTCTTTATAGTCTCTGGTTGTCCTTGCCTCATCAAAATCAATGGATTAAATGAATGAATATTATTTCGAATATATGAGGAGGGAATAATTCTTTGATACCTATCATATATAAAATGTTATATATATAAAAATAAAAAACATCAAAAAATAATTGAGATATTTGAAGTCAAAATTATTTAATATCAACTGATTAAGAATGATTTTGTAGTATAATCTTGTAATTAAGATAATGGAAACAATATAAAGATTAACGTATAGACTAGTGAATTATATCCTTAAGATGAATTCAATTTTGGAGGTGTCTACTCTGATCAGTTTAATAATTAAAAGTAGGTTTCTATGAGTTCTTAGCATAAATATCAATATATGAAGAAACATGTGAAGGAAGCGTATACTATTTATGTAACACCCCAGGTAAATAAAGAATATGAAATTTTCATATTTATCCATGTTTTTGAATAAAATATTAATATTACTTTAAAGGGGACGCTATGCTCGATGGCGTACCCAACATGCAACAATGAGTTTCTTGGGAATCTTACGTTGCACTCTAATAATAAAATAATATTATTTTAAATGATAGTTAACATGTAGTCGCTGTATTGGAGGGAATGGATAGAAATAACTAAAATATGATTATATATGTTTTTAAATGTTTTTACATTTATCCAATAAAAGATAAAGGCTTAAAATACGGAACGAATTCAATTTTAGGCGTATATGCCCTAGTTTTCACTAAAGGTTCACTTATCGCCTTTTGATGGAGAACCGTCATTAAATATAGTTTTGTTCACTCTTATACATTCTATTGGACCAAAAAAAACTCTTCTTAAGAATTGGGACATCAAAATTTACTTTGTGTAAATTTTTGGTATCTTTCCGATAAAGTTCATTTTTTTAATGAATAGTGTAAAATGTAGTATTTTAATTCAAAACCCCTTTTTAATATAATTTATTTATATGATTAGATTATCTTTTGAATTTGTTTTAAAGTGAAATTAGAATATATTTTTACCATTAAATCCAATAGTGGTTATAGGAATTAATTTCACTTTGAAATCAGACTTAAACTACTGTCAATCTCTTGATACTTATTGTTTCATAAAAACACGCTATTTGCTCTAACAACGGGAAAAATTATTAAATTAATTAATGTGACTTATATGTTTTTAATTTTGTAAAATATACTTCATTTTTGAATTCGGAATATCAAATATAACTTAGGGTGAATTTTTGGGATTTTTCTGAAAAACTTCAATTTTGGATGAATAGTGAAACCACTAAGTGGTACTTATAAAAACTGATTTTTCCGTTTAAATGAAATTTTTCCATCTTTGTGTTTTGAATTTTAAAAATCCGACATACATGGTTGTAATTAATAAGTAAAATGTGGTTCAATGGGATAAAAATAATTTTTTGGTGAATAGTAACTTATTAAGTTTTTAATCGCGATTAGAGGTAATTAGTGTAGTTTATGGTAAGAATAATGTTTTAATAAAATGAAAATGACCTATACACATGTTCTACCCTCATTGGATGTGTCATGGCCGACCAAGACAATCCATGGGTCAACTTGGGGACCCCATGGAGCCACTTTGGTTGGAAAATGACATAAATATCTTTTTATTTGATGTTAAAGTAAAAATGACACAAACATGAGATGTTTTACTAAAACAATTTTTACATGGGGTTATACAAGTCATATTTTTGACTACAAGTAGTCATTGGAAAGATAAAAGGATTTCCTACATCATAGTATTTTGTTATAATTTGTAGACATTAAATAAATTAAATTATTTATGACATCATGATGATGTAGCGATGACCTCATTATTTAACGATTTAAATAAAATGGAATGATAATGTAATATATAAGACCTACACATGTCCAAAACCTATTTTATGAGTGGATTTAGAACCCTTATCAATTTTACCTCTAAATACATCAATGTGGGACATTTAAAATCCGAAACTCATTTGAAAATAAAGTATCATTTTGTAACTTTACAAGAGTGCCCCTCCTCTCCTCTTATAAAAGGCCCCCACCTCTACCTCCATACCCACACTCCCAAAGCCTTTGGCTTGGACAAACCCTGCCCATTTTGCCTCTCCACTTCCCTCTCTTACTCCTTGAAGCCTCACGTTGGGCATAAGTCTTCCCAAGGAAGCCATTGATCTCAAACCAAAGAGGGTTACCCTATTTTAAGGTAATGTCTTCACTTGTGTCCTTTTGTTTTATTTTGCTTCTCCAACCCCCTAAACTCTTTTTTTTAATTTATTTTGTAACAAATACAGTATCTTAAATATACAAGGATGTTTTTATAAGAAGTATTCGAGCTACACTTACACACACATACATCTAATGGTTAAAGAACATACTGTTTCTTTGGAGGGCGAATTTCTGCCTCCCGAAACAATGATTGTTCAACATTCTTCTAACACCTTAAAATGTGTCCATTAAGATGACAATATATTTATATATGATATCTAATATGTTTATGTTTTACTTAATCTTATGTATTTTTCATTTATGGTGTACCTTTATGGTTTCCATTATGGGTATACGTGATATCTTCATTTAAGGAAGTGCGGACTACCGCCCCCTCAAAGTGATTTGATTCGTTAATACCATATGTGGTATGTATAAAGGATATATTTAATGATATTATATATGATACCATACTGGAATTAAAATACTATTATGTATCATTATGTTTTAATTCCATTAAATATGAAATAGAAATGGAAGTAGCGTTCATGCGTACGTACGACTTACCGTCTCCATGAACGGTACATTTCATTTCTTATCTCAAAATGTTATGTAATATTATAAGTACATATATATAATGGATATATATGTAATATATTACATCTAAATTATGGATATCATTCTGGAATTATAAAATATATATACCTCTCTCATTTTGTTTTTATTCCATTAATATGACAAAAAATGAAAGTAGCGTTCATGCGTACGTACGGCCTACCGTCTCCATGAACGGTGATTTTCTTTTTTTATGTCCAAATGATATGGAATATTATAAAATGAATATTTACTGGATATATATGATATTTTAATCATTAATACTATTCTGGAAATTATTTACTTATAACTACATGGGCAATCTTTTTTCAAACAACTTCATTTTTGACTCATATACCAAACATCGGCAAAAACGTCTGATATGAACTAACATTATTAAATAATTATTATAAAATTATAATATGTGATATTAACTTAATAATAATATCTAAAGGAGTTACTTGGTCAATTATTTATTGACCAATGTTTATTATTCAGGAATATAAAGAAACGAACAAGACAAGTTGGACTTGAGGTAAGGGATCCTACTCCTCTCTTTCTTTTTAAGTACACTCTTTTATGTCATTCCTTTTAAAGATCATATTTCTTGTTATTGGGCTGTTATTTTATATTAATCTTACTGTACTTTTTTATGTTCATATAATGAGATACCCTATTCTCTCTCATCAATCCATTTTGGAAGTTTTGAGTGGCGCCATTAGGTTGCCAAATTTTCGTAAGAGATATATCCTCTCTCTTTCTTTTTAAGTACTTTCTTTTATGTAACTTCTTTTAAGCTCTTCTTTCTTATGTTGGGGGATGTTCTTTTATATTACTCTTTCTTTAAACTTTATGTTAATATGATGAGAGACCCTATTTGATCTCATCAATCCATTTTTGGAAGTTTTAAGTGGCGTCGTTAGGCTGCCAAGTTTTCGTAAGGGATTTTTCATCTCACTTTTATTCCCATGAGATTTATGCTACATTTGCCACAATTTATTTTGAGTGGTGTATGTACTTCCCATTATTTTACTCATTGTGTAATATACATTCTTTTATGAGTATTTACATCAATGTTTTATTGTCCTTCTTTCACGAGGTGTATGTTTCGAAAGATACCGATGCCGGTAAGGGAACATTTCACCCTCCTCTTTTTAAAGGACTTCTTTTGTTGGGTATTTTAATTTACATATTGTTATGTTGGGATATGTTCTCATATATCCTTATTGATGTAAATTTTATTTCCAAGTGATGAGATACCCATTTTTATCTCTCATCAACTCATTTTGATGTGACGTCGTTAGGCTGTCAAGGGAACTTCTTAACCCAATCTCGATTTCTTTGGGTTCAACATGTAGTTATTGAATATGTCATCCTTTTAATATGTGTGAATGACCTTTGATTATTTTACACGAAATATCCACTTATATTTGGTGTATTCGTTTGTCACACATAATTATGTAATTGATTTATCCTTAAACCAAGGATACCGTCTTTGTAAGGGACTTCGTCTCAATCTCCTTTCATTGAGGCATATTTTGTTTTATACACAACCTTCTATTATACGGTGTATAAACCCCTTTGACTTTTACATTTATCCAAAAGGAATATTTTTTATACGAAGCATTTTACTAAACGAAAAAAGGGAATGTTTTTGTCGTACGTATGCGACGACAACGACTTCTCCGCCGCCGTGACCATTATTTGAGTTTCGGATTCTTCTAGAAGCCATACATTCTTTTTAAAAGAAAAATAAATAACATGTTTTACTTTTCTTTTATTTTGGTATTGAAAATGGTTTTCATAATTTTTTTATTATATCAATGTGTTGTATTGATATCTTGTGATTGAAATGTGGAAATGTTATGTTTCCTTTATTCATGTTTTATGTGATATGATTATGTTATGGTCCTTGGGCATTATTATGAAGACGGGTGGTTCCGTGATAAACTAAGGGTGGGTGAGCCCGATATAGCTCTCCAATGCATTGTGTAATGTGAAGGAGTGAAACGTTAAGGTTTCTCTGAAGAGATTTAGGGAATATACTATGGTGGGTATTCCAAACGTAACCAAGAGGGTTACTCCCTACGTAAGAATGTTGTGAATGCCTCAAGATACCTTTTATGTCTTATGATTTCTATGATTTATTCATGATTTGATGAGGTATGTTAAAGTGCCTATGTTTTATGGGTAAAGTATGATTTCATTCTTATGTATATTTGAACTCATGTTTCCCTTCCATATTTTTATAACCCTTACTGATATTTTTATTCTCACCCAAAGTTTTTGAAATGTTTTTCACAGGTCAAGGGAAAGGTACATGATGTGATGATAGTGCCAAGGATGTGTCAAGAAAGAATCCGAGTTTTATTTTAAATATGTTTCCGTTGATGGGAAGAATGAATACGGTCTTTTATGTAACCACTTTGTTTAAATGTGGAATATAATATAAGTTTCATGATCTAATTCTCTAAAACTCTAAACCTGAAAAGATCATCAATGTGTAATCTTGTAATAACTCAAGATTAAGTAAAGTTTAAGGCTGAGGCCTTATAGTTGGTATCAATGGTCGGTTTAGATAACTTTAGAGGTTAGGGTGTTCTTTAAGCATAAGTGGCATTACCATAATGGTTAGGATTTCAGAAAGAGTCCTAGTATTAGATAATGTGAATGAGTAAGTATATCTTAGTGTTTATATTCCTCATTAGTACATGATGGTTTTTTGATATACTCACAGTAACCTTTTTGGTTTTAGTAAATGGAAAGATCTAGCAGGCACCAAAGTGACAATTGGATTGAAGGAAACTGTGGTGGCTCTCTGATTAAGAGACTGGATGAAATGGGGTATTCAATGAGGAAACTCATGGTTGTTCTAAACCAACTATCAAGGAGTCATGATCAACCACTTGAACCTTGGTATATTCTAAAATGCATCATGTACGAGATGACCAATCGATGTGGAAGTTCAGGTAATAATTATAAAGGTAACCATTAGGGTTTATATGATCCCCACTTTTGAAGTAATTATGGGTTATTATATGTTATGATGGAAAATGAAAGGCATGAGATAAAATTGAGGTTAAAATATGTTATGTTTATTTTTGAAGATTTTATCTCGTCTTGGGAAATGTTTTGAGAATTATATAGTTTTGGAAAAAGGACAACACGCAGACCGTGTGACAACCCGTCGCGTCGGACAAAGCTGCAGGAATCGAACCCACAACCAAAGTGCGACTGGTATTTATCGACTACCACTAGACTACGTGATGTCCCTGGGTAGTTTGACTGAATATTTTTTAGTTAGATGATTTTATTAATTAAGAGTATGTTGATTTTGGGTTATTTATGAAAATGATTAACCTATCATGGAGGATATGTGATTAGGTTAATTACTTTTCAATACGAGACTTTAGAAGCAACTGATGTTGTTTGGAGATAAATGTTACGATTTAACTTGGAAGACTATGTGACTAAATCCTTCAAATATTTGGGTTTCAATATTATATTGATTTACTTTGAATAATTTTATGGACAAATTGTTTATCTGATGGTCCTCGTTGATCTTTGGGTTTTGTTAGACAAATTTTGGAGAATAAGCATAGATTTTATTTTTAAAGGGTTATCCTTTTCTGGATTATCTGACCTTGTACTAACCTTTTTGGTTTTGGTTTTGGTTAAGCTCTAAAGATATGGGAATTATAAAGTTCTCTTTGGTGGATTGGGTGATTCTCTATAAGTTGATTATAGTACTCTTAATGTGAACAAGTCTTCCTAAATACTCGTCTTTTGGAGAAAATATGAGTTTGTGTAAGGAATCTAATAAAAGTTGAAATTCAACATGATAAGTGATTATGTTTCCTTATGAATAAATTCCTCAATAAAAAGTAACTTAAAACAAAAATGTTGTCTATTAACTTTTCCTATTGGGGAATCAAATATTGTTTAACCCATCACAAGTTTGTGATTTTCTTGTTGTTAACTTTCTCCTAAAAATGTTTTCTATCACTATCCATCAGAACATGACCCTTTTCTTTTTCTTACATGTCCATGTTTTTATACAGGGAATCCTAGTATGGGTTAACTCGGGTGACCTCTGTTCTTATCTTCCTTTATTTTAATGTGATATTTTTACCGACTCTTGTTCCGATGTGGGACTTTCAAGGATGTTTCCAAGCTCAATTTTAAAAATTGCGAGGACGCAATTCCCAAAAGGGGGGAAGGATGTAACACCCCAGGTAAATAAAGAATATTATATTTTCATATTTATCCATATTTGTGAATAAAATATTAATATTACTTTAAAGGGGACGCTATGCTCGATGGCGTACCCAACACGCAACAACGAGTTTCTTGGGATCTTACGTTGCACTCTAATAATAAAATAATATTATTTTAAATGGTAGTTAACATGTAGTCGTTGTATTTGAAATAATGGATAGAAATAACTAAAATATGATTATATGTGTTTTTAAATGTTTTTACATTTATACAATAAAAGATAAAGGCTTAAAATATGGAAAGAATTTAATTTTAGGCGTATATGCCCTAGTTTTCACTAAAGGTTCACTTATCGCCTCTTGATGGTGAACCGTCGTTAAATATAGTTTTTTTCACTCTTATACATTCTATTGGACCAAATAAAACTCTTCTTAATAATTGGGAAATCAAAATTTACTTTATGTAAATTTTTGGTATCTTTCCGATAAAGTTCATTTTTTAATGAATTGTGTAAAATGTTGTATTTTATTTCAAAACCTATTTTTAATATAATTTATTTATATGATTAGATTATATTTTTAATTGGATTTAAAGTGAAATTAGAATATATTTTTACCATTAAATACAATAGTGGTCGTTGGAATTAATTTCACTTTGAAATCAGACTTAAACTAGTGTCAATCTTTTGATACTTATTGTTTCATAAAAACACGCTATTTTCTCTAACAGTGGGAATTAATTATTAAATTAATTAATGTGACTTATATGTTTTGAATTTTTTAAAATAGACTTCATTTTTGAATTTGGAATATAAAATATATCTTAGGGTGAATTTTTGGGATTTTTCTAAAAAACATCAATTTTTGATGAATAGCGAAACCACTAAGTGGAACTTATTAAAACTGATTTTAATATTTAAATGAAATTTTTCCATCTTTGTGTTTTGAATTTTAAAAATCCGACCTACATTGTTTTCATTAATAAGTAAAATGTGGTTCAATGGAATAAAAATAATTTTTTGGGGAATAGTAACTTATTAAGTTTTTAATCGCGATTAGAGGTAATTAGTGTAGTTTATGGTAAGAATAATGTTTTAATAAAATGAAATGACCTAGAAACATGTCCTACCCTCATTGGATGTGTTATGGACGACCAATAAAATCAATGGGTCAACTTGGGGACCCCATGGAGCCACTTTGGTTGGAAAATGACATAAATATCTTTTTATTTAATGTTAAAGTAAAAATGAAACAAACATTAGATGTTTTACTAAAACAATTTTTACATGGGGTTATAAAAGTAAAATTTGTGACTATAAATAGTCATTGGAAAGAAAAAAAGCTTTCCTACATCATAGTTGTTTTTTATAAATTTTAGACATTAAATAAATTAAATTATTTATGACATCATGATGGTGCAGCAATGACCTCATTATTTAACGATTTAAATAAAATGGAAAGATAATGTAATATCTAAAACCTACACATGTCCAAAACCTATTGGATGAGTGGATTTAGAACCCTTATCACCTTATCCTAGAAATAAATAAATTTGGGTCCTTTAAAATACGAAACTAATTTGAAAATAAAGTAACATTTTGTAACTTTACAAGAGTGCCCCTCCTCTCCTCTTATAAAAGCCCTCACCTCTACCTCCTTACCCACAATCCCAAAGCCTTTGGCATGGATAACCCCTGCCAATATTGTCTCTCCACTTCCCTATCTTACTCTTTGAAGCCTCACATTGGGCAGAAGTCTTCCCAAGGAAGCCTTCGAGCTCAAACCAATGGGAGTTACCCGATTTTATGGTAATGTCTTCACTTGTGTCCTTTTGTTTTATTTTGCTTCTCCAACCCCCTAAAATCTTTTTATTCATTTATTTTGTAACAAATACAGTATCTTAAATATAATAGGATGTTTTTATAAGAAGTATTCGAGCTAAAATTACACACACCTACATCTAATGGTTAAAGAACATACTGTTTCTGTGGATGGAGAATTTCTGCCTCCCGAAACGATGATTGTTCAACATTTTTCTAACAGATTAAAAGGTGGAAATTAAGATGACACTATATTTATATATGATATCTAATATTTTTATGTTTTACATAAGATTATGTATTTTCCATTTATGGCATACCTTTATGGTTTCCATTATGGGTATACGTGATATCTTCATTTAAGGAAGTGCGGACTACCACCCCCACAAAGTGATTTGATTCGTTAATACCATATGTGGTATGTATAAAGGATATCTTTAATGATATTATATATGATACCATACTGGAATTAAAATACTATTATGTATCATTATGTTTTAATTCCATTAAATATGAAATAGAAATGGAAGCAGCGTTCATGCATACGTACGGCTTACCGTCTCCATGAACGGTACATTTCATTTCTTATCTCAAAATGTTATGTAATATTATAAGTACATATATATAATGGATATATATGTAATATATTACATATAAATTATGGATATAATTCTGCAATTATAACATATATATATCTCTCTCATTTTGTTTTAATTCCATTAATATGACAAAAATGAAAGTAGCATTCATGCATACGTACGACCTACCGTCTCCATGAACGGTGCTTTTCGTTTTTTATCTCCAAATGATATGGAATAGTATAAAATGAATATTTAATGGATATATATGATATTTTAATCATTAATAATATTCTGGAAATTATTTACTTATAACTACATGCACAATCTTTTTTCAAACAAATTCATTTTTGACTCATGTACCAAACATCGACAAAAATATCTGATATGAACTAACATTATTAAACAATTATTATAAAATTATAACATATGATATGAACTGAATAATAATATCTAAAGGAGGTAATTAAGAAATTATTAATTGACCAAAGTTTATTATTCAGGAATATAAATAAACGAACAAGACAAGTTGGACTTGAGGTAAGAGATCTTACTCTTCTTTTTCTTTTTAAGTACACTCTTTTATGTCATTCCTTTTAAAGATCATATTTCTTGTTATTGGGATGTTATTTTATATTAATCTTACTGTAATTTTTATGTTCATATGATGAGAGACCCTATTCTCTCTCATAAATCCATTTGGGAGGTTTTGAGTGGCGCCGTTAGGCTGCCGAATTTTCGTAAGAGATCTATCCTCTTTCTTTTTAAGTACTCTCTTTTATGTCACTTCTTTTAAGCTCTTATTTGTTATGTTGAGGGATGTTATTTTATATTACTCTTTCTGTAAACATTATGTTAATATGATGAGAGACACTATTTGATCTCATCAATCCATTTTTGGAAGTTTTAAGTGGCGTCGTTAGGCTGCCAAGTTTTCGTTAGGGATTTTTTATCTGACTTTTATTCCCATGAGATTTATGCTACATTTTCCACAATTTCCTTCGAGTGGTGTATGTACATCCCATTATTTTACTCATTGTGTAATATACTTTCTTTTATGAGTATTTACATCAATGTTGTATTTTCCTTCTTTCACGAGGTGTATGTTTCGAAAGATACCCATGTCGGTAAGGGAACCTTTCACCCTCCTCTTTTTAAAAGACTTCTTTTGTTGGGTCTTTTAATTTACATATTGTTAAGTTGGGATATTTTATCATATATCCTTATAGATGTATATTTTATTTCCAAGTGATGAGATACCCTTTTTTTATCTCTCATCAACTCATTTTGATGTGACGTCGTTAGGCTGTCAAGGGAACTTCTTAACCCAATTTCGATTTCTTTGGGTTCAACATGTAGTTATTGAATATGTCATCCTTTGAATATGTGTGAATGGACTTTGATTATTTTACACTTAATATCCACTTATATTTGGTGTATTCGTTTGTTATACATAATTATGTAATTGATTTATCCTTAAACCAAGGATACCGTCTATGTAAGGGACTTCATCTCAATCTCCTTTCATTGAGGAATATTTTGTTTTATACACAACCTTATTTTATACAGTGTATAAACCCCTTTGAATTTTACGTTTATCCAAATGGAATCTTTTTTATAAGAAGCGTTTTACTAAATGACAAAAGGAAATGTTTTTGTCGTATGTATGCGGCGACAACGACTTCTCTGCCGCCGTGACCATTATTTGAGTTTAGGCTTCCTCTACAAGACATACCTTCTTTTTAAAAGAAAAATAAATACCATGTTTTAATTTTCTTTTATTTAGGTATTGAAAATGGTTTTTATAATGTTTTTATTATATCAATGTGTTGTATTGATATCTTGTGATTGAAATGTGGAAATGTTATGTTTCCTTTATGCATGTTTTATGTGATATGATTATTTTATGGCCCTTGGGAATTATTATGAAGACGGGTGGTTCCGTGATAAACCAAGGCTGAGTGAGCCTGATATAGCTCTCCAATGCATTGGGTAACGCGAAGGAGTGAAACGTTAAGGTTTCTCCGAAGAGATTTAGGGAATATATTGTGGTGGGTATTCCAAACGTAACGAAGAGGGTTACTCCCTACGTAGGAATGTTATGAATGCATCAAGTTACCTTTTATGTCTTATGATTTCTATGATTTATTCATGATTTGATGAGGTATGTTAAAGTTCCTATGTTTTATGGGTAATGTATGATTTCATTCTTATGTATATATGAACTCATGTTTCCTTTCCATATTTTTATAACCCTTACTGAGCTTTTTATGCTCATCCCAATTTTTTGAAATGTTTTTCACAGGTCAAGGGAAAGGTACATGATGTGATGATAGTGCCAAGGATGTGTCAAGAAAGAATCCATGTTTTATTTTAAATATATTTCCGTTTATGGGAAGAATTAATATTGTCTTTTATGTAACCACATTGTTTAAATGTGGAATGTAATATAAGTTTCATGATTTAATTCTCTACAACTCTAAACCTGAAAAGATCCTCAATGTGTAATCTTGTAATAACTCAAGATTAAGTAAGGTTTTAGGCTAGGCCCTTATAATTTATAGTTAATTAAAAATATTTTTGACTTTAAGAAGGTTCCATGTCATAAATAAACAAGATTTATTCTATTAAATTGATCCATATTTAGTGGTTGAATACTTTCACCCTAAAAAATTGAATGATGTTATGGATGAGGTGATATATTAGATTGGGAATATTTCTACTTGGGGCATTTTTATGAGTCCTATTGAAATAAATAACATTGGAACCATGTTTTAATTCAAAATAAAGTATAATATTTAATGAAATGTGTTTTTGGATGAAATCTAGACATGTGGGGAGAATGGTGGATCTCATTAATTTTGTGAGGGAGATTTGGATTGATCTGTCACATTTTCTATTGATGATTGGAAATTAATAATTTTATTAATATCTTCCAATGGATTCAATCCATCCTGGCTATGATTCACCCTTTATTTATGTGTTTTTCAAATATTCTATAAATATGATTCAGATTTTGGAATACTTAATTTTTACATAGGAATCTGTAAAAAAAGAAAAGTTACCTTTTTGTGGAAGATTAATGTTGTTATGATCTATCTATGTATTTATTTCCCAGACCTTATATTTTCAATAATATTTAAGATAGATCATTCTCAGTCATTGGTGATCCTAAACCCTTTAATAAAATATTGATTTATATAAATTATCTATTCTTGGGTGCATCCTTTACCCTAATTGTAACAAAACATGGTCTATACATGATCTTCAAAATAGAATTTCACATTGTTGTGGAGGAAGAGTATGGAAGATGATTCTAATTAGATGGGGTTTCTTTCAAATTCTAATGGGAATAAAATATGACTTGGATCTGGTGTGGAGTATTGGAAATGTTAATTTAAAACCTGGTGTTTTCATGATATGATAATTGGACATAATTTCAATCCATTAAATCCATGAAATTCCATAACACAAATACGGATTAGGCTAAATGGTTTAAATTGGGATTATTTGCATCCAAATATTATTAGTAATATTTTTTATTACATTGGGATCCCCCTTAAGTTTGACCAATGCACTCTAAATAGAGATATTGGCCTTATATTAAGGATCCTAATTATGCTAATTTTGATTTAAAGCTTCTAGATGTTGTCAAATTTATTTTCAATGACCATACTATTTATGTTATAGTGGAGTATGAATATACTCCACCATTTTTTGACTTTTTCTGAATTATTTGACATTCCATTTCAAATAGTATAGTGATATAAAAAATAGCAAAGACAACCAATGATAATAATAATAAAAAATATGTGTATAAAATCATGAATAGTAAGGCTATTGTTATGGATAAGGGAGATCCTTTAAGAAAAAATGATCCTAGAAAATGGTTAAGGAAGAAGTCCAATGAATTTTATTTAAGTAACACAAAAAGAAAATCATGGGCTACACTGTTAATGAGAAATAAAGATAATGTGAACTGGATGGGAAACTCGAGACCATAAACTCCGTTTATTTATCCATAGCTATTGGATTTAGAAACAATAAAGAAATGAGTTGTGTGGATGATTAAATTTATCTAGAAATTGAGATTCATATAACATGAAATGAAGAGTCTATGAAAATTTATTCCACTATTGATGTTTCTGAGAAAAAAAAGGGTAGTTCACCTCATCTGAAATGATTGATTAATTTATCTACTCATCCAACTGAAGGAATAATAAATGATGGCTCCAAATTTCATAATGTTATTTAAAATGGATTCATAAATGGTTTCCCTCTTTTTTTGTAGGGCCATCCAGAATTTACGAATAAAATTCATAGCTTTTATGAATTTTAGGTATCTAATCACCCATATTATATAACTTCTTTGTAAAAATAATTAAATAGAAGTGTTATAGTGCCTAAAAATTCCATTGTATATTTTCAATTAATGGGGGTCCTAGATGAAAACCAAAGTAAATTAAATTTGAACGCTATAAAATATGATAATTTACATCAGGTATCAACTATTTATGTAAATACTTAGAGAAATTATGATCAAAATTTCACAAAGATTTATATGTCAAATTCAATAAATATCTTTGTGAGTAAAGGAAATATCATTGATACACATTCTATTACATTCAAAGTGATCCATACATCTAGAGATATAATTTGAGAGGGTTCTAATTTATGATTCATAATAATTCAGGATAATGTGATCGTTCTTTTTTGGTTTACACAGTATGTCTCTCTTTGGAGACTTCTAAAGATACAAGAATATTAAATCTCATAGGAAGTAAATAAAAGGTGAAAAATATACTATATGTTATTTTTATAATGTCTATATGTTAGATACATCATTATTTACTATAAAATTTAATCCTAAAGGTAGTTAAGAGGTTGTTACAGTGGCTAATCAATTCCCTTCCATGATAATTTCAGAATATATGTAGGCATGGGGTTATTAGAAATTGGATAATCAAGGAAAAGTAGAAGATAAAAGTCTTAGTTATGATGAGAATAAATATATTTCTATGAGAAAATCATCCAAGAAAGTTTTTTATGGGAATAAAAAATGTATCCCTTTCTCAAGGAACATATTTAAATTGAGTTCTATTTTTGGAACATTCAGGGCCTACCCCAAACTGAAACAATTTTTTCTCTTCAGATCATAATAAATACACACAAAACTGATCTTAATGGGATTTATTATCCCAAGAATTTTTTTAGAGGGACGATTCTATAAAATGTATGGGTTATAATCTCATTTAAATCAATTAATCTAGTAATGTCATGAAAAGTATTTTGGTCATTACACATTTGATACTGTATGGTATTTCAAATATCAATTCTTTAGAACATATGGTTACTTTTACATATAATTTTAATGTAATAAAACAATTTTTTCCTTTTATATAAGATTATAATTTATATAGGGAAAATAATTATTTTTTAAAAATCATTGAGAATCTAAGCAGTTCAATAAATAATTTCTTATAGATTTCAATGAAATCCTTAATCCATGTGAGAAGCTTGGAATGAGAAATCCGCCACATCAATTAGTGGTTTCAAGGCTAGTATTTATAATAGTAAACATCATAAAGATTACACTGTGGGGTCTAAATAAACATGGTATAAGAAGAATCTCAATAAAATTGTTCCTAGAAAATTGGATAGAGTGTTGGTTAAAGATGCTTCCCTGGATGCTTTCACCACCACTTCCTACACCAATAATTCCAAAGTTAACCTAGATCTTTAGCATATTAGGAAAAATATATTCAGAAGAGTTGATAATACACCATTTCCTTTCATATTTATCAATTCATGTATTTATCACCATAATTAAAAAAATTGAGTTATGACACATGGAATTATACTAATTACAAAGATGTTTGATTGGAATTTTATCTTATGTTTTAAGTAATTAAGGAAAATCCGAAAATTTGGGGACAAGTTCGTTTCATTAGTATGGATTAATGTATTTATAGTTGGAATCTTTACTTCCCACAGTTTATGAATATAAAAATGGATATAATGTTTCTGCAGGTCTTGAGTAGTAATGTGTGATCACACATGATCTTAATATTCTTCTTAATATTAAATGATATATGAAAAAGTAAGATTAGAAACTAAAATGAATTAAAAGGGGTTATATGAACACTAAATTCTTTATAATCTTTAAATGGACATGAAGATCAATAGGACATTGGAAATTCTTAAAGATAACATAAATTTTTTTAAAATAGAGTGGATTTTTATACTCATTTTTTCTCTTTTTATATTAACCTCTTTAATAGACCTAACATTAGTGTTGATCTAATGGACAATATCAATCCTAGGTTTTCCAATCATGAGGAAAACTCATATATTTCTTAACTTCCACATTTCATTGAAATTAGAGAAGTATTTTTATGGGATTACTATAGGTAGCTCTATTAGAATGAATCAGTTCACTGACCATTTCTTTCAAAAATTATGTGAGATTATACATTGTGATTTTTTCATAGTTCTTAGAAATTATTTTAATATTTGTAACTTGAAATAATGAATCAATTATAAATTTCATGACCTCATTCCAAAATTGGATAATGAAAATGGAATTTATATTCTTAGTCTTTGTGTCACTTGTGAATATATATAAAATATCATTAGGAAGTTTTTTGATAATAGGTTGGTCGATATTTCCATAAGGATTTTCTACTATAATTAGTTTGGTTTAATTAATGGAAAAACTATTCAATATTGAAGTATTACTAATTCTGAATGTGGTAATATGGTCATAAAATATACTAGGGGAGGTTATACTACTCTAAATATTTATGTTAAAAAATCAATTGATTCTTCGGATTTGGGGTTTATTAGTAATATTTTATACTTTTTTTTCTTTGAAGAGGTTTTATCTTAAACGTGTAATAACACTTCTATGGTTAGTACATGTTTCAATTCTCATCAATGGTTCTTCCAAGGGCTATTTTACATGTTTATAATGTTTTATGAAAGGATAAAATTTATCTAAAATTATTTTATATAATTCAAAATATTATTTGAGAAGGATGTTTCTCAGAATGGATGATACTGGAAAACTCGAATCTATTAGATTGTCTAGAGGTCTGGTTTTGTTGACTCATTTATTGTTTGTTGATGATATTATCCTTTTCACTCAATGTGATAAAATAATTATCAATAACATTATGATTTTTTTAATGAAAAGGTATCATGGTAGGATTTTAGTTGGAAAAATTCATATATATACTTTAGGAAATGTATTCCCACAACAATAAAAGTGGATATCATCAATGAGTTAAGAATTAAGGAATGTGTTATTACTTTCTCTAATCATGGACTCCCTGTGTTTTTTTGGAAACCCACAATGTTGAGTTATATGTTACAATTCTTAATTATTCATTCCTTTAGTTTTGGAAATCAGAAACACTTTCGTAAAATATATTAACTAACTTTTTATTTCCTAAGTGTTTTAGTTTGTTTTTGTAAAAAACATTATCTTTTACCATATATAGAAATAATTTTAATGTAACATGAATTTGAAGATATAATTATTCATTATTATTATCATATTGAGTATGCATCTAATAAATTAGACGATCCTTTAATCCGACCTGAAGTTATAATTTATTCATGTTTATCATACTAATAAAATTCATGATCATCAGATAGATTATGTAATAAAAAAATCAAACTAATTACCCTATGGATTATCTTATTGAAAAATGATAAATAATTCCATTGTACTATATTATATTTGTAAACAGAATATAAAATAATTATTTCTATCATAAGGTATACCTTAACAATTGTAATGGTGGTAAAATAAACACGACATCAGACATTCAATTATTCTAATAAAAGGTAAGATGTCAAGAGAAAACTATCTGAGGATATTGTAACAATCATAGAAATATTATTTTTGGAGATTTAGATATAAATAATTGGTAATTTTAATAGATTATTGTTGATACATTTTCAAAAATGAAGTCTTCTAATGTTTTCTCGGTGTAAACATCTTGTTCGTAGTCATTATAACACATTATAGAGTTTTAGTTCTAAGAAATCCTTTTCAAGGTTATTTCCTTTAGTAAAATTTCATTCATTTTTTGTCCAATAATTATTATTATTGATGTATTTTGGTATTGGAAAATATTGAATCTAATCTATCTGATCTATGACTTTGGGGTCTAGGAATATAGACATTGATAATTATATCATGGTACTCCTTGGTTATAAAGAAACATCTTATTATAATCCTCATATTAAGAACATTTCTTGTAATGAAAGGAAGACATTAGAATATGTGTAAAAATAGGGATACCTTTATTAAAGGTTATTGAATACCTTTCGCTAATAGTTAAAAGTGATCATTCTTTTAAATATGTCTTTAAATTCATTCTTACTATTACTAAATATTGTATTTCTCGTTTTTTTCAAGTGTATGTTCTACTATGCATGTAATATAATGTTAGTTAGTGTAATTATCTTTATTTAGTGTTTTTTTATAAGTGTTACTGTGAATATGATAATAAAAATTATTTTATTTAATTAGATCAACAATGATTTATATTCATCACTATGATAATAAGACTAAGTCAGATTCTGATAAATTTACATTAATAGGTATTGTCTTTTGTTTAGATTAATGTTTTTTAAAACTAAATTTCATCTCCTATCTTATAAGTATATTCATCTAGGATAGTTTTATGATCTTATAATTGGAATCATAGATTGTTTGTACTGTATATTTAATTATTTTCCTTTTAATTTCATTACTTATTTCATGTTGTTCATGTTTTGATATAAAATTTTTGTCTATAAACATTGTTATAGTATCATGTATTTTTTGAAAATATATTATTTTCTTTTATGATGACCAATAAGAATATTGTATCTATTGAATACTAGTATACCAATTGACCACCACTTTTTTATGTTAATGACTATTAATTTTGGGGAGATAGAATGAATTTTTTTATCAACATTGTATTTGATAATATCTTGATTCTTAATGAAAAATATTATATTCCTAATAAGAAAGTTATTTCTTTTAAAAATTTCAAGAAGTAGTAAATTTAATTGAACTACAAAGCTAGAAATACACTATTGTGTTCTATGATAAGGAATAACTATAGTTAAATATCATCTTTTGAAGATAATAATAGTATTTGGAGTAAATAAATAGTTACACATTTTAGTAAATCAGAATTTATAGAAAAATGAAAAAATATGATTAGATCTAACTACCAAGAATTTGATTTATTACACAGAGAGTCAATTCCCTAGGTGAAAAAATTCATATGACTATTGTTAATAGTTTGGAGTCTCTTGGAGAAAAAGGTCATGATGATAAAATATCGGTTGAAAATACTATTGATATTATTCCAAATGGGTGTGAATAAACAAGAACACCTGAGGATGATATAAGAATGCATAATAATCTTACTCTTGATGATAGTATTAGAACTCTAATGAAATATTAGGGAATAATTAAAATAGATTATGATAAATCTAAAAAGAAAAATTGTGGTGCTTATTTTACAACAACATCAACTGGACCTTTTAATTTTTAGTCAATTAAGAAAGTAGTAAAATCATCAAGAAATAATAAAATTGTTGTTTAGTCAGATTACAGTACATCATAACACTCAGAGAATGAGTTCTCTAATCTATCTTCAATGATGGATAATATATTTGGAAAGAAATAATTTCAGTACATATATAATAAAATTAATAAGGGAATATAGATAAGAAATAATCTGACGTCACTTGTTATTACATTAAGAAATATGGATATATTCTACTTGACTATTAGAAGATTAAAAATATAGAAAATAAAAAAAAAATTAAGAAAAAAATTCCTAGAAATATTAAAATTCTAATATAAATTTTTTTTTTGAAATATTATGAAAAAAGGAGTGAATGTGGTGAAGATTAATTTTAATACTCATCTAATAATAAATTTTTCAAGTATATAAACATTGGTATTTTTGATAATGTTCCCATGGTAAATTATTTTATAATGGGAAAGGTAAATACAAATGAATCCCTTACAAATATGTATTTAACTTAAAATAATCATGATGAGAAAAATCTAAATATTTTGAGGAAGAATCTTCCTCAGTAGAAGATAATAATTTACTCAGTTATGATAATGTTTCTAGATTTTTAAAATTACATGAAAATGAAAATTGTAATATTATTAAAAAACATGATAATTCCAAAGTAAAAAAAGTTAAGGCATATTTAGAAAAAACTATCTTGAATAATGAAATATCAGATATTTCTAAATATCATGATAAAACTCATTATGAAAAATATATTTTTTAAAAATATTTTCAAACGTTTATTTGTAAGAAAAATGTTTTACAAGGAAAACATAGTTTTATAAATAATACTAATAAGTATAGTAATTTTGTAATTAAACTAAAATCCAATATTTCTATTTAGAAAAAACAGTTATCAATGTTTACAACGAACATGGAAGACTCTGAAAATATGTATAAAAAAATTATACCTTATTATAATAATTTTAAAGTGGGTTTAAAAAATAATAAATCTTTTTAGTAACAATTACACTGTTTATAAAAGTAAATAATTTTTTCTATGTGAAAACATAGTGGTCACTAGAAAAATAGTTATTCATAAAATAAAATAAAATCCCTTGGTTTTCAAAAATATTACTTTTCAAAAAAAATATTTTTACCCAAGATATTAATTTATGAAGATACCACACAAAAGAAGATTAAGGATCCAAAAAATAGTTCTTTTTTATGTAGGAAAATAATGTTAGTGCCAAAAAAATTGGTTCATGGATAGTGGTTGTTCCTAGAATAGTAATGTAAATAAATATTTTCTCAAGAATATCAAGAATAGATTATCCAAATATGTAAAAAATTTCTTCTTGGAAATGTTATTATTTCAAATGTTTTATTTGTTATAGGAATTAAACACAAACTTATATGAATAATTAAATATGTGATCAAGGCTACCTTGTGAAATTTAGGAATGGTAAATGTCCAATAAATAGTTGTTTGGATAAATATATTCTTTCTATTAATTTTCATGAGAATGTTTACATACTAAATATACAAGAACTTAGGAATCAAGACTAACCTATCCTAAGTGTAATGGAAGACCAATTTTGGTTACATCATAAATGTTTAGGTAATAATAACCATATAAATATATATAAGTAAACTAAGAAAGGACTCGGTAAGGATCTATCGAAACATAGGATTGTTACTTCTAAATTATGTGACCCTTGTCAATGTGGTAAGAAACATATTTCATGTTTTAAAATTATTAATGAGGTCTCAACTTCTGATGATTTATAGTTAGAATACCAAGAATTATTTAGTTTTACAAGAACTAGATGTATTGGTGGATAATACTATATATATATATATGTCTTTATTGAATATTACACTAGATATTAATTCACCCATTTTCATGAAAATAAATACAATGACTATAGTTATTTTAAAACATTTTTATATAGATATAAAAGTGAGAAAAACAGCCCCTTGATAAATATTTATACTGATCATGGTGGTGAATTTAAAAAATATGAATTTGAAACTTTTAGAAGTAATAATTTTATTGAACACAAATTTTTAAAACTTATACCCCCTCCAATGATAATGGTATTATTAAAAGAACAAATAGATTTTTTATGATATTAATAGAACTATATTGAGTGAATACTCAATTTTTAAATTTTTTTGTCTAAAGTAGTTAGTGATAACTTCAATACTATAAACTTATATATAGTTAGACATTTTCTTAAAAAAATTACTTATGATTTATTAATGGGAATAAAAAAAATTCACTTATTAGTTTCCAATTAAAATGTATTCATTCTAAATACTAAAGATAATTGACATAAATTTTCACCAAAATATTATGAAGGAATATATTTATGTTATTCCACTACTTCTATGGTTTATAATGTGTTTAATAAAAAACATTGTACCATTGAGAAAATAGTTCATGTTAAGTTTGATGAAATGGATCCCCTTTCTTTCAAACAACCCCATCCAATAGCTTTAGATGTTATCTCTAAAACTGATTTTCAAACTATGTTAATAATTTCTTCTCATAATGAAGTAACTCAAGAAATATTTTTTGATATCAGTCATCTAGAATATTTTCAACCTATTGTTGATGATTTTTTTTGAAAATCTAAGAAGTCATTTTTGTCTTATGAATCATCCATGTGAAAATTTCATTGGTGATTTAGATCAACCAGTTTGGACTAGAATTTACTTAATAAATGAAATTGAACATTTATCTTTCTTATAACAATTAAAACCGAATAATCAGGGTGAATATTTAGGTGATGAATTATTTTTTTTGTAAATACAATATTAACTCATTAAATTTGAATGTAACAATGTTTATACATTAGTTGAACAACCTATAAAAAATTCTATAATTATAGTAAAATGGGTTTTTTAGAATAAATTTGATGAAAATGGAATAATAGTAAATAAAAAATATATAATTTTTGATAATGTTTATGACATAAAATTGGTAATAAATTGTGTAATTTTTTCTCTAGATTCAAGACTTGAAGATATTCAAAAACTTATATCCTTTACAACATTCTTTAATTTCAAACTAATTTAAATGGATTTGGAGTGTGATTTTTTTAATATATATGTTGAGTAGGATGTTTATGATGAATGTTTTATATTTCTAAAAATTAAAATACCTAGAATATGTTTGTAAACATTCCAAATAAATTAATGGACTGAAACAAGCCCCTAGAGTTTGGTATGATATGTTAACTTATTTTTTGTTACATTTTATTAATAGAGCTGCATATACAATTCTTTTTTTAAAATAATTTATCAAAAATAATAAAATTGTAAAAATATATCATTGGGGAAATATATTTGGTTTAACTCAAAAATATTTATCATATTACTTTTTAGATCGTACTAAGACTGAATTTGAAATGAGTATGATGGGTGAGTGAACATATTTACTTGGTTTTCCAATTTTTCAAAAACCATAATGATCATTTTTATCCCAACATAAGTATATAAAATATATCCTTAAGAAAATTTTATGTGACAATAATATTAATATTAATACTACCATTGGTACCTCTAATTCTATATATCTTGATGATTTTGGAAAACCACTTTGTCAAAATATTATTAGAGATGGGATTTTATGTTTAATTTATAGAACTAATAGTAATCTGTATTTAATGTTTTCAATATGATTATGTCCTCGATATTAAGTCAATCCAAAATAATCTGATTTAAAATATAGAAAAATATTTTTTTCCATTATCTTAAGGTAACTATGGATTTAGACTTATTATATAATTCTATATATGTTTTTAATCTAAAACGTTTTTTCAAGGATAAATTTTGTTAATGTACAATTGATAGAAAATGTACATCAATATCTATTAATTTATTAGTATATTATTTAGTTTATTTTTCATGTAAGAAACAAAAATAATTAGAACATTCTACTACTAAATGAAAATATTTAGTCACTAGAAGTTGTTGTGCTCAGGTGTTGTGCATGCAACATACACTCAAATACTATGTCTTCTATAGATATAATGAAAAATAAGAAAAATAAAATTCCTATTGATGTATTTGATATAATGATGGCTCATAATGTTATGAATAAGATAAACGATTTGGAGATTGGACATAACTAAACATAAGAAAAATATTTATAGATTTGGATAGCTGAACAACATGAGTAAGAAAAGAATAAAAAGAAGAAACTAAAGGTATTATAGGAAACCAAAATAGTTGATATTTTGTTAAAATTTAGAGAAAGATATTTTGAGAATCCAGTGCTTCCAAAAACTCACACTAAATAGATAAATCCAGAAGAATGATTGGTTTTTGAAGAAACCTATACTGTACCTACTAAAATACCATTTGTTTCTGATAAGGGAAAATGAAAGGTTGTTGTTGAAAATCATGTTCCTAATTCACATGAGAATAAATTAGAACCTATGTTACATGAAAAATTAAATCTGGGAACCGCAAGATTTTTAGAATAAGAACTTGGTAATGTTGGTGACATGGAAGTTAAAGAACGAGATCAAGAAGAATATGATGAAAATGAAGATGAATAATAAGTTGAATTAGAAGAATAATATTATGATAAATGAGAAGGTAAATAATATAATGATGGTGAAGAAACTTAATCAGATAAATAATCATTAGATTCATCATCCTAATCGGATTTACCATCTCAATCTCATAAGGGTGATAAATATTAATATTCTCTAGAAGAAAACTATTTATCAAAATGTAAGTAGAATTATCTTTAATGATAGAGGAAGAAGATAAATAATCAAATACTGAACCATCTAACAAATTTGAATACGATAAATATGATTAAATTAAAAATTAATCTAATGATAAGAAAATTTCAACAAAAACATTAAAGAAAAGAAAAGATGATGATGTCATAACAAGAATTCCACAACCTACTTAGGTTGAGCATGATCAATTGGACCTATAAGAAACTTTTTCTCAAAAATATTTTGATTTACTTTTTTATATTTGAAATTATTAACAGATTTGATTCTGTATTTACCAAACATTAAATCATAGTGTACATTTTCAAGAATCTATGAATGAAAATTCTGTTTCAATTAGTGTTTTGAAGGAAAAAATTATAATGAATGTGACTGATTTAAATGTTTTTCATGAAAAATTCAAGACTCAATAGTCCATATATAATAAGATAGTGAAATGGTTGAATCATATTGATATCAATATTCAAGAGCATGATGACCAATTTTTTGAGGTAACAATACTTTTTTTATAATAAAAATAACTTTTCAACATGTTTTTGTTAGATATATCATATTTATTTATGTTTGAAAAAGAATTTAGAGATACTAAAAATGATCAGATTGAGGATGTGAATGTATTTAATGAAAATAATCAAGATATTAATTTGGGAATGAGAATACTCAGATCTCATAAATATAAGTTGATCATTATGAAGGATGAAAATAAATAAATATTTGAGGATATTTTCATTTTAAATGTTGATGTTCATAAGAATTCCTTTATGGTAGGAAAATTGGTGAATCTGAAAAAATAAAATAATTATTTCAAGAAAATTAAGGCCTCTATGAAGAACAAGATGAAGAAAGAATGATTTATTTTTCTTTTAACTCCCAATATAATTTTTAAAACATTTTAAATTTTCATGAATTAATTTCTTTTCATAAAATTATATTATTCTTTAATGTTTTCCAATTTTGATGGGTTATAAATTATTTCATACTTACATGGATGGTTAGTTTCTTCAGTATTATTTTGTATGTTATTTTCCTAACATTTCAGGAATCTTTCGGTTCATTCCCATTCCATTTTGAAAATAAAAATTGGGATAAAACTATATAAATGGGAATAATGTTTTATAATGGGGGAGGTGTTATAGTTACTGTGAGATAGTTTTGTATAAATGGGATAATAATTCATTAAGGAAGAATCATTTTAATACTCTCTATGATAATAAAAAGTGTCGAAAACTCAGAGGGTGTTATTTTTTAAATAATAACTTCTATTGTCATTAATGAATTCAGGGATGCATGTTTTACATGATTTTTTATTTAGGTTTTTTGGTTTGTGCCTTATAAAAAGGGGGATAAGATTGTGTCAAAAATTTTACTCCTTAATTTTCCATTCCTCTAGATTTGGAAATCTTAAATATTTTTTTAAAACATATTTACTATTTTTTTGTCTCAAGTGTTTTATTTTGTTTTTTTAGAAAAAATTATCTCTTACCATACACAGAAGAGTTCTAATGTATTATAAATAAAAACATATCGTTTTTAATTATGATAATAGTATTGAGTATGTTTTTGATAAATCATACTTTCCACTAGACAAACTAGGTGTTAGAATTTAGTAATTTCTATCATACTAACAAACTTCAAGAACATCAAACTAATTTTGGTACTAATACAATCAGATTAATTCTGCTAAGGATTATTATAATTACAAATGATAATGAATCTCATAAAATTATCCTTTGTTTATAATTACAATATAAACGTCTCATTTATAATGTAATGAATACCTTAATTATTATAATGGTGCTAAAACAAAAAATGGAATTGAATTTTCAATTTTTACAAAACATTGTGATTTTTTAAGAGATAGTTCTCCAAGTACATTGAATGAAAATCAGAAATATGACTAATGAAGTTTCAACTATAAAATGTAGATCATTTGAAGGGTTCAGAGTTGATAAATTTGTTAACTTCTTATGGGGTTTACTCCATGAAAAATTTCTTTTATTGTCATTATAATACTATAGATAGTTATAATTTTATAGAATAATTTTTAGGTTTGTTTCCTTTAAAACATTTATCATTTGTATTCTGAATCTAATAAATGTTTCGATTATGGGATTTCAGGGATTCGAAGATGGTGAATCTAATCCATCAGATTGAGGGTTTCCATGGATATGAAGACATATACTATTTATCATATCATGGGTTTCTAAGGATATAATGATAGATATAATTCTAATCATCATATCGAAGTATTTCTAGTTAAGGAAGGATAGACATTATAGTAAGTATAAATATATGAATTCCATTAGTCATGGTTATTGACTACCTTACTATTAAGGTTAAAATAGTTCAATATTTTAAATATAGATTGTATATAGTTATTACTATCACTCGCTATTTCTTATTTTTACTTGTGTTTATTCCACATTTTATTTAATAGAAAGTTAGTCTTTGTAATTATATTTCTTTATTGTTTGTTTTATCAGTTTTACACTAAATTAAATTATAAAAATAATTTGATTCAATTGCATTATCCATATATTTTATTCATTAGTATGATAATCATACTAAGTCTGAGTTCCATAAATTTACTTTTTTTGTTATTGTGTATTTTTTGTTTAAAGGATTTTTAAACATCAATTCAACCCCTCATATAGGTATATCCTTGAAAGTTAATTTTATGATTACAAGAACTTTTTACTCATTTTTCTCACATTTTGATCTAGATAAGAAATTATTTATCCTCCTAGAAAGGAAAAACTCTCTCAATGAAATGATGGATTAGACTTCTGAAAGATGTTACTATTTGTAAATTAGTCTATTCGTTTATGTCTTCTAAATGGAAGGAAATTAAAAATGTAAAAATTACAATTGAGAAATTTTTATAGCGTAGAATCATCCTTCAATGAATTATTTCTACAATTCTATGGAAGACTTTTTGAAAACTGATTGATTATTGGGGTCATGGGAATAAAAAACTATGTAAATTCAATTAATCATTATAGTATGATTTCATGTGGAGGATCATTAATGGTAAGTCATCAAGAATTTCTTGTTTGAGACACAGAATCATGAATAGGCCCAATTCTAGTAAATTAAATTATGAAGAATAATCTATTTAGCTAGCCTTTAAGTCATTTTTTAAAATAATATTAGTGAAATTTTATAGGCTAGGAAACATCAAATCATCTTTGATTTATTTTTTTAGAAACTTGATGTGTACACCCTTTCTTCATATCTTAAATTCTCATGAATCTACAATGGATATTAATTTTTCAATAAAAGAGATAATGGAAACCTCCATGGACATGCTTCTTTATGACGTCATAGAAATGGTGATTATTAATATATATTTATTTATGGTGATGATTTTTTGGTATGGGAACCTACATCTAGTGGTAACTTTCTTCCAACTCTTTTTACCTTGAAGAAAGTCAATGTAATAAGAATATTCAAGATATGTTTTCTAAGTAGAAACTAGATTTCTACATCATGGTTATATCTTACTAGGAGTGTGATGTATTCCAAAATTCCTAGGGTTTATTTTCATCATTTGGTTGGCATCAACTTGTGCTTGAAATGTGTCCTTTGTAATCAACATAGAGAATACATTTACCAACTATTTTTTATTTGTGAAACATACTCAAATATATGGAAGTATTTTTCCAACCTTTTTGACATGGTGATACCTCATGAATAATGCATTCAAGAAAACGTCATTTCCTTCCGCAAGCTACCCATATACAAGTAATTTTTTATCTAATTTATATTATTTAGTTCATAAGGCCTAAATCTACTATAGATTGAAAAAAACAAGTTTTTTCATTATATTATTGGTTTTTATATTAAATCCGATCGAATAAAAATTATTACTACTGTGAAGAATGATAATACCCTCGAAAATTTATTTTGTTTTAATTAAATTGATGATATTTTTGTGCTTAGTTCCATGGAATTATTGTTAATTATCATATCCGTTATGGAACAATAGAGTTTATGTGGATCTCTCCACCCCCATCATAGATTAAATTCATTATAGATGGAGCTTCTATAGGGAATCCACGACCTCTGGGATATGGTGCAATTTTCATAAATCAAAGTGGAGATGTAATGGGATGTTTATATGGTGAAGGTGGTCTCATTACTTTTCTTGATATCGAAATTATTGATATTATCAGTGTCATTGAAATAGAAATGCAACGAGGATGGATTAACTTGTCGATTAAATATGACTCTACCACTGTTCTATAAGATATATGAAAATATATTATTCAAATTTCTGGTATGTTGGCTGTTAAATGGATTAAAATCGTGGAATATATTTTTTACATGAATTATATTATCAGACATTGATGCTTTGATGAATATTATTTTGATCATGGGGTTCTCAAAAAAGGGATCTCTAAATTTGATATTGTATGGTCAATTGTTGTAACTTTTGTGATTTACCCATTTTTCCAAAGTTATTTTTATAAGAAGGTTTTTTAATCTATAAATTTTCACATTCAATAATATTGTCTTACCCCTTTAGTAAAGATCTTATTCTCTTAAAAAAAATTCTTCAGACATGTTTCCAATGGTTACTATCAAGTTAAAGGGGTAGATTTGTAGGATATTATTTCTCCAATTAAATTATTGAAGTCGATAAGAATATTTCTTTCAAAAGAAACCAATATAAAATAAAAAATTTATCAATTGGATTAAAAATTTCCATTTTAATGGAGAGGTCCAATAGAATGTTTTTTCAAACTAAATAGATGAATTATTAATTGAAATATATTATCTATTAGTGTGAAAACTAAATAAATCTCTTTATGGCCTAAAACTATACTGAGATCATGGTATTAAAGGATGGAAAACTTATTTAAGGAATAAAGATTAATTAATAAACATGTTTTTAACAACTTGTATGATAAGGAAATGTTAATAATTATAATTATTGTTATCATGTATATTGATGGAAATATTTTTGTAGGTGATCATGAGATTAATTTTAATTATTTTTACATAATCCATGAATGATATTTTATATAATATGATCCACCATACAAGATAAAAAAGTTATCTAAAATAATTACCTCTTATAGATTCTAAAAGGGTCCTAATCTTAGTCAAATGGGGAATGGAATATTTTATTCTTTATAATAATTGAAATAATTTGAAATTTTATGGCTTTATATATGATAATTGGGTAGGTTATTATGATGATTGGAGATCCAATTAAGGTGGTATTTTTCTCATGTTATATTTTTCAATGAGTTTCAATTTCAAGAAACAAAATTCAATCACATTGATCACTACTGATGCTAAACAAGTTTTTGCTACTAGTTCCTATAATCAAATGCTTTAGATGAAGGAGTAGCTAGATTACTTATGTGTGAAAATTGATAAACATATTATAATTCATTATAAAAATGTGAGATATATAAATCATTCTAAAAATAAATTACAAAATATGAGGTCCAAGAACAATGATATTATATTATGTTTAATTGAAGAGAAGGTGGACCATGTAGAAATCAAGAAGGAATTACTTCCCAATCTTCACTAGTTGAGTGATATATTAATGAAGTCTTTCCATAAGGAAATATTTGATTAATTATGGATTAAAACGATTGTTCATACCCTAAAACATCATTAAGAATCATTGTGAGGAAACCACACATTATAAAAACCAAGAGTACATAAATGATATTTGTTTCAAGAAATAAATGTGTTTAATGTTATATTTTATATTATTATCGACAAACCAAACATAATGAAACCAAAAAAAATTATTTCATTAATAAAAATGATAACATTAATAAAATACCTTACATATTAACATTCAAAGTATTACAATGGTGAAAAAATAAATTAGGAAAAGTGGAATTTAAAAATTTAGATACTTCAAATCAGCTAGAATCAACTCCCCCGGAACAACAATATAGAAATTAAATTAATGTTTAAAAAGTAATCGATATCATTGAAAATTAGAAAAAAATAGGACCTTGTGAGGAATTGATGGGAATATTTAATGATGGTATTAATTAGTATTTATAGGAGGTAATATTATTGTTGTAATACTAATATGACTATTCAAATAGTAACCAGACTGTTGGGAATAGTAACATGAAAATTGGTAGAAGTAATATGATTGTTGGAATAGTAATCTGACATGGAAATAAATAAATTTAATAATAAAAAAATTACTATGATTAATTTTAGTAAATATAAATATTATAATTCCACAAAATTAATATCATGATTAAAAACTCAAAGAAAATATAAGAACATTTTTAATGAAATATAATCTAAGGTATTTCATAAAAATATATTTTATATTAAAAATTAAGATAACCTATGTCATAAAATAATTTTTATAAAATTAATGTAATTTTTTAAATCATAATATCTGAATATTCTAAGAATTAATTTTTTGGGGATTTTTTACGAGACATATATTGTTATTTGAATAGTAAAATTATAGTTTTTTTTTCATAACCGGTGTATTTTCAATTACATTGTTCACGATGTAACAATATCCTAACCAATTATATGACTGTTTTATCGACCATTAAAATATTAAAATTTAAAAGTAATTCATATAAATAAAATAAACATGTTTTCCAAACCTAAAAATAATTTTCAAAAGTCTAAAGTGTAATGAATTCCATTAATTTGTTTTCATTTATTAGCTTTCCATTTTAATAAATTAGATAATTTAGTATATATTTGGGTTTAAGGTCTAAAGAAATATTTTTTATTTATATATTATACATAATTTAATTAATATCACTATTATAAGGTTTACCCTGGATATAGTATTTAATTCAATATTTTATTTTAAAAATACCCCACTCCTCTAGAATAAAATACCCCTCTCCCGGCCCTTGGAGATCCACTCCTCCCACACTTAACAAAGACAAAAATCTTCCCAAATACATGCTTAAAGCCTATAATAAATAAAAAATATGTTCTATTGTAATCCAACACCAATCATTCATGATGTTAATGGACATTGAAAAGGATCCACATTAAGAAAGATGCAATGTCCTTTTGTCCTTTTATTTCATTTTTATTTTATTCCATATCATCTTTATGTTTTCTAATTCAAAGCTTATTAAACAAATTTTACTATATTATAACATGATCTTTATGATTTTAATGCACTATGAATATTTTCTTCTTAATATAAGAATATATTTTAAATACCATGCCTCCCCTTTATACTACATCACATTAACAACCAGTCAACATGTAACACAAATATTTCCAAATATTACCATATCACTAAACATGTGGCTAGTTATTATAAATTATTTTTTATTTAGAAATATATAAATAAAATTATTTTATGAATATAAAATTAATTATTCTTTTTCCTAACTTACCATAAAAAAGTGTGAAATCTAAAAAAATCAACAAATATTTATGGAAAACATGATATCAGAATGTTTCCCTTTTAATGATGGGATTAAAAAAAATATTATAATTGAATTTTTTTTAAAAAATTAAATCATAATCCATCACCATAGTTGAGGTGTAACATTAAAATGAATTTTTTATAGTTTATACTTCCATTTCACTCTAGAATGGGAAAACACTTATTTTATTATGGTACAATAAATTTTATTACACACATCAATGTTTTCTAGAACTATTAAATAAAAAAATTGATACATTGAAGTAAATATATTTTTAAAAACATATACTGGTGTGATGGATGCAACCTAGGGGTTGTACTCTTATCTAGTTTGCATATGTGGTATGATTCTTCTAGAGAATCTCATAATCCTTCCTTTGTAGAATTTTATGATATACTAGGAATGGATTGGATCTTCTTACATAGACAACACATGAAATATTAGTAAAAAAAACATGTTTTCATATTAAAATTAAATCACACTATCCTATATAAATGCAATAATTTTAATGACTCTCATTTGGATAATACCTCAATTTTTTGGGTTATGATACCCTATGATGATGTACACCTCGAACAAATGAATGAGAAGCAGAAAGAATCAACCTTAGTGAAATTACCATTTTTGGGGAATACATTGATGAATTTACTAAATTGTTTCTATAACTTAACCCATATTGTGAAGTAGAATGTTTACTAGATCTTATACACAAATCCACTCATATATCCAAATTCCCCAATAGTATGTCCTTGATTTATTTGGAGGAGTTAAAGAAGATGTTGAATGGAAATTTGGAAAAATATTTTACATTCCCTTGGGTATCTCCTTGGGGTTCACCAGAGCTCTTTTAAAAGAAAAAATATAGATAAATGAGGCCATGTATCTATTAATGAGATCTCAATAAGATCACCCTAAAGAACCAAAATCCTTTTATAAGGACTGATGAATTATTTTTTTAACATATAGTATCTCATTACTTCTCAAAAGTGGGTCTTTGATCTAGATTACTTCAATTTAAGGTCAAGAGGGAATATATTGTGAATACAACCTTACATACAAGGTTTGGACATTATGGATTCATAATTATTACCTAAAAACGTAGTAATTTCAATAAAATATTTATGTATTTTAGAAATAAATAATTTAGGCATGAAATAGATATTTTTATAGCCTTTATTATTGATATTCTCATTTAATCAAAGAAGAAGGAGTATCATTATGAGAATATAAGGATTGTGTAGGAATCAGTAAATAATGAGAAATTTTTTTCTATGTTCAGAATATATCAATCTGGATATAGAAAGTCATATTCTTGAATAATGTGATCACACGTGGGGGAATTTATATGTTACATTAAAAGAAAATTAAAATTTAAGAATGTCCTAATTCCACTAGTTTCATAGAAATCGGTTGTTTTCATGGCTCGGTAGGGTGTTAATAATGTTTTACAAGAAAATTATAATGATTTTTTAGATTTTTAACCATGTTAACATAGAAATAAGTGATGTATGTTTGGATAGAAGAATGTGATGAATGCTTTTAGATTCCTAAAAAGAGACTAATTACTATAGATGTACTCACAATACCACAAAGTGTATAAGGATTTATGATATATAATAATTCTTCCAAGAATGGATTGGGTTTTTTACTCAAGGAAAATGAAAAATTGATAGACTAAAAGTCATGACAACTAATGATCCATGAGTAAAACTTCCCAACACATGATCTTGAGTTTGTAGTTGTGATATTTTCCCTGAAGATTTTGCGGAACAACCACTATAGTAAAAGTAATGACATATATATAGATAATAAGAGTCTAAATTATATATTCAAACATATGGATGTAAATATGTTTCAACTAATATGGTTAGAGACTATCAAGGAATATGATTTAATATTCACAACTATGCTAGAATGGAGAATAAGGTATATTATAATCTTACTAGAATTAAACATAATACTATATTCAATATATAGATTGATAAAGTCCCTATATTTATAGATATTAAAAGGATGGATCTGGAATTTATAATAGAAGGGATAAAATATTACCTTTCAAAACTAATTCTTTTACCATCTATAATAGATGTGATCATGGGGGCACAATGGGATGGTTCAAATCATAGAAAAGTAGTAAAATAAGTAAAGTTAGGTAATATTCCTAAATTTCACAATGATTATGATGGTGCGATTCAGTTTACAACTAGGATTTGGGTTCTTTCATGACCTAAGATAATGTTGGAGCAATTATAAAATGCAGATATTTTATCTTTCTACATCCATTCTAGAAGTTTGAAGATATTTCAAGATCATTTGGAGAACTTCTAATAGGGCATCCTAAAGAAAGGGAAAACTGAGTACACCTAAAATTTCTTGTTGTGTCATAATGTTAATGAATAGAAACATAAGTCTAAAGGGATGATACATCCGATTCCCAAACCTTCATAGAAATGGTAAAAAACACCATGGACATTGTCACTGGTCTCCAAAAGATATCCAAAATAATTTATATTATATTGGTTTTGGCAGATCGACCCAGCAAGTGTGATCAAATCATCACCATTTAAAAAGATTTACTTGTTTAACAAATTTATATGATATATGTAAAGGATGTTGTGAGGTTACATGGTGCGCAAATTTAGATTGTATCTAATTTGGATCCAAGGTACACTTATATATTTTGGAGAATTGTATAACATACTTTAAATACTAAAATAAATTTTAGTACTGCATATCATCCCCAAACTAGTGGCCAATATAAATTGACCATTTAGATAGCTGATGAGATGTTAATAGCTTTATCAATAGAAATTAAAGGTGAACGTGATAAAAATCTCCCATTAGTTGTTTCTATATACAAAATCTACTTCCACAAAAGTATTTAAATGGTTTCATATGAATCACTAAATGTGAAGTGATATAGACTTCCTACATGTTGGGATAATGTTATCCAAAGAATGTTACTTAGACATTAACTTGTGAAAGAGACATCAGAGATGGTTTATGACATCCTACTACACTTAAAAGCCAATCAAAGTCAGAAAAGTGAAATGTTAACAACTTTTAATTGGACTAGGAATTTTATGTTGGAGACAAATTTTTCCCTAAATAACAAAATTGAAGAGTGTAATGTGGTTTTTAAATAAAGGGAATATTTTCCCTAGGTATATTTTCCCTTTGAGATCCATCATCACATAAGTGAAGAGGGATATTGGCTAGCACTTCCACAAATTATGGTTCAAGTTCAAGATGTCTTCCATGTATATCTCTTGAAAAAGTACTTACCTGACCTATGAGATGTACTCAATCTATAGGTGGTATGACTGGAGAATTTCATCTATCTTGAGGAGAATCTAGGGATGATCTTGGACAATAAAGATAATGTTCTACACAATAAGATTACCCACCTTATCAATGTGTTGTGGTGGAACCATAAATATAAAGTGGAGATGTGGGAACTAGAGAAAATAATGAAAAATAATTACCAAAATCTATTCTTAAATAATAATATCAGTTGAAATTTGAATGACAAAATTCTAAATGCGGAATATTGTAATAACACGTATTTTATAAATGATATTCGTTTCTTAAAATAAATGTGCATTATATTATATTATATTATATTATACAATACACATAATTCACATACAGAAAATACAATCAATTTATTTAAATAATTAAGACCATTATATTAATCAAAAAAGAATCCAATGAAAATTAAAAAAAATGCAATGTGAGAATAAATATAAATTAAGAAATTTATAATATAAAAAATTAGGTCCTTCTGATATTCTTGAATCATCACCCCAATGAAAAAACTATTGAAATGAATGAAAATATTTGAAAACCAATCAACTTATTATAAAATGAAAATATAGAACCCAAGGTGTAATTTTAGTGAATGTTGAATTAAGGAAAGAATTATTAGTTATAAAAAGTAATACGACCGTTGGAATAGTATTGTAACCATTGGAATAATAACCTAATTATTGGGAATAACAACATGATCTTGGTGAATTGTATCTTGACTTTTGAAGTACTAATATTTCCTAAAAATCGAATATAAATATTATTTATCATGATTAATTCATGTTAATATAGAAATTATAATTCCAAAAAATAAATATCATTAATTAAAACTCAAAAAAAATTTAAGAACATTTTTAATAAAATATATTTTAAATCATTTTATAATATTCATATTTTTTATATTAAAATCGGAGTAAAAAAAGTTAAAACATTAATATGATAAATAAATTCTATTTTGAAAATCATCATGGAGAAGTTTCCCAATGGTTATTTTTTTTATTTTTCTCAAATACCTTAATTTTTAGGTGAATAGTAAAAATATTGTCTTTTCAAGACCGTTGTATTTTAAATTACATCATTGATGATATTATAATTTTCTAACCTATTATATAAGATTATAGAAAATAAATAACATGTTAAATTTTATAAATGGTTCATTTAAATATATTAAACATGGTTTCCAAACACAATTTTTATTTTCAAAATTCTAATGTCAAAAGTATTCCATTAAAATATCATTTTTCATTTTTTCTACATTCCATGTTAGTAAATTACTAAATTCAGTTTATAAAGGGGTTTAAATTATTATTTCAATTATATTTTTTTATATATTTTCTATAATTTCATTAATATTACATTTATAATGATTAACTTGGATATATTATTTTATTCAATATTTTCTTCTAAAAATAACCTCTCCTTAATTATAATTAACACAACTACCTCCTCTAGGAATTCCACTCATCCCTCACTTTCCAAATCCAAAAATATTCTTAAATATCCTCTCTTAGGACTCTTATAATCATTATTTATGTTATGGTGTAATAAAACTCTAATATTTCAAGATGTTAAGGGGTATATAAAAGTTACCACCTTAAGAAATTTGTAATGCCCTTTGGTCCATTTATTTCATTTTGATTTTATAATTTCATATCCTTTTTATCTTTTATAATCCAAAAATTCTTAAACCAATTATAAATTATTTGAACATGAACTTTATAGTTTTAACATACTAGATAATTTTTTTAATTTAATATATTATACATCTCATGCATCCTCTTCGGACAATGTCATGTTAATGGTTGACTAACTAAAAATAAACCGATCATAAAGAATTTAATTATCACCAACCTTATTTATAAGAATAATATATTATTTCTGATATAAAATTTTTCAATATATCTATGTTAGGTTTCTTTAATTTATTATTATTATATATGATTGAACTTTGAAAGAATAATGAAAGCGAAAACAAATGGGATTTTTAAAAGAAAATAGGATATAAAAAAATTTCGATTTTAACGATCAAAATTAATAAGTATAATAAAATGATTAATATTGTTAATATTGAAAAAATGAATATATTTGACTTTTATATCCATGTTTTAATTAACATATTTCTATTATTTATAATATGGAAAATTGAAGAAATAAATTGGGATTTTTTGGTAAGAAGAATCTCAAAACCAAACTCATTCTTTTGTGATATCTATTATTTCAGATTTATTTATGTATGAATGTTACTATAATATCTATAATATTTAATTTAAAATTTAACTATAATTTATTTTAGGTATATTCATTATTTTACCCTTCGAATTTTTTTTAATCCCTTGAAAAGGTTTTTTTTCAAAAGTACTAAAATTTCCAAAAAAATCACTCGAATCCCCATGATTTTATTTCTCTTTTAAAAGAATAAAATGATATTTACACAAAATTATAATATTCTATATTTATTTGGGATACCAAAATATTATTTTTGAATTATTATTTGTTTAATATTTAAAAAAAATTGTTCCCATGGTTTATTTTATGATTAGGATTGTTATCCTTCCTTTAGGATGCATGATTTGGAGAAATATATGATGTGGTGGTTGGGCATAGATTTATATTTTCCTCAATTTATATGGTTAATTTGATATATAACATGAGGTAATGTATTTTATTTGTGAATAATATTCCATCATTTTTCACAATAATGATATTATTATTGATGAACAAATGTTATGTGTGGAGATGATGCTGGATTTTTCACAACTATTATTCGTATTTGACCACTATATTATGTTATTTCATTATTATGCATATGAAACATCCCATTTCATTAATAAATAGTTCTTTCATGACCATTATGATGAACCTATGTCAATTATATGATTATGTTTATTATTCTCACCCATAAACTATTGATTCAAGCACCTTATCCCTCCCAATAATGGGCTTTTAGCTCACCTCTTTCGTTGATGTATATCCTCAGGTGACTAAATCAACTAAGGGTATCATTATATATCTATCAAGATAAATGTGAAGAATTTAAATATTGTTTAATTTTTTTTATGGAAATCTAATTTAAAATCATAATTTACCCCATACACTAAACCATTATATCTAGGATTGTATCACTATTATTTTTCTTATTAAAAAATGATGTAATTTCCTTGGAAGAAAAATTTGGTTTTCTATACAAATATCCTTATATTATATTTTAAAATATGAATAAAATTTATCATATGTATTATGAGGAAAGGTACATATTTTGTTGAAATTTTCATTCTAGAGGTTGTTTTATTTTCCTAAAGAGGGAGATGTTAAGATGATTTAGTGTCATCATTGAAGGCAATAGAATTTAGGGGGAGAGTATCTTTTTACATTGATTTTTTTCATATCACTAGGGGATAAAGTTATATAAATAAAATTACTCTAACCTTGATTATAGTGTTAAGATGGATTTATTTTTAAAAACACTACAGTTTTGTGAATCTTCAATTAGTGGTTGATGATGTGTTTCTAAGGTTAAAGAAATGTCCAATATGGGATTTTTTAATAACAATTGAATCGTTAAAGATGTTTTATTTGTTTTAAACTTTTTATTAAGTGAAAAAATTGATAAACTAATATCCAAAATAATCAAGGGATTGTGATGGTGGATGATGGAGCACTTTCTCCAACTTATGAGAAAATTTTTGAGATATCAGAGAAGGCCTTGAAGTTAGATGAAGAGGTTCCGAGCCTTTTTGGGTAAATTATTGAATTTTCTCGACCTGAAGAGATGATTTTAGTGAGGTTGAAAAATTAATAGACCTTCCTAATGCTATATAGGACAATTCATTCTTTCACAAATCCAAATGTTTCACATATGTGAATTTGTGAAATGATTTTCCACATACCCGACTAAAATGATGTAGACTAAGTAAACCATGTTGCTGATGTGAACCACACAACTAGTCACCATGATACAACTAATGTGAACCTTATATCTAGTTACTATGATGTAACCTATACGAACCAAATATCAAAATGTTACGATGTAGCTGAAGTGATCTATATTAAAAGTTTCAATATATGTATATAATTCATTCACTTATGATATTTTTGTACAATTCATGGACGAAAATTCTATAGTTATATATAATTAATACATTACATGGAGAGAATTAAATCAAATGATTCTTGTGATGTGCTTCCATTATTTTAATACCTCAAAATTAATAATGACTAGAGCCTTTTTCTAATTAAAATGAGATGAGTATATTGATATTTATACACCACGTGAAATATGGAATGGACCCCATGTAACCTATGTATTAAATAGTTTTTTGAGAAAATCTATTAAAAATTTTTATAATGTGTTTGAATGATTTAATTAATGAATAAATTTCATCACTGAAGATCATAATGTTTCAAAATATCTTTATTAATATATTATTTTTGTGGTGGATGATAATTTTGAGTGTGTTGCCAACATGATTCCATATCTAAAAAAGAGATGTCAGGGAAGATCAAATAGTTTAGGAATTGTGTTTTTATGTATTTCAAGTAATGATGTTATGAATGTTGTCATTTTGAAAATTTTTGATAAGGAGGAACAATACCAATTTGTGCATCCATGTTCTCTTTCATGAAATGTTCTTTCTAAATTGCTGAGAGAATGGCTGAAATACTATTTTTGTATTCCTATTTTTCAAGAAGTCATGTAACCTATAGAATATTATCTACAATTGATTTAAAATCATCTTAATGTTTAATGGATAACTTATTCATTATAGAGTGATGGTAAATACTTTGATTAAAATGTGGTTAAAATCAAAACAATTCCAATATTTACTTTAATGGGAAGTGAATAACTGACACTTGAAACTTGTAAACTAATATAAGGTGTTTTAAATCACTTAATTTTTATACTGACATGAAAATTGGTGTACTTGAAATCATTCAAACATGGAAAAGAAAAGGATCTCACATCAAGGTAAAATATTTTAAAATTACCTATGTGATTATTTCCTTTCATATTGATTACATATTATTGAGGAAGATTTTATTAAGAGTAAAATCATGACATTAACTAGTCACTAAGGTTTTGTTTTAATGGAATAATTTGGAATAGAATAAAAATGATACAAATTCAAACCCTCTTAGTATTATCCCAATTGATCCAAACTCCACACATTGGGTGAGGATTAGTAGGTATGAACGATTATTCTAAAATAGAAGGTGGTTAATGAGGCCCATTCTTATTTGAATAATAATAGGAGGAATCATCTTGTTGTTTTCTACATCAGGTGCATGGAAATTCCATGCCTTTATGTAAGAAATATTTGAGAGATTTCCATTAGTATGCTATTTTGGTACATTTTTAGATGTTTTTTATGTTTAGATATATGGAAAAGATGTTTCCTGTGTAGTGTCATTTATTTAGTTGTATAATTTAGTGATAAAATTTGAGTTTCATTAGTGATTCTTGAGTTATTATTTTAGGGTTGGTAATAACTTTGGGATTATGGGGAGCCTCATAGATTTGATTGAAAATTTTCTTACGTTTTATTTTTTGGGTATACATACTAGTGTTGTGGGTGTCCTGAAATAAATCTCTTAATGGGTTATTTGTGGTTTGATCATGTAAGGATACGGGTCCCATATTTGTGAAATTATGACCTATGTGGCATTACAACTGGGGATCACTTGTGAGTGTCAATTTTAATTTGGCAGTCCAAATGTACTTATTTGGTGTAGTTAACCATGATTAAGAGCTGATGTTGAATCATTTTTGAGTCTTAGTTATGAATAATTATTCATGTTTATTTAATGGATTTATAGAAAATAATTTTAATGTTATTTTATTATGGATGGATTGTTTATTAATGTTCTTGTATTAGGGAGGATAATTTTTCTTTCAGTTTATTTGTTTTTAGATAGCGATCCAATTATTTGCGGATGCATGGATGTATAAGAAGTTCATTCTATTAATTTTTTTTTCAGGGAAGTGTGTTCTCATAGTCATTATTTGTTTATGTGTTCATTGTTACTCATCTCACAATTTTGATAAATTATAAATGGTAAGGATACCCATGAGCGGTATCCAATTTATTTTGATCTTGTGTCTCTTAGTGATAGATGAGTTTCATTTGGAGATATTTCATATCACATATGTATTTTTTTATTTATAATTATTGGTTTAAATTTTAAAACATCATCTTTTTAGGATAACATTAGATGATTTCCCCTACCGCACACCTATAATATTTATGTGAAGCTATATATTACTTTTTATCAACTTAGACTCTTAATTATGACATTTTGGGGGATAATTTATCATAGCCTAGTCGTTGATGACTACTATTATTGTATTTTTAATCTGACTAATTATGTTGGGAACTTTTTATATATTGTTGGTTTCATAATAAAAATGTTATTAAGGGTGTATGTGTCACACTATTAGAACACATTCTTAAGAAAACCATGTGGTTAGTATTTTTATAGTGCAACAACACTCCCTATAGATTTTATTGTTTTTTTCATAGTTTATCCTAACCTTTTGGAGAAATCATGTTGGTAAATTATGTTTATCCGTTGGTAAAAACACAGTTTCTACATGGTTTACCAAACTATACAGATTAATCAATGAAGTTTCATATGTGTCTTAAAATTTTCAAATTTGAAGAAAGGACCTACCTCTATTAACTTGATGTCTCCTGTCCCTATCCCACATTTTTTTACTAAATTATTGGGTTTATGGGGGTGCCTGTACCTCTATTTACCTTCAACCTCAATTATCTTTAAACCTTTTCTACAATGGTTTCTTAAGTTAATCTTTCTTAGTCTCTCTTATTAATCTTTTATATTCCTTCCTACCCATATTTTCAGGAGTGGATTTTCTCCCAAAAAAAATAATAGAGATGATGGCACAAGATTATGGTATAATTTGACTTAATCATATGGTTTTTTGTTGTTATTTATTTCTCAGGTCCCTTATAATCCTATTCAATCATTCTCCATCAAACATAACAACTCCCGACCTGATCAACATTTAATCACAGTAGGTCTCTTCATGTTCATACTTTATTTGATATGAAATTTTATTTTATATGTTCTAAAATTAATTATTTAAAAAATTATATTTATATGAGATAGTTTTAATGTGTTTTATAAATGTGTGATATGGATTCTAGTAATTAATAAAGGGTATTTTTGGGGTATCAAATTTTAATAGGGGTGGTTACATGAGATGTGTTTGTAGAAAACTATTTAAAATATTTTGTTTAAAAACTATAATTTTAAATGATATTTGATCCAATATGGGTCCTTAATTAGATAAAAATTATTATTTTTGGGTTAGGAATAGTTTCCAAAAATGGGTTTTTATTTTGAAATGGTTTAGAGTTTGGTTTTAATGAGTTTTTTAAAAGAATATTTTTCTTTAGAACCTCAAAATGCTTGTAAATTTCCCTTCACCGCATCCTATATAACCCTAATATTATAAAATATAATATTGTATTCAAAATAGTATACAACATTGAATACTTAAATTAAACTACCCATTAAATATATATATTTATATATTTAATATTTTTGATATCATGCGGAACACACAACCCCGAGTATTATCATAAATATAGAATTATAATATCACATAAACCTTCTTACCTAATAGGCTATTTAAAACATGATATTTCCACTCATCTGTACATTGGACTTCCCCCTCATGAATGGATTTGATTCGGTTTTCAATTACTCTTTAAATGGAAATTAATATGGATAAATTTAATGAATATATGTGATATATATGATTTTATATTTATTCTATAATATATCACCTAATTTAATATTGTTTTATTCATAAAGAAAGTATATCATTGCTCGTGCATATGTACAGATTACTATCTCAAAAAAGTGATGTGAATCATTTTTTGTGTATTCTTTTAAAGATATGTTATAATTATTTATATAAGGAAAAATGTTTTTTTATGTCAAAACCCAAACCTTTAGGGATTGAATTTCAACTACACAAAGCCCACATCCAAATTCAAAATGTTGGCGACATACGAAGAAATAAATAACAAATATAGGAGTGCATTTCCATGTGTACATGTACTCACACAACCAGAAATATCTATTAAGAAATTAAGAGGATAATAATAAATCATAAATCATATTTAGAATATTCCATGAATTTAAAACCTCTAGGGAGTACAAGAGTACAAAAATATAAACTAAAAAGAAAAGGAAAAAAAATACATGCCCAACTAGAATGATGTATCAACTAGAAATAATATGAATTGTAAAGTGTTGATAGTGCCCGTATCCAAATTTCAAATCCCCAACCAATGTCTGGAGCCTAATACACCATGTATCCCTTTACTCCTCTGTAATTACTATCGACCTGTCCATCATCTACAAAAGACATTAAACATATAGAAAAATCCCATATAGGTGTGAGTATACCATACCCAATATGAAGCCCCAAAAGCTGAATGTGGAGAAGTAAGAGACATGATAGGAAGAGAAAACACAATCCATACCAAGAAATAAAATACAACAATAATGACATAGACACACACACACACACATATATATATATGGATATATATAAATGTATGTATATATGTGGTCTTAAAAGAAACCCAATTGAGACAGAAATTGGATCTCCATCTCACAGACCGGCCTCAGAAAATAATCATCCATCAGCTCTAGAGGTCCATCAATGATACCCATCTTTCTGTATGTCCATCCGTAGAAACATCCATATCATGCCACACCTCACCACTATGTTTCATAGTCGAGGGGCCATAATATCTAGGTAGATGAAAAATTTTATAGTATAAAAGGAGGAATCACACAATAGATAGAGGAACCATATCGTAAATCAATTGGAAGGTATAACTCAAAAAGTAGATAGAATATTCAAGCCATATTCTAGTAGAAGGTTTCCAATTTAATGTTTGAGCACCCATGTGCTGATTCATAATGAGGTTTCCTATATAATAGTGTAATAAGAAATAATTCTTTGACATACTATGAGGGTGATAATATGATGGTATATAGATTAACCATGCCCTATCTAGTAGATGGTTTTCACTCTATTGGTCGATAGACCACCCATGCCCCATTCAGTAGGAGGGTTCAACACTAATGAACAAGGAAAATTCTCAATCTTCAACTGAGGGTTATACTATAATGATATATAGAGTAACCATGCTTGGGCTAGTAGGTGGGTTCCAATCTATATATAGTTATAGGTAACATGCACTATCCTAGTACATTGGTGCCACTCTAGTGTATTTGGTGACTCTTTCCAATCATTTCTATCATTGAGCATTGCCTAAAAATGAATGACACTCAAAACACCTCAAATAATATCTAAAGATCCATAACAAAGGACACCATCAAGTTCTACATGAAAAAACTCTCATGATATGCTACTTGTGGGAGTTTATCTAATTCTAAATTAATGAGATATGAGAGGTATAAGATTCCAAAAAAAGAGGAGGTACACATCCCGTTAGTGGGGCCACATGACATGTGGTCCCTTATTATAGAATAGAAGTATATTTTAAAATACACAAATAAGATACCATGTATCCCTAAATGGAGGGTAATGAAACTAAATGACATGCCTCAGCTACCCAATGTCCTTACTATGCTCTAGGATATGTTTGATTCCTTCAGGTTTTGTTTGTGTACACTGTCCAAGTTCAAGGCTGTTCCCATTTCCTTAGTAATATGTCAGTGTACACTGACCATGAGCCTGGACATGCCCATGTCCACGTTCTCTCAGAGTACATTCTTGGTATCTATCAATGGGTCACACAACATGTTGATTTCCTGCATGGTGGGTGATACATAACTCACCCAAAATCCATAGCCACTACAGCTAGGGTCCTATATGTCGTGTGTTCATCCGACTACACCGCGTATAGAGATTATTTTGAAAGAAACATTAAATATACTTCTGTTATACAAATATTATTCTCCCACATATGATTCCTCCTTTTATTCACCATAAATCAATGGTAATCACCTTCATCCACTATATCTAGCCGTTAATTGGATGGAAAATGGAGTTTAGATTCACTTGTATAAAAAATGCGCGGTGTCATTTCTCATCAAGTGCTGTGGAAATCATTATTTTATCTTAGATCCATGGAAATAATCATCCATATCCATAAAAGAATCCTAATCTATTTCAAATAATCAATCTATTCATCATACGTGAATCTAATATGAATCCTAGGGTCTGATCGTACTCAGTCCCTACCGAAAATAGTCAAATCACCACCCTATGGCCCAATGATGAAGAAAACGAATTGTAGAGAGGGAAAATAATAAGAACAAAACACCGAACAAATTTTTCCCAAGTGTTCTTATCCAAAAATATATATTTTTGATATTCAAGGTGAGAAACATAGAAAAATGGTATTTAAAAGAATAATTAAATTAGATCTGATTCATGGGAACATGAAAAGGCTCAAAATTTATACATATCAAAGAAATAAAATGATCATGATCAATCATTTAATCATAGTGGAATTAATTCACATATGATGAGTCCAACCTAAATATTTTTTCATTCACTGATGAAGAATTCACTTTCCAATGAATAAAGAAGATCTGTTATGTTTGCAACACCATGATTCTACTTGATCTAATGGTTAGTTTTCATATAATCTCAATCCACCAATGAAGAACATGGAATTATCCTCTCAATGACCCCTATGTTATAGGGAAAAAATTTTAGTTCTTCCATAATATCATATTTATATTGGAAAATTGGTGTAGATGATTTAATGAAAAAATTAAAAAAATTATTAATTAATCCACTAAATTCCCCCACCAATGAGAATTTTATATGAATTCCAGACACCGAATAAATTTAGGTCATGCTGAGGAACAAAATCATGTTAGGAATTCAATAATTGTCTTATATTTTTTATCTAAGAATATTTTTTAGATAGATACCATTTTTCATAAAAATACACTCACCTGTAACATATTATAAATTTAATATTTTTATCAAATTAATTTTGAGCACATCGGGCCTCAGAATCACACGTTGTCTTAGTTCTTGGATCCGAAAATATTTATAGATATAGTTATTAGTCTTACAAGGAAAAACATATTCTCTATATTATGACCTAATTCAATATTTTAATCGCTGAAAATAAAAATATAAATAAAAAGGCCAGGATATTGAGCTTTTATATGGTTCTCCCACTCCCAAGAGCTATCCGGCATGCTCCTGTGATTCCACCACACACAAACCAGGGGAATGGTCCATCCATGGAGGAACATCTCCTACCAATCCTCAATCTCAACCAGGTGGTCGATAAATGTGGATCCATATTTAATTTAGATATCACCCAGTTCATAATGTCCATAGGGTGATTAACGTATCTCCTATATTATGACACATGGAAAACATTGTTCACGAAATCCAATTGTGGTTGTTGGGAGATGTGGTAAGAATCCTCAAAAAATCTCTACAAGATGATGAATGGATCAATGAACCTTGAGGATATATTTCCTCCATATTAAAATCTCCACAATCCTCATCATGGGATGACTGTCATGAAAATGTGGTCTCCCTAATGAAACTCAAAGAAAATACGATATCAATTTGTATAATATTAATTCTAGCTCTGAGTTATTTTCATACGCTTTTATATAACCTATATCTTCTTAGAAATTTCCTACACTATTTATAGACCAATAAGATATAACTCACCATTTTCTATCCAACGTAAGGTTGACCTGCATGGTCTATCGTACATGGCCTCAAATGGAGTCCTTCTAATAGTATCATTTTGATACTATTGTATAGAATCTTTATCAATGTAAAGTGATTCTTCTAGATCTTGAAAAATTCTTACCCATAATCCCTCAATATTTCCTCTACCAACTAGACTATGCACTTGTTCTTCCAATAAGTTTGGGGGTGAATGGTTGTACTCATCCTCATCTGGCTATTGAATTCCCCCTACACGCCTCTCCACTACATTTAAAGGAACTATCTATTATTTTTAGAGGCAATACCTAATGGAACCCCAAGAAGGTAATTGATCTACATACATAAAACTCCCCCAAAACCTTCCCCAAACTCTTCCCCTAATATCATGGATGTGCATTGACTTCGTATTTTTGTCTACTATCACCCTGATGGTATCATGTGCTATCACTATCTGTGGAATCCCTATCATGAAGTCCATGGATATGATGTCCCATTTACAATTTGGGATCTCAAGATTCCTCAACAAACCTTCATGAAAATTGTGTTCACACTACTGTAAATTGATCCTTTAACATCGCTAGTAAAATGGATTTATTAGTGTTATAGAAGCGATGATAATTTAAGTGTTGTTAAAGGGTTATTTATAACCGAGCATGCTAAGAGAACTGATAAAGGCCCCATAAAATAGTGATAGAAACCATTGATAATGGGGGTATTTATAAGCACTTCATAGCCATATTAAATTTCCCAATTAATTTGGCTAAAAAAGCACTGATAAATTCCCCACTAATAAAGGGTATTAATTTTTTTACATTCCCAACACACCTTTGATAGCACTCCCCCATGCCTCCAGTGAGCTTCAAACTTGAGACCTCTATCTTGTAAACCAACACCTTTGCCACTCCCTTATTCTATTTTGTTATACATTTTATGATATATCAATATATTTAAATATATTTTGTTATATATTTAGTTTATATATTTATATATATTTTTATAAAGACGTTTACTTTTTTAGAAATATATTTTATATGTAAATAGGTTTAATTATTTATTTATAAAATTAAATTTTTATATATGATTATGTAAAAAAATATGTATATATTGTTATATATATTTTTATAAATAACTATACATTGTAAAAACTGATAAAATCTCACATCCAAAATATCCAAATGATTGTAAGACCATGGAATAAATTATGTCCCCGCTAAAAATGGACAAAAATACCCCCATAAACAAGGATTGATATTTATCGAATTTTAAAAAATTAGGTTACCTCGACTAAAAATTGAGTGTTCGAGGCCTTTTAGGCCTTTTTATACTAAAAAAATGTGACATTGATTTAACTTTGTCACTAAGGATATATAGATCATCATCGACATCGATTGGATGTGTTGTAGATCCCAAAAAGACACCCAAATCAAAATTTACGGTCGTATGAAGTTTGAAATACAGTTTCAGATAAATTTAGATATTTTAGTAATTTTTTTTATTTTGTTTATTAAAATGGTTATTAAATTACTATTAATCAATAATAATTATCAAATATTTAATTAAAAATATTTTTTAAATTACATTATAATTAATTTTTACTAAATAAAATATATATATTGTTTAAATATCATTTTAAACATATGTAAACCATAATTAAAAAATATATATTACATTTATATCAGAATAAATATAAATATATATTTATTTTTAATTATTAATGATTTTTTTATGAAATAAACTCTTTATCGGCACTACTAAAAAAGCCCCAATAAAGGGAGTCTTTATAAAATATTTTTTAGAAGCATTGATAAATTCAATTTTTTATCAGTGATTTTTTACTTGATCTGATAAAGGGGGCCTTTATAAGTGATTGTTTAGAAGAACAGATAAAATAACACCATTAAAAAAACTTATTTTAGTGATGTTAAAGACACCCTTTAACAGTGAAAAATAGGTTCTGTTAAAGACCCCTTTGAACAGTCCTTTTTCTAGTATTGACTAAGGGGGTTTTAACAAATCTTGAACCTAGCGTTGTGAAAACACTAGCACTGGATAAACATAGTTTTTTAGTAGTGTCAACCTTCATATCCTAATAGTTGAAACACTGAAAGATGAAATCATCCACACTTCATCTCATGACATCCCACCAAAAATTCCATTGTAGGTCCTTTTACATCATCTACAAAATGGGATGTGCACCCAAAGGGGATGTGTGAATCACTATAATCACCTCCTCTTTCATCACGACCGAGACCACCATCCATCCCTAAAATACAATTAAATGATTCCATCCATCAAGAAATCCTTATGGTGAATCTTCTAAGGATATCTATTAATTCAATACCCCACAGTCCATGTCCCCCAACTCGGACTCTCTCACATGCCACAGAAGTAGAGGAGTGAACAACATCGAATGAAGAAAAGAATCACCATCCTACCCAACAAGAGTCAACTGAAAGGAATCCAACTAATCTAACTCCTAGATCTATAAATGATCTTGGTAATCCTAGATAAGGGAATATATCACCATGTTTACCTTCTAATGAGTATAGAATATCTCAAAATCATAGTATTTTATGAATTCCAACTAGAACCTATTCCTTCTGTATATGTCTCTATGTGTGAATACATACATGAGACTCTAATGGTCTAATTAAACAAAAAGTACTATCTCAATATATAGTGCCTCCACATATTTAGAGTAATATCTACCACAACCAACCCCAGGCCATGAGTCATGTACTTTTTCTCCTAGGGTCTTAACTTCTTTAACCCATATGAGATAATTTCTTGCCTCTTCGTCAACATGAAATTGAGCCTAGCTCCTAATGAATCACAAGATACAACGTTATCTACACCCTTCTCTGGTATCTCAAAACATGAACAATCATCAACCTCACCCTAAACTGCTAAAAGTATCTCTAACGTAGCTTAATATAGGTAAAAGTCTGTCCATTCAGTCTTAGGGATATCAAAGAGTATTCAATAATGGATAAGTCTTACAAAAACCTCATTTATTATCCTTACTAAATAAAAAAACATCTCACATATGACATGCTATTAGGTATACCCCATCCATGAAATACATCTATCTTCACTAGGTCCATAGCTAATCCATGATAAAAAATGACATGACCCAAAAATTTAACCTCATGAATAAAACATTGGAACATCAAGAGCTTACCGTGAAGTTTCTTCTCCTAATAAAAATGTAAGACAATCCTTTAGTGATGTACATGCTCTAGCTCTGATGTAGAGTGTATGAGTATGTAATCACTGAATACAACAAAATATTATACAATTTATAGTTGTAAGACAATGTTCATCCAATTTAAAAGTAGAATGGGGGTATTTTCAACATTGAAGGGAAAAAAGGAACTCATACTGTCTATAGAAACATCATAATTATAGCTAGGAATATAATCCATGAGAACTCTTAAATAGTTGTACTCAGACTTGAGATCAATCTTCAAGAACCATCTTTGACCTCACAATTGATCAAATAGGTCATCAGTCATTAGAAATGGGTACTTTCTCTATATCATGTCTTGGTTCAAGTGACGATTGTCAATAACTGGTCCAAGATTCCATTCATCCCAACACCTGAATTGGTACATAGAATTTCCCGAAGGGTGTTCTCAATCCACTTGGGCTAGAAACCAGTACCCAGGCATCAAATATCACACTTTTTAAATGATCTCTACCACATATTTCTACATAAAATTTCAAAAATAAAAAATATTTGTCCCAGCCAATAACCCTAATAAAAATAGTTGCATCAATCACAAGTTAATCATTTTACAACATAAAAACCCCCAAAACATTAAATTTATGTGGGAACCAAATAAAATACCAAAAACATCCATGAAATAAAAGGGACAACACCATTAAGACACCAATAGAAACACATTCAAAGAGGGCGATACTTGGAAGTAGATCCACCATTGCTACTACATAACATCTTATCTTTACCATGGTAATACATAACATGGTATCCATACACCCGAGGTTACATATAGTGTGTGATCCAAAGGATAGTGCTATATCACCCAAATATAAGTATTCCATTCCAAAATATTATTAGATAATTCTCCATTCTATTTTTAATGAAAAAGGGATAATAAATTTCAATAAAAATGTTCTTTCAAAATTAAAATGAAAAGCACATAAAACCAACGGCCAAGACACATGTGTATCATCACATGAGCACTATGGGTAACCCCTAAGCACCAGTGTCAGTGAGACTCTAGGAACTTTATTACTCACTGAACATGGTATAACTACCATACCCCACAACATCTTTATATACACGACATTAGAGGAGAACACATACCAAGTCCTAGTGGTATATAATCATCATCAAATATTTTGTCAGTGTTGTAGTGTCAATCTTGCTAGTGGGAACCTATACATAACCCCACTGATAAGACAACTGTACTAATATTATTCCAAAAATCAAGTAACTTATTAATCACTTTGTGCTCAATTTATATCATGTCTAATGAACCAATACATTCACATTCACATAATCCACAATAGAGAACATACACATACAAAAGCAACCAGATTTAAAAATACACATCCACCCATGAAAACACCCAAGAAAAACATCAACTATTAATATGAAAAATATTTAAAAACTCACTACACACACATTCCCAAAATTAGAAATATCCATGAAAATTAACCATTTATCTTTGGAAAATCATCTTTTAACCCATAAACAAACCAAAAAATATTGAGAAAATGATTTTTACCACACACACTATCTTTATAACAAATTTAAGAAGAAAATATGGAAATCCAAAACCATATAATAATTATAAATTATATAATCACCTACATTATGATTTAACACTTTAAGAATCTGGTTGAAAACTAAAAAATGAACCACAATTGGAACATACAATGTCAATATCATACCATAAAAACATCAATTATGCTCAATGAACTATTCTTTAACAACTTTTGGGAAACCAACCAATTAAAGAAAGAAGAACCCAATAGAGGAGAAATAATGAACAAATAATAAGGAAAAACTACTGAGAGTAGAGAATAACATGGTGTTTCATTGATGATTCAAGGAAACATCTACCTTGAAAATGGTGTCGAAGGGTTCTATGAGTTGAGAGGGGGAGGGGGTTATTAGGGATTTAAATCCTATGTTAGTCAAATTATGGGTGGATTGGGGTTAACATTCAAGAGGAAAAAAGTAGTTTCAAAATATTTATTCTTTGGGAAGGCTATATGGTTTGGACCCTTATATTTTCAAATAGTGTGGTAATTGTTTGACATATCCTTCCAAAGGGAGAGGAGGGTACATGATCTCCTATGAAAGGTCTCATTCCCATATAGACAACTATACTCCCTAGATAGAATCGCTAGTCTTCATGTGTGGTTTTTCACATGCCCATGCGGTAGGTCATCCGGACTTAGAATCTACATTGTTGAGGGTGCACTATCTCTACTGGGATAGTGTATAATTTCTACTAACCCAGAACTACCTCATGCTGGGTATAAAAAATATATTTATTTCTAAAAACTATATTTTTCACAAAATACAACATAGAAATCCAAGATAAATTTATAAAATTAAAAAACTAATAAGAAAATACATCAAAAACAAAATATGGATGTGAACATTCTCTCCACAATGAAAACATTAAACACTTATAAATTCATTTCAATCTCGAATTAGAGGGAAAAAGTTGTATTGATCTTCATCCCACGATTTCCACTCCCATTTACCTTTATTATTATTCCCATTCTATCAAATAACCACAATCAATGGTATAGAATTTTGATGATTCAATTTCAATTAGGAATTCAAAATCCACAAAGCCCACTCAAACATAGATAAATTTTGTTCAAACTCTAATTCTTTCCAATTCAGAACATTGATTGTGATCTATATTATATTATTTCAACTAAAATACCTATAACATTTCAAGGATTTTGGTAAACATATAAAAAAAGATATATAGTATTAAAACATATCAAATATCTCAGTAATATCAAAAGGTCTGACAAACCTTGATGTTAAAATCCCCAGCTTAACAAAATGATGGTACAATAAGAGAGGAATAACCATAAAAAACACTCATCCAAAAAAAACTCTAAGGATCAACACTAATAATAGGAATAAGACTTATTATGGCTTTTTTCTACAAATAAATACAATTTGATAAACTGAACATTATCAGACGTATACTGCACAAGAATCTATCCCAACAAAAAGGTCTCACCTACCTCTTCCCAACATAAAAGATACTGACCTGATTGACCATAGAGAACCAAGAAGGGATCCAATCTCATCAATTATTGGTAAATTTTATTATAGTAATATTTCACCAACCCCAAATGCCTATTCCACGAGCCACAAAAATACAACACATAGGTATAGAACATTTCTTCCGTGATTTTATTTGGCCACTCCATCTGACCATTGGTTTAAGGATGGTATGTCATGCTCAACATGATCTGTGACCCTATTTTCTTACGAATGACATACCAAAACCAAGAGGTAAAATGATAAACCCATATAAAAAATTATCGATAGAACACCATGATGCCTCACTACCTCCTAAATAAAAAACTAAAAAAATTTATCCACTTTGGATGAATCAATGATTGGAATGAGATGGGATAATTTGGTAAGAGCATCAATCACATCCCAAATCACATTCCTCCCCTAGTGTGTACACGGTAATCCAATAATGATATCCATGGTGACCTCACCCCACTTCTAGGTAAAAATGGGTAGTGGATGAAAAAAACTGGAGGGATATTCATGATTTTCTTTGACCCACAGAAAAAATAACACTTGGATATGAAGTCGTCTAAATACCTTATCATACTCAATCACCGGAATCGATGACACAAATCATAAAAAATATTGTTGGTCTTGGGACAAATGACCCCCTAATAAAGGTGGACTTCAGGGATCTCCACCTTCCGCAAGGAAAAATGAACCCCAAAACAAATCAATATAAAATTAACTGCATATGAAGACATGGATCAATCATTGGGAACCTCCCAACCTTTTCTGAACTTCCAACACCACTGACACAACTCATCACCACTATGTTCTAACTAAATATTCTCTACGTGGGGGTGTCAGCTAAATGGTAGAAAATAATGCACCTCTATTTTGATCCACATTCTCCGTATTCATTTGGGATAAATGATCCATCAAGGTATATTCAGCATTAGAAACATTCAGTACCTACACCAAAATTTTCCAACTCAAGACATCCTCTACCACATTACATTTTCCCTTGGTATAAAATATATCCAAATTGAACACCTGAAGGAACTCAACCCAATAAAGCTAACTTAAATTCAAATATATTATAATGAAATTTTAAATAATGAACATTTGATCGAATTAGTAAAAAAAAATTCTCTTGAAGTGATAATAAAGCCATGTATTTAAGGCTTCCATCACTGCCGCTAACTCATGTTCGTATGTGGGGTAATTATTTTTCATGTGGTTAGAGCTAGTGAGAACCATACCCTACCACATACTGATCTTGTATCAGAACACACCTAATACCCGTACCCGAATCATCATATTAGACCACATATGCCATTCCATATTTCAACAAGATCAAAATAGTGGTTTTTTCTACACATCAGTTGAGCTCCTAAAAGGAGGACAGACATTATAAGATCCACACAAACATCGTCCCTTTCTAGGGAAGTGTCATCATGGGTGAATAAAGTTGAGTGAAATCACTTAGAAATATCCTATAATACCATTCCAAGGAAAAAAATCATTATTTAAAAGATATTCACTAGTTGTTTCCATGATATCATCACACTAATCTTATTATGGTCCATGAAATCACCTTGTTATGAGATCACAGGACCTGTAAAAGTTTCCTATATATTCCATAAGGTTCACATAACTAGCTTAGAATAGAGGTGATGATCTCCAAGAGGGGTTAAAATGATCCTAAAATTCTTCTGGTGCACTTCCTTAGTCCTAAAGTAGACCATAATTTCCTTGAAAAATACAATGAAAAAGGAGTGAAGGTACTGATGGAACACCATATTCTTAAGTTTCTTGAAGACTGGTGGAGCATTAATGAATCCAAAAAGAATGAGAAAATACTCTAAGTGGTTATACCTAGGTCGAAAAACTATTTTAGGAACATTTTCCACTCTAAATCTAACATGGTGATACCTAAAATTCAAATCAATATTAGAAAATCACTATTTCCCATGGATATGATCAAAGAAGTCATTAATTTTAGGCAAGGAGTGTTTTCATTAATCGCCACCTTTCATCATTCGGTAATGGATACTCAATAGGATATATCCATAGAAATTAATAGAAAAAGTACTGGGGTGGCCCAAGGTGATAAACTAAGGATAATGGATCCTTTGGAATCCAAATTTGTCGATATATATATTTAATTACCTCAAATTGATGGGGTATATATGGTATAAGGGATGGCATATCAGCTGTGTTCCTAGTTCTAAATTAATGGTGAGATCCATATGCTGCTCTAGAGACAAACCTCATAGTTTATTAAAAAATACACCTGGAAACTCATCCACCAGAGGAGGAAATCCACCATCAGGACCACTATTATTTTCCTCCAACATGACCAAAGTGATATGAAAAATATGTTCAGCCCAATTTTTAAATGAAGGTCTGGCACATCCTGAACAATGATCAAATTCACCCTAAAAAACTGAAGATCCTCCATTATGATCCAAAAAGCTCACTCCCTAGAAATAAAAATACATGTGAACCTAGAAATTCACAATAAAATCCATAATGAGGATCACATCGAATAGGTCTATTTCTAAAATCTGGAAGTCCCATTCTTTCTCCACCCATAACATGCGGAGTCCACAAGACAAACACCAGAAACCATACCCCCTCTTATTTCAATGCGACATCAACAACTCCATTGCATACAAAATGAGCTCAATTGGAAACATCACCAAATACACATGATTGGAATAAATAAAATAAACATATTAAACAATGTTATACAAGAAAATAACCATATATGATGCAATAAAAATGGTACCTCAAAATATCATAGGTATTGAATCCAATTATACTAATTTTTGATCCATATCACAAAAGTATCTCATCTCTTCCTCATCCAAATAACCACCAATGACCAATGGATATAACTTTTACAAAATTTACCTGTAACAGGATCTGGACATAGATCTGTGGTTACCAAACTAAGAACTAGTTTTCCTAGACAATTCTGACTGGGCTGGCATCCCACTAGAGGTATGAAAACCTTCACCACCCAAATTTGTGTGGTCCACATTTAAGAATAGTTGTATGTTCCCCACATTTCTGCACTATTTTATAGGCCAAGGTTGGTCTAAATAAGCTATCCACATATTCCATAGATTTCTACACAAATAGAACATGAAAAACCCAACATCTAAATCCATAGATGATAATAGAGGGGAAGGATGGCCAAAAATATTACCTCTATTATTTTATACTCATATTGCTTACTATTCTTCTAATATGCACTTCCCCTGCCATGGAATAGGATTGAGACCACTCTAGAAATATAGATATAGATTTAGAGGTCAGTTGACACAGGTAATTAATGGTCAACCACATTGATATAAATATTCATTATGAATAGAAACTCTTGGGATTAGATATATGACCAAAATCCCATTTCAAAAAATTGTTCCTTAAACTAATCATCGGAAACCACCTCTAGTGTGAGCCGAACCAACTCACCAAAATGGTTTGAATAGTTTAATACAGTCTGATCCCTTTGGTTGAGTTCTAAAAAAATCCAGGTCGTAGAGAAATCCAAGGTCTCATAGAAATACTTCTTGATGATGAGGACCTAGAGATCCTTACTACTCATCTACAAATTCCTCCCAACCTAAACCACTGAGTCCCACAACCTCCGAATAGGACCTTCCAAAAGGAAAGAAGAAAAATTTATTATAACAACCTCAATATTATAAAAATACCCAATCAACCATTAAATGTTCTAAATATATTCTTTTTCCACCTTGGGATCTATGCTACCCTTGATGGTAGGATTATTTTTCATGAGAAAATCATGATCCTTATCATTTCTTATATCTGTTTCAGCTTCCCTGACCTGATCAGGACTAGGGCCTACTACATAACCCGAGATTGGATATCCCTAACAACTACTTCAACTCGACTCAGATCTACTGGTGATTCAGAACACTCTCTAAACTCTTCCCACAGTTTCACAAGAATTCTCTAGGGAGGCATCTTGATACATCAATCAACATACATGATAAAAAACACACCATTAATATTTTTTCCAATAAAATTTAACTTTTAAACATTTTTATAAATCAAAACCAAGACCAAAAAAATTACAATAACAACTTTTTACACCCCACCCTACTCGGTAACCATGCACAGTTGAGAACCTGTATGTCTCACTTGGAAGAGGAGACAACAATAATTTTCAAAATCCATTTGAAAATGAAGTCCCTTTATGAGGTATGTTTACTATACACCCCACTATAAACTAGAACCTCAAGCTTCGATGGACTTAGCTAAAACATATATATAATAAAAAAAATAATATTACCCAAATAAAGTAAAAAACATGCTCTAATACCATTTCTTAATAAACCAGTCCAGGATACATTACAACTAAACACCCAACCCAACTCATGGACTGAAACATAGGGCATCTACGATCTCCAGGGTATTGAAGATATTTTATGTTAATAATATAACACTTTGGGACTGGTTTCTCCAACATAATTATCCATAAACATTCAAAAATATCAAAACATTATTATAACTAGTAACCATAACCGAAATAGTCACATCCTTCACTGACTGAACATTAATTTTTTATTAAAGGGGGAACAAGGCCCACAAAAACAATGAAATCCTCAATGACGTCTAAAGTAGTGAAGTCCCAGGGCATCCCCTTGGACATAACTTTTAAAATCCAAAGGCAAAGAACCCAAACTATCAAAAATGATAAGAGTGTGTCACATCATTTACATGTTACACATTTTACAACTTAAAAAAACAAAAAAATGTCAAAATCTGTTGGGATCCATATACACTAACAAAACCCTCCACACAACAAGAATATAAATACCCCCAATCCACCTTCACCAACACTTTCCAGGATAGGAACACTTGCAACCAAATCCACTATCTCTACCACAAAACAACATTCCTTTACCTAAGTGAGAATAATATAGTCTAAATACACCTAAGGGTGTATGTAGGGTGTGAGATACTTCATAGTATGATAACAACCAAATTGAAGGATTCCATGGATAAAATTATAGGACAAGTAACCATTCCTTTTTTAATGAAAATTAGATTATACATTTTAATAAAATATTATTTGAAAATTATATGGAAAAGTGTAGAAAACTAAGAGCTGGTCCATAAAAATTTCATTACATGAGAACCATAGATAATCCCTAAGAACTAGTTTCAGTGGGACCCTTAGAAGCTCGTTCCTCAGTGAACATGGTATAAAAAACACAACCCATAGTATCCTCCTGTAAAATCTACCTTAAGGTAATTTATCCCATTTTATAGTGCTCTCCAATCATCATAACATGTCTAGTAATTTTTTTAGATTCAATACTACTAGAGGGAACTAGGAATTGACTCTACCAATTGGACTGGGGTCCTAGTCCAAATTCTCGAATCGAGTCACATTGGGTTACATTTATATTCAATTTCTCTCATGTCACTTAAACCACTATTTTCACATTCACGTAGTCTATAATAGAGAACTAATGCACAGAATCCACCACATTTACAAATACACTTCCAACTATAAAAAACACCAAATAAAAAAATAATTTCCTAATAGGTATCATAGTTCAAAACCCCTAACACACACATGTCCAACATTAGAAAAATACACAAAAAAACAACCATATCCATTTGAAAAATCATATTTCAATCCATACGCACACAAGAAAAAGTGTTGAAATAATGATTAGAACCACAAAAATAATCCCTAGAACAGATTTAAGAATAAAAGAAATCATATCATAATAATATAATAATGATAAATCATGGAATCACCTTCTTCATTCATGGAAAATTCTAGAATCCAGTAAAGAACCACAACTGCACCACATTGGGACCCTATAACAACAAGATCTATCTATAAACAAAAATATTAAACTCAATGAACCATGGTTCAACTAACTTTAGGAAAATCTACCTACTAAAGAAAGAAGAACATAGTAGAGGAGAATGAAGAAACCAACAAGAGGGAAGACATCGTTATAAAAGGGGCTTAATTGATGATTATTTGAATATCTGAGTAATAATTCACCAAGGAAATGGGATCACAGGGATCCAAGATTGAGGGAGAGAGGTTCCAATTGTTAGACACCTGGAGTGGGTCGAATATGTGGTTGATTTGGGTTAAAATAAAATATAGGTAAGAAAAGAAATTTCATCATTTTTATGTTTGGGGTAGGCCATAAAGTATTCCAAATTGTTCATTAATCATGTAGAACCTCCTTCCAAAGGAAAAGGAGGTCGAATGTTCTCCTCAATAAGGTTGCATGCATATGAATTCAACCTTTTACCGTAGACAAAACAACTTGTCCATGAACATGTACTCTACTAGTATGGAACACAATTTCTACAAATCAGTCCTCGACCATTATCCACTTGATATCGGGATTAAAAACTCCATTTTTTCATGAAAAATCCAATAACGATAGTATACAAATATAGGACCTAAAAAACAATAAAATAACTCAAAAAGAAATCACAGATGTGACTATTATAATATACACATAGAAAAAACGTCCCATATTCCTTTTAATGAAACACACTAGTGTTTCCTAGGAGAACACACTGATTATGATAAAGACCTTCACTCAAAGCTCCTCTAACTACACCCTCATCTCATAGTGATTAGTAGGGTCCAAAATATTTCATTCAGAAGTTATCCGATTGGTATCAAGGTGAATGTTGATGAAAATATCCATCTCCCACCTTAGTGGTAGTCTACTAACATTAGTGAAAAAGACATCCACGAATCATCCATAGAATAAGGAATACTAATTCTGGAATAGTCTGTTATGAAGAGGGGGATACACTCTTTAATTGATGGGTGATGGATTGCAACCACTTACAAGAAAAACCCACTCATCCCTCTATGAGATCTCTCACATCAATAAAATATAATCTCACCTCATTAGTGAAATGGAATCTGACTTATCTATGATGATTGTAAATATGGTCTCATAAAACGGAAAAAGAATCAAAACCAAAGATTACTTCTTAAGGATTCATCATAATAAAAAAATTCTGATGAGGAACTCCCTCACCAAGTGATATCTCACACAATCATTTGATAAAAGAGATCAAAGACACATTCCCCTTAGGAACCTTAAGGAAATGATATTGGGACAACTTCTCAAATGGTATCTCCAGCTCTCTCATAGGAATAAAGATATGATGTAATGACTCAAACCTATTCTAAAACATACTGAATATAGATTAGAATAAAAACATATCACACCTATGATCATCTTGGGTGTGGTTGGATCATACAACTCTATGGTCTATAGCGTCCCATGGCCCTAACAACCGGTTCCATGATCTTGAGTGGGTCCACATAGTGGTGTTGGTGTTAGGATATAATAACATACTCAAACACCCACATATTCTCTTCTTTGATCCCAACACATTCCTCTACCAAATCCACCTCCCTAGGAGTTACCATGTCCCTGCCTGTAAGATCCATGATCATGGCACTTCCTCTACCATTATGGTGCATCCACTATATTTATTCCCTCATCACCACGTATGGTTGGGAAATCATGTTCCATGAGAATTTTCCCAACACAGGAATAGATCATTAACTCCCCATTATTCCCTATTCGAATACGCAATACCTATGATATATAATCTGATTCCCGAGTATGATTTTGGGAATATCTTCTACATCAATATCATGTCGACAAGTGGTTTCTAACATCTATAGATGAATAAATCTTGAAACACCCATTACCAGCTCCATCTATATACAATCCCTCTGATATAAATATCTTCATGACCAATTACTGCTCCAATAATTAAGCATAGGTGGTAAGGAAAATGGGTACTACAGTAACGTGAATATCACTATAAAGATATGGCTCAAACATTCACAACCATAATTATCCATCACAAATCATGTCGAGGGAGTACCACATATTGTCTAAAAACCACACAGAACACTCTGAAACTATTATAACTCCTTTCAATTTCACTATAATATCCCAAATCCAAACTGATCTCAAGAATTATGGGAAATACTCCTCGTGAAACCAATACAGGAAGTCAATCTATTAAAGTGTCAAAATCATCAAGGATTTTCTCGAATGGACTCCATTAGTGACTGTATTTACTATGGAAATGACTGGTTTCCAGTGAAACCATATAATATATCAGGGTTATTATAATCCTCATATTACAGATAACTGATTCTAGAAAATACTCAACTACATGGGGATTTGAATTGCCTTCAAATCTCAGAATCCTCTAGTATTAGAACTACTATATTGCTCTCATCTTATGAGGATACACAACCTGCACTGATGGTGTAAAACGTTTCATGTTATGATGGGGTTTTGTAACCTATCCACATGGAGGATGAATCTTGTTTGATGGCCCTTACACCAAGGCTTCGTCAATCATCTGATCGTCATCGTGATCTAGAATCAGTAACCTAGTAGGCTATGTTGGGGGAGTCATCTTGAAAATTTAATCAAGATGTACCATAGTCTGATGAACAAATATATATATATATATATATGGGGTGATGACTCTAAAATAATATCCAAATACCCAATCTTATATGATACATGTACCATTGATCCCTACAACCAATGTCTTGGTATACCATGTCCACTAGTAGGTAGTTATGGTCCTACTAAATGGGTATAATGGCCAGTATAAAAACATTGGATTCCCTAGAATGAGGGACACAATTGAAATAATTTTACATTTTCACACCAGATACCAACCAAATACTTATATGGGGGAAACTCCAAAAACCATCCTAATTAATTAACTACTATGAAACCAATATTTCTAGACCCAACCCATCATGAATCATTCCACATCTACACGAATATCTCCCCCATATTCTAGGGGATAGCGATAATAGTCGAATGAAATAACTAATAAAGGATACATTTTCTTAGTGTACTTATATGCATGGACCCGACCATCACTATATAGAATTGTAGATGAATAATAATAAAAGTATCAACTTCTAAAGAATATGGAAGGCATGTAAAACCACTATATAGTATAAGAGTATTATAATGTAAAGTGAAATAAAAAATGGAAAATACACAACCAAAAATAAAGATGTCCCTGCCTGAAAAAATTAGAAAATAAACGTTCTGATATATCATGGATCCGGATCTTCAAGCCCTAATCACTTTGGGAGACCTAGTGCACCAGGAATCCTTATGCTCCTCTATAGTCGTTATTGACCCATATTTCATCAGCATAATACACGACACATGGAGGGGAGTATATAAATACCTAGTTGGATGAACCAAATTATAAAGGGGGGATAAGTAATATATTTGAGATTAATAGGAATCTTAATCCATAAAAAGAAAAAAAATCCAAAAAATGTGCACAAAAACATATATATGATTATAAAATAATACCAAAAGAGAGAGAAAGGGGATTTGTATCTCATATACCATCCTGGAATAAGATTCTTCCATCGGTTCCTGAGGTCCATCAATGATTCCTAAAATCTCATGCGTCCATTTGAAGAAACATCCATATCAACACAAACCTCTTTACTATGATGAGCAGTCGAGGGTCTATAATGAATTGGTGTAGGGCACATTGGTTGGTACAAATGGATGGTACCAAAAAATAGGTAGAGGCCCCATACAATGACTCTATAAGAGGGTTCCACTTAGTAGGTAAATATATGAACCATTCCCTTTCCTAGCAGGATGGGTTCACTCTAATGGCTATGGACCCATGCCCTTATAACACATGAGGGTACCATACTGATAGTTGATCAAAGACCCATGCATTGAACCAGATGGAGTGTTACAATGGTATCTTAGATAGAGGAACCATTACCTATCAAAATTTAAGGGTTACACTCTTATAGTAGATAGAGGACTGATGTACAACCTAATAGGAGGGTGCCAAACTAATGATAGAAAACTCCATGCCCTGTCTTTGTAGGAGAGTGACACTCCAGTGATCAAATTATTACATATTCCATACCTCGTAAGATGGATCCACTCTATATATAGGTAGAGGACCCATAAAATATCCTATTATGAGGTTTTATATCTAGCGTAATTGGTGATCATATTGGATCACTTCCATCGTCTAGAATTTCTTGAAGAAATGTCACACTCAATACATGTGAGATCACATATCAAAATTCATCAAGAAGGATACCATCACATTAAAAATGAAAAAACACTAATGATAGGCTACTCATATTCCATGATACAAGACCAAATGAAGGAGATATGATAGGTATAAGATTCTTCAAATATATGAGGTACGTCGTGTATATGGGGACCCACATGGTGTGTGTTCCTACATCGCTTCCTAGCCATATCCTTTACAATGCATGATACACTATTGTCATATAGCCGTACATGATGTGAAATGGAACTACACGACATGCCTAATCCATATGGTATTATACCTACTATATTGGATATATCTATTTCCTTTGGGACATGTCTCTATACACTAGATGTGATCATGAATTTTCCTATGTCATTTGGAAAATGCCCATGACCGTTAGGATGTGCCAATGTACACTGGTCATGTTCATGGACCTAACCATGTTCATGTAGTCCTAGAGTATGTTCTAATTCTCTAAAATTGGATCACACGATGTGTGGTGGTCCCACACAGTGTTTAATACTTAACTTTCCTGAATATTGTAGCTGTCGTAGCTAGGGGAGTACACACCATGCGTTGTTCATACTATAGAGTGTGCACTTGTGTTTTTTTAGTGAAAATACGGATCAACTCTGATGACCAAAAAATAAGACTCATGCTGCTAATTTAATCTATTATTTACTCGAAAATAATGGTGAACACCTCCAAGAATTATTTTTAATTATCTATCAGCCAGAAAAAAGAGTTGTGCCTTACTTATAAAAAACACATACACCACTATTGCTCTTCCCAATCCATGCTGATCATTCCTAGATCCATGATCCATGGAAATCATCCCCAATATCCCACATGGAATCGAACTCCATACAAAAATAATTTATTCATTCATCTCATGTGAATATTCCATGAATCTATGGTTTGATCATTCTCAGCCTCACTCAAAAATAGTCAAATTATGACTACATGGTCCAATGATGAAGAAGATGAAGAGAACATGGAGAAAAGAACAAGAAAAAATGTATAAAAATCATTAGAAAAATGATATTTTCCAAATAATTAATATTGGGGATATCCAAGGTGACAAACAGAGCAGAAAGAGGCTTAATATAATAAATAAATTAAAGTCAATAACTAGGTGCATGAAAATGTTTAAAATTGATGCAGATAAATGAAATAAAAATAAACATGCTTAATAATTTAACCATAATAGAAAATACAAAAATTATGAGTCTTGCATCTAAAATAAAATTGTATCTAATTAAGAACATGATCTAAAATGAATAAGTGATATAAATTTCATTTGATCTGTCTCGATTCACTTGGATCTGGTGGTTTGTCATCATCTGATCTCTATTCGGCAAAGAAAAATTTGAAATTCTCCTTTGAACGATCACAAAGTTATCCTTTTAAACCTTGGTATCATTAAAAACATCATATTTATAAAGAAAAATATGTTTATGAGATTTAATTAATCAATTAAATAATTTATTAGTTAATCCATTGAACGTACCAGCCACTGATCCTTTTATCCAAATTCCAAGTGCTGACCAACATTAGGTCACACCTAGGGAAAATATTATATTCCAGACTCGACTGTTGTCTCAGATTTTTCATTATAGAATCTAATTAATATAAATCTCATTTTTATTGAAAACCCACTCATGCGAAATATAAAATATTATTAATGTTTTTATAGAAATTATTCAATGAACATCGGGCCTTGGAAACCTGTTCTGTCTCCACTACTATCTTTAATAGTATATCTAGATATAATTAAATGTTTAAAAAGGGAAAATATTATATAAAATTTATATCATTAAAACTATTTTGGGTATTATGGAACTTTATCCTATGTTAATGATAGTAAAAATTCATGAAAAAACATGCCTGAGAAAATAAGGAACTTAACCCCTGAAACAATAGTGTTAATGAAATATTATTAACCAATATGATATAATATGTTATGAATGGATCATATATGATATTATAAATATTATTATGAATATGAAATAAATTAATAACAAGTTTAAAACCACTATACATGAGGTTAAAGTGTTCTCAACTACATGGAAGTGTTAGGTGAGGGACATCATCTGAATTTATCATAATTAAAAATATTGTAATGTTTTTCACAATATTTTATTTTATATTGTGTATATACCACCTATTTTACTGGTAATTTCACTATTACAAAATAATTCAGGTTATTTTATGTTTCAATTTCAATTATTACTTGCAAGGGTATCTAAATTGAAATTTATCTTATGGTAACTAATTTTATTACTCAATTTCTATTTATTATGTAATATTAATTTTTCATTATCATTAATATTATTATTTTATTATTTCAATGGATTCAGACTATGTTAAATTTTATTTACACTCTTTATGTGTATTTAAATTTTATATACATATTCGATTCATTTATCAATTTAAGCATTAAAATTATGATCATTGGAATGGCCACAGTCTCATTCAAATTAAGAATTTTTATTATTGAATTTCTATTGTTCGAAATTATTTTATCATTTTCTAATAAAACCATTTCATTTAATTATAATATATCTATTAATGATATTTTATGTACTAGAACACCCTTACACTCTTTGGTACAGAAAATAATTGAGAAAATGGTTTTTAGAAAATCCTTCATCTTTTCTATCTTTAGTCAAAAATCAATTTTTTTCCATAAACATTCTTTCAAAAAATATTTCCCAATTTTAATTGTAAATAACATTTTAATTTTTAATGAAATTTATACCCATGTTTTTATTTTTAATTTTTTTTTGAAATGAAACTTCATGTCACATTTCATCCATTTTGATTTTACAAATAATGTTAAAAAAATATTTGTTTTAACGTACTCGACATGTATGAAATATCTTAATATCATATCCACTAAATGTTAAAAAAATAATTCATATGTTTGAAATGTTATTTTCATGGAAAAATAATTTAAAACAGTTTTTTAACTTTTATTTTTAAAAGGTGATTTTTAAAATGAAGAGGATATTTTCCTCAAGAATGTTTTTAAATATATTTTTATGTTATTTATATTCATGAATAGAAACCAACCATTACTTTACTTATAATCTAATGAGGTTTTGTTGTATTGATACCATCAATATTATTTATATGGATTTTTTATGATAACTTTTACCAAGGAATGAATTGGAATTATCATTATGAATTCATTTTTTATTCACTAACATTCCCTTGAATTATACACTTTCCTCTAATCATTAGGCATTTAATTTCCACTAAATATCCATATTATTTAACATGGATATTATTTTTTTCCAGAAACATATATAATTTCTACATACTATATTTTACATTGAATATTATTTGATTGAAAGGGGAAATATTGAAAATTTATATCCTTAACTCAATAAATATATTTGGTTATAAGGCATATTGTTCGTGAATTATGTCAATTATTTGATATATATGGAATTGTTTGGAAATGATGATATGATTTGCGAATGTTTATAAATATACCCATTATGGAGTTATATTCTCATGATATTTTTATTTCAATAGACTTAGTAAAATGGTAATCTGGTGTATACAAATAAAATAGAATTAAACATTCTTGAGGAAGGTCTTGACAGTAGAGGATTTAATGATTCTCGAGATCATGAAATCCAAAAATTAATAATTTCATTCATTTTGAATTCAGTTATAATTATCCATGAATGGTTTTCAATGATATTATATCTCGATGAATTTTATTCTATATTTTTTGATTAAATATCATGTGTTTTCAGTTATTTATCTTTCCATATTGATTAAGTATTATCCAGTTAGTATTATCTTGATATTGGTTAAATGGAATGTGTTTTTAGTTATTTACCATGCCATGTTGATTATGATAGTCAGTTTATTTAAATGACACATGGGTTCATTTATTCACCTTTCCATGTTTCTTATGATTATTGATTCATGATATCTTCCTATTTACATAACCCTGACTGAGAAATTAGACTCACCGTTATTTTTTCCATTCCTAGGATTCCATGATGTGTAATATGATTAATATTCATGGATGTTCTGGATATAATAACATAATTATAAAAAAAGTTATGGTGTAATTTATATTTTAAAATGTAATAAGGGAATAAAGTATGTATCCAGTTCACCAAGACTTCTGAACTATTTGGTCCTTCTGGATGTGAATTATTGAATCATTTAGTAATGTAATAAAGTAAGACATTAGTCTATATTTCTAGAGTCATGTTCATTATATTTGGTATCGATGGAAATTTATTAAGAACCATTAGAATTAGGTCAAGTAAAAAATATATTTGGAAACAGAAACCTATGATATACTTTGAGAATATCTATAGAATAACATACTAATGGTTTGGTAAGGAAGATATTATTTTATTTTTCCAATAAATACATCCATGAATAGATATTACATGTGTACATGGTTATAGAATAGTTCTACATAGGGATAATAACTCTAAAAATGGTATTCTGGGATTTGATAAATTATCACCTGGTTCTTGTCAATGAGCCTTAGTATGGGTATTTTTTAAACTTTTGGGGGATATTTTTTTGGATAATTCATATTATCATTACAAACCTTGATCAAATATTTGAATATATGATGACAATGAATTAACTAGGTTAATACTAAAGTGTTTTAGATCAAAAATAATGTGTCATTATTTAGACATATCAAAAATTATTATATGCTTCTCCCCCTATTATTAATGTTTCTCATATTTTCAATTTGGTTAGGTTATATTCAATAACATTAACATGAAGAAATCTTGTCAACATTCAATGTGAATGAAAAATTAGTAAATATGAGAAAAAAATGGGATGATGGCTGGAGTGAAACAGATCATGATTTAGGCTAAAAAGTTTTTTATAAATATCATTAAAAACCTATTACTTAAGTAACAACCCGACTCACCCAAGAAGATAAGGATATAGTTTTATAAGAGCACAAGTAATGAAGATCATGGAGGTAAAATGATATATTTTCTTCATATCTGAAATATTGAATGATACCCCCACGAATGTGTTTGAAAGGAATAATAAAATATTTTGTATGTCGAAATGAAGGGAATAAAAAAATGAATTGTAGATGAAAAATTAAGAGTATTATTGAAGGAAGTAAATATCATCCTAGGGAATACTTTGTAGTTTTTTTTCATAAATGATCAGAACATAGTCCTGTTTTAAAGTTTATCCCCTAGACCATTGAAGGAACAATATTGATATTAAACAATTTCAGTATTTTTATATTGGGATTAGACAAATTAAATTATATAAGTATTTTACTAAAGGTAATTTGATTATATGAATCATTAACAACTTCATGATTGTGTTTAATTTTAGATGAAAATAACTCTTGATTTATATATTGTTATGGAAACCATTATGTGTTTATGTTTTTATGGTTCATCAAAAGTTTAAAGTCTTAAACACTCATTTTGAAAACCTTTTTGGAAAGGATATAACCTGATTAAGGATATTTTTTTTGAAAACCATTAATGGAAATAAACCCATTGGTTTAAGATATGAATGAGTTATCTAAGGAAGAATACCATTATATTTTTTATAGACTTATTATTCAAAATATTTGCTACAATTTTGGTTTCTAATATATCTAATTTTTTTATTATGGTTATCAAAATTTTGGAATATTATAGGAATTATATTAATATAGTTTTCTAAAAAGGACAACCCACATGTTGGGTGAAAACCTATCGCATCTAGTAAGGCAACAGGGATTGAACCCAAAATTAATGGATTATAAGGGATTAATTCCTACCACTAGAATATATGATATCTGGGTTAATATGTAATTTTATAGTTAATTCACATATGAACTAAATATTAATGATGAATTAGTTGTGAGGTAGTTTAGGTTTAAATATTAATGTATTATATTGGATAACTTTTGAAAACCATATTTGTTTTAGAAAATAGTTAGGGATAAATGGAAGGATATGTCACTATTTTATAGATCTTATGATAAAATTTAATATTACAGCTTTTGGAAAAAAATTCAATTTTTAGACACACATTTCATAGAGTGAGTGATGAATTGAAAATTTATCAAAGCACTACCAAAGGGAGTAATTATGATTATGAAATAGAAACATATAAAGTACTTATTTTTCCATATATTCCATAAATACAAAGAATAAATAAAATTTTGGAAAATGATCTTGAATTAATAATGTTATTCTATTAATCTCATACAGGATGAATCAAATGGTCTTTTAAATAATAAAAATTTTATGGTCTTGATGTCCTTAATGTTACATTGAACATTCACATTCTAGTGATCAATGACCACTATCAACCCCTATAATTATTTATTCTTTTCTTCCACGAACATATCCTCGCATGCCACCAATTATACCAAACAATGAAACCTAATTATATGTTATTCTATATGATCTTTTTACATCCATTTCTCTATTATTAATAGGAATTTTTAACCCTATTTATTATACTGGTTTATATCAAATGAATTCTCAAATATCAAATTATTCATTTGTAATTGAATGATTAAATTTCCAAAAAAAATATTTAAGGTAGAAATTACATAATACCAAAAAATTATGATATTATGACATTTTATTTGATAGTTTATTTGACACACAACACCCAACTTAAGAAACCCATTGGATATATTTCCTTAAATTGAATATATTTGATAACTTGAGAAATATGAAACAATGAGTCCAAATGAACTGTAATATAGTATACTATCATAAAATTTCCATTAAATTATAGGGTATCAATAGTAACAACTAAATTATAAAAATTATTGGAATCTAATGATTATAATTTAAAATTAGAATAATTTAAAAAATGAAATGTTTTCTGAAAATTTATTTTTTTCGCTAAAAGTTGGTTTAGTCGTGCTTTGTAAAAATAATTTAAAATTAATATTTACTAATTATGGAACATTTATTTTTTTAATAATTTTTTTGAAATAATTATATAAAAATTACATGGTGAATTTTTCATATTTTTTTGGAAGTGTTTCAATTTTTGACGAATAATGAAAGACTTATTAATAATGGAAACAACCTTTTCATTAAAATAAATAACTAGTTTAAATTAAATATAGAACTAGTTATTTTTTTAAAAAATTTAACTATTTAAATTCATTTTAATAAATTTAATAATGATATTATATAACAAAACCTTCTATACTAATGGAAAATTTTCTAAACCCTACCTTTTAATCATGTCCACAGATATAATTTAAATTTAAATTCTTAAACTAATGTGAATTGAAATTTTAATAATGGATTAAATATTTTAAATTAGAATTATTTATGTTTTATAACAAGGTCAAATTAATTTTTTTCCACTATGTTTAGTAAAATCTGTAAAAAAATAATTCCTACAGTTAAGGTAAAAACTGATTTACTAGGTATTAAACTAAAATGATAACATTAAAAATTTCAAATAAATTTTTAAAGAACAATTTTTATGTCCATTTATTTATATTATCACCTAAAAGGGTCCATAAATTTCAGTTTTTAGTCTTCTGATAGGATAAAATTGTTGGTGTAATTAAATCTCTTAAAAAATTCTATGTGTGTCTTATCCCCACTTAAAAAAGTAACCCCCTCTCCTCTACTCTTCACAATTCAAAATAAATTTGGATTAAATATTACATAAGTAAATAAATCCTTAAATCCCCTAATAATGTTCAAAATCCCTTGTATTGATCTTAAATCCATTATATGAATGATTTTGGTGCAAACTAATAGAAGTTTTTTTTTGAAGAAGATGTAACATTCTTAGTTGAGCATTTCATTTAATTTCTTAAAAAAAATAACTAAAATATTATTAAAAAAATTACTATATAATAATTATTTTCTAAATATTCTATTATTTTATTATGTTAGGGGAATAACATATATCCATACCATTTTCTACAAAACACGAAATGCAACCGTTGATCATTTGTACGATATGCTACTACCTCACGAACATATATTTTTTGTTTTCTTTCACTGCCTCTCATGGATAGATATAATTATAAATTTAACACATTTATATGAAAATTATGATATTATTACACTAATTTTATTATAATTTATCATATGAAGTCATATTTTCCAATCAATTTAAAATACAATAGTGTTGCTCAATTGTACAGAAGAGTACCACCTCACAAAACCTTGTGATTCATTTTTCACTTTCAAATTACATATAAAGTAAAAAATGATAAATTTAATTAATATATGTGGTATATATGAGTTTATATTGATTCCATATTATTAATATATCATATACTAGATTAAAATTTCATTTGTTCATAAATGATATCATCAATCATGCATATGTACAACTTAGCATCTCTACAGAGTGATGTGATTAATTTTCTATGTACACTATTATAAAATGGATAAAAAGACGTATATAATGAAAAAAATTATATTTAAAACAATAAAATCATTCTATAGATGATATAATTGCATCCTATGTTCATGATTTGTAAAAATCATTACAAAATGTGCATGAGAAAATAAGGTAATTATTATCTGAAACAACAGTGATAATGATATATTGTTAACGAAAGGGTTATAAAATGTTATAAAAGGATAATAAATAATTTTATAAATATTATTCTGGTTATGTTATAAGTTAATGATATTTCTAAAACAATTATAAATTATGAAAAATTGTGCTCATCTAAAGGGAAGCGCGAGGTAGGGGACTTCATCTCAATATCTCTTCATTGAGACAAATGTTAATGTTATGCACATAATTTATTTTATACATGGTATAAATTTTACTTTAACATATAATATTAAGATTATTTAATAATTCCCGGTAATTTAAGTTTCAATTTGTATTATTTAATCAAATGATACTTGAATTAAGAGTTACCAAGTTTTAAATAAGTTCCTATAAAAAATTATTTTCATTTGGTTATATTACTACTTTTTTATATTTTATATTCTATGATTATGTGTATAATTTCAATTGAATATTTAATTTCTTATTAATCCTTATTTTATATGGATTTATATGTAATAAACATTGTCGATTCATTGAGAAATTCCCACTCTATCATTATGATCATTTTATTGTTTTATTTCACAATATCATTTCAAACGAGATTATTTATTCTAAAATTTAGGATGAAGACAATTATTTTATCATTATATAATGAAATACCATTTAATTTTATCATAAAATTTTTATTCATTATATTTTCATGTAATATGACCATTTTACACAATTTTTTAATTAAAATTTATAAGGAAATACTTTTCAGTATAGCGGACGTTATTTTTCCCTTCATTCAGAAATAAGTTTTCTTCACAAAACATATTTCCTAAAAATGATTTCCCAATTTTATTAATACTATAAAATAATATTTTATAATAAATTTCACCCATTTTTTAGTTTTTTTAAAATGTTTTGAAATGAATTTTCATTTTGTTTTCTAAACAATCCCTGTTTGGAATTTAACAAATACGTGAAATGACACTTTATTTTAATGTACTCTACATTTACATAATTTAATATCATCGTGACAATAATTTTTTTTCGAATCCCTTTATATATATTAAAAATGTTATTTTAAATAAACATTATTTTGAAAAATTTTGGTGAACTTTTAGTTTTAAAATGTTATTTTAAAAATAAAAAGGATACTTTCATCATGATTATTTTGAAATATTTTATTTGTATTTAGATTCATCAATGTAAAAAAACATTAATTTACTTATGTTATACTTGGTACATGATTTATTAATACCATACTTACTTTTTTTATTGATGGTTTGTGATCATTTTGTCCAAGGATGGTATTGACATTAACTTTATTGAAAAAAAATTTAGTCATTTAATTTTCATTAAAATAATCACTTTCATATGATAATTGAATAATAAATTTTCACTAAATATATATTAATTATTTTTGATATTTTTAACACTTAAACCACATATACTTTCTACTAACAGAGCTATACATTGAATATTATTTAGTTTTCTGTGAAAATATTGATAAATCCATATACTTTAATCAATATGGATATTTAATTATAATTTTTATTATTAATGAATTAAATTGATCATTTGATATATGAGGAATTATTGGTATATGGTTGGGTTATGGTTATATATAGTCCCTTAATTAAGTGATACTCTCATGAGATGAATAAGTTGGCTATCCTTGGCTAAATTGGTTTATGGTGTCTTCCTACCAATTAGTTTATACTTTATTGAAGAATCTATTGAAATAGTAGGTTTTGATGATGTTTTAGATCATAATGTACAATAATTAATAATTTTATTCAGTGAGTATTTAGTTATTATGATCCATTATAATTTCATAGTGATATTATTTCTAGATGAATTTAATAATCACTTTATTGATTACACTGAATGTATTTTTAGTTATTTTCATTTCATAATGAATTATGACTTATCCAGTTATGATATTCATGATATTTGTTTAATAAAATTAGTATTTAGTTATTAACCCGTCCATATTGATTTTTATAGTCCAGCTATCTAAATTGATTTTTGGATCAATTATTTACCTTTCCATGGTGATTATTTTAATAAATTCATGATATATTACACTTTATTCATCCCTTACTATTAATTTGAGTTCAAACTTATATTTTATACTTTACATGGAATCTATGTAGTGTACTATGATTAATGTGCAAGGATATTCTATGGGGAATAATTTTATTATTAAAATATTATCATGATTTGTGTTTTTAAATGTAATATGATAATCATTTATGTTCCTAATTTAAAAAGACAACAAAACTATTATGTGTTTTTAGATTTTATTCCTTTTATATTATACCCGTGTAATAATGTAAGACATCATATTTGGGTTTCAGGAGTTGGGGACATTACAAATTCCCATCTTAATGATGAGCAGTTTATAACTTTGAATAGTTTTCAAATAATGTGTGTATGATACCCTGTTGAGACCCTTGTTTTTATTAATTATAATGATGATGAGATAATTGTGACATTAATGATATGTTGGGTCTTTTACTTAAATTAGTGTTAGGTGGAGTGTGATTTATTGTGAATTATTATGATTTAATTTTATTTCAAACCTACCTTTACTACATTCATGTGTTCACTAGGCACTATGTGCAAGGTCAAAATTTGTGCTACAGTAGATGGTCTCAAACTATTAGTTTCCCTTATGTGTTAAGGATATTTGGGAGTGACCATGATTCCAAGCCTGGGGCATGATAGTTAGGTGTCTTGTGTCAGGACACAACATAGCGTAGAACTTCGTCTATGTTTTGTGAGGTCTGAGACAATATCACCTTTGGATATAGTTTTTTCCACATAATACTGGAAGAATATATAGGTTAAATTCATTTGTATTCCTTGGATTTATTTTTCTTTATGGAACTGAGTGTATTGTAATTGATATGGTTCCTTAGAGTTTCATTACTATATTCATGATCTATGTTTTTTATTAAATGGATTTCAGTGTGTTTTGAAGAGTCTATTTCTAAAATCATTTTAGAAGTCTATTTTGAATTTTTGTTTATTAGAAAATGTGCAATAAAATATAAAAAAATTTAAGTGATTTTTTCCTTTTAATTAAAAATAGAAAAGATATTTTTAGAAAGAACATGGATATATTGTTGGTTTTAAATCTGTATATACTCATATAAGAAAAAAAAATTAATTAAAACTCACATAAAAAAAAATTCCATTTTAAAGGTGTAAAAAACTCTTTTGTGAAATCCTTCCTAGATTGGTATCACAGACAATGTACAAGCACCATTTTGTGTATGTATTTTTTATCTTTCTTTTTTAGGTGACATGGATTTAGATGCTTTATATTGGGCTAGGATTATTCCAGGGATGTTCATGATGATATGGGGATAGTGAATGAGGATCACATTTAGATAGTGGGATATGGTTTAGTTTTAATATTTTTGAGAATCTTATATCATCATCTTGAATTGGAATATATATTTGGTTTATTTTTATTAAGAATCTTCTTACCTTTCATTTTTAATATATTGAGCAGTTTATTTTTTTGTGATGTTCACTATCATTCGATGTCATGACCCGTCCTCGGGGCCCGTGTCGTGACTACCCCAAGCCCGCCTTCCATAGGCCAGGGGCTGGCGACTAGCACCAAAGGTGTAAATCCCAATAAAAAGGGAAGGCATTGCCTTTATAAAAGTAAAAAACACAACAAAGTACAAGTGGAAGCTAAAACTAAGTAAAGTAGTAAACAAGTGTGCCGAAAATACAAAAGGGGCCGGAAATACAAGCCCAACAGAAAGGTACAACAACAACTGAAAGTAATGTACAACCCAAAGGACAACAACTGAAAGGTGACAAGAAGCTCCTTGATAATCCACCACGGATCCTACCTGAAGGGTAGGTAAAGATGTCCTCTATAGCACTCCGCATTCAACCGTCCGTCCCTCTGTCTCCTCTGGATACCGACTCGTCGTGAGATCCACCTCCAGGTACCGTCCAACTCAACAAGCCTCAACTACGATCAGTGTTGTCCGGCATCTGCAACCAACACAATGAGGTGCGGGCATAGCCCATTCTAGGGTGAGTATAACGATACTCAATAGGGACCCCGATACTCTCAAGGTCTCACTAAAATCCAACAAGGATAAACCACAAATAAATATCTCAACAGATAACCTTTACATAGGTGTATGCCCTTACACACACCTAAGTTATCAAGTAACCCATCTCAATCATGAGGAAACACAAAGGTTATGAAATCAACGAATAACCACTACTTAGTTATATGAAAATACATATACCTAAGTTATCAAGTGACCCATCTCAATCATGAGGTAAACACAAAATTCATTTACTCAGCTTAAAAAAGGATTTTAATCATGATGTAAAAACCACGACTACTGGAGAACTCCTCCTATGTCGAGCACAGTAGTCCTTCCATGACTATGAGGCGCTACTTACTAACCTTAGACTGCTGAAGTACTATTCCTATCAAGTACCGCAGGTCTGCCAACTCACAAAGTATTGATCCCCGCCATGGGTTTGCCACCTCACACATTAGTGATCCACCTCAAAGCCTACAGAGTTACTCCTCCTGTAGAGTACTGCGGATCTTCCACCTCAAAAAGTAGTGCTCTTCCTCCAGGGGTCTGCCACCTCACAAAGTAGTGCTCCCCACTGGGCTATACAAGTCACTCCTAATCGAATCGGACAAGCAGTCATCAGGTCCATAGCTACTAGGTCTCCGCACTCCGTACGCTCGTCTTTGGGAGGATCCATTCCACGAGCTACTGGCCGATACTCCAGGTAACACAAAGGACCACCTCGTCATAGGGGTCTCAACGCAACAGACAGCGCATCAATCAGACACCCGGTCTGTGAGTTATTATCCTTTTTGTCCCTGGGGCCCGGTTGGTTTCGTGTACGAACCAGCCCGACTGTATCTCAACTGTACCCCGAACTCACATAGGGTATACTCATAGGGACCGTTTCTCAATGTGATCACCAACACCACCGACAGTTTTTCAAACGGTCGTCCGGTCTGAATGTTATCGGCTTTTCCGTTCCAGGGGCCCAGTTGGATTTCGGGTACAATCCAACTCGGCCATATTCCAATTGCTTCCAAACCTCAGGTGAAGTATTCCAGAAGAACAGTATCATCAAGAGGAATCCAAAAATGTTGATGACACGTCAATTGGACGTCTGGTCCTTAAGTTATAAGTGTTTCCGCTCTGAGGGCCTGGTTGGTTTCGGGTTCGAAGCAACCTGACCGTACTTCAAATGACACTGGTTAACCAAACCGGTCAAACCATTGCGATCCATACTGAAAAAAACACGAGATGGACTACCAATTGGCCCTAAACGGATAACCGGTGAAAAAAGTTGTATTTCACCGCAACACGTGCGAACCGAGCCTCGTGGGGCCTGCACATCGACCTCGGCTTAAATATCCAAAATTGGTCTTGAAACATCCATCTTAATTCCATGGTCGCAACCTCGTAGAAGTTTTGACATTCCGACACCATTTGAGAGAGATATGTACGATAGAAGATCCCGTAATAATAATGTTATTATTATTATTCGGAGTTTCGTGGGCCTGATCCATGAAACATAATTTAGTATTAAACATTAGATTGGAATCGACTGTATTAATGTCAAGATTACATCGCCATTTATGGCAAGCCAATCGGACATCGCACGCATGAGTTATGACGTGTCAAAGATTTAATAATAATATTAAATCTATTATTTTTGGAGAGCTTCGGGTACCCAGTCCAAAAACCCAAAAAAGACATCCAATATTGGACTCATAAATTACGTCTCGAAGTCAGGGTCATACTACCGCAGACGGTTTGTGAAACTGAGGTCGCACGAAGAAGATACAGTCAAGACAGTGTTTTATCAACAAAATTAATGGTAACAATATTATATTATTATTATTAATTATTTACTTATTTATCTTTATAACTCCAAAATCAATAACTATTTTGGACTCCTTGCGCACTGGAATTCATCCCCAAACCCCCATTTATCATTTATTTCTCTTTTGATTTTATCCCCACTATTATCTTATAAATCATCTCTATCTCCAATCTCATTTACTATTCCCCGATTAAGTTCTCTCAATTAGCGCCCCAATCACCCGACTTCCTTCCACACGGCCAGAACCATCACCACCTTCACCTGGACGTTGCGCCGCCGCACTGCCTCCGTAGCACCTCAAACAGGCCGCATCGCCTGGACCCCCGTCCGCTCGCCGTGCCACCTCCTGTTACCATGCACCGACCCCATACCACCGCATATCAAGAACTATTTGGCGGTGGGTCCGGAATTTTTCATAGTCCATACCCACCACGTTAGTAGTTCTAATAAACACCCGAAATAATATTCTTCCATTCTTGAGGGAAAGAATAACGTAAACATAAATAAAAAAAATCCCCTAGCTCGAAATTAACACCGCACGTTGTCGAGTCATAGAAGACGGACGTCACGATAGTCGGTCATCGTGGAAGAACGATGTCTTCCCATCAACATTGGAGGAAGATTTGTTGATGTAACTGACGCATTCCCATGGCGGTGTCTCCTCTCTTAACTTGGAGGAAGAAGAAGGTCGGAGAAAGAAATGCTTCCGGTTCTTCGAGTCATGGAGTGTTCTTCACGTTCTTCGTGGAAGAACTCTCCCTTTCAATATCTCCAACGTCCTCCTAACACCGCAAGTTCCAAAACAAAATAATAGCCTAATCTATTATTTTATTCTCCCATGATATAACATTGCTATCAAATTCAAATTAATTCAAAAAGAATATTGAATTAATTATGGCATTTGAGTTGGCAACTCTAATGGAAGGGAGATGGAAAGGATCCACGTAATTAATGAGAGGTGTTGTCAAAATAAATAATGGGAGTGTTAAAGGGGGGTTTATGGGAGGTGAAGGGTTAGGCCTTGTGTGGGTCCCACCTCACATATATCCTCCCATGGGAGGTTATGTGTGGTGTGGCCCCCACCCCTAACTTTCTCTTAGAGTATATAACCACCCAAATAAATAAAATGGTGCACCACCATTTTTTTTTTTTTTTTACGAATCCCCAAAAATTATCTTTCAACCCGCATAAAATGCAACGGTGATAAAGGACCCCTCAAGTGAATACCACTACTGCGAGTTCATCGGTTTCCTCATATTTCAATTCCGAGCACCGGTTCAAAAGTTATAAAATTCCGAACGTACATTTACTGAACATACCCGAATTTTTTTTGGAAAATTAATATCAGTCACTCTAGACCCACTACAGTCATGGTTAGACTCTGCCTAGGTGAAAAACGCCCCAACAAAACCAACAGTACTCTTAGAATTTCAATCTGAGTTACCGTTTAAATGTTATGAATTTTAGAATAAAATAATTTTTCATTTAATTATTTTATTTGTGGCCAAAAACTATTTTTTTATAGTGGCTCACGTTGGCCAAAGTTAGTATCTTATTAAATAAAGCATGCCCTCATGAGTTCAGCGGTGGTCTTGGATTTTTAATCCAAGCTACCATTTGTGAGTTATATGAATTTGAATAATAAAATAATTTATTTAATAATTTTATTTACGGTTAAGCAGTTTTCTGGATTTCTCATAGGAGGCCCGTGCCGACTAAACATAAGTCGCGCCTAGGGTAATCCCGCCATCCTAAGCTCAAAGGTTCCCTCAGATTTCTAATCCGAGCAACCGTTCAAGAGTTATTCCACTTTTTTAGGAAAACAGCTTACGCTCGTTAATTTAATCATGACAAAACTTCGACGGATCATTTCAGGCACTCCGGGCCTCATAATCAGGTGCCGTTAGAAACCATAGACTCATAAAATTCTATATTATTTATGAACAAAATACCCTTGAAATTTCCTGGCTTTTACATTACTCCCACATCAGGGCTTTACATCCCTGTAAAGCTTCAACACACACTAGGGGAAACAAAAGTGGTACTGAGCATGCATCTGAGCCTTCCGCTCCCATGTTCTCTCCTGGAGGATCCTGTGCTGCATGGGGTTTCATTTTCTCTGACCAAGGAAAACCCATCCCATCTTTTTAATTAAACCACAACCTTTTTTCCTAATACCGTCAATCTATGTATGAACTGTGGTTTCCCAGTCCATGCCGAAACTAACTTCATAAGGCCTCAACACTGCCACCAAGAGGTTCCAACTGAAACCCTCGCCTCCAGGGTCAGATCACACCTGTCGTCATAGGTGTGTTTATCGAGTCTCCTCTCAAAGGTATCTCTAGACGTGAGGGTCAAGTCAACGGTTTTAACCAGAAACTCTAGGTCGGGGACAAGATTCCTGGAAGGAATGATTGGTGCCTATGTCTATTGATATGATAGCTCGTAGTAGACACAGACCGTACCTCAAATAATTCATAGAGCCCTTGGGTTACACTATGTGACCGCATGCAGCTATTCTCTTCCCCTGCCCTTCAGTTCCCTGAACCTGGCGGGGACTACAAAGGCGGGTGGTTGTAACATGTCGAAATGTACACCACCTCATGTTCCTCTCCAGGATCTGCTTCCATGTCTACTACTATGCAGATTCATCTGTCCTTAACACTTCCTCAGAAGTCTAATCTCTAAATCACAAATCGTATCGTAGTCATCAAGTACCAAGAACGATCGGTACACCTCGATGAATACTCAGCTACTAACATGTAATCATGCCAAAGCTGTATAGGCTCTAGAAAACTCTCAGCCACCTCCTCAAGCCAGTCCTCAGCCGCCTATGAGTCGGGATCACCTCGGAACTTGATGGGTATCTGATGCTTAAACATGGGTAAGGCACTAAGCCTACATGTGTACTCTACTGGTACTTCCAGTTGTAACTGCTGACCAACAGGTAGTGATATATCTGGCACACTACCCGAAGGTACTATCTCAGGAATCAGTACATGTACCGAAGCCTCATCACTATGCGGACCAACCTCGTGGTCATTCACTGGGAAACACCAGTAGTTAAGATCACCATCTTCTCTACAAGCTCTAAACTGGGTGTAGAACTCTAGCAATCGCCTCCATCCAGTCCACTGCTTCCTGGAAATCTGTCTCGCCTCGTAACCTCAGAGGCCTCTGCTGCTGGAACTCGTGCAACGCGCTCTGTCATCGTTCACCGTCCACTAGTACGGATGGTGGCATCTGCTGCCTAATGGGAGATGGTGCTACTGGTACACCACCCGAAGGAGACAACATAGAAAGAGGGCCCTGCACCGGAGCCTCATCGCTCAGTGAGCCGTCATTGAGTACTCTCTCGGAAACTCCAAATGACTGTCTGCGTGGAGACATCCTGAATAGATGCGACATGGTCAAACGATTTAAACCTAATGAGCTGACCTAATTTGATCTGAATTAATGAAAACTTTTGAAACACACACGCAATCAGTGTTTTCGTGCACTATGTCGGAAATCAGTTGTCCGGGTCCTGGTGTATGGATACGTCGGCCGACGCACCAAAACTGGACTCCCTGAACTAAAAAACACACCTAGTACCCTTAACACTATTACTTCATAGAAAGAAAATATCAGATTCCTATGTTCTGTGGTAGAACCGACTCCTCTGATACCAATTTGTCACGACCCGTCCTCGGGGCCCGTGCTGTGACTACCCCACGCCCGCCTTCCATAGGCCAGGAACTGGCAACTAGAACCAAAGGCATAAATCCCAATAAAAAAGGAAGGCATTGCCTTTATAAATGTAAACAACACAACAGAGTACAATAGGAAGATAACAGTAAGTAAAACAGTAAACTAGTGTGCTGGAAATACAAAAGGGTCCGGAAATACAAGCTTAACAGAAAGGTACAGCTACAACTGAAAGTAAAGTACAACTCAAAGGACAACAGCTGAAAGGTGACAAGCAACTCCTGGATCGTCCACCATGGATCCTTTCTAAAGGGTAGGTACAAATGTCCTCCACGGCACTCCACGTTCGACCGTTCGTCCGTCCATCTCCTACGGGTACCGACTCGTCGTGAGATCCACCTCCGGGTACCGTCCAACTCAACAAGCCTCAACTACGATCAGTGTTGTCCATTGTCTGCAACCAACACAATGAGGTGTGGGCATAGCTCATGCAGGTGTGAGTATAACAATACTCAATAGGGACCCCAAGACCCTCATGGTCTCAATAAAATTCAAGAAGGATAAACCACAAATAAAGATCTCAACAGATAACCTTTACTTAGGTGTATGCCCTTACACACACCTAAGTTATCAAGTAACCCATCTCAATCATGAGGAAACACAAAGGTTATGAAATCAACGGATAGCCACTAATTAGGTATATGCCCATACATATACCTAAGTTATCAAGTGACCCATCTCAATCATGAGGGAAACAAAAAATTCATTGACTCAGCTCAAACCAGGATTTTATTCATGATGTCGAAACCACGGCTGTGGGGGAACTCCTCCAATGTCGAGCACAGTAGTCCTGTCACAACTCTGAGGCACTACTCACTAACCTTAGACTGCTTAAGTACTCCTCCTGTCAAGTAATGCGGGTCTGCCACCTCACAAAGTAGTGCTCCCTGCCATGGGTCTGCCACCTCACACAGTAGTGATCCCTCTCATAGCCTACAGAGCTACTCCTCCTGTTGAGTACCAAGAGTCTTCCACCTCACAAAGTAGTGCTCATTCTCCATGGTTCTGCGACCTCATAGAGTAGTGCTCCACACTGGGCTATACAAGTCACTCCGAATCGAATCGGACAAGCAATTATCAGGTCCACAGCTACTAGGTCTCTGAACTCTGTACACTCGTCCTTGGGAGGATCTGTTCCACAAGATACTGGTCGATACTCTTAGTATCACAAAGGACCGCCTCGTCATAGGTGTTTCAACGCAATAGAAGGCGCGTCAATGATGCCCGGTCTGTGAGTTATTAGTCTTTTCATCCCTGGGGCCCGGTTAATTTCATGTATGAACAAACCTGATCGTATCTCAATTGTACCCTGAAATCACATAGGGTATACTCATAGGGACCGTTTCTCAACGTGATCACCAACGCTGCTGACGGTTTGTCAAACGATCATCCGGTCTGAAAGTTATCGGCTTTTCTTTTCCAGGGGCCTGGTTGGATTTCGGGTACAATCCAAACCGGCCATATTCCAATAATTTCCAAACATCATGTGAATTATGCCAGAAGAACCGTCTCATCAAGAGGAATTCAACAAAGTCGACGGAACGTCAATCGGACGTCCGGTCCTTAAGTTATAATCATTTTTTCTCCGAGGGCCCGGTTGGTTTCAGGTTCGAACCAACCCGGACGTACTTCAAATGACACCGGTTAACCAAACCGGTCACACCATTGCGATCCATATGAAAAAAAACACGAGATGGACTACCCATTGGTCCAAAACAGATATCCGGTGAAAAAAGTTGTATTTCACCGCAACACGAGCGAACCGAGCCTCATGGGTCCCGCTCTATGACCTCGACATAAATATCGAAAATTGGTATTGAAATATCTATCATAATTCCAGGGTCGCAACCTCATAGACGGTTCGACATTCCTACACCGTATGAGAGAGATATGTCTGATACAAGATCCCGTAATAATAATATTAATATTATTATTCGGTGTTTCGTGGGCCTGAGCCACGAACCTGAATTTAGTATTCAACATTAGACTTGAATCGACCGTATTGATGTCAGGATTACATCGCCACTGACGGTAAGCCAATCGGACGTCGCACGCATGAGTTATGGCAGGTCAAAGATTTAAAAATAATATTAAATCTATTATTTTCGGAACGCTTCCGGTACCCGATCCAAAAACCCGAAAAAGAAATCCAATTTTGGACTCATAAATTTATTCTCGAAGTCAGGGTCACACTGCTGCAGACGGTTCGTGAAACCGAGGTCGCACGAAAAAGATACAGTCAAAACAATGTTTTATCAACAAAATTAATAATTACAATATTTTATTATTATTATTAATTACTTACTTATTTATCTTTCTAATGCCAAAATCAACCATGATTTTGGACTCCTTGCGCGTTGGAATTCAACCCCAAAACCCCCATTTATCATTTATTTCTCTTTTGATTTTATCCCCACTATTATCTTATAAATCATCTCTCTCTCCAATCTCATTTACTATTCCACGATTATGTTCTCTCAATTAGCGCCCCAATCACCCGGCCTCCTTACACACGGCCAGAACAACCACCACCTTCGCCTGCCCACCGTGTCGTAGCACTGCCTCCAACTACCCGCGCCGGCACACCAGCCGCATCGCCTGGCCCCCCATCCGCTCGCCATGCCACATCCGGTCACCACACACCCGACCCCATACCGCCGCACATCAAGAACTAGTAGGCGTTGGGTCCGGACTTGTTCGTAGTCCATACCCACCATGTAAGTAGTTCGAATAAACACCCAAAATAATATTATTCTATTCTTGAGGTAAATAATCACGTAAACAAAATTAAACAATAACCCCTACCTCGAAAATGACATCGCACGTCGTCGAGTCACGAAAGGCGGGTGTCACGGTAGTCGGGCGTCACCGATGAACGGTGTCGTCCCATCAACATTGGAGGAAGAGTTGTTGACGTAAATGACGCTTTCCCATGGTTGTGTCTCCTCTCTTAACATGGAGGAAGAAGAAGGTTGGAGAATGAAATGCCTCCGGTTCATCGAGTCATGGAGCGTTCTTCACGTTCTTAGTGGAAGAACTGTCCCTTTCAATGTCTCCAACATGCTCTCAACACCGCATGTGCCAAAACAAAATAATATCCTAAGCTATTATTTTATTCTCCTATGTTATAACATTGATATCAAATTCAAATTAATTCAAAAAGACTATTGAATTAATTATGGCATTTGAGATGGAAACTTTAATGGAAGGGAGATGGAAAGGCTCCACATAAATAATGGGACGTCTTGTCAAAATAAATAAAGGGAGTGTTAAAATGGGGTTTAAGGGAGGTGTAAAAGCCCGAGATTTTATGAAAAATGTTCTTTCTAATTTTATTAATGTCTTGTGTTGTAAGCTACACCAAAAGGAGATTGCACAACATGCATCCTTGACTTGCCTTGCATTAAACACAATCACGACCTTCCTCGATAGTGTGTGTAGTACGCAATACCGAGTTTCACTAAACAATGATATGCTTAAAATTAGCCGTTATGAATAGTAATAACCACTTTTTGAAATTTTTTAAATTTTAGTTTTCAAAATGGACTTCATTTTTGGATTCGTAATATCGAAATTAGCTTAGGGAGAAAGTTTGGTACTTTTCGGATAACTTTCATATTTTGATGAATAGTGAAAATTACTAAATTGTAATTAAAAACAACTTTTTAAATCGAAATAATTAATAGAGATAAATTATTAATTTGAGTGGTTTTAAAATATATTTATAATATATTATTACAATTTAATACAATGTTGGTCATTGGATGTAATTTCACATTTAAACCAGACATAAACAAGTGTCAATCTTTTGATAGTTATTATCTCTTAATAACACGCTATTTGTTTTGACGACGGAAATTAATTTTTAAATTAATTAATGAAACTGATATGTTTTGAATTTGGTAAAATAGACATCATTTTTGAGTTCATAATATCAAATATAGCTTAGGCCTAATTTTTGGTATTTTTCTGGAAACTTTCATTTTTTGATGAATAGTGAAACCACGAAGTGGTAGTTAAGAAAAATGAATTTTTCATAAAACTTAATTTTACCGCTTCTGTGAGTGGAATTTCAAAAAATCCGAGAGACACGGTTGATGTTAGTAAGTAAAATGTGGTTCAATGAAATGAAAATAATTTTTGGTGAATAGTAACTTTTTACTTTTTTTTACCATAGTTAAAAGTAAATAGGGTAATTAAGGCTAAAAATGATATTATTATTGCCCTAACACATGTCATAATTCTATTGGAGAAGTGTAATTAGACCAAAAAAAAACCTTAGGAATAAAATATGACCATTTAGGCCCACTTGGATTAGATTAGAACATTTATTATTAATTTATTTAAAGAAGGGTTAAAATAGTTATAATCAAATTTTAATAAGTAAATAATTTTTAATATAGGTTTATACATAAGATAAATTCGACTATAAATATTCATTAGAAAGATAAAAAGCATTCATACATAATGGTATTTTATTTGTAATTTTCAGACATTAAATAATTTAAATTATTTATGACACAAAGATGATGCAGTAATTATCTTATTAATGAAATATTGACATAATTGATGTTATAAATACCCAAATAAATGTAATTTCAGACTTTTTATGAAATAAAATAATTTTATAGGTTAATATGACATGTTATTATTGATTTAATTAACTTTCTTAGAACTACTCATTCTGTTGTGAGTTTCAAAAAAATCAATTACAAAATAGTGTCAAAATTGACATAAAATAGTTTTTAAAACCAATATTATATTATTAATTGATATTTTATTCCTAAAAATCTAAGGTTCGGCCAAATGACTTAGATAAGGTTATATATATTAATAATAAACAACTTGGGGTTCGTTTGGCTGCTTCTAGTAAGTTTAGTAACCTTATAGTATAAGAACACAAGAAGACACGGTAAAAGTAAAATTATTTAACTTAATGTTAAATCTAAATGGTAAGGTTAAAATAGGTACCTAAACTTGTCTAAATTCGATTGGATGAGAGGATTTCTACCCATCCCCACCTTATCTTCGAAATTAATCAATTTGGAGCTATTTAAAACCGAATTTGAATTTATAATAAAATAATAGTTTTAGTTATTCCAAAGGTGCCCCTCTCCTCCCTTATAAAAGGGCACCTCCTCCCTCTCTTCCTCACACCACTTTGAGCCTTCAAGCTTGGCCAACCCCTGACACTTTATCCTCTCCACTTCCCTAGAGACATCCTATAGGTTCTGGTCTTCTTCAAAGACCTATTTTAGTGCCCTAAAAGAAGGTCTCAAAGAAGTACTTCAAAGAAGAGGTAATGTCCGTTCCGATTCTTTCAAATTTATTTCTTCTTCCAATTCTTCTTCTTAGTTTGTTTCATTATGAAGTAATAACATCAGTATCACTCATATACTGATATGTTATTATAATTATGAAACAACCATATTTCAGCATCTATCCATCCTACGGAAAATGAAATCACCGCTCGTGCGTACGTACGGGCTACTGTCTCCTCGACGCGATGAGATTCATTCTCCACGATAACCATTCATGAATGATTATAAAGTATATAAAATAAGTAGTCATGAAATATATGACATAATAATACTACTGGATTTATTTATATAAATATTTATGTCATCTACTTAATTCCACTCAATTCAATAAGGAAACGAAAACATCGTTCACGCGTACGTACGGCCTACCGTCTCCATGAACGGTGTATTTCTTTCCATTTATAGATCCATTATATATATATATATTCTTAATATATACTATATATAAATCATGTATTATATTCTGGAATTAATTAATCATGACTTAAGTAATCATATGAATAATTACAAGTTAAAACACGAATGACAAATGAGACGATTTTACCCAAAACGCTACTTTAACATGAATTTACAAAAGAACGGGTAATATAAAGTCATAAGTGAACAAAATATGATATAATAACAGTGAATATGATTATGTAATAAGTCAATGACATTATTTAAATCATTATACAGGAGGTTCAGACACTTATGAAGCAAATCGGACCTAAGGTAAGGGAAATATCACAATCTCATTTTTATCCGAGATTGTTTATACTTTAGTATTTACTGGGGTGTATTTTATCATCAAAATCCATGTTTCCTCAATATTTAATATTATTTCTATCCACCTACAATTGTTTAAATCCAATTTTACCCTTCAGTGAGTTTTTAGTAAAATATATGAAAGGAATCTTTTTTCATTTTTCGTATGAGGTACTTTTTGACTTTTCCGACAAAAGTACGAGAAGAATTTTTTTAACTTATATGGCATGAATGGATTTTTAAAAAATTATTTACAAGAAGCTTCCTTTACAAGTTTTCAAGTTTATTTTTAATCAACTTCTTTTAGTTTAAAATTGTATGACATGTTAAGAAAGGACAAATGTTTTTGAAGTAGAAAGGATATTTTCCTCAAGAATGGAGTTCAAGTGTTTTATCAAAATTATTTTCCATCTAAGATAAGATAGGGTTCTGTTTCTATCCCTATTATTACATGGATTTGATTATGTTGTGATGGAAATATTTTTATGAATTTCTTTATCTTATATGAATTGTTTTATGATGTCATGTTGTTTAAGAATCCCATTTTTACTACATGGGTTATGCAATGATGTATGATTTATGATTTTTTGGAACACATAAGAATGGTATCATTATGAGATGTGTGGTACCTATATCTCCCTCCAATATATTGGGTAAAGATTTTATATCTCATGGATAGACATGGCTGGAATGGTAGGTTATACCGGATCAGTGAAACAGGACTGAAACGAGGGTGACTCGGTTCAGAAATGGACTTTGTCCACTAAGATAGTTTTGGCAATGAGTCTTGACTAATAAGATATGATTCTCTATGATTATGTGTGTATGCCACAAATTTTCATGATTTAAGTTATGATTATTGGGATTTCATATCACTACTATGATTTATCCCATGTTATGAAATTATGCTCTCTTTTGTAGGTTAAGATTTCAAAAATGTTATGTTCTTATGAAAATTATGTGATTGATATTTCTTTTGTTTACCCTTACTGAGCATTTGAGCTCACCCTTTTATGTTTTCTTTTCCCCAGGATATAAAGAATGTTTTTTAGGTAAAAAAAAGGAAGATCTTAATAGGAGATGTTGAAGATCTTTCACCACTATTAGAAGATTATATTTTGAGTTTCCAAAGACACTAAACTATTATGATCCTTGTGTGTGTGTTTTTGTTATGTACTAAGTATTCCGCAAAAGTAATGTAATGTCCATGTACGTCAAGATTCGGGTCTCTACATTTGGTATCAGAGGAAAGGTTTAGTCAACCTTTGGAAACTAGGATGCGAAAACGTTAGTGAGATCCCTAGATATATTACTAAGGTATGTCTAGGGATGTCCCTAAGGATAAGTATACGTATAGGATATAGTCCTAGAACTATGGTAACGATCTTAGAATTTAACCTAAGATGTTAGATATTAAGGGTACTCCCACTTTACTATGTTTTTTACCCTAGCATTATTTTTGCCTCTCACACTATTATTTTTTGGGTTTTAGACGATGGCTGGAACCCGAAGGAACCGTGTTGATCACTGTAATGGACAATGCAATGATTGTCCTCCTGAACAAACAAGTGTTATGGGAGATAGAGTGAAAAATCTTATTGCTATACTTACACAAGCTATGAATCATTCTGGACTTCCAAATGAGCAGAGAAGGGAACAATATTCTATTGAGTCCTTCATGAGGCAACATCCACCTTCTTTCAGTGGGTCTTCCGATCCACTTGTTTCTGAACAATGGATCAGTACCACTAAAAAGATATTTTCAGTTCTTCAATGTTCTGAACATGATAAATTCATCTTTGCCATATATCGTTTGGAAGGTGAAGCTGATCAATGGTCGAATCTTATCAAGAATACGAGGCCAAGAGATGAAATTGAGTCCATGGAATGGGAAGAGTTCAAGAACACGTTTTTTAGTACGTACTTCCCTCATATTCTTCGAACAAAGATGGAAACTGAGTTTCTTGAGCTGAAGCAGAAGAATGATGAATCTGTTGGTATATACGAAGCGAATTTTACAAGAATTTCAAGGTATGCATCTGACATTATCATCCAACCTGAAAGTAAAGTTGATCGATTTTTCAGTGGCTTAAAACCAAGTCTTCGAAGGGCATTAGCTATAAGAGACTTCAGTAGCTATGAAGAAATTGTGCGTTCTGCTGTCAATGTAGAAATGGAAGTTGGTGTTACATATCCATCTCATGGTTTTGACAAGAAACGAAAGATGGAGTTCAAGGAGAAATCTCAGAATAATGGTGAAAAGAAGATTAATGTTTCCTTATGCACAAAGTTTGGAAAGAAGCATGGCGGAGATTGTCTTAAAGGGACTAGAAAATGTTTTAAGTGTGGAAAAGAAGGTCATCGAGCAGCTGAGTATCGAAGTAATGGAAAAAGGGTTCCTAATGATGTGAATAAAGAAAACACTACAGAGAACTCACCACTAACACTTCAATGCTTCAAGTGAAAGGAAATGGGGCATTATGCTAATAAATACCCTAATCCAAGGGTTAGTGATGATCGACATGAGCAACCACTTAAGGCAAAGGACAAAGGGAAGTCACATGCGATCACCATTGGCGATGTTGAATATGAAAATGATGTGGTGGAATGATTAAGTGTTTATGTAATGGGATTCAAAAATAATGTTGTATATAGTATCATGGAATATTGGAATATTTATTTTTGGTCTATTGTGGTTTTCAATAATTTTATGGCATAGGTAACCATGAAAAGTGATTGAAATATTTTTGGAAAGCAGATGATATGCATATAATGAAGGTATAAAGAGAACCTAATATGTTTGATAGTATTCATGAGCTCATGATTGATATAAGGACTAAGTGATATCATGGTTTGTGTATATAGAGTTTTGAGGATTTTGGTATGTGTAAAGTGTTAACTTTTAACTACATTTATGTTTTCACTAAGGTTCAATGGGTATTCAGGAGAATACATGATTAAGGCCTTTGAATGTTTGTAATGTGACCAACAAGACATATCTTATGATATATGGGGATCAACGATGGTATTAAATCTCTGGCAATCATTTTCACTATATTATGAGAATGGACTGCAGTATTATAGATACGCCTAAAGATTGGAATGGATTATGTTGGACATAAGATAGTATTGTTTAAGGATAGACGTTTTTTTGATATTATTGATGGGATGTTATAGTAATATAGTTTTAGAAAAAGGACAACCTCCAGGACGGGCGACAGCCCATCGCGTCGGACAAGGTCGTAGGAATCGAACCCACAACCGAAGTGCGACTGGCCTTTATCGCCTACCACTGGCCTACAGGAAGCCCCTGGTTAGTAGAAACTAGTTTTATTTTATTACGCAGTATGATATATGAATTATAAGATCATTTTTGGAATCGTATATGATTAACTTCACCATAGATGGTCTTATGTATTTTTGATAACTTTTGTAACCTTTTGTTTGAGACATATCGAATGATCCATAATTCTATCACATGATCTGTTAACACTTCACGAATGAAAAATCCAACTTCATTTCATTAAGAGATGAAGTGGAAATTGTCCAAAGAATGACCAACGGTGACACAGTACCAAAATCACAAAATTATTTCTTCTAATTCCAATTTCATCAACTTTAGGGAAACGATCTTGAAAACCAATAATTTTGTCCTAGTGCTCTTATATCTGATGAATTAGATGGTACCTTAGATCTTCACAAATTAATGGCTTCGTGATTGCTGGATTTTCTATTGCCATGTTCTCTTCCACTCTCCATCAGAACATGATGGTTAGATTTCTCTTCTATATCCATATTTTCACCTATGTGGAAACCCAGTGATTAGTTTATATGGGTAACCGTTACGTTTCATACTTTTGTTTTTAAAGATTTATTTTGGTATTCCTTATTACGATGTGGGTTTCTATTAAAGAAACTTTCGAATAGTAAACCATTTATAACCCCGACGAATTTCGTGGGCGAAATTCATTTTAAGGGGGGTAGAATGTAACAGCCCGAGATTTTATGAAAATTATTCTTTTTAATTTTATTAATGTCTTGTGTTGTACGCTACAGCAAAAGGAGCTTTCACAACACACATCCTTGACTTTCCTTGCATTAAACTTAATCACGACCTTCCTCGATAGTGTGTGTAGTACGCAATACCGAGTTTCACTAAACAATGATATGCTTAAAATTAGCCATTATGAATAGTAATAACCACTTTTTGAAATGTTTTAAATTTTAGTTTTCAAAATGGACTTCATTTTTTGGATTTGTAATATCGAAATTAGCTTAGGGAGAATGTTTGGTACTTTTCGGAAAACTTTCATATTTTGATGAATAGTGAAAATTACTAAATTGTAATTAAAATCAACTTTTTCAATAGAAATAATTAATAGTGATAAATTATTAATTTGAGTAGTTTTAAAATATATTTAGAATATATTTTTACAATTTAATACAATTTTGGTCATTGGATGCAATTTCACATTTAAACCAGACATAAACAAGTGTCAATCTTTTGATAGTTATTATCTCTTAAGAACACGCTATTTGTTTTGACGACGGGAATTAAGTTTTAAATTAATTAATGCAACTGATATGTTTTGAATTTGGTAAAATAGACATCATTTTTGAGTTCATAATATCAAATATATCTTAGGCCTAATTTTTGGTATTTTTCTGGAAACTTTCATTTTTTGATAAACAGTGAAACCACTAAGTGGTAGTTAAGAAAAATGAATTTTTCATAAAACATAATTTTACCACTTCTGTGAGTGGAATTTCAAAAATCAGAGAGACACGGTTGATGTCAGTAAGTAAAATGTGGTTTAATGAAATGAAATTTTTTTTGGTGAATAGTAACTATTTACTTTTTTTACCACGGTTCAAAGTAAATAGGGTAATTAAGGGTAAAAATGATATTATTATTACCCTAACACATGTCCTAATTCTATTGGAGAAGTGTAATTCGGCCAAAAACAACATTAGGAATAAAATATGACCATTTAGGCCCACTTGGATTAGATTAGGACATTTATTATTAATTTATTTAAAGAAGGGTTAAAATAGTTAAAATCAATGTTTAATAAGTAAATCATTTTTAATATAGGGTTATACATAAGATAATTTAGACTATAAATATTAATTAGAAATCTAAAAATCATTCCTACATAATGGTATTTTATTTGTAATTTTTAGACATTAAATAATTTAATTTATTTGTGACACAAAGATGATGCAGTAATTATCATATTAATGAAATATTTACATAATTGATGTTATAAATACCCAAATAAATGTAATTTCAGACTTTTTATGAAATCAAATAATTTCATAGGTTAATATGACATGTTATTATTGATTTAATTAACTTTTTTAGAACTAATAATTCTGTTATAAGTTTCACAAAAATCAATTACAAAATAGTGTCAAAATTGACATAAAATAGTTTTTAAAACAAATATTATATTATTAATTGTAATTTTATTCCTAAAAATCTGAGGTTCGGCCAAAGGACTTAGATAAGGTTATATATATTAATAATAAACAACTTGGGGTTCTTTTGTCTGTTTATAGTATGTTTAGTAACCTTATAGTATAAGAACACAAGAAGACACGGTAAAAGTAAAATTATTTTACTTAATGTTAAATCTAAATGGTAAGGTTAAAATAGGAACCTAAACTTGTCTAAATTCTATTTGATGAGAGTATTGCGAACCATAACCACCTTATATTATAAATTAATCAATTTGGAGCTATTTAAAACCTAATTTGACTTTATAATAAAATAATATTTTTAGTTATTCCAATGGTGCCCCTCTCCTCCCTTATAAAAGGGCACCTCCTCCCTCTCTTCCTCACACCACTTTGAGCCTTCATGATCGGCCAAACCCTGACACTTTCTCCTCTCCACTTCCCTATAGACATCCTAGAGGTTCTGGTCTTCTTCAAAGACCTATTTTAGTGCCCTAAAAGGAGGTCTCAAAGAAGTACTTCAAAGAAGAGGTAATGTGAGTTCCGATTATTTCAACTTTATTTCTTCTTCCACCTCTTATTATTAGGTTGTTTTATTATGAATTAATTACATAATTATCACTCATATACTGATATGTTATTATAAGTATGAAACAACCCAATTTCACCATCTATCCATCCTACGGAAAATAAAATCACCGCGCGTGCGTACGTACGGAATACCGTCTCCACGGTGTGGTGTAATCTATTTTCCACCACCACCTTACTTGGATGGGTATAATGGTGTAAATAATAACTATATATGATTATTTTAAAGTTATATTGATTCTTAAATAGTATAAATACACTAAAATACAATTCAACGATCATAAGAATGATATCATCGCTGATGCGTACGTACGGACTACCGTCTCCACGACGCGATGACATTCATTCTCCATGATAACCATTCATGAATGATTATAAAGTATATATAATAAGTAGTGATGAAATATATGAAATAATAATACTACTGGATTTCTGTATATAAATATTTATGTCATCTACTTAATTCCACTCAATTCAATAAGGAAACTAAAATAGCGTTCATGCGTACGTACGGCCTACCGTCTCCATGAACTGTGTATTTCTTTCCATTTATCGATCCATTATATATATTTATATTCTGAATATATAATATATATAAATAATGTTTTATATTCTGAAATTATGTAATCATGATCTAAGTAATCATATGAATAATTAGAAGTTAAAACATTAACGACAAATGAGATGATTTTACCCAAAACGCTACTTTAACATTGAATTTACAAAAGAACGGGTAATATAAAGTCATAAGTGAACCATATATGATATAATAACAATGAATATGATTATGTAATAAGTCAATGACATTATTTAAATCATTATACAGGAGTTTCGGACACTTACGAAGCAAATCGAACCTAAGGTAAGGGAAATATCACAATCTCATTTTTATCCGAGATTGTTTATACTTTAGTATTTACTAGGGTGTATTTTATCATCCAAATCCATGCTTCCTAAAAATGTAATATTATTTCCATCCACCTACAATTGTTTAAATCCAATTTTACCCTTCAGTAAGTTTTTAGTAAAATATATGAAAGGAATCTTTTGTCGTTTTTCGTACGACTTACTTTTTGACTTTTCTGACAAAAGTACGAGAAGAATGTTTTTTTAACTTATACGGCCTAAATGGATTTTTAAAACATTATTTCCAAGAAGATTCCTTTACAAGTTTTCAAGTTTATTTTTAATCAACTTCTTTTAGTTTAAAATTGTATGACATGTTAAGAAATGAGAAATGTTTTTGAAGTAGAAAGGATATTTTCCTCAAGAATGGAGTTCAAGTGTTTTATCAAAATTATTTTCCATCTAAGATAATATAGGTTTATGTTTCTATCCCTATTATTACATGGATTTGATTATGTTGTGATGGAAATATTTTTATGAATTCCTTTATCTTATATGAATTGTTTTATGATGTCATGTTGTTTAAGAATCCCATTTTTACTACATGGGTTATTCAATGATGTATGATTTATGATTTTGTGGCACACATAAGAATGGTATCATTATGAGATTGGTGGGACCTATATCTCCATCCAATGCATTGGGTAAAGATTTTATATCTCATGAGATAGACATGGCTGGAATGGTAGGTTATACCGGTTCAGTTAAACGGGACTGAAACGAGGGTGACTCGGTTCAGAAATGGACTTTGTCCACTAAGATAGTCTTGGCAATGAGTCTTGACTAATAAGATATGATTCTCTATGATTATGTGTGTATGCCAAAAAGTTTCATGATTTAAGTTATGATTATTGGGATTTCATTTCACTATGATGATTTACCCCATGTTATGAAATTATTCTCTCTTTTGCAGGTTAGGATTTCCAAAATGTTATGTTCTTATGAAAATGATGTGATTGATATTTCTTTTGTTTACCCTTATTGAGCATTTGAGCTCACCATTTTATGTTTTATTTTCCCTAGGATATAAAGAATGTTTTTTAGGTAAAAAAGGAAGATCTTTATGGGATATTTTGAAGATCTTTCACCACGATTAGAAGATTATATTCCGAGTTTCCAAAGACACTAAACTATTACGATCCTTGTGTGTGTGTTTTTGTTATGTACTATGTATTCCGCAAAAGTAACGTAATGTCCATGTACATCAAGCTTCGGGTCTCTACAGGAGGTGAAGGGTTAGGCCTCGTGTGGGTCCCACATCCCAAATATCCTCCCATGGGAGGTTATGTGGGGGTGTGGGCCCCACCCCTAACTTCTTCTTAGAAGATATAACCCCACAAATAAATAAAATGGTGCACAACCATTTTTTTTACAAATCCCCAAAAATTAACATTCAAACTGCATAAAACAAAACTGCGGTAAAGGTTCCCTTTAAGTGAATACTGGTGCTGCGAGTTCATCGGTGTCCTCGGATTTCAATTCCGAGCACCGGTTCAAAAGTTATAAAATTTCAAACGTACATTTACTGAAGGTACCTGAAAAAAAGTTTGGAAAATTAATATCAGTCACCCTCGACCACATGCGGTCAAGGTTAGGCTCTGCCTAGGTGAAACACACTCCAACAAAACCAACGGTACTCTTGGATTTTCAATTCGAGTTACTGTTTAGAAGGTATGAATTTTACAATAAAATAATTGTCATTTAATTATTTTATTTGCGGCCAAAAATTAACTTTTTCTGGTGGCTCATTCCGGCCAAAGTTAGTTTCTTCTTAAATAAAGCATGCCCTCAAGAGTTCAGTGGTGGTCTCGGATTTTTAATCCGAGTTACCGTTTGTGAGTTATAAGCATTTTAAAAATAAAATAATTTATTTAATTATTTTATTTACGGTTAAGCCATTTTTGGGATTTCTCATAGGAGGCTCGTGCCGACTAAACATAAGTCGCACCTAGGGTAATGCCGCCATCCTGAGAGCAATGGTGCCCTCAGATTTCTGATCTGGAAAACAGTTCAAGGGTTATTCCACTTTTTTAGGAAAACTACTTACGAGCGTTAATTTAATCTTAACAAAAATTTGATGGATCATTCCGGGCACTCCGGGCCTCAGAATCAGGCGCCATCAAAAACCATAGACTCATAAAATTCCAAAGTATTTAATAAAAAAAATTCCTTGAAATTTCTGGTCTTTTACATTATATGTGTTTACTTATATATTTATGGTGAAATAATTCTCTCATGTATTATTATTTGATACATCGGTTCCAGTCTCTAGCCTAGGGTGACCAAGAAGCCTCCTCAAGCCCATATTTGGCTGACTAAGGTGTCATGTTTATTGATATATAGGGTTGGTTCATGACAATGTAGATCCCACATGGCTAGGGGAAATTAAAAATAATGGCAATGATAAAAGGGGATAAAATAATAGAGGTAAAAATATAAAATTTTATAAATTTTAGTGAACAAACAGTCTTGGGAAATTAGCTATCTAGTTACACCCCAAGGTTTTACGGCCATCTTTCCTTCATTCTAGGTACCAAATTCTACCTGTAATCTTATGTCTGTAGGTGGTGCCACCATGAATCACCCAAAATTATCTAAACTAAATCCAAAAGAACAAAATACATCCAATGAGGCCCAAATTTTTATCCTGAGACATTAAATTAAATTAAATAGTTTTAGGATTAAAACACCCCACCTTAGAATATAAAATCAAATTTTCTCTCAATTTAATTATAACACACTAACTCAAACTATAATTCTCTTTTGTTTAAAAAACAACAGAAAAATAGACATTTTATCATTCATTAATGTCATTAAAAACTAAAATTTACATTTCTATAAATTTAATTTTATTAAATTAGTATCATATTTAAAATAATCGTATTAAAATTAATAGAGGGTGATACATTGGTTTTTTCAGAAATGATTTATTTTTCATAAAATAGTGAAAATATTGACATTTCAGATGTTTTGTTTTCAGTTCATTAAATAATTTAATTTAATTTTTTTTGTTAAATTTTGGATTTAGTATTAAAGTAACATAAAATCCATTTTATTTATAAAATTATAATTTGAATAAAAAATTTCATTATTTTAATATAAGTTAATTTTCATTCATTAAAAAACATTTTTTCTAAAACCTACACTTATGACATTTTATGAATTTATATTAAAATTATTATTTTTTTGACATTTAAAAATTTATTCTTTAAATATGGAAATGATATTTTGAATTATTAGGTTCAATTTTTTTAATATTTCCCATTACATTTTAGGCATAATTAATAAAGACTGTGGTAAAATGTTTCTTATCTCTTAATGGTAAATTGGGTAATTATATTCAAAAATTATGAGATAAGAAATTAAAAATATATCCAAAATTTGAATTTATTTATTTTTATGAGTATATATCATCCATAATCATCCAAAAATAAAAACAATTGACCACTTATTTTCATATATATTTTATTTTTATATTAATAATATTTATGTAAAATGTAAAGTCAAAAATTCCACTCTTGCTTTTAATTTATTTTATATATTCACATAAGTATTAAGAAAAGCTATGAATTAACATAAAATATTATTTTTCAAAATAATAAATATATTGTTATCTTGGAAATAGATTTTAAATTTTAGTGACTAAAAAATTAGCCTAAATTCTTACGCAATGCCTATATCATATTTATTCATTAATAGAGAAATTTAATCACATATTTAAAAAAATAAACTAATAAAACTATTTAAACATATTTTGTACCAAATATTTATAGGTAATTTTAAAATATAAGTGATGTTTCAGAGGATAATATTCTTATTATATAATTTTATTGCTTTTTAATGCCAAATTATTTGGCTTTTTTCATAACCACCATTAATGATATTTTATGAAAAATATAATTTTATTAAATTATATAAAATTCATAAAACTATTTAAGTAGGAAAATGGGTTTAATTTATTGTTTCAAATGGAATGAAGTTTCTATTTATTTTCTAATTATCTGTTTTGTATATCATTCATGGATCCCTTATTGTAAAAAACTTTTTTATTGCGTTGATTGTTGAAATTTCTTATGAGGGGTTGAAACTAAGAGTTAATGGTTAAAAAAAACCAAAACTTATAAAAAATTATATTATTAGAGTATTTAAATTCATAATAATATTATGTTATAATTATTTCAATTTAGGGTTAGTTTTTCATGAAAATTATTATATATTAACTTAATTCTTTATGTAATTCCAATAATGCCACAACTCTCACTTATAAAAGGACACCTCTTATATATTTTATTTACACCACATTTAGAAATATATATCACCCAAACCAACCCATTTATTTTATAAACATACTTATTCATGTCATAGAGGTTTTGGTCTTTCCAAATGACTAAACTCTGGCCCCATTAGAGGATATATAATGGAAGTCTACCAAAGAATTGTTAATTGCCTTTACCGACTCCTTAAAAATTATTTATTCTTCTTATACCTACAGATATATATTTTACCCAAGATAAAATAATGAATATTGAATCATAAAAACATGGAGATGTTATTTCCATTATGGAAAATCCATTTCCACCTATTTTTCATCCTATGAAAAATGACCACTTCTCTAGTCCGTATATATGGTTTATAGTCTCCACATAACAGTGTAATTTTTTTCATCACCATTTTACGTAAATGGTTATAAAGATGAGAAAAATTAATTTATATGATATTATTTATATAGTTATGATGTTTTTATTTAAAATATCATTTCCACATTCTTAGCCTTTGATCCGTTAGAAAATGAAAAACTTGCTCATGCGTACATGTGGTCTTCCACCTTCAAGAAGCGATATGGTACATTTTTCATTTCTTATTTTCATGGGTTGTAATAATGATATATTTATTTAATATATATTATATTTAAATAATTATTAAAATTATGGATAGTATTAAACCATAATTAATGTATAAGAATTATAACATCCAAGAAAAAAAATGTGTGAGAAAATGGAGTAGTTAATACACAGAAAAATAATAATAATTAAGGATTATTATTGAATGTGAGATAAGATGATATAATAAGATAAAAAATGATGTTATAAATATTAATATGGGTCATTTATAAATTTATTATAAGTTTAAAACTATTATAAAAGAGTTTAAATATTTTTTAACTAAGGGAAAATGTGTGGTAAGATATTTCGACTCAATTTCAACTCTAATAGGACATAATTTATTTTATGCACCTATTTAAATTTATGTGGTGTATATTTTTATCCTAAGATATATTTAATATAAACACATACTTATTCATGAATATTAATTATTAAAATAATGTTACTCTCCCAACTATTTTTAATTTAAAACATTCCAAATATTTACAAACACATTTTAGTATTGTATTTTTTTTAATGCATGAATTTTTTATATATACTTCATAAACACCATCTATTTTATTATAATATTAAATTCTAATGTTTTTACATGATTTATTTAAGATAAACCCTCTATTTCTCTTAAAACAAGAAAGTAAAATTTCATATAAAATCCTATATTATTTCTCTCTAGATCAGTTATATTTTTCATCCATATCCATGCTTTTTGAAATTATTTTTGAGAACTCAATTTTATCTACTCAAAAGAAATAGTATGTTATTATTGAATTATTAAAAGGTTTTAATAGAGAATTTTTAATGTTTTACTAAAGGGTAATTTTTTATTTCTATTAGAAAAAGGAAAAAGAATTTTTTTAATGTATTCCACCGATAATCTATCCATCAGAACAATTTTAGGATCTTAGATTAATCTATAAAAATTCAATTGATTTTGAAGGAAAACAATGTAATGAATAAATATTTTAATATTTCACTTCCATTTTTTTCCTTCAATTTACACGATTTTATTACAAAAATTATATTTCTCATGTATTTATGGACATCCTTTATCTCTTATTATTTTTTTTGTTATTAATTTTTTCTTTGAAATTAAATTTATTGTTGTCACAGGGAAATAAATTTATCACAAGAATCCATATACCTTGAGACATAGATATTATTATAGAATAAACCATATACCATTTTAACATTTGATGTTTTACTATGAAACTTTTTTGATTGACTTGGTTAATATTGATATTTCAAATTATTTACTCAATACATATATCCATTGATAAGGAATAATGTTCACGAAATAAATTTTTCATTTTATATATGAGGGTGCATTTGATAATTAGGGATGGGAGGGTAATATAATTCTATGGACCCTAGATGATTCAATATGTCTTATGACATAATATTGTGGGATGGCCTTATTAAATGGGTTATTTTGTGTATTTTTACCCTATATTATAATTTATTTGTTTAAGGACTTGAAGGACAATATATATTGATATCTAAGATCATGATGTCAATAATAATGTGTTTCATCCATTCTGAATTATGATATTATTTTACATGATAAATATTCATTTTATGTTATCAATAGATGCATTTCGTACTGATGTTCTTCATTAATGTCATGTGGTTTTTGTAATTTACATTTCTATAACAATTTTTCAATATTTACTCATGATAACTTTTATCAAATGAATCCCATACAATGAATCCATGATTACAATTAATTTGGTTTCATTTACCTTGGATATAAAATAGATTATTATTAATAATATCAAGTATAATAGAATAATTATTAAGATATGTTTTTTATATTTTTAATTTAATATGGGATTAATGTATGAATCTAATAATTTAATACTACTAAACTAATTAATCATATAGGATCAGATCACATGTATCATATTCCAGTGAATATAGTAGAAACCAACTCTATAGTTGTAACACACTGATATTTTATGAGAAGTAATTTTTTTATGTCTTATGTTATACAAAACATCAAAGGAATATTTCACTACACATAAAACTAGCTTGGCTTGCGTTGTACGCTAGAGCAACCTTCCTCAGTAGCGTGTGATGTATGCAATATCGAGTTTTACTAATCAACGATATGTTATTAAAATATTATATAAACTAGGAGTTATGAGTAGTAATACCCACTTTTTTAAATTTTATAAATTTTATCTTTCAAAATGGAATTAATTTTTGGATTCATAATATTGAAATTAGCCTGGGGTGAAATTATGGTATTTTTATGAAAACATTCAATTTTTTATGAATTGTGAAAATACTGAGTTATTGGTTAAAACCGACAATTTATTTAAATATTCATTTATTTTATTTAAATTTATTTTAGGTCAAAATACATACATAATACTTATATAAGTTCAATGTAATTCATTGGAGTCATTTTATAATAATTTTAGATATATAAAAATGTTATTGAAATTTTCACCGTCTTTTACCCACATCCTAGGAGCATTTGAAATTGTCCATAAAACTTAATTTTACTACTTCTATGAGATGAATTTCGAAAATCCAAGAGACACAGTTAATATCAAGGAGTAAAATGTGGTTCAATAAGATAAAAATAATTTTTTGGTGAATAGTAACCTTTTACTTTTATTTACCACGGTTAAAAGTAATTTGGGTAATTAAGGGAACAAATGATATTATTATTACCCTAACACATGTCCTAATTCTATTGTATAAGTGTAATTCGACCAAAAACAAACTTAGGAATACAATATTACCCTTTAGTTCAACATGTATTAGATTAGGTAATTTATTATTATTTTATGTAAAAGGAGTTAAAAGAGTTAAAATCAAAGTTTAATAACTGAAACGTTTTTAATATATGGTTATACATAAGCTAAATTCGACTATAAATATTCATTATAAATATAAATCTATTTCCAACATAATGGTAATTTATTTATAATTTTTAGACATTAAATAATTTAATTTATTTGTGACACAATGATGATGGATTAATTACCTTATTAATAAAATATTAACATAATTGATGTTATAAATTCCCAAATAAATGTAATTTGATACTTTTTATGAATTAAACTAATTTTATAGGTTAATATGACATGTTAGTATTGATTTAATCAACTTTTTTTGAACTAATCGTGCTGTTATGATTTTTAAAAAAATCAATTACCAAATAGTTTCAAAATGGACATAAAATTGTTTTTAAAACAAATATTATATTATTAATTGTTATTATATTAATAAAAATCTATGGTTCGTCCAAATGACTTATATAAGGTTATATATACTAATAATGAACCACTTGGGGTTCTTTTGTCTTGTTATAGTATGTTTATTAACCATATAGTGTAAGAAAACAAGAAGACACGGTAAAAGTTAAATTATTTAACTTATAGTTAAATTTTAATGATAAGGTTAAAATAGTAACCTAAACTTGTCTAAAACCTATATTTTGAGAGGATTTCGACCCATAACCACTTTATCTTTAAAATAAATACATTTGAAGCTATTATAAACTGATTATGACTTTATTATAAAATAATATTTTATGTTTTTCCTAAGGTGCCCCTCTCCTCCATTAGAAAAGGGAACCTCCTCCCTCTCCTATTCACACAACTTTGAGCCTTCAAGATCGGCCAAACCATGAAAATTTCCTTTATAAACTTCCCTAATAACATACTAGAGGTCCTGGTCTTTTTCAAAGCCAATTTTAGTGCCCTAAGAGGAGGTTTCAAAGAGGCGTGTCGAAGAAGAGGTAATATCTGTTACTGATTCTTTCAAAATTATTTCATCTTCTACTTTGTCTTATTTAGTTGTTTAATTATGATGTAATAACATAAGTATCACTCATATTCTTATATTTTATTATAAATATGAAACAACCCTATTTCACCTTCTATCCATCATACAGAAAAAGAAATCACCGCGCGTGCGTACTTACGGAATACTGTCTCCACGCCGTGGTGTAATCTGTTTTCCACCACCACCTTACTTGGATGGGTATAATTGTGTAAAGAATAACTATATATGATTATTATAAAGTTATATTGATTCTGAAATAGTATACATACACTTCAATACAATTCCATGATCATGGGAATGATATCATCGCTCGTGCATACGTATGGCCGATCGTCTCCACGATGTGATGCGACTCATTCTCCATGATATTCATTGAATAATGATTATATAAATGCATTGAACGAATAAATATGAAACATATTATACTAATACCATTATGTAAATGAGTAATCTATAACCTAAAAATAAGAATAAGAATTTATTCGACAAAACATGCATAAAGCAATGAACACCCGAATAACAAGTATCAATGAAATATTACTATTAAGAAGATAAGAATATGACCATATATGATATCATAACAATGAATATGATTCTGTAATAAGTCAATGAATTTATTTAAATAATTATACAGGATGTTCAGATACGTATGAAGCAAATCAGACCTAAGGTAAGGGAAAATCTCACAATCTCATTTTTATTCGAGATTGTTTATACTTCAGAATTTACTGGGGAATATTTATCATCCACATCCACGTTTCCTCAATATGTAATATTATCTCTATCCTCCTAAAATTGTTTAAATCCAATTTTACCCATTTTTGAGATTTTATTAAAATATATGAAAGAAATATTTTGTCTTTTTTAGTATGAGGTACTTTTTGACTTTTCTGGCCGAAGTACGAGAACAATGTTTTTTTACTCATATGGCATGAATGGATTTTAATGATTTCATAGAACATTATTTCCCTGAAGCTTCCTTTACAAGTTTTCAAGTTTATTTTTAATCAAATTCTTTTAGTTTAAAATTTTATGACATGTTAAGAAAGGAAAATTGTTTTTGAAGTAGAAAGGATATTTTCCATAAGAATGGAGTTCAAGTGTTTTATAAAAATTATTTTACATCTAAGATAATATAGGGTTATGTTTATATCCCTATTTTTACATTGATTTGATTATGTTATGGTGTAATTAATTTTATGATTCCCTTTTATCTTATATGGATTATGTTATGATGGCATGATGTTTATGAATCCCATTTTTATTACATGGGTTATGTTGTGATATATGATTTATGATTTTGTGTCACACATAAGAATGGTTTCATTATGACATGGGTGGGACCTATATCTCCCTAAAATGAATTGGGTAAAGATTTATATCTCATGATATATACCTGGCTATAATGGAAAGTTAATCCCGTTCGGTGACACAGGACTTGAACGAGGAGTGAACTCGGTTTAGTAATGGACTTTGTCCACTATGATAGTCTTGGAAATGAATCTTGACTAATATGAAATGATTTTCTATGATTATGTGTTTATTCCATAAATGTTTCATGTTTCAAGTTATGATTATTGGGATTACATTTCACTACTATGATTTATCCCATATTATGATATTATGATCCCTTTTGTAGGTTAAGATTTTCAAAATGTTATGTTCTTATAAATATGATATGATTGATATTTCTTTTGTTTACCCTTAATGAGAATTTGAGCTCACCCTTTTATATGTTTTCTTTTCCCCAGGCTAGGAAGAAGGGTACTAAGTCGGATATGCCAAAATGGACTGTAGATATGATGAAATAAATGGGAGACAATTTAGATGCTTTATGAACCATTTTTTTATGTTTCCTAGTTTCTAAAGACACTATACCTATACAGTCCTACCATCGTTTTTTTATATTTTGTAATAAGTATGCTTCAATTCTGATGTAATAACAATGTTTGTAAAGTATGGGTCGTTATAGTTGGTATCAGAGGAAAGGTATAGTCAACCTTTGGAAACTAGTATGTGAAAACCTTAGTAAGAACCCTAAGGATATGTCTAAGAATAGAACATAATCTTAGTGTTTTATAAATGGCCATGAATAACCTATCATAAGATCTAATGTGTGAAATTTTATTACTGATTATGTGGTTTTCCTATGGTAATTAGTGTTTCTCACACTATGCTTCTTCGTTTTATTCAATGGATGGAACCTGAAGGAATCGTTTTAATGCTGAATGCGATGGACAACGCAATGACTGTCCGCCTGATCAACCAAACATTATGGGAGCCAGAATGAAAAATCATGTAGCCATTCTCACACAACTTTCTCAAGCTATGAATCATGCAGGACTTCCAATCGAGCAAAGGAGAAACATTCTATTGAATCCTTCATGAGGCAGCGTCCTCCTTCATTCAGCGGGCCTTCTGATCCATTGGTGGCTGAACAATGGATCACTACAACTGAAAAGATATTTTCAGTTCTTCAATGTTATGAACATGATAAAGTCATCTTAGCATTATATTGTTTGGAAGGTGATGCTGATCAATGGTGGAATCTTATCAAGAATATGAGGCAAAGGGATGAAATTGAGTCCATGGAATTGGACGAGTTCACGAACTTATTTTTCAATAAGTACATCCCTCGTATTCTTCAAAAAAAGATAGATAATGTGTTTCTTGAACTGAAGCAAAAGTATGATGAATCTGTTGGTTCCTACGAAGAAAATTTTAAAAGACTTGCAAGGTACGCCTTCAGAATTATTATCCAACCTGAGAGTAAGATCGATCGATTCTTTATTGGTGTAAAACCAAGTCTTTGAAGGGTGTTATCTATATTGGAATTCAATAGCTAGGAGGAAATTGTTTGATGTGCTCTCATGGTTGAGATAGAGATTCGAGTAACCCATCAATCATATGGATTTGATAAGAAGAGGAAAATGGAATTCAAAGGAAACTCTAAAGACCACACTAAAAAGGAGATGGGTTTTCCTTTATGCTCAAATTGTGGAATGAAACATGGAGGGAATTTGTCTAAAAGGGACAATAAAATGTTTTAAATATAAAAAGAAGGTCATCGGACAATTGAATGTCGAAATAATGGGAAGAAGATGTCTAATGATGTGAACAAAGAAAGGTATACATAGAATGCACCTCCAACACATAAATGATTTAAGTGCAAGGAGATGGTGCATTATTCTAATCAATTCCCAAATTTAAGGGTTGATGATGATGATCGATGTCAACAAACTCTTAAGGCCAAAGACAAAGGAAAGTCACATGCAATTACTATCGATGATGTGGAGTATGAAAACGAAGTGGTGAAAGGTACACATACCATCCACTCTAAAGTAGAAAATGTTTTATTTGATTCTGGATCCACCCAATCTTTTATTTCTATAGAATTTTCTAAGGGTATCGCCATATTACCTCAGCAGTTAGATATTGAGTTAGCTGTGAAAACTCCTAATGGCACAACGGTCGCATCAAAAGTTTACAATTATTCTCTGATTGAAGTTTGTGGGAAAGTGATTCCTTTAAATATTATTATCCTTCCTATAGTGGAATTTGATGTGATTCATGGTATGGACTGGATTTCTTTATACGGAACTCATATCAATTTCCAAATAAGGGAAATCACATTTAATATTCCTGATCAATCTACTATCATCAATTGATGCGAGGATGAACATAATCTTCCAGTGGAAATTTCGTCCACCTTATGGGTCTTTATTCAAATAAATGAAATATATTTATCTCAAATGGTTGGAGAGAAAACCATGATTAAGAATATGCCCATTGTACACGAGTTTGATGATGTATTTTCAGAGGAATTTCCAGGTCTTCCACCAAATCGTGAAGTTGAGTTTTAAATAGAACTCCTACCAGGTTCTATGCCTATTTAAAAGACACCATATTGAATGATCACAATTGAGTTAGAGGAATTGAAGATGCAACTCCAAGAGAATATTGATAAGGGATTCATACGCCCTAGTGTATCAACATGGGGAGCACCTGTTCTGTTTGTTAAGAATAATGATGGATCAATGAGACTCTGTATTGATTATCAAGAAGCTAACAAGATCACTATGAAGAAAAAATATCCTCTCCCACACATTGATGCCTTATTTGACCAACTACACAGAGCTCAATACATTTCCAAGATTGATCTTCGATCAGGGTATCATCAATTGAGGGTTAAGAGGGAGGATATACCAAAGATAGATTTCCATACAAGGTATGAAAACTATGAATTTATAGTGATTCCATTTTTTCTTACTAATGCCCCCGCTATCTTCATGAATCTTATGAATAGAGTCTTTAGAGACTTTCTTGATTAGTTTTTGGTAGTCTTTAGAGATTAAATTCTTGTCTACTCAAAGAGAAAGGAGGAACCTAAAGATCACTTGAGAATTGTATTAAAGAACCTAAGAAAGGAGACGCATTATGCCATATTTACCAAATTTGAATTTTGGCTTCAAAATGTTTCATTTTTGGGTCACATAATCTCAAAAGAGGGGATATCTGTGGATCCAGCAAAAATATAGGTTATCGAATGATGGTCGAGACCAACAATAGTAATTGAGATCCGATGTTTTCTTGGTCTGGCTGGATATTATCGACGTTTTGTGAATGATTTTTCAAGGTTATCTAATCCACTCACCAGGTTGACTCAAAAAGGAGTTACGTTCGTTTGGATGGAAGAGTGTGAAGAAAATTTCATGGAGTTAAAATGAAGGTTATCTAGTGAACCTATGCTCACACTGCCTTGTAGTAATGAAAGGTTTGTGATCTACAGTGATGCATCCAAGAAGGGATTAGGATGTGTTTTCATGAAAAATGATATGGTTATAGCATATGCCTCACGACAGTTGAAAATCCTTGAGAAAAATTACCCAACTCATGATTTGTAGTTAGCTATGGTAATCGTTTCATTAATGATTTGAAGACATTACCTTTATGCTGAAAGGTGTGATATTTATACTGATCATAAAATATTAAAGTATATTTTCACACAAAAGGTGTTGAATATGGGCCAAATAAGATTGTTGGAGTTGATTAAGGACTATGACTGCTCAATTCATTATCACCTAGGGAACGAAAACAAAGTGGCAGACACATTAAGTCCACAAGACCATTCTAGCTTATCAATGATAAGGATCACAAAAGATAAAATATTTATGTATTTACAAAGTATGTATCTTGGAATTATAATGGAAGGGGAAAATCCTATCTTTCTCAAATGAATGTTCAACCATCTATACATGTAAAGATTAAAGAGGCACATAAACAAGAAGTAATGTTACGAAATAAGGTGAGAAATGTTCCTGAATTCAACCTTGATTGTGATGGAATAATAAGGATCAGGAACCTTGTATGTATTCCTCCCATCCCAGAATTAAGGAAGGAGCTGCTGGATGAGTTTCATAGTTCTTCATTCTCTATTCATCCCTGAAGCACGAAGATTTATGGGGACATGAAAGAGTACTTCTTGTGGGATGGCATGAAAAGAGATGTTGCTGAATATATATCTCGATGCTTGGTTTCTCAGCAAGTTAAAGATTAGAGACAGAAGTTTAAGGGGGTGTTACAAACATTACCCCTACCCGAATGGAAATGGTAAAACATCACTATGAACTTTTTCACCGGACTTCCTAAAACATCCAAAGGCAATAATGCTATCTAGGTCATAGTTAACTGTCTTACGAAGTCGGCACACTTAATTTCTATTAGAGAAGCTTTCTCTCTGGATCATCTTGCCAGGATATATGTGAATGAAGTGGTAAGATTTCATGGAGTACCAAATTCTACTATATCTGATCTAGATCCGAGGATTACCTCGATGTTTTGGCAAATTCTTCAGCATAATCTAGATATAGAGTTGAGTTTTAGTACTACTTATCATCCTCAGACAGACGGTCAGTCAGAGAGGACAATTCAAACTCTAGAAGACATGTTGAGAGATTTCTCTATGGATTTCAAAGGTGGTTCGGATCAACACCTACCATTGGTGGAATTTTATTATAATAATAGCTTTCACTCCTATATTCAGATGGCTCCTTATGAATCTCTCTATGGAAAGAAATTCCAAACTCCAAGTTTCTTGGATGAAGTTGGGGAATGTAAGATATTAGGACCTGATCTTGTTGATGAGATGGCAGAAAAGGTTTGACCTATTCAAAAACGCATAAGAGCAGCTCAGAGTTGACCAAAAATCTATGCTGATAACTGAAGAAAAGACCTAGAGTTTGAAGTGGGTGATAAATCGTTCTTACGAATATCTCCTTGGAAGAGAGTAATGAGATTTGTAAATAAGGGAATGTTGAGACCTAGGTATATCGGTCCATTCGAAATACTAGATCATGTTTGGAAGGTAGCTTACCGATTGGTGCTTCCATCGAATCTATATCAATTTCACAATGTGTTCCATGTATCTCTCCTGAGAATGTACATACCTGATCCTTCACATGTACTAAGCTCAGAAGTTGTACTACTAGAGCAAGATCTTTCTTATGAAGAACAACCGATAGATATTCTGGATTGTAGCGAAAAAGATCTACTGAACAAGACAACTCGCTTGGTGAAAGTTTTACGGAGGAACCACCAATTAGAAAAAGATACATGGGATCTTGATGATATGATGAAGGAGAAGTATCCTCATCTGTTTATTACGATGTGAAGAATTTCGAGGGTGAAATTAATTTTAAGGGGGTAGAATGTAACACCCTGATATTTTATGAGAAGTATATTCATTTTTGTCTTATGTTATACGCAACATCCAAGGAATCTTTCACTATACACAACACTAGATTGTCTTGCATTATATGAAATATCAACCTTCCTCGATAGTGTGTTTTGTATGCAATATCAAGTTTCACTAAACAACGATATGTTATTAAAATATTATATCAACTAGACGTTATGAATAGTAAAACCCCCTTTTTGAAATTTTATAAATCATATCTTTCAAAATGGACATCATTTTTGGATTTGGAATATCGAAATTATCCTAGGGTGAAATTTTGGTATTTTTATGAAAACATTCAATTTTTGATGAATAGTGAACTCACTGAGTTATTTTTTAAAACCATGTTTTTATTTAAATAGTCATTTATTTTATTTAAATTTATTTTAGGTCAAAATAGATACATAATACTTATATAAGTTAAATTTAATTCATTGGAGTAATTTTATAAATATTTTAGATGCATAAAAATTTTATTGATCTTTTCACCGTCTTTTACCCACCTCCTAGGAGCATTTGCAATTATACATAAAAATTAATTTTACCACTTCTGTGAGTTGAATTTCAAAAATCCAAGAGACATGGTTAATATAAAGGAGTAAAATGTGGTTCATGATGACAAAAATAATTTTTGGTGAATATTAACTTTTTACATTTATTTACCACGGTTAAAAGTAAATTGGGTAATTAAGGGTAAAATTTATATTATTATTACCCTAAAACATGTCCTAATTCTATTGGATAAGTGTAATTAGACCAAAAAAAACCTTAGGAATAAAATAATACCATTTAGGTACACTTGTAATAGATGATAACATTTATTATTATTTTATTTAAAGAAGATTTAAAAGAGTTAAAATCAATCTTTAATAACTAAGACATTTTTAATATAGTGCTATACATAAGATAAATTCGATTATAAATATTAATCAGAAAGCTAAAAATCTTTTATACATAGTGGTATTTTATTTATAATTTTTAGACATTAAATAATTTAATTTATTAATGATGCAATGATGATGCAGTAATTACCTTATTAATGAAATATTAACATAATTGATGTTATAAGCACCCAAATAAAAGTAATTTGAGACTTTTTATGAATTAAACTAATTTTATTGGTTAATATAACATGTTAGTATTGGTTTAATTAACTTATTTCTAACTAGTAATGCAGTTATGATTTTCAAAAAAAATCAATTACCAAACAGTTTCAAAATTGACATAAAATAGTTTTTAAAATATATATTATATTATATATTGTTATTCTATTCCTAAAAATCTATGGTTCTTCAAAATGACTTAGATAAAGTTATATATATTAATAATTAACCACTTGGGGTTCGTTTGTCTTGTTATAGTAAGTTTATTAACCATATAGTGTAATAATAGAAGAAGACACAGTAAAAGTTAAATTATTTAACTTGAAGTTAAATCTAAATGATAAGGTTAAAATAGTGAACTAAACTTGTCTAAATCTTATTGGTTGAGAGTATTTAGACCGATACCCACTTTATCTTATAAATAAATAAACTTGAAGCTATTATAAATCGAATATTACTTTATTATAAAATAATATTTTATGTTTTTCCTAAGGTTCCCCTATCCTACTTTATAAAAGGGCACCTCCTCCCTCTCCTCTTTACACCACTTTGAGCTGTCAAGATCGGCAAAACCCTACAATTTCCCTTATCAACTTACCTTTTAGCATACTAGAGGTCCTGGTCTTCTTTAAATCCAATTATAGAGCCTTATGAGGAGGTTTCAAAGAGGCATGTCGAAGAAGAGGTAATATCCGTTACTGATTCTTTCATATTTATTTTTTCTTCTACTTCTTCTTCTTTAGTTGTTTAATTATAAATTAATAACATCAGTATCACTCATATAATTATATGATATTATAAAAATGAAACAACCCTATTTTACCTTCTATCCATCCTACGGAAAATGAAATCACCGCGCGTGCGTACGTACGGAATACCGTCTCCACGCCTTGTGTAATCTGTTTTCCACCACCACCTTACATGGATTGGTATAATGGTGTAAAGAATAACTATATATGATTATTATAAAGTGATATTTATTCTTAAATAGTATACATACACTTCAATACAATTCCATGATCATGGGAATGATATCATCGCTCGTGCGTACGTATGTCCTACCATCTCCACGATGAGATGAGACTCGTTCTACATGATATTCATTGAATAATGATTATATAAATGAATTTAATGAATAATTATTATATATATTACACTAATACCATTCTTTAAATGTGTTTTCTACAACCTAAGAAGAATAATAATAATTTATTTGACAAAACATGCATAAAGCAATGAACACCCGAATAACGAGTAGAAATGAAATATTAACAATAAGAAGATAATAATATGACCATATATGATATCATAATAATGAATATGATTCATTAATAAGTCAATGACATTATTTAAATCATTATACAGGAGGTTCAGATACGTATGAAGCAAATCGGACCTAAGGTAAGGGAAAATCTCGCAATCTCATTTTTATCCGAGATTGTTTATACTTCAGAATTTACTAGGGAATATTTATTATACACATCCATGTTTCCTCAATATTTATTATTATTTATATCCTCCTAAAAATTTTTAACTCCAATTTTAACCATTATTGAGTTTTTATTAAAAGATATGAAAGGAATCTTTTGTTGTTTTTAGTATGAGGTACTTTTTGACTTTTCCGGCCAATGTACGAGAAAAATGTTTTTTTACTTATACAGTATGAATTGATTTTTATGATTTCATAGAAAATTATATCCATGAAGCTTCCTTTAAAAGTTTTAGAGTTTATTTTTAATCAAATTCTTTTAGTATAATATTGTATGACTTGTTAGGAAAGGAAAAATTCTTTTGAAGTAGAAAGGAAATATTCATAAAGAATGGAGTTCAAGTGTTTTATCAAAATTATTTTCCATCTAAGATTATATAGGTTTATGTTTATATCCCTATTTTTAAATTGGTTTGATTATGTTATGTTGGAATTAATTTTATTATGCCCCTTTATATTATATGGATTATGTTATGATGGCATGATGTTTAAGAATCCCTTTTTTATTACATGGGTTATGCTGTGATATATGATTTATGATTTTGTGTCACACATAATAATGGTTTCATTATGATATGGGTGGGACCTATATCTCCCTCCAATGCATTGGGTAAATATTTATATCTCATGATATAGACATGGCTAGAACAGAAAGTTAATCTGGTTCAGTGACACAGGACTGGAATGAGGAGTGACCTCGGTTCAGTAATGGACTTTGTCCGCTATGATATTCATGGAAATGAGTCTTGAATAATATGAAATGATTTTCTATGATTATGTGTGTATTCCACAATGGTTCGTGTTTCACGTTATGATTATTGGGATTACATTTCACAACTATGATTTATCCCATGTTATGATATTATGATCTCTTTTACAGGTTATGATTTTCAAAATGTTATGTTCTTATGAATATGATATGATTGATATTTCTTTTCTTTACCCTTACTGAGAATTTGATATCACCCTTTTTGTATGTTTTCATTTCCCTAGGTTAGGAAGAAGGGTACTAAGTAGGATATGCCAAAAGGGACTCTAGATATGATGAAATAAATGGGATACAATGTAGATGCTTTATGAACTAGTTGTTTTTATTTCCCCGTTTCTAAAGACACTATACCTATACGGTCCTACCATGGTTTTGTTATATGTTGTAATAAGTATCCATCAATTCTGAAGTAATAACATTGTATGTAAATTATGGGTCGTTATAATATTATTGTACTTGGGTTTGTAATTGTTAGTATCAGAGTAAGTTTAGTAGAAACTATGAGAACTAGATTATAAATGAACATAAATAACATGAGAATAAGGATAATTCCTAATATTATTTGATAAATTTTACCCATATAGGATTTTTATTTTATGTCTTTATATTCATAATAAATACCAACTAAATTAGTGTTTACCATTATTTACTGATGGTTCCTAATAGATGAATGGGAATCAACACCTGTAGTCAATATAGGTATTTCCTAGCTAAGAAATAAAATAAAATTACTATTGGAGTTTAGTTGATCCTGGCTGTGTTAGGGTACCAAGCTAAGGATATAATTAATAAACCTAAAAATATGGATCAACATAATGTTTTATTACTTGATAAACATATATTGGACCATTTCATGTGTAATAATCTTCAACATTTGAGTGGAACTACAAACATAGTGGTGGATGCGAAAGATATTAAGTCTGTTAAAAAAATATTTCTAGCATTGGGAAGTAATAAAGTGAATATTTTATACTGGTAGTGTATTTTATTAAGGTCTATGTTGATTATTGGTGGTTTTTGATCCAAAATACTATCTAAGAATAAGAAAATACTCGAAAATGATTGAGATATAGGTGGGTTTGATAAAAAAAATTATAAAAGAATACATAAATTTATGATTCCAAATTACAATAGTTTTTACAAATATATAAGTGAATCTCATCTTAATATCCTCATCCAATAGTGGTGTTTAGATTATCTAGATCCAAATTGGCTACATTTAAATCATCTCGCAAATTGATCTCTTTGAAAATGTGTCCACAACTTGATTATGTTCCCCAAAGGCTTATGAGACAACCAAGATGAGATTAATAGTTTCTTCAATACATTTAATTCCCTAGAAATACACTTTCCATGTAATTTACATTCTTCTATATTTTTGGGATTCAATAAAATGATTTGATTTTTTACTCTATTTGAAGATATTTCCATTCATTATTGATATAATGGTTGATAACATGAATCATAGAATATAATTCTCCCTTATATCCTATTATAATTCCAATATAATTGTATAATAATCCGTTAAAGATTCCATGATGGGTATAGAAAACACATCCAAATCCCGAGGGTCTTGGTATACTAGAGTATGCACCCTAGACATTCACCTTGATCCTCAATGGTAATGAGGGATATAATGAAATAAAACATATGGATAGAGAGATTTTATTGTAACATTATTCCATAAATATTTCCATCATGGTAAATTAAATTAAATAAACATAATGTTATCCATCTAAAATAAAATGGTCGAGAAAGGTATTTTAGAGCATAATGATGCATTTTAAATACTATCCATGTATGATATGGATCGAATACATTGTCCAAATTGTATGATTCCCCATTTATTTAAAGTCAATAATATTAACAATTAAAGGTAAATTGTTTGTAAAACATTTTCATCATGTTATTAAATATTATATTGTTCCATAAAATGAGAGAATGAATTATATATAACTAATATATTTAAGAGATACTAAGATAATATAAGGTCATTTGAGAACCAAGATGAAGATAAATCATCAAATGAAAACAAAGGAGTAAAATAATTTCAATCATGTAAAAATTATGGAAAGATACATTATATAAAATATTTTAAGGGAATGTGACATTGTTCAATGTTTAGAGATAAGAATTAATGGATAATGAATTAAAGGGGAAGAAAAACCAATAATATCAAATCCATCTACTATAGTTAAATAGGTCATTATCCACACAAATGAAAAAATAATCAAGGGATCCTACCACAAAATATGTTGAGGGTAGAAGGATAAGACTCTATTATCAATACTAATGTGGTTGAAGTACCTAATGATTAGGTAGAAAGAACATTAGTAATAGCATAAAAATGAGCTAATATTTTATTATATTTTTGATCTTCTCTCACTTTTATATCTTTTATATTTTCAAGAAAATTTGATACTTCCCTAACACCATAATATAAGAGTTATTATTCCAAAATCCTAGTTTAAATCTCATAGTAATAAGTATGTATTAGTCAATTAACATTTACATACATAACGAAACTATATTTGTATACATGATTTCCATAATAGTGATTGACTTTTATATAATCTTTATTATGTAATTGATTCAAAAATAAAATGAAGATAATTATTTCCAATATAAGGAAATTATGATTTTTGATGATGATGAATAATTTCATATCTTTTTGGAGGATACTTTATCATATGAGTCATATCTAGATCCATCTCTCGTACCACCTATGGATGAGATTCAAGGAGAATAAGAGAAAATGTAAACTACTTTGGGAAAATATAACCATGAAATTGAGGATACACACATTTTAATTGAATACATTGATGAATATCATTAGGAATTACTTTAACATCCACCAGAATATGATGTTGTGTTTAGCTTTGATTTGATACAAAATTAAAGACCTATAACCAGGAATCCCTATAAAATAGACATTTTTGAATTAGTCTAATTGATGAAAAAATATTGGAGTAGTGGGAAATGGGATTTATACACCCTGTTGTTTCATCTGGCGTAACACATTTGTTTTGTTAAGAAGAAATATTGATATATGAGTATGCGCATTGAATATATGGAGATCAATGGTATTATATAATGAACAAGAATCATATACCACACGTTGAACAATTATTTGATCAACTTTATAGACATATATATTTTTCAAAGATTGACCTTCATTTTGGGTAATGTCATTTGTGGGAAAAGATGGATGATATTCCATAGACATTGTTTCATATTAGTTATGGAAAATATGAGATTACAATTAATTCCATTTTTAATGACTAATTTACCCTCTATTTTAGTTAATCTAATGAAAAATGAATTCATAGAATATATTTATAATTTTTGACTCATTTATTTATGATATATTAGTGTTTTTTAACAGATATGTGGACCATGATAATAACTTGTGTATCATTATTAAGACACTTAGAGAAAAATAGTAATGTAAGAAATTTAGTATGTGTGAATTCTATATTAAATTTCTTTCTTTTTTGGTCATATTATTACTAAGGATAGAATATCATATGATCCTATAAAGATAAATACATTCAATTAAGGACATACACCAATGAACATAATTGAAGTATGTAGTATCATTTTATTATAGGGTTACTATTAGAAATTTTTCAACAATTGTCCCAACTGTCTAAACCATTAACCCAGAATACACATAAAGAGGTTAATTCCAATTTTTCCAAGGAATATGGAGAATGTTTTCAATAATTGAATATTATATTTATGAATTCTATAATTTTAACTCAACCATTAAGAAACAATATGTTTGTGATACATAGTGACGCATCAAAGTAGGTACTTTATTATGTCCATATACAGAATGATAAAGTTATTACATATGAATAAACATAGTTAAGGACACATGAATATAACTATTCATCTCATTACCTTGAGTTAGATGCCTTGATATTTACATTTCTGATACACACACATTCTAGGGACCCAAAATACATATTTTACAAGAAATATTTCAATACGAGCCAATGGTTATGGCTCAAGATACCCAAGGATTTGTATTTCTCAATACACTACTACATAGGAATGTTTAATAGGGTAGTATATGCATTGAATATTAATGATAATGAAGTCCAGATAAAAATTATGATTAATAGGGAGCCCAAAACCATGGATTTAATGAAGATGAATATATGAATTAACAATAGTGGGAAAATTTCAATACTTTTTCAAATGATTTCCAAAATATATTTATTATAAAATTTAAAAAGTTATTTGCATGATGATGAGAATTTTATAAAGAATATTAATGTTGTGAATTATGGGAAATTAAAAGACATCATATATAAATATATAGTTAAAAAATTTAGGAATGGGCTATTTGTTCCATCTATACCTTGGTGGATAAATGAATTTTTAGAATATTCTCAAAGCTTGAATTTCTCAATACACCCTTCTAACACTAAAATTTATACAAATTTAAATGAAATTTTTTGTAGGATAATATAAAGCATGAAATACAAAATTATGTTTCAGTTTATTTTTTATTAAAACTGGTTAAGGAAAAGGAGAAACATCCTAGAGAAGTTACGCAACATATACCTATTCCTATGTTGAAATGGGATGACATTACTAGAGAATACTTCACTTGATTACCAAAACATTATATATTGACATCCAAATATTTTTTTGTGTGTAAATTGAAAAATCCAATTTATGGTTGAGTGAAATCTCACATTCAATAGGATACCACAAATCCACTACATAGATTATAGTTATAAAGACTCATCTATAAACCTTACTTAATCTTGAATTAAATTGAATAATTCACATTGAGGATCTTTTCAGGTTTAGAGTTTTAGAGAATTAAGACATAACTATTACATCTCAAACGATTTCAATGTAGACACTTCTACCAAGGTTCCCAAAAAAATTAAAACTCATAAAAAGAAACATGTCTAGTTCCATGTTTTAGATCGCATGACTTTTCCTTGATCCCATCCTTGACCCTATTCTACATTAAGTCCTGTGAAAAAATTTTCAATAAAAACCTTGGGGTGAGCATAAAAATCTCATTAAGGGATACACAAATAAGGAAAACTGTTAGTTTTTCAAAACAACAAGTAAACCATGAATACTTTGTCAAAGTAATATTTTTCACCTTTATGAAGTAGTAAAAACTCTTCATTGAATAAAAGATCATCACTTACCATTTTGTAACCAAAAGATTACCATAAAACCCATATAAAGAACACATAACATATAAAGGTAACTTGGGACATAAACATACTTAAATGGAATAAACATACTGTCGACTTCCACACATATCACTTAATGGAATAGCCATACGGCCAACTTCCATACCCAATGCATTGGAGGTTAAAACGTAACCACCCGTCCTGGTATTCAAGGCACCACCAGTCATATGGTTTATCACGTAACCACCCATCAAATTTCTAAGTACCATTTTAAATCATAACACATAAAACAATTATAAAGGAAAGAAAACATTTCCACATTTCAAGCACAATATATCACTTAAATATATTGACATAACAAATCCATTATCAAAACCATTTTCAACACCAAAATACATAAAAGAGTATATGGTATTTATTTAATTTTAAAAATATAACGGCTTGTTAAGGAAGCCAAAGATTAAATAATACTCGCGGCGACGGAAAGGTCGTTGTCACCACCTACGTTAAAAAGAAACATACTTTTTTTCATTTAGTAAAACGCTTCGTATAGAAAATATTCCATCCGAATACAATTAGAAGTCAAAGGGGTTTATACACCTTATAAAAGAAAGTTGTGTATAAAACAAAATATTCCTCAATGAAAGTATATTGAGATGAAGTCCCTTACAAAGTCGTTATCCTTCGATTAAGGATAAAAAAATTACATAATTATGTGTGAAAAATATAAATACACCCAATATAAGAGGATATTAAGTGTAAAACAATCATATAACATCCACACATATTCATAGTATGACATAATCATGAAGTATAGGTTTATACCAATGAATTGAAATTGGGTTAATAAGTTCTCTTACAGAAATTCTACAGCCGAACGTCGTCACATTAAAATTCATAAAATGTGTCAATGAGAGATAAAAAGGGTATCTCATCACTTGGACATATCATTTACAGAAATAAGGATATATAATAACATATCCCAATATAAGAAGATGTAAATTAAAAGACCTAACTAAAAGAAGTCTTTTCAAAGGGGAAGGTTTAAAGGTCCCCTTACTGATTTGGGTAACTTTCGAAACGTACACCCCATTGAAGAAGGGTCATACAATGAATATGTAAATACCCATAAATGAAATTATATTACAAAAAGAGTATAATAATGGGTATTACATACCCCACTCAAAGGAAATGGTGGAAAATGTAGCCTAAATCTCAAGGGAATAAAAGTGAGATGAAAAATCCCTTACGAAGACTCGGCAGCCTAACGACGCCACTTAAAACTTCCAAAAATGGATTGATGATATCAAATAGGGTCTCTAATTATATTAAAATAAAATTTAAATCAAGCGTAATATAAAATAACATCCCCCAACATAACAAAGAGGAGCTTAAAATATGTGACATAAAGTAGAGTACTTAAAAAGAAAGAGAGAGATTGGATCTCTTGCGAAAATTCAGAAGCCTAACGGCGCCACTCAAAACATCCAAAATGGATTGATGAGATAAAATAGGGTCATTCATCATATGAACATAAAAAGTAAAGTAAGATTAATATAAAATAACATCCCAATCATAAGAACGATGAGCTTAAAAGGAATGACATAAAAGAGTGTACTTAAAAAGAAAGAGAGGGGTAGGATCCCTTACCTCAAGTCCAACTTGTCTTGTTCGTTTCATTATATTCCTGAATAATAAACTTTGTTCAATTTATAATTTCCTAAGTACCTCATTTAAATATTATTATTCAGTTCATATCACATATTATAATGTTATAATAATTTTTTAATAATGTTAGTTCATATCAGACACTTTTGCCGATGTTTGGTACATGAGTCAAAAATGAACTTGTTTGAAAATGATTTCCCATGTATTTATAAGTAAATAATTTCCAGAATAGTATTAATGATTAAAATATCATATATATCCATTAAATATTCATTTTATACTATTCCATAACATTTGGAGATAATAAATGAAAAGCACCGTTCATGGAGACGGTAGGCCGTACATATGCATGAACGCTGCTTTCAATTTTTTATCATATTAATAGAATTAAAAATAAATTATAGATATATATGTATTATAATTATAGTATAATATATATTTTATAAAGGTCACATATGTTCATTAATTTCATTCTTTATACATTCCATGTATTGCATGAATGAGTCACATCACTTGAGGGGGTGGTAGTCCACACTTCCTCATATGAAATTATCGCATTTGCACAACATGCAAAGAATAAAGGTATGTTTTAAATATAAAAACCAGAAGCATATAGAAAACATAAATACCATATATATCATATATAAAATAAAGTGACATCATAATGGCCACCATTAAAGGTGATAAAGGAATATTTAACAATCATTGTTTCGTGAGGCAGTATTTCGCAATCCACAGAAACAGTATGTTCTTTAACCATTAGACGGATGTGTGTGTAAGTGTAGATAGAATAAATATTATAAAAACATCTCATTATATTGAATATACTGGTTTTGTTACAAAAGAAAGGAATAAAAAAAGGTTAGGGGGTTGGAGAAGCAAAATAAAACAAAAGAACACTAGGGAAGACTTTACCTTTAAATCAGGTAACTCTTTTTGATTTGAGCTCAAAGGCTTTCTTGGAAAGACTTATGCCCAATGTGAGGCATCTAGGAGTAATATAGGGAGGTGGAGAGACAAAATGGGCAGGTTTTGGCCGAGCTAAAGGCTTGAGAGGTGTAGGTAAGGTGGTAGAGGTGGGGGCCTTTTATAAGAGGAGAGGAGGGGCACTCTTGGAAAGTCTTGAAATATAACATTATTATAAAATGATTTTCGGATTTTAAAGGTCCCAAAATTATATATTTCGAGGATAAGGTGATAATTTTTCTAAATCCACACATTCAATAGGTTTTTGACAAGTGTAGGTCTTATATTTTACATTATCTTTTCATTTTATTTCAATCGTTAAATAATTAGGTAATTGCTGCATCATCAGGATGTCATAAATAATTAAATTTATTTATTGTCTAAAAATTATAATAAAAAAATAATGATGTAGTAAATATTTTTATCTTTATAATTAATATTTATAGTATAAAATATGACTTGTATAACCCATGTAAAAATTGTTTTAGTAAAACAACACATGTTTGTAACATTTTAATTTTAACTTTAAATAAAAAGGTATTAATCTCATTTTCGTACCAAAGTGGCTCCATGGGGTCCCCAAGTTGACCCATGGATTTTATTGGTCTTCCATGACTCATAAAATAAGGGTAGGACATGTTTCAAGGTCATTTCATATTATTAAAACATTATTTTTACCTTAAATTACACTAATTCTCTCTAATCGCGAATAAAAACATAAAAGTTAATATTCACCAAAAAAATTATTTTAATCCCATTGAACCACATTTTACATCTTAATTACAACCATGTATGTCGGATTTTTGAAATTCAAATCATAGAAGTGGTAAAGTTTCATTTGAACGAAAAAGCAGTTTTTAAACTACCACTAAGTGGTTTCACTATTCATAAAAAATTGAAGTTTTTCGGAAAAATACAAAAAATTCACCCTAAGGTATATTTGATATTCCAAATTCAAAAATGATGTCTATTTTAAAAAATTCAAAAAATATATGTTGCATTAATTAATTTAATAATTAATTCCCGCTGTCAAAACAAATAGCGTGTTTTTAAGAAACAATATCTATTAAAAGATTGACCCTAGTTTAAGTCCAATTTCAAAGTCAAATTTATTCCAATGACCACTATTGGGTTATATGGTTAAAATATATTCTAATTTCACTTTAAAACCAATTCAAAAGATAATCTAATCATATAAATAAATTAGATTAAAAAGAGGTTTTGAATTAAAATACAACATTTTCACTAAAACTGATCTTTATCGGAAAATAACAAAAATCTACACAAAGTAAATTTTGATGTCCAGATTCTAAAGAAGGATTTTATTTTTTCAAATATAAAATATTAAAAAGTATATTTAAAAAGGGTTCGTCTTCAAAAGGCTGTTAATTGACCTTTTAAATAATATTAGTAGATTTATGCTTAAAATTGGATTCATTCGCATTTTAATCCTCTAACATTTATTGGAAAAAAGTAAAAATATTTGTCAAATATATATAATCATTTTGTATTTAGTTCTGTTCATTCCCTCCATTACAATGGATAGGCGTTAACTACCATTTAAAATAATATTATTTTATTATTAGAGTGCAACATAAGATTTCATAGAAACTCATTGTTGCGTATTGTGTACGCCATCGAGCAGATCATTCCCATTAAATTAATTTTAACATTTGTATTCAAAAAAATGGATAAATATGAAAAATTAATATTCTACATTTACCATGGATGTTACATCATTCCTTCGTTTTGAGAATTCCATCCTCGCAATTTTAAAATTGGGCTCGGAAACTTCATTGAAAGTCCCACATCGGAACAAGAGTCAGTAAAACTATTACTTTAAAATAAAGAATGAGAAGAAAAAAGGTCACATGAGTTAACCCATACTAGGATTCCATGAAAACATGGATACGGAGGAGAAAACAAAGGGTCATGTTCTGAGGGAGAGTGATTGAAAACATGTTTAGGAGAATGTTAACCACAAGAAAATTACAAACTGGTGATCGGTTAAACAGTATTTGATTCCCCAATAGGAAAATTTAACAGACAACATTTTTGTTTTTAAGTTATTTTTCATTGAGTAATTTATTTATGAGATTAACTAAATCATAAGGAAACATACTTACTTGTCGTGTAGAAACCCATCTCCTACTATATTTCTTACACAAACTCATATTTTCTCCAAAAGACGAGTATTTAGGGTGACTTGTTCACATCAAGAGTACTATAATCAACTTCTAGAGAATCACCTAATCTACAAAATAGAACTATATATTTCCCATGGCTTTAGACCCTTACCAAATCCAAAATTGTTAGATCAAGATCAGATTATCCGGAAAAGGATAACCCTTTATAAAAAGAAAATCTATTCTTAATCTCCAAAATTTGTCCAACAAAACCCAAAGTTCAATGAAGACCATTCGATAAAAAATTTGTCCATAAAATTCTTCAAAGTAAACCAAACTAAGATTTAAACCCAAATATTTGAAGGATTTAATCACATAGTCTTCCAAGATACAAATTAACACTTATCTCCAAATAACATCAGTTGCTCTTAAAGTCTCATATTGAAAATTAATTAACCTAATCACATATCCTCCATGATAGGTTAATAATTTCCATAGATAACCCAAAATAAACTTACTCTTAATTCATAAAATCATATAACTAAAAAGAATAATTCATACTAAGTAGGGACTTCACGTAGTCCAGTGGTAGGCGATAAATACCAGTCACACTTTGGTTGTTGCTTTGATTCCCAAAGCTTTGTCCGACGCGACGGGTTGTTACACGGTCTGTGTGTTGTCTCTTTTCCAAACTATATAATTCTAAAAACATTCCCCAAAAAGAGATAAAATCATCAAAAATAATCATAACATATTTTAACCTCAATTTTATATTATTCTTTTCATCTTACATCATATAGTAACCCAAAATTACCTCAAAAGTAAGGATCATATAAACCCAAATGGTTCTTTATAACTATGCCCACAAAAGAATAGATAACTATTCCTTGAATAAAACATTCATATATCAAACATCAGGGTCACACATACTATAAAAATTATTCTAATATAACCCCATCATCAAAAGAGACTTAATACTTTTAAGAATTTCACCATAACTCTTGAAGCCCTTATATGTTGACTTCTTACTCATTCAATATTCTTCAAGATCTATTAACCATTCCTTTCCAACTTATTCTAAAATACTTCTTTCCTTTGATTGGTAATTATCATTTTCTTCATCCTCAATCATAATGGCATTAGGTATTGGTAAATGAATATTTGTACGATCTTGGTGATCCCATTCCCAAAAAATCTTCATAGGACATGTGTTTTCATAATGACCATGCACACTACATTTAAAACATTCAATTGATCCCTCAGAAAGAACTTCATCCCATTTCCATGAGTCAACTGGATGCTTGCTTTTTCCAGGATAGGTTCTTGATTTATGACCTTCATTTCCACATCTATAGCATATTTCTGTCCCTTTGAAACATTTTCCTAGTTGTTTCTTTCCACATCATTGACACATAGGTTTTTGAACACACTTACCTTTATGATTATTACCTGAAGTTTCGTAGGGATTTGTTTCTCGCATATATGATTCCTTATAAAAATCACCAAGGTTTAGGTGGTAAATCATGACTCCAGATATTTAGTTGAGGATAAACACAAGATTTCTCATTGCAGCTCCCATATCATTTAGTTGCTCGCTCATAAAATTGTCATAGTTTCCTTCACATCCACTGTTACTTTGGTTCCTGCTAGATCCAGCGATTTACTAAAACCAAAAAGGTCAGTGTGATCATATCAGTAAAATCATCATATAATAATAAGGAAGAAAAAACTAAGGTATAGTTATCCATGCTATCTCAAACTACTTCTATATTTAAAAAAACAATGACTCCATCTAATATAGTACCCATTATGGTTATACACAACTTGTCACTTATTTTTAAGCAACACTCTAACCTCTAAAGTTATCTAAACCGACCTCTGATACCAACTATAAGGACCAAGCCTTAAACCTTACTTAATCATGAATTAAATTGACTAATTCACATTGAGGATCTTTTCAATTTTAGAGTTTTATAGAATTAGGACATAACTATTACATCTCAAAAGATTACAAAGTAGACACTTCTACTAAGTTTCCAAAAAAAAATAAAAACTCTTAAAAAGAAACAAGTCTACTTCCATGTTTTAGATAGCATGAATTTTCCTTGATCCCATACTTGACCCTATTCCAAATTAAGTCATGCGAAAATCATTTCAAAAAAAACATGGGGTGAGCATAAAAATCTCAGTAAGGGATACACAAATAAGGAAAACTATTAGTTTTTCAAAACAATAAGTAAACCATGAATATTTTTTCAAATTAATAATTTTCACCTTTATGAAGTAGTAAAGACTCTTTACTGAATAAAAGATCATTATATACCCTTTTTTAACCAAAATACTACCATAAAACCCATATAATTAACACATAATATATAATGTTAACTTGGGACATAAACATACTTAAATGGAATAACCATAGGGTCGACTTCCACACATATCACTTAATGGAATAGCCATACAGCCGACTTCCATACCCAATGCATTGGAGGATATAACGTAACCACCCGTCCTCGTATTCAAGGCACCAACTTTCATATGGTTTATCACGTAACCACCTGTCAAATGTCCAAGTACCATTATAAAATCATAACACATAAAACAATTATAAAGGAATGAAAACATTTCCACATTTCAAGCACAATATAACACTTAAATATATTGACATAACAAATCCATTATCAAAACCATTTTCAATACAAAAATACATAAAAGAGTATATGGTATTTATTTACTTTTAAAAATATAATGGCTTGTTGAGGAATCCAAAGATCGAATAATAATCACGGCGACAGAAAGGTCGTTGTCACCGTATACGTTAAAAAGAAACATACTTTTTGTCGTTTAGTAAAACGCTTCATATAGAAAAGATTCCTTCCAAATAAAAGTAGAAGTCAAAGGGGTTTATACACTATATAAAAGAAAGTTTTTTATAAAACAAAATATGCATCAATGAAAGGAGATTGAGATGAAGTCCCTTATAATGTCGTTATCCTTAGATTAAGGATAAAACAATTACATAATTTTGTGTGAAAAATATAAATACACCCAATATAAGAGGATATTAAGTGTAAAACAATTAGAGGCCATCCACACATATTGATAGTATGACATAATTAAGAAGTATAGGTTTAACCCAATGAATTGAAATTGGGTTATGAAGTTCTCTTACAGAAATTCGACAGCCTAACAGCGTCACTTTAAAATTCATAAAATGAGTCGATGAGAGATAAAAATGTTATCTCATCACATGGACATATCATTTACATAAATAAGGATATATAATAACATATCCCAACATAAGAAGATGTAAATTAAAAGACCTAACGAAAAGAAGTCTTTTAAAAAGAGAAGGTTGAAAGGACCCCTTACCGATTTGGGTAACATTTGAAACGTACACCCCATTGAAGAAGGGTCATAAAATGAATATTTAAATACCCATAAATGAAATTATATTACAAAAAGAGTATAATAATGGGTAGTACATACACCACTCAAAGGAAATGGTGGAAAATGTAGCATAAATCTCACGGGAATAAAAGTGAGATGAAAAATCCCTTACGAAGACTCGGCAGCCTAACGACGCCACTAAAACCTTCCAAAAATGGATTGATGAGATCAAATAAGGCCTCTAATAATATTAAAATAAAATTTAAAGCAATAGGAATATAAAACATAATCCCCCAACATAAAAAATAGGAGCTTAGAAGAAGTGACATAAAGGAGAGTACTTAAAAAGAAAGAGAGAGGTTGGATCTCTTATGAAAATTCGGCAGCCTAACAGCGCCACTCAAAACATCCAAAATGGATTGATGAGAAAAAATAGGGTCTCTCATCATATGAACATAAAAATTACAGTACGATTAATATAAAATAAAATCTCAATCATAAGAAAGATGAGCTTAAAAGGAACGACATAAAAGAGTTTACTTAAAAAGAAAGAGAGGGGTAGGATCCCTTACCTCAAGTCTGACTTGTCTTGTTCATTTCATTATATTCCTGAATAATAAACTTTGGTCAATTTATAATTTCCTAAGGACATCCTTTAAATATTATTATTATGTTCATATCACATATTATAATGTTATAATAATTGTTTAATAATGTTAGTTCATATCAGACATTTTTTCTGATGTTTGGTACATGAGTAAAAATTGAACTTGTTTCAAAATGATTTCTCATGTAGTTATAAGTAAATCATTTCTAGAATATTATTAATGTTTAAAATATCATATATATCCAGTAAATATTCATTTTATACTATTCCATAACATTCCGAGATAAAAAATGAAAAGCACCGTTCATTGACACTGTAGGTCGTACATACGCATGAACGCTACTTTAATTTTTTTGTCATATTAATGGAATTAAAAATAAATGAGAGATATATATATTATAATTCCAGTATAATATATATTCTATACAGGTCACATATTTTCATTAATTTAATTCTTTATACATTCCAAGTATTGCATGAACGAGTCACATCACTTGAGGGGGAGGTAGGCCACACTTCCTCATATGAAATTATCGCATTTGCACAACATGAAAAGAATAAAGGTATGTTTTAAATATAAAATACAGAATCATATAGAAAAAATAAATACCATATATATCATATATAAAATACATTGACATCATAATGGACACCTTTAAAGGTGTTAAAAGAATATTGAACAATCATCGTTTCGTGAGGCAGTAATTCGCCATCCACAGAAACAGTATGTTCTTTAACCATTAGATGGATGTGTGTGTAAGTGAATATAGAATCCTAATTATAAAAACATCCAAGTATATTGATGATTTTTTTTGTTACAAAATAAAGGAATAAATAATGTTTAGGGGGATGGAGAAGAAAAATAAAACAAAAGAACACTAGGGAAGACATTACCTTTAAATCGGGTAACTCTTTTTGATTGGAGATCAAAGGCATCCTTGGAATGACTTATGCCCAAAGTGAGGCTTCTAGGAATAATATAGGGATGTGTAGAGACAAAATGGGTAGGGTTTGGCCGAGCCAAAGGCTTGAGAGGTGTGGGTAAGGTGGTAGAGGTGGGGGCCTTTTATAAGAGGAGAGGAGGGGCACTCTTGGAAAGTCTTGAAAAGTAACATTATTATAAAATTATTTACAGATTTTAAATGTCCCAAAATTATATATTTAGAGGATAAGGTGATAATAGTTTGAAATCCACACATCAAAAAGGTTTTTTACAAGTTTAGGTCTTATATTTTACATTATATTTTTATTTTATTTAAATCGTTATATAATGAGGTATTCACTGCATCATCATGGTGTCATAAATAATTAAATTTATTTAATGTCTACAAATTATAAAAAAATATCACGATGTAGGAAATATTTTTATCTTTCTAATAAATATTTATAGTCAAAACTATGACTTTTATAACCCCATGTAAAAATTGTTTTATTTAAACAACACATGTTTGTGACATTTTAATTTTAACTTTAAATAAAAAGGTATAAATGTCATTTTCATACCAAAGAGGCTCCATGGGTCCCAAAGTTGACCCATGGATTTTCGCGGTCGTACATGACTCATCCAATAAGTTTAGGACATGTTTCAAGGTCATTTAATATTATTAAAACATTATTTTTACCTTAAAATACACTAATTTCTCTAATCCCGATTAAAAACTTATAAGTTTCTATTCACCAAAAAATTATTTTAATCCCATTGAACCACATTTTACATCCTAATGACAACCATGTATGTAGGATTTTTTTAATTTAAATCACAAAAGTGGTAAAGTTTCATTTAAACGAAAAATCAGTTTTTAAACTACCACTTAGTGGTTTCACTATTCATCAAAAATTGAAGTTTTTCAGAAAAATACAAAAAATTCACCCTAAGCTATATTTGATATTCCAAATTCAAAAATGATGTTTATTTTAAAAAATTCAAAACATATAAGTTGTATTAATTAATTTAATAATTAATTCCCGCTTTCAAAACAAATAGCGTGTTTTTAAGAAACAATATCTATAAAAAGATTGACACTAGTTTAAGTCCAATTTCAAAGTGAAATTAATTAAAATGACCACTATTGGATTAAATGGTAAAAATATATTCTGATTTCCCTTTAAAACTAATTCAATAGATAATCTAATCATATAAATATATTAGATTAAAAAGAGGTTTAGAATTAAAGTAAAACATTTTCACAAAAACTGGTCTTTATCGGAAAAATAACAAAAAATTTACACAAAGTAAATTTTGATGTCCAGATTCTAAATAAATATTTTATTTTGTCAAATATAAAATCTTCAAAAGTATATTTAAAAAGGTTTCGTCATCAAAAGGCATTTAATCGACCTTTTAAAGATTATTAGAAGATTTATGCTTAAAATTGGATTCATTCGCATTTTAAGCCTCTAACATTTATTGGAAAATAGTAAAAATATTTGTCAAACATATATAATAATTTTGTAGTTAGTTATGTTCATTCCCGCCATTACAATGTCTAGGCATTAACTACCATTTAAAATAATATTACTTTATTATTAGAGTGCAACATATGATTTCAAAGAAACTCATTGTTGCATATTGGGTACGCCATCAAGCATAACATTCCCTTTAAATTAATATTAACATTTTTTTCACAAAAATGGATAAATATGAAAAATTAGTATTCTATATTTACCAGGGATGTTACAATAGTGTACAAAAACATGATAGTGAAAAAACCGCCAACCAAAATTTGAAACTCAAAAAACAATAGGTCCATATTTCTTATAACCTAAAACCATTAAATCTCACAAGTCATGTTTACTTGAACCACACCCCATGATGTTACCATTTCATCAGTGGTAACCCAAAAGGAGATAATCCCTTTGTAGATACCGTCGAATAAAACCAACCTCATCATCACTCATCTTTGTTGTTACTATCGACCCCGACGTCCAACATCGCCAGGAATCCTCCATCACTGAAACATGTAACCCTAACCAAATTAAATAATGAAATATCATAGAATTGAAATAGATAATTCATAAGATCCCATGAAATAATCACTGATTTCATTAATGAAGAAAAAAAAATTCTATAAAATAAGAAACTAAATTCACATGAAAAAACCACCTCTTGATGTGTCAGGAGAACTGATAACTGCCGAACCACACATCCATGAACTATAAGAATTACATCTCTCTCAATATGATTGGGAAAGATTCCATGGAATGTTAGGATATATTACATTTGAGTGAAATAGTCTCTAAATTATACCATCTTTGGAGAAAAATCATAGAAAAAAATACCAGAAGAAAGTCGATTCTTGATGCACATGGAAAGCCATCATCCACCTGACCACATAACCCAAATGTGTCTTAACCCCTATAATGAATCTGTACTAATGAAGTTTTAATAATTCTTGGTCAAAAACTTTTAATTTTGTTTTGACTGTGATTCATAATTTACAATTAAATCATTGAAATGTATATATAAGGATTTGGGTATTGATTTTCATTTGAGCATTGCCTATCATCCTTAAACCAATGGAAATTTTTAAAGGTATATTTACTCATTAAAAGATATTTTGAGGTCATTATCACATGAATTATAAGGTATATGGGATCAGAATTTACCATTAGTGGAGTTTTGTATAACAATAACTTCTATTAAAAAATTAAAATAGATCCGTATAAAGCATTATATTGAAATACATGACTTACTATGACATGTTGGGATGATGTTGGTTAATGAAATCTTGTGGAGATATAATTCTTTAAGGATACAATGTAAAATTTAAATACAATTAAAACCCATATTAATGTACTTAAAATTAGGAAATTGAGTTATGTTGATATATGAATGAATGATATGGTATTTAAAGTTTAAGATCATGATTTCTTAAATGTATCTCCATAGAAGGTGTAATAAGGGTCGAAAAAATGAAAACATTTATCTAGGAACATTAGACCATCTAAGAATTTGGATGGAATTAGAGATGTGGTTTACAATTTAACAGTGTCACAATGCCTCTCTAACAAACATGATGTATTTCATGACTAATTGTCAAGGAGGAACATTCAATACCTAATAAATTTTCTCACCTATTAATTAAACAATATGAACTTGATTTATATTTATGTTATGAACCTATACATATTCTTGACACTTGAGAATAAGTGTTATGGAATCAAAGAACTTAGCTGGTAAAGGTACAATAGTGAAATCATAAGATAAAAGTGGAAATGTGGGAACCTGAAGAAATTTTAATGAAGAACTACCCAAATTTGTTCATGATGTGACACTCTTGAAATTACATTAATGAATAATGAGGGCAGAATGTAACACCCAAGCTCCAATTATAGTATTCTTTTGTTTTTAATGAAATAATAGCGCAATACACAAATCTTTATACATAAATATTATTAAAACATTAATTATAAAATTTTATATATTAAATTTTAGAAATTAATTAATTTTTTAAAATTATCATACAAATTTTAACATAGGGAAATCTTTTGGGATATTTTTGTGTTGAATTATTTTTTAGTGAATAGTGGAAAATTCTAATTTTTAGAACAATGACATTTTTTCCATTAAAAACTCATATATAAGTCTAATTATATATTTCATTTATTATTAACATCATATATGTACCATTTTATTATGAATAATCTAATTTTGATGAAAAATTTTCATTATTTTAATATAAGTTATTTTTTATTCTTAAAAATACATAAATCTAAAATCATTCATTTAATTTTACGAATTTATTATAAAATTAATTTCTACCAATTCTTTGAGCGAAAACAATAAAAATTGATACCATTTTTGAATTATGATGTTATAATTTTGTAAAAATATTCTTTTTATTTTTAGTCATTGTGAATAATAAACGTTGAATGATTTATCACCTCATAAAAAGGTAAATTAGGTAACTAATTTTAATAAAAATTGTGATAAGCCATTATAAATATATCAAAAAATTAATAAATATGATCATAACCAATAATCAAAAGTAAATTTAATTTTAAGGGTCATTGGATGAGTCCATTTAATCAATAACCATTAGAAGTTAAAAAATATTACCTTATTCATTATCTTTGAGTTTGACCATTATAATATTTTAGTAATGGATAATGTCAATAATGATACTCTCTAGATTCAAATTTATTTTTTATTTACATATATGTATTCAAATATGATATAAACGAATTGTAGGGACGAAATAGATAGCTTAAATTATAACAAAACCCTAACACAATGATATTTCAATTAGTTTGAAAGTTATATAAAGGATATTACAAATATTAAAAGCAACATAATTTTGGTGAAATATTAGGTAACATGATTTTCGTATAAAATAATAACATATTAGGTATTTTTAATGAATTATATTCAAACTACATCCTTTCATTTATGTTTTTAAAGTCAAATTATATGAATAGTGTCCTAAATGACATTAATTATATTTTTAAAAATAATAATTAATTATATAGTTTTAAAATAATAAATATATTTAACCCGATCGTGGGTGATATGATATTTCTAGAATATCATATATTAACCATTTTTATGAAAATTTTAATTTTATGAGAACTTTAATGGTTTCATTATTATAAAAATATTGTCATCATGATAATTTCAAAAAGGGTTAATGAGGGTTTAAAACTAAGAGTTATGCTTTTGAACCTAAAATAAACTTATCCTAAAACATTTTTATTAGAGGATTTTAGAAAATAAATATCTTATATTCATATTATATCAATTTTAGGGAATTTATTCTATAAAATTAATTTTTATTTATATATATTAATTCAATACTATATGTAATTCCAAGATCACCCATCCCCTTAATTATAGACAGAATCTATCATCTCTTTTCTTCAAAAAAATTTGACAAACATAGATTGATCTAAACCAACCCATTTATCTTCTCAACATCATTATCAAAGTTATAGAGGTAATTTTATTTCCAAAATAAATACTTAAGGTCCTTTAAGAGGATATCTAATGGATGTTTACTTAATAAGAGGAAATCTTCTTTATTGAATATTTCATATATATTTATTCTTCTACATTATATAATGATACTATTATCAATCTGAAATAATAAACCCAATATCTTAAATAGTCTCAGATATTATTATTATTATGTTAAAACCTTTTCCCACCTCTTCTCAGTCTTATAGAATGTTACAGTATTTCTCGTCCTTATGTTTGGATGGTTATATCCATGTAGGGGTGTAATTCATTTATTGTTAGTATTTTACATGGATGGTTATAATAATTGATATAATTAAAATGTATTATAGTTTTTTATGTAATGATTATTTCATAATTATAAAATCGTATCTATATTTTTACCTTCTAATACATTGGAAAATGAAAACCTCACTTGTGCATATGTATTTACTACCACGTACACGAAGTGATGTGATATGTTTTTCATTACCACTTAACGTGGATGGTAATAAAGAAAACTTTAATGATTATATATGATATATATATATATATATATCATTATAAAAACTATGAATATTATTTAACTATAATCAACGTAAAAATACATAAAATACCATGAAAAAAATGTGTGAGAAAACAGCACAGTAATCATTAGAAACAATCCTAATAATATAATGTTGTTAATCATTTTCTTTTAAGATGTTATAAAACAAGGATATATGAAATTATAAATTTGAATTTGTTTTTGGTGTAAATGAAAAACCTGATTAAAATAATATTATTTGATTTTATATCATTATCAAATTAGTGGAAACATGTGGCAAGGGATTTCATCTCAATTCTCAATCCATTGAGAAATATTAGGTATTAAAAAAATATTTAATTTTATATGCATTATATATAACCGATTTGATATATTTATTAGTAATATAATTTTATTCATGAGAATTAAATATTGAATTCATGTTACACATTCAATTATGTCTGAAATTTAATTTTACCAAAGTGGTAATGATATATCTAACAATCACATATTGTGGATTACAATCAGTTTCATTGAAGGAATATAATAATCCATCCTTCTTTAAAAAATATTTTTTATTATAATATAAATATTTGAGGAGTTTTCATGTTTTTTTCAATCTTTTCTTCTATTTTAAACTTAAACGATGCAAATAAAGATTTAAAAGAAAATCTAATCATATTTTTTTATCGAGTATATTTTTATTCCTTGTTGATATTATTCCAAAATGTTTCCCAAAATTAATTTTTATTTACTATATAGACATTTAAATTTGTCTATTAATTGTTTGAAACATTAAATTTAATATTTATAATGTTCTCTAAAATGTTTCTTTTTGAATTTTTTTATAAAAAGTTAAAAGGAATTGTTTTTAACATACTACATGAAAAAATTTTCCAGCCACCAAAGACATTTTAGAATCTTAAATTGAACTATATATTTTCAATGGATTATAAGTAAAACTCTTTTATGAAATATTATTTTTATATTTCACATTAATGTTCATTATTTATCCGAAGGAATTTATTCTATTACAAAAGAAACATTTTCAATGAATTTATGGCCTTATTTTGTCTCATATTAATTTTATGTTTGTTAATTATGTCCTACAATATTCTATTTATTATGATAACTGGAAATTATATTTATTCAATATATCGATATTTATTGTCTATCACTGCCTGTTTCAAGTAGGTAACCCTTATTTTAGGTATTTTATTTATATAATGTGTTTGTGAGAAGTTTAAGAGGGTTTTAAGACTATTTGGAATGTTTTGGGGTTTTTTAAATGGTGAAAGGTTGGTAAATGGTAAGTAGAAACCATGAAAATTCACCAGGAAACCGTGCACAATAAGACATATTGCTCTAGGTATTCACATGGTTATGGATCATGATTTTCCCAAACCATGCAGGAACCCTGTAGGCACTATGCAATGTTTGATAGTGGACTTTGGAATAGTTGGCACATGGTTTGGAAACCGTGTGAGCCAACCATGAGAGGATCCCCCTTGAGGTAGTAAGTAGCACATAGTTTGTGTAAAAAATTTCTAACCATGCGACTAACCATACGTAGTTGAAAAAATAGATCCACAAAAGTTGATATTGGAAATGATTAACATTTTATCCCTAAGTTTCCCCCCAACCAACCCTAAGATGATATTTTTCACCTCCCAAATATATTAGAGGCTTCTCACATCATTTTAGAGGTGATCTGAAGGCTTCACATGGTGCATTGATGTTAGATTCTCATGGTAAGTCATTCATTTTAGTGAATTTATTTGGGTTTATGTATATCTACTTCTCCCACTCTCTTGTATTCCTATATATACTCCTATTTTAGAAAAATATATGGTATTTGATGTAAGATATGATGATATTTGGATTTTTTATTATTATTGGAAGAGTTCCATGGATGGGTTTTAATGTTTTGAATCATTTCCCTGGATGTTTTAATATCATCTTCCATTTTTATTATGTTTTATGCGGTAGTTGGATTTACCCTTGACACCTCTATTTATAACATGAAGTATTACTTTCAAATTTATTATTTTGGTTGATTTATTTTTTGAAATTGATATTATTTTCATATTGAAAACCCTCTTGATTGACAGTTTGAGAAATTGGGAATGTTTGTGGCTTTGTTGGATTGTTAATTTGGAAACGTGATTTTAAAAGGATGGTTATAAAATGTTTTGATGGATTTGATGCATATAAAATTGGATTTTAATAAATATTTAATTTTTTAGAAATGGGTTTGGAACAATTGTTTTTATAATGGGTTTAGAATGGTTGGTGTGTTTTCATGTGTATTGGGATGGATAAGGTCATGAGGTACACTTATCAAATGGTTGGGAAAGATATGGGTGTGAATTACCCCATATCAAAATGGTTTACTAAGTGATGGATTAGTGTAATGATTACTCACCACTTACATGTATTGGGAGTTCCATGTATATTGAATGGTAAAATGCATGATTGGGTAGAATGTAATGGGATATAACAAAATGGAATTTATGATATTGATTCAGATTATTGTTTGGTGGATTCCATGATACATGATATTATTTGCTGAAAACTATTTTTCTATGGAACTAGTTTATATTAAATTATAAACTATTTTATATTTTTTTAATATAAACTAATTTATTTAACAATAATAACATTTTTTATCTTAGTGTCATGAGTAGTGATGTCATTTAGGGAAGGACTACCAAGTTTCATTTCTCACTACGTCTTTGTAACTTTAGTTCTTTTTCAAATATCATTTACTGGGACACGATAACAAGCAATGAATCAAATTTATCTATTAGGAATTTGTGATACTTGGGGCTGTTTTTTGGGAGTTAGATCATGTTGATTATTGGATCTTGGAGGTGTGTAATTTTGATATTGTTTTTATGGTTGTATTCTATTGTGTTCTTTGGTATTTAATTGTCTTACTGTGGTACTATTTTTTATTTGGAATTGATATAAATGTCATTTCATTGAGTTGAATTTCATTTATATCATGCATTATGTAGTCATTTAATTGGTTATTTAATATATTTTTTTATATTTTGAATGGGAAAATAATTTCCCATATGTTAATGAAGCCCTTAAAATTTCTTTCTATCATTTGGAATATTGGGGACATCACCTAATGCCACGTAACATCCTTCGACCTTGTCAGGCCAATGAGGAAAAGGGGCATGTTAAAAGTGTTATCAGCCTTATTCCTTCCAATTATCTTTTTAGAATAAGTGTTCACCAGTTTTTTTGATCCTAAATATCAAATTATTTCTAGTTTTGTTTGGGGGATGGGTTGGTAGAAAGGATTTGGGTTTTCCAGACACGAAATATAGATATGAAAAATGAATATCTATAATTTTTATTCTAAACTTCATGTTTCCATATATTTAAGTACATTAGTGTTTTAGATATGCTTATAGGTTTAAGAACCTCATTTTCACAGGTTTAACCAATAAGAAGAGTATCAAATTTAACATAGAAAATAATTTCATATAGGAGTGAATATCTGATTTTTAGTAATGAATTGATATAATTTTTTTTATTTTTTGTAAAGTACTAAAGTTATTTTAAAATTCAAGACATTGGAAAAGATCATCATTGTGGTATCTTAAATATGGTTTGATTTTTACAAGAATGATATTTTTTTCCAAAAAATTTTATCATGAAAAAAAGATTATATTAGAAGACATTGTAGTGACAATATGATGTGATAGAATTTAAAATGGTTTTATATTTGTTTAATAAGTCTGAGTCCTATATAATTTCCTTTGTTTCTAGAAAATGGCACCAGTTAGGAGTCAAAGGAATAAACCAAAATAAGCTGCTAAAAATGTGGTTGTATCTTAGCCACAAGTGAACCAAAATTTGGTTCAGATTATTTAACATGGATATTAGGCTATGGAAATCAAGAACAAGAGGGATGACCCAAGGTATTTTGATCATTCAACCCAAATTAGAAAAAATACACCCTTCTTTCGGGGTGATTCTAAAACCTAAAAGGAAGAGGTGTGGTTTAAGAGAATGAATCATGTCTTTGATTTCATCGGCATACCAAAATTGATAAAATTCATGATGGAAATTCATATGATGGAAGATCATTCACATTAGTGGTGTCAGATGTTCCGGCTAAATTAGACCACATCTTTGAATGGGATGTTTTTGAGTAATTGTTAAAAAAATTATATATTAATACATTCATAAATCATAGAACGAAGGAATTATTTTACATGGAAGTAGAAAACATTTCCATCATAGAATATGTGTATAAATTCATGAATTTAGTGCACTTATAACCCAAGTTTACAGTTAGTGAGTACTTGAAGGCACACATCAGTGAATAGAGTCCGAGGAATGAGATTATCATGAATATTGGCGTGATCTATATTATGGATTATATAGAGATTTCCAATAGAGAGATGGTAGTTGAAAGGGATATATCAGGATTAATGGGAGGAGTAATCATGTTGATACGCATGGGAAATGGAGGGAACTATAATGCTGGGGGAATTCTTAAACAAGACACCTATTTCCAAGGTGAACGCATTAATCAAAATCATATGTATGGATTAGTAAAAAATCCTCCATGACCCAAGATAAAAGTGAGATGTTTCCAATCTGGTTTTATAGACCACATAAAGCAATAGTGTATGAATAATAATAGATAATTACACAACTAAAATAATATGGAATATCTTCAGTGCTATTTTGGTAGTGCTCCAAGGTAACCTATTTGAGACACTTATCAAGTGTCATATGAATCGTATGCTTGAATAAGGAAAGGGAATAATAATACCTCACATCAGTAGAATAATGGTAACCATGTAGATTCGAGGAATACCATGACTCCTTAGGAAGTGAAATCTATTTATGAGAATATAGAATAAAGTGCGGTGAGAAAGAAATTATTTATAGATGAGTAGGTTATTATTGATGATCAGTATGGACCATATATGGTGCCAGGTATAATTAAATTGAATTATTCCTTCATGAAATTTGTTTTTGGTATGGGTGAATCACATTTCTTCATTGCATTGCATTATTTCCATTTTATAATTTTAAAAGTTAAGATGATTCCTTATATGGTATAACTCCAAACTCATCTTAGTCAATGATAATTTTGAAATTTTTTTATAGATAATGTTCTATAACTATTGATGAAGTTGATCTGAAATAGTATTTAAAGGTTCTTGAGATGAATTTCTATGTTATAATCTTGAGTATGTATTGGTTGACTATGATTAAGACTCACATAGACTATTATAAATGAAGTGACAGTTTTACAACTCAAGATAGAGTCGGCATATCTTTGGAGGAGAACAAAGTGTAAAGCCAGGTGAATCGATATTTTTGGCACCAACAGTGGGAATGATCTCATACCAGTTGGTAGAATTTTTATTGGTATCAATGAAAGATATCGATAATAATAGTTTTCCATTAGTTATTGATAGGCTTCCATGTGTTTTTCAAGAAAATTTATCATGGTTTCCACCTGTGAGAGAAGTTGAGTTGAAAATTGATCTACATCCATAGAAAAATTATATTTCCCTTCCATCATATAGGATAACACCAATATAATTAAGGGAATTGACTATAAAATTGGAAGAGTTTGAAAGAAAATTGTTTCATTTTGCTGAGCACATCTCCCAAGGTAACACCAGACCCATTTTTCAAAAAGGCGAATGAAGCTATCTGATTTTGTGTAGATTTCCAAAAGATTAACCATGTAATAATATAGAATAGGTATCCAATTCCAAGCATTGATGGTATATTTGATAAATTTTAGGTATCTCATTAGATCTCAAAAATTAACATGTGATTTGGAAATCACTAATTGCTAGTTTGGAAGGGGGATGTTACAAAGGAAACATTCAAAAGTAGATATGGCCATTATGAATATGTGGAAATGAATAAATGTCTTACAAATTATCCAATGTCTCTATGTAATTGATGAATTAGATATTTTTAGATATATATAGATTCTATTATGGTGGTGTTTCTGTATTACATTTTTGCCAATTCAACTACAAGGGATGAGCATAATAAAGACAGGATGACAATGTTAGGAAACATGATGGATCATCATTCGTATGAGAAATTATCAAAGTGTGATTTTTGGATATAAGAGGTACATTTACATGGCCATGTAATTTTTTATAAAAAATTATTTCTATGGATCAAAAATTGATAGAGTATTTTATCTCTTTATAACTTCCAAGGATATCTTTGAGATACAGTGTATTTGTTATCTAGCTGGTTATTAGAGATGGTTTTTTTTTACATATCAGGACTAGGTTCATCTATAAATACATTGATGAAGAATAATGTTCCATTCCAATGGAAAGATTAATTCCAGAAATCATATCAACAGTTTATAGTTCACCTTACATAAGAACCGATCTAGATTTTTATATAATTAGGAAAACGGTACGTGGTGTATTTTGATGCTTCAGGATCTATGTTTGAATGTTATATCATACAGAGAGATCATGTTATTGCCTATGGATCAAGAAAATTTTGGGTTAATGAGAAGAAATACCCAACACAAGATCTTGTGTTAGATTCTATAGTCCATTATTTAAATACACTGTGTCAATATCTCTTTGGGGAGAAATTTACCAGGTTCACAAATCATAAGAGATTGACGAATATTTTCTCAAAATGGGAATTGAAACTAATACAATGAAAATGGATGGAGCATAACCAAATGTTTGAAATTGAATGTATGAATACACTTGTAAATGGATATTTTTTATAGGATGAATTAAGTATAGGATTATATGCTTATTTGGAAAAAGATGCTTCAGATGAGTGACAGTTGATACTGGTCCTAGACATCATTCACTTGGAATGTAAAGACTTAGGTGAAGTTGTTTCCTTCATTCCTATTTTTTTGTTCCAAATTTTGTAAAGATATTTAATGAGGAACATACATATGATCAAGAATGCATTTCTATGAGGTTAAAACACAATGGTGGTGAGGCCATTGAGGAATGGGTAATAGATGAGAGTTCAGTGTTGTGGTTATGAAATCGAATGGTTTTACCTATGAAATTTCAGGAAAAACTTCTTCATCCTTAGCACAATTCTAGATGGGTAGTTTATATTATGATACAAAACACATATATGGTTTTGAAATCATAGTTTTTGTGTGTTAGTATAAAAATAAAGGTGGATTATTTTGTTCCAAGCTTCTTAAATTTTTATCTAGTAATGGTAGAGCATTAGAAACTAGGATTTATGTTGTACTCTTTACCTATCATAGTTTTGAAATGGGAGAAGGAAACTATGTATTTTGTAACAAGTATCCCCAGAATGGTCCAGAAACATGATTCCATTTTGGTGGTATAGGATCAGCTCACAAAGTCATCTCATTTCATTCATATTCATAAATCTTATATTGTTTAGGACTTGTTAAAAATCAATATACAAGAAGTGGAAAAGTGATAGGGAATAAATGTTTAAATCAGAAGAGATAGACATATGAGGTTATTGTAACATTTTAGGAAATCCTTAAAGTAATCCATTAGGAATTAGTTGATAATGATTATGGTGTATCATCCTTATAGGTATGGAAAATCCAAACACACGGTACAAATGTTAAAAGACACGTTGTGGTCTAGTGTAATGGATTTTGGTGGCTCATGGGAAGAGAATCTGTTTTTGGTGGAGTTCTCATATAAAATCAGATATCAATACTCGATACATATGGTTCTATTCGAAGAATTATATTGTAATCCTTTTCATTATCAACATTGTTTGGTGAAAACTGGTGAGACTTCACTATTTGGGTTGATCCATCTCCATGAATCAATAGAGAAGTTTCAGTAAATCAGAAAATTGATGTTGATGGCTTAGAGTCATACAAAAATCATATATGAATCATCATAAATTACCGTTGTTGTTTAAGTTGATTATTCATGTTTTCTTGAGGATCTATCCAAGAATTGGACATTGTTATTTTTGAACTCAGGAAAATTTATCTCTGGGATACATATTCCATTTTAATATTCAGGAACAAGTTGGTGCGGTGGAAAATCTGTTGGGTTTTCCACCACAGTTTAGTGTGGTGCATAATGGGTTTCATGAATATCAGTTGAAAAAGTATCAACCTATTCCTAACCATAGGAATTTATGGGATAATTTTAACATTGAACCAGATTTTTTGTTGGTTCTCGTGCTAGTTCATATTGTGGATATGAATGAGAAAGTATTGGTGGAAAAATTATCATTATTATTAGAGTTTAGTGGAATCATGGTCATATTTTGGAAGAGACTAGGGAATTCAAGAATGAAATAAAAGTTAAATGGCCAGAACTATTTCAAAGAAGTGATGGTTTACTAATTTCGAGGGATGGAAATGCCAATGGTGGTGAAAAATATCACCCCTAATTTCGTGTAAATATCCCATCATATATGTATTTTATGTATATAAAGTTTGTGGATGATGTTAGGGAGGGTTTTGAGACCTTTGAAAATGTTTCTGAGACTTTGATAAAGGGTCATGGTTGTATCACCATTAGTGGAAACAATGGAACTTCCCTAGTAAAACATTCCCAATGAGGAAAGGGTATCTGGGTAGGCACATGGTTGTGGGGAATAGTTTTGCTAAACCATACATTGACCATGTAAAAACCATGTAATGAAGGATAGTGGTATTTGGAATTATTGGAACATGTTTTGGAAACCATGTGTGCTAAAAATTTGATAACCCCATTCAGGTAGCAACTAGAGCATGTTTGACGCAAGTTTTGTCTTACCATGTCACTACCCAAGAACGATTTAGAAACCAAATCCATAAAAACTGGATCTAGGTTGGGATTTAGTTTTGACCCCTCATTGTTTCCCAAACCAAAATTATCTTGATATTTATTCCTCCTAAAATGAGTAGTGGATTATCCCATAAATCTGAGGAAATTCTAAGGCTTCTCTTTGTGAATTGAAGTTGGATTCTCATGATATGTCATCATTCATGGTGGTTTTCCTTGGATATTCTTAGATTTTAATCTCCCTATATCCCAGTTTCATAGATCTACTTCTATTAGAGATATATATAATGTATTTGATTCCAAATTTGATGAGATTTGGATATTTTGTTATTAGGGGAATGGATGTTTGTTGAGATTATGGAGATTTGACACCTTTATGTGCTTGTTTTCAGGTTTTTTTTGATTGTTCATGTTTTCCAATATAGGCAGCTTCACTCTTTACCCCTCTATTATGAAAAAGATGTCTCAGTTTGAAGTTGATTTTTTTGTAGAGTTTTTTTGGGAAATGGATATTAATTATATATTTAAAACCATCTTGAGTGATGATTTGAGAAATTGGAAAAGTTGGTGTTTTGGTTGTAAATTGAATTTGGTAACTTGATTTTAAAATGGCGATTTTAAAATGTTTTTTTGGTTTTGGTACATGGAAATACATTTTTAAATTACAATGTTATTTTATTGATATGGTTTTGGAATAGTTGTTTTTTGGAATGGAATTATCATGGCTGGTGTGTGTTCATATTCACTACAATGGATAGGGGCATGAAGTACCCCCATTAAAAGGTTGGGAGGAATATGTGCTTGATGTACCCCCAAGAAAATGGTTCACTAAGTGAAGAATTAGTGAAATGATGACTCACCGCTCATGAGTATACATAGATCTAGGTTCCTTTCATGGTAAGTAGTGTGGATTGGTTGAATGGAATGGGTTGTTCCAAAATATAATTAATGAAATAGTTTTATATTTTTGTGTGGGGATTATTTGGAACATGATATTGTTTTGTGAAAACATCTATTCTGTGGAACATTCTTATATTAAGATATAAATTGTTTATGATTTTTTGAATGTAAAAAAAGATTTTATATAAATGTGATAACATATTCTATCCTAGTGAAGTGAACATGGAAGTCATTTGGAGAAATTGAAAACAGTTTCATTACTCACCAATGATTTGGAGAATTCTTTCTTTTGTAGATATCATTTTTCAACACACGAGAGAAGATAATGTATCAAGTATCTCCAGTGGTTCATAGTGATACTTAGACTTTTTTATGGATTTAGAACCTGATGATTATTGATGTCTGGAGTTTTTTAGTAGTCATCAAGTTTGGATGGTTTTCTTCCATTTTTTACATAGGTTTTGTACTCTATGACTATGGAATAATTTTTCAGTTGGTATTTATATAAATTGTATTACTTTTAGTTTCATTTCAATTATATCATGCATCAATAGGTGGTTAATTTTTTTATGACATGTTCTGTTTGTTGTTATATTTTCTAAGGGAAAATCATCCCCCAGTTATAAATGAATCCCTTGGAATTTATTTCCAACCTTTTCTATATTGTGGATGTATCCTAAGGCCTTGTAATGTCTTCCCACATTATCAAGCCAATGAGAAGAATATGGATGCTACACAATGTATCATGGATATGATTATTTCTTAAACCATGAATAATTTCTACATATGGTGTTTTAATAAGAATGTTATTTGATGGACTTATAAAATATTGATATTATGTATTCTTTACCCAATATATATTTATATATATTTATTGATAATATATAATATTTGTGATTTAAATTGGCCATTCAGTATATGGGGAATGCATTGGACATTTAGTGATGGGTGGGTCCAGGAATTATATAGACCCTCGATACGTTGACATGTATCATGTGACAAACTAGTTTACTATTATTATTTAATGGTTCTTTTTTGGAGCACTCCTTCTTATAGTATAATATGTCTTAGTGAAAGGACATATAGGTATGGATATCATTATGTCTATAATAATGACATCCAACATTATTCATTTTCTCTATTAATAATTAATTTTTAATTATCCATGATATTATTTCATTATATATCATATATGGATACACATTGTTCTCATGTTATTGATCAAATGACATGTGTTTTCAGTTATTTAACTTTCCATACTGCTTATTAAATTTCTACATGGTATATCTCTCATTATACATATCACTTAATGATCACTCTATGTTAACCATTATTTTTTCCTTTCCCGAGAATATGAATACGCATATTACCAATAATATCAAGGCTGTGAGAATATTTCTTATGCTATGTATTTTATATTTCTTTGATAATATGGGATTCATTTATGTATATAGTTCTTCAAGAATACTAAAGAGATTGTTCCCTAAGGATTATATCATTTATATATTATTAAAATGTAATAACGTATTCAATATATCTAGGTTATTAGAGTTAGGTTTATCATATTCAAAACTAACTTTTGAAAAAAAATGCATTGAACAAGGTTATAATCATTTGAATTTCATTATTTGTGGAATCTATATATAAACCTCAATTATATAATACCTACTAAACACTTATATATATTTATGTAATTTTTATATAATATTAATTGATCATATATTTGATCCTAAACACATCTTCAACCTTCATGTATAAAATTTCTAGTTTGTTATCAAATTTGAAACATACTATACCATCTAAAAAAATACTGATACGTAGTCTATCACTGTACTATTTTCATTCTCAAAAAACTAAAAATCATGAGAATTATAAAAATTTAACTCCTTTTTGAAATATTGATCATTAAATATCCGTTGGAAACATTTCAAGTTATGATCCTTATGTACTGCTATTTTTTACGTGAATATTACCAATTACAATCCAGTATTTATAATAATCTGGATTAAAATCAATATTAATGTTCTTATAAATATTTAAAATATATTTTATGGTTTATATTCTCTATAACATGTTCCACCTTCACTAGAAAACATTAAAATTTAATAATGGTGGAATCTATTTTTTAAAAATTGATACCTAAGCCACCACTCATGACCAATCTTGGTTAGATTGCCTACCGATCAACTAGATAATGGGGGTGCCATCTTTTACATGATGAGTATCTAATAGATTACTTTTCAAATTTTCTTCATCCAAATATACTAGGAAGTCTTATTGGTAGTATAGGTCTAAAAATACCAACAAATTTATTTAAAATCGCATAATATATCCATCAGTATCCATAAAAAATCCCATTACATATTTTTTATTATATATTTTTATGTTTTTTCATTTATAATATCCAATTTATAGTTTCATTTTTTCTATTATTGAAACAATATTACAAAAATAATTATGAGATTTACTTTTGAAAAAATATAATTCATTTAGTCAATGGATATCCATTCGCATGGAAAAAATCAATTCTTTATCATCAAGGTCATGTGATGAAATTATTAACATATTGAATATTATTCATGAATTATTACCTATTCTAACCCATCATTGTTTAACATTGAATTAATAACTACATCATATTTGGCCTTCATGGACTACACATTCTACACATACTAATCACTACATAAAATTTCATAATAAATTGTTGAATTCATATTATTATAATACCATATCAAGTCCCGAACATCTAATTATATCTTCCTACAGTGAATTCCCATGAACCATATTCAGATAAACATGTCTCCTATATTTATTTTAACACCTTGAACATGTGAATTAAATATGAGACACAAATATGGATTCTACAAGTCCTCAAGTGAACTCCATGAGTAGAAATGGCAGAAAACTAGCGGGGGGGGGGATAAATAATAAATATATGGAATCATTTCCCATTAAATTAATTAAATTGGGATATAGATAATTTTTTTTAAAGATAATATTTATAAAAAAAATTCTAAAATAAAAATTCCATAGTAATTAGGTTTTTAATTTTACAAAACCAATATAAAAATAAATAAATGAGGACATATTCCACTAGAAATAAAAATAGAGAGACGTAAACCCATATCCACAAAATCTATTACTATATCTCCAATATAGATTAGTGTATTAATAATGATAAAGAATGAATTATTACCTTTGTAAAAATCATGACTAATAATGTGGACATTCACACGAAAGATAACATGTATATGTGAGTCTAAATGTAATAGGATTTATCTAAAGAACATACTATATATCTCCATGAATTAAAATATAAAATAATTCAATTCAAGACAATAATGATAAATAAAATTTATGGTTATTAAAAAGATATTAATTTATTACAATGTTTTTAAAAGCTATGATATCGAATTCAAATGTACACAATCATTTCAAAAGGTACATTTCATTGAAAAATAAAATAAAATAATTTATTTAAAATTAATTTATAAATAATATTTTTTCCTTAAATGAAATATTTTAAAATTCCCATTTTTTTAAATCCCCATATGAAAATCCTCATAATATAATAATCCACTCATTATATGGATAATATAGAGAATATACAATAAAAATTTTTAGACTCGATACCTAGAAAGATTCATCACTTAGTCTATTGGAATTTAATCATTATTTATCTGGTCATAATTTGAGAACTACTTCATCACACTTTTAAACAACAACCCCAAACTATATAATTTCCCAAAAAATAGAGTATGGTTTTTCATATGTCCTCAATCACCCAATGAATATATCACAATAATGTTTTCACAATGAGACAATAAATCAACATAAATATATTTTAATATATTCAAAATAGTTTATATTGGGGATTCATATTTCATGGAGATGAACAATCCATGAATTAGTTTTCAATAATTAATGTTAAAACAATTTATCAAGATCCAACCCTCATGAAGGGTTTCTTCACAAAAATATGTTTTTTTATAAATTCCATATTTTAATAAAAACATGATTTCATGAAAACCCCATAATCAAATAATTTACTAGTTCATAATTTTTCATTTAAACATAAATATTTTGTCCAATATTATAGAATATTAAAAATCATGCTTTCGAGACATGATTAATTCAGAGTTCTACAGGTTCTCTATTGATAATATCTAAAATATTATATACTAATCCCTATCACCAAAATCCATAATAAATATAAATTCATAAATTTAATTAATATAAACTCTATTAAAATTATTTTTTAGGCCTCAACCTATAAATCATCAATCCATTCATATTTTCTATCACCCATTCTATTTTTACATGACCCCATGTAAATTTATGGATTTTTGTACATAGCTTCTTCTGAGTGGAATGACCCCCATTTCACTTGTTCAGAAACATATGTAACATAATATTAAAATGTTTTAATAGAGAAGGTATTATGTTTGTAAATCCATTTTGCGGCATTGACCCTATTCTATCTTTATTAATTCAAGAAAAATGTTATAAAATTGAAGATTAATCTCTCAAGAATATGAAAATAAAAATTATGGTTATCATGAAATTTCAATACAAATTGTAAATCAAAAATGTAATGTCCAAAAAAATTTGTATTATTTGCTTAACTATATCGAATTTTTTTGAGATCGTGAAATCCGATGTAGCATGATTCTCAGGCATGGAGTGCTCGGAATGATCTGTAGATGTTTTGTTAAGCTTTTATTAGCGCGTGTAAGCATATTTTTTAAAAAAGGTAATAACTCTTAAATGGTTTCCCGGATCAGAAATATGAGGGCACCATTTTATTCTGGATGGCAGGTTTGCCCTAGGAATGACATAAGGTTAGTCAGAGAAGGCCTCTAGTGGGAAAACCTGAAAATGGAATAACTGTAAATAAAATAATTAAATTATTTAATTTTATTTTTCAAATCGTTATAACTCACGAATGGGGACTCATAATAAAAATCTGAGACCACTAATGAACTCTTGAGCATATTCTCACTTTAGGTAGATACTAACATTGGCCAGTGTGAGCCACCAATGAATGTTATTTTTTCCGTAAATAAAATAATTAAGTGAAATTTATTTTATTATAATATCCATAACTTATAAATGGTAACTCATATTGGAAATCTGATAGTACAGTTGAGTTCATTGGGGAATGTTCTCCTTAGGCGTAGCCTAACCTCGACTGGAATGGGTTGAGGGTGAACTCTAATAATTTATTAAACTTTTTTTCGAGTACATTCATTAAACACACGAGGGGAATTTTATAAATTTTCAACCAATTCCCAGATTAAAAATTTGACGGCACCATTGAATCCGAAACGTGGGGATTTGATTATGGGAGACATTAAATTGACTGCAGTAGGTATAGGGAAAAATACGTGTTTTGTGACTTTTTAAAATAATTTAAATAAAGTAATTTTATTATTTTATTTTCTTTCATATCCTCTAAAGGACAAGGAAGGGGTTGGGCCAGCACTATGTAAATCCAATGAAGGGATTGACCTACCAATATTAAGTAACGACGTCTTTGGTGAGTTAGGAAGGTTTAAAATTTTTGAGCCCCCATTAATTTCAAACTTATTTCATTACCCCCCCCCCCTCTCCAATATATTTAGAGCTTGGGGAGGGGAATCAGCCCAACTTCTCCATGAAACGAAGTGCTGAAGGAGCACCGCGATGCCGGACCCTTAAACGATAGATCCAATCCCAGTGGGAGGTGACAGGTGACACCAAACCAAAACCGAAGGACGAAATATGAGTGGTGTTATTGGAAGCCTATTGAGAGAATGAAGAACACCGACCCAGCTTCATGCATGGGAATTTATAAGATGATTCGAGGTAGGGATTGTGTTGATTGATTTTTTTTCCCTTGAGTTTCATTCTAAAATGATACGAATAGATCAACTCATAAACATGTTAATTAGATATTATTTTTTTATATAAGAAGCTGGGTTTGTATTATCATTGGGATCAAGAATGAAATCAAAAAATGAAATTCTATTAATGTTTTTTTCGAAACCATGGATTTATTATTCTAACGCGGAGGGAACAGGCCGACATGAAAAATGCCCAAGCCCCTCTGCTTGTGCATTGATTATGATCGCCCATTTAAGAGATGGAGAAAAATCGAATTAGGACATACCATAGTGAAGAACATGATCCTAGGAGGCTGCTCACTCAATGATGTAGGAAGCGAGCCAACGGTGCCTGACTGGCTGGTCGATGAGCACCCTGCCGCCGGTATCGGTGCTGGCAGAGGCGCATATAGGTGCGACGGCGGCACGTGGTAGTGCCGGCCACATTCCATAGAGTAGGATTTTTTCCACCCCAGGCAGCAGTAATGCAAGGGTGGGGTGCTCCCCCAAAGACACTCCCACGTGGTTACAGGGACATGGCCTGCGTTTTCCACAGTAGGAGCATTGCTCATCGGATCGACTAGCGGCCGGTGGACGGGGTGCGCACCAGCTACATTCCCTGCAGAAAATCCGTGGCCCATCGGCCATGGAATGGAGGATCCAATTCTCCATGTGGTTTCATGTTTGGTCCACCCCCATAGGTTGACCCGCTGACGTGGCTCCGCGCCAGGTCAGCCCTACCCAGACGCGATGTGTCCCGGTCTCCTTGGTGGCCCGCGCTGCGAGGCAAGTAGCACCACTGGGCTAAGCTAGTGCCCCAACCCGTTGCCACACCAGATCGGCCCAGGAGCAGTGGGCCTGGTCGACCCCTACCTAACCTGGATGGTTCGATCCAACTAGAGCAGACTGGACCCGGACCTAGTATAGACCAGTTATTCTAAACGAGCCCTAACTTCTAAACCGAACGTCTGATTGACAAACTGTCTACAGATTCAAGATCCCTAGGAAAATGTGGTTCTATTGAGATACTCCACATGAGTTTTTGATAATTTTGGGGTATGTCCAGGTTGGATCGAACACAAATCCAACCAGGCCCACTCCACTAAAACACCCATATAATGCAAACCGTGCATCCAATTGATGATTCATTTTTGGATTTTGGACTCTCTCGAGGAGACGGGTATTTTGGAATACTTCATGGTGACTTCCATCTATATCAATATGCGGAGAGTGGCTTGAGGATCCGTTCTCCCATACAGACTATGTATAGAACCCTATGGTTGGCTGAGACCTAAAGACTGCTTGACGATAGCCCACTAGGAAGCAGCATTGTGTGACCCAGATGGACCACATTGGAGAGTGTCTTTGTGTGACCCAGTAGAACCATGGTACTCGACCAGATGAGTACCTATGTTCGAAAATGGTGGGAAGTGACTCTTTGTGACCTGGTAGGGCCACGGTTGGAAACATCACTTTGTGACTCTGCATTCCCATGATACCCATCAAGGATGAGTACCAAAACAGTTCAAGGTAATTGGGAAGCTTCTCTGTGTGACCCAGAAGACCCATTTTAATCAATAGAGGAGGAATTTTCTAGTACACTATGAGTTCAGTGATTTAATGAATCTTATATCCTCGGCCTAAAGTGATACCTTGTGTTAGTTGATTCCTTTATCTTTGTGGTGATACTTATGTGGTGCTTTTACCATCGTGGTGATATCATTGTGGTGATACTTGTGTAGTAATTTTACCTTCGTGGTGTTACCTTGGTGGTGTTACCTATCTGTTATTCTTCCCTAATTTATGAGATATGTATATCTTGATATCATAGGTATATATATGGGCATGTAACTAAGTGGAGTTGTTGATTGCTTATAGCTTTGTGATTGAGGTCTTGCTTTGTGGTCTTTCCTTTGTGGAACTGTGGGAGACTTTTAGGGGTCTCGGGGTCCTACTGAGTATTGTTATACTCACCCTTGAACTAGTTTCACCTGCACCTTGTTGTGCCTTTGCAAATGATGAGCAGCTAGGCACGGACTTGAGGGAGTCAGGACCATGCGGTACACAAAGGAGATGGGTGGATGTTGAGTGGTGTGGAGATGACCTATACCTACCCATCATGTGTGAACCTCGGTGGATGATCCATGATCTGTTTTGTAATTTTTAGTTGTGTTTGAACCTTTTAATTGTACTTGATCTTTAAAATTGGTCTTGTATTTATGGCCCCTATGCATTCAACACTCTTTTACTATTGCAGTTTACTTCACAGTTTATTCTTGTTGTGCTCTCAAACCATGTGATTGTACAGGATTAAAGGCAACGCCTTCCTGTTTTAGGGAATACACCTTTTGGTTCTATTCATCATCCCCTGGCCTGTGGAAGGTGAGATTGGGGTATTCACGACATGGTCCACGGGGGATGGGTTGAGAAAAAGTGGTATAATAGGAGTCAGTTCTAGGAAAGATCTAATAATATGATATTTTTAGTGTGGAAATAGTGCTAAGTGTTATGAGTTCAGTTTTCAGTTTGGGGAATCCAGTGTTGGTGTGGCGGCTGATGTATCCATACAACAGGACCCTGAATTCTAATTTTCGACTCATTATACAGAAACACTGATTGTATGTGTTTTTTGAAGAGTTTTTATTTTTATTTCTCTAGAGTCATCTCCCCAGGTATAACTTAATGATTGTGGCACACATATTCTTTATCAGGATGCCACCACATAGATAACCATCTAGGATTCTAGAGAGAGTGTGTGATGATGGCCCACTGAGTGATGAGGCCTCAGTGTAGGGCCCTCTTATGGTGTTATCACCTTTGGGTGGTGCACCAGTAGCAGCAGCACCTGTTGGGAAGAAGATGCCACCAGCCCCACCAGTAGAGGGTGCACGCCGAATGAGAGTGTTTAAAGAGTTTCAGCGAAAGAGAGCTATGGGGTTCCAAGGTGAGACAGATACCTAGGCAGCTGTGGACTAGTTGGAGGCTGTGGAAATATTTTTCTACCTAGATGGGACATGAGTAGATCAAATAGTGATCCTAGCTTCTAGTATTTATTAGCGAGTGACCATGAGGATGGTAAACGTGGTGATGAGGCTTCGGTACCTGGACTGTTGCCCGAGGTGGTACCATCGGGTAGTGTGCCAACAATAACACTGCCCTTTGGTTATCAGTTACAACAGGTGGTACCAGTATAGGAAACATGTAGGTTTAGTGCCTTACACATGTTTCAGCATCAGATACCCCTCATGTTTCAAGGCGACACCAACTCACAGGCGGCTAAGGACTGGCTTGAGGAGGTGGCCATGTTTCCATCTATCCAGGGAACCATTCGATGAGAAGGTTGTCCTAGTAGAGAGATTTCTATGTGGGTCAATGAGATGATGAAAAGGTTTATATTACCAAGATCTTGCGAAGATGTGACTCTTCTGTGGACAATATTATGAACCTTCCTCAGAGAAGAGGTTCCCTTTCCCAAAAGAGATAAGGTATGAGTGTTCCCTAGAGCTTCCACAACTTCAGCATGATGACTTTTCGGTAGATGAGTATTCACTGAGGTATACCGACCATTAATGGAACTCGATGAATACAATATGATTAGTGAATCAGGGCTCGGTCTTTTGAGTGATGTGTGTTTAAGGACATCTGATCCAGCTTCATTCCTCTATGCATTCCTACTTATGTTCGGATGCTAGAGAGAACATTTGTGGTTGAATGTTCTTCGGCTAAGCAGATAGAGCCATTGAATGTTAACAGTGGGATAGAAATAAACTCACCCCAGTCTCAAAGACATAGTCGTGTGAAATATTTCAGGAAGAGGAAGTGATAGGGATAGATAGTTTTTCTAGGCAGGAGACATGGAAGTGCAGCTGGTAGAGTAGCATGAGGTGGTGTACATTTCAACATGTTACGACAACCACCCCAATGTGGTCACATAGGGCTCAGGGATATGAAGGACATGGGAAGGGAGTAGCTGCATGAGGTCAAGGAGTGTGACCCAAGGGCACTAGGAATGATTAGAGGTATGGTCTTTTCCTACTACTAGCTGCCGTATTAATAGACACATGATATAATCATTCCTTCCTTCCACGAATCTTGTTCAAGACCTTGAGTTTCTTGTTAAACCACTGACATGACCATTACGTCCAGAGATACCATTCATAGGAGAATCGATAATAATACTTATGCTGATAGTGTGATCTGACCCTTGAGGAAAGTGTTTTGGCTGGAACCTATTGGTGGCAGTGTCGAGGCCTTACAACGTTAGTTTGGGTATGGACTAAACATCCACAGTTCATACCCATATTGACAGTATTAGGCATTAAGGTTGTGGTTTATCGACAACATTGGAATGATTATTTCCTTAAATAGAGAAAAAGGAAACCCATGTAGAAAAAGATAAAATCATTCATAGGATGGTGCATCCGATCACTCTTGAGTCAGTCAGCCTTACCCTTATGGAAGAAGGAGTTTTTGGTTTTCAGTTCCCAATAGGAGTTGCAGAGTATGGGGACATCCTTTCAAAAGATATTTCTAGGGTAACCTCCTCAAAGGGAGAGGGAATTATGCATTGGCTGGGTAGTACCATGGTTTTGAACCAGACTTCTCTAGGGTAAAGGCACTACTATCAGCTTTGACAAAGAAGTGAAAGCCATACCTGTGGAAGAAGAAGTGTCATCAGAGCTTTCAGATGGGGAACCTAGTAGTAGACACACTCAGCAGGAGGTCTGGTCTACAAATGTTGAGAGCGGCATCAGATCAACATGTCGTTCTGGGATATCCTTCATGGATAGAGATGGAGCAGCATACCTCTAGTCTATGACAGTCAGTCCCCCACCCCTTCAGAGAGTGAGGGAGGCATAGCATGGCGACATTGACAGTAAGGCTCGACGTGATCATATATTTTCAGGGCAGGAATCTGTTGGAATTTATGAAGGTGGGGATCAAGACATCCTCTTTAGAGAATGCAACATGGTACAATTGAAATTTCGGGAGGAGGTGTTGAAGGAGATCCATACATCCTCTTAGCGGTACAACCTGAGGTGGTGAAGGTGTTCCAGGACATTTAGCGTCAGTACTGGTGGACAGGGATGAAGGAAGTAGTGGAAAGGTTTCATCACGATATCTCATTTGTCAGCAAGTGCGGACTGCACATAGATGGAAACAAGTCTTATGCCGATGGGAGGAAGGAGGCCATGTCATCCTATGGGTCTCACCTCGAAGATGTTTGTGGATATTTGGCCGGGGTGATAAGTAATCTCCACGGTTCGTCGAATCTTTCAAGTTTCTTAGTAGCGTTGGGTAGGTGGTGTACTGTCTATCTCTTTCCACACAAATGCACCGGGTGTATAATGTTTTCCACATGTCATAGCTGAGGATATGAATTTCTGATCCATCACACGTTAAAAAATAGGGTGAGTTGAACTTTTACAATGGGTTGACATTTATGGAATTCCCATTAATAATTAAGGATAAACAAGAGCGAGTCCTTCGTGGACGATTGATCCCTCTGGTGTATGTTTAGTGGAAGCACGTGGACCTCTAGGAGAGCCCATGGGAGCAGGAGGCTGAGATTAAGGGTCAGAACCCTCATTTGTTTGATATTCCATTGTTTTGGATTTCATGGATGTAAATTCCTAAGGTGGGGATAATGTAATGTCCCATAATTTCTGTATAATTTTTCAATTAAATGGAATTATTTCGAGACTTCGAAATCTTACAGATCATGATTCTGTGGCTCAGAGTGCCTGGAATGATCTGTCGATGTATTGTTAAGATTTAATTAGTGCGTATAAGAATTTTTCCTAAAAAATGGAATAAATCTTAAACGGTTGCTAGTTAAAAAATATGAGGGCACCATTGTGTTCAAGATGGAAGGATTACCCTATGCATGAAATAAGTTTAGTTAGTTCAGGCCTCCATTGGGAAAACATGAAAATGGCATAAATGTAAATAAAATAATAAAATAAAATTATCCTATTTTTCAAATTCTTATAAATCATGAATGGTTAGTCAGATTAAGAATATGAGACCACCACTTAATATGCGAGGGTATGCTCTCTTTAGATAGATACTAACATTGGCCTGAGAGGGCCACCAGTGAATGTTAGTTTTTGGTCGTAAATAAAATAATCAAGTGACAATTATTTTATTGTAAAATCCATAACTTCTAAAACAGTAACTCGGATTGAAAATCCAAGTGTACTGTTGAGTTTTTTTGGGGAAAGTTCCCCTTAGGTGAAGCCTAACTTCGACCAACGTGGGTTGAGGGTGAAAGATCATAATTTATTGAACTTTTTGTTGTGAAAATTCCTTAAATGCACGAGCGGCGTCTTCTATCTTTTGAACTGGTGCTCGGATTAAAAATTCGAGGGAACCATTGAATCCGAAGCGTCAGGATTCACTTAAAAGAGAATATATTTTGTCAGCAATACGTTTGGAGAAAAAGTTATGTTTTGTAAATTTTTAAAAGAAAAGAAATAAAATAATTTTATTATTTTATTTTATTTCATATACTCCAATGGAAAAGAAAAGGGTGGGGCCCCCGATGTGTCAATCCAATGAATGGCTTGACCTACCAATCCTAAGTAATGACATCATTCGAGAATTACGAAGGATCTTAATTTATGATCCCCTGGTAATTCCCCAGGTCGTTATATACCCAACCCCTCTCCTATATATATAGAGCTTGTGGAGAGGTATCAACACGACATCGCTATGAAAAGATGTGCTGAAGGGGAACCAGGATGCTGGAACCTTAGAAGACAGAGTGGATCCCAGTGGGAGGTGATGGGTGACACCAAACCACGAAATGGTGGAGGACGTACGAGTGACATTGTTGTAAGCCTATTGCGAGAACGAAGAACACCAACCCACCTAACAGCGTGGGCATTTCTCCAATGATTCAAGGTAGTGGTTGTGTTGATTGATTTTGTTTTCCCTGCATTTCATTCTAAAAGGATAAGAATAGTTCAACTCATAAACAATTTGATCAGTTATTCTTTTTTTTATTTGCGGGTGAGTGTGTATTATCATTGGGATTATAATTGGAATAAAGGCATGAAATTCCATTGAACTTTTTTTTTGAAACCCCAGATTTATTTTTCTTACGTGGAAGGTGTGGGACGACACTTACAAGGCCCAAGCCCCTCTGCTTGTGCGTTGATTGTGATTTACCATTTTGGATACAGAGACAAGATGAATTAGGGCCTAATGTTGTGAAGAATGTGATCCCAAGAGGCTGCAGGCTTATACGACGTAGGAAGCGGGCCACCTGTGCATGACCGGAGGCCCAGTGAGCACCCTGCCGCCGACCCCATCACTAAAGGTAGCACATAGCTGCATGATGATGACCCGTGGTGACAACGATCACATTCATAGTGGATGGACCGACCGCCGCCCTGGTTGGTAGTGGAGCAGGGGTGGGGTGCATCGTCGACAGCTAGCACACACGGCTACAGGGCCACAACCTGTGTTGGTTACGGTGGGAGCAGGGGACGTTGGGTCCACCGATGAACGATGGATGGGGCGTGCACCAGCGCCGCGCCCAGTGGCAAGGCGCGACCCCTGAACCATGACACAGAAGACTTGTGGTGCGATGTGGTGCAGCTTTTGGTCAACCCCCATGGGTTGACTTGCTGATGTGGCTCTGCGCCACGTTAGACATACATGGAAAAGTTTCATCTGGGTGACCCTAGTGGCCCACAACTCTTGGTGGGAGGCCTGGCTGGCTAGCATAGTGGGTGGACCCACGGACCAGCCGGTCGGCCTGTGCCTAGTGGGAAGGTTTGACCCAAATCGATCTGGGTCTGCCCCTGCCAAATCGGGTTGGGGGACTAGACATGGTACCTGTACTGACTAGTTACGCTTAAGGAGCCCTAACTTTTAAACCGGACATCTGATAAACCAACCATATATTGAGTCGGGATCCTTAGGACAAGGTGGTTTTATTGAGATACTCCACATGAGTTTTGAAAAAATATGGTGTTTGGTCAGGTTGGATCGAGCATGAATTCAACCGGGGCCTTGGTACTAAAACTCATGTATCTTGCAAAGCACTTGATTTAAGAGTATTTTTTGGCTTTGGGAATATCATAAAAAGGCTGAACATTTGGAATAATTTTTAGTGAAATCCAAGGATATCAATAAGAAGTGAGTGTCTTAAGTTGCGGTTCTCCCAAGCAGACTATGTACGAAACCCTGCAGTTGGATGAGACCTGAAGACTACGTGAAGATGACCCAGTTGGAAGAGGCTATGTGTGACCTAGAAGTACCCCAGTGGGGAGTGGCTATGTATGACCTTGTAGAGCCATGGTACTCGATAAGAGGAGTACCTCTGTTCGGCCATGGTGGGTGGCCGCTCTTTGTGACCCGGCATGCCCATGGTGGGAAGCAGCATTGTGTGACCCATCATCCCCATGGTACCCATCAGGGATGAGTACCATAGCTGTTCAAGGTTATTGGGAAGTGTATTGGTGTGACCCATAAGAAACACTATACTCGAGATAGGATAAGTTCTCTAGTTGCCGAGAAGTTTTATGATTTTAGGATTATTCAATATTTGACCTAATGTTATACATGGCGTGAGCTGAGTCCATTATCTTTGTGGTGATACCTATGTGGTTATTTTACCATTGTGGTGATATATATGTAGTGATTATTATGTGTCACTTTTACCTTTGTGGTGGTACCTTGGTGGTGTTACCTTTGTGACATTGTTTTCCCATTTACAAGATGAGTATATCGTAATAACTTAGGTATATGTATGGGCATATACATAAGTAGAGTTATTGATTGCATCATACTATTGTGATTGAGTTTTTGCTTTGTGGTCTTACCTTCTTGGAACTCTGGGGGACCTTCAGGGGTCTTCGGATCCGTACTGAGTATTGTTATACTCACCCCTATATGGGCTTCACCAGCACCTTGGTGTGTCTTGTGCAAACGACGAGCAACTGGGCTGAGACATGGGGCAGCGAGGTCTAGGCAGTACACAAAGGATACGGGATGATGTGGAGTGGTGTAGAGATGATCTTTACCTACCCTTCAGGTAGGATCCTCAGTAAATGATCCATGAACTGTTTTTTACATTTCAATTGTATTTGTACCTTTCAGTTGTGCTTGTACTTTAAATTTGGGATTTTATTTAAGGCCCCTTTGTTTTCATCACTCTTTTTCTATAGTAATTTACTTCACAGTTTCTTATTATGGTGTTCTTGGACTGTGTGTTTGTACAGGATTAAAGTAAATGCTTTCCTATTTTAGGGAATACAGCTTTTGGTGCAAGTTGCCAGCCCCTAGCCTATAGAAGGCGGGCTTGGGGTAGTCATGACACGAGCCCTGGGGGATGGGTCATGACTTAAAAAATAATAGAAAAAATAATAATTTATTCCATATTCTTGGATAATTCCACTATATCTTGATATTTCGATCAACTTATATCAAAACATCCACTCTATAAAAAATATTATTGGGAATTCAAAGGAGAGGATAATAATAGATGAGAGGTGTGAGAAAATACCTATATTGATTAGAAAATCCATCCCCTAAAATTATAAATTCATTTCACAAAACTATCATATTAAATGGGTTAATATTCACTCCCTATCTCTTATGTCATATTATATAAGGATTAATGTAGCTCAAGATCACATATATGCCTCATTTCATCAAATTTATCTATATTGGATTTAATTCACCATGTAAATTCTTGTACTAAAATTATCTATTTAAATAAAATTTATTTTACAAGACAAATTTAATTTCACTATAATATAAATCTAAATTTAAAAAAATTTATATTTAAATAATGTATAAAATATTAAATAATAATACATAAACAAATTTTCCTACAAAAATCACACATAGATAAAAAATAACATGCCATTATCCAAATCAATTAAACAAAATAAAAACTTTGGATGATTTATATTAATATGAATATTTTTCAACATTAATTACCTCAATTTTTGTTATCATATTTCAACATATAAAATAAAATATTAATACCCATAAGATTTAATAACTTGAATGGCTTTTCAGGAGATAAATTGAGAGAAGAGAGAGAGATGAGAAAAATTATATATATTACAACTAATCTTTTTTATAACTTCTACTCATAAAATATTTTATTTAAATTTATTTTATAATAGTATAATATCCAAAAAAATCATTCGAGAAACCCTATGTTCATTCAAAATTAGTAATGTAATGATAATGTGAGTAAAAGGGGGATTTTGGGTCATAAAAATTTAAAACATGGATTTTCCCTTGTGAATGGTTTTCTTTTATAATTACTCAAATCCAGTATCAAAACATGACATCCTTACTACCCTTGGTTACCTATAATATAATGTTAATGTTCATAATTACGTAACCAATAATCTAATTTTGTGGGATATAGTTTCCTTAGAACATCCTTACATGATTTTATAATTGTGTGCCTAATAATGATTTAGGATCCTCTAAAAAATCCACTGGATATAATTACCATTCATGTTTACATATCAAATACCCCCACTAAATTCTGCAAATCATTCTTTTTAATATAAACATCACATTAAAAAAATAGAATCATACCTACTGGTTTAAGAATGTTACACTGAATCATATATTATTTCCATGGATTACATATCGATTATAATTATCCCATTCTAATTTAACCTATTTTAAAAATAAACCCAAATGATGAGAATAACCATAAAACATTAATATATAAAGAAATAATAAACAATTTTGTGGAGAGGGGATGCCAAATCAAATTAAGGTTATAAATGTGTTTATACTTAAAAATAAAAATATTACTCATTAAACATATATGTTTATATTAGAGGAATGCATATGTTATCTACATGGACATTAGATTATATAAACTAAAATTTAAAAACATATTTCCCTTCATTATTAATGATGATGTGGTAACAAATCATATCATATTTAGAAAATTATTTAAAAAATGAATATTTATGAGATCAATCACACTTTTATCATCACATAAAAATCTACTAAAGTCATTATATCTTGTACATGATTCTCTAACAATTACTCATTCTGAATTAGTAAGGTATATGTTTTGATAGTTGAAATATACTCTATCATTTCATTAAAGAGAAAATTTATTATATTTTATTTATTAACTATAAAAAACAATTAAATTTAATATTAAATTCACCTCCATAAGTGGATACCCATCTCTATCGAAATATGTATCACTATAGATGATTAATTAATTCAAATTCCAATTTGTATACAATAATCTATAATAAAATCTTATGTTCACATAACTCATTATTCTCCTCACTCCCCTAATGTTTTTATTCTTTCTATTACTATGAAAACATAAATTAAAATATGAGAAAAAATAGTTGGGTAGTATTTATTAGTTTAATAAAACCCCAAATCATCTTGTGTTGAATCCTTGAATTTATTACTTTTTCAGAAATTCAAACATTCCCAATTTTATTCAATAATGATATATTAATGAAAAAATTCAGTGATTCATACAAATTTTATTTCAATAACTCATTTTAAAATATATTTTATGAAAAAATTATAAATTCAAAGCTCATATTCCCTTAAAACATGAGATTGTATTTGAGATACCTATTAATTGATATTTGAAGCTACAATATCATTTTATTTTTAATATGATAGAATGATTTAATTTTAATTTCACAAAATATAACTTACTAAATATCGATAACTATTATAAATTTATCATTTTATATACCATTCATGTATAATTTAAGGTAAATATCACATCAATAGGAGTTTATCATTTTTAACTATGAGTTATGTCCCACGATACTTGTACATGAAGTAAATTTTATTTTTTTGATTGTTTTTTTAAATAAAACATTATTCTCTTTGAAAATGAAAGTTAATATATAGTCACCTATTATATATATAAAACATTTATGTAATATTTATTTATAAAATTTATTTTTACCCACACATACAACATTAATATATATATTATGAAATCTAGTTTTTAATTATGTGTTTTATTTCTTGTAGATTTAATACAAACATCAACGTTTTAACCCCTAACTGTAACTCCCTAATATTTCAAGAAAGATATATTTTTTCAAATATATTAACTTTTTTGATTTCTTACATGGTCCACTACAACAATTTTCAATGAAACACCTCATAATATTAGAATAATATTATTTAATATGAGTGTTACATCTTATTCATTAGAATGACATGTATGAATAAGATTAATCCAAAGATGTTTAGGAGCCAAGAGAACCCACTCCTACAAAATTTAATTAAATTAAACTAATTTAATGACATCAAAAGGTGGATATCTATATTTTTGTATTAACATCACCACACTCATCCACCTCAACAAAATTATACTATAAATATGGGGTCACAAAGGACCATATTGATATTGCCTCTATCATATCATTCTTTTTCCATTTTTCATAGAAATATTAAAATTAATTATTGATAAATTTTAAAAAAATTATTTTATAAAATAGTCATAATTTTTTGAATAATAATTTCAATATTATCATGAATTTAATATGTGCTAATTTTCAGAACGGAAAATTGTTTCTTGGAGTATTTTATATTTATTGGTTTTTATTAAAAAAATCCCTTTTAACCAGAACAATTTACAAGTTAAATTTTATTTTTATATGGTTTTACTGGAAAAATTATCTCAATTATATATATATTAATCCAATCATGTTCATCGAATTAAATTTTATATTTAATTTTGATATAAAAGGTTTTAAAACATTTGAAACATTTTACATTGGAAAAAGCGTTTTTTCATCATGTATGTGGGTTTAATTCAAAATTAAATTTTCATAATTTTGGGAATTTAATTCAGAAAAATGGATTCTATATTTTCAATATTAATAATTAATTTTATCTAATAAGTTAAACATAAATGTTTTTATTAATGAATAGTAAAACTACTAAAATATTATTACCATATTTAAGGTTACAATGGATTTACCATGGGTTAATCTAAAGGTATAAGGGGTAAAATGACCAATAAATGTGTCCAAAACCCATAATCCGGACATATTTAGGCCTTATATGATTTTTTTTGTAATGGACAATTTTGGTGCCTTTTGTCTTGTGAATAAATTATATATATTATTATTTTCAAAACATCAATGTGTGTCCTCTCCCCTAGTTATAAATGACACCCCCATTTTTCTTCAATTAACAAGTAAAAACCCTTTGGTTACGAATATAAATAAATAAATATTTTCTTTATTTCCTCCCCCTCATCCTATACGATTTATTTAGGTTAATAATCCACCCTAATAAGGCTTTAGGTGTAAACCTAAAGAGGCACTTTGAAGAAGAGGTAAAATTATTAAAATTATTTTTTTATATTTTTTTAATAAATCATTAATCTTATTATAGAATATTTATATAAAATATAAAATATAAAAATAAAAATTATTTGTTGTTCCTATAATTTTATAACTTGTATCCATCATTATTCCATCATATAGAAAATGAAATTGTCTATTGTGTGTACGGTGGACTACTGCCTTGTGAACCAATGTTTTCTTCCATTACAATGAATCCAAAATGGATATAATGATGAGTTTAATATTTATATATGATATTATTATCATTCTATAAATACAATATCAAACCTATATTTTTTACTTTCGATCCTATTTGAAAACTGTAATGTCCCTCAAGTGTACGACGAACTAGCACATCCCGAACCAATGTGATACGTTTGTTCCATTTTAATTTTACATTGATGGTAACAAGGATATATAAAATGAATATATATGATATTAATAAAATTATTATACCTATATTATTATTATATCAAATATACCTTCTAACATTCAATTTCATGGGGGATACAATAATGCCGCTTGTGTGTACATTGGACTACTGCCTTGTGAAGCGATGTGATTCATTTTTGAAAAAAAATCATGGTTGGTAATAAGGGAAATTTTAATTAATATATATGATATATATGAAAAAAATGATTCTATAAATTTAATATACTATTTACCTTTCCTTTTTTAATTAGACGAGAAAATGAATACCATATTCTTGTGTACGTACGCCCGATCATCTCCATGAATAGTGTATTCAATTTTCAATCTCAAATTTTATTGTAATATAATAAATAAATATATAATGAATCAATATTATATTTATAAAATTATAGATATAATGATTCCATGATTTGAATATGAAGACAAAAAATAACAAACCAAAACATATATGAAAAATGAAACCAATATTACCCAAAACTTGATTTTTAACAAGGAATTATTAATAAATTTGAAATAAATCATCATAAGTAAATAATATATGGTATGATAAATATTAATTTTTTCTTTAATTTAATTGTAGTTATATTAAATTTATTATAGGAGGTTCAAATGTGTATGAAGGAAGTCGATAGTTATGGTAACCGATTTCTAGTCTCAGTTCTATTTCAGGGAGACTTATACTGAATCCACCACATGTTTGTTTTGTGTTGTGTATATACATTATATTTGAAATTTTATATCATAAGTAAAATTATATTAATTATATTTAATGATATAATTTTTTTTATGATTTATTGGGACTTACTATTCAAAATACTTCCAATGTGATAAGGGGTTTTTGTCTCAAATTGCCTTCTTTGGGAGATAAGTAATGTCATAGTCCTACCTTCTTATTTGAGGTGTATATAATAACCATTTGAAATATTATATCATGAGTATAAACATTTTAATGATATTAATTGTATAATTATATTTTATTATTTAATGGTTTCTATTTTTCAAAATCCACCAAAGTGGTTATGCTTTGTTGTCATAATGATATTATCTATAGGGATTGTTTATAATTATGTTTTCAATGATGGAATATTCTGATCTATTTAAAAATATCATCATGTATTATATTATAATATGGAAATTTCATTAAAATACATGTTTCCTTTCATTTTACACTTTTTATATGCTCTCGAGACCAAAATATTTTTAAAAATATTGTGTTTATATCTTTCATAAATTAAAAACACAGCTCAGTCTATATAAATGTTTTCTAAAAATGGTCATAATTTTTTAAAATTTATAAAAAGGATTTTTTATTGAAAGTTTAAACATGTTTTAATTTTTAATTATTTTTTTAAAATTAATCATCAAGTCAATTTACAAAAACATCCAATTTCTCTTTTACCAGAAATGTGAAAGCAATATTTGTCTTAACATGTATAACATGAATAGAATTTTCAACCATCACAATCATTATTTCATTATAATATTAATCAAAAAAATTTCATTGTTATTTTAAAATAAAATTTTTAAAATAAAATTTTAATATTTTTTAATTTTAAAATGGTGTTTCTAAAGAACAAATATTTTCTTCAAGAAACATTTTATGTGATTTTTTATTCAAAATACATGTCAATATAAGATGTAATATTTTGATGTTACTTAATATTTATTTTTGATTTGATCCAATGACAAAAAAATTATTATTTCATTGTTTGGTTTTCATTTAAGATTAAAATATGTGTTTGAACCTATTTATTTTCCAAGCGTTATGCTATTATGTAATTTTTATGAAACAAACTTTTTTTAAAGGGTTATTATATGATTAATTATTTATGATCACATAGAAGATTTTATTATTAATTTAAATATGTTATGTGTGGGGCCTATATCTCCCTATAATGAATTGGGTAACGATTGCAATCTCATGAGATTAATTAGACTGTAATAGAGAGTGAAATCAGCACAGTAAAGGTCATTTTCTACTAGGATAGTCTTGGTAGTAAACCTTGGATACAAAAATGTTTTGAAGAGTTATCCTATTCTACTATAGTAAACTTTTAAATGATCCTAGAATATAGTGTAATATATTTTTATTCTTATTCATAGGAAACAATTCCATGTATTATTCAATTATTTTTCTCTTAGGGCTTACGTTATTATATTCCCTTACGATTCATGTCTTAAAAAATATAAATTATTTTTTTCCAAATAACTAGATTATGGTCATTGATATATAGGGTATTATTTTCAAATATTATTATTGTATTATCATACCCTTATGCTCATGTTATTTTCAAATATATCTCTTGTTTACTATTATTTAGAACATGAGACCACCATTCCTTAAGTTTTTACCTAGGTTTTAAAGAAATGTTTTTGGTGTTATTTTTCTAAATATGATGCTTGTTGTGACAAACGTATTGGGAGACAATTTAGTTCACCTATGAATTGTTTTTTCTATGTTTATAAAGGAACTACACATTTTTCATCCTTATTTGTGTGTTTTTTTAATGTAATAAATTTTCATAAAAAAGATGTAATATCTATATAAAAAATGATTGGGTCACTATAATTGGTATCATAAGATATATTTTTATTATCATTTAGATACTAGGTTGAGAAATTGTCAGTGGGACACATTGTGATATGTCTAAAGACATGTCTACAGTTATGACTATAGATATTCCAAAGGACAATTTTATGGATAATCCAATGTATAACAGAAAATCATGGAATATTTTTGAAGGATAAAGTGGTGGTTTTTATGAAATTACATCCCTATCAGGATACTACAGGTGTATAGGTTTTAAAAGAAAATTTACATAAGGTTAATAAATTTGAAAAGGTTGTGTTGATATTGAATCAAGCATTACTTATTACATGATAATTTGCCTTACTATACACTAGGATTCACACTTCTGGGGGATGTACGTTGGAAATTCACAAACTCCTTTGAAACAATCATGAGGTATTTTCCCAATTTCATCATTAAAATAAATGTTTAATATACTGAAAATAAGGATTATTTATTTAAAAATCATTTAAATTATATTTTGTAACATCCCAAGATGTTATGGCATGTAACTCTTTAATTTTAATCTATTCAAAAGCTTACATTAAATGCAACACCCATCTTCAACGAGTAATGAAATATTATAATAATATAACTATAAAATTGGAGGGAATGAATATTATTAAAAAATTTATTAAATTAATATAGTATATTTTCAATTTAATTTTTAAAATTTATTTATTACGTTTTCTAATCATGAGAAAAAAATAAATCCAGTTTTACACATAAGAAGTTATATTTTTAAATGGAATTTACCCCTATTGATAGAGAAATTATTTTAAAATAAGACTTTTAAAATTTTATAAATTATATTTTAAATAATATACATCATTGGTAAATTTCAATATCAAAATTTACTTTGGTTTATGTTTTGGTAATTTTCTAATATATTTCATTTTTTTATAAATATTAAAAAATACCAAATTTTAATTGAAAAATTAATTTTATTTAAAAAATTTATATTGTAATTTTATATTTTAGGTTATTTTGAATAAAAAAATCGATAAATAAATAATCAATTAGAACAATTATATTCATTTCAATTTTTTTTAATTTTTATTTAAAATCCATTCAAACTTTTGAACATTTTCACTTTTGAAACCCACTTTCACACCCCATATAAACAATTAATTTAAATTAATTTTTTCTAACTATATGTTATGAATTTTGAAAAATAAATTATTTATTTTGAATCAGAAGTTAATAATTAATTACATTGGTTCCTTTTATTTTTAAGCAATACAAATTGAAATCATAGTAATATTAATTATGATGCTTAAGTGGAAATCAGGTAATTAAGGGTAAAAATAATATTGTAAATAATATAAAATTACTTAAAATATAGTCATAATTTTATTTTAATAGTGATTATAAACCAAAGCCATCATTGGGTATATTTTATGAGCTCCTGGTGCAACATAGATGACTTTATTCTATTTATGGTGTTTTATTTTAAAGAAAATTCAAAGATGTAAAACTTTTGTTTTTAACAAATTAAATATTTTAATATGTGGTTACCCATTGGATATATTTTAATATAAATATAAATTTGAGATATAATGCATTTAAATTTATTATGGTAATTTATATTTAATTTTCGGGAGTAAATAAGGACTTTAAGACTTTCAAAATGATGAATCATTAATTATTTAATTAATGTAAATATCAAATAAATGATATTACCAATATTATAATAAACAATTTTAGAATTTTATTATAATCAATGAAATTTATAGTTTACCATCACATGCATGGGATTTATTAGAATATTTTTTTCTCAGATATACACTTGTTATGATATTATTAAAAATAATGTAATGAGTACTATCAAAATTGACATTAATGTTATATTTAAAAAACTTATATTTAATTAAATGATATATATTTTATAAAAATAAAATATTCATAACAATAATTGAGAAATTTTTTAAAATATTATCCATGATTAATTTTTTGTTATCTTTTAATTTTATTGTAACAATATTTTCCCTATATGGGTAAAAACCCATGTTTTCATGGTAAGTGTTAACATAATCAAATAAAAGTTAAAACCAATATAAAATAATGTTAAAAATTTGACCTAAAATTTTATAAGGATTACTGGTTGAATTGGATTCTACCCTAATATACTTAATAAATAATTTTATTTTTTAAGGGACACTTTACCTTTTAAATGACTTATATATTATTTAAATCAATGAAATTTATGAAATGTTAGTCTATATATAGTTAATATCATTAATGATTCCATAGAGGCAAAAAAATCATTATATGAATGAAAATTAATATCTATTTTGAACATAGGAAATTTATTATCATTATATAATTTTAATTTGAATTTTAATAACATATATAATTACATTAAATGGTTCTTTAATTATAAAAAAATATTTATTTAGTTGAAAAAAATATAAAATAATTTTCATTAATAATATAAATTGTTTATATTATGATGATTTAATGAGTTTAATGAGTTTTATAGATCTATAAGATATATAATATATGTGTTAAATAATTATATTATAATTCCTATTATGTATTGTTATAATTGAAGTCAAATTAAATAAAGAGTGCCAAATTTGACAATAATGATATTTTGTTGAATTCATATTTTATTAAATTTTTTAAGTATCCTAAAAAATGTTAAATTAAAAAAATGGGATAATTTATGGTCAAACATGTCTTCCCAAATTCATCTTTAGAACATTTTTACATATTTGGAGATATAATAGGATTATTAATTTTTAATATTTTAATGAAATATGAAATTTCCCCCCACATCAATTATGTAAGGGAACCTCCTCCCTATCTTCATTACACTAATTTGAGCCATATTTCTAGACAAACCCTTGATCATTTATATTCTAAAAATTATTATTTTTGTTCTATAGGTTTTTTTTATTTTGAAAAGTCCAACTATAGATCACTTTTTTTGGTATTAAAGGAAGTCCACCAAAGAATAGATAATCTTCTTTATTGATTCTTTCATGTTTGTTTCTTCTTCCATTAACTCTACATATATTGTGTCCATTATAATGAAATAACTCCAGTATCAAATTTATTTTGTGATATTTGTATTATTATAGGTTAACCATATTCTAAATTATATCGATCATATAACAAATTAAAGCATCACAAGTGCATACGTACGACTTACAGGTTCCACGCCATGGTGTAATTTATTTTTAATCAGATATTTACAAGGATGTTAATAATGATGGAAGTAATGGATATATAGTAAAATTATTTCATGAAATTTATTCTCAAAAAATTATATACCATCAAATTCCATACCCTTTACCCAATAAGGTAATGATATCATCGCTCATGTGTACGTACGATCTACCGTCCCAACGATGAGATGTGATTCATATTCAAAGCTCATAATTCAATAAATATTATAAATTTATATATAATGGATAAATAAAAAATATATTTACATCACTTATTTATGGATAATATATAAATATATCATATTCACATGAAACAAGACTTACAGGATAAAAAATTTATAGTAAAATGAAGCAATTAACACCCTAAATATGGGTAATAACAAAAACGTTTTTATCAAAAAAGGAGATTAGATGATATAAGAGGATCATATATAATGTAATAAATTTGAATGTGATTTTATAATAAGTAATCACCTTATTTATACTAAGATCCATGATGATAATTCATGTTCAACTAAATGAAATCACAAGGTAATGGATTTCGTCTAAATTTTAATTTTGGTGTGATTTACTTGGTTTTGTGAACCAAATAATTTTTATGTGGTGCATCTATGAATATTTTTATATAATTTTTAACTATATTTAAATATTATCTATATCATGGATATGATCATTTTATAAATCATATACCATGTTTACAAACATTATTTACTTTGGAATTTTATTTATTAAACTGGGGAAATATTGATAAATCTAAATCCTTTAATCAATGTGGATATTTTGTGTTAAAGACAATTGATTTATGAATTAAATTGACAACTTGATATTTGAGTAATTATTTTTATTGGAAGAAAATGGTGGGGTCCAGTAATAGATAATTCCTAAAGCATCAAAATGTCTTTGGAGATAAATCAGTTGGAGACAAACCCTTTGTATTTGTTTCAATGCAGAATCAGAGAGATTTCTACAAAGACATAAAAATTTTTGTATGGGCTTGAAAAACGTTTGGGTCATGTTCTAGTTATTTTAAATTAGATAATTAATAATTTTATATAATTAGAACATGGATATTACTATCCAGGATATTTTCACTATTACCAAATCTATGGATGCTTTTCTATAATGACCCATTCCTTTTACACATACCATTACATGATTTTACACATAATATAGCTTAAAATTACAAGATAAGGATAATAATGTAGAGTTCTTTAGAAGAATATATAAATAAAACTGAAAACCTAAGTGTAAATAATTTTTTTATTTAATCTTAACTAAGATCTCTCAACTTCCATTGTGCTCATAAATATTCACAGGACAAACTCATGATCACATGAACAAAGGGATGAGCTAAAAAGCATAGTAAGGGAATAAACATAAGAATAATGTTTTATCATAGGGATTAGAAGTCATGTCATAATAACATAAAAATTCATGTAAAATATGGAATCAAAATATATAAAAAAGGGATCATATAATCATAAATTCATAGAAATGTGGCAGCAACATAAAACATGACTTTAGCACGAGTCAATGGTCATTTCACATAGATGATCACAAGTATTACTTATCCAATAAAACAGTTGCACATGGAATAATGAGTCAAGGATAACTTCCAAGACTGGTGGACATAATATCTCATGAGAAAAAACTTTACCCAATTCATTGGAGTGCTATCTGAGAACACCCATATTAACATTTTCATGAATATGCTTACAACATAATGAATTAATATCATCTGTACAAAATGTTTTTCATTATAAATTAATATCATGTGTTAAAAAGATTCATAATAATTTACATTATAAATAATACATATATTATATTCTGGTTCAACCATAAATATGGTTTCATGACCAGAATTAAGACGTTATAACAAATTGAAGACCCGCCGGCCTAGAATGTGACGAATTATCACATCTCAGATGGTGTTTTCATTTCAAGTATATAAGGAGGGGAAATTATAGTTGATGATGATGTATTCTGTTGTCATAACAAAATTCTAGTACATGTAAGCCAATATAGTTTTCATAACATCTGGATGAAAGAAGGTGAGGAAAATAAAATTAAGAAAGGAACATGAAATAAAATAAAAGAAATCAAAATGGGAATTTACCTCTTGAATATATCTTCTTTGGGAACCTCTTTAGTGGAGTTGATTTGGTATTTTCAAGAGAATACATGCCACTGGACATGGGGAGGAGAATGGAAGGATATGTTTTTAGAATTTAGACAAGGTCAAAGGCTTGAGAGAAGTGAATAGAAGAATTAAAGAGGGTTGGTATTTATAGTGGAGAAGGGGAGGAGTTTCAAATTATATAAATAATTAGTTTAATATTTTTTCTCAATACAATTAATAGTCTATATTAATGGGACCAAAATAGTAAATTAAGAATTTGAGTTTGATCCAATGTCTATTTACATAATCTTTGACTCAAGCATGCTACAAAAAATCATCTATTTAGCATTTATCGAAAATTATCATGTTTTACTACCCACAAAAAAATTCGTGTTTTTTAGAAAAAACCTAAAAATTAACCCCAACTATTTTATGATGTTTAGAATTGTAAAATGAACTCCATTTTTTAAAATAATTTTATAAATAAGAGAAAATTTAATTTTTATTTAAAACTATAATTTTTTGAAAAATACAAAATTAAAAATTAAAACTGCTTTTCTAACACATTGAAAAAAATAAGGTTCTCTAAAAATTATCTTATAATCATAAATAATTAATGTAATTAATTATGAATACATTTTTTGAAAATTAATTTTCCATTAAATTATTAAATTAATCATAAAATTTTTATTAAATGTGTAAGACTAACAATAATACCAACACTTAATTAACAGTTTTTAAAATATTTAAATTTTATATTATTTGATATATTTATATCATATTTTAAATTATAATAAGGGTATGTTTTATTTATACTTTCATTGGTGAGGTTACTATTCAAATTTCCATTTTACTATTCATAATGGTTACATTACTATTCAATAGTTCAAGTTACTATTTCATTGGTATTCATTACTTAATTTCTAGAGATACCTTTTATTTTTCACATACATAATTTAAAAGGATTGTATCATGTTATGTGATTATAAAATAAGAACTAATTAAAATATAAAAATTTCATTGATAAAACACGGGACTTTACATTCCTCCCCCCTTATGAAATTTCCCCCTCAACATTTTGTTTTACATTCTAAGCCATAAACAGGTGTGTGTATTGTCTTTCATTGCCTCCATAAGTTTCCACATTTCCTCTGCATACTTATGGTTCCACCATATTACTTTGACAAGGTTTGTATTTTTTCTCCTAGAACTTTATCTCAATGATCCAAGATCATTACTGGATTCTCTTAATAAGAAAGATCATTCTCCAACTGTACCACCTCTGAAGAGAGTATATGTGATGGGTCTGATATGTATATTATTAAGAGGGATATCATGAATACATATTGTACATTAGACATGTTTGGTGAGTGTTTTAGTCAATAAGCCAAAACTCTCAAATGATCAAGAATCTCTAAGGGGATAATGTGTCTAGGACATAGCTTTTCTTTCTTCCCAAAACACACGACCTTATTCCATGGAGAGACACAGATTAATACCATTATCTAACATTATACTCAAGGTCTCTTCAAAAATTGTATACATAGCTATTTTTTCAACATTATGCTTCCTTGATGTGATACAAAATGGATTTCACCAAATCCACCAATTTATTTACCATTTTAGGTCCTAAGAGCTTATTCTCACTGACTTCATCCCAACACGCCAGTGTTCTCCACATTTTCCTATAGAGTGCTTCATATGGTTCCATTTGGATTATAGAGTGGCAAATATTATTGTAAGAGATTTTGACCAATGGGATATGTTGGTCCCATCCCCCTTTAATGTCTATGGAAACCATTCTATACACATCTCTTAGTGTCTAAATAGTTCTTTCTTATTGGTCATCTGGTTATTGATAATAGGCTATACTGAACTTCAACTTAGTGATTAGGACATGTTGGATAATTTTCCAGAACATAAAGGTGAATCTTAGATCTCTATTAGAAAAAATAGATAGTGGTACTACAGGAAAACTTACCACATCAATGATATATATTCGTTATAGTTTATCCAATGAGAAATCCTCTCAAATTGTGAAAAACTGAACTTTCATTGTAAGATTATCTAGAACAAAAAATACTGCATTGTTTCCCCTAGAGGTCCTTGGAAGTCCAATGACAAAGTCCATGGTGATGTTCTCCCACCTCTATGTTTATAACGACCCATACTTTACATACATTGTTTTTTACTTTAGAATTAAAGCACACTTATTACAACATATAACAAAACCAAGAAAGGACCGTATAGGTATAGTGTCTTTAGAAACTGGGAAACATAAACAACTGGTTCATAATGCATCTACTTTGCCTCAAATTTATTTCATCATATCTAGAGTCCCTTTTTGGAATATTCAACTTAATAACCTTCTTCCTGACCTCGGGAAACAAAACATACAAAAGGGTGAGCTCAAATGCTCAGTAAGGGTAAACAAAATAAATATCAATCACATCATATTCATAAGAACATAACATTTTAGAGATCTTAACCTGCAAAAGAGGGCATAATTTCATAAATGGGATAAATCATAGTAGTGAAATGAAATCCCAATAATCATAACTTGAAACATGAAACTTTGTGGCATACACACATAATCATAGAGAATCATATCTTATAAGTCAAGACTCATTGCCAAGACTATCTTAGTGGACAAAGTTCATTTCTGAACCGAGTCACCCTCGTTTCAGTCCTGTTTCACTGAACCGGTATAACCTACCGTTCCATCCATGCCTATCTCATGAGATACAAAATCTTTACCCAATGCATTGGACGGAGATATAGGTCCCACCCATCTCATAATGATACCATTCTTATGTGTGCCACAAAATCATAAACCATACATCATAGCATAACCCATGAAATAAAAATGGGAATCTAAAACATCATGACATCATAAAACAATTCATATAAGATAAAGGAATTCATAAAAATATAATTCCATCACAACATAATCAAATCAATGTAATAATAGGGATAAAAACAGAACCCTTAATTATCTTAGATGGAAAATAATTTTGATAAAATACTTGATCTCCATTCTTGAGGAAAATATCCTTTCTTCTTTAATTTTTTTTCCTTTCTTAACATGTCATACAATTTTAAACTAAAAGAAGTTTATTAAAAAAAACATGAAAACTTGTAAAGGAATCTTCTTGGAAATAATGTTTTAAAAATCCATTCATGTCGTATAAGTTAAAAAAATCATTCTTCTCGTACTTTTGTTGGAAAAGTCAAAAAGTACCTCGTATGAAAAATGACAAAAGATTCCTTTCATATCATTTACTAAAAACTCACCAAAGGGTATAATTGGATTTAAAAAATTGTAGGTGGATGGAAATAATATTACATATTGAGGAAACATGGATGTGGATGATAAAATACACCCTAGTAAATGCAAAAGTATAAACAATCTCGGATAAAAATGAGATTGTGATATTTCCCTTACCTTAGGTCCGATATGCTTTTTACGTGTCCGAACCTCCTGTATAATGATTTAAATAATGTTATTGACTTATTCCAGAATCATACTTATTTTTATGATATCATATTTGGTCATATTCTTAGCTTCTTAGTAGTAATATTTCATTGCTACTTGTTATTCGGGTGTTTATAACTTTTCGTTCTTATGCGTGTTTTGTCGAATAAATTCTTATTCATATCTTTAGGTTATAGATACCTCATTTACAGAATTTTATTAGTGTAATATATATCATATTCATTCATTCAATTCAATTAATTTATATAATCATTATGAAATGAAGATCATGTAGAACGAGTCGCATCACATCGTGGAGACGGTATTCCGTGCGTACGCACGAGTGATGATATCGTTCCTATGATCGTGGAATTGTATTGGAGTGTATGTATACTATTTAAGTATCAGTATAACATTATAATAGTCATATATAGTCATTATTTACACCATTATACCCATCCAAGTAAGGTGGTGGTGGAAAATAGATTACACCACGGCGTGGAGACGGTATTCTGTACGTACACACGCGCGGTGATTTGTTTTTCCGTAGGATGGATAGATGGTGAAATAGGGTTGTTTCATACTTATAATAACATATCAGTATATGAGTGATACTGATGTTATTACTTCATAATGAAACAACTAAATAAGAAGAAGTGGAAGAAGAAATAAAGATGAAAGAATCGGTAACGGACATTACCTCTTCTTTGAAGTGCTTCTTTGAGACATCCTTTTAGGGCATTAAATAGGTCTTTGAAGAAGAAAAGAACCTATAGGATGTCTCTAGGGAAGTGGAGAGGAGAACGTGGCAGGGTTTGGCCGAGCTTGAAGGATCAAAGTGGTGTGAGGAAGAGAGGGAGGAGGTGCCCTTTTATAAGGGAGGAGAGGGGCACCTTTGGAATATCTAAAAATATTATTTTATTATAAAGTCAAGTTCGGTTTTAAATAGCTCCAAATTGGTTTATTTCCAGTCTAAGGTGGGGATGGGTCGAATTCATCTCATACAATAGAATTTAGACAAGTTTAGGTTCCTATTTTAACCTTATCATGTAGATTTAACATTATGTTAAATAATTTTACTTTTACCGTGTCTTCTTGTGTTCTCATACTATAAGGTTAATAAACATACTATAAGAAGCAAAACGAACCCCAAGTTGTTTATTATTAATATATATAACCTTATCTAAGTCATTTGGCCTAACCTTATATTTTTAAGAATAAAATAACAATTAATAATATAATATTTGTTTTAAAAACTATTTTATGTCAATTTTGACACTATTTAGTAATTGATTTTCATGAAAATGATAACAGAATGATAAGTTCGAAAAAAGTTAATTAAATAAATACTAACATGTCATATTAACCAATAAAATTAGTGTAATTCATAAAAAGTCTCAAATTATATTTATTTGGGTATTTGTATCATCAATTATGTCAATATTTCATTGATAATATAATTATTGCATCATCGTTGTGTCATAAATAAATTAAATTATATAATGTCTAAAAATTAGAAATAAAATACCGTTATGTAGGAAATCGTTTTATCTTTCTAATGAATATTTATAGACGAATTTATCTTATGTATAACCCCATATTAAAAATGATGCACTTATTACACTTTGATTTTAACTATTTTAACCCTTCTTTAAATAAATTAATAATAAATGTCCTAATCTAATCCATGTGGGCCTAAATGGTCATATTTTATTCCTAAGTTTGTTTTTGGTCAAATTACACTTATCCAATAGAATTAGGACATGTGTTAGAGTAATAATAATATCAGTTTTACCCTTAATTACCCTATTTACTTTTAACCGTGGTAAATAAAAGTAAAAAGTTACTATTCACCAAAAAATATTTTCATCTCATTGTCCACATTTTAGTCCTTGATATTAACCGTGTCTCTCGGATTTTTGAAATTCCACTCACAGAAGTGGTAAAATTATGTTTTATGAAAAATTCAGTTTTTTAACTACCACTTAGTGGTTTCACTATTCATCAAAAATTGAAAGTTTTCAGAAAAATACCAATATTTCACCCTAGGCTAATTCCGATATTACGAATCCAAATATGAAGTTCATTTTGAAAAATAAAATTTATAAAATTTCCAAAAGTGGTTATTACTATTCATAACAGCTAGTTTTAATAATATTTTAATAGTATATCGTTGTTTAGGGAAACTCGGTATTGCGTACGACACAAGCTATCGGGGAAGGTCACGATTTCGTGTAAAGCAAGCCAAGAAAGTGTTTTGTAGAAAAAGATTACTTTGATGATTTATATAACATAAAAGTCTCGGGTGTTACATTCTACCCCCCTTAAAATGAATTTCGCCCTCGAAATTCGTCACTTTGTAACAAACAGATGAGGATACCTCTCCATCATCACATCCTCAAGCTCCAATGTAGCTTCTTCTAATTGGTGGTTCCTCATAAAACTTTCACCAATCGATTGGTATTGTTTTGTAGGACTTTATCTCTACGATCCAGAATCTCTATCGGTTGTTCTTTATAAGAAAGATCTTGCTCCAGCGGTACAACTTCTGAGCTGAGTACATGTGAAGGATCAGGTATGTACTTTATCAGGAGAGATACATGGAACACAGCGTGAACTTGAGAGAGATTTGGTGGAAGCACCAATTGGTAAGCTACCTTCCCAACACGATCCAGTATTTCGAAAGGACCGATATATCTAGGGCTCAACTTTCCCTTCTTTCCAAATCTCATGACCCTCTTCCAGGGAGATATTCGTAAGAACACTTTATCACCCACTTTAAACTCTAGGTCTTTTCTTCGGTCGTCGGCATAGCTTTTCTGTCGACTCTGAGCTGCTCTTATTTGTTGTTGAATAGATCTAACCTTTTCTACCATTTCATCAACGAGATCGGGTCCTTATAGCTTTCTTTCCCCAACTTCATCCCAGCAAGTTGGAGTCCTGCATTTCTTTCCATAGAGAGCTTCATAAGGAGCCATCTGAATACTGGAGTGAAAGCTATTATTATAAGAAAATTCCACCAAAGGTAGGTGTTGATCCCAACCACCTTTGAAATCCATAGAGCAAGCTCTCAACATATCTTCTAGAGTTTGAATTGTTCTCTCAGACTGATCGTCTGTCTGAGGATGATAAGCAGTGCTAAAACTCAACTCTGTATCCAGAGTATGTTGAAGACTTCTCCAGAACATCGAGGTAAATCTTAGATTCCGATCAGATATAATAGAAAGTGGTACTCCATGAAATCTTACCATTCCTTTATATATATCATGGCAAGCTGATCCAGAGAGAAATCCTCTCTAATAGAAATGAAGTGTGCAGACATTGTAAGACGATCAACAATGACCCAGATAGCATTATTGCCATTGGATGTTTTAGGAAGTCCTGTGACAAATTCCATAGTGATGTTTTCCCATTTCCATTCGGGTATGGGTAATGGTTGTAACATCCCCTTAGACTTCTGTCTCTCAGCTTTAACTTGTTGACAAACCAAGTATCGAGAGACATATTCAGCAACATCTCTTTTCATGCCATCCCACTAGAAGTACTCCTTCAGGTCCCTATACATTTTCGTGCTTCCAGGATGAATAGAGAATGAAGAACTATGAGCCTCATCCAGCAGCTCCTTCTTTAATTCTGGGATGGGAGGAACACAAACCCTATTCCTGAACTTTATTATCCCATCACAATCAAGGTTGAATTCAGGAACATTTCTCACCTTCTTTGGTAACTCGACATCTTCTTTCTGTGCCTCTTTAATCTTCACATGTTTAGATGGTTGAACATTCATTTGAGAAAGATACGATTTTTCCCCATTCATTATAATTCCAAGATCCATCCTTTGTAAATCCATAAATATTGGATCTTTTGTGATCCTCATCATGGATAAAATAGTGTGGTCTTGTCGACTTAATGCATCTCCCACCTTTTTTTCTTTCCCAGGGTGGTAATGGATTGAGCAGTCGTAATCCTTAATCAGCTCCAACCATCTTCTTTGGCCCATATTCAGCTCCTTTTGTGTGAAAATATACTTTAAACTTTTATGATCAGTATAAATATCACACCTTTCTCCATAAAGGTAATGCCTCCAAATCTTTAATGCAAATATTACCGCATCTAACTCCAAATCATGAGTTGGGTAATTTTGCCCATTTATTTTCAACTGTCGTGAGGCATAAGCTATCACCATATCATTTTGCATAAGAACACACCCCAATCCCTTCTTGGATGCATCACTGTAGATCACAAACCTTTCTCCACTACAAGGCAGTGTGAGCACAGGTGCACTGGATAACCTTATTTTCAACTCCTTGAAATTCTCTTCACATTCCTCCGTCCAAACAAACTTAACTCCTTTCCGAGTCAACTTGGTATGTGGATTAGATAATCGTGAAAAATCTTTGACAAAACGTCGATAATATCCAGCCAAACCAAGAAAACTTCGGATCTCAGTCACTTTTTTTGGTCTCGACCATCTTTCGATAACCTCTGTTTTTGCTAGATCCACAGATATCCCCTCTTTTGAGATTATGTGACCCAAAAATGCAACTTTTTGAAGCCAAAATTCACACTTGGTAAATTTGGTATAAAGCTTCTCCTTTCTCAGGGTCTTCAATATAATTCTCAAGTGATCTTCATGTTCTTCCTTGATCTTTGAATATACAAGAATATCGTCTATAAAGACTACCAAAAACTGATCAAGATAGTCTCTAAAGACTCTATTCATCATATCCATGAAGATAGTAGGGGCATTAGTAAGACCAAATGGCATCACTATAAATTAATAGTGTCCATACCTTGTACGGAAAGCCGTCTTTGGTATATCCTCCCTTTTGACCCTTAATTGATGATACCCTGAATGAAGATCAATCTTGGAAAAGTATTGAGCTCCACGTAGTTGGTCAAATAGGTCATCAATGCGCGGGAGAGGATATTTGTTCTTGATAGTGATCTTGTTAAGTTCTCGATAATCAATGCAGAGTCTCATTGATCCATCTTTATTCGTAACAAACAGAACAGGTGCTCCCCAAGGTGACACACTAGGGCATATGAACCCCTTATCAAGATTCTCTTGGAGTTGCGGCTTCAATTCCTGCAACTCAATTGGGGCCATTCAATAAGGTGTCTCTGAAATAGGCAAAGCACCCGGTACGAGTTCTATTGAAAACTCAACTTCACGATTCGGTGGAAGACCCGATAATTCCTCCGGAAAGACATCATCAAACTCTCGTACAATTGTAATATTCTTAATCATGAGTTTCTCACCAACCATTTGAGATAAATAACCTTCATTTAGTGGAATCAATACCCATAAAATGGAATAAATTTCCACTAGAAGGTTATGTTCATCCTTTCATCGATAGACGATCATAGATTGATCTGGATTATGAAATGTGACTTCCCTTATTTGGCAATTGATATGAGCTCCATGTAGAGAAAGCCAATCCATGCCAAGAATCACATCAAATTCCACTATAGGAAGGAACACAAGATTTGCAGGAAGCACTTTCCCCCAAACTTCAATCGGAGAAGAATTATAAACTTTTGATGCAACTGTTATTCCATTAGGTGTTATCACAGCTAACTCAACATCTAATTGTTGAGGTAATACGGTGATACCCTTAGAAAATTCTTCAAAAATAAAGGAGTGGGTGGATCCTGAATCAAATAAAACATTTTCTACTTTAGAGTGGATTGTAAGTGTACCTTTCACCACATCGTTATCATACTCCACACTGCTGATAGAAATTGCATGTGACTTTTCTTTGTATTTAGCCTTAAGAGTTTGTTGACGTCGACCATCATCATCAACCCTTGGATTAGGGAATTTATTGGCATAATGTCCCATCTCCTTTCACTTGAATCATTGAAGTGTTGTAGGGTCATTCTGTGTGTCCCTTCCTTTGTTTTCATCATTAGAAATCTTCTTCCCATCATTACGGCATTCAAATGCCCGATGAGATTCCTTTCCACATTTGAAACATTTTCTTGTCCCTTTAAGACAACTCCCTCCATGTTTCTTTCCACACTTTGAGCATAAGGGAAAGCTCATATTCTTTTCAGTGTGCTCTTTAGATTTTCCATTGAATTCCATTTTACCCTTCTTATCAAACCCATTTGACTAATGGGTTACTCCAATCTCCATCTCGACTTTGAGAGCACATCGAACGATGTCCTCGTAGCTATTGAAGTCCCTTATGGCTAACGCCCTTCGAAGACTTGGTTTGAAGCCACTAAAGAATCGATCGATCTTACTCTCAGGTTGGATAATAATACCAGAAGAGTACCTTGCAAGTCTTGTAAAATTTTCTTCATAGGTACCAACAGATTCATCATCTTTTTTCTTCAGTTCAAGAAACTCTTTCTCCATCTTTGTTCAGAGAATACGAGGGAAGTACTTATTGAAAAATAAGTTTTTGAACTCGTCCCATTCCATGGACTCAATTTCATCCCTTTTCCTCGTATTCTTAATAAGATTCCACCATTGATCAGCATCACCTTCCAAATGATACACTGCTAAGATGACTTTATCATGCTCAGAACATTGAAGAACTGAAAATATCTTTTCAGTAGTACTAATCCATTGTTCAGAAACTAGTAGACCAGCTGAATGAAGGTGGACGCTGTCTCATGAAGGATTCAACAAAATGTTGCTCCTTCCTTTTATAGTTTGGAAGTCCTCCATGATTCATATCTTGAGAAAGTTGTGTGAGCATGGCTACAAGATTTTGCATTCCAGTTCCCATAACATTTGGTTGCTCAGGGGGACAATCATTGCATTTCCCGTCGCATTCCGCATTAACACGGTTCCTTTGGGATCCATCCATTGACTAAAACCAAGAATAATAGTGTGAGAAACACTAATTATAATAGAAAAAACATAATAAAGAATAAAATTTCACACTTCATGTCTTATCCTAGGTTATTCATGGCCATTTCTAAAACACTAAGATTGTGTTATATGCTTAGACTTATCCTTAGGGTTCTTACTAAGGCTTTCACATCCTAGTTTCCAAAGGTTGACTATACCTTTCCTCTGATACCAACTATAACGACCCATACTTTACATACATTGTTTTTTTACTTCAGAATTGAAGCACACTTATTACAACATATAACGAAACCAAGAAAGGACTGTATAGGTATACTATCTTTAGAAACTGGGAAACATAAACAACTGGTTCATAAAGCATCTACTTTGCCTCCCATTTATTTCATCATATCTAGAGTCCCTTTTTGGCATATTCTACTTAATAACCTTCTTCCTGACCTGGGGAAACAAAACATACAAAAGGGTGAGCTCAAATGCTCAGTAAGGGTAAAAAAAATAAATATCAATCACATCATATTCATAAGAACATAACATTTTAGAGATCTTAACCTGCAAAAGATAGCATAATTTCATAACATGGGATAAATCATAGTAGTGAAATGAAATCCAAATAATCATAACATAAAACATGAAACTTTTTGACATACACACATAATCATAGAGAATCATATCTTATTAGTCAAGACTCATTGCCAAGACTATCTTAGTGGACAAAGTCCATTTCGGAACAGAGTCACCCTCGTTTCAGTCCTGTTTCACTGAACTGATATAACCTACCATTCCAGCCATGTCTATCTAATGAGATATAAAATCTTTTCCCAATGCATTGGAGGGAGATATAGGTCCCACCCATCTCATAATTATACCATTCTTATGTGTGCCACAAAATCATAAACCATACATCATAGAATAACCCATGAAATAAAAATGGGAATATTAAACATCATGACATCATAAAACAATTCATATAAGATAAAGGAATTCATAAAAATATAATTCCATCACAACATAATCAAATCAATGTAATAATACGGATAAAAACATAACCCTTTATTATCTTATATGGAAAATAATTTTGATAAAATACTTGAACTCCAATCTTGAGGAAAATATCCTTTCTGCTTCGAAAACATTTTTCCTTTCTTAACATGTCATACAATTTTAAACTAAAAGAAGTTGATTAAAAATAAACTTGAAAACTTGTAAAATAATCTTCTTGTAAATAATGTTATAAAAATCCATTCATGCCGTATAAGTTAAAAAAATCATTCTTCTCGTACTTTTGTCGGAAAAGTCAAAAAATACCTCGTATGAAAAATGACAAAAGATTCCTGTCGTATCTTTTACTAAAAACTCACCAAATTGGATTTAAACAATTGTAGGTGGATGGAAATAATATTACATATTGAGGAAACATGGATGTGGATGATAAAATACACCCCAGTAATTGCCAAAGTATAAACAATCTCGGATAAAAATGAGATTGTGATATTTCCATTACCTTAGGTCTGATATGCTTTGTACGTGTCCGAACCTTATGTATAATGATTTAAATAATGTAATTTACTTATTCCAGAATCATACTTATTTTTAGGATATCATATTTTGTCATATTCTTAGCTTCTTAGTAGTAATATTTCATTGCTACTTGTTATTCGTGTGTTTATAACTTTTTGTTCTTATGCGTGTTTTATCGAATAAATTCTTATTCTTCTCTTTAGGTTATAGATACCTCATTTAAATAATGGTATTAGTGTAATATATATCATATTCATTCATTCATTTCATTTCATTTATATAATCATTATGAAATGAAGATCATGTAGAACGAGTCACATCACATCGTGGAGACGGTATTCCGTACGTACGCACGAGTGATGATATCGTTCCTATGATCGTGTAATTGTATTGGAGTGTATGTATACTATTTTAGAATCAGTATCACTTTATAATAGTCATATATAGTCATTATTTACACCATTATACATATCCACGTAAGGTGGTGGTGGAAAATAGATTACACCACGGCGTAGAGACGGTATTCTGTACGTACGCATGCACGGTAATTTCTTTTTCCGTAGGATGGATAGATGGTGAAATAGGGTTTTTTCATACTTATAATAACATATCAGTATATGAGTGATACTTATGTTATTACTTCATAATTAAACAACTAAATAAGAATAAGTGGAAGAAGAAATAAAGATAAAAGAATCGGTAACGGACATTACCTCTTCTTTGAAGTGCTTCTTTGAGACCTCCTTTTAGGTCACTAAAATAGGTCTTTGAAGAAGACCAAAACCTCTAGGATGTCTCTAGGAAAGTGGATAGGAGAAAGTGGCAGGGTTTGGCCGAGCTTGAAGGCTCAAAGTGGTGTGAGGAAGAGAGGGAGGAGGTGCCCTTTTATAAGGGAGGAGAGGGGCACCTTTGGAATAACTAAAAATATTATTTTATTATAAAGTCAAGTTCGGTTTTAAATATCTCCAAATTGATTTATTTCTAGGCTAAGGTGGGTATGGGTCAAAATAATCTCATCCAATAGAATTTAGACAAGTTTAGGTTCCTATTTTAACCTTATCATGTAGATTTAACATTAAGTTAAATAATTTTACTTTTACCGTGTCTTCTTGTGTTCTTATACTATAAGGTTAATAAACATACTATAAGCAGCAAAAAGAACCTCAAGTTGTTTATTATTAATATATATAACCTTATCTAAGTCTTGTGGCCGAACCTTATATTTTTAGGAATAAAATAACAATTACTAATATAATATTTGTTTTAAAAACTATTTTATGTCAATTTTGACACTGTTTAGTAATTGATTTTTGTGAAAATCATTACAGAATGATAAGTTCGAACAAAGTTAATTAAATAAGTACTAACATGTCATATTAACCTATAAAATTATTGTAATTCATAAAAAGTCTCAAATTATATTTATTTTGGTATTTATATCATCAATTATGTCAATATTTCATTAATAAGATAATTACTACATCATTGTTGTGTCATAAATTAATTAAATTATATAATGTCTAAAAATTACAAATAAAATACCATTATGTAGGAAATCTTTTTATCTTTCTAATACATATTTATAGTCGAATTTATCTTATTTATAACCCCATATTTAAAATTATTTACTTATTACACTTTGATTTTAACTATTTTAACCCTTCTTTAAATAAATTAATAATAAATGTCCTAATCTAATCCAAGTGTTACTAAATGGTCATATTTTATTCCTAAGTTTGTTTTTGGTCGAATTACACTTATCCAATAGAATTAGGACATGTGTTAGGGTAATAATAATATCATTTTTACCCTTAATTACCCTATTTACTTTTAACCGTGGTAAATAAAAGTAAAAAGTTACTATTCACCAAAAATTATTTTCATCTAATTGAACCACATTTTAGTCCTTGATATTAACCATGTCTCTAGAATTTTAGAAATTCTACTCACAGAAGTGGTAAAATTATTTTTTATGAAAAATTCAGTTTTTTAACTACCACTTAGTGGTTTCACTATTCATCAAAAATTGAATGTTTTCAGAAAAATACCAAAATTTCACCATAGGCTAATTTCGATATTACGAATCCAAATACGAAGTCCATTTTGAAAAATAAATTTTATAAAATATCAAAAAGTGGTTATTACTATTCATAACGGCTAGTTTTAATAATATTTTAATAGTATATCGTTGTTTAGTGAAACTTGGTATTATGTATGACGCAAGCTATCGAGGAAGGTCGCGATTTCATGTAAAGAAAGCCAAGTAAGTGTTGTGTAGAAAAAGATTCCTTTGATGATTTATATAACATAAAAGTCTCGGGTGTTACAATGTTGGTATGGCTGGTGGTTTTATCATCCCCTTAGAATTTTTTCTTTCATCCTTAACTTGTTGAAATACTAGGTACTTGGATTTATATTTAGCAATCTTCTTCTTCATATTGACCTAACAAAAGTTCTATCAGAGATCTCAATTCATATATGTGCTCCATGGGTGAATAGAGATGGTTGATCTAGGTGTGTCATTCAGAATATCCTTCTCTATCTCTGGAACATATGGTACACATAGTTGTGACCCAAATCTTATAACACCTTTTTCGTCAATGTTGGACTCAAAGCATTTCCCATTTCTAATAGATTCCACCATTTTTGAATTTCCACATCATTTTTGGGGCATCCTTTATTTTCTACATGAGGGATGGTCGAAAAATTATTTTATAAAGGATTGATGTTGATCCTCCCTTAATTATAACCATATTAATTCTCTAAAAATATAATAATATTGGATCCTTTTCAATTATCATTATTGGTAATGATGCAATATTATTTGTAATTAGTTCATATTCCACATTATTTTCTTTACTGAGGTGGTAGTGGATCGAGAAGTCATAATCCTTGATGACCTATAAACATATTCACTGGTGAATATTAATCTATTTCTCTGTGAATATAAATTTGAGACTCTTGTGATCAGTATATATTTCACACTTCTCCCCATAGAAACAATGTTTCCATTTTTTCTACCAAAAGATCACAACCTCCAACTGCAGATCAAGCGTGGGATAGTGTTGCTCCTGTATATTTATATTCCTTGAGTCATAGGTTGTTACTTCATTATTTTTCTTCAGCACATAATGAAATACATTCTTTTAAGAACCATTGTAAACCACAAAGAGTTCTCCACTTATCCGGAGTATCATTATTGGTGCAGTGATAAGTCTCTTTTTATAATCTTTAAATATTTATCACATTCTTGGGTCAATAAGAACTTTAATCCCTTTTTTTCAGTTTGGTCATTTGGTAATAAAATCGTGAAATGTTCTTCACAAATCATCTGTAATACCCACCTATACCAAGGAAGCTAGAAATCTTCGTCATAGATTTTGGCCCAGTCCACTCTCCGATTTATTTTATCTTGGAAGGGTCTAGATATGTCCCTTGGTTAGCGATATCATGCCTTAATAATGATTCTTCCTCTATCTAGAACACTCATTTACTATAAATTGCATCACTTTTCTCCCTTCGTAAATTCATTAGTACAATATTCAAAATCTCCTCATGTTCCTCCTTACTCATGGAGTATATCATAAAATCATCGATATTGAATACAAAAAATATTTTTTTTTATCTTTAATCACTATATTCATTATATCCATGAATATATGTAGAGAATTATTAAGTCCAATGGTAATCACTATGAACTCATATTGTCCACACCTTGTTCATAAGGAATTTTTGGGAATATCTTTCTTCATCTCCATTAATTATTGATATCCCAACCAAATGTCCACCATATATAAATAAATGGACCACTATAGCTGATCAAATAATCCATCTATCCATGGAAGGGGATACTTGTTCTTTATAATGATTTTATTTACCCCAGAATAATCAAAACAAAGGCACATTGATCCATTATTATTTTCGATGTAGAGGACTTGCAGTCCCCATGGTGAAATAATCATATGTATAAATCCCTTTCCCTAATTCTATGGTAACTGCTTCTTTATCTCTTCTAGCTCTATGTTGGCCATTAAAAAAGGTGTCTTTGATATAGGTATAGATCGAGAAATAAGTTCAATTGATAACCCAACCTTTCTATAATGAGGGAGACCATGAAGTTTTACAGGAAATAAATTAGTGAATTCCCTCAGAACGAGCATAATTTCTATAAGTATCATCTCCATGACCTCAATCATTTGAGAAGGATATTATTGCTTAAAAGGAATCATTATCCCCACTTGATATGATGATTCTGAAAGAGATTCATCTTCCTCAATACACTTGTACAAGATTGTAGGACATTGTGGAATGTGATGATTGATCTACCTTTAAATAAAGTTAATATTATCCTTTTATAAAGATGGACAATCCATTCCAAAAATAGAATCAAACCCCACTAGAGGATATATCAAAATTATTATTGGGAGGTTCAGTTCACAAACATTTATCAGGGAGGATTTATAAAACATGCTCACAATAATTTCCCCATTCGCCGTTCTAACAGATAACAATACATCCACATCTTGAAATTGTGTTTAAATACTTCTAAAAAAATATAAAGATATGAAGAATGTTTAGAACCAGAATAGAATTGTAAATTGGCCATTCTTGATGGAATAACTAGCGTATTTTCCACCACATCATCTTATAGATCCACATCAGCAGTAGTGATAGCATAATCCTTTCCTTGTTTCCTTGGTGGTTGTTGTTGATTTACTTTGACAACCCTTCGATTAGGGAAATTGTTTGCATAATACCCATGGTCCACATAGCTGAAACACCACACTACATGCTGAGTGTTGTTATGAATCTTCATTTATTCTTCCCCATTATTGGGATTATTCATATCCTTCTGAAAAATTTTAGCTATATGTCCCATTCTTCCATATTTAATGTAATTCCTGGTTCCCATTTAGCAGTCACTAGAATAGTCCTTCCCACAATTTTGACATGTGGGTGTTTGATATTCTTTAAATCATGTGATTTTCTCATAGACCACCCATATTTTACTCTATTTTCAACTTTTTTTCATTGATCCCATTAGAGTAGTGAGATTCGCCATTCACCATTTCATACCTAAGGGGACAAAAAACAATCTAATTATAACTATCAAATTTTTGGATCTCAAACAGTTTATATAAATTCAGATTTAGTCCACTTATTAAGTGATCCACAATTATTTTGGTGTTAATAAAATCACCTGAGGAATATCATGAAAGCCTTGTGATTATTGCATCAAACACCCTGATGGACTCATCTTACTTATGCTTATATTTGAGGATTTATCTTTACGTGTCAAAATGAAGGGTTCAGAGAAAAGAATTAATTAAAAACATTTGTTAAATGCTCTACAATACATGAAATCAATTTCCTCCTAGGAATTAATATTCCATATCAGTGTAGACCATTTATTAACTTCCCCATAAAAATGATAGACTTACAGTATGCCATTCTATTCTTCTAATCACTAGAGGAAAGAAAATATATTTTCAATGGAGTTAGTTCATTGTTCCATGAGGAGGGGAACCGTTGATCTACTAAACATGGGAGAACTTTTCTACATGAAGGATTAGATGAAAAATTTCTCCTTCCAAGGAGGAGGAGGTAGCTGAACATGATTCAAGTTATTATTCATCACATTGTCCAGCAGAGAAAGTACTGTCATAATGTTTTGAGAAAGAGTTCCCATCATATTAGGTATATCATTAAGGAAATCAACACATTTACAACCACATTGATTATTTTCATGTGTTCTTATATTTCCCTCCATTAACTAAGATAAATAACATATAATTATATGCCTTGAATATGAATCTATTTAAAAAGGAAACATTAAACATAATAGGATAAAAACGTAAAGGAAACGTATATCCTAAATTGTGATTCCTTTGGTTTCAATCAAATTTATCCATGATCTACTTGATTACATATATTTTTATAGGATTATTATTTTTTTGTTATCTTAACAATTTTTTATATTGTCCTTATGAATTTTCAAAATAATTTTCCCCGGGAGTGCAAACTAGGAGTGCAGCAAGGCCTGTTGTCGTGCACTAGTTCCCATTCGAGTTTAGCTCAAAGTGTTGTTATCAGGTTTTACCCCAAGATAAATTTGTTCTAAGGAAACATCAACTTTGTCATATCCATATAGGGATGTACTTTCTGTATAAGCAACTTAGTATATACTTACCAGAATTTAGGGATATTTTTTTATAATAAGTCTTCTCCTGTCACGACCCGCCTTCACCAAAAGGAGGGAAGAGTCAGCGGATTGCCAGGCCCTTCCTTCTTTAAGTTGAAGGAGAGATAATGACCCCCGAAACCCGCCTTCAATAGGTCCCGGAGTGGCGACTAGCACCAAGGGTATAGAAAATTCTCACAAATGGAAGGCATTACCCTTTTTATTATTTAGGATCGGGAAAAAGGACAAGTCGACCTCCCAAAAAGGAAAAGAAACAAGTTTATATAAATGAACCCAAATAAAGCCCCCCATGCATGTTTAAACAGTTTACAACAAGGTACAAGTACAAAAGAAAAAGAAAGCTCTCAAGTACAATACCAAAAGAAAACAAAGATACGACAACAGCGACAACTCCAACTGTCCGGCTAATAGGGTCCCGCGCAGCCCTGGTAGTCCTCCTGGAAACCTGAAAGTAAACGTAGGGTGAGCATACAAGTACACTCAGTAGGGAAAACCAAGACTCTCGTGCACAAGTGGGGGAACGTACTAAAGCCCCGTGAGAAAAGAGTGAACCAAACAACTAACAAGGCAAACTATCCATCCCAGGCCTCACCAAGGCTCACTCCCCAAATAACGCAAGTCAAGTAATATATATAATAAGAGCACATCGATGGTTGGGTACCCCGCGCCACTTACCCACTGGTTATTGAGACATCCTACACATCGGACCAATCCCACCATTCTCACCGCAGTCCCACTGCCGCACCCGCCCGCACACACCTGGGCCACAACCACACGCAGTCCCACTGCAAAATCCCGCCCGCACACACCTGGGCCACAACCACACGCAGTCCCACTGCCAAATCCCGCCCGCACACACCTGGGCCTCAACTGTCACATGTAACCATGCCTGCAAACACCTAGGCCAGAACAACCACCGCTATGCCCGAAAACACCTGGGCTAAAGGATCCACTGCCACGCCCGAAAACACCTGGGCCTCATCCCGAAGACACTTGGGAAACCACCTGCCGCACACACCTGGCCAACCACCACAACACCCTGCCCGATGGTTCTTGGGCTAATAATGGACTTCAGGCCATCACAGCCTGCCCGAAGGTACTTGGGCTATCCGGGAAAGGGAGCAGAAAAGGAGCTAATAACCAGCCACTAAGTATAGTGTTGGGAAAAACACCCTTCCCCCATAAATGGGGGTGTTCGGCACTAAGTGCTCAACTTGGGTGGGGCGCGAATAAGAAACACAAAGCTACAAGTATAGATATAGGTAACAAACACTCACCCAAAACTTAGGTTTTCCTAGCCAACCTACAGAACACAATACCACAGCGTCCGAGTCACAATTCACGACCCTTGCCCACAAAATCATTTGTCCCATTCTTGTTTCACGTTCAGTCAAAATGTTCAATTAATTTTAAGCACTACTGGGCAACTACCATAAGCATAACCAAGGAAAACGTCAAAGCATAGATCAACCAAAACACTCACACCCGGTTCTGCCAACAGAGGATCTCTCCCCAATTTGTGATAAAAACTCACAACCACTGAAACCATGCCAACAGGAGATCCCATCCCCCAAATTCACACAGCCACCGAGAGTATAAAAAGAACAGGGGATCCCATCCCCTCCCACATTTCCAGCAAACAGCCCGAAGGGAAAACAACCACTAACCACTACCAACACAAGTCAGGGATTTTCAGATTTAAACGATTTAACACACTCCATGATTTCAAATTCTATGTGTTCTAACCGGGAGTTATCACAGAAGGGCCGATCCTGGTGCTTTCAATTATTCAGCCAGATATACTTGGTTAACCAATTTCACAGCAGGAGTTCACAATTTCAGCAACCCATTTAAAACATCACGAGGGGATTCAAGTGCACACACACGACCACCAACGGCCTCAATTTTCAGAAAACATAAACCAGTACAACAAAAGGGATGATCACAAGATAAAGCATAACAACGATCACAACCCCTTCCCCTTCTTCCTTTAGAACTTCGTTTATTATCTTCATTAGGGTTTGGTTCAACCAATTCCATAGGAACAAAAGTGACGCCCACCCCGCATGATACACAAAAGTGAGAGATGAGAGAAATTCCCTACCTGTTGATAGATGATCGACGTTTAGGCAGGGGGTGCGGAACTTTACAGCTAACGACGCGGCGGTCCCGATGCACCAGAAGAGCCACGATCAAAGAAGGGGGGAAGCCACGGCCTAACCCTTAATTTATAAGAGCTGGGGACGGTTGAGATGAAAACACAAAACCACGGAAGACGAGGGAGTCGTGGGTTGACTACGTGGCTTGACTCATCATTAATGGCACTGGGTGGTTTTAACCAACCCATGAATTAATGAAGCATTTAATTAAAACCTTTGTGCACGTTTCGGATTCCCAAGATATTTTTAACAAGGCAGAATAGGGTTTAAAACTCTATTTGCGAAAAAGGAACGTTACTGGAACAACTTGGCAAGGCCGGGCGACGTCGGTCGGTCTCACCGATCGGTCTCTCCGATCGGTGTCACCGATCGGTCTCTCCGATCGGTGTCACTGATCGGTCTCACCGATCGGTCTCACCCATCGGTCTCACCGATCGGTCTCACCCATCGGTCTCACCGATCGGTCTCTCCGATCGGTGTCACCGATGGGTCTCACCGATCGGTGTCACCGATCGGTCTCACCGATCGGTCTCAACGGTCGGTGTCACCGATCGGTCTCACCGATCGGTACCCCGCAAGGAAACCGGATTTTTGGCAAAGGAAGGGACCAAGGGGGGTCTGGGTCATCACATCAGATACCTCTTAAACGATTCTCGTCCCCGAGAATCAAAACAAACCAGAAGGAAAGAGAGGATCCGAACAACCATCTTCGAAGATACCTCTTAGGAGTGGACCCCCGCTAATTGAAAACACTCCCTGTCAAGAACCAAGCAACATACCACGCCAAACCGCCCGGTCATGTGGGTTTGGGGAGTTCCCCTCCCCCATGTCAAGATATTATCCACTTTGGGCGGCACTGACTCGCCCGCACGGGTTTAATCGCATCCACCTTGATGCGTCCTGATTAGGGGTCGGGTTTCCCCTTCCCTTTAGCCGGGGCTTTCCACACATAACAGAGGAAAGGAACTAGCACATTTCATAGCCAAAAAGTTCAAACGTTCTGTCACAACAGGAACCAAAGGTTCAAAGCTCAGAACAACTCGGGGTATTGGGCACGCATCTGTGCATCCCTCTCCCACGTACTCTCTTCGAGGCCGCCATGTCTCCACAACACACGAACCAGGCCGACGGTTCGTCCACGGAGCACTTTCTCCTTGCGATCCTCGATTCTGACCGGCCATTCCTCGAAGGTCGCGTCTCCTCCCACATCTAGCTCTCCCCAGTTGATGACATGAGAGTCATCATGTAAGTACTGACGAAGCTGGGAGACATGGAAGACGTCATGGACCCTCTCCAACTGAGGTGGTAGGGCTAGCTGATATGCTACCTCGCCAACTCGCCTCAGCACCTCGAAAGGTCCGATGAACCTAGGGGAGAGCTTACTCCCCTTTCCGAACCTCCGCTGCCCCCGTCGAGGGGAAACATTCAAAAACACATGATCTCCCACCTCGAACTTCAGGGGCCTCCTCCTACGATCAGCATAAGATTTCTGCCGATCCTGAGCTGCTTTCATCCTCTCCCGCACTAGCTGGACTTTCTCCGTGGTGCTCTGCACTACTTCTGGTCCAAGAGTACCAGTCTCACCAACCTCTGCCCAGCATAAGGGTGAACGACATGGTCTTCCATACAAAGCCTCAAAAGGAGCCATGCCGATAGTAGAGTGAAAACTGTTGTTGTAGGCAAACTCTACTAAAGGAAAGTGTCGTACCCATGATCCTCCGAAATCCGGAACACATGCTCGCAGCATGTCCTCCAAGGTCTGGATAGTCCGCTCTGTCTGTCCATCAGTCTGAGGGTGAAAAGCAGTGCTAAGGCGTAGTTGGGTGCCAAAAGCATGCTGTAACCCCTTCCAGACTCGTGAGGTGAATCGAGTGTCCCGATCTGAGACGATCGTTTTCGGCACTCCATGCAAACGCACCACCTCATCCACGTACCTCTGTGCTAAGGTACTCACGGGTCCTGACTCCTTGATAGCCAAGAAGTGAGCAGATTTCGTCAATCGATCCACCACTACCCAGATAGCATCATGCCCGCCCTGAGCTCTGGGTAGTCCCATGACGAAGTCCATCGAGACGTCGTCCCACTTCCACTCGGGAACATCTAGAGGATGCAACAGACCACCAGGAACACGGTGTTCAGCCTTCACCTGCTGACACACCAGGCATTTAGCCACGAACTCTGCCACTGCCCGTTTCACCCCGGGCCACCAAAACTGTCCCCTCAGGCCTTGGTACATTTTCGAAACACCCGGATGTACTGCCAAGGCTGAGCTATGGAACTCACGAAGGACTTCATCACGCATCACCTCTGGAACAAACAACCTCCGATGAAAGAGCATCCGACGTCGGCTGTCCTCCGACCATCCTTCCGGGGCGTTCCCCTGATCGACACGATCCCGCAACACTTCCACCTCAGGATCTCCCCACTGAGACTCTTCCACTTGCTGCAACAAAGAGGACTGTACCGTCATCTGAAACAAACAGCCTCTAGTACCTTCCACCCTTGCATCCAAGTGCAAGGCAGCCAACTCCCCCATCACCTTCCAAGCATCAGCAGATTCCCGAACCACCTCCTGATGCGGCTTCCTGCTCAGGGCATCAGCCACAACGTTTCCCTTACCTTCAGTGTATGAGATCTCAAAGTCGTAGTCCTGGAGAAACTCGACCCACCTTCGCTGTCGCAAGTTCAAGTCACGCTGGGAGAAGATATAGCGCATGCTTTTGTGATCGGTGAAGACCACAAAGCGCTCCCCAAAGAGGTAATGTCGCCACAGCTTTAATGCGAACACTACCGCTGCAAGCTCCAGGTCATGGGTGGCATAGTTCCGCTCATGGGGGCGTAGCTGCCTGGACCCGTAAGAGATCACCCCTTGTCGCTGCATCAATACGCACCCCAGGCCCTGTCCTGAAGCATCACAGAATACCTCATAGGCCATCCCTTCTTCTGGAAATCTCAACACTGGGGCACTAACCAGTTTTTCTTTTAGGTAGCTGAAGGACGACTCACACTGCTCGCTCCACATGAAAACCTGGTCCTTCTTGGTCAAAGCCGTCAAAGGGGCTGCTACCCGGGAGAAGTTGGGTACGAATCTCCGGCAGTAGCCTGCCAGTCCGAGGAAACTCCGAACTTCCGCCACATTCTTGGGTGCTGCCCAAGAAACAATTTCCTCAACCTTTGATGGGTCAACTGCTACTCCCTGATCAGACACTACATGTCTGAGGAAGTGCACTTCTCGTGCCCAGAACTTGCACTTTGACAACTTCCCATAGAGATGGTGCTGTCGGAGGACCTCCAAAACCGTCCTCAGGTGCTCTGCATGGTCCTCTTCTGACTTTGAATAGATCAGGATATCGTCGATGAACACCACCACAAACCGATCTAGGTACTCCCGAAAGATGGAGTTCATAAGCCCCATGAACACGGCCGGGTCGTTCGTAACACCAAAGGGCATGACCACGAACTCGAAGTGCCCATACCTGCACCTGAACGCCATCTTCGGGACGTCGCTATCCTTCACCCTCAGCTGGTGGTACCCGGATCGCAGGTCGATCTTCGAGAACCATCCTGCCCCCTTCAGCTGGTCGAAAAGATCATCTATCCTCAGAAGAGGGTAGCGGTTCTTGATCGTTACCTGATTCAGCCTCCTGTAATCGATGCACAACCTGAGGCCACCATCTGTCTTCTTTGCGAACAAGACTGGGGCACCCCACGGTGATGCACTTGGACGAACATAACCCCTCTTCATCAGATCGTCAATCTGTATCCGCAACTCCCGTAGCTCCGAAGGTGCCATCCGGTAAGGAGCCATCGAGATTGGTCGAGAGCCGGGCTGCAGGTCTATCCCGAACTCGATATCACGTCGAGGGGGTAGAGTCGTCACCTCCTCAGGAAAGACGTCCATAAACTCGCGGACGATCTCTGGCACCTCCACCATCTCAGCATCTACTGACTCCACTGTCAGCTCGGTCAACAAGGAGAGGAGAGGTTCCTCCCTACCGTTTCCTTTCGGACTGCTCCGCTCGCCGGTGAAGGTAACACGCTGGCCGTCCAAACCTGAGAACTCCACCCTCCTTCGGAAACAGTCGATGACGGCGCACACAGAAAATAGCCAGTCGATGCCTAGGATGACATCGTACGGCCGAATCTGTAGCAGAAGGAGATCCTTAACCGACTGATGTGGTCCCAACATCAGTCTACATCCCCGACAAACGAACAGCAAGTCGGTCTGACCTCCAACTGGTGTGCTTAGCACCAGGGGCACTGGAAGTCTCTCGGCATCTAGACCCAAGGCGCAGGCTAGACTGGGTGCAACAAAGGAGTGCGAAGCTCCGGTATCGAACAAAGCATAAGAAAGAGTGCTAAACACACTGATCGTACCTCGAACAACCTCTGGCCCTGCTGGAACTGTTGGTTCTGCGGCGTGTAACTGTCCACGCCCAGCTCCCCTGCCCCTCGGCTGTCGGCCACCTCCCCGACCACGCCCTGGTCGAGGTCCCTGGGGAGCGCCCTAAGGTCGGCCTCCCCCTCCTATGTATGTCTGCGGAGGAGCGGGAGCTCGCTGTCCCTGCTGCTGCTGCTGGAAGGGTCTGGCTGGGAACTGCTGCTGCGGCGGACGCTGGGGATGACTGCCACTGCTGTACAGCACCCGATCGGGGCACTGACTCCGAAGATGTCCAGGGCTCCCGCAGATGAAGCACCGTGGTCCCGAGCCTGAAGGAAAAGAACGTGGGCCAGGGGATCGAAACTGAAACTGCTGCGGCCTGCTCCCTGCGGGTCGGAACCTGGAGGGTCCCGATGCTGGAGGCCTGGTGCTGACGGCCTTCCCCTTCGATGGTCCCAGCTGGATCCCTTCTCGTGACAGTCTGCCTAGAGAGTGCATCCTTTCCACCACTTCGGCCTTCTTCTGAACCTCTAAGTATGTCGGAAGGGTAAAGGGGGTAACAGCATACTGGAGGGAGGGTCGGAGCGCCTCCTCCAAACGTCTTGCCCGAGACTCCTCATCGGGAAAGAGGTCCGGAGCAAAACGCAGGAGGTCCTTGAACTTGATTTCAAGTTCCCTCACGGACATGCTCCCCTGCTGGAGGGAGAGTAGCTCCTGCCTCTTCTCCGCCTTCATTGTCGAGGAGAGAAACTCTGCCCAGAACTCCCTCTCGAAGTCCGCCCAAGCAACCTCAGACTCTTTCCTACTCCCCAGGTGAAGCATCCACCACTGACGTGCCGCTCCTCGCATCTGGCTAACAGCCAGAGGAACCCAGTACTCCGTCGGGGCCCGAATCAGGCCGAAGGCTATGACTAGCTCCTCCAGACAACCTTCCGTCTTCATGTCGGAGGTGCGGCCCTCATATTTCTCGAGGGCCTGTCGCTGAAAGGCTCGAAGAGTCTTCTGCCACTGGTCGTCCTCTTGCTCCCGATCAGCTCTCTGCCGATTGTCCAAAGTAGCCTCAGGAGTCTCGATCGCCTGTACCACACGTGGTCGCCTTCCAGGTGCCATAGCTGCAAGGTAAACAAGGAATGCCTAAGCCCAGTAGTGCAAAGAAAACCGTTCTCAAAACTTATTAAGATTTAATTTATTCTTAATTTCCCAAGACATCCCAGAAACACAAAAACACAAGTCATTTACGATGCATGTACCTTTCCTAGGGTCTCTACCCTGCAATCAGTGTGGCCTCACTTGGTCGTTCGGTAGGTCCAGAGTCCTTGCATCGGATCACGGGGGGGCCTAAAATCCCGTGTCCTAGCCGGTCCTCCCTGGCCTAATTCACGCACCAAGGTCACCCAACGCTGTTGCCTTACCATCCCATGCAATCCTTACTGTGCCTAACTCCAGACTCCGTCCTATCTCTCAACCCAACCTCCCTTTGATACCATTCTGTCACGACCCGCCTTCACCAAAAGGAGGGAAGAGTCAGCGGATTGCCAGGCCCTTCCTTCTTTAAGTTGAAGGAGAGATAATGACCCCCGAAACCCGCCTTCAATAGGTCCCAGAGTGGCGACTAGCACCAAGGGTATAGAAAATTCTCGCAAATGGAAGGCATTACCCTTTTTATTATTTAGGATCGGGAAAAAGGACAAGTCGACCTCCCAAAAAGGAAAAGAAACAAGTTTATATAAATGAACCCAAATAAAGCCCCCCATGCATGTTTAAACAGTTTACAACAAGGTACAAGTACAAAAGAAAAAGAAAGCTCTCAAGTACAATAGCAAAAGAAAACAAAGATACGACAACAGCGACAACTCCAACTGTCCGACTAATAGGGTCCCGCGCAGCCCTGGTAGTCCTCCTGGAAACCTGAAAGTAAACGTAGGGTGAGCATACAAGTACACTCAGTATGGAAAACCAAGACTCTCGTGCACAAGTGGGGGAACGTACTAAAGTCCCGTGAGAAAAGAGTGAACCAAACAACTAACAAGGCAAACTATCCATCCCAGGCCTCACCAAGGCTCACTCCCCAAATATCGCAAGTCAAGTAATATATATAATAAGAGCACATCGATGTTTAGGTACCCCGCGCCACTTCCCCACTGGTTATTGAGACATCCTACGCATCGGACCAATCCCGCCATTCTCACCGCAGTCCCACTGCCGCACCCGCCCGCACACACCTGGGCCACAACCACACGCAGTCCCACTGCCAAATCCCACCCGCACACACCTGGGCCACAACCACACGCAGTCCCACTGCCAAATCACGCCCGCACACACCTGGGCCTCAACTGTCACATGTAACCATGCCTGCAAACACCTAGGCCAGAACAACCACCGCTATGCCCGAAAACACCTGGGCTAAAGGATCCACTGCCACGCCCGAAAACACCTGGGCCTCATCCCGAAGACACTTGGGAAACCACCTGCCGCACACACCTGGACAACCACCACAACACCCTGCCCGATGGTTCTTGGGATAATAATGGACTTCAGGCCATCACAGCCTGCCCGAAGGTACTTGGGCTATCCGGGAAAGGGAGCAGAAAAGGAGCTAATAACCAGCCACTAAGTATAGTGTTGGGAAAAACACCCTTCCCCCATAAATGGGGGTGTTCGGCACTAAGTGCTCAACTTGGGTGGGGCGCGAATAAGAAACACAAAGCTACAAGTATAGATATAGGTAACAAACACTCACCCAAAACTTAAGTTTTCCTAGCCAACCTACAGAAAACAATACCACAGCGTCCGAGTCACAATTCACGACCCTTGCCCACAAAACCATTTGTCCCATTCTTGTTTCACGTTCAGTCAAAATGTTCAATTATTTTTAAGCACTACTGGGCAACTACCATAAGCACAACCAAGGAAAACGTCAAAGCATAGATCAACCAAAACACTCACACCCGGTTCTGCCAACAGAGGATCTCTCCCCAATTTGTGATAAAAACTCACAACCACTGAAACCATGCCAACAGGAGATCCCATCCCCCAAATTCACACAGCCACCGAGAGTATAAAAAGAACAGGGGATCCCATCCCCTCCCACATTTCCAGCAAATGGCCCGAAGGGAAAACAACCACTAACCACTACCAACACAAGTCAGGGATTTTCAGATTTAAACGATTTAACACACTCCATGATTTCAAATTCCGTGTGTTCTAACCGGGAGTTATCACAGAAGGGCCGATCCTGGTGATTTCAATTATTCATCCGGATATATGTGGTTAACCAATTTCACAGCAGGAGTTCACAATTTCAGCAACCCATTTAAAACATCACGAGGGGATTCAAGTGCACACACACGACCACCAACGGCCTCAATTTTCAGAAAACATAAACCAGTACAACAAAAGGGATGATCACAAGATAAAGCATAACAACGATCACAACCCCTTCCCCTTCTTCCTTTAGAACTTCGTTTATTATCTTCATTAGGGTTTGGTTCAACCAATTCCATAGGAACAAAAGTGACGCCCACCCCGCATGATACACAAAAGTGAGAGACGAGAGAAATTCCCTACCTGTTGATAGATGATCGATGTTTAGGCCGGGGGCGCGGAACTTTACGGATAACGACGCGGCGGTCCCGATGCACCAGAAGAGCCACGATCGAAGAAGGGGGGAAGCCACGGCCTAACCCATAATTTATAAGAGATGGGGACGGTTGAGATGAAAACACAAAACCACGGAAGACGAGGGAGTCGTGGGTTGACTACGTGGCTTGACTCATCATTAATGGCACTGGGTGGTTTTAACCGACCCCTGAATTAATGAAGCATTTAATTAAAACCTTTGTGCGCGTTTCGGATTCCCAAGATATTTTTAACAAGGCAGAATAGGGTTTAAAACTCTATTTGCGAAAAAGGAACGTTACTGGAACAACTTGGCAAGGTCGGGCGACGTCGGTCGGTCTCACCGATCGGTGTCACCGATCGGTCTCTCCGATCGGTGTCACCGATCGGTCTCACCGATCGGTCTCTCCGATCGGTGTCACCGATCGGTCTCTCCGATCGGTCTCACCGATCGGTCTCTCCGATCGGTCTCACCGATCGGTCTCTCCGATCGGTGTCACCGATCGGTCTCACCGATCGGTCTCTCCGATCGGTGTCACCGATTGGTCTCACCGATCGGTCTCTCCGATCGGTACCCCGCAAGGAAACCAGATTTTTGGCAAAGGAAGGGACCAAGGGGGGTCTGGGTCATCACATCTCCCCAAGGTTCTTACTAATGTGCCCTATTACTAATCTACAGAAATAAATATACCATCCTCTATTACAAACTAAAGAGACATATCCCTTTACACATATCATTACATGATTTTAAGCATTATTAAACATCAAATTACAATCCATGTATCATAATATCAAGTGCCTAGGATGACTGGGTATATAAAATTGAAAACACGGGACTAAGTAAACCATTTTATTTATTTTATCTTCATAAAAAGATCCTAAAATCTATTGTGCTAATGCATCTTCATAGGATAAATTAGGGATGACATGAACAATGTTATGAGCTATGAAGTTCAGTAACGAAATAAACATACGAATAAAGCTTGAGTACATGGGTTAGAAAGCATGTTATATTAATATAAAAAGGCAAGGAACATAAGGAATCCTAACATATAAACAATGGATCATAAAAACATGGATTCATAATAATGTAGCATAAAAATAAAACAAAATATTATAACGAATTAATGATCATTTCACATGGTGGATCAAAAATCAAGGTTAACCACAAAGATAGTTGCATAATGTAGCATGAGTCAAGGATAACTGCCAAGACCGTTACACATAAAATCTCATTAGACTAAAATATACCCATGAAATTGGATCTATATCTGGGTGAACCCATATTAACATGTTCCTAAATATTATTTCCACATAATGAATCAAACATAATCCATCATACATAATCATAAGGGCACCCATTTAATCAAAAGAGTATCTTAATCATGTAATGAAGAATAATGATTGGGAATATCATGAAGGTGTCCATGAAAAAAGTAATTAATACATAAATGGACATTAAAAAGGTAAAATAATAATATTTCATGTTAAGTGATGTCAAATATATGTGACAACATGTATTTAGAGTATTTATAAAATTTTAGTGTTAAATCATTTTAGTGCAGACTTAAGGAAAATACTAAATGGATTTTAAAATAGAAAATAGAATAATATTTTATATTAAACCATATGTGAACCAAAGAGGTTTTCATAATCACTAGAGTGATTTTCTAAAAATAACGGAGTCTTAAAAATTGATTATATAGTGTACTTTCAAATGGTAATAATTTGGGAAGTTCCATTAAATGGGATTGCTTATTTGAAAGTATAAAAGAGGGAACCACTTAAAAATATGTATATACTCAAATGAGAATGATGAAAGGATATTGATAGATGAGTTTGTAATATATAATAAAAATTCATAATATTTATATAAATATCAAATATCATCTCATTTGGGTGAAATGAACGATATAGCAACTCAGAGGAATAAATGATATTCAGGTATAATATCTTCCTTAAATTTGTTGGTATCCTTCACTTGATATTAATTTCCTATCTAACCAAATTACATTAATAAATTAATATTTATAGAACCTATTATACTTGAAATTGATTTTTTATAACCTTTTTAAGGTCTTTCATGCCTTTTTTTATAGGTTAATAGCTTCAAATTCACTAGTTTGGAGAGTTTTGTGTCCATTGTTTTCCTGATTGGTTTACTTATATTCATGTAAGGATAAACATGAAATGTGATAATGGTTGTCTAGAATTTAAGTTCAATGGTATTAGTGATCATATATAGGATTTAATGTTTATAAAATCCATTTCGTTCTTTGGATTGAAGATGAATCATTATATAAAACATTATTAATTGCTTTTTTGGTTAATTGGAGGTTTTTGATTACATCGAACACTTTTTTCTTTATAAATTAATATCATGTGAAAAAGAGATTAAAAAACCTTTAATTAGACACAATTCATATATTATATTATTTTTTGACCATAAATATGGTTTCATGACCAGAATTGAATTTGGTAAAAGAAATTAAATACTCGTCATCCTTGAATGTGATCAATTGACACATATCAAATGGTGTTTTAATTTCTAGAATAAAAGGAGGGGAAAGAAGAGATGATGATGAATTATTCAATTATCATAACTAAATTACATTACATGTGATGTACTAAATCTACCATTACATTTGTATTAAATTAGGTGAGGAAAGAAAAAGAATGAAATGGACTTGAATGAAAAAATAGGAAATGAAAAAGAAGAATTTACCTCTTGAATATATCTTCAATGGGAACCTATTTAGGGGAGATTATTTGGACATTGGAAAATAACAAGGGATTATAGATATGGGTCATATCTTGGGAGGATATTTTATAAGAATTTAGAGAAGGTATATGGTTTTAGGGATTATAAAAGATGAATTAAAGAGTGGCTGTATTTATAGTTGAAGAAGAGAGGGGTTTCACATTATTTAAATAATTAATTTAGTATTTTTTATCACAACTATGAATAGTCATGATTAATGTAACCTAAAACATTAGACAAAGAAAGTTATTTTGAACCAATTTATATTTATATCTTCTATGAATCAATCATGATATAGAAATTCATGTGTTTAACATTTGTCATAAATAATCATATTTTCTTATTCACCAAAAATCATTTATTTTAGAAGAATACAAAAAACTCTCCCAAAAAATTTTGAAATGTGTAGAATTAAATAATTAACTCTAACTTTATGAAAATAATTTTCTATATATGATAAATTTTACTTTTAATTAAAATTGTAATTTTCTTAAAAAAATACAAATATTAAAGACAAAACTCTTTTACAATAACTTTGAAAAAATAATTAATGTGTCTTCAAATTATCTTATGATCATATTTCATCAAAATATTAATTTATGAATAAATTTTATAAAAATAAATTTTATTTTTAATTATTTAATTAATCATAATTTAGTAATTAAATATACATGACTTGCATAAATACCAACACATAATTAATAATTTTTAAAATATTCACTTAGTTATAAAATGATATATTTATATAATATAGTCACATATAAGATGGGTAAATTTTATTTATACTTTTATTAATGAGGTTAATATTTAATTGGGTGGTTTACTATTAACAAGGTTCACATTAATATTCTACGGGTTAAGTTACTATTTAATTAGTATTTGTTCTTTAACATATAAAGAAACATTTTATTTTACATATTATTAATTGAAAAGGTTTGTATTGTGGTATATGATTATACTATAAGACAAAATTATTTGAAGGAAATTTCATTAATACAACATTTAGTCTTTACAATTTCATTTTCATTCTATTGTTTAAATGGAATGTGTTTTTAGTTATCTAACATGCCTTGTTGATTATGATTATTAATTCTTGATAGTTTCCACTATACATAACCATTACTAGAAATTTCAGATCACCCTTATTTAATTTCATATCTCCATGTTATGAACAAAGGATTCTTGAAATATTGTGCAAGGATTCTATGAATTTACTTTTGTTATGTATTATGTTTTACATTCAATAACTAACCTAATAAAGAGAACTATGAATGGATATAGTTTACCAAATCTAATAAACATTAAAAAAATTTCATGATTTAAATTATTCTAATCATTCATATATAACAAAAGAAGGCACTGGATCTAGGATTCTGGGGTGGAGGCATTACAGTTTGTACCAAAATAAGATTAGTATAGACCTAGGGAACTAGATTTAAGAAAACATATATTAGGGAATTTAATCCAACACATAAATTTAAGAAAAGTCGTAGTATAGGATATCATCCTATATATTTTTTAATTCCAATGATAATATAGGATAAACATATGGTCTCATAGATTGAGAATAATTTCTCATGATTTATACATCCTATAAATGACTCTCCTTAAATATATCACTATTATTAGTGTTTCTCAGATTTTTCTTTGGGTTTTGGTCAATGGTTAGAATGAGAAAGTTTATATAAGTAATGGATATATTATTGTTGATATAGATACTATAAAAAAATGAAAGGATAAATTTATTAATGAATAAGATGATAAATTATATTTTAAGTTTTAAGAATGAAGTAGAATAGTTAATTTTCAATTGTATTTGGATTCATGATTTATATCATCAATAGTTCTATGGATATAAGAATCTTGAGTTATATATGGATTGTACTGTAATAATTATTAGTTTTAGATTTATAATCATTATGGTTTTCATTATGGGTTTTAAGGTGACAAAATATTTGGTTTGTGATAATAAGAGCTACATTATATTGTTTGGGAATTCTAATATTAAGATATATTTGGAAAATTTATGACCTTCCTTATAATTTTTTGGACTTTGAATTTGGACGGATGTATTTTGAATGAATTTTACTGTAACTACTTATTGAATGGTTTAAGTTGATATTTGGGTATTATTGTTTGTGTTTAAAGTATGAATTATCATATTGGATAACCTATGGTAAAAATTAGGGTTTTCATAAATATATAATGGTAAAATGATGGACTAATGTATCATTTGATAGTGGTTCTTGTGGCATAAATCTAATATTGAATATCCATATATTATTTTAATAAATGAAGTTGAAATATATCAAATTATAATGAAAAATGAGATTATTATTGTGACATTCAATGAAATCAAGTAAGTTTGTTTTATTAGGTTTTTATATTTATAGTAAAAGAATCCATCAACTCTTGGAAGATTATTTTGGAATAAAAAATTTATCTATTTACACTTATTTCAATGAAATCCCTGTTCTTTTAACCAATCAAAAGATTCAAAATTTTATGGTTATCTTTATAAAAATAATGTTCTATGAAACTCTCTATCATATTAGGATAGTGATATTTTTGTTGAGGTCCATGTTTTATGATTCCACTAATAATTTTATATTTTAAATCCAAATTTTTTGGCACTATTAACACATATATTTCCCTCTTATTATGAGAATGTTTTATTTACCGTATCTACGATGTGGATTTCCCAAAAATGAATTTTCAAATATAAACCTTTTTTTGAAGTGAAATTGAAAATTGAGAGGATGAAATTTATTTTAGTAGGAGATAATGTAACAACCAATGTTTTATGGTATTTATCTCTTTAAATTTAATCTTTCTTAAAGCATATGTTACATGTAACACCCAAATTAAACAAATGACGAATTATTATTATAACAAAGATATTTAATTTTAGGTAATGAATACTGTTATCCCAATTATGTCATTTATATATAATTTTACAAAGTTAATTTTTAAAAAATAAATTATTTATTTTCTAGACATTATATAATGATAAATGAACTTTAAGACACAAAAATAAATAATTTTCCAAAGGTAGTTTTTCTTCCTTATCATATTGAAATTAATTTAAAACAAAATTTTGATATTTCTCTAAATTAAATTTGATAAAATAAAATTTATTTTTTAAAGAATAATATCAGTATTTACTTATGTTTATTTTTATGTACTTTTCTGTAATATTTCATTTTTTGATGAATACAAAAAAAATTGTATTTTAATTGGAAACATACTTTTCATCAAAATAATTTATAATGTGGAATTATATTCATAAATGGTTTTAATGAAAAATTAGATCAATAATACAAATATAAATCCAATTAATTTCATTGGAATTTTTTATATTGAATTTTGATATAAAACCATTTCAAACTTTTGAATATTTTCACATTAAAAACCGTATTTCATTCCCCTTCAACATGATTAATTTTAAATTATTTTAATTTAAGTATTTATTTTGAATTTAGAAAAATGTATTTTATATTTGGAATCATAATGAAAAAATTAATTAAATAGGGTATATTGTTAAATATTGATTGTAAAAATAAAAATTTAAATTAATACAGTTACAGGTAAATCAAGCAATTAAGGGTAAAAATAATAATAAAAATATTATAATGTTGACCTCAAAATTTTCTTAATTTTATTATATGAGTCATGTTAGACCAAAAATAAATATTGAGACTATTTTATTATCTATTTGATCTACTTGGAAAACTATTGGAAAATTATAGTATTTTATTCAAATGAATAGTTATAGATGTTATAATTTTGTTTTTAAGAAGTTAAATATTTTAATATTCGATTAACTAAGGGATTATTAAAATATAAATAGTATTTTTTCATATAAAATCATTATATTCTTTACGAAAATTTATTTTTAATTTTATAGAAGAAATAATTACCTTAAATTCTTGCGTAATGATTATGTAGTAATAGTTTAATTAATGTAAATATCTAATAAATGATATTGTAAAAATGAAAAGACATATAATTTTACATAATTAAGTCCATAATTTTTTTTATAGATGACCATAACATTTTACATTCATATTAAAATATTTTTCGTGAAGATTTCTTGATGTATTGATATTTTTAAAAATACACGTAATTAATAGTGTAAAAATTTACATTAATGATATATTAAAATATATATTATTTTATTAAATTATGTAAAGCATATAAAAATATAAATATATTAAAAATGACTTATATGAGGTTTAAAATACCTTATATGGTTAATTTATGTTTTTTTAGATTTATAACATCAATATAGAACTTCAAATAGAAAAAATCAATATTGTCAGGGTAAAAATCTAATTGGTTAAATAAGGGTTAAAACATAAATATAAGGGTAATAATGTGACCAAAAAAAGTATAAAATTTATTTAATTAAGATAAATAGAATCCTATAAAATTTATATCTAATATTTTTTGATTAATGTGTGATTTTCCTGGGAAATTGTTTATATATTATTTAAATCAAAGAGAGTTACAAAATGTGACTCTATTTGTATTTAATATCATTTTTTCCGTCTAGAGATACAATGAAAATAAGATCGAACATTAATATCTATATTGATATTAATGAAATTATTTTCATTATAAAATTTATATTTTATTTTTATATGTTGATTAAGTACCTTAAATTCTTTTTCAATGTTAAAAAATAATTGATTTAATTAAAAAAAATAAAAGAATTGATTTTAAAATTATAAATTTTGATATATTCTGGATTAGTTACTATTTTAAAAAAAATGTATAACTATATGATATATTATAATTTTTTAAAATAATTTTAATTTAATTTACACTACGAAATTATTTATTTGAAGTAAAATTAAATGAATAGTATCAAATATGATAGTAATGATTTTTAGTAGAATTAATACTTTATTAAATTATTTAAAAATAAAGAAAAAATTAAATAATAAAAAATGGGATAATATATGGTTTATAAATTATTTAAATATTATTTGATAGACCATTTTTATGTCCTTTTCTTGGTAATTTCCTTTTTGTATTTTAATTTTTTGAGGAATTTTAGAAGTTTCCCTCGCCTCAATTATAAAAGAGAACCTCTTCCCCCATTTGGTTACACCAATTTTAGCCATATAGAATGAACAAAAACAATAAATTTCTTTTATAAAATTACTAATCTATGTTATAGAGGTTCTGTTCCATCCAATATACCTACCCTATATCACATAAGAATAGATTAAATGAAGTCCACCAAAGAAGAGGTAATCATCTTTTTCATCTCTTTCATGTTTATTTATTATTAATCTTCCACTACAAGTGGTCTAACCAATATAAAGTAATAATTTAAGTTTAGAAAATATTATTATATGTTATTATGATTATGGTACAACCATATTATACCTTTTATCCATCCTTCATAAAATTAAAGCATTATGCGTGCATACATATGGCTTACCATTTCCACCCCATTTCATCATGAATTTAAAAGGATGGTTATAATGATGGAAATAATGGATATATATTATAATAATGAAATAATATTTAATCTATAAAAAAATAACCAATTAATTCCTTACCCTTTCACTATTAAGTGAATTATACTGTTGCTCATACATACATACAACCTGCGTCCACACAACACAATGTGATTATTTTTCCATGTTCAGCTATAAAGAATGATTATGAAAATGTATATATTAAATCAAAATGATATATATTAACATTTTAAAATTATTTATATTATATACCTATATCATATTCACAAGAAATAAAACTTACATGAAAAAAACTACATCAAAAAATGAAGGAGTCAACACCTGAAACAATGTTAGTACTGAAAAATTATTAACAAAAACATAAAAAGACAATATAAGAAGACCATATATGATATCTTCAATATTAATTTGGTTCTAGTAAAAACATATAACATGATTAAAATCATTATATATGAGGTTAAATCACATCTAACAAATGGGAAGCATAATTTAATGGAATTCATCTCAATTACCATTTCTTTGATACTTACTGTGTATTGTGCAACTAATCATTTTTATATGGTGTATCTACTAATAAATTGATATCATTTTTTATTGGATATAAATATTTTTTTATATCAGTGATATGATAATTTTATAAAATATATTTCTTGATTATATGTGGTATTTACATTGGAATTTTGTTTCATTAAATTGGGAAATGTTTTTAAATTCGTATCCTTTTCTCAAACTGAATTGCTGATGTTATGAAATATTAATTCACGAATTTAATAGATTGTTTGATATAAAATGAATGATTTTCACTGAAGGATGTTTTTGGGCCCCAATTATAGATATGCCATTAATGAATTAATAGACCTCATGACATGATTTATTTGGTGATAAACCCTTCTCGTTTGTTTCTAAAAACAAAAAGATTTTAAAATACCCAGAAACATACAAAATCTTGTGAGAGGTTTGACAATATTGTGGTTCATGTTCCAGATACATGATATCCAATAATTAAAAAATTCATTCATTGATGATTTATATATTATCATTCATTATATTTTAACTACGACATAATCTAAAGATTCATTTAATTCTTAGTTTGATGATTAGAAGCAATTTGTGAACAATTATCTACCATGCCTATAGATTATACTAATTTATTAATGATGGTTTCTATTTCACTCAATAAATACTATGAATTTGAGATCACCTTTTTTTCCTTTCCCCTGGTTATGAACAAGTGATTTTTGAAAGAGTCATCATGGATTCAGAGAAATTACTTTTGTTATGTATTATGTTTTATTTCTTATACCCAATATAAAAAATATAACCAGGTATATTTATAGTATAGAAATACTAATAAACAATTCAACATTTTGGTTTTTTATTCCTTGTAATAATGCGAATATAATAATATAAGGAACCATTTCTGGGATTCTAGTGTGGGGGAATTAAATTTATCTTGATTATGTGACTTTCCAGTATGATCATTATTTCTAATACTATAAGTTTACTAGTTTTAGTGAATGGTTGGATCTAGATGAAACTAGGTTGATGTTGAATGTGATAAAAAAAATTTGATGAGAAACTATATTTGGAAATGATTAGGGTGCCATATATTGTGATAATGTGTAATTAGGTATCATAATATATGATTAATAATTTTCACCTCAACCAACTCTCGGACTCACCAAAGAAGAGAAGGATAAATCCCATTAAGGGATTTAGTAGAAGAAACTATGACAACACCTATATATTGTACACATTAATTAATTGTTTATTACATAATAACACACTTAGTAAATCCATGAATATTTAGAAACATAGTGTCTTGGGTAAATTATGTATATAAAATAACAACATATAATTTGGGGTACATAAGAAATATTGAATAATTCTTTAACAAGCTCATAATTTTCAATCATTCTTAAAATTTAATGGGATTACATGAGGAAATATATAATAAATTGGTGTTATCTAAATATCAACAAGGGAATTGGAAAAACATGACATGAATAAATAATTACATGACAGAAAATAAGCATTGGAATGGAGAATAATAGAGGTGAAAATCATAAACATGAACAATATGGCATGGTATGGAATGATAACATAAAGGAATCATGGGAATGCAGAATAAAAATTAAAAATACAATGATGAACATTGTTTAGGGATAACTAACAAGACATAATAACAAGATGGAAGAAGACCCATGATGGGGTTCGTGAATAATCTTGAGTGGAATTAGTGGTGGTATTCACCATAAAAATTTTTGGTATAGAAAAATCAATGTAAAATTTTGAAAGTATAGTAACATTGCATGAGGACTCATTAATTGGTTAAATGAGGGAAAATGGGTATCTAATAATTTAGAAATAAAATGTATATTAAGAGGTATACATAAAAAAATGTCTCAACATTAGGAATTGGAAATAAAATGCATAAAATGAATAAGATTCTTGAATAAATAGGATAAAGAAAGAATCCCTTACAAAATTGCATCATAGAAATAGAATAGGTAAATATAATAATTAGAGGGGAAAAATGAACAATAATTATTAGTAAATCACTTGAAAATTATAGGGATATTAATAAGTTCATTAAAACTTAATAGAATGCGATTTTAGAAGGCTAAAAACTAGGTTGTTGATTTGAAAAGAAGAGAGAGAGGTCCTATAATATTGGTACAAAAAATGTAGGACAACTTCAGAAGCATAACGTGTTTACATAAAGAATCATGGGAGGTATTAATGAGAGTAAAAGAGGTATCTCGCCACATATTATAAAATTGCAGTAATAGGGATGTATAAAAACAGACCCAAATAATAACAAATGGAAATTAAGAGGTATATTATAAAAGAGGATCATGAAAAGAGAGAGAGAGATATCCCTTACCTTGAGAGGGAGATTCAAAATTCACTTTAGGTGCTTATTAAGAGCATTGGGGAACTGTGGAAGGACTCTAAAGATGAATGGTAAGAGTAAGAATGTTCTATAAGGTGATTGAGTTATGTTTAATGGGATATTTGGTGGGTTAATATATGAAAAGAGAGTGTATTTAATTATTATTTTCCAAACTTATGTTTTGGAGTCTATACATTGAATTGGTATAAAATGACTATAACACATAGATAGGGGTTATTGATAGAATCCATAAGGGAGACGATAAAACCAATCAGGATCAACATGATACGTAGGGGTTCATTTTATAATGATTTCAAAAACCCTACTGATATGTTCTGTTAGATGGAGGATCAACTCCCTTCTTAGGGAGGTCACTAAAATTCTATAATATCTACACATAGAAAAAAGGATGATATATAATCACAATCTAGTCTCACATAGGAATATGATAGCTCTATCTGATACTTAGCCTCTTGAGGGGATCACTATCTAGTGATATTGATGTAATGTAACCCTATACCCTCATGATTAATGACCATGGGAATGTACAAAACCTATAATTGTCAAAAATTAGTAAATGAAGAGATGGAAGCACTCTTGAAGGGGTAATACAATGTTTACCATGGGGAAAATAGTGTGTACAACTATCCTTGTGAACTATTAGGTGAAAGATCCTTAAAATGCATTCAAAATCTAAATATATGGTTTATATAAGGAGTAGATGGTGTGTAGAGACACATAGTAGCCTGCATGTGTCCCCTGGTCATGTATGTGTATCTGGGAAGTTTTTTTCTACTGGACCATTTTATACTAATCCAAGTAAGTGTACTAGTAAACAACAAGACTTCTTGTCAAATAATTTTTCCTCTGTTCATGAACTCTCCGAATTACATGTTGAGTCACACATATGGGGACACATGTCATGTGATATGGGTCAAATGCCATGTTATCTTTAACTCTGTGAAATATTCTAGCACCGCGTCTTGGAGGTCCCACATGGCATGTTGATCCAGTTTACCTGTTGTGTAGGGTGGAAATTTATAGAAATTAAGATCTGTTTCATTGCATCCTCTCCATTTATATAGCCTTCAATCAGGTGATTACATCACTTAAAAAATTTATATCTATCCTCTTTGAGTCAATCTATCACCAAACCGTCTTGATTTGGGCCATCGATTTGATCAAAAAATATGATTATTCATAGTTCTACATTTTGTTCTAATGAACATGAAAAATACTATCTACATTGTCCGATCCACTATTGTTTCTGGAATAACAACTCCATAATATTTTTATGATCCAATATCTGTGATTTAAGATCACAGAGCTAAGAAATATGTGTTCCATGATTTATTATTCATGATTCTTCGAACTTAGGGCCAAATAAAAAATGCTCGTGGTGAATGAAACACCAGTGGATTGAAACACAAGAATGAAGGAAGGAACAGAACTAAATCAATTTTCATGTCAAATTCATGTCATTTAGATGAGAATAAAAATTAATAACTATAAATTTGAATGTAATTCTCCCAAAAAATATATTAATCTATCCCACCATGCAAGACAACTAGACTACGGAACAATCTATTCATTGATTGATTGTCATCAATCGTATAAATCAAAAAAGAAATTGAATAAATATTTATAAAAAACCTCATACATAGATTTTTATCAATCATTAATGATGAAGAGTTATTTTTTCATCATTTAAAAAATCCAATGACTCTGTTGGCGCAATGAGCCATGATCTGATCCGGATCTATCTTCATTTGGAATGAAAATATCTTCAACAATTTGTCAAAATATTAAAGGATTGTGGGTCAACCAAGATAAAAATTATTTATAAATATATTTAATAGAGAAATAAATTCACTATGTCAAAAAAATTATTTATTTAATTTATTTCATTTTATTATTCAAATATGTAACTTTTCAAAAATGGACCATGTCGATAAGGATTATGTCTCACCTAGGGTAAACCCTACATTCTGAACTCAATGGCTCCGACAAATGTTTTATCATTTCTCCCATTTGAGTTATATTTCAATTTTTTTTGGAAAATTATTCATGTTTTATAGATAGAGTATTAAATATATTTCAAACAATAATTCTAGGATCAACTGGCCTCATAATGGCATTTTATCTCAGTGTCCGCTCTTGAAAATAATCTATATAATATCCTAAAAGAATACATGGAAAATATTAGATGTTACAAATTATGTAAGTTTAATTTTGAATATTATATTACATATTTGGTATTATAATAAATTATAATTTATAATAAATTCATCTTAATTTTTCACAAAAATGAATAGTGAAAATATTAAATATTAAATAATGAGGATAAGGTAAACATGGATTTACCGGGGGGTCAGACTAAGAAGTCAAGATTTAAAATGGACTAAAAACTCTTAAAATACCAATTTAATATAAATATTTACATTTTACCTCTTATAAGTACTATAATAACGAATTTTAAATTCTTGTATCAAGAAAAAACCATGGGTTGAATTGAATATTTTAAAAAAATTACAAGTGAGTCGCACACTTTACTTATAAATGGCTACCCACTCTACTAGATTATTCCCACATTCAAACAAATTTTATTCTATTAATACACACAGATATAATTTTAAAAATTACCTCTATTATCAAATAAATCTTATTTTGGTTGTAAAATTCATCGTAGGAAGGTTTTTGGTTCAAATATTTGGGGGATAATCGAAGAATAGGTAACATTCTTCAAATAGAATTTGTATTTTGTTTATTTTTGAACCTCCATTTAATTATTGTTAATTTTTTTAATATTCATCATAGTATCTTCCATAATATGGGATGTTTTTAGGATATGTTCATGACCTACCACAATATCAACTTCCATAAAATGGGTTATGGAATTATATTTTGTGTGAATAAATGACTATAGCCTTGTGACTTATGTCAATAGTTCTTCCCTTACCACCTTTAATAATTTTATATGATGATTCATATAAAGTTTATATAATAAATTTATAACATATTTTTACCTATAGGGTATTTATATCAAACAGAACATTTTTAACTTCAATTTTGAAGGAGATAAGATAACATCGCTTGTGTGTATAATGAACTACCACATCGCAAAGCAATGTGATTCATCTTTCAATTGCTCTTCACATGGAATGTGACGAGGATTAAGGTAATTATTACATGATTTATACATTAAATAATTGTGATATTAATGAAATATTTATCATTCTAGAAGGATAATATATATCATTTTCTTTATTACCTTTTCACTCACATAAATATAAAAACATTGTTAGTTTATATGTGGACTACCACCATCACAATGTGATGAGACTAAGTTTTTGTCACCAAACCACATGGATGTCGAATATAATTATATAATATGGTATATTTGATTTTATTATCATTATATAATGATTATATACTACCCACCATCATTCCATAATGATTATTGCAAAATTGAAACAATACTCATGCGTACCTACGTCCTACCGTCTCTTTAATAATAATGTAGTTCCTTTTTCATAATAATATTTAATTATTTATTTTAAAATTATATTTTATGTATAAATATAATAATTATTTCATTATTATTATTCTAGATATTTTTTAATAATGTGATATTTGACCATATTCAACCCGCCAAAGTAAATTTTGGAACATAATCCAAATATAGTGAAAACATATAGTTTCAACATAATTGATGAAGTAATTTAATAAAAAAATTTAATAAGTGAAATAAAATTAATGCTACCCTTAAAAAGAAATTATCAATAAAGTAAAGAGTTATCATATTTTATATTCATTAATATAATGACACATATGACAAGTTGGACTCAAGGTAAGGGAATTCATCTCAATTTACTCTTATTGAGGTATATTTTCATGTTAAACACCTATATTACATTATAGGGAGACTATACAACCAAATTGATTCATTATATCTTCAAATTATATATTTACATGAACTTTAATTTTTTTTAATTATATATTTCAATTGGTATTATGATTAAAGTATTTCCAATGTGATAAAAGAATTTTTATTTTAAATATTTCATATAATGTTTTCCTTCCAAATACATATTTTACATGTCCATGAACATAAAATAATTTTATATAAATTTATATATTAACATAAAAGATTTATATATTAATTTTAAAATTTCCTTTTAATTTATTATTAATTGTTTTTAAATGGAATATTTTAACCTATTTTATAATGAATGTTTTTAAAAAAGGAAAAAGGAATGTTATATTATTAATGTACATGGTGACAATAAATTTTTGAACCCAATTTTCTTTATTAAATTTCTACATTACATTTAAATATTCCATAATTTCTTAATAAAAAACCCTCTTTCACATTTTAAGGGTATTCAGTATTGAAAATGGATTTTTAAATGAAAATGGTATTTTTATCCGAATGTTTTAATCATATGGTTTTAAAATAAATTTTCAATGGATTCTATAATTAAATTGTTTTATTTATGATATGTTATTTCAAAATTATAGGAAATATATGAGCCTGATAGATTTTATAAAAAGTGTAATGTACCATTATAGCTCATGATCTAGCCTAATATAGCTTATACAATGGTTTTAGCCCCATTATTACTCATGATAAATGACTGAGTGATATAGATTATATGAAGGTTTGAGCCCCATTACAACTCGCAAGTATTATTGAAATAGATTATATGAAAGGTTATGTCTATTATAGATCTATATTTTAATGGTAAATGATAATATAATACGTGGACCACATAATTATTCCAATTAAAATGGTTTTCAAAGGGTTTTATGGATATTATACTCTATGTCAAAAAATGCGGTTTTAATAGATTTTTATCGTGGTTTAAAATATTTATTTTAGAATTACATGTGTGTTTGTGTTTCATTTAGATTTTTTATTAGATACAATCAAATAACATTGATGCTAAAGGTATACATTTGAAGAGTTTACTTGTTTTTAACTGGACTAATCATTTTCATTCTTTTTATGTCCCTTAATGAGATTTTTTGTGCTCATCCCATGTTTTAATATTTTTTTCACAGTGTTTATGAGAATTTATGGGAAATGTAGAATTATAGTTGAAATTTATGTATATTTTCCATGAAAAAGAATCATTCATTTGACTTAAATGTCCTAAATTATGGGAAAATTGATACAAATCAGATATGTCCACTTTTTATTATATGGTTTTTATGTATTAGTTATGGACTAATTCTGTACAATTATAATCCAGAAAAGTTCCTCAAATACATGAGAATTCATTTTTGAAAAAAAACAGAAGATTAAGTATTTTTATGCTTGGTTCCTTATAGTTGGAGTCAAAAGAAAATTTAGAAAAATTGAGAGTTTAGGATAATATTAATAACATTCCCTTGAAATATTTTACATTATGGATATGATGAAATTATATTGAATTATAATTTTACCATTTTTTACATAAAAAATGATTGTAATGAGTGGTTTTAAATTATAGAAAACAAGAATAATGTAGTGGGAAATCATAGATAATAAAATATAATTTCAAATATACATCCTAAGATAGTAGGAAATAGAATAGAATAGTTTTTTTTATTACATTCCAAATATGTAAATAGTAGAGTATTTCAGGAGGTAACATCTTCCCTAATTGAATGGATCACCAAACCCTACGGTAGCTGAAGTATGTATAATTTCTCTGGAAAATACATTTGAGGTCATGGAAATTTCATAATGTAAAATGGTAAATCATTCCATTTAAAATTTTGAATGTGAATCTAATAGATAGTGTTATTTTGTTAATAATACAACAGAGAAAATGATGTAGAAGCTATTATATAGGACACACTTAAGAATATTTTACTTGTAAATTATTTTACTATGTTTTTTCATCTTAGGATAGAGAATAAAATAATGGAATTGAGTCAAAAGTACAAAGATTCAGTGTCCACATAAGAATAAATGCTTACAGGGTTGTTTAGGTATGCATCATATTTTGCTCATGAAATTGATAGTAAAATGTTAAAAAAACATTATGGATTAAAACCTTCTTTATGAAGATCCCTAAATACATAATAATTTAAATGTTTTTGAGAAATTACTTCACTATTTAGAGAAAGTTGATATATAGTTATCTAACACTTATGTTGCATGAGATGAAAAGAATGAGAAGTGGTCATAGTGGATGGAAATATAGAAGCAACCGACTATCAATATAATAGGTAATCCCCAAACATGTTCCAAGTGTGGTAAAAAAATCGTGGAATGTATAATAGGATATGGAATGTGTTATCGATGTGGTAAGTTTGGTCAAATGGTTCGTTATGAAAAATAAAAGAGTGATGGACAATTCCAAAATGTCATAATAGATAGATAGTAAACAGTGAGATGTTTTTCTATAATTATTTGGGACATTATGCTAACTTGTGTAAAAAGTTACATACTAAAGGTGCAAATAATCATTATCATAAGGAACACGGGGTGGAAAAATCATTTTCTACTTAGATAGTTAATGTTGGTCTATCTGGTGAAGTGATGACAGCTCTAAGGAGATCAATATTTTTCAAACTATGAGTATAGAATAATTTTTTTAGGAATCCTTATTTTAATGTTTTATTTAATTGTAAGACCAAGAAACCGTAGCCAGAGGTAGAACCCCTTATCATTTATTGAGAAAAAATAAACTGACAGGAAGAAAACATTATAGACCTGGAACAGTCATTGAAAATCCTCAAAATCACACCCCTCAACACATCCATGATAAACAGACTCTCCCTCAGTCATCACTTCCCACACCGAACTCTCATAGTGCTTCAAAACCTTTGCATACTTCCTCCTCAGATTCAACAGATCCAGCTCAAGAAACTCATTTAGAGATTTCATGTTTCTGACAGTCGATCTGGTAGGCATCGAATTTTCCAAATGTGATTATTCCTTCTTCATCCTTCCTCGCGGAGAAGCAATCACCTTGTCCTGGATCACCGGAATCGCCTTGTTCCCCACATGGACAATATCATTGTATGATGGCCTAACCATATCCCCATGATTCTCCTTATCACTGTCAACAAGGTCTTCCCATCTCCCATGGTACTGCATCTCTTTATACTACACTAACTGGTTTTGTTGTAACTGATTATTCATATCAATCAAAGCCAAATAGTGAGGTTGTTCCGCTATTGTATGTTCAGCATCTATCCCACCCTTACACATTACTGCATTCTCCTTGAACACATTCTGCATGATTCCACTTCCACATATAGGAGGTGTCTCATCCCTACCTGCCATACCAAATTCTTGAAAGCAATTCCCCATGGGTACGTTGATCAGCACACCACTAGCAGCATTACCCTAACCACTGAATCTGCCTACAAGATCCATATTTCTATTCTCCTAACATACAACAGACCACATCTTCTTCACATCATGGGAAATACCCTGTATGATATCCATTTAATAAATCAAATCAGGCCCCTGCTTACCCTTACACATAACACCACTGCTACCCCTTCCCTCTGAGTATCCGCACCAGCATCAGACTGACTGATTTGAGCATCGACATCCCTCTCCGGCATAATAGATGCCTCAGGCTCCCGCAGAAGATCTACAGCAGTGTGTCCATATGAAGGGAATGCCTCCCCGCCATCACCAGCACCTTTGGGATCACATACCTGCTGGTTATTCCCCCTATTCAGATCCTACCTAAGCCTCGCAAACATAGCAGACACCAACAGGTTAGAAGGATCTGTTGTGTCAATAGAAATCTTTATCTGTGGTCCCAGATTACCTATCTCAGTATCAATCACAGTGGGTCTCTTGTTCTCTGTGAAATATCTCAGTGTCGGTGGCCTCCTTCTCTATAATCCGACATGGAATCTTGAACAAGAACAACCCAATCTCTTGCAGCTTGAACACTAATCAACCTAGGATTCATAGATAACAGCTTTCTTCCATCGAAATTACTCTCCAACTGAAATCCAAACCCAATCCACCGACGGTCTAGAAATGACCACCTCAACACAACATCAGGGATTAATCAGGTGGATCAGTGTAGATGTACGCACATCGGAGCATAAGAAGCGACCTATCATATGCCCAAGCATAGAAAAGATCGCTGGATTTTGAAAGTGTAACGACAGATTAGGGAGGCTTACCCAAATCGGAAGGGAAGTAGGATCTCGGTTCATACAACATTCAATCGTCCACCGAAATAGAAAGAACTTACAACTGTTGCAACGTTGAGGGGAACTGGACCAAGCACGAACCAGATCTTCATCAGAGGCGAAACAGATCATTAAGTGATGATTATTGAGGAGACCAACCACTGCTCGATCCCGCAAGTCCCATTTGGAAAAGACACATCAATCAAATTCATCAACAGACGGCCTTCACGAGTCAAATCGAGCCACCAGGGTCAGGTCAAGGTGCTTCGTCGCTTCAAAGAACTCCAACACCGAGATAGGTAGATGAGGATTCCCGAGTTGAAGATCAAGAACCTTTGGATATAAAGAAATCGACAGAAAATCTTGGAGATAGTTAGGGTTAGTTAAAGGCACAAAGGGAGTTCGTGGATTCAATGGCAGTAGAACTGGATCATCCTCCCCCATCCCGCCGCCAGGAAGGGGGGGAAAGTCATCATACAGCATTCGCTAGGTTCCCTGCATTGCGATCTATGAGAAAAAATGAATTTTCATTTAATGGTAATACCTTTTGAGAAATTTATTGTGTTCTCAGAGACAACTAAAGAATGTTTTAAATCGAAATGCTATTTCAGGAATAATGAATTTACAATTTATAGAAATAAGATTAAATTCATTGACAACCATTGGGTTTAATTGATCATTAATTACATTTTAATAATATCAAAACATTATTATTATCATATGGGAAAAAGTTTTGTTTTGTAATGTAAAGGTTATTGGATAAATAATTTTATTTCATGGATGACAATAAAATATTCTTGGGAAAATTTTCATAATTACATTATTATAGTTTATAAAATGTAATTTTCAATAATTTGGTTACAACCAATCACATTTAACAAGGCCATAGATCTTGAACCCATGACTGAAGGATAATAAGAATGTTCCGATAACCAGAATCCTACATGTCGACCTGGTTTATGAGAGATTATTTCTAGTAAAAATGTTTGAAAAATAAATATTATTTCCAATTCAGTTCTATTACATTGAGTTTTAGAGAATGATTTATTATATTGGATAGATTTTTCTAACCATATTAGGTTTGTAAAATAGTTAGAGGTATATTAAAATAGCATTCACTCATTTATAGATATTATGATCAAATAAAATTGAATTTTCATTCTTTTGGCATTATAAATTCATTTTTGGATATTAATTTCATAAATTAAAAGTCTAATTGGATGTCGATCAAGGAATAAATAAAGGATGAAATTTTTCTTCTAAAATAGAAACATATCAAGTAAGTATATATCCTTATATTTATAGAATGTAACACAATTACTCATCTTTAGTAAAAGGATCTTGAAAAAAAAATGATATTTTATTAATTAAATATATGATGAATCATATGGCCTTTTATATCATCACAAATTTAGGTTTTTTAGTCCCTTAAATTCCTATTGATCTTTTACTTTATTGTGATCAATGACCTCAATGAGACTTTATAATTATTTATGCTTTCCTTCCATACCATCACTTTCAACCAATTTTCTCATAATAAAAAAATTAGTTTTGTGTTATTCCATATGATCCTTATACATCTGTTATCTCGTATTAGAATTATATTTTATTAACCCTTTTTATGATGTGGGTTAAGACAATTGTATTTTAAAATTTCCATACTTTGATTACCGAGATAGAGATAAAATTGAAAGGATTCAATTTATAAAAGGGGGAGGATATAACAACAAAGTATTTTAATAGAATAAAATTATTTTCAACATATTAAATGAAATACATCAATAGTCTTATTAATTAAATTCACACACCCAATATTTCGTATATTTCTAATCTCTTCGATAGCTTGTAATGCATGTAACACAATGTTTCAATGAAACACAATACTTTATTAAAACATTATTATTCAATGTTATTTTTTTCACCTAATAGATAGAATGATGGGTATGAGTTTGATTTCCTAAATTTAAAAAAATATTTTTTAAATATTAATTTTATATTTATTAATTAGATAACAAAATTAATCATTTAAAAGAAAAATATTTTTTTCTAGAAAAGACTATTTTTTTAAATGGTAGTTCAATCACACTTTGTGAAAATAATTCCAAATTAACATTTACCATATTCATAAAATTTATTTTAAAAAATAAACATATTCTTTAAAACCATAATTCAAAATTATCTTAGGTTGAATATTTGATATTTTTATTAAATTTTTTACTTCTTAACGAACAGTTAAAATATTGAATTTCAAAAAAATCATCTTTTAATTTGAACTTTTTATAAAGATAAATTATATGTTACATTTTTTTAAAGTAACAATAGTCAATTTTATATAAAGTAAACCAGTTTAGGTCATTGTAATAATTTTTATATTGGATTTTAATATAAAAACATAACAAAATTTTGAACATGTTATCATTATAAATATTTTTTCTCATCACATTTGTATGATTAATTCCAAATACCATTTTTCCAATTTTGTGAATTGAATTTGTAAAAATGTTTTCTGTGTTTGGAAACATAATGATTATTAATTTATTATAAGTGAAACTCAATTTATGAACAAAATTTATAGTGAAACAAGAATGAATTACTTAGTGAGGTTTAGATAAAAAAAAATTACGGGGACATTAAACTAATAAGATAAGAGTTAAAAATGACAAACCAACTTATCCAAAACACACTTGTAATGTCCCAGATCTAGGTGCCACACAATGGGTGCCCCAGACCCGGTTTGTCACATAACCTCATGTTCATTTCCACAAACGCCAGAGGCTGCCAACTAGCAGCGAGGGCCTAAGACTAATAGTGGGGAAACTATGCCCTCATTTTTGAAAGTGTAACGCAGCGGGGAAAAATATCGACATACAAAAGAAGAAGTATTAAAAAAATATAGACCTGAAATAGACAACAGAACTGAAGTAATAGATAACCAACAGTCATATATATGATGATGTGACACGTCTCTAATTCTAAGAAGGCAGCCAAAACATGATACACTACAATCTAATACAATACATCACAAGGTACAATGTACCACAAAACAAAACCAAAGTAGTGAAACAAGAACTCAGCAGTATCACATGCCTATGCTCAGTCCCATTCTCTCCTAATCATATGCATCAATCATGTACCTGTATAGGGACCCTTTCCCTTATCGACACCTGTAATAATATAATCTGTTTGGTCCCAAGACATGACCTAAATAGGGTGTGAGAAATAAATCCAAGTAGGAAACCGCCAAAGGCCTGTGCCCAACTGTTAGTAAAAAAGTGCAACAACAGTGTGCAATAATGAAATGCAGTAAACTAGGAAGTACTCAAAAGTAACCATTACTACCAGTTACATTGCCATTTTAATAATTATTTAACAAATTAAATATAATTGAATTATGACTTTTCCAAGACCCCGCCTCGACCAACAATCTTTTATACCAGTGTGACAACAAAAACCACAACATGATATCTTACAAGTAAAAGATAATAATAATACCAAGGATGTGCATTTTCTTTGCAGGTACAACCAAAGAAATCACCATAGTGAATATTCTAAGTAAACATTATCTTCATACATGCAAATCCTTACCCTCAGGAAAGAATAAGCGAAACCCTTAAGTGACTATCCTTAGGCATAACAAATATTTCCCCCAGGTATACGAGATATCGCCCTCAGGTACAGCTACAGCTGCCCACATTCATATGAAACATGACCTTAGTTTAAACAAAAAATAACCCCTGGGATAAACAAAACATTTCCTTAAGACTAAACAAAACACTACCCTCAGGAATTCTATAGAAAAAGCATGTAACCAGCCTGAGTTCAATGCATATGCATAAAATATATATATTTTCCCTCTCAAGAAAACTAGAAAATGCTATAATAATGTCATTCCCATGGGTATCCTGGGAAAACAGCTAAACAATAGGAATGCACCCTCCGGGGGGGAAGATCCAAGAAATGATCTCAAACAACAGTTTATACATTTTCATTAGATTACTGATGCAATTCAATGAATTTCAACAGTAAAATAATCATCCATACGACACCACGAACATGGACCCGTGGCAGAACATTACACAAAAACAACTTGAGAATTCGAATTAAACACAATACCACCTACCATGATCTCCCCTTATCGATATACATGAAAGGCGCCTCACAAAACAACCAAGAATGAAATATATCTGAGATAAACATTTACCCATTCAATCCTAAATAACTTCCCATAGGGAAATAATTGGAAAAACAGATTCAAGAAGAGGGAATACCTTACCAGCATGGTTCAAACGAGATCGATAGTGGTGGAATCAGAGTTCCAGTGAGAGATCGGGAGCTCCTCCTTGTCTCGACCTCCTCTCACACAGCTCCTGGTGAGTCCTCTCCCTCCACTATCAAATTAGGATGCTACTGCATGTTTATAAGAAAAAAACATAACTTCACGACATTTTCTTCTCAAGTACATGACATGTACTATTCTTTTAAACAGTTCCTATGGTGGCTACATTCCACCGCCTTACTATTCAAATACATATTGATTACACGGTGTGTATTAATAAGTAAACGGAATATACTATCCTTTTTAACTGTAACTCGGGTAGCTACATTCCACCGCCTCACAATTCATCTGCTGACTGATTACACAACTTGTATTACTATGTACATGGTGTGTAGTTAGTTTTTACACCCTTAATCTCTGACAAGCCTACTCTCCCTATATTCTCATCCCACATAACCAAAGTACATGGCTTGTGTAAAAAAGTAAATGGCGTGTACCCATAAATTTGGGAATTTTCCCACATTTCCCTTGTATTCTCAAAATAAACTTAAGGGAAAAGGAAAAGAAGAAACATGTACCTCATGAATAAGAAACTGGTTATTACAAACTTCTCCCCTTAAAGAAATTTTTCACCGAATTTCCCATCCAAGGTTGGTGAAGATAATGCTGAAAAAAAAATATGTCCACTGAGTACATGAATCGATCTCCCGCTCGTAGGTTTCATCCTGCACTCGATAATGGTGCCATTTGACCCATATGAGAGGAACTGGCCGGCCTCGGAGAACCTTCATGCTCCTATCAACAAAACAAATTGGGTGCTCCGCAATGGATAAATCAACATGAAGTTAAACCTCCTAGGACTGAAAAACGTGAGAGATATTTGAGTGATAACATCGCAGGTGAGATATGAGGAAGATGTTATGCATGTCCTGGTACCTCTGTGGTAACTGCAAGTGATAGGTAATCGGTCCGACTCTCTCCATAATCTCAAACGGCCCTATATACCTCGGGTAATGTTTACCCTATCTCCTCATCTTCCAGTCTCCCATCCTTGGTGAAACACGCAAGAAAACCTTATCCCCGACCACACACTCTATGTGTCATCTGTAGTGATTAGAATATGATTTCTGATGAGACTGTGTAGTAGTCATCCGCTTCAAAATCATCTAGACCTGCTCTAAAGTCTCCTACACGAGGCATGGTCCCAGTAACCCTGCCTCACCTGCCTCCTCCCAGCACAAGAGTGATCAGCATGGCCTACCATATAAAGCCACAAAACGTGACATCTCAATAGTTTCCTGAATACTATTATTGTAGGAAAACTCGACCTGGGTATGTGCTTCTCCCAAGAGCCCCCAAAGTCCAGTATGCATGAACACAACATGTCCTATAGCATATGTATTGTATGATCTGACTAGCCATCAGTCTGAGGGTGGTAAGCTATGATCAGAAGCACCTTTGTACTCAGTACCCTATGAATACTCATCCAGAAATGAGATGTAAAATGGGAATCCCTATTTGAAATGATAGAACGAGGGACCCCATGAAGACGTACTACCTCTTGGATATACAACATCCCAAGCTAGTCAACACCAAAGGACTCCACGATCAGGAAAAAGTGAGCTACCTTCATAAGTCTATCCACAACAAACCATACGACATCATTTCCCTGAGGTGACCTTAGAAATCTGGTCACGAAGTCTATCGAAACATCATGAAATTTCCACTCCATAATGGGTAACTATTAAAATAGTCAGGCTGGCCTCTAATGCTCCTCCTTCACCTATTGAAAGGTTGAACATCTCATAAAAAAACCAACTACCTCTCTTTTCATACCCGACCACCAGTACTGACGTCTCTAGTCACGGTACATTTTGGTAACACCAGGATGCACTACCCTAGACAAATCATCAAATTCCCTCATCATATTTTCAAGTACATCCCCTGGAACCCACACTTGTCCATGGATATGCAGTACCTCGTCATCTCCTATCATCCAACCTGGAGGAGGGTCCTCACTTTACACTTACTCCCATAGGACTAGGCCTTCTGAATCTGCTAGCTATCTAATCTTGAATCTATCCAGGAGGGTAGAATTCATAGATAACGATGAAATATAGGTTCACCCCTGACTATCAAGCACCTCCAAACGCATCTCAGAGATCAAATCCATAAGCTACCACTGACCACTGTCCTTTTACACTGCATGTATCTGAGTCCTCCTACTCAGTGCATCAGCTATTGTGTTACCCTTACCAGATGTATAGGCAAGATAAAATTCAAATGACATGAGGTATTCAACCCACCTTTGCTGTCACAAATTCTAGTCACACAGGGTAATGATGTATTGAAGACATTTGTGGTCCGTAAACAGCACAAAATGTTCTCCCAAGAGATAATGTCTCCAACAGCATAATGCAGGAACAACTGCAGCCAACTCAAGATCATGTGTCGGGTAATTCCTCTCATGTGGCCTCAACTGCCGAGACCCATACACAACAACTTAATCTCTCTACATCATCACTGCTCCCAGCCCAATACCTGATGCATCACTGTAAACTGTATAGCTCTTCCCTTGTTTTGTAAGTATCAAGACTTGTGCTAATATCAACCTTACATTCATCTCTGGAAAGGCTATCTCGCATGCCTTTGACCAAACGAACATCATACCCTTCTTAGTCAAACCCGTCAAAAACACTGCTAAGTGGGAGAAGTCCTTTATAAAGAACCTGTAGTAACCATCCATCCCCAAGAAACTCTATATTTCGAACACTTTCTTAGGCTACTCCCAGGAAACTACTGCTCTCGCGTTCTCTGTGTCTATTGCAACTCCTACCTCTGAGATAATATGATCGAGGAAGCGAATCTAGTCTTTCCAAAAGTGGCACTATGAGAGCTTAGCATATAACTAAATCCCTCTCAGTGTAATCATTATGATCTCAAGATGGGTGCATGGTCATATTGAGTTTGAGATTACACCAAGATACCGTCCATGAATAGTACCACAAAAGAATCCAGATATGGGTGGAACACACGATTCATCAGAGCCATGAAAATTGCTGGAGCATTTGTGAGTCCGAATAGCTTGACCAATTATTCATATAGACCATATCTTCTCCAAAAGTTTAAAAGCGGTATGTCTGATGGTATAACGCTCAAGTGATGATATCCGGATCACAATTCAATCTTCGAGAACACTCATGCTCCTAGAAGTTGATCAAAAAGATCATCAAGGACTAAGAATTGGAAATGTAAGAAGGGAATAGGAGAAAAAAATGTTCATGTTGTACAAAACAAGACTACACGACATGTATAACAACTACACAGTGTGTTCCCTTAAGTCTCTCACATGGGTGCGTACATCTTCCATAACTAGTCATGTAACACCACCAACAGACGGCCTGTTGTCCTTACACACGACATGCACTTAAATTTTCTTCCCCTTCTTGAGTTTTTATACATGGCTATGCCACACGGTTCTTGTATAAATGATACTACACAGCGTGATTATTTCAGACAAAACGTGTACTAGACGAGCTTCACTGACCCGTGTTGTTCATGACACGGTTGGATACACGGATCACACTACACGGCGTGTTCCAAATGGACACGACGTGTACTGGTTAGGTTCCAAATACCTGTGTAGTTAGTGAAACTACAAGATACTCAGCTGACACTACATGGTGTGTTCCATACGGATACGGCGTGTAACAGAAGAGGTAACACCGACCCATGTTGTTAGTTACACGACCGGATTCCAATATTACACCACAGAACATGTTTATAACTGACACGACATGTATCACCTAAGGTTTCTCTATCCATGTTTTTAGTCACATGGGCGGAAATAGGGTCAGCACCCAACGTTTCAAATTATTGTACAAAATTCCCCAAAAGGATGGATCATGATCCACTAAATTCTGGTCCAAGAGATCCCATAATTCTTAGGAACAAATGTTTAGCATCCATAAACCCAACCATAACATGTACCAATTCCTTATCAATAGTATGCATATCTATCAAGTACCTATCAAAACGACATGCATTTTCTAGCATTACATCTATGAAAACAACATGTAATTTCTAATGCACCTACATTCCATGGAAACTATGCATGACATGTTACTCAAACATGTTCCCAGATGATGCATGAGATGTTATTCCCTCATCTCATCGTGTTGCAACTAAATAGAACCCATGTATAAAAATATAAAAAACACTCCAAAAGTGCATCACACAGTGATGAAAATCAAATCAATGGTAATAATCATAAATAGAAAATTAAAATTTATTTCAAGGCAATCCGGAATTTACGTATACATGGGGTAACTACTCCCAGAAAGAGTTTCTTATAGAATCCCTTAACAATTTATCTCTTTCTGTTTTCGGAAGATAATATACTATCCCAAAGAAAAGAAACCCTCTAATACCAATTTGTAACATCCTAGATCTGGGTTCCACACAATGGGGGCCTCGAACCCAGTTGGTTACATGACCTCAAAAGAATTTCTCCAAATTTCAGAGGCTTCCGACTAGCTGCGAGGGCCTAGGACTAATAGTGGTGAAACTATGCCATCATTTGTCAATGTGTACGCAGTGGGGAAAATATCAATATATAAAAGCTGAAGCAGTAAACAATATAGACCTGAAATAAACAAAGGAACTGAAGTAAAAGATAACCAGAAGTTATATATATGATGATTCAACATGTTTCTAATTCTAATAAAGCATCCAAAACTGGATACACTGCAATCTAATACAATACATCACAAGTTAAAAAGTACAACAACAAAATAAAAGAATTGTTATAGGAACTCAACAGCATCGTAAGCCAAAGCTCGACCCCATACTCTCCTACTCCCCTATTACAGTCATGTAACTGTGTAGGGACCCTCACCCTTATCGACACCTGCAAAAAAATAATCTATTTAGGCCCAAGACAAGAACTAAACAAGGTGTGAGAAATAAATCCTAGAAGGGAACCACCAAAGGCCTGTGCCCAACTATCAGTGAAAAAGTGCAACAACAGTGTGCAATAATGAAATGCAGTAAACTAGGAAGTACTAAAAAGTAACCATTCCTACCAGTTATATTGACGTTATAATAAATATTTAACAATTCAATATAATTTAATTATGAGTTTTCCAAGACTTGGCCTCGACCGACAATATCTTATCCCAGTTCCACAACAGAAACCACAACTGGCTATCTAACAAGTAAAATATAATAATAATACCAAGCATGTGCTTTATCTAGGCATGTACAACTTATGAAATTACAGAAGTGAATATTCAAACTAAACATTGTCCTCAGACATGCAAATCCATACCCTCAGGCAAGCAGAAGCAAAAAACTCAGGTGACTACCCTCAGGCATAACGAATATGGCCCTCAGGTATATGAGTTATCTCCCCCAGGCACAGTATCTATTGCCCACATGCATAAGAAATGTGCCCTCGGTTTAAACAAAACCTTGAACCTTACTAAACAAAACACTACCCTGATGCTAAACAAATCACTTCCCTCAGGCATTCCATAGGGAAAAAAATAACAGGGTCGAGGCTAATGTATTAGCTATCAATTTATATATGTTTCTTCTCAAGAAAAATAAAAACATGTTATAATCATGACACACTCTTGGGTTTCCTAGCCAAATGGATAAATAAGGGTAACACATCATCAGGGTGGCCCCAGATCCAAGGAACAATATCAAACAGCAGTTTATAATTATTCATTAGATTACCTTGGCAATTCTAGGTATCTCAATAGTAAAAAAACTCAATATACGACCCCCAAAACATGGGCGGGTGGCACAATGGTATAAAAAAACAACTCGACAGTTGGAATTAAACACAAGACCACCTACCTCAGTATCCTCTGATCGATATACATGAAAGGAACATCTAGAAACAACCAAGAACGATATAGACCTGAGATAAAAAATTACCTGTTCAAACCTATATAACATCACCTACAGAAGTTATTGGAAAGAGAGATTCAATAAGAGGTAAGACCTTTCCCACACGGTTCAAACGAGATGGACGACAGAATAATCAGAGTTATGATGAGTGATCAGAAGCTCCTATAAGGCTTGGACTCCTCTCTCACAGCTCCTAGTGAGTCCTCTGCCTCCTCTATCGAATGAGGAGGCTACTGCCTATTTTTAACGAAAAAAACATAAATACACGGTGTGTACTTATCATGTGAACGACGTGTACTATTATTTTAAACTGTTCCTCTGGCAGCTACTTTCTATCGCCTAACTGTTTATTTTCCTACTGATTACACGACGTATATTACTAAATACATGGTGTGTACTAACCATTTTAACTCTTCCTCTAGCGGCTACATTCCACCACCTCACTATTCATCTACCGACTGATTACATGGTGTGTATTACTATGTACAATGTATGTAGTTAGTTTTTACACCCTTAATTCCCGATAAGCCTACACGCTCTATATTCTCATCCCACACAGCCAAATTACATGGTGTGTGTACAAAAGTACATGATGTGTACCCATAAATTTGGGATTTTTCCCACATTTCCATTATTTTCTCAAAAAAACTTTTGGTAAAAGGAAAAAGAAGAAACTCGTACCTTAAGAATAAGAACCAGGTTATTACAAAACTGGATGGAAAAATTTACAACATATCTTTTCGAGTTTCTATAATTCCCCATTATATAATCTTTTCTTCATATAAATACCAATGTGGAATTTAATCTCTACGTAAAATTACATTTGGGACTCTCACCTCTCTTATAGAAGGCCACCGGTATCCTCTCTTTATCACACATAAAAACACTAGTTCATCCAATACCTTCTCAAATAACATCCACAATTACATCACATAATCCTTGTAGAATTATTTTTAGTATAAATTCTATCTATAAAGGCCTTTTTAAATACTAAGGAGGACACTTGAAGAAGAGTTAACATTCTTCAACTAGCGTTTTTATTTTATTTATTTATCCTCCTACTTAAGTAATAAGTAAATCATTCAAATATAATAAACTAAATATATTATATAAATAGTATGTTTTTATGATAATTTTATGCAACATCATGTTATTGATTTCTATTTATTCGAAAACCCTATTTTTACTAATATTTGGTTGGGTTTCATTTGGAATTTCTTCAGGTGAAATTTTGAAATTTTTAACAAATTCTGGGTGAGTTTATGGTTAATGCAATGTTTCCCCAAACCATGCGCCCTTTCAGAGCAAGTCATGAAGCCCAAGGCATTGGGATTTCACATCAATGGAGCATGTCTAGTCAATACATATTCTCTCTAAGGATAAAATATGTGGCCCAGTTATAATAGGTGCATAACCTATGCATGATTTGTCTAAACCACACCGCTTTTCCAAAGAAACTGTGCGGGGGGGGGGGATTTTATTTGATTTAAATTTTATTAAAAAATTCATGAACCCTAATTTTAGGACTTTTAAGAACTGGTATGACCATAAACCAATTTATACTATCCTTAGAGCTCCCAATAATGATTCTTTCCCCCTCAGATCCATATTGGAATTGATTCGAAGCTATAGGAACACACATTATTCTTCTTGTGTTTAGTTTCCTCAACCCGATATCATTTTTCTATGGTATCTCTCTTCCATCATTGGGTTATGTGGATCCTCTTGTTTGATTTATGGACATAATATCCTATATTTTTTGATCTTAAACAAAGGTTTGATTCATTTTTCTATTGTTTTCATTATTACTTGATAAATCCTGATTAGGCTATGATGCTTTGAGATCTAGCGACTCTCAGGTAGGTGGTTCTATTATGAATCCCAGTTTATAATAAATCTAAATTTTGTGTTTAATTTAAATTGATTGAATTAAATAGTATTACTGGATTTGAATAAATGGATTTAATTTTTTTTGGGAAAACCCTGATCCATTGATTTGATGTTTTTATGAAAAATTGATTTTTGTCATGAAATTGGAAAACCAACAATTATATTAATTTTGGGAGTGTTTATGGAAAATATGGAATTTATATTTTTTAATTTAAATGGTGGATTTCATGAAAGTTGATTTAATTAAATTTTTGTATTTAATTATTGATATCGTTTTTATGGAAAACTCTGAAAACACAAATTCTTTTTCATTTTTGGTCTTTAATGAAATTGATATAATTTTAAAAAAAATTAAATTGATGAAATTAATTTTGAAATAGATTACGAAGTTTCATGAATTGGTATCAAAAATGTATTTCAAAAAAATTCCCAATAAATTGTTTGATGGAAACAGAAGGGTTTTGTAACGCCCAAACCCCAGCTACCCAGAGTCGGTGCATTACTTCGTAACATTGGAATGATCACAAAAGATCATGTCTTGAAAGACCGATTAGTTTATTAGCCTCGGAAACACTAGATACATTCATAAAAGTTACATTGCATTATAAAGTGAAAAACTACAATAACAAAGTCTCCATAGTCTACTCTCATATCCTCTTCTGACAATCCCTGCAGGTCATTCATAAAATACTTCTTCACATCCTAGAAAATATTAAAACATTGAAAGGGGTGAGCTCGGATGCTCAGTAAGGTTAACAATATAGCGGAAGCTTTCATAAATAAACACTAACATTTAAGGCAATGTATAACTAAAACAAAAGCCTTTTAAACTTGAACTTCAACATAATATGGCAAAAGTAAAATGAGATAATGCCATTCACTTCTTCACATGGATATTCTACTGGTCGAATGATCACATGCAATTACAATAACCACTTTCATAATGATGGAATGCATAATGCTAGACTATCATAACCACGTAGTCAAGGCCTCGTGCCAAGACCACAAATAAGATTTTGTCAAGGCCTCGTGCCAAGACACTAGTTTGTCTCATGAGACCTTCCGATGCATTGAGGAGCTGTAGCGGGCTCCACCCGTCACTTATTAAGTCCAATTCATTCCTCATATGAATAGGTTTAAACATATCATAAACCATAACATAATCGTACCACATAAAACATGCATAAAGGAAACATAACATTTCCACATTTAAATGACAAGATATAAATACAACACATTGATATTATAAAAATGCTTTCAAAACCATTTTCAATACCAAAATAGAAGAAAGTTAAAACTTTGTATTTATTTTTCATTAAAAAATTGATGGCTTGTAAAGGAAGCCGAAACTCAAATAATGGTCACACCGATGAAGAAGTCGTTGTCGCCGCATAAGTATGGAAAGAAAAACATTCCCATTTTTCGTTTAGCAAAGCTCTTCGTATAAAAAATATTTCTTTTGAATAAACGTAAAAGTCAAAGGGGTTTATACACCGTATAAAAGAAAGTTTTGTATAAAACCAAATATGCCTCAATGAAAGGGGATTGAGACGAAGTCCTTAAAAAGATCATCTTTTTAAATAAAGTACATCTATAATGTGTATTCACTATAAGTACACATAAATAATGTAAAAATACAAGATAGGACATAATAATATCATGACATAATTTGAAAGTAGGAGATTAACCCAAAGAATAGAAATTGGGTTAAGAAGTTCCCTTACCTTGTGTCCTGTCCTAACTCGACCGTTCTTTAACCTCCTGAATAATAAACTAGAGTTAATTTATATTTACTTAAGAACCTTTTTCATGTTCATTATTCCTTGTATATCCCTTATTACCATGTTATGAACATTATTTAATTATTTATGTTAATAACGGTTGTTTTGTCGATCTTTGGTACTTGAGTCAAAAATAAACTTCCAATAATTTCAAGTTGTTCATGTGGTGAAATATCCATTATATCCAGAATTATATTCATGATGTAGATATAATATATATGATATATATCCAGTATATACATTCATTCATAATGTCACGTAACATTTAGAGGTAAGAAATGAAATGCACCGTTCATGGAGACGGTAAGCCGTACGTACGCATGAATGCTACTTTCATTTCAATTTCATATATAATGGAACGAAATCATAATGATATAAATGTATAATATAATTCCAGTATAATATAGTGTATAATACCATTTACTCCATCCTTTATACACCCCACATATGGCATTAACGATTCAAATCACTTTGAGGGGGCGGTAGTCCGCACTTCCTAAAATGAAATTATCGCGTTTTACCCATAATGGAAATCATAAAGTATACCATAAATGAGAAATACAGAAGCATAAGTAAAACATAAACATATTATATATCATATATAAAAATAGTGACATATTAATGGCCACCTTTTAAGGTGTTATATGAGTGTTGAACAATCATCGTTTAGTGAGGCAGAAATTCACCATCCACAGAAACCGTATGTTCTTTAACCATTAGATGTAGGTGTGTGTAAGTGTAGCTCGAATCCTTATTATAAAAACATCCTAGTATATTTAGGATACTGGTGTTTTTGCAAAATAAATGAATAAAAAGAGTTTAGGGGGTTGGAGAAGAAAAATAAAACAAAACAACATTAGAGAGGACATTACCTCAAAATCGGGTAACTATTTTTGATTTGAGCCAAAGGCTTCCTTGGGAAGCGTTCTGCCAAAGTAAGGCTTCTAGGAGTAAGAGGGGGATGTTGGGAGAGTATTTGGGTAGAGGTTGTCCGAGCCAAATGGCTTGACGGTGTGAATAAGGTGGTAGATGTGGGGTCCTTTTATAAGTGGAGAGGAGGGGCTCTTTTGGAAAGATTGAAATGTTACATTATTACACAATGATTTTCGGATTCTAAAGGTCCCAAACTTATATAATTCGTGTATAAGGTGATAATGGTTCGAAATATACCCATACAATAATCTTTTTACAAGTGTAAGCCTTAGATTTTACATTATCTTTTCATTTTATTAAAATCGTTAAATAATGAGGTCATCACTGCATCATAATGATGTCAAATATAATTTAATTTATTTAATGTCTAAAAATTATAAAAAAATACTATGATGTAGTAAATCTTTTTATCTTTCTAATGAATATTTATAGTCAAAATTTGGACTTGTTTAACCCCACTTAAAAACTGTTTTAGTAAAACAACTCATGTTTGTGTCAATTTAATTTTAACATTAAATAAATATATATTAATGTCATTTTCCAACCAAAGTGGCTCCATGGGATCCCCAAGTTGACCCATGGGTTTTCTTGGTCGGTCATGACTCATCCAATAGGAGTAGGACAAGTGTCAAGCTCATCTCATATTATTAAAACATTATTTTTACCTTAAACTACACTAATTATCTCTAATCGCGATTAAGAACTTAAAAGTTACTATTTACCAAAAAATTATTTTAATCTCATTGAACCACATTTTACTTCTTAATGAAAATCATGTATGTCGGATTTTTGAAAATAAAATCACAGAAGTGGTAATATTTCATTTAAACGAAAAATCAGTTATTTAACTACCACTTAGTGGTTTCACTATTCATCAAAAATTGAAGTTTTTCAGAACAAGGCCAAAATTTTACCCTAAGCTATAATTGATATTCCGAATTCAAAAATGTTGTCTATTTTACAAAATTCCAAAAATATAAGTTTCATTAATTAATTTTATAATTAATTCCTGCTGTTACGACAAATAGCGTGTTTTTAAGAAACAATTTATATCAAAAGATTGGCAATTGTTTATGTCCAATTTCAATGTTAATGTAATTCTAATGACCACCATTGGATAAAATGGTAAAAATATATTCTAATTATACCATAAATCCACTAAATAGTATAATTTATCACAATAAATTATTTTGATTAAAAAGTTGTTTTAAGTATTTTTCACTATTCATAAAAAATTAGAAGTTCTCAGAAAAATACCAAAAATTCAACATAGGCTAATTTCGATATTACGAATTCAAAAATGCAGTCCATTTTGAAATATGAAATTTCTATAATTTTAAAAATTGGTTATAACTATTCATAATGGCTACTTTGATTAGTTGCGGTGTTTTAGAACTCGAAGTTGCGTACAATGCAAGCTATTGCATTATTGAATGCGAAGCGTATCGTGGAAACTCGGGGTGTTACATTCTCCCCTCCTTCAATAAATTGCGTCCTCGCCATTTGAAATTTTTCTTTGAAAATAAAATGTTGAAAAGAGAAAATACCTTTGAGGAAAAACCACATCGGAAATAAGGTTAATAAATATATAACATTAAAAGAAAGCAAGATAAGTACAAAGGTCACCTGATATATCCCATTCTAGGTTTATATGAAAATATGGATATGGAGGAGAAACAAACCATCAAGGTCTGATGGAGAGTTATAGAAAACAGGATTAGGAGAAAGTTTAACCACAATAAAATCACAACCTTGTGATTGGTTAAACGGTCATTGAATCCCTAGTTGGAAAAGTTAACTGACAACATTTTTGTTTTAAGTTACCTTTTATAATGTTGAGGAATTTATTTAGGAGATTTACTAAGAACGTAAGGGAATATACATAATTGTTATGTATACTTTCATTCGTTAATAAATTTTTACCACAAACCCAACTTTTACTCCAAATGGTAACGGAACTCAAAAATATTCTATTTATCCTAATTGTATAAGGTTCCAAATATTAACACATACCATTTAGATTAGTAAAACTATTTTGTAAAAACCAGAGACTTCCTATAGGCTAGTGGTAGGTAATAAAGGCATGGCGCACTATGGTTGTGGGTTCGATTCCTGCAGCTTTGTCCAACGCGACGGGTTATTCCCCAACCTGCAGGTTGTCCTTTTCCTAATACTATAGTATTATAATATTCTAAAAATAATCTTCAGAAATTCTTTAACCTTAAGCAATACTATACATGGTTCAACTTAATCCATTCCAACCTTAATAGTTATCCAAAATACCTCCGTCCATACTTTCTCTAAAAGGTCTCTAAATTCCAAAATCAATTGTAACATCAGATTCCCCAAACAAAGAAAAGTTTCTCTTATTGTCACATACTAAAAATATGATTACCTTAATCATGTTTAAACCTTACTGAAATCAAAAAGTACTGCAGTACAATCTTTATATATATCACATTATTCTTATAACCAGAATATAATCCTTGAGTCCAAAAGCACCAATACATTAATTATTCTGCTTCAACTGTAGTCACAACATAAGATTGGCCTTGATCCCTTGGCCTTTTCTGAGGTATGTTTCCTTGACGCTTAGGACATTCATTTGCATAATTCCCCATTTCCCTACAATTGTAGCATTCAACTTTGACAGCCTCTTTCTTTCCTTTGCAATCACGAGTCTGGTGACCCTTTTCTCCACATTTATAACAAACTCCCATTCCTTTTAGGCACGTACTAGGGTGATTCTTCCCACAATTATCACATAATGGAAAATCCTTCTTTCCCTTTTTCCCTTTATCTGTCTCTTGTTCCACCGTTCTCTTCTTCTCTTGCTTTACTTTGTTGTCATAAGACTTAGAGAATTCCTTTTCTATCTTGATAGCACATGAGAAAATATCTTCGTATGATGAGAAGGATTATGATACTAATGATCGACGGAGAAATGGTTTTAACCCATCAAAGAAACGATCAATCTTACTCCTTGGGTTACATATATAATCGGCAACATTCCTCGCTAACCTTGTAAAGTTAGCCTCATACTTTGCGACATTCTCATCCTCCTTCTGCCTCAGACTCAGAAATTGTCTTTCCATATCTGCTCGATGGTCACGAGGAAAGTATTTTTCTAAGAAAATCTCTTTGAACTCCCTCCATTCCATATTTGATACTTCATTATCTTCATTCATGTTTTGAATCAATGACCACCATTGATCACCATCTCCAGTGAGGCGGTAAACTGCCATGATAACTTTTTCCCTTTCACTGCTCCCCAAAGCCTGAAATATTTTCTCTAGGAAATTTATCCATTGATTGGCTAATAAGGGATTTGTACTCCCATTGAACATTGTTGGTTGTTGCCTCTTGAATCGATCTAATCTTGATCCTCTACACTGTAGATCAGGGTGCTCCATACAGGTAAGGTTATTATTCATAACCTGAGTAAGTTGTCCCAGTATGGTGATTAGCTGATCGACACCAGTTGCATCACCAGCCCCACTATAATTATCTTGAGCAGGAGGGAAATCCCTACATGGAGTGCGTGCATTGATACGGTTTCCATTTCTTCCACCAGGCGCCATTTCTAAACAATGGCATAAACTAGATCAGTTTATGAATCAAAATACAAAATCCCATACTTATAAAACACTTAACATAAATTGAACTATTTATGGATATAATCCATAATCATAAAAAGGTTTTATTTGAGGAATTATATACTCATAACCGTTCATAGTGGTTTGTAATGAAAACGAGAATTATCCTAAGCATATCCCCCAGGAGTGTCGTAACCAAGAGTGCAGCAAGGCCCGTTGTCGTGCACCAGTTCCCGTTCGAGTCTAGCTCAAAGCGGTGTTTTCGGTTTTTACCCCTAGGTACATCTATGCCAAAGCCTCCTCGACCTGCTCGTATCCAGACAGGGATGTATTGCTCGGAAAACTCAAAAAATCACTACAATAAAAAAATTCCAGGAAGTTCTTCTATACTAATCCTCAAAGTCTATCTTTGGGCTATGTGCTCTAATCAGAGTTTATCTAAATGTAGCTTCCAAGGTTAGTACTAAACTGTATCTGATACCAACTGTAACGCCCCTACCCCAGCTACCCAGAGTCGGTGCATTACTTCGTAACATTGGCATGATCACAAAAGATAAAGTATCGAAAGTCCGATTAGTTTAGTAGCCTTGGAAACACTAGATACATTCATAAATGTTACATTACATCATAAAGTGAAAAACTACAATAACAAAGTCTCCATAGTCCACTCTCATATCCTCTTCTTACAATCCCTGCAGGTCATTCATAAAATACTTCTTCACATCCTGGAAAATATTAAAACATTGAAAGGGGTGAGCTCAGATGCTCAGTAAGGTTAACAATATAGCGGAAGCTTTCATAAATAAACATTAACATTTAAGGCAATGTATAACTAAAACAAAATCCTTTTAAACTTGAACTTCAACATAATATGGAAAAAGTAAAATGAGATAATGTCATTCACTTCTTCACATGGATATTCTACTGGTCGAATAATCACATGCAATAACAATAACCACTTTCATAATGATGGAATGCATCATGCCAGACTATCATAAACACGTAGTCAAGGCCTCGTTCCAAGACCACAAATAAGATTTTGTCATGTACTCGTGCCAAGACACTAGTTTGTCTCATGAGACCTGCCGATGCATCGAGGAGCTGTAGCGGGCTCCACCCGTCACTTATTAAGTCCAATGCATTCCTCATATGAATAGGTTTAAACATATCATAAACCATAACATAATCGTATCACAAAAAACATGCATAAAGGAAACATAAAATTTCCACATTTAAATCACAAGATATAAATACAACACATTGATATAATAAAAACGCTTTCAAAACCATTTTCAATACCAAAATAAAATAAAGTTAAAACTTTGTATTTATTTTTCATTAAAAAAATAATGGCTTGTAGAGGAAGCTGAAACTCAAATAATGGTCACGGCGATGGAGAAGTCGTTGTCGCCGCATAAGTATGGAAATAAAATCATTCCCTTTTGTCGTTTAGCAAAACGCTTCGTATAAAAAAGATTCCTTTTGAATAAACGTAAAAGTCAAAGGGGTTTATACACCGTATAAAAGAAAGTTTTGTATAAAACCAAATATGCCTCAATGAAAGGGGATTGAGATGTAGTCCTTAAAAAGATCATTTTATTAAATAAAGTACATCTATAATGTGTATTGACTATAAGTACACATAAATAATGTACAAATACAAGATAGGACATAATAATATCATGACATAATTTGAAAGTCTGAGATTAACCCAAAGAATAGAAATTGGGTTAAGAAGTTCCCTTACCTTGTGTCATGTCCTGACTCGACCGTTCTTTAACCTCATGAATAATAAACTAGAGTTAATTTATATTTACTTAAGAACCTTTTTCATGTTCATTATTCCTTTTATATCCCTTATTACCATGTTATGACCATTATTTAATTATTTAAGTTAATAACGGTTGTTTTGTCGATCTTTGGTACTTGAGTCAAAAATAAACTTCCTATAATTTCAAGTTGTTCATGTGGTGAAATATCCATTATATCCAGAATTATATTCATGATGTAGATATCATATATATGATATATATCCAGTATATACATTCATTCATAATGTCACGTAACATTTAGAGGTAAGAAATGAAATGCACCGTTCATGGAGACGGTAAGCCGTACGTACGCATGGACGCTACTTTCATTTCAATTTCATATATAATGGAACGAAATCATAATGATATAAATGTATAATATAATTCCAGTATAATATAGTGTATAATACCATTTACTCCATCCTTTATACACCCCACATATGGCATTAACGATTCAAATCACTTTGAGGGGGTGGTAGTCCGCACTTCCTAAAATGAAATTTTCGCGTTTTACCCATAATGGAAATCATAAAGTATACCATAAATGAGAAAAACAGAAGCATAAGTAAAACATAAACATATTATATATCATATATAAAAATATTTACATCTTAATGGCCACATTTTAAGGTGTTATATGAGTGTTGAACAATCATCGTTTCGTGAGGCAGAAATTCACCATCCACAGAAACCGTATGTTCTTTAACCATTAGATGTAGGTGTGTGTAAGTGTAGCTCGAATACTTATTATAAAAACATCCTAGTATATTGAGGATACTTGTGTTGTTTCAAAATAAATGATTAAAAAGAGTTTAGGTGGTTGGAGAAGAAAAATAAAACAAAACAACATTAGAGAAGACATTACCTCAAAATCGGGTAACTCTTTTTGATTTGAGCCAAAGGCTTACTTGGGAAGCGTTCTGCCCAAAGTAAGGCTTCTAGGAGTAATAGGGGGATGTTGGGAGAGTATTTGGGTAGAGGTTGGCCGAGCCAAATGTTTTGATGGTGTGAATAAGGTGGTAGAGGTGGGGTCCTTTTATAAGTGGAGAGGAGGGGCTCTTTTGGAAAGATTGAAATGTTACATTATTACACAATGCTTTTCGGATTATAAAGGTCCCACACATATATAATTCGTGTCTAAGGTGATAAGGGTTCGAAATCTACCCATACAATAGTCTTTGGACAAGTGTAAGCCTTGGATTTTACATTATCTTTTCATTTTATTAAAATCGTTAAATAATGAGGTCATCGCTGCATCATAATGATGTCATATATAATTTAATTTATTTAATGTCTAAAAATTATAAAAAAAATACTATGATGTAATAAATCTTTTTAGCTTTCTAATGAATATTTATAGTCAAAATTTGGACTTGTTTATCCCCACTTAAAAACTGTTTTAGTAAAACAACTCATGTTTGTGTCAATTTAATTTTAACATTAAATAAATATATATTAAAGTAATTTTCCAACCAAAGTGGCTCCATGGGGTCCCCAAGATGACCCATGGGTTTTCTTGGTCGGCCATGACTCATTCAATAGGAGTAGGACAAGTTTCTAGCTCATCTCATATTATTAAAACATTATTTTTACCTTAAACTACACTAATTACCTCTAATCGCGATTAAGAACTTAAAAGTTACTATTCACCAAAAAAATTATTTTAATCTCATTGAACCACATTTTACTTCTTAATGACAACCATGTATGTCGGATTTTTGAAAATCAAATCACAGAAGTGGTAATATTTCATTTAAACGAAAAATCAGTTATTTAACTACCACTTAGTGGTTTCACTATTCATCAAAAATTGATGTTTTTTAGAACAAGGCCAAAATTTCACCCTAAGCTATAATTGATATTCCGAATTCAAAAATGATGTCTATTTTAAAAAATTCCAAACATATAAGTTTCATTAATTAATTCCTGCTGTTACGACAAATAGCGTGTTTTTAAGAAACAATTTATATCAAATGATTGGCAATTGTTTATGTCCAATTTCAATGTTAAATTAATTCTAATGACCACCATTGGATAAAATGGTAAAAATATATTCTAATTATACCTTAAAACCACTAAATAGTTTAATTTATCACAATAAATTATTTTGATTAAAAAGTTGTTTTAAGTATTTTTCTTATTCATAAAAAATTAGAAGTTCTCAGAAAAATACCAAAAATTCAACATAGGCTAATTTCAATATTACGAATACAAAAATGAAGTCCATTTTGAAATATGAAATTTCTATAATTTTAAAAAGTTTTTATTACTATTCATAACGGCTACATTGATTAGTCGTGGTGGTTTAGAACTCGAAGTTGCGTACAATGCAAGCTATTGCATTATTTAATGAGAAGCGTATCGTGGAAGCTCGGGGTGTTACATGTTTTATCTTGGTGGAAGGGAATATTTTGGGATTAAAAGATTGTTATGGATTTCAAATAGAAAATTTGAATATTTTAAATGAAAAATTCAATTAATTATATTTTAATCAGTCTTGATATAAATTTCCCATCATTATATTTACTAGAGAACATGAAAGACTTAGGAAGATAGTGTGTTATTTTTTTGTGGAACATTATGAATTATAACATTTTAAAACATCATATCATCATATCACATCCCTATGGTGATGGTGACATATCTTCTTTGGTTATATTCCCAAACAGGTGTATGTATATATTTTCTATTATACAATGTCGATTCCCACTAGACTAGAACAATCATTCCTATATAGAATATGACTATATGTATCTGTTGTTTTTATTTCAAATTTATATACTCCTTTATTATAATATGTTTTACATGAATTGTGAATTTTTATAAAATGTGTTATATTAATGTGTTCGTTTATGCCATTTTGTAAAAAGTTCCATTTTTGTAATTCAACCTTTGTTTAAATATAATTCCATAATTTGAAAAGGATTTCCACCATTTTATATGTGAAGCATGAATTTATAATGTATTTCCATCACTTTAATTAAAAATCATCATTTGTATAAATATTATTTTGATATGGAAAATGAGTTTATATAAATATTGAAAGATAATTCTTGGTTAATTTGATATTATAATCTTGATAAGTAACCTTTGGGTGAAATCCTAATGGAATTTGGTTCACACCCATCATGTGCCTTTGGGTGTTTGTAGATTATCTTCTTACATGACCAAGTAGGGGAAAATGATCACGTAGATGTGGTTCTAGATGATGATCCATGGAAATGGTGTGTTATATCCTAAGGGACTAGGAAATGTTTCCTAATTTATGGCACTTGGTTGTTGTACATGGGTTTTTATACTTGTTTGAATTCAAGTAAAATACTCCCATCAGAGATTCTCTTGATATACAAACTGTATTGTTTTATTTACATCAATAATGATTGTGAGAAAACCATTATAATTTCATTTTTGTATTATTCTAGGTGTTATTTACCAACCCATGGGGATCAGTAAAACAATTCATGGCATCTCAGGACCAGCTAGGTTATAGGGTCCCCAGGGTACCCAGTTGGTTCATGACAAAGTAGAGTTATATGTAGGTTGATATGCATGTCTTGAAGTCAGTATGCATTTGGAAATATTTTCGAGACATAGTAGGTAGTAGAGATTGTGTTCTTAGACATCTCTCACTATAATAAACCTTTTCATTCTAGGTGTGGTTAGGGAAATACATCTTGTGGATTAGTTTTTAATTTTTTAATATTTTTGTATAGTGTAAAATATAAATAATTTTTGTTATATGTATAGGGATTAATTTACATTATTGATATGTTTGAGTGTTAATATAGTGTCTTTTTTATTTCATGCTGATGTTTTATAGCATCATTCCTATAAATATATATAAGAATCAGATCCATGGGGAAGATATTTTGAACCTCCATAAGTGAATCTTGTTGTATATCTGAATATAGTTTGGGTGATTGTGTACACTATCCAAACACTAGGATAAGAACCACCTCCAGTTCATGTTCAATATCCAGCTAAGGAATCATAGAGGTACAGTCAAAATATATGTTATTCCAACACCATTTAGAGGTCCAAATGATCTTCAAGAGGATAATGAATCATCATCCCTGATGGAGCATTTCATTGGGTTATCAAACACACCCAATGAGATGAAAGTGAAGTGTTCCACCTTCGTGCTAGAAGGACTGAGTATAAGATGGTGGGAAACTATAGTGTTGTAAAAAAATCATGAGGTATTATAGTGGAATGACATAAAGGTTATTTTCACCAACTAGTTCTATCCAAAATCGATGATGTTGTCCAGGGCTATGGATTTTTTCAATCTTGAGTAGGCTGATGGTATCCTAAAATAGTATGCAAACAATTTTGTTGAGCATGGACATTTCACACATGATATTGTGTCAAATGAGAAGATGAATGATCAATGGTTCAAGTTAGGATTTTTTAGGATATTATTTCTTGTGTATTATTGCTGATTCTTCCTTCTTATGCTGATGAGCAAGATGGAGCACTTATGCTTGAAATAAAACTGGCTATCAAGTCATGCTTATTGGATGTTTCTTTCCCTCCCAGTGACAAATTCATTTCCTTCAAGGGAATGTGTAATTGTGATAATTCTAATTGCAGTTAATGATAGCATGATAATTCTAGACCTATTATAGTACCATTAAGAGATCACTTTATTTTTTACCAATGTGAAAATCAAGGACATTCAAAGAGGGATTGCATCGAGTCACCCAGGAAATGTGGATCCTATGAACATTTATGGAAATTAAAAGGCTTCTTCTATATTTATTCAACTCTATAAATAGGATTGATACCATCATCTTATTAAGAAAATGTGTGGGAAATCATATGTTTAACATGTTAAAGGATTCTATCCACAGGAATCCATAATGAAGAAACTTCACACAGTTGAAGATTTTTTAGATGAAGAAAATACATGATTATCGACCTCGAGGGGAACCATTACAATATATTCATCATTAGTGACTACTCTATTTGATGTTGAGGCATATAAATCATTTATTTCAACTGGTATTTTTAATTAAATTAGTCTTCATATGAACCTTTTATCTTGGGAAATGGATATTACCACACCACTTGGTACAAAGTGGGAGGAGGGTCTATAAATTGCCCCTTATATATTCCCAATATCAGATGTATAGATTTCTTGGAGCTTTCAGATTCTCGACATGAAACATCTTGATGTTATGTTTAGGTTGTATTGGATTATTTCAATTTAATCTTGAAATGATTTTTATCTTTAATGGGCCTCAATTACTAAACCTAGTGTTGTTTCATGTTCCTTTTATGGAGAATGGAACCTGAGGTCGAGTGGAGCCAAAATCATGTCATTGGGAGTTTGGTAAATTGAAATAAATGACTTAATTTGATCTGGAGAAAGAATACTTTATGGTTGATCACTCTACAGTTAATATCTAGTTACCCGATGTGCTTACTGGTGACTTATATGGCTTTCCACTAGTAAGGGAGGCTGAGTTTTCCATTGAAATAATTATAAGTACTCAACTAGTTTGAATTACATCTTACTACATGGAACAATCTGAATTGAAAGATTTTAATTCCATGTTGGGTGATATTCTAGTGAATGGGTTTATACACCCAAGTGTTTCACCTTAGAAAGAACTGGTTCTCTTTGCTATGAATGCTTATGGTTCCATTTTCCTATGTGTTTATTACCGAAATCTCAATCGAGTGATAGTAATGAACAAGTATCTATTTCCATGGAATGGTGATATTATCGAATAGTTGATAGGGGAAAAGTGGTTTTAAATGATTGATCTTTTCTATGGATCCCATTAGTTAAGGGTAAAGGAATATCAAATTAAGAAAACATCCTTTCAAAGTAGGTACAATTATTATGAGTACCCTGTTATGCTATTTGGTCTAATGAATTTCCCTAAAGTCTTTATGGGGATATTGAAAAATATTTTCCATGAGTATCTAGATTCATTTTTGGTAGTAAGTATGGATATAATCATGATTTACTATATGTTTGAGGAGGATTATGTGGATAATCTAAGAATAGTTTAGAGTTTGCTGAGAAATTAATGACTATATTCCATGCTTTCAATGTGTAATATACGGATTCATAATGTCAAATTCTAGGGACATGTGTTTTATGAAAATTTGATTTTAGTTAATCTTGAAGTGGTGATGGTCATTAGGACATGCTAACAATCATGGAATTTTACCATTATTCAGAGCTTCTTGGGAATAGCTTGATATTATCACTGGTTCATTAAGGTCTTCTCAAATATTGCTTCTCTAATGAATTGCCTAACGTAGAATGGATTAAATTTTACATGGAATGATGCATGTTAGAGTTATTTTGTTGATCTAAATTTTAATTTTACTAATGTGTTGATGTTAACACTTATAGAGGTCAGGATAGGCAATGTGGTCTTTGATGATGCATCAGGTTCAATCTTGGGTTGCATTCTTATGCTAGGTAATAATGATTTTCACAATGGATCTCATCACCTTAGGCCACAAATGATGAACTATCTGTTCCAAAACAACGAACATGTATCTTTGATGAACAATCAAAAGAGTTGACAACAATACCTTTATGGAAACGTTTAACTATGAATTCATACCACACGATCTTAAGTTATAGATTCTCGCAAAATGATTTTAATATCAACCAGAGTCATTAAATGAAATACCTAAAATAATTTAGATTTGACATCACCAATGCCCAACAGAAAGGTAATGACATCATTGATTCTTTGTAGAGGAATCATCTAACCCATGCAATGAAATAATATTTGGATGCATGGAATTTGATGGATCCTTTAGCCCAGTTCCATATTGAAGTCAAGGAATTAGAGTCTCAGGTTTCATTGTCCAATGTTATGTAGATATCCTCCCTTATCGAGATGATTATTCAGGATCATTATCTTGATGATGAGTTACTTTTAATTAGAGTCTCTCTTTATGGTGGGGAGATTATTATTGAGTGGTCTTTCTCCAAAGAGGGAAATCTATGCTATCATAATCACTTTTTTTTCTGTTAGTTGAATGGAAAGATGTGATGGGGGATTTTAATAATTCTAAGTGGGTTGTGCACTCAAAAACTAGTAAGATGTTCTATGACATGAAATGGTAGTTCTAGTGGCTAGGTATGGGATGAGGCATTGTTATGTCTATCTCTCATTTCTATACATGCCAACTGGTTAAAGAAGATTCCAGAAACCTTCGGGTTTACATCATAAACAACCATTCCCTACATGGAAGTGGGATGTAATATCTATTTACATTGTGGTGGGGTTGCGCAAACCTAGTGGTTGAAAATTTTGATAAGATTTGTGATCAACAATATGACTAAATAATCTCACTTGTTACCCCTTCATGATACAACCAAAGTTGAGGAGTTAATAAATATCTATGTGGACGAGATAGATCATTTTCATAGAGTTACATATTTTATATCCTCTTATTGGGATACTTAATTCACTTCTCATTTTCTGATAGGCCTTTAGGGGGCACTAGGATCTCACACCTATTTGAGTAATACATTCCATCTGGAGTAAAATTCCTAGACAGAAAGTTATATAATTATTCTATAGGATATGATTCATTCTTATGATCATGAATTGGGGGGGGGGGGTGGAATGATCATTTTTTATTGGTTGAGTTTTTTATTACAATTGTTACCAGTCCATGATTAGGATGGATACTTTTAAAGGATTATATGGACATCCTGGTAAATCTATGTTGTGTTGGTTGGGGATTTTTGAAAGATACATGTTTCAAACATGTGTGGTGAAAGAGATATCAATAATATAAAGTTGATTAATCGGATAATGATGGGGGAATAGAGCTGAAATATGTCTTATGTTGACCATCATCATAGGTTGTTGTAGTTTTTTGTTGGTGACCATGTGTTCTTCAATGTTTTACCATAATTGAGTCATCGAAGGTTTTGGTGGTAATAGAATCTTTCTCTTTATTTTTGGACCTTTTTAGTTTTTTTAAAAGGAAGGGAATATTTCTTACTATTTATTACTCAACCATAGATGACATAGATACATAACATGTTCCATGTATCGTAGATATGAATGTATTTATCGGATGCTTCTAATGTTTTGAGCTGGAGTGATCTTGAAGTTGAAACTGATTTATCTATGACTGACTAGAATTTTAGGAGAATTTATTCTGAAACAAAGGTACTACATGGTTGGAATATAATTTTTGTTCATGTTCTATGTCATCATGGTTATGATTATCATTCAACGTGGGATTGTGAGGAACCGATGAGAGAGTATCAAGATAAACTTTTTGAACGACAGCTTCTTTGTAAGCTTTCTGGGGATAAAAAATTTCTATAGAGGGGAGGATGTAACTTCATGTAAAAGATTTTATGGTATACCTAAACCCATATTTTTACTAATACTTGGTTTGTTTTCATTTGTGGTTGATTCAAGTGAAATTTTGTATATTTTGGATAATTCTATGAAAGTGAATGGTTGGATCATGATTTTCCAAAACTGTGCACCCTTTCAAAAAAAGAATACAAAACATGGTAGTTGGATTTCACATATTTGAAAAAAATAGTCATGACATGTACCATATCATGAGAAACTGTGATTCTCATTTATAACGGGCACACATCATGCACAAAGATTGTTTATCCAGTGAAGGTGATATTTTAAGTGATCCAATTTTTTTTCAAATTAGAATTTTATTACCTGGAATGATCTGTACAACCTCAAAGTAATTTATCCAAAATTGTTTCACTAAATAATGATTCTTAGAACCCAGGATACCTCCATAAAGTCATATGAAACTATAGGAACACCCTTCTATCTTCTCATGGTTAGTTTTTTCATCAAGATATGTTTCTTCTGCGATCTTTATCTTCCTCCCAAGGGTAATGGGGATCATTTTGTATTATTTATAGATCAATAGCCTCTATTTTTTTTATCTTAATCCAAGGTTTGATTCATATTTCTATTATTTTGATTCTTCATTGGAATATTCAGATTAGGGTTTGACTCTTTGAGATATAGTGACTCTAAGGTAGGTGGTTTCTTTATGATGATGGATTTATATTAACTCTGTATAGAATTTTCTAGTTTAAATTATTTGAAATAAATTAAATTTCTTGGTTTTGATTAATCGGATTTGAATTGTATTTATTGGAAAAAACTAATTACATTGAATCATAGTAATTAATAAAAATGGTATTTTGGAATAATATTGGAAAACCCCAATCCATTGAGTAAAGGTGTGTTTATAAAAATTTGTGAAATGTCATTTTTTAATTTTAATTTTTTGTTTTATGGAAATTTATTTAATTAAAAAGTTTTATTTAATTGTGGAAATGGTTTGGATGTAATTTTGTGAAACCCCCAATTCTATTGGATTGGGATTTTGTGATGAAATTTATGGAATTTTATAATAATTAAATTAATGAATTTAATTTTGGAATGGATTGTGAATTTGAATGAATTAGTTTAAAATACTTATTTGAGAAAATTGTCATAAAATGGTTTGAAGGAAACCCTAGGGTTTTATCATTGTGAAAAGGAATATTTTTGATATAATGATTGTTATGGTCAATAAAGGTAATTTTTGAATATTTGAAATATATAATGGGATTCATTGTATTTTTATCAGTCTTCAAATAAATTTCTAATCATTTTTTACTTAAGAACAATAAAGCATTTAGTATTTTGTGAGTTATTTTTGGTACACTTTACAAATTATAATATTCTAAAACACCATATCAGGACATCACATCCTAGAGGAAATGTTGATGAGTCCTCTTTGACCATTGTACCAAAGGGGAGTATGTATATATTTTCCATTTCATAGTTTCGAGTCCCTATAGGCTAGAACTATCATACCTACTTGGAATATGAACGTTTTTATTTCTTGTTTGTATTTCAAATATATATATTACTTTGTTGTCAACTATTTTAAATGCAGTGTAAAATATTCCAAAAATTCATATTTTTAATTTTAAAGAATGATTTTTTAAAATATTCATTTGATATGCCCAACCTATTTATTTGAAAATTGAAAGCATAATGTTTGTTAATTTGATATTGGAATATTTTTATAGAACAATTGGATGAAATAATATTGGGATTTGGCTCATACCCTACTTATGACTTTAGGTGTTTGTATATTTTCTTCTTCATGATCCAGAAATGGGAAATGATCGCTTGGAGGTACTTATAGTTGCTGATCTATGATCATGGTGAGTTGAATCCTTAGAGACTTATGTATTTTTCCTATTATCAAGTACATAGTCATAGTACATGGGTTTTTTATACCTATTTGACTTCTGGTACATTACTCTTAGCGGAGTTTCTTTTGATGTGAAAACAATCTTTGTTTTTACTTCCAAAATGTTTTTGGAAAAATTGTTCCCACTGTCATTCTTTTTTATTTAAGGTTCTAGTCATCGACCCGTGGGGATCGGGAACTCACTTTGGGCTATGTTAGGGAAAGATCATTTATCGAGTTACTAGGGAACCAAAATAGTTCATGACCCGGTATTACATAATACCATATCTACTTCCATAAAATGTGTTAATAAATCATCGTTCATATATACAACATACTACCACCGCACAGATCGATGTAATTTCTTCCATTACAACCTTTAGTAGTTGGGTATGATGATTTGTATAAATTATAAATATAAAATTTATGAAATATTTTAACATATAGACTTTTTATATCTCACAAATACACACACACACACACATGTATATATATTTCATTTCATTTTTCAAGATATACGATAACATCACTCACGTGTATGGAGGACTACCGCCTCATGGAGGGATATGATTTGTATTTTACTAATGCTTCACATATAAGGTGATATGGATAATGTTATTGATTATATTTGATATAAATGAAAATTTTAATATATGGATTTGGTATTTATCATTATATATGGATAATAAAATTCATTTTATTTTTTACATCTTAACTCAATTAATGATGATATCATCATTCATGTATGTCAGAAATGCCACCTTTACAATGCAACATGACTCTATTTTTATCACCTCAAAACATCAACGATATATATAAGTATATATTAGGGTATATATTATTTTTTTATCAATTTTTTTGATATTTTATTTCTTTCCTTTTTTCCATAATGATCATTGAAAAATGGAAATGTTACTCATCTGTATGTACAACATACCATATCCAATATCGTAAAATGCATCATTTTTTAAAACAATCATTAATGATTTAATTTAAAAGTATATTTGATGTATGCTGATGATAATTATTTTAAAATTGTTATTATTATGGAGATGTTTAGATAATGACCTATTTGAGCATAGTCAACCTACCAAATCCTATTTGACACATATCCCAGATATGGTAAAAATATATGATTTAAACATAATTGATTATGTAATTTTAAACAACATTGTAATAATTAAAATAAAATTTAAAAATTTTAAAACTATTTTAAATTATATAAATAATAAAGATATGTTTATTATTGCCACATATAAAGATACATATGTCTTGTAAGACTCATGGTACACGACTTTTTCTTCATTTCAATTTGTTGAGGAATATTTTGATTTTATGGCGATATTTTATTTTTTGAGGTGTATATACACCCCTTTGACATTTTATATATTGAAACTTTTTATTCAAAAGGTATTAAAAGTTTTCTTAATGTTATTATTTTGTTTTTATAATTATTCAAATATTATAAAGTTATAAAGGGGTTTTTGAAAAAAAAAATATCTTTTAATGTTTTCTATTTAATTCCATCTTTTACATGTCCATGTTTTTGAAATCATTTTACAAATTTTTTTATTTGGGAATAAAGTATTTAAGCATAACAAATATTTTTAACTTATTTTCAATGGTTTTCAGAATTAATATTTTTATAGTTTTTATATGTAATTTTTTGACAAACAACCAAAGAAATGTTATATTCTTAACGTACACGATATAAATTACCATTGGACCATCATGTACATGTCTTTATTTGAATATTAATAAATACCCCTCTTTCCCAAATATAGGGTATTTTTGTAGTACAAATGGTTTTTTGAATGAAAATGGTATTTTTACCTAAAATTGTTTTATATATGGGTTTAAAATAGTTTTACCAAGAATTTTATACTAAGGGTATCTTATTCCTGATATTTTACATGAGAATTATTTTAAACTGGTGAGCCCAAGACATCATATATGATTGTTTTTCCTCATTACAGATCCTGAATGAGGCTGATATGGATTAAACGAATGGTTGAGCCCCATTATAGCTCATAAAAAAGGGTGTGCCCTATATAGAATATACGAGGGGTTATGCCCCATTATAGCTCATTATTCATCCCAATATAGCTTATATAGTGGGTGATACACATTAGATTTTGTTATTTCATTGGTAAATTATTATATTGTATGTCTTCTATATGGTTTATCAAATTAAAAGGGTTTCAAAAGGATTTATGAATATTATGATCTAGGTCACCAAAATGGGGTTTGTAATGTCATGAAATGAGTTATAAATTATTTACCTATGAAAAACATGTATGTATGTGTGTTTTATGTGAAAATTTTATATTTAATACACACCTTGAAAATTTATGTTCCTGTTAAATTCTATAGGAATCTTCATATAATTCACTATATTAATGGGTTGGCTTATTTTATATGTATCTTACTATGTTTTTTTCTATAATACCAAATTTTAAATTTATTTCATAAGGTTTACGAATGGGTGAGGTAATGGTATAACTGACGATTAAAATCAGGGATATTTTCCATGAAAAGACATCAGGTTTTATTATAAATATTTTAAATTAAATGAAAAACGGATACTAAACGCATGTGTCCACATTGTATGATACAGTTTTTTCTGTATGAGTTCTGGTTTAATTAAACTAATATCCAAATCTAAAAAGATTTTCAATTTTCCAATAAATAATTATTTTCTTAACACTTAATATTATGTAATGTTTAAGGCTATTTCTTTATAAAATTAGAATGAATGTTTTTTAATAGCATATAAATGAGTAGAATCATAAAAAAATCCCATTGATATAGAAAATATATATTTCTATGAATTTATTGAAACACATCTCCTCTATTCTTAGAGTATGTCCCTCATGTTGGTCGACATTGAGGTCCTAAAATTAAAATAAAAATTTCATTACATTTTTGAAAAACTAATTTATGAACAATTTAATAAGAATTTAGAAAATAAGGGGTGATGAATTCATGTTTCTTTGGATTTCATCCTTTATTGATATTTGGGGATTATATTTTTTTTATTACCACAAGATGTAATATATTTATAAGAAACCCAAATAGAATGCATATTTAATATTTTATGACTACTTATTCTTCATTGAGGTGTCTAAATGCCCAAATGGAAATGTAGATAACAACCTTAAGTAGATTTATCATTATTAATAATATATATAAAAACATACCTTGATCCATATCATGTTACTATCTGTAATTAAATAATAGTAATATAAAATTCCTAAAACTATAAGTGGTTATTTCTCCTATCTAAAATTATTATGTGTAATTACATGTAGTAATGGAAGATACAACTAGATAAATTTAGCGGTACTCAGATTCTATTTTAATAAGATCCCCCAATATAGGATTTTTAATTACTTCTGTATGTAGATAAAATTTATACCCATTGACTATAAATAGATCATTCTTCCCTGGAACTCTAATATACAAATCAATAAAAGTTAAAACAATATTTATCATAAATATAACATCTATTTTGGAATTAAAATTACATTAAAATTGATTATTTCAATAATTATATAAAAAAATTTATATCCAAACCGATCATATTTATTTAAACTTAATCTATAATAAATAAAAGAAATTATGTTTAAAAATACATGGATTCTGATAAAAATCATTCCAAATTTCTTCTAATACATGTAAAAATATCCTCTATTTTCCATATGTGAACAAATTCAAAATGGATGACATAAAAACCTAAAAGATATATGTTCTATCTGAAATTTTAGATGACTTGATATTCATAATAATATCAATTGGGTTCAAATTTCTATTAGAGTCATATGTGAAATCTTATATGTGCACAAAGAATATTTATGTTGTATTCTCTAATTGTTTTTATTGGGGTTAACTGTTTTCTTTAGGAATATATTTTTCATATAAATTTAAATCATTAGTAACAATTTTTTTGAGGATGATAGAGTGTAAAAAATATATGAATAAACATATATATATATTTAGAAAACCCTCCATCTTCCAAATAAATATATTGGATTCTTTGTCTATAAAAATTATTCATGTTATCAAAAATATACAAAACATATTTTAAATGAAAATTAGGGAAACAATAATTAAATTATCTGTCCTAGATTTTATACCTTTAATTAATTTATAAACATTATCTGAAGTATGAATGATGTAACAATTTATAAATGATTTAGTGAAATAACCATAAAATCCAAAACCAAAAAATAAATACATAGAAAAATATTGATAATTCTAAATAATTTGAAATGTAAACTTATTTTTGATACTCTATTCCCATTTAAAACTCCTAAAAATAATTCTAAATAATTAGTAATCAATTAAAAAGGAAATTATCAATTTCTTACTTGATTTTTCAATGGAGAAAATAACTTCGTTTCGAGTTCATTAAAGGAATCTATGCATTATAAATTAAATAAAAAAGGAGAATATTTTTTTAGTATTCTTGATAAAGGAAATGAAATTTTTCCCAAATATTTTTTGAACCTTTTATAAAATTATTCATGGATAAAGAAGGATTGAATATCATTCATAGTACATGGATTTGGAAATGAATATAAAATATCAAATGTCATTTTTCCCACTGGAATTACATTCTCTATCACCTCAATACCAAGAAAATTTCTCGTTCAACTTTAGAATGATATTTCACAAAGTTTAAAATAATGATATTTTCAATAAACACACTAAATACAAATAATAAGATTCTTTTAACTCATTCAAAAGATGACATATACACTATGAATTCATCCATAAAGATTCCATAATTTCTTGAAGAAATTCAAAAAATATAATAAACAATTATGTTTGACATTTTGTTAGTTAATTTCATAATCCAAGCTATATGAAAATATAAATAACCTAAATACCCATCTGGGCAAAGTAATGGGTTTGAGAAACTAACCATATAAGGATTTGATCAAGAAAAGTAATTGGTAATTGGTTCTTCTTAATAACTATGTTTAAATTTATATAATATATACATAAAATTTAGTTATTGGGAATCCTAGTGAGAACTAATAAACCAAATTTAATTTTAACAACATTGAGCACTCACTTTTTAGGAATAATCTATATGATACTTACTTATTGAGTATCTAAAATAATGTGAATTTTACATGAAAAAAACAAGTTAGTGACCTCCATTTTAATAACCTTTGAAGGGTAGTTTTTAACCAGCTACAGAATAATCTAAAGGGTTTTTTGAGTTGTACTCTAGAAGGATCATTTACTTGAAAAATTAAGGATTAGTCCCTGTTAAGTAATATAAAGACCATATAATGTATTTCCTATATTTTCTATAGATATCTAATATTTAGTTTTCTTGATCACTTGATTGTATAAATGGAATTATGAATAAAATTATAGGTTTTTTATATAGACTGATTTAAAATTTTCTATAAATAATTTTAGTTCTATGGTCAATGAAATATCCTCTATAGACAAAATGGGTTTTACGGCCTTTCTAACTTCTATTTTAGACACTAATTCATTCTTTAGTATAATGTATTTATAAAATTATAATGTTGTAGTTCATCTATTATAATATAGTGAACATGTTTTAGATTATAAATAAATATTTGTTCCAAATTAACAATCCTCACATGACACACTAATATCATAATTCATAGATCTAAATCTCTGAACAAAAAATTCTGATGGATTATTATCATAGAAATAAAAAATGTCTTGTGGATATATTTTAGATAATTTTAATGTAATTCAGGTTTATATTCAAAATATAATTTTAGAATCATAATAAAATATAATTGATCCAATAAATTTAGAAAAAAAGTCATCTGTTTCAAAATCACATTCAACAACAACATTATTCGTTTTACCCTGTCCATTTCTTGAAATCTAACAGAAGCATTTTAGTTTTAAAAAAAATAGTTGAATAATTTCAAAGTCACCTAAAAAGGATTTGGGATAACCAATTCCAAATTATTCAACATCAAAAAAAAATTATTTTTACAAATAATTTATTGGTGGTTTATTTTAAATAATATCAAGAAACAAAAATATTAAAACACAATATATCATATTAACATGTAATAGTCAATAGTTTTATATAGGTTGTTTCATTGATACAGCAATATGAAAATTCACCACCTAGCCTAAAAAATATATTGATAATGTTTCATTGTAAAAATTAATTATACCTATATATATTTTAAATAGTATAAAAGTATTAACACTGTACAAGTTCTTAACATTCCATCTTAAATAAATAATATATAAAATGAGTTGGGAAAACCAGGAATGTAATCCATGTATTAATATCCGAAAAGAATCAAACTTTATTATATAGAAATTTAATATCTATAAGGATAACTATCACATATTTCTTAATCTATCATACCTATGTTGATGAATAAAAAATATAAATAATAAAACTTATAAATTCCCTTAAATCTAAATCACATAATATAATTTATTTTGCACTATAACACAATATATAGAGAATATACATGAATCCTTAAATATAATAGGGATGGAGAATTAGATCATAGAAGAATTATTTCTCCCTATATCTAATTTTTCACATTCCTTTAACTTCCTTAGATGGATATACATCTCTTGGTGGAATTCATAATATCCTGGATTTTTTAAAAAAAAATATATTAAATCAATATTAACCAGGAGCATCCTATTTTTTCAATAAATTACTTATCTATTTAATGTTTTATATTTTTAATAGGATATATTCTTTCTGTTTGAGACAGTGGAACCTTTAACATTATAAATTCATTCTTAACTTTGATAAACCCTTTTTAAGATCCCATCAAATTTATTTAAGACCTATGGGATCTTTCTAGAATTATTATTTTTTATTTCATTTACCTACATTATATATTTGTAAATAGTATGAGTTTAGTAACAGGTTCAATAGGATACTTTATGGCTATTTCATGTTCATCTTTGTTTTTAAATAAGTTTATATATACATTTAAATGCATTGTTAATTATTATAAAATTTTTTGATTTTAATTTTAGTTCCACTCCCCATTCTAATTGACGTAACATTATCTCTACCTCTTGAATTGACAACAGCATGTGATAAAACATTACCAATTCAATGATTCGTTAAACCACTAATATCAGTTTCCATTCAAATGATTGTTTTAAATAATTTTGTAACATTAATTGTTTTTGTAAGAAAATTTATTTATATTTTTAATCCATAACATCATGGATTGAATGATATTTTTTTTCATCTTGATTTGGATGCAAATTGCTAAAATATTGGTCATCTTGAAATTTATATGAGGTATAATTATAACAATCATTATTATCTATATAATCTGAATTATACCTCCACTGGTTGGTGCCTCGATGTTTAATGTACCTATTTGGTTGATCTTGTTATTTCCATCTTTTATTCTGTTTGAAATTCCATCATTGATTGATATTATAATTAGGTTTTAAAGGCATAAGAAGACTATTTTAGTCATCCTGAAAGTGTTTCATTAGGAATATCCCATTGTAAAATTCAAAATATTCTTGAAATTGAGGACCTTAATCATTAAAATAAATATGAGATGAACAAATACCACATTTTAGCAATATGGAAATGTTGGTTTAGAAAAATTATTTTAATGTGTACTGTGGAATAGTATTTTTCTCATCATAGTGGTTAGATTACAGAGATATCTTTCAATTTTTCTATTTCTATAATTGAAAATAGATACTTCCCTCAATTGATTAAAATAAATTATTCCTCTTATTTCAAACAGTTTTTTTATTCAACATTAGCTATGATATTCCTTGAATCAAAAGGGTCTTAACCACTAAATATCTTCTAATAGATGTATCTATCAAAATCTTATCCATCAACACTAATCCTTTATAGAAATATTAAATTAATAATAAAAATGATATCTTGTGGTTTGGAAAACTAGCGCATAATTTCATAAATTGTTCCTAATATCCAAGTAAAATCCTCCTTTTATTTTTCTAATTTAATTAATATAATTTCAATGAGTAGTAGTTTTATAATCATGGAATAATTTAGCGTTATAGTTTTTTTAGTTGGATTCAATTAACTATAAAAATAGACTGGGTTTATTTGAACCATTCATTAGCTACCACATCCAAGAAAAAAGGATAGGATACCATTTTAAATTGGTCTTCACTCACTACATATAGTTTCATAGTTATGTAAGCCTTATGAAATTCTAGTACATACTTATAACGATATATCATAGACAACCTAAGAAATTTTGAAAAGTTGAAATTTAGACAATATATTAACTCAAATACAATAATTATTTTATGATCATTTAAGAAATTATATTGGTTATCTAGGTCATTAGTTGACGATTATTTCAAATCCTTCTATTATAAAATGTATTCAAATCCTTTAAAATTTTCTATTTTTATGGAATCTATTTTTTGACAACATGTTATTGAGGTTTAATCTAGTTCTATTTTTTAATATTCAATGTGTTGTTTTTTGTTTATTTTTCAATTTTTCTGGTCCTTAAATTATATAGGGTTTTAACCTTTATAAATTCAAGACTATTATATGAAATACATGAATACTTAAAAAAATATAATTAATAAACAATCTATTGTTTTTCAATTTTTTAAAAAAGGTAATATTTTTTTAATTTTATTTATTTAATTTAATTTTTATAAAAAACCCTATTTTACCCACTTATAATTATACCTGTTAGTGATTTTTTTATCAGTTTCCTAAAACTACATAACAAATTTAAAAAAATATATATTGTATTAGTAACCATGGATTTCTGTTATGTGGTTTTTATGAGCATTGGTCACCTTTTTTATGATTTTATATTTGTGGGAAAAAATATATGAATAAAATTATTTTATGTGTTCTAATAAAAAAATATTGAATAAATAGATATAAATCATTATCCAAATTCTATTATCTATATACGATCATTATTTCATTATCACCAAAAATAGTTTTAACCATATTTTTCTCTCAATTCATGACTCACGATCACAAACTGTGCATTTCGTAATGTTAGAGAGACTGAGACCAATTAATGAAATCCCAGTTGCATTTCTTCATTTAGAAATAGTTTGGAAGTGCTATCAACTATCATTGAGTTCATATACATACCATACTACTCATTATTCTCACAATACTCAATTGAGAATTCAAAATTTTAAATGGTAAGGTCCAACTTGTGAGCTCCCACTCTGCCTAAATTTAAAAGCCACATTTCATGAACAAATCTATTTGATCCTATATTTTCTAATCATAGAATAGAATAAATAAGTAAACAATATTATTTAATATATTATAATAAAATATTAATAATAATTTAATGAACACGCATGTAGAAAAAATGACAGAATAAAATTAATTAAAAAAAATGGATATAATACATCATTTGAATAAAATATGTTTTTAAACCAATGTAATATCCAATCATTATTAGGTAACATTACCAATCCTAAATATTCATCCCCCACCATGATAGTTGAATAAAACCCCTTTCCTAATCTCTTAAAAAATAACTTTGATCAACATTCATTCATCATTAGAAATTAATTTACTTCTAAAATAATATATGAATCCCCAAAAAATTTCATTGTTACCTAGGGATCATTATGAACAAAACTAATAAAAAAAATTTCTATTCCCATATAGTCATTATTTGTATTAATTCATAGTTTTCCATACCCTCCATTTGTCTCAAACAAATCCCGTCAAAATGGTTTGATAATCCCATGTGCATAGGGTTTGATTCTCTGAAATTTTAATGTAAATAAGAATCATGAATAGGCTCATAACTAATCAGATCATTCTATCATTTCCACAAGTTTTTCCAAAAAACACTAGAAGATTATACAAGTAAAATAAAATTTTCAAGGATTACGACTATTCAGATTAATTTTTTTCCAATCATTTGTTTTAATTTGAAAAACACTTGTCGATATCTCTTTATATTTTCCAACATGAATAAGATTTACTTCGTTAAATATATTATAGAGAAAACATAGTAGAGATATGTTTCCATATTATTATATATTTATTCACACAATCCATTAATGAATTAGTTTATCATCATATAATTTTGGAAAGTAAATACAATCAAGAACATATTCCCTTATTCTTTCCTAGAAGCTCGAAGTCCTTATATTTTATTATTTTTTAGACAATACCCATTTTAATATACTTTAGGGTTAACCTTACATGGCTTCTAGGACTAGAGGATGTAGGTCAACAACATGTCTAGGATGGCCTAAAAGGAAAACATCTGATAGATATCCCACCATAGTTGATGCTTAATTTATTTCTTTAATGCATCAATCCTATAATTTTTCTCATCAAGAAAATGCCAATTTAAGACCGTATGGGGAATGGTACCAATGGAAAAACCGTACCCTATAATTATTTTTTTTACATTTTTGGTTGTTTTTTACTACTCTGAACTCATTTCTGGTTGCACCTTGGATATATCCCTCCTTCTTTCTACTTTATCCATTGTAACCCTCCATGTCGTTGTCTCTCTACAGCAATAGATTGCCATCCAATGGAATTTCTTAAGAGACTACCACTGATAACATCATATTTTTCAATTATAATGTATGAGACCATAGACAAAAATGATCCAACCCCTAGTACAATCATTACTTTATTTATCACTACATGATCATCTAAATTAAATTAGAAAAAATATCAACCACCTTCTTGGAAAATCAACCAACCTATTCCTTAATGGAAATTCCACAGCTTACTAACCACATATTTCTAAAAATCTTAACTTGCACAGCAGCATCATCAAACCCAAATATAGATCATTAAGACATTTTTCTAGCAAGTTGTGTGTAAAAAACTCCCTTGGTGATTATGTAACACTGTAGAATAATAATTACTTCCTCGTATTCAATTAGATCCCACCATACAAGGAATACAAGATAAAATCATACCCAATCTTCATTATTAAACAAAAATCATCTACATATCAATTCAAATAAACCATCATAGTATATATATCATGCAAACTATTTGATCATTGTCAAAAAAACTTCTAGGATTGAACTTACATGAGTCATAGTCTTCATTATTCTTCTCACTCAGTCAATGGTTTACCCAACTCAAGATCTCTTGTTTATATTCACATTACAAATATATAAATAATTTTTTTTCAATTGATCTAAATTCAGTTTATAGCACCACTATATTATATGATCTGTCACACTCACTTATTATACATATTTTTCATAAATAAAATTTAGGATCATTATTATATTTTATTCTGGTGTGATTATCTATTTAAATTGGAATATCGATTCACTCTTAAATGATTTTCATCAATATCCATAATTATAAATTGGGAACCAATTTTCAAATACATTTATAATTGCTTCTGTAAGGATAATATATATCTCATATTAATATCCCAAATTCATGTATTCATCCTGTTTGTAGTTTCTTAATATTGGGTTATCTCATTTAAATTGAACACGGGGAACTTTAGATTTAGAAGATAAATATTAGGATTCACATGAGCTTAATTACCTGAATACCATTATTACCATACATTGGAGATCCTCTCCATGTTTAATTGGGTGATAATGGTGTCAATACAGTGTGTGAAAACTCATGGTATATTAGAGAGAGCACTTCCTTCTTGTAGTTGGTAGAAACTTGCGATTTATTAAATCTAACTATTTGTAATATATTGTTGTGGATGCTTCAATAGTTTAGCATCATATTCATGGAAAGGTGAACATATAATATAATAGAAGCTTCAATCATTCAAGTAGTTGAACACTTTTTTGATTTTTTGTATACCACCCCATAGTGGTCACTTCACCTACCAGGAAAATTTTCTGAAGAAAAAATTATAATATATAATAATTTATCAAAATAAAATATAATATTAATCCAAAAAAATTTCATATTGATACATAAAATATATTACATAAGACGATATACAAAACATGGAATATTTATAAATAATAGACCAAAAAAATTCATTGTAATTTTAAAAAACATTTCATGAAATAATTTATCAAAGTGACTGAAAATATTTGATATAAAAAATATAAAAATATTATAAAAATATTATCATTAAAATTAAAAAACATGAAACAAAATTTTATGAAAATATTCACAGAATACATATTCAAATTAAATATATCAATTATTTTATAAAACTCTAATTCAATCAAATTTTGATATTACGATCTCATTAAATTCACAGATTATATATGGAAATTTTTTATCCAAAATACGCTACATTGATAGAAATGTCACATGGTCTAGTAAAGTGTGATCATACTATAAAAATGGGATCATAAAGGTTATATAACACATATTTATGAGATGTACATGGTTTACATGAACTTGTGAAGTAAACATGCATCCTTAGCTCATTTAACACTATTTTCTTGAAAAACTCATACCATTCCAAAAAATCACTGATATACTCATAAGGGATCTAAATACGATCATTGTATTTAAAAATTCATCAATTATTGAGAAAATTATAACAAAATCCTGACTTTATTCACTAACTACCACCGGAAACCCATGGTTCATTGTGGGTAAGATTTATCCATTAAATTTTCCACACTATACAACCATGTCACAATGACCATCCAAGTTTCTATAAAACCCATACACACACACAAACACGAAATAAAAGGATTGTAGTTTACCATTTTGTTACACTGACAACACAGGTTTTCTATAAATCGTACATCGAGACTTGCTCGTGGAAAGACATGAGGCATTTTCTGGATTACACTGCGTGGTGAAAATTTCTATGGTTTTAATAGAACATATATGTGGGAATTATTTCACCTTCAATATAAATAAGAATCATAAAATCATAGGGAAAAGTTCCATTAAATAAAATATCATGGAAAACTATAAAGAGAAAAATTTACAGTATCTCTAATAACGAATAAAATGAATATAAAATCAAATCCTAGAAGCTAGTATAAGAGTCTCATGAAAAAGTAAAACCAAACCGTAATCCACCATCTCCATGTGAGCTTTATCTACTCCCTACACCCCTTCATAGAAAACCTATTAATTAATACTCACCAAATATAAACACATCTAAACCCACAACACATAAATATGAAATCTTAGAGTTTCACGAATTGGATATTGTATAGAAGACATGAGAAAACCCAGTATTTGTATTATTTCCCAAAAATAGTTTATGTAATTCATTTAATGATAATTTTATTTTATTCTAATTTTATGTATAATTATGAAAATATGTTTTTCTTATGTAAGTATATATTTAAATAAAAGAATTAATATAACCATTATCTTTTAAAAAAGTAATTATGATTTTTCAATAAATGGAAAAAAGCACAGTGAAAATGTATTATTCATATATGAATTTTTAATAAACACCCATTTTAGTTCCATTTTTTAAACTATTTTAAACAAATAACCTTCAAACACACATATTGGTAGTATAATAAAGAAAACCATAGACCACAAATAAAGAAGAAAAATCTAGGGCAGTATGTCAGAAAGCTGAGTAGTAGTTTTTTAGAGGGTAATAAAACTCTAGAACTCAAATGACAGATCTTTATAGATTCAATTTTTTTACTGAAATCTCATGTAAGACCTCAAATTGTCATTTTTTGGATAAACCAATCATGCGACCAACCACAAAGGGCCATTCAAGGGATGATGGACTAGTTGTTTGCACATTATTACATGTGCACATAATGATAGACTTTCTCACACAAATTAATTACATTCCAAAGGTGAGGTATAGTTCATTGGATTCCCAAATATTATATAGAATTCCCAAGGCCAGTGTGTGAAATAAATACTTCTAGTGTAGATAGAATTAAATTTTCTTGAAACATTGTGCAAATACACCCTAGTAGAAAATAATGTACAATGATAATTCCGATATAGTTCACATCCAAGCCCTAGTGGGATAGGATTAAGATGTCTGAAACTAAATATTTGGGCCCATGGATTTGTGTTCCAATAATCAAGGATTTGGGATAAAAATAGAATCTCACCTGCATCCTTTGAGGAGTCTCCCTATAAAAATAAGTAATGTTATGATGCAAAAAACTCCCAATATTCCATTATATAGTGCAGTATGGACCCTCAAATGAAGGAAATTTTCATGAAAATCCTTTGGTTTTTCCAAAATCAACATGGCAAGTTGTAGAGTGATGCTCACAAAAATAACCATAAGGCTAGTTGGTTTCACCAAAAGTACCTCATTACATGAAACTCTGATCTACACATAACCTCATAACATTCACACAACCATACATGTTGACGCCATTACTCACCCTTGTGATAGAGTATCCTACTCATGTAAATCCTACATGAAACCCATCCCACATTCCCACAGAAATTTCTTATTCACCTAATTTATGTCCCCAAAGCCAATTGTGAACTTGATTCCTTAACATTTTCTTATAATAATTGGCACCATAACCCTTTTTCTTCTAAGAATAGGGACTATAACATGGAACTCATGTTTGAAAACTCATATGTGGTAGTGAGAATTCCATTCCCCACAAAAAAAGTTCAAGATAAAAGGTCACCAATGTCCTAGGGGAAAAAGAGTGAGTCTTCTCACATATGAGCAGTGTGATATATATATTATTTGTTAAACATCCTAGTCATACAATGTTAAACAACACGATTACTTCATTTGGAAATGATGTAAATATATAGTCTTACCTAATGCTATAAGAATAAGATTACCCATGTAGGATCATCATGGGATACCACCCTTTCTCCCCATGAGGAATAATCCACCCATTTCTAGAAAAAAATATTCCCATTCTAGGTAGTTTCTATGCGTAATCCTTACACCATGCCCCATCGATTCTCTTTTAGTGTCATGAGTGTCAATCTTGAATTTTGTTAGACATCATGGGTCAATCCTATAATAAAACCTAATACAATATAATAGAAAAACATGGCTTTTAATCCCTTTCCTCTATGTAGGGTGCCTAAGATTCCTATTATTGGTTCAATCTAAAACATTGGTAAATTAAGGTGTGACATCATTTCTTATAGGGTTGCACCTTATGGATAGACTTTATAGGGAATTTCATCTGAATTAGTAAACTATCAATGTATCTCCTATTTAAGATACACCATGGTCCACCTTCTTGTGATTTTCTTATCAATAGACACATCATAAGTAGGCTCCAAAGTCATTCCCAAGTCAATATAAACCAAATTCTCTAATTTGTCTCCACAGTATGTTCAAATCATGCCCCAACACATCTCACCCAAATGTTCCAATCCATATTTACATGATGTAGAATATGTGAATTGACCCAAAACACATACCCTATGCATAATTATTGGATGTTTCATACCCCTATCATCGTTTGTTCATGATCAAGAAAGCATTCCTTAGGTTCTACGGTAAAGAATCCTCATATAAGATTAACTCCCAAGGGTAATAATGATGATTCCCAATGTTCTAAATTTCCAAACAAGCATAGTGATGCCGAATCATATAAATCTCATAACAAAAGGTTTCATCTCTATCATGATATAAGTATTATATTGAAAAAAAACGTTACATAATTAACAGGTTTCGACAAAGATACAAAATCAATAATTATTTCTATGATCATGAATTAAATATATGGGAGTGTATCAGACTAGGAAAGGAGTTCCATAAAGAATCCATGGAATGGGGAACAAACATTCCATCATCCAATTTTGATCACAGAGTGGACATAATTGATTAAAGTGGGAAATTCCTTCCATGATTTTAAAGGTGGAATGTGAGACAATCGAAAATACATCATGGAAAATCACATTGACGTACTAACGGGCCCTGGTGAAAGCCTCAAAAATAGATACAGTGAACAAAATGTGAAACTATTATCCTAAAATGATTGGAAATAGTATCATTCAGGAACCAAAATATTAGCATGTGACAATATCTTGAAATATTATGCTGGGTCACACCATGAAATTGCTGGACCTAGAAAAAAATGCCCCTCGAAGTGGGGAAGTTATCATTGGGAATCCATGGTCTGTAACATTTTTGTGATGGGTCCCTCTTCACCTTCATAAGACAAGATGATGTTTAGGAATTGGGAATTTGTTTCTTTGTACATGTACTCATGGATGAATCAACCTACCTTATTGGACCCTAGATACAAAAAATCAGAAACCTAATACCCATAGGTGGTGGGGAAGTAGGAACGTTTAGGTATATATCCCACACGACCATGATTCAACCATTAAATACTTCATTGTTTCAACTACCATTCACCAACAACCCCATATCACAAACTTAGATTATCCATATGGGGATGATAGACACCCTCGTACACTGATACATGCAAGATGGGGACATTCCAACAATGGACATAGCCATCCAGGACCTTGATGTATCCGTACCTCACTAACACTAATACCCCTGAGGGTCTGAGAGGGGAAACCACCCCATTTCAATATAGAACCACATTGTGTGCTCTCCATAGAGGAATCCAATGACTCTATCCCCTATGAAGAGTAGGCGGGGGATGATTGAGTTACCCAAGACTTGACTGATACTCAGGATCAACCAATAATGAATCCCACTAGGCCTTATCAATTCTAACAATGATTGGTCCATATGGATGGAGAACAAGTGGAATTCACCCAAGCTCCACCGACCCCGGTCTAAATCTCCCTATTCCAACATTAGTGGAAGGATCAGTATAATTCTCAATAAGGGGAATCTTTTACATATCCAGTAAAGCCTACCAACACTACTGCATCCTTCCAGATTCCAGTAGTATATTAAATGGGATCAAACTTCTTCTCATTTGGGACGAGATCCCATCTAACTCATATAATGGTTGGGTTGACTCTTTCAATTTTAGGCACCACCAATATAAATTTCAGGAAACTCATGATGAGGTGACATAGTGTGGAGGTCCTCCTTCCATCACCATAAAACAAAGTATTGGTCCTCCCCACTTTTTCAGAATCCATCACAGAGGTCTTCCCCATGCTGTCATGAACTTGGGTGGAGGTCCTCCCAACATCATCATTAATCAAATTGGAGGTCCTCCCCATTATTACAACAACTGTTATGAGGGTCCTCACCATACTCTTAATACTCAATGTGGTTGTCCTACCTATGATCCTCAAACATAATGTGGAGGCCCACCCCACTCATTCACCATCCAAAGAAGAGGTCCTCTCCACTCCAATAACAGTTCAAACGGAGGCCCTCTCCCAGTCCCATCCAACCAAATTGGAGGTCCTACCAATGTCCAAACTCACCAATACATAGGTCATTCCCATGCCAAAAGGTACCCTACCCTAAAGAGATGTCTTGAATAATAAGGGATAACTCTCACCATCGATGGTGAAATGTTGGAAAACCCTAAGTAGTCGTGGACCTCATGTAACTTTATCATTATATGGTTACATATGAAACAACTATGGAACCATCATCACAATCATTGGCTTAATGGGAAAGATCCTTATTGTGGATGTTCTCATTCTAAAATGTTGATATCCACATGATCCCCATATTCCTCTATAGGAACTTGTAGGTGGAAGAAGTTCTGGCTTCGTTTGAGTGGCTCATACAACAACAATTTCTATCACTATCATTTCAAATACCCTTCAACTATACATAATATGTGCGAGAGATTTAGAGATCTATTTTATCTCATTTATATTATGAGAAATTGTTGGATCCACATATGATCACCGATGTCCATGTACATTAGGCAGTAGTGAACACTCCATCCAATAAGGATGTGATGATGTAGTTGTTGACGCCCCTAAGAGGCACTCCAAAATGAGATGTAATTTTGAATCACACATTGACTCATCTAACATCACACCTATTTCATAACCAGTACACATTGATGAGACCACCTATCTCTTGGCTTGTACTGTTCGGATCATGGGCTGACAATAAATAGGTCCTTGAGTAAGAGGGCATGCCAGAGGTTCCAGGTACTCATAAAATATCTATTGTGTTCTGGCCACCTACAACTCCTAGCATTGACATCTCAAACTCACTTAATCTATTAAAGGTTTTTTGATTTTTCTAGACCATCGGCGCTATGCATTACTACCTATCCGATAATCAGTTGGACTATCTAGGATTCTAGGAGCATGGAGATGCCATCGACCGACAATTTCAAAGAGGTGATACTATAAAACTCCATGTGAATAAATTCCACCACTTATTTGGGATACCACCATATCCTATTATAATATTTCATCATGAGTCTCACATTTCTCTACTGGTTTATGGAAGTGGCATCTCTGCATGTCCAGATCAGAGGTTGAGGATAGTATGCTTCTCTCCACTTCAACCCTATTTTTCGATAGCCTGACCTACCCATTTATGATGATGGTTCCCCTACGAGTACTATTATTTTGAACATGGTTGTTCCTATGATTCCAATGAATCGAAGAATAACACAAGGATTGATAGGGAAACCCTACCCTTGGTTGTGGTGAATTACTAGAAAGACCCTTCTGATATGTGTCCTCACCTTCTTGTAATGTTAGGAACATGGCCTCATGGATCCCCCTAATGTTACATTGCATTGTTTTCAACCTCATGACTTTGTAAAAGAGAATATTGGGCCCTAAGATCCATTCTAGGTTTCACCAATAACAAATGCAGAGCCCATGTTGGCTGGCTTTCCCTATAATCCTAGATATTAGTAAGGTCATCACATATATCATGGATGATCGACACATGGATCACCAAACGGTTTGATGAGATCCCATTTCTCCTATAATAGGAAGTAAGTACTCCTAATCAAGTTCCAACTATTAATCTCATCAATCATTCTCTTCTAAATATAGATAATGTAGGATTATTTGGAATGAGGATGAGTTTTGGGTCGTCAAACCCATCCATGAAGGGACATTACCCTCATAGGGATCTAGGTCATGCCACTCCACAAGCCACTGAGACTACATACATAATTGATTCACATATCAACATTTTTTATTTCAAGAAACCTCTTCAAGATAGATAATATTTCTAGATTAATTAATAATCAATCTCACATCCTTTTTTGATGACCTAGAGATGTGACAGGTGGCTACCTCAACTAATGGAAATCTATATCTGACATGGTTGGATGATGCCTGAACACCCCCAATGATTGTTAATCGCAGATTTTCCCCATTCAACATGATATATGGCCCTCTATATCACTTGGACTACTTCATATCAAGTTCTGTAACAATGTTGGGAACCACGTACTGGTAGGAGGATATAGATATTCTATGTTTTTTATACTCTGGAATGAAAAATGTTCTTCTGGTAAAACCATCTTCATATAGGGTCAATTACTAGTTTGGAAGACCTTCCTAGACAATTCTTCAACCTTTTTTTGGTACACTATGGACACTATAAATATCATTTACCCCATTATGTTTATGATAAGGCTTGATGAGTGAATCGTTGGAATTGTCTCCAAAGGTAAAGGTCTCACATACTCACATGACAACCCACTAAATCAAACGAAGCTACAAACTATGTGATTTGTGAATTTCAAGACTGTCTGTGTCCCTACAATCATCACCCATAACATTCAAGGAGGATTTTGAGTGTTTTCTGATAAGGATCAATTTTTAGAAGAATCTATATTGCATGATAAGAAATAATGCCCAATTTCACTTCCAGCTCCCACAAGAAGGCCATCTGAAGAAGAGACTAATGCCACTGTCCATGTATAGGGCCCCGATCCAGTAGAGTTTTTACCCCTTTTCCTAAGGTTCCTCATAAAGTGTAACCACCCAATCAGGGAAGACATCTCCCAATATAGAACCATCAAGAAATTCCATTCCAAGACCATATACCTAGATGAGAAAATGAGACTCTAGTCCCTCATCAACACTAGAACCCTAGATCACCCATTCAAGATAGAAGGAACCATACCTATTATTTAAATGATGATTCAGTCCTTGAATATTTCATATTTTCCCTAGGTAAGGTAAGTGTGAAGAAGATATAATTAATACAACCCTATGAGGATGACTCCATGAACACCTCCAAAATTATCTATAATAAAGTGTCCTTGAACATACCATCAAGGAATTTTATGTGTTCAAGGATTGGCTTTAGGATCATGTGGATCATTGTTTGGTCAAGTTGAATGATGTTCCATTATATGTGGAACATATATACACTGACCTCAATAGTAAAAATGAAAGATCATGCTAATGTAATCATGATTCTAACCATGGTATGTAGAAGTATGATGACTCGTTTGACCATAGGGATGTCATTCACTGCCATGGATTCATCCATGCTCAAATAAGAAGGGTAGAACTTCATATGATTGATTCACCCATTCTAACAGCTACCTATACATATATGTCACGTCCTCTAAAATCTCATTAGAGATTTTTCTGTAAACATAAGGGTAAATAGTGTCCCCCAGCGGTGCTAAAAATAATTTCCACCCTTGATGATTTCATGCCACATAGTTGGGAATTGTTCCATGGGTCCACTCCAATTTGTAATATCCTTCAAATGATGAGAGTGAGTATGAGTATATAAATTCCTTCATGCTGATAGACAGTTTCATGGTACCTAATGTTGAAGAATACTATGGAACTATTGAAGGTGGGTTCCCTAGACCCAACTTGTATTGTACTTTGATTACCACTACATGTATGCAGTTTGTTATAATATATGTGTTTATCTTTCCATAATAGTGCATATAATTATACATTCACTTTTCTTATAGAAATTTACATAGATTACATGTCATATCAAAGGGTTATAATATATCCCATGCTATCACTGGAACCCATAGATACCATGACAGTAATCTTAAAAAATGTCTTATGGTCCAATAACATCATTCTGAAAGGACACATATGATGTGTGACCATCAGGTGTTGTGGGATCATAAGTATTGATAATTCTTCTCCTGAAGTTATCACATGATGATATCAAGTAGTTGGGATCATTTGGACATACCCTAATAATATGAACACAACATGTTATAGGTGTCCTTGGTCATTCCTATCTACAGACATGTGTAATGGTCTTAAAACATGAGATCATTAACAATGGATGTCATTTTATTACATACATTGATTCAAGGAAGAAACCATGGAGATAAATTCATGGAAAGGTACATTTTTTGGGTACATCATTGGTGATAAGGAATTTATTGAATGATCAAGATAGTATTTGTCTCTTCCGAGTTTTGGAAGAGATATATCCGGCCTAGTTGATTAGAATGGTTGTACCTTCACTAAATCCATGGCCATGGTAGTGGAAGGTAAGACCATCTGAAAAAATAAAAAAATAAAATAAAGTGATATAAATGATGATGACACTACTGTGAATTCATATTTATTGGGATATCGATGATGAAAAGATTATATTACATAGACCATGTTTGTTGGAAGGTAGTCATTGCTTTGACATTACCTTCTCTATGTAGAGGTGAGGATGGGTTGCTAAAACCCACTCATGGTCGGGGGATATTATTCGCTGTAATTTAGATAAGGGCCTAAAGGGTTACCCACAATATCACTTTAAGAATCTACCCTATTCTATGAATAATAATATATAACATAGTGGGCCCTGCCACAGGATCCGAGTAATATCCATGATCAATGGATCACCAAGGTATAAATAAATTCTTTAATTATTCAATCTTGAAATAATTTGTTGATTTTATTTCTAAAATGAATTTATAAGGTATTAAGTAAATAAAAATATAAAATATTATTCAAACAGATTTAAATATATGGGGATCGTTAAATATTTTCCAGAAAAGTGAGTTGAGTTATAGACTCAAGTTTATCACGTGATATATATTTATTATATATTTTAGTTTGTGATAAATAATTTTTTTAAATATTTTTTATTGCAGAATTTTATTTAACATAAATAAATATGTATAATACTTATACAGAGGATATATATTACATGGGGTTCGGGAACCCATACTGGGTATTTCAGATATCCCCGATATAAGTAAGATACAGGTTGTCCCCTTATAACTATTCATGTGTCATATTTGAGAGCCTACCTCTCTTCCTGAATTCTAGAGAGAGACCCTCTCCAGCAAGGAAGACCATAAAGATCATCCTTCTTCGATCAAAGCATCTAACCATACGATGATCACTACTATATCGAAGTGATTGTTGGTGTAACACGCTAGCACCATGATTCCAAAGAATGATGAACGTGCAGATTCGAGAGGCATGTGGGAAAGATCTGGAGGACTTTAATGTTAGAGTCTTAGAGCAATGGTCGCAGGACTCCTATGACACACTTGTGCATGTTAGATCGAAACAAGATACATGTTCATTTTTATTTTTTCCTCTATCAAATCCACAGGTGGTCCTCGGACCATACAGGTATAAATCACTGGATTCGACGTCATAATGTTGCTCCAGTGAAGCGAAATATTTTAATTTCTAATCCCATTTTCTTCCACTACCTGTCCTGGTACCTAACAGTGGTATTCGAGGGATACATGATTTTTCAAAGTCAATGAAAAATTAATTTTCATTAAATTTATGTACGGGGAAATAAATTGGTTTGAAAAAATTGGACGGCACATCAATCCATTTCTAGATGGCCATGTTATGGCCATTTGAATATATTAATTGGATCAACTTGTTAGTTTAAAATCATCAGATAAAAATTTAATTAAGAACAAATTTTAATTTTATTAATGTGGTTTTTAAAATACCAAAATTTGGCGACACTATGAACAGAATCTGGTCTCCATAATATTTCTGGTGGTTTTTTATTTTTGAGTTAAATAAAAATATTATGAGATAATATTATTTTATTTTACATAAAATAAAAAATAAAAAGGGGGTCTTTGAAGAATTGGGGTAATGTCTTATTTTATTTTTTATTTAATGTTTTTAAACATTAAATTTCACAATATAAAAAAATTGGGGTCCAAGACCCCAATGTGGGTCTTCATCCATTTAGTTTAAATTAAAAAAAAATCTAAAAGGGGGACTAATTTTCTTAAGACAAATTAAATTAAAAAACTGAAAATAAGACCCTGGGGGTATTCTTCCATGGAAAAGGAGGTTGTCTCCCCTCCTTAGAGAATCCCTTGGGCGTGCCTCCCTTTTCCCCCACCGGTCTTCCTCATGGACGCTACATCCCCCACTCTTCCTAATCGCACTACCCAGCACCCTCCGCGGGTCCAACTTGAGCTCGCACCCCTGTCCCATGCATGCTGAACCCCATATGCCTGACACTGGTTTCTACTGCTAGAGCACTCCCCCCCATGCTCACCGGCGCCACTCCCTACTTTTGCGTCGCCCCGCCCCGCTCGTCGCGCAGGACCCCCTACCACTGGACCAGCCCGCACCAGACTGTGATGCTGCCCCTGCGGCTAGCCAGAGTAGCGGGATGCCACCCTTATGGCTGGACGGAGTGGTTCCACCCCTCCTCCCTTATTTTAGGAGTCTGTGGGTGGCTAGATTTCACTGCCCCACAAGTGTTGTTGGATAGGGCCAATACACCACGGTCACATTGTGGTCACGTCGTGGTCTTGCCACAGTCTCTCTGCGGTCTCACTGAGGTAAAGCCGCGGTCACACTACGGTTATGCCTTGATTTGGCCCTTCTCTAGGTTTACACCTAACAGAGGTTCGCAGTCCTCTCAATCTCCTTCCCAACAAGAAGAATTGTATTTACTTAATTTTAATATATTTAGTTCTTAAATTAAATTAATTAAAATGATATTGGGGTTTAAATTTAATTTCATTTGATAAAATAAATTCATTAGAATTAAAATTACATTAATAGTTTAATTTAATTTAGAAATTAAAATTAAATTAATAGTTTAATTTTATTTTATAGTTAAAATTAAATTTATATTTTAAAATATTTTTTGGAATTAAAATTAAATTAAATAGTTGTAATTGATAAAAATATATTAATTTAATTTATTTAAATTTATTTAATTTATAATAGTGTCCCCATAATGTTTAAATTTAATTGTAGTATAATTGTAATCATGCTTTATTAATATTGAGTGGTCATGTGCATTTGACCGAACCGTGCATGTTTGGTTTATTTATTTAATTAATTAATTATCCAATTCATGCAATGATTGTAATAATTAATTACGTAAATGATGGTATGTGAATCATCTTTTAATTCTAATATGTATAAGGGCATTCATGTCCAATGAACTAGTTGTATTTTGTACCCCTAGACCCCCTCCTCTGTGTGTGAGTATATTTTTAATTAATCAATGATTATTCGAGACGCATGCCACACCATGTCAAGGTGCTAAACTAGATGGGAGCCATGCACATTGCACAAGGGATTGCTGCGACATGAGTTTGATGTTGGCTTAGGTATGGATGCCCCTATGTCATGATTGATCCCTTATGGATCGATATTTATAGAATGCTCATGACCATTTGGATTACATGACTTACCTTTATGTATTATTTATTATTTCATGCAAGTTCATCATTATTGCTTGATCACATAGAATAGAAAACAAGAAAAAAATTGCATAAAGAAGTGATGAATTAAAATTTCTACTTCATGTTCAATTGTGAGCACGACAATATAGTTTGAACATATAGATAGAAAATTATTATTCGTCAATAAATAATAAAATACCTCGATGATATATTATGTCCAAATGCCTTCCATTTCTCACATCTAAACAAAATCGACTGTTTGGGGTTCTCGTCATCAATATTTGAGAGTGCATCTTACTACCACTGTGTTTTTCATGAGAGAAATGGGTCGACTTAACTAAAGTCACTAGTCAGGGATTATCCATTGCTAAATTTCTATCACACTAGAGGAAATATGTTGAGGGAATCTTGTTTGGATTTTAAAATGTTGGGACTTTACTCAACAACATAAGGAACCACAAGTCAAGTGGTTGCCCAGTATAGAGCCTACCATGAAACACTCCGAGTAGTGGGGTAGAAATATCTTATAGACAATGAAGGAGGTTTTGAGGATCATCGAAACTATAATACTCAAGAAAGAGAGTATTCCAATTGTAATATTTATGGACATTAATGTTCGCTAAAATAGTGGGATACACTAAAATGATATAATAATTTATTAATCATAAATGTCAAAATATAATAAAGATAAAGTAATAACTACTAAATGTTTATCTGATGTATATTTAAGATGGAAATCACCAACACAACATGTACGTTATCCCTGATATCGATTTCTGATAAAGAAAATATCCTGATAGGAAATAACTTCCAGAAGTGGTACAGGTACTTGCGCATAGTACTTCACCAAGAAAGGATGTTATATGTGCAGGAATCCCCAATTCCAGCTATGCCTTTTCAGGGAGCAAGCAATACGGAAAAAAGATAAATGGAGAAATCATATAGACAATGCACTTGACGTAAAATGACTAATGTTGTCATCCATGTCCATCCAATTGCAAAAAAATGCATGAGGATGAGGATACCTAAAAGATGATTTTACATCTCCAAGAATTATTTTAGGAAGTGGCTAGGTTAGAAAGTAATGAGATCTCAAGTGCTCTTTATATGTGTAGGCTAGAAGAAGGGAACCAATCCATTCCCCATGTACTCAATATGATTGGGTATATTGAGAGGCTTGAAGCCCTTGGGTTCAAATTGAACAATGAACTAGAATTATATCTCATTCTTCCACTTTACCATCAAGCTTCTCAACTTTTATTGTCATTTATAACATCAATGATATAAAAAATTCACTCATGGACATTTTGGATTTAGTTCACCAAGTTGAAGAGGACATGAAAAATACCAATTCATCTATCCTTATGAAGAACAAGAAAAAAAGGCAATGAAATGGGGTTTAAGGCCTTGTCAGGGCCAAAGACACCAATGCATCGTCCTATAAAGAAGACAAAGATTCAATGGAAACTTAAGGAGAAGGATGATATTGGCTTTGGATGTGGAAGGAAATCCCACTGGAAGAAGAATTGCAGAGTTGGGAAGAAGAAGAAAACTGATGCTTCTTCATCAATTATTTTTGTTATTGATTACAATATATTTTTATCTACCAATTGGGTATTGGATATGACATGTGGCTCAAACATTTGTATTCATATACAGAAACAAAGTTGGTTAAAGAAGATTTCAAAAGGTAAAGTGGAAATCCAAGATGCAAATGGTGCATGTCTAGATGCCTTGGAAGTGGGAGACAATCACATAACCTTGACAACATGTTAGGTTGTAGTATTAAATTTTTTTTATCAGGTTCTTTCAGTTATGGGAAACATTATCTCTCGGTCGAGATTAGAAGCTAAGGGATTTTATTTCATGTTTGGAAATAAATGTTGTCTCTTTTATATGGGTAACATATGTTATGGTATGAAACGTCTTAACAATGGTTTTTACATGTTGGAACTTGAGTACCCCATAATGGAAATTAATGAAAAAACTGCCAACATGACTCATATATCACCCGCCTATGGTAATTCAGGATTTTTTATGTAAATGGGAAGTGATTACAAAGATTACATCTACAAGGGTATTTAGACTCAATTCAGTTAGAACCCTTGGTTGTATGTCAGTCTTGTTTACAATGAACGATTACCATATCACATTTCTCAGAAAAGGCATAAAGAGCCAAAGCAGTACTGTAATTAATACATACTAATGTTTTTGGTCCATTTACATTAGAGGAAAGGGGTGGTTTTTTAGAATTCATTAATTTTATCGATGAATATAGTTTGTTTGGCTATATCTACTTAATGAGTTATAAGTTTGATTCCTTTTGTTTTTAAGGAATACCGATGTAAAGTATATGACCAACGTTTTAAGAAGATAAAATCTCTCCGCTCAGACCGAGGAAGAGAATATCATAACCAAGATTTCATTGATCACATTAAGAAGTGTGGGGTAGTTTCCCAACTCACTCCTACCTATAAAAAACAATTTAATGGTGTTAGGGAAAGTAGGAATATAACCTATATTGACATGGTCAGATCAATGATGAGTCATACAACTCTTACATTATCCTTCTTGGGATATGCTTTGTAGACAACAACATATTCCATTAACCGAGTACCAACTAAAACTAAAGATGGGATTCCATATGAATTATGGTATGGGATAAAAACTAGTGTGACACACATATGTGTATGGGTGTGCGAGGCATATGATAAGACATTAACTAGTTAAAAATTAGCATCCAGAAGCACTAGGTGCATCATTATAGGTTATCTTAGGAAAACTATAGGATATTACGCATATAATACTTTAGATAGAAAATTTATTATGGAATGATAAGACATATTTTTAGAAAGGGAACACATTTATATTGGAAATAGTGGGAGAAAGATTGACGTCGATGAAGTTAATGCTCCAGATGCACATGATTTGGTAGATGAATAATCTCTAAAGAACAAGTGGAAGAAGAAGTAGTTCCGGAGACACAAACACTGCATAGTTTTATACAAGAGTTTAGAGAACTAGTGCGTTATTGTTTTCTTTTCACAGAGTTAGGTGACATATTATTCCTTGAGGATGATGAACCTATAACCTACAATGAAGTGGTAGACGGAAAATAATCTACTAAATATCAAGAATCCATTAATTCTGAGATGGATTCCATGTACCCAAATCATGTTTGGATTTTGGTAGACCCTCTAGCAGATGTAAAGACCATTGAAAAAATGGTTATTCAAGAAGAATATGGACATGGATGGTGAGGTTAATAACTATAAATTAAGACATGATGCAAAGGGTTTCAGACAATGTCAAGGAATTGACTATAATGGAACCTTCTCACCAGTAAAAATACATAAATCCATCAGGATATTTCTTGAAATAGCATCCTTTCATGATTATGAAATTTGGAAAATGGAAGTCAAAAATGCTTTTCTAAATGTGATGTTGGTTGAAGGCATCTATATGACTCAACTCGAAGGGTTTATCATGTCAAATAATGCCAATAAAGTATTCAAGTTGCAGAGACCCATTTATGGGTTGATGCAGGCATCACGATCATGGAATGTTTGTTTTGATGTAGCCACAAGAGATTTTGGTTTTGTCAAAAATGAAATAAAGCCTTGTTACAATAAAAAGGACGAAGGAAAATCCATAGTTTTCCATGTGTTATATGTTTATGGAATATTAATTATTAGAGATGAGGTGAAAGTGTTACAGTTATTTAAGACTTGGTGAAATAAATGCTTCTCCATGAAGAAATTTGTTAAAGCAGCATACATTCTAGGAATCTAGTTTTATCGAGATAGATCTCAAAGGCTTTGTGGGATATTTCAAAGTACATATATTGATAAGGTACTCATAATTACAATATGGAACAATCCAAGAGAGGATTTTTGACTATGTCACGTGCTATAAATCTCTCCAAGAAAACACGTCAACACACATAAGAGAAGATTGACAAAATGATTAGGGTCCCTTATGCCTCGACAATGGGTTCTATCATGTATATCATTCAATGTAATCCGTTTTAGGTCTCCTTTTCTTTAAGTATGATGAGTAGATATCAATCCAATCTAGGAGAGATGCATTGGAGAGCTGTTAAAACTATCCTAAAGTACTTGAGTCTTACTATGGATATCTTCCTAGAGTATGGGGGAGATGAGGAACTAGTATTGTGGGGATAAATTGATGCATGTTTTCAGATAGATCTTGATGATATGAAATCATAGTCAGGCATCATATTTTTCCTACATGTTTGTGTAGTGAGATAGAGAAGCTTAAATCAAGCTGTGGTTGCCGATTATATAGTAGAAATAAAATATATTCCAGCTTCTGATTCAAAAAAGGAAGCATCCTGGATACATAGCTTTATCTCAAACATTGGTTTTGTTCTTAGCAGCACAGAACATGTTTTAGTATATTGCAATAATATTGATGTATTGGTTCTTTCCAAGGATACCAAGTCTCATGAGAGGACAAAGCATATTCTTTGGAAGATTCATCTCTTGAGGGATTTTACTCAAAGAGTTGAAGACACAGATATCATTATAGCCATAATGGAAAACATAGATGAACCCTGACTAAATCCATTTATTAGTAGAAGCATGGTTTTCTTGTGAGAGATAGTGGATTGAAACCTGTTAGCAGTTCTCTCTAGTGAAAGTGGGAGCATTGAAAGTTGTTTCCCTAGACCCAACATGTGGTGTAATTTTACTATCACTATATGTATGTAGTTTTTTATAATACAAGTGTTTATCTTGCCATAAAAGTGTAGATACTTATCAAATTCTATTTTTTTATTGAAACTTCCTTATATTATGTGTCATATCAAAGTGTTATAGCAAGTCACAGACTATAATGATATCCCTAAGATACCATGACAATATTCTTAAAATATGTCTTATGTTCTAGTTACATCATTCTGAAAGGACATAGATGACGTGTGACCATCTGGTGCTGGGGGATCATAAGCATCGAGACATCTTCTCATGGTGTTCTCACTCGATGATATATAGTAGTTGAGATTTTGAGAATAGACCTGAATAATATGGACACCACATGATACAGGTGTCATTGGTCATTCCTATTTACTTACATGTGTGATGGTCTTCAAACATGAGATCATTATCAATGGATTTAATTTAATAATGTACATTGAAGCAAGGTGAAAACCATGGATATAAAGTCTTGGAGAGTTAGTTTGTGTTGAATATGTCATTGGTGACATGGAATTGATTGAATGATAAAGATATTATTTGTCGCTTCTGTGTTTAAGAAGTGATATCTCGGGCCTGGTTGATTAGGATGGTATCACCTTCATTAAATCCTTTGTCGTGGTAGTGTAAGGTTAGATCATTCGAACAAATCAAAAAATAAATGAAAGTGAGATAAATGATAATGACACTAAAGTGAATTATACTTTATTGAGATACTGATGATAAATAGATTATATTGCACAGACCATGTTTGTAGGAAGGTATTCATTGCTTTGACTTTACCTAATCTCTATAGGGGACTCTATGGATTGCTTGACCCCACTCTTGGTAGATAGATATTATTCACTACTATAGAGATAAGGGCCTAGGGGGTCACAAACTATAGAGAATTTAGAATATTCCATATTCTATGAAAAGGAATATAGAACTTATTGGGCCCTGCCAAAGGGTCTGAGTACTATCCAAGTTATATGGATCACCAAGGAATAAATAAATTTTTTAATTATTCATGCTTGGAATAATTTTTTTAATTTATTTATAACAATTATTTACAATTTATTAAGTGAATACAAAGATAAAATATTATTTGAACGGATTTTAATATACAGGGTTCGTTTAATATTTTGAGGAGAAGTGAGTCGAGTTATAGACTCAAGATTATCACGTGATATATATTTATTATATATTGTAGTTAGTGATAAAAAATTATTATAAATATTATTTTTGGAATAATTTTATTTGACCAAAATAAATATTTATTATACTTATATGGAGGATATCTATTACATGGGTGTCGGGAACCCATACTAGGTATTTTTGATATCCCCAATATACGTAAGAGAGAGGCTCTCCCCAAGTAACTATTCACGTGTCAAATTTGAGAGCATCTCTCTCCTCTTAGATTCTAGAGAGAGATCCTCTATTGTAAGGAAGAGCATCAAGATCATACTTCTTGGATGAATGTTTCATTCCTTGTGGTTATCACTGCTACATCGAAGAGATCGTTGGTGTACAGTGCTAGCACATGGATTCCAATGAACGATGCATGTGCATATTCAAGAGGTATGTGTGGATGATCTATTGGACTTCAATGTCAGAGTCTTTAACCAATGTTTCTTGGCATCCTATGATGCACTTACGTTCATCAGATCCAAACAAGGTACATGTTCATTTTTTATGATCTGTCAAATCCATGTGTGGTACTCAATCTGTACAAGGATAGCTCACTAGAGCTAACATCATAACATTGCTTTGGTGATGAAAAAAATTTAATTTCCCAGCCCATCAGCTTCTGATTCATGTCTTATTACTTAAAAGAAACCTAGTAGGTGCCTCAAGCTTACTTTATATAAGGAAAGGTAGAAAAAATTTGAATCAACAGGATACTCAAGACATTGCCTCAAAAAGAAACATGCATTCTACCAATTCTATGAAACATGTGTGGTGTAGAGACTATCAGAAACTTTAATCTTATCATGAGTCATTAAGAATGCCACATATCTGACATTGTTGGTTGAAAAATCATATAATCTACAATAACCCCCTAATCAGTCGAATCCTATTAGAGATAGTACCCATCCATCCATCATTCATTTGGTAGTGGTTTAGAGTGGGTCATCCAGTTAGTAGTAGGATACCTCATGTACTTGATAGTTCATGATGGTGCAGCCAATACAATCGGTTGTGCCTCCTTCCATGGAGTTCCCCTATAATTTATCATTCTTTTGGAATAGATGTAAAATGTTTTGTAGTATCTCCCTATCATAACTTACAGGAACCCAATCTTATTGGCTCTCTAATTTTCAAAAGAAATGAATGATACCCCCATAAAAACCTTGAAAACCCCTCCCATGTTTTAAGATGATATTTTTTATTAAATGGAATAAAATGAAGTGGAAGTTGAGTGGGAGTGACGCCAATTCATCATTTCATTCTTTGATGAAGATAAGGGCACCCTCGTACAGGGGAGCATATGCCCTAGGTACATCATAGGCTAGATCAATGTAATGGATATCCTCCAATTCATGGTGGAACAATGTTCTAGGATTAACCTCATTCCAACAAGGATGCTCCACAACCTGTGTATGTACAAATAAGACGTTACTCCTTATGTCCTAAAGATTTAGCGTTAATATAGGACTGAAGAAAATATGTATAATGACTAGGTTGAAGTCCCTATTTAGAGTATTGGTATCAAGGGATGAATTCATGGTATTCTCATATGGTACATCCTACAATATACTAATAGTTAGTCTATATCCTTATTTACATGCAGACGTTCCATCCTCATATTGCTAGTGCCCAAGTATTCTATAAATAGTTGAGTAAGGGTATTACAGTGTGATATAGATCCATTAATCTCCTCTAAGTCTCTCTATCTACATTCCAGCTATTAAAAGAGATAGGGGAAGAAATTTTAGGCATACTGGATTGAGATTACTTATCATCTAATGACCATCCCAACCAACCCTTTTTCAGAATCTAAGGACATGTTAGTTCTTAAGATCTATTTACTGGAGCCCACAGTACTATACATGGGAGTTTTCTTTGAAGTCTCCAAGAAAAAGGTCTCCTACTTTACTAATAAGAAGGAAAATTCATATATTACCTTTTACTATTTCATAGGATAGTACCTGGTGATAACATAAGTCCCCACACATGGGAATTATTGAGAGGTTCTTTTAATGGAAACCATTTCATGGAATTGATACATGTTTAGAAGATCAGGGATAAATCGATGGAAACTGATTTAAAACTACTACATTGACATCATGAATAAAACCTGTGGCTATAGGAAAAATAGGATTGGATCAAAATCCTCTGTCACCATGGTCCCATCAGATTAAGAAATCCTCAATGTGGATTTTGTGTCCACCAAAGCATACACAAGTGCAATCCATGTACTAGCTATCTTGGAGGAATCACTTCCTCTTACAGATTATCCTCACTAAAAAATGAATATGATTAGGAAGATTCCTATACTATATTGGAAGATGGTTTATAAAACACCATCGATGAGTTAGTTTAGGTGAACAATGTAATTGAGGATGACCGGAGGTTGTTGCTAATAAGCGTTGTCATGTCCCTAGTGGATCATCAAAAGTATGTGGTTTTTCCAAAGTATCGGAACTATGTATTCACTTGACGTTATGATTAAATTCTAGGATTGTACCCTCATGTTTTGGTACATCACCTTGTTCTCTGAGTGATTCATCATGGGTTTAAGAATCTTCCTAGAAAGATACACCCTTTCCATGGTTACATAGTTGAGGCTGAGCCTAGCATGATTAACAAATCCAACTTCATTACAGAAGACTAGTACCCCAAATGGGTAACTTACATCATCCCATTCAGGAAGAAGAATGACCATAACATCTTCCATATCGACTTCTAAGATGTAAACCATCATTTTCCAAAGGAATATTTTCCCCTTCCAGAGATAGAGTCGTTGATCAATGGTACCTCTAGGTTCCATGCCCTATTATTTGTGGATTGATACTTTAGGTACAACCAGATCCAGATGGCCCCTATGGATGGGGAGTCCAATTTCTATAGGGTACCCCAATGGGACTTATATTATATGGCGTTACCCTTTTTGTTGATGATTGCAATATCTACTTGTTAGTGGTTCATGCCTCACAACTTCAAACTGATTCCCAGGTAATTAGTGGAATGGTACACAGGTGACTTAGTGGTAAATAGTGATAGAATCAAAACCATACCATAGTCCTTGATTTATTTGGATTCTATCACTCCCAACATTTGAATATGATATCCTTAAAGGGTTATTTAAGGGTCACCTCTGGGATGTTTCTTAGCATTATTTTATGATACTTAGTCATTGTGTTTCTCCTAGAGAAGATCAGGTACATAATCTAAATTCCTCCCCGAAAAACCATCTAGAGTTATAGGGCTTACAATGATAGTTAGCCTATATACGATTGTTCATCCAAAATATATAAGTAATGTTTAGAATGTTTTGTGGTTTATACAAAATGAAACCTTCTACCAGTGTAATTAAAAATTCCAGACCACATTTTAGAATATTAAGTCCTCTCTTTTTCATGCAATGGTTTTGATGACACCCATATTTGAGGAGCCATTGACCCTTTACATGACCACCTTGGAATGGTCCCTTGGTTCCCTTCCATCGAAGAATAATAAATAGGGAATTGAATATTTTTTGTACTATCTTAGTGACACGATCCTTGATACATAGAACAAATACTCCATCATCAAGAAGAGCTTCCTCACATTGGTTTTTGCATTGAAAAATTTGAAGCATTGTCCATAGCATCATGAGATACAACTAGTGTCCTATGTGGACTGGTTGATGTGAATCCTAAACTACAACATTATATGGGAAGTTTTTCATGCTGTTTAGTGATCATTTACTACATCAACATTAGGTTCATCCCGTAGAAGGATTTCAATGGAAAATCATTTGTAGATTTCCTGAACTCTCATCTGACCCCGATGAGTCTCCCCTAAATTTTGATTTCCTAGATGAGGGTATCCTTTTAGTAGATTAAAACATTCCAGGATGGAATATTTATTTCTATGATTCCCCCAGGTTCCAAACCTGATGAAAGACCAAAAAACACCAAACTCAACAATGTGGGCTTGGGGATCATCTTAATCACTCCATCACATGTCGATATAACTTACTCGTTCATATTTCTGAAATAAATTACCAACAATGAGGCAGAGTATCATGATCTCATCAATTTTCATATGATGGAACTCTATATTGATGTCCCCAGCTTTCATGTGACAGGAGACTCCATGATGATCATCAAATAGATTAATGGTGATTACATCGTCTGAAAGCCTTAGATAGTTCCCATACTCTAGATAATTTTTCAACAAATTCCCTAACATCCTTATCAATTGTATTTGAGTCATACCCTATTTCTCAGAATACTCAATCAAATTCCATGGCTATTTTAGCTACATCCCTTTCCAAGACTAACCTCGAAAACTAGTTCTTTCATGTGGAACATTGAAGACTCATCACCCTGATAATGTTTGATGATGATGATAGAAAATAGGTGAACTAACGAACTGTTGATAAATCTATTTGAGGGCCCCTCGTTACCCCCATAATAGATGAAATTTTCTATTGGACAAATCCCTTATTTGATACCTCCAATGTAAAATTATCTAGCCTGATTGAGTCGATCATGATCGAATCATCCAACACATGACATTGTTCACTCTAGAGTGGTACTAAACTTGAGAAGACTTTCTAAAGACATAGGTCTTATGGAATTATCATCAATTTAATACAAGGAAATTTAATTCAATGGGTTATACAAGAAGATCATTTCAGGTCATACAGTTCCCAGCAGGCAGGGTGCAATATATCCAATTAGATTTGAAGTATACGATACTTCATACAATAATGATCCATGAATTAATTGAGTATGTCATGATTTTTAATTCATATAATATCAATTAAAACATTTTTCATTGTCTAATGGAGCTCCTCCACACCACCAATTATTCATGGACCATTTCTGTATGCAGAATTATTGTTGTGGTCAAATAACCACACACAAAAACATCCCAAAATAGTAATTAGGACCCCTGTAGATTTATTCTCTATGTGGGAATAAGTTATTCCCCTCAATGAATTCATGTACCACTACATGGTCTAAGTCATGGGCTCCTACATCTTCCAATGGTTTGGAGTTCCTCATTCCATTCTCATAGAAAATGAAACCAACTTTTAGGATACAAATATAATGAAGTTGTACACCATGTATAGCATTGGGTCAAACCATACATCCATCTACCATTTGTAGAAAAATAGACAGATTGATGCATTCAAAAAATATATTTCTATCATTTTGTAGAAGATGGTGGGCCAGAATATAAATATTTTTATGGAAAACCTTCCTAATAACCTTTGGTTTAATCATATGAAAACACATAATTCCACCATGCAGAATCCATAATCCCTAGTTTATGAAAAAATGTATTCTTGTCAATTTAGGTTCAATTTTCATCACTATGAATAGTTTTATATTACTAGAAAACACCATGAAAAATGGAATAATTCTATTCAACTGAGTTGGGGGCCCTCGAGGAGAATAGGTCCTAGAGATTCCATAGTCTACAGAGGCACTAAATTAGGATAGAAATATAATTCAAAAAGAAGTTTAAAATCCTCCCATTCCTCTAGAGGGACATGGACTTGGCTCCCAGAATTTCAATGATACCCAGAATGAAGCCTCAAAATTTATTTCCAATGTGGGAATGACATTACAAAATTCATAATTTCTACTCTAAAAGTGCATAATCATTCATATCCAGGGATGAAGAGTTTATCACACCTCCCAACAATAATAATATTCTCATGAAGTACATCATGAAAGGAGAGATAGGTTCTGAACTCTATGAACTTAAAATAGAATACCCGAGTCCAATAATCTTAGCATTAAATTGTGTTTGAGTGTTCTCGATAATGTTTTTTGTGGGTTTTGGACTCCATGGGAATCAATTCACATCCATTTTTTCAATCATACATACTAAAAATATCCTTTTAGAAAAATCACCCATTGTTACAAAATCTATGAACATACAATAAGAGCCCCTTTAGTTTGAGCTTTAATACCTTAAACTAATAACCACACTATGGTTCATGCATCCTAAATTTAAACTATTTCTGACCCCAATAGTCTGAGTTGTATGTATTTAATCAATGAATCCAAAAATCCTCAATGAATGTTGTTAAATTATAAACCTACCCCATCCGAAAATGGGATGCATCGTAAAATGAGTTTGGGATGGTCAACAAACATTACCCCATACCATAATCATTGAATGCCCCATGAAACCCATAAGATTCCTAAAATTCATTCTCTAGAGGGGATGTCCCATACTAGTGTTTGTGTCTTGCCTCACTATGTTTTAAAATTACATGTGTCCTTATTATCATCCATAAAAGATATGATGTGTTGCTCAGGCATCTCACCTATAGTAAAAACAACAAATTAATAAACCCTTTATCCCAATGGGACCTTTTGTGGCATAGAGGAATCATTTTTATAAATTTTCATTGGGTATTACATCTATCCATTCCACATAGGTACTTGTGGTGACAACATTTACTTATTCAACGTGTCGTGATGTTTATCTATTTTCTACCTATTCATCGATAAAATAATTAGAACCTTAAACTATGTACTGTTTGTCTTCAGATACCTATGTTGTAGGTGTTCCTCATTTGGATCCATTCAAATATAATCTTACCTCTCTTTTTCCGCATGAGTAACCCTTATATGAATGCTTCAATAGTCCACACATCAAAAATATAAACTCATTTCCCATAGTCCAATCAACATGCTCTAAATTGTTTTCCATGGTCTATGATATATGACCTTAAAGTCCATATATCACCACTATAAATACATTAATATTGATTCCAATTAGTATTTGATTTTTATTGACACCTAGATTTTTGATCTTCGGGCCCAACTCCAGATACAACACAAAATACCCATTACCCATGGTGTTATCAGAAAAAAATTCTCCATTCGGACCCCTCTTTAGGTATAAGCTCCATTTTTATACCTTGACCCACCAATGGACCAAGCTTCCATCCCATCCTAGTATGAGGATTTTATGAATGAGTGGTATAATTCACAATCCCATAAGCATCCTCAACCCATGACCTCAAACTATGATCTTAGCTTGTATATTTTTGGGATGCCACAGGACCTCATATGATAATATTCAATATCCTCATTTGGGAGGGTCCCCCTATCAGAATCATTATTCTTTTAATTCATATCCCCAAACTATTTGTGTCTTTATTATCATTGAATCATATTTGTTGTGATGCAAGGATATTTTATCTTGTGTCCAACCTATTTACCAGAATACATTGTGCAGGAGCCTCCTTTATCCCTCCTTCCATACCCGATTCATCACCCTGTCGTACCATACATATCCACTTGAGATTATTAACATTAAAATCCATGATTTATGACCTTATATTGAAATCCATGGGATAATAGGAACAACCTCAAATTTTTTTCAACCAAACCCTTTCATGTCGCATGGTACACATACCTTTTTGGATCCATTCACATAGAGTTAATAAATATTCGTGTCGTGATGAACAATTTAGCGTTACACATGATAAAAACACTCTGAAATTAAACAATGATTAAAACCTTAGTCCAAACATCATGTCATTATACATTGATCAATTTGTCTTAGGGGAGTTTTTTGGTCTCATAAGGCCGCCTCCTACACCCCTAAATTCATTTTGGTTATCCTTCCTTTGACATCAAAGAAATTACATAGAGACACACAATCCCCTGTTAAGAGAACCATGAATTTAAACTATATAAGACCTAACCCAAATTTTGTGCCTTGGTGTAGGGTGTCTCTTCATGAAACCCTCCTCCACCCTCATCTCTCACGATTAGGAATGTATTATTCATATCTATTCAATACATCCTATATGAATGATGCTAAAATAAAACTCTAACCTATGAAATGGATATAAGATTCCCTCTTCACCTAAAATGATGTATAAAATATGGGATGTTCAGTGAATAATCCCTATTATCCAAGTCTAGATCACATGACGTTAAAATGCACAATACATAACCCTTACTATAAAATACTGATCTACATGGCCAACTTCATCACCATAAGATGTTAATCTATTTGTCTATCATCCTCGTTACACATAGTAAAAATAAAATGTATCTTAGAACCTTCACCAAGTTGAAAATTTCTATAGTTTCAGTCATATACTACATCTTTCATGTTCTTCAAGATTCATTCTTCATCAAATACAACAGTCACCAAAAAGATGAGATTGACCTTTTCTCAGACCGATACACCCACCTCAATGTTCTTTATTCCATAGTGGTGTGATTCTATATGTGTTGTAATCTATTCTAGTATTCCATTACTTAATTTCCATTATTCTCATGCCAGTTTTTTGTATCCTCATCCTCCCTTATTTATGAATGTACCTGCTAATAATAAGGTGTTTCGAAACACTAGCTCACCTACCATCCTCGGTAAACACCCTAGAATAATTTCAATAATAATTTGAGACATTTTCCATGTCTTCGAACATGTTTAGAGGTCTACCCCCATTTTCACCAATCGTGGCTATGTAGTACAGAAACTATTTAACAAAAATTGACAATAGTAATCCAGAATCACCACACCACTCCCATATGCTCTAGATTTTGGTAATCCTGGACCAGACTATCCTCTTCCTTTTGTTCTAGTGGAATTAAAAATCCAATGAATTATACAATTAATTCACTATAACATGTTGGAAATTGTAGTCTACTACGTAGAGTACCCATCCTCAATTCATACCTCTTTTATCCCAGACTCTCTCGGTGGTCAGTAAACAATTGCAGACTACTGATTATTCAATGATTATATGAAACTCTCACATCAGTGAGAAATTATATGGGATTCCCTAGTTTCACCCACTGATAATGAATCAAGTGGGATTAGGCATTGGTCATTGGTATAATAAAAAATAATATTAAAGTGAAATAATTATGTGTGATGGAAGAGATATGTCCCTTTTAGAGTGTTTATATGGAAAAAGGTTTCAATGGGAGAGGGTCATCAACACACTGGGGCCTCTCTTATGTCCTAGCCAAAATTGTTCATATAGATCCTCCATAGTAATTATGTTCTCCAATTATAAACACCTCTATCATATAGATTCAAGGACCAACTTCCACTTCATGAGACACTCCCTCCTCACCAGCCTCAAGATGAAGCTAATCATCCCATATCTGCACTTGATCCCACTTAGTTTTGATACTGTCTATTTGAGATATTTCATTATTTTCATGATTCTTTTTCACTTATATTTGAGACCTTAGTAAGATGATAACATCACATTAAGTGTTATGGAAGTTACCATTATCAATTATCTACTCCTCTGGAAGATTGATATATTGTCTGGTCACATAGATATTCTGAGTGCATTGAAATTTATGATTGTTCAAAAAATCTCCCATATAATGTCTCTCTTTGTGAACCCACATGGAAAGGGGGTCAAGAACTAGTTCATGAGTAGCACGAGAATCCACCCCTATAGTTCCCATTATTATATCCAAGGGAGGAGTGACCCATCAAGATCACATGGTATGATTCCTGTGTCTGAGTGCTGAAATGTTGTATGATTCTCCGTGATCTATGCTGAACTATGGGGTTTACTCAGTTACATCCGAAACTGAGTCTTCAAGGTCTTCAATTTAAAAAGTCTCATATTCATTGAAATATGTGAAGATATTGTAATAAGTCTCGTCTTATGGGACCCTCTCAGTTAGGTCATGGTCTATGACATAAGGTTCGTCATCTTCATCTGACCATTCCTCGGTAGCATCACCTCATCTAACCTTGAGATCCACCCAACTAGTGTCATATGCTGTGGTCGTAAGAGTGTATTATCTTGAGACCTAGGTTTAATCAAAATTATTTATCTAATTTTTATGTATCATCATAACCACTAGATAAGGGAACAATGATGTCGCAGCTGTAGCCATTTTCTATGGAAAAAATCTTTTATAGTATTAATTATAACAAAAGCATGTAAATCAATTTGATATAAAAATGAAAAGTTTTTATAATGTGATAGAAAAGGAATTACAGAGGTCAAGCATCTAAATATTTGGTCCTTGATCATGGGAATGAATATCCACTATAATACACCCCTCAATTCATATCAATAATTTAATGGTTGTTTCTTTCTTCTCTACCATCAGATGAGAAAGAGATTCTTGAAAATAGACAAACAAGTTGATGAAAAATATTAGTAAAAGTTTTGTAAGTGCTAGGTGAATTGAGCATGATTCTTATATTCGGGTAGAATGATTTCAGTGAAAATATGACTAAGTTGAACCGCTTCACTAGAAGAATCCACCACCATTGGAATACCGGGTAATCATCCCATAATAATGACATGAAGGACCTCTGACTCTGAGTTTTCCACTCTAACCTCTTCAACAGGCCAATCAACTACTTCATCCTTGGGTAAATTCCTCAGAGTTTGATCTAAAAAACCCAGTAGTTCAACTTTTTCCCCTTCAGTATGGGACCATTTTCCATTATAAATATTATCTTCTATAAGGAAAATTCATATTGGATCCCTGGAATAATAATGAGGATAGTAGAAAAGTAGTATGTAGGTTATTGGGGCTACCTTGATAAGGATGACCATACCATCAATTAATGTCTCAATTCTACAAATATACCAAGGGAATTACTAATGGTATTATAACATATAAGATTCTTTATCATTGGAGGAATGTGAACCCTTATCAATGTATTCCTCCTCCTCGCATGAGACATAGGTGGGTGGTTTCTCTTCACATATCAAATCACCACTGAACATTACATACACTGGGTAGAAGGGATATCAGTTTCCCCTTATTGTAATGTAAATGAATCCATGGCCATCTTATATAAATTCCTCTCATGAAAGCTCAAATATTTCATGATTTTCATGAGCCCATACTTTGGCAGCATGTCTCTATCCCCAATCAGCCTCTGATAGGGGTCATCCATCATTTTGGACATTTATAGAGCCCTCCAAGAAATATAGGACGTGGTTAAGATATAATTAGCAACTGAATATAGTAGGTATTTCAATTTCATTATAGGATCCTCCCTATATATTCTTGTCCAAACCTGGGAGCCCCCTGATTGTTCACAAGACCGCTTCTAGGACACCTCACCTCCATGGGTGAGGGTGTAGAGACACCTTGTACATCCCCAACTACAGATCCATCTTGTTCCACTATAAACATATGTCTTGATCCTTAGAGAGAATCACACCTACTTCCATTCTACGCTGGTACCATGATCACCCCTCTGTTCTTCCACCTCATGACATATGGATATACATCCATACAATTTTTTTCTTAATCCCATGACATGCCATCATCCACTATGGTGGGTGGTTTTGTGATCTTCTCCCCAAAGCCTACACCTATTAGCATCCACTATAGCTGATAAAGGATAAATGGATGCCTCTCTTCATGAAACCTCACATATATTCTCTTGATTGGATACTTAACGCATCTAAACTTCATGGAGAAATTGGATGGTCTGTATTGATTTTAATGGATATTACCATCAACCCTAGACACTAGAACTCCACCCCAAAAACGATTCATGTACTCTATCTATTCCAATGTCCTATGATGGTCTTCCACCATCACACCTATCTGGGTTTTAAATTGGTGGATGTTGAAGATTTCATAACATCAAATACCAACCATCACCTCAATCACAATATGTGTCTCTAGATGAACCCTAGGGAAGTTGATCAAAAAAGTCCATCGACTAGAATTAATAGGGATGATGGAAATTTGATACTCATATACTATAAAATGGCATATGATACAAACATGTATAAATATTGAGGGGTCATGGATCCTACTATTCCCAAATCCTCTCACCACATACCTCATATGGATGTATAGTCGAGCCAACAATGGAGCACCCATGTTCACCTTGTTCCATGTTGCCCTGAAGGATGAAATCACTAGTGTACCAAGATTAAATACCATGTGATATCATATGACTGTATGTATCCAGCCATTGAAGAATGTTGCAATAAAATTTGTAAAATTAAAAATTATCTTCCATACCTCCACTATGACGAATTTTTACTGATCGTAAAACCCCTATTCAAGAATCACCTAGTAAGACCTCGACCTCTTCCAATGCGGTTCCACTAAATAGTGATTTTCCCCATAGAATCCTCACATTTGATCATTTTTCAAGAAAATTGATAGAATATTATTAAATGTAATGTCTTTATGTGAGGAGGGAGTGTGCACTAACATCTTATTCAATGAAACAAATAGGTAAAACGCTGGGAGGGGAGTATAGTGCCTATCCACCTAGATGGTATAGACGAGAAGGAATTCATCATATAGAAACCCATATACTGGGATTACCCAATGGTATTGAACATAGCACAAGATTATGGTCACCTACTCATGGTAATGGTGGAATATGTTGGCGTCTATAGACCAATGGATGAGAAGATTTGTTAGATACTTCTATTGATAATATGTGTGGAAGTGGGATGTCTATGTAGCCTCAAAATAGTCTGATGTACATCCCACCCAAATTCATTGGATAGATATATACATTCCACCCATCAAAAAATGAAATCAAATATGTGTGTGCTACAATATCATAAAAAATGATCATATCAAAACCAATGAGATGAAAAATGGGTATTATAGTCATTTTATCATATCTTATCCTATGGGAAAAAGACATGATTCTTAATCATTATATCATAAAATAACTCGTGAAAAGAAATAAGGTTTCATAAGCATTTTATCAAGGCATAACCCAAGGAAGTGAAACATAATTCATAAAAAACATATCATCATCAATAAAAATAATTAAAATTAAGATTTTGAATTGTGTCCATGGATAATATCCCCAACAAATCATAAAAAATACCAGATTATATCATATTATATGAAGAAATATTATGAAATACTACTTATATCATGATTACCCTGGGTAATATAACCCTAAATTTTCTAGTTCTTTCGAGTTGGATAAACCTAGGTGGTAATGTTCAAGTGTTTGAGCTCATTCTCAATATAGATATCATTTCTTTATTGACAATGAAATTACACCATTTTTCAGAATACGTAAAACCGTACACAAACAAATTCCCAAAGACAATATAGGTTAGTGCCTGTGGAAAAATGTAAACTAGAACACTGGTCCATAATTGATCAATAAAATCTCATACTATGTTCTTCATAACTTTAAACGTTAATAATAAAATCATACATATTAAAAATCTTCATAACATGGTAAAAGGGATCATAATGAAGGGAAATGTCAGATGGCTATTAAGTGTAATAAATCGAGATATGTAAGGTTAATTAAGAGAATTTGGGTATGGTAACATGATAAAAACATCAAAAGATTATTCAAAAACATATCAAATATCATAAAAAAGAATCATGGAAAAATGGATGATAGTTCATGAGACATTAATCATAAAGTAATAAAGAGAATAGACAATTAAATAATTTGAAATAAATATGAAATAGAATTGTGGAAGACACATAAACATATAATGTGATTCTCATTGTTTTTTAGGCTAACATAAAAGGTCATGTAAGTGGAATGGATTCACTCACCAAATCATCTTTGTATTCGAGGATAAATCCAAAGATCATCATAACGGCCAAAATACATTAGTGAATAGATTTCACTCTCCATTATGTCAATGAATATCTCATAAGTTATTAATATTTACCAAATTCATTGGATAAAGATATATGTCCAACCCATCTAATAATAAAATCATATTTATGTTTACTACATGATCATAAAAAATCATCATATCAAAACCAATGAGATGGAAAATGGGTATAGTAGTCATTTAATCATATCTTATCAGTTGAAAAATATACATGCTTCATAATGATTTTATCAAAAAATAAATCGTGAAATGAAATAGGGATTCATAACCATTTTATCAAGGTATAACCCATGGAAGAGAAACATAATTCATAAAAAACGTATCACCTTTAATATAAATAATTCAAATAATGAATTTGAACAATGTCCATGGATAATATCCCTATTAAATCATTTAAAATGCCAATGAATATCATATTATATGGAGAACTATTCTGAAAGACTACTTATATCATTTCTTAAGGAAAAATAACCATTTTTTAAAAATCATTTTTAAGATACAAAAAGTTATATATAATTATCTTATTTGAAACCCAATTTGAAAACTCATAAATTTAGCGTTAAAAATAATTTAAAACATTTCTTCAGGAAATAATATTTTCCCTTTGAATATTTTTGGAATATAAATTATTCTAAAAACCATTTTAATTGAAAATTTCTACTAAAACTTATAATAAAATCTTTGAAAAAACTGATATCCATTTCATTTTAAAATAACATTTAAAAAATAAATGAATATTTTAAAATAATTTCAAATAATTTTTAAATATAATACAATTTTGATTTTTTTTCTTTGAAAATAACATTTAATACTTATGAAGGATGCTTTAAAATTCATTTGAAATGCTTCTTGAAAATAGTTTTTTGGAAAACTTTTTTCTTTTAGAACCAAAATGAAAACAACTATTTCCAAAAATATTATGATTTTTTTCCTGAAAAATTAATCCTATAATATATTATATTAATAATCAAATAAATTATGGACATAATGATCAATAAACCTATACATGGTGAGTATGAATTTTTTTTATAAAATGATTCAAGAAGTGCCCCAATTAGAAAATGAAAAGTTGATTCATATTTCAAAAAATATTATCTAAAAATGAAAAAAATGGTTAACAATTCATTTTAAAGATCATATGATAATATAACAAATTTATAAAAAAACATATTTACAAAACATGGTTTTGAAAGAACTTGTATTTCCGACTGAAGAGAGAAATAAAATCAGATTTATTAGAAACATTTTCATAACTAATGATTATAAAAACGAAATAGTAAATTTAACATATTAGGAATAGCTATAGGATAATAAATTTCATTAGTATTGTCTCATTATGGATCATATTATTTCATTAATTAAATCCTAATCATAAACAATCCTAATAATTTATGAGATTGTTGCAATAAACTCTTACCATATTGGAAACTTTGAATCATAGTAACCATTATCAAATGACATTAAAAGAATAAAAAATTATAAAAAAAATAATTATATTCATTATAAAACCTGAAAAATTGAACAATATACCCAATGTAAAAGAATATTGGTTCATTACATAACATGCTTCTCAAATAAGGTAAATTCATACAAAATTGCTTTACCGCTTTGGTATCGATTGAACTATATACCCTCTGAAATAGATGTCATAAAATAGTTAAGTAAATACAAATAAGTTAAATTAAAATAATAATATAATTCATTCATGGGTACTATATAAAAAACATGAATTAAATTAGTGGTAAATAAGGCATAAGTATCATACAAATAAATGTTAGATGAGAAATCCCCGTACTACTTGAGTAACATTTGAATCCTGATCCCATTGAAATAATAAAATAAAATGAATTTTATTTTATAATTAAATAAATGAAATTTATTATATAACATCCCATTGGTATGTATGTACACCACATAAAATAAATGAGTGGTGATTATAGAATTTTTCTCACAGATATATAAGGTGAGATAAAATTCCCATACAACAATTATTGACTCTCATCCTACATTTTAAAACAACCTATATAATAAATATAGGTTTTATACATATATAACAGAACCATATTAATATATATAATACCATATATTATTTATTTATTACATCATATTACTCCTCAATTAACTATCGAATTATAGTGCCTTGATTCTTGTAATATCCTCTTTGTTTTTTGTACATATTAGGACTAGTCATCCTTTGTCCTCTTACTTATATAATACATCAATTATTTAATGAATGTAAAACATTATATTAAAATCATGTATAAAAATTATAAATGTATTTATAAAAGTCTATAAAACATATAAATGGTAATTTAAAAATGCCGTTTGTGGATATGGTAGACCGTACACATGCATTAATGTTGTTTCCATTTTCTAGTCATATTAAAAGTAAAAATAATAAATTATGTATTTATATATTATAATTAAAATATAATCATTATTTAATAAGTATTACATATTATTAATAAATCCACCCTCAATTAATTCAATGTTAATCCTGAATGAATCATTTCGCTTTAAGGAGGAGGTAGCCAATACATCCACAAACAATGTTATTATATTCCCATAAAATTGAATGAAAAAATGTATGTATTATATAATAATAATATATAGAATAAATAAATTATAAATATCATATATATAATATAAAAAACTAATTAAATCATTATTCCTAACTTTTAGAGTTTGTAATGGAAAATGCACAACATCAATCTGGGAGGCAGTAGTCCGCCGTACACCAGTACAAGGACTGAATATCCCATTTGATGGATGTTTTAGAAGGTGTAGGTAAAGAAATTAAAATAACATCATATAAATATATTTAGTATACTAATATTATTATATTATCAATAACTATGAATAATTTAATGGATGTAGAAAGCAGTAAAACAAAAGTGATCATTGAATAATGTTACCTCTTCATTGGGTAATATCTTTTGGTTTTCACTAAATAAATTCCATGGTTTAAATTGGTCAAAAAGTGAGTCTTATAGGATAATATTAGTGATGGTGGAAGATTATTTAGTTATGTTATATGTGATCCAAAAGTTTGTCTAGGTGTGGATAAGTGAGTGGGGGGGTGAGATCCTTTATATTATGGTATATGAGTGACATTCTTATAAATATAAAACAGTAAAAACTATTGAGAGGTCTCCTTACATCATGTGATTTAAATAATGGTCCTTATTCTATAAAATATGGGATATTTTTCAAAATATGAGTATAAAATTTATTTTTTTATACTTTTTAGCTCATTTTTCTACTTAAGATTAATGTATAACCACTATGTAAAATCATCATTACCTTAATTTCTATAATTATGTTTAGTTACCACCACTATTTTTATTGTAAAAATCATTTTTGACCTTACTAGATATTAAAAATTATTCTTATTCCAAATATGTAGTCCATTTGTCTAAATTAAAACTAAATAATTGTCATAAATAATCTAAAATAATCCCATAGAGAGGAAGAAACAATGAGTTTCCCAAGTGAAAATGTTCAAAATATTGACATTTTTATACCCAATTTCAATTTAATTTTAATGAAATAAATTTTTCTAATATATGTATAAATTTTCTACATATGCATTAAAAAATTATTATAAAATTTAACTATATGAATAAATTACATGGAAATGCAGTTTTCAATTAAAAAGTATTTTTTTGGGTATTTAACAAAAAATTAAACAACATACAAAAATAAAAAATAAACACAATATAAGTTTATTAATAAAATATAAAAAATGTAGTCTATTTTTTCTAATAAAAATTATAAAAGTTTCAAATATTTTAATTAAAAATAATTCTATTAAAAGGTTAAAAAGCTGTCTTTCTGAATAATTCAGCAATTTATGCCCGAAACATGAGTTGTTATTATGTAATGCCTATAAAAATTATTAGATTAATTTCCAAAAATTTTGTTGAACATATAATATATAAATTTTGTTACTATTTCTCACTAATAATAATTAATTCAAATTATTAATGTAAAACAAAATTATTGGAATAGAAAATGGTTTTTCATAAAAACAAATCCTTTATATTCAATATGATTTTATTTTCTTTTATAATTAATTGATAACCAAATCATTGATTTAATAAACATATATAAACAATATTTTCATTATTTAGTCAATATTATTGATATATTCTATTCCAGAGGCTAGGTGATAATAATAATAATATATTAATAATAATATTAATAGTATATTGTAGTTCGGTAGAAATCAATCTTGCGTGTATTGTAAGATTCCAAAGAATCTTAGTATTGAGAGTAACATAAGAGAAACATAGTGTTTCTTATAATGAATGATAATCTCTTTATTTTTTAGGAGATTAAAACTATATTAGTGTAGATTATAATCAAAGAATAACTTGGTGTAGTGTGAAAAATGACACATCCAAGTAATTTAATTAATTCATAAAAATGGTTTATAAAAACACACGATCTTAAAATCACAAATTTATTAGAAGAGTGGGGAGTTAAATTCAATTCCTGATATTTTCAATGAATCTATCAATATGAAATTCTATAATTAATGTCGGTCTCTCAATGGGAAGTTCCTATAAGTTATAATAAACATTCCCTAAAGAACCTGGTTGTTGGATACAATCATCTATGCTTGAGGAATCTATGGGTTTTCTGCTATCTTGACCATTCAGAAATCCAATAATATTATCTCATTAATATTCTATTTCTAGACAATTTTAGAATTTTTTTGAATAAAATGTAGGAAAAATAAAAAAAATAGAGTTGTTGTGAATATTGTGCATGTTGGGGAATATCTTTATAGATGTGCGTGCAGAAAAATGACTTTTTCATAGAAAAAGATGTGGGAGAGATTAGTTTCACTAAAATGCAGCCACCATGTCATATTTTTGTATAGAAGTATAAGTTACAAATTAGACATTGAAGGATTATCATGAATGAATACTAGGTACCATACAAGGCCTCCCTCATCCTATTTTTCAACACCTATTCCAATAGGGCTCATGTCGTATCTCCCAAATCCTTACTCTAATGGGACAGGGGTCAGCAACTAGCATTCAGAGATTATATGTGAGGCCTTATCATAAAGTAATTGTTCATACACATACATTTTGATCCCCAAACAATTTTGAATTTTAAGGAAACTGAAATAATCCATCCATGCAGACATCTAATCCAACAATAAGAGTATGACTATAAGTAATGTAAAGTAAATATATCTAAATAACTCCCCAAGTAATGTATGAAAACAAGTCCAACCTAAAATGAAAGACGTGGACTAATATAAAGATACTGCAGGAACACACCCCAATCTATCCAGTCTACTAAGAACCATCTAGTCCTACTCTCTATAGAACTATTTCATAATTTTGATCATCTACATAAGAAAAGACACATGTTGGAAAAGCCATTGCATTAGTGGTTATATCAGTACCCAATAGGAAACCCTAAAACCAAAAAGAATATTACAAATGAATAATAGTCATCTCTACATAGGTATATTACTAAAATATATATAATAAGAATATCTAGATATAATAAAAAAGGACACAAAATATCTATCTAAAATCGCAAACATAATACTATCATTGGATTCCTGCTTGATGGTTCCAAATATCATTTGTCTTGGAGAACACACTACATGGGGCATATAAAAGTTATTCGATCCATCCAAGAGGTAAAGTTCATCAGGTCTTTCTATTATAGGTATATACTAGAGTTTTAATAGAGAAGATATATAGATTAGGATCACTCCCATGGTTATAGGGTATACCAACAACTTCATATTGATTAACCAATTATAGAGAGGGTTGATGAAGTGTAGTGTTGCTAATGATGATACCAAAAAATCTACCTAGTGAATGAAGATGATTGATTATATCACATTGAGCCCCATAGAAGGACTGAAAATACTCAATCTATGAAGTCCTAATAATTATATAACCATCCTATGTATAGGAATTGATTTAATATTAGCACACAATGAATAAATTTGGGGAATTCACCCTAACAAAACTTGTTCAAGATACCGAGGACAAGGTATCAAAGAAATATTTAAAGGAGTGAATTTAATGTAGTATGGGTACATTGTGTGTCACCTTGTAACATGGCTTTGTCTATGTAAATGTATTGTGCCCATATATATGTTCAACTACATGAAATTCCCATAGTCGTGTACTTCTTCCAGTGTCTATGTGAATGACTATGGACATGTACAATTTCTTTTCCCATGATTGTGTGGGTGTATACAGCATGCCTTTGGCCATGTACTTCGGTTCATGTCGATGTATGCTATGAGGTATTTGTCTATCCTTTGGGGGAGGAACCACACTTTTTTATAGCGGTCACAATCTGTCTGATCCTTAACATCCCATAGAAACCCTAGTCACCGCATGAGGGGTTCCACATTCCATGTAATCCGGAATTACATGCCATGTTGATTGTGATTTCATGAATCCCAATATTCCTCCCCCCATATATTTTTACACTCCTCTCATACCAAATAAAATTGTGAATCACTTTTAGGTTAGTAGATCTTGTCCAGCTGAAACAGTTCATTGATGGTCACCGGATTCCGCTCATTTGATTCGTATGAGAACTAGCATTCCTTCATCCTCACCACTATCACACCCACCACTCGAACTAAGAGGTCTTTAATATAGATAAATCTACTTACCACTACTACTGTGGCATGATCCTCTTGCCACATTTATTCCAAATCTATTTTATCAAACTTTAACCCAAGGAAATGGGTTCACAACAGTTGATTTTATTGTATAAGTCGAACTATAGGGTAAAAGAAAATGTCAACATGGAAAAAATTAACGAGGCAGATAAACATAATAAAAAAATGATAAACTATACTCATAAAAAGTTCATTTTAGATTTTATCCAAATATATTAGAATTAAGAATGACGAGATAAATGATAATCACAAATCAACTCCCCAAATATTGAATATTTAAAACATTCACCTGAAAAATGCACGATCTATGAATGAATTTTTTAGTTTTTTATTCAAATTCATATTAGAAATAATAAAATGGGAAGAAATAAAAATAAAAAAACACCCCAACTGAATTTATACTGATTAATGACAAATAAAGGAGTTACATTGTTGTCTTTGGTGGGATCCTCTAATTCAATAACACAGTAGACGTTGATCTTTGATCTGATTATTGTTTGTCTAGGAGAGATCCTCCAACCCTATCTCTGATAGTTCTCCAATGGATCTAGGTTATATGTCTAAACCCAAAACCCTATCATTAAAATATACTTATAGATACAATTAGTCCTCGATGTCAATGAATGAAATAAAATCATTTATTAAATTACTTAATTTTTTTACATATGTGATAAATTGTTTAGAAACACCCCATAATGACAAAGGTTATTTCATTCAATGGGTAAAAACCATGTTTTAAAACAAATTATGGCCTTAGATTTCATATCTAGGGCTACATTAAGAATTTATTGCACCTTTTTCATGAAAATTATCCATGTGTTCTATTTAATATATTTAATTGTCTTAGAATATTTTTTTTTGGGAAGATCTGGCCTCAAAATAAAATTATATCTCAGTTCCTGGCCTAACAAATTATCAATAAAATTTAAAAGAAAATAATATACAAAAATAATAAATGTTATAACATTTTACTCACTTTGGGTGTTTACATCCAAAAAATATAAGTACAAAAGGACACAAAAAGAGATGTGGGTACTAAGCACACATCTAATCCACCACCTCATAGGTTCCCTCTTAATGATTACCTCACTACCACTATAAAAACACTAAACGTATCAATCACCCATGAAAAATACCCTCTTACTGATATTCAATATTTACTAGGTACTTAGCCATTGTATCTCCCTCCACAATGTACATCCATCCATTGTCGATAAAATGCGATCATCCAGGCACATACTCCTCAGTTTTGGAACATGGAAGACAATGTGTACCTAGTCTAATTGAGTTAAGAGAGCTAAGTGGTTGGCTAAAATTCCAACATTATGTTGAATCTTGAAAGGAGAAAATAATCTCAGTGATAGCTTGTCGCACTATCGAAATCCCTATAATCTATGTTGATGTGAAACGTGAAGGAACACATGGTATAATTCCTCGAACAAAAAAGGCATCCATCACCAGTTTACAAAATAATTTTTCTGGATCTATATAGTCATCATCCACTCCCATATTATTTTCACCTTTCCTATAGTGGCTCACACAAACTCTGGGTACATGAGTGCTGACTCACCTTGATCACACATTAAAAAAGGTGACCTATTGGGTCACCTATAAAAATAATCGAATGGTTCAATACGAGTGGTTTAATGGTATCTATTATTGTATGAAAACTCCACCCATGCTATGAGATCCTACCAAATATTTCAACAAGTCCAACCTGAAATATCACAAAATGTCCTCTAAAACCCGAATGGTCAACTTAGTTTGGTCAAGATCCTAGGGGTGAAATGCCACAACCAAACACAACAAATTCCCGAAATCCCTTCCACAATTGGGGTGTGATTCATGCATCACAGACATAAACAATCATCAATGGAATGCCCATGAGATAGACTATGTCCTTCCCATATAGGAAACATAATAACTCTACTTAACTATGCTCAAAGATATCTAGGATGTGTAATGACATGGTGAGTCAGCCAATGATCACAAATATGGAATTTTGTCTCCTAGACACGTGTTGTAAAACTATTATAAATTCACAGGATATCCAATCCTACATCCACTCTAGCACCTCTAGGGGTTGAGCTTAACCCATTGGAATCTGGTACTCAATTTTTATATGCTCACACGTAAGACATAAATAGATGAACTCAGCTTCTCTATTCTTCATATATGGCCACCAAAACAAACGTCATATGTCCTAATACATCTTTTCTAAAATTTTATGTACCCAAAAAGTATATGTGTGAAACATTCTCAGAACCTCTTCACACAACCTCATTGGTACCATAATGCACCCTTTGAAAAGATCTCCATGCTCACCACCTTTATAAAATCCATCAAGAGATTTTATAGTGGATATCTGAGTAGATAGGGACTAACCGTCATCATCCCGAAGATGTTCCTATACAAATCACTAATATATAAGCTGGATGAAAACTATCTACTTGAGGTAATATGATCCATCACCATTTAAAAAGGATAACTATTGTGAGTCCAACTACTATGATGCCCCATTCTACAACTATGAACAAGATCTCGTACTGAGAGAATGTCATACCACATTACCCATCCCATGATTCTAGAAAATAACACATTCATAATCATGGAGTAACTCTAGCCATTTTCATTTTACTATGTTATGAAATATCTGATCGAAGATATACATGAGTCTTTTCTGGTAAAAATAGATGATAAACCACATTCCCATCAGGCAGTGTTACACCATATTTTTTTATAAGACTAAATTTTCTAACTTGAGATCATGGGTCATGTAATTATTATCATGTGATCTCAAATGACAGAAAAAATATGAAATCACAACCATTCTTTTCATTAAAAGAAAAATAAGACCACTTCTTGATGAATCTCAAAAATGTACGTACTCAACACCCACCTCTTATAATCTCTATATGGGATCACTCTTCAATCTCTACTGCCATATTTTAAAAGTCTTTTGTCACCACTAAATCAATATTAAAGGATATCCCTTTTAGCCGAAGGTTTTCATTTTTGATGATATCCTGGAGAATTCAAATATGAATCTCCTATAACAATTTTCCATCTCAAGTATGCTCTACACTTCAGTCACTCTATTTTGATTCAACCAAGCTAACAATTCACAGATGTTTTCTAGGTCCACTACCACTCTATCCTCTATGATAATGTCTGAGATATTTCGAAATAGCAGGTGCTCTAGGAGAATCTCCAGAACCATCCTACAGTGATTGTATGATCCTACATAGAGTTTAAGTACACAAATATATCATTAATGTAGAATTCAATGATATTATGAAATAAGGGACAAACGATCTAGTTCGTGATTCCCATAAAACTTTATGGGGTGTACATCTCACCAAATGACATTAACTAGAACTCAAAGTGACTATAGAGTCATCTAAATGTTGTATTTGGTATATCCTCATTCTGTACTTGAAAAGTGTGATAATCTAATATGAGGTGATCCTTTGAGAAAAATCATTCCTCTTTTAACTGATCAAAGAGTTCCTCGATCCTTGCTGGGGGATACATGTTATTAACAGTCACTTGGTTTAATAACTGATAGTCTACACACAACCATATTCTCCTTTCTACCTTTTTGGAGAACAAAAAAAGGGTTGTCCTTGATGAAACATTGTGTCTGAAAAATCCCTTCTTCTGGAATTTCTCTAACTACACACTCAACTCATAAAGATTGGTGATATCCATCTGATATACTAGAAAAAATATAGGGGGTCCTCGTAGGGTGTAGATTTATCTAGAAGATAATCTCTCAATGGGGATGTAAACTTGAAATTTTACTTGGAAATATGTCCTCATACTCCTCCACCACTATAGATAACTCAAAATAGAAAACATATACTACATCGAGGGTCATTCTAGCCAACTAATTAGTAATTAGATATACCCTCCTATCCATGAGTCCATCTTGATATTCAAGTCTTTCCTTTTCTCTCACAAAGGAAAACTAGATCCAATAATTATTGATACACTGCATTATTTGTGGAAACTAATCAATATGAGCTTGAATTATGGATAACTAGTGTAACATCCCAAGTAACTAATTAATAATAGATATTTTTATCTATGCCTATTAATGAATTAGATAGTGTTTTAGAGGCTTAAAATGAAAATAAATCCAATCTTAATCATGAAATACACTAATATTTTTAAAAGATTGTTTTACTGCCTTTTTATGGGAAACCATTTTTAAATCTATCTTTTGTAAATTTTATAAGCTATGTTTGCCAAAATAAAATTATTCTTTATGATTGGGACATCAAAATTTACTTCGTGTGAATTTTTGGTATTTTTCCAATAAAGTTCATTTTTTAATAAATAGTGAAAAAATGTTGTATTTTAATTCAAAACCTCTTTTTAATATAATTTATTTATATGATTAGATTATCTTTTGAATTGGTTTTAAAGTAAAATTAGAATAATTTTTTACCATTTAATCCAATGTTGGTCATTGGAATCAATTTCACATTGAAATTGGACTTAAACTAGTGTCAATCTTTTGATACTTATTGTTTCATAAAAACACGCTATTTGTCATGACAGCGGGAATTAATTATTAAATTAATTAATGTGACTTATATGATTGGAATTTTGTAAAATAGACATCATTTTTGAATTCAGAATATCAAATATATCTTTGGGTGAAGTATTGGTATTTTTCTGAAAAACTTCAATTTTTGATGAATAGTGAAACCACTAAGTGGTAGTTAAAGAAACTAATTTTTCGTTTAAATGAAACATTTTCACTTCTGTGATTTGATTTTCAAAAATCCGACATACATGTTTGTCATTAAGATGTAAAATGTGGTTCAATGTGATTAAAATAATTTTTTGGTGAATAGTAACTTTTAAGTTCTTAATCGCGATTAGAGGTAATTAGTGTAGTTTAAGGTAAAAATAATGTTTTAATAAAATGAGATGAGCTTGAAACTTGTCCTCCCTTAAATGGTTGTGTCATGGAAGACCAATAAAATCCATTGGTCAACTTGGGGACCCCATGGAGCCACCTTGGTTGGGAAATGACATAAATAACTTTTTATTAAATGTTAATGTAAAAATGACACAAACATGAAATGTTTTACTAAAACAATTTTTACATTAGGGTTATACAAGTCAGATGTTTGACTATAAATACTCATTAGAAATCTAAAAATATTTCCTACATCATGATATTTTTTTTATAATTTTTAGACATTAAATATATTAAATTATTTATGACATCATGATGATGCAGCGATTACCTCATTAATAAAGGATTTAAATAAAATGAAAAGATAATGTAAAATCTCTGACATACACTTGTCCAAAACCTATTGTATGGGTGTATTTATAACCCTTATCACCTTATCCTCAAATTATATCAATGTGGGACCTCTTAAATCCGAATCTCATTTTAAAATAAAGTAACTTTTCTTTACTTTCCAAGAGCGCCCCTCCTCTCCTCTTATAAAAGGCCCCCACCTTTACCTCTTTACCCACACTTCCAAAGCCTTTGGCTTGGCCAACCCCTGCCCATTTTGCCTCTCCAAATCCCTCTATTACTCCTTGAAGCCTCACTTTGGGAAGAAGTCTTCCCAAGGAAGCCTTTGAGCTCAAATCTAAGAGAGTTACCCGATTTTGAGGTAATGTGTTCACTTGTGTTCTTTTGTTTTATTTTGCTTCTCCAACCCCCTAAACACTTTTTATTCATTTCTTTTGTAACAAATCCAGTATCATAAATATACTAGGATGTTGTTATAAAAATCATTCGAGCTACACTTACACACATCTACATCTAATGGTTAAAGAACATACTGTTTCTGTGGTTGGCGAATTTCTGCCTCACGAAACGATGATTAGTCAATCTTCTTTTAAACACATTTAATGGTGGCCATTAAGATGTCACTATATTTATATATGATATATATTATGTTTATGTTTCCGTTATTCTTCTTTATTTTTCATTTGTGGTAACCTTTATGGTTTCCATTGTGGGTAAACACGATAATTTCATTTTAGGAAGTGTGGACTACCACCCCCTCAAAGTGATTTGATTCGTTAATGCCATATGTGGGACGTATAAAGGAAGGATTTAAAGTTATTATATATGATTTTATACTGGAATTATAATATACCTCTATTATTTCTTCCCATTAAATTATGAGAAATAAATGAAATTAGCGTTCATGCATACGTACGGCTTACCGTCACCATGAACGGTGCATTTCATTTCTTATCCCCAAATGTAATGTACTATTATAAGTACATATATATAATGGATATATATGATGTATGTTACATATAAATGATTAATATAATTCTGGAATTAAAATATACATACCTCTCATTTTGTTTTAATTCCATTAATATGACATAGAAATGAAAGTAGCGTTCATGCGTACGTACGGCTTACCGTCTCCATGAACGATGCATTTCATTTATTACCTCTAAATGATTATGTGATAATATAAATACATGTATATGCTAGATATATATGATATATATGATATACAAATCAGTAATGTCATTCTTTATATAAAGAACCTTTGACCACACGAACAACATGTAATTATAAGAAGTCCACTTTCGACTTTATAACCAAATATCGACAAAACAAACATTATTAACTTAAATTGTTACATAATGTTTATAAAATGGAAATAAGTGATATAAAAGTAATAATGAACTTGAAAATGTTTCTTAAGCAAATAGAAATTAACTCAAGTTTATTATTCAGGAGGTTAAAGAACGATCGAGTCAACTCGGACCCAAGATAAGGGACTTCGTCTCAATCTCCATTTATTGAGGCATATTTCGTTTTATACACAACTATCTTTTATATGGTTTATTAACCCCTTTGACTTTTACTTTTATACAAAAGGAATATTTTTCTACGAAGCGTTTTACTAAACGACAAAAAGTAATGTTTCTTTTAACATACACAGTGACAACGACGTTTTCTGCCGCCGCGAGTATTATTTGGTCTTTGGCTTCCTCAACAAGCCGTAATGTTTTTAAAATAAAATAAATACCATATACTCTTTTATGTATTTCGGTATTGAAAATGGTTTTCATAAAGGATTATATTATGTCAATATATTTAAATGATATATTGTGATTGAAATGTGAAAATGTTATCATTTTTTTATATTGGTTTTATGTTTTATGATTTTATATTGTTACTTGGACATTTGACGGGTGGTTACGTGATAAACCATATGACGGGTGGTGTCGTGAATACCAGGACGGGTGGTTACGTTATAGCCTCCAATGCATTGGGTATGGAAGTCGTTCGTATGGCTATTCCATTAAGTATGTATGGAATTTGGCCGTATGGCTATTCCATTATGTGATATGTACGGAAGTCGACCGTATGGTTATTCCACTTAAGTATGTTTATGTCCCATGTTACCTTTATATGTTATGTGATATTTTTATGGGTTTTATGGTAATGTTTTGGTTACAAAAGGGTAAGTAATGAACTTTTATTCAGTTAATATTTTTTACTACTTCATAATGGTGAAAAGTATTACTTTGATAAAGTATACATGGTTTACTTGTTGTTTTGATAAACAAATAGTTTTCATTATTTGTGTATCCCTTACTGAGCTCTTTATGCTCACCCCAAGTTTTTTGAAATGTTTTTCACAGGACCTAATTTGGAATATGGTCAAGGATGGGATCAAGGGAAAGTCATGCTATATAAAACTTGGAACTAGCCATGTTTCTTTTTAAGAGTTTTTTTATTCTATGGAAACATAGTAGAAGTGTCTACTTTGTAATATTTTGAGATGTAGTAGTTATGTTCTAATTCTATAAAACTCTAAACTTGAAAAGATCCTCAATGTGAATTATTCATTTAATTCAAAATTAAGAGATGTTTAAGGCCGGGGCCTTATAGTTGTTATCAATGGTTGGTTTAGACAACATTAGGAGTTAGAAAATTGTTAAATTATAAGTTAATTTATGGTATGACTGAAATTATATAGCATTTAAAGATTACCATGTTACTTCGCCTAAGATATTTCTGTGTTCAGAATGGTTTTCTATAGAGGAAACAATGTAGCTATGTTGGGACGACGTCATGAGGAAGGAAACCTTCCAAATCAGCAACCTGAGATGGTCGGAATCAGAACTGAACAGTTTGTTGCAGTGATAGCACAGTTGACTCAGGCTATAAATGGTGGGGGTATCCATGCACGAGATCAGCCAGATCAACCGCAGAGGAACATGTCAGTGGTGGAACATTTGATGAGGCAAAATACCCTATCATTCAGAGGATCATCTGACCCCGTGAAAGCTGAAGGGTGGATTAAAGCACTGGAGATGATTTTTGATGTCATGGGGTGTTTAGAACATCAAAAGGTTATTCTTGTTGTTTACCTTTTTAAAGGTGAAGCTGATCAGTGGTGGTCGATGGTGAAAAATATCAGGGATTGTGATGAGATTGAGGATCTTCACTGGGACGAATTCAAAGGTATGTTTCTTGAGAAATATTTTCCTAAGGTGGTTCGTCTTAGGATGGAAAAACAGTTCCTAGAATTGAGGCGGGAGGATGATTCAGTGGCTTCTTATGAACCAAAGTTCACTCGATTGGCAAGGTATGCTCCAAACTTCATAAGAGATCTTGATAGTAAAATAAACCATTTTTACTCAGGGTTAAAGCCAAAGTATCGAAGGTCTTTAGCTTCTTGTGAGTTCAAAAGTTATGAAAAACTTGTTCGATGTGAGGATAAGGTGGAAATGGAGTTTGCCGATGATCAGGTGTTCTATGACAAACAACAGAATAAGAGGTCCAATTGGCAGGCAAAGGGGAAGAATTCATCAAAGAAGCAAGGAGGTAAGAAAACCAAATATCCATCCTGTGAGAAGTGTGGTAAAATTCATCCTGGAAAATGTTTATCCAAGTCTGGTAAGTGCTTTCGGTGTGGTAAGTTCGGTCATATTACTCGTAACTGTATGTAAGATGATCAAGCAAGCATTGAAAAGCCAGCGGTAAGATGTTTTAAGTGTAATGAAATGGGTCATTATGCAAATGAGTGTCTAACGAAGAACTCGACCGGGGGAAAGCAGCCAGACTACAAGAAAAAAGGGGTGGTGAAATCCTTTGCAACAACTTCAGCAGTTGTTTTTCCATCAAATGAAGTTGTATCAGGTACACTGTTTGTTTTCCAGATTATGCCAATGTGTTGTTTGATTCAGGGTCTACACACTCTTTCATTTTTGAGAAGTTTTCTAGTAAATTGGAAATTCCATCTCAAGATATGAATCCTGAACTTATGGTAAAAACACCCGGAGGGAAAGTTGAGACAAAAAGGAATTATAAGAACCTTTCTATCCTTGTGCGTGGAAGGAATCTACCAGAAAACCTTATTGTTTTTCCTCTAGTAGAGTTTGATGTTATTTTGGGCATGGATTGGCTTTCAGTTAATCATGCTAAGATTGACTGCAGATCTAAAATGGTTTCTTTTAAGAAATATTTTTAGTTTGTGTACATGAATGAACACTTGATTTTGATAATATATCAGGAAGTTGAAAAACTAATAAAAGATGGAAATGAATGTTACCTTGCACATATTGTTGAAAATAAAGGAACTGTTCAGATTAATGATGTTCCAGTGGTAAATGAGTATCTTGATGTTTTTCCTAATGAGTTGCCTGGTGTTATTCATGATAGGCAAGTTGAATTTACTATTGACTTAGTTCCTAATTCTAAGCCAATTTCAAAACCCCCTTACCAAATGGCTCAAGTTGAACTTTTAGAGTTAAAGAAGAAATTTCAGGAGTTGTTAGATAAAGGTTTCATTCAACCTAGCACATCACCATGGGGTGCCCCTGTCTTGTTTTTTAAAAATAAAGATGGCTCAATGAGACTTTGCATTGATTATAGAGCCTTGAATAATATTACTGTTAAGAACAAGTATCCTTTGCCTCATATTGATGATTTGTTTGATCATCTCCAGGGAGCTCAGTATTTTTTGAAGATTGACTTGAGGTCGGGGTACCATTAGTTGAATGTAAAAGAAGCATATGATCCGAAGTCTGTGTTCCGTACTAGATATGGCCATTATGAATTTGTAGTTATTCCTTTTGGGTTAACCAATGCACTTGCTGTATTCATGGACCTTATGAATAGAATTTTTCATGAGTTCTTGGATAAGATTGTGGTTGTTTTCATTGATGATATTTTGGTGTTTTCTAAAAGTAAAGAGGAGCATGAAAGTCATTTATGGGTTATCTTGCAAACCTTAAAAGAAAAGAAACTATATAGAATATTCAGCAAGTGTGAGTTTTGGTTACAACAAATTTCTTTCCTGGGTCACATTGTTTCAAAAGATGTCATAACTGTTGATCCTGCTAAAAAAAGATGTTGAAGAATGGCCAAGACCCACAAATGTAACCAAGATCCGTAGTTTTCTTGGTTTGGTAGGTTACTACCAAAGGTTTGGTGAAATTGTTTCACGGTTATCTAGTCCAATGACTAAGCTAACTCGTAAGGGTGTTAAGTTCATCTAGACAAAAGAATGTGATGATTATTTTCAGGAGTTGAAAAGAAGATTGGTGAATGCTCCAGTTTTGGCACTTCCTTCCAGGAATGGTGAGTTTGTTATATACAGTGATGCTTCGTTGAAGGGACATGGTTGTGTCCTTATGCCGAATGATCAGGTAATTTCTTATGCTTCATGTCAGTTGAACACTCATGAGGTAAATTACCCTACACATGATTTAGAATTAGCTGCTATTTTTTTTGCTTTAAAAATTTTGAGGCATCATTTGTATGGAGTAAAGTGTGGAATATATACTGATCACAAAAGTTTAAAGTATATATTCACTCAGAATGAATTGAACATGAGACAGAGGAGATGGCCGGAATTAATCAAGGATTATGATTGTATAATTCACTACCATCCGGGAAAAGCAAATAAAGTGGTTGATGCTTTGAGTCAAAAAAGTAATGCTTCATTAACCATGCTATGTTTGGAACGAGATCCTTTGGTTATTGATTTTATGAACTTTGGCATAGAAGTTGTTGGTGCAGGAAGTTCTTCTATTTTGTATTAGGTATCAGTGAGATCATCCCTATCAGACAGAATTAAGCAAGCACAGAGGGAAGACAGTGAGTTGCAGAAAAAGGTAGAGCTAGTTTAGAAGGGTAAGTTGCTTGAATTCAACATTGATAATGATTGTGTTTTGAGGTTTGGGAAGAGATTATGTGTGGCTTGTGATTCACAGTTGAAGAATGAGTTGTTATGTGAGGCTCATAGTTCCCCGTTTTCAGTTCATCATTGCAGTACTAAGATGTACATAGATCTGTGGGAGTATTACTGGTGGGATTGAATTAAAAGGGATATTGCTGATTTTACTGTGAGTGTTTGACTTGTAAGTAGGTTAAAGCAGAGCGGCAGTTACCAAAAGGGATGTTTCAGCCTTTACCAGTGCCAGAGTGGAAATGGGAAAACATATCCATGGACTTTGTTGTGGGATTACCGAGGACATCTCGAGGTAATAATGCAATCTGGGTTATTGTTGATTGCTTGACTAAATCTGCTCATTTCCTTGCTATACGAGATTCTTTTTCACTAGATCAACTTTCCCGTTTGTATCTTAATGAGATAGTCAGGTTACATGGAGTTCCTATCTCCATTATGTCTAATCGTGATCCCAGGTTTACTTCTAACTTTTGGAAAGGCCTTCAGAAGTCGTTGGGTACTGAATTAAATTTTAGTATAGATTTTCATCCTCAATCAGATGGGCAGTTAGAACGAACAATTCATACCTTGGAGGATATGCTACGAGCTTGTTCGATGGATTATCAGGGATGTCGGGACCAATATATTTCTTTGGTTGAGTTTTCATATAATAACAGCTTTCATTCCAGTATACAGATGGCACCATTTGAGGAATTATATGGGAAGTGGTGTCGAACTCTAGAATTTTGGGATGAGGTGGGTGAAAGGAAGCTTGTGGGACCAGAATTGGTAGAAGAGATGGCAGAAAACGTTCAGTTGATTTAGAAACACATGAGAACAGCTCAGAGCAGGTAGAATAGTTATGCGGATAACCGGAGGAAGGATCTATCTTTCGAGGTAGGTGATCATGTTTTTCTCAAGGTTTCTCCATGGAAAAGAGTGATGCAATTTGGTAAGAAAGGAAAGCTGAGTCCAAGGTTCATTGGACTATATGAAATTCTGGAGAGATTTGGATCAGTTGCATACAGAGTGGCATTACCTCCGAGTTTATCTCAGGCACACAATGTTTTTCATGTTTCGATGCTGAGAAAGTATATGCCAGATCCATCTCATGTTTTCAGTCCAGAGGTAGTTCTGCTGGAAGAGAACCTATCATATGAGGAGCAACCGGTCCAGATTCTTGACCACAGGGAGCAGGTGTTACAAAATATGGTGATTGATCAGGTAAAGGTTTTGTGAAAAAACAACATGATTGAAGAGGCAACATGGGAATCTGAAAATGCAATGAGGGATTAATACCCCCACTTATTCGATAAGTAAATAAATTGCAAGGATGAAATTTTATAAAGGGGGAAAGGATGTAACATCCCAAGTAAGTAATTAATAATAGATATTTTTATCTATTCCTATTAATGAATTAGATAGTGTTTTAGAGTCTTAAAATGTAAATAAATTCAATCTTAAGAATGAAATACACTAATATTTTTAAAAGATTGTTTTACTGCCTTTTTATGGAAAACCATTTTTAAATATATCTTTTGACAATTTTATAAGCTATGTTTGTCGAAATAAACTTATTCTTTATGATTGGTACATCAAAATTTACTTCGTGTGAATTTTTGGTATTTTTCCGATAAAGTTCATTTTTTAATGAATAGTGAAAAATGTTGTATTTTAATTAAAAACCTCTTTTTAATCTAATTTATTTATATTATTATATTGTCTTTTGAATTGGTTTTAAAGTGAAATTAGAATATATTTTTACCATTTAATCCAATGGTGGTCATTGGAATCAATTTCACTTTGAAATTGGACTTAAACTAGTGTCAATATTTTGATACTTATTGTTTCATAAAAACACGCTATTTGTCATTACAGGAGGAATTACTTATTAAATTAATTAATGTGACTTATATGATTTGAATTTTGTAAAATAGACATCATTTTTGAATTCATAATATCAAATATAGATTAGGGTGAAGTTTTGGTATTTTTCTAAAAAACTTCAATTTTTGATGAATAGTGAAACCACTAAGTGGTAGTTAAAGAAACTGATTTTTCGTTTAAATGAAACTGTGTCACTTCTGTGATTTGATTTTCAAAAATCCGACATACATGGTTGTCATTAAAAAGTAAAATGTGGTTCAATGAGATTAAAATAATTTTTTGGTGAATAGTAATTTTTAAGTTCTTAATCACGATTAGAGGTAATTAGTGTAGTTTAAGGTAAAAATAATGTTTTAATAAAATGAGATGACCTTGACACATGTCCTACCCTCATTGTATGTGTCATGGCCGACCACGAAAATCCATGGGTAAACTTGGGGACCCCGTGGAGCCACTTTGGTTGGGAAATGACATAAATAACTTTTTATTAAATGTTAAAGTAAAAATGACACAAACATGAGATGTTTTACTAAAACAATTTTTACATGGGGTTATACAAGACAGATTTTTGACTATATATAATCATCAGAAAGATTAAAATATTTCCTACATCATGATATTTTTTTTATAATTTTTAGACATTAAATATATTAAATTATTTATGACATCATGATGATGCAGTGATTACCTCATTAATAAAGGATTTAAATAAAATGAAAAGATAATGTAAATTCTATGACCTACACATGTCCAAAACCTATTGTATGGGTATATTTATAACCCTTATCAACTTATCCTAGAATTATATCAATGTGGGAACTCTTAAATCCTAATATCATTTTAAAATAAAGTAACTTTTCTTTACTTTCCAAGAGCGCCCCTCCTCTCCTCTTATAAAAGGCGCCCACCTCTACCTCTTTACCCACACTTCCAAAGCCTTTGGCTCGGCCAACCCCTGACCATTTTGTCTCTTTACATACCTCTCTTACTCCTTGAAGCCTCACTTTGGGAAGAAGTCTTCCCAAGGAAGCCTTTGATCTCAAATCTGAGAGAGTTACCCGATTTTGAGGTAATGTGTTAACTTGTGTTCTTTTGTTTTATTTTGCTTCTCCAACCCCCTAAACTCTTTTTATTCATTTATTTTGTAACAAATCCAGTATCTTCAATATACTAGGATGTTTTTATGATAATAATTCTAGCTACACTGACACACATCTACATCTAATGGTTAAAGAACATACTGTTTCTGTGGTTGGCGAATTTCTGCCTCACAAAACGATGATTGTTCAATCTTCTTTTAAACACCTTTAATGGTTTCCATTAAGATATCACTCTATTTATATATGATATATATTATGTTTATGTTTCCATTATGCTTATATATTTTTCATTTTTGGTATACCTTTATGGTTTCCGTTGTGGGTAAACACGAAAATTTTATTTTTGGAAGTGCGGACTACCGCCCCCTTAAAGTGATTTGATTCATTAATGCCATATGTGGGACGTATAAAGGATGGATTTAAAGTTATTATATATGATTTTATACTGGAATTATAATATACCTCTATTATTTCTTCCCATTAAATTATGAGATATAAATTAATGTAGCGTTCATGCGTACGTACGGCTTACCGTCTCCATGAACGGTGCATTTCATTTCTCATCCCCAAATGTAATGTACTATTATAAGTACATATATATAATGGATATATATGATGTATGTTACATCTAAATGATTAATATAATTCTGGAATTAAAATATACATACCTCTCATTTAGTTTTAATTCCATTAATATGACATAGAAATTAAAGTAGCGTTCATGCGTACGTACGGCTTACCGTCTCCATGAACGGTGCATTTAATTTCTTACCTTCTAAATGATTATGTGATATTATAAATACATGTATATGCTATATATATATGATATATATGATATCCAAATCAGGATTGTCATTCTGGATATAAAGAACCTTTGACCACATGAACAACATGTAATTGTAAGAAGTCCACTTTCGACTTAAGAACCAAATATTGACAAAACAAACATTATTAACATAAATGGTTACATAATGTTTATAACAGGGAAATAAGTGATATAAAAGGAACAATTAACTTGAAAAAGGTTCTTAAGAAAATACAAATTAACTCAAGTTTATTATTCAGGAGGTTAAGGAACGATCGAGTCAAGTCGGACCCGAGGTAAGGGACTTCATCTCAATCTCCTTTCATTGAGGCATATTTCGTTTTATACACAACTATATTTTATACGGTGTATAAACCCCCTTTAATTTTACTTTTATACAAAAGGAATATTTTTCTATGAAGCGTTTTACTAAACGACAAAAAGGAATGTTTCTTTTAACGTATGCGGTGACAACAACCTTTTCCGCCGCCGTGAGTATTATTTGGCCTTTGGCTTCCTCAACAAGCCGTAATGTTTTTAAAATAAACTAAATACCATATACTCTATTATGTATTTTGGTATTGAAAATGGTTTTGATAAAGGATTCTATTATGTCAATATATTTAAATGATATATTGTGATTGAAATGTGGAAATGTTATCATTCCATTATATTTGTTTTCTATTTTATGATTTTATATTGGTACTTGGACATTTGATGGGTGGTTACGTGATAAACCATATGACGGGTGGTGCCGTGAATACCAGGATGGGTGGTTACGTTATATCCTCCAATGTATTGGGTATGGAAGTCGGTCGTATGGCTATTCCATTAAGTATGTATGGAAGTTGGCCGTATGGCTATTCCATTAAGTGATATGTGTGGAAGTCGACCGTATGGTTATTTCACTTAAGTATGTTTATGTCCCAAGTTACCATTATATGTTATGTGATCTTTTTATGGGTTTTATGTAAATATTTTGGTTACAAAAGTGTAAGTAATGAACTGTTATTCAGTGAAGAGTTTTTACTCCTTCATAAAGGTGAAAAGTATTACTTTGATAAAGTATATATGGTTTACTTGATGTTTTGATAAACTAACAGTTTTCATTCTTTGTGTATCCATTACTGAGCTCTTTATGCTCACCCCAAGTTTTTTGAAATGTTTTTCACAGGTCCTAATGTGGAATAGGGTCATGTATGGGATCAAGGGAAAGTCATGCTATATAAAACTTGGAACTAGAAATGTTTCTTTTTAAGAGTTTTTTTATTCTATGGATACTTAGTAGAAGTTTCTACTTTGTAATCTTTAGAGATGTAGTAGTTATGTTCTAATTCTCTAAAACTCTAAACCTGAAAAGATCCTCAATGTGAATTATTCATTTAATTCAATATTAAGAGATGTTTAAGGTCGAGGCCTTATAACTAGTCCATACCTAATATAAAGTAAACATAATTCATCACCACTATAATGAGATCCCAATTGAACCTCTCTGCTCTAATAGTCATGTCACACATTAAGCACATGTTTTTCATCCATAAGTTTCCTCTAGAAGTAGTCTTTAGGTTTAAGGATTGAGCCAGGTGAACAACTAGAGTCTATATGTATTATAGAGGATAGTTGGAAATAAAGTAATGGATAAAACCATAATTTATAAATAATTCAACTAAGGTAGAATGTAAATTGTTAATTTAGTGTATCATTCTCAGATCCTTGGGGTTTAATGCTTCGACCACCTACAGCTTCCCCGACCCCTGTCCTCTAGCTACCTGAGCCTTTCTCAAACCTTATGGGGTTGGTAGTGTTAAAATATTTAAGTTCCTACCAATTAAATATTCCCTCTTAGAACCTCTTCCATATCTTCTATCATTGAGATATATTTTTTCTTTCTCATTACTCTACCCTGGTGTCCCATCCACTATATCCATGTAAGTCATATGGCACATCAGAAAATCTCAAGTGGGATGTCCCTTCCATCATAGGAGTTGCATAACCACCCCCGGGCTATCTAGACCTATAATTTGAGCCCTAACCTACAAACCATATATCCTAGGAACTTCATAAAAAATAACTCGCATGTACAGGTCCCAATGTATGATGTCCCTTCCTTGATATCGTTGTCTCTTCTCCTATGTTTGCACTACCGACAACCTATGTATGCGTCTACTCAGCCATGAAACTCTCAACCACCAAATCTAGATATAGTAATCCAAAATATGTATAAATTATAAAAGTAAAAAAACTGGATTTTATGGATCTATTAATTCCTCAATATATGTTCATAGCCCCCATGAAATAATCTGAAACCATATCCATCTTGTACCTATAGATGTTAGTGAACCTTGATGAATACTCAGTTACTATCACAATACACTACTAAAGATATAGATGATCGTGAATATGTAAAACCATCCAGTTAGCAAGAGATAACTCTTCTATGAGAATTCACTCAAACACTAACCATGCCATATTCACCTCATTATAATACCAAGTCACTACACCCCACAATCATCTTGATGATTCATGAAGAAGGATTTCTGACTTGAAAACCATTTGATCTGTTGGCGAATGACTAGTAATAAAACTCATTTCCCAACCTCAATCCATTATTTATCCAACTGTGGATTGAGATCAACTTAGAACCAAGGGGGGAACTATCACTAGAAATCATGAAGTGCACTCAGCTTCCCAACATCATCTGCTGGTATTACAGTTATCATTTTTTTTATTAAGTATTTGTGGTATATCTGGTGAACCCCTATAAGTAAAAATTTTTAAACTAGTCCTTTTATCGAATCCTCATCACTAAGGGGATTATCCGTATGATCATGATGTTGAATCCCAGTTTTCATACATCTTATATGCATCTATAATTAAATAATATATACCATGATAGATGATTATATATGGAGATATACCCCATGAATGGAATAGAAACCACAACCCATTTTTATGATATATACACCATTGTATTCCTATAATTGAGTGTTTTCATGTACCATTTTAAAAGAAATGTGATCAGAGTATTGGTGTTTGGATATGGCAGCCGCCACACCCAAATTGGAGTCCCTATCCTAAAATCCAAACTGAAAACACTTAACACCATTTTACCATACCAATATCATAGACTCTAGTCCTAATGTAGATTCAGGTTATTTTATTACACTCTATCATGAACCATCCCAAAGGGGCCTATTACGTGACTCCACAAATACATATCCAATATGTCACTAGTTGGGGACTAGCTAAAAGATGGAATGTCACTAACATGGGATGCCTTATCTTAAAGTAACTATACACATGAAAACATCTACAAGAATACAAAATTATTAAATATAGAACAAATTAAATAATCCATGAATACGTACATCTAATGTCACAACCGGAGTATAATAACTAGAAACAGAAAGTAAACATGACCAAATAGAAGGCCACCCTAATGAGTCTAATAAATGATCAAATTAAAAAGAAATATGGGGATTGATGTCAATATAATTCAAGAACAATCCACAGTTTGTCCAACCCACTATGAATCATCAGGTTCTGTTCCCTTTAAGACACTTTCAAATGGATGATCTTCAACACAATACACAATATGTGAGGAAAATTCCTATGAATGCGTGATACCAAAAATACCCGTAAGGATGCACTAAAACCAGAAAGAATATAGCAAAATAATTACAGTAATATCTACATAGGTTTATGTCAACAATACATATAACAAGAGTGTACAGATATAATCAATAAGGGAACACAATTTCAAGTTAAAGTCGCATCCATAATTCCTAATTAGTATTAACACATAATGTTTCCGCACATCAATCATCTATGAGAACACACTCCATGAGTTAGATATCACTCCTGAAGTATGTCTAAGAGGTACTGCTCATCGGGTCTCCCTATTATTATTATATCCAATATGAATGAATAGATAAAATACATAGATGATGATAAATCACTAGGCCATGGGGTATACCAAAAACTCAATTTGCATTACCCCACTATGAAGAGTATCAAAACACATGTATTTTTTTGTTAGGATGATACCATAAACCCCACATAGGATGAGAAGGTGATAAATGATCGAACATTGGGACTCCTGGAAAGTTTCCAATTACTCTATCCATGAAGTTAGACTAAAGGGATCACCATCCTATGTGTATGAAGAAATTCTATACTAACCATTAGGAATTGATTTATGGAATTAAACTTAATAAAAATATTCAATGATACATAAGACAAGGGATTTGTGCGATCATTGAAGGTGTACATGGAATGAACTAGAATTACATAGTGTGTCCCTTTATAACTTTTTTTTCCCATGTAAAAGTCACATTCCCCTTTTTGTGTGGAAGTACCCAACATGCCCATACCTATGTACTTATTCCAATAAACATTTACATGTTCATAAAAATTTAAACTTGTCCTATACATATTTTTGTTGGAGTACATATCATTCCCTTGGACATGTAATTTTGGTCATGTTATTGTATACCATGAAGGACACGTTGAGCATCCATGGGAGGAATCACACACCATGTGAAAGGGGCCATCCATTGTGTGATCCTTATCTTCATACAAAATCCCTAGCCATCGAACTAGAGGCATCATGCACTATGTAATCCTAGATTACGCGATGTATATATCACAATTTAGAGAACATGATGTTATTCCTACTTTAGAGTTATCTACTACTCTAACATAAAATATGGACCTGAATTGTATCAAAGATGTATGATATTGTCCAACATTCCCATTATTTCGTAGTTCACTAGATTTAAGTCATCTAAATCTCATGATAATTATTGTTTGTTCTTATACTTACCATCGCACACACCACTCAAACTGGATGGTTCTCAATTTGGCTTGATATATTATCTACAACCACCATCACATGATCATAATACCATAGTAAGTCTAGATTTGTGAAATCAATCGAATTTCTAGGAAATTGGTTCAGAATAGTCAATTTTACAGTATATGTTGAATCGTGGGACAAAGGGAATTTCCCATTATGAATGATGAAATGGGGAATAAATTCTCAATAAAAAAACATGAGTTAATATCCTTGGAAAGTGTCTATTTTTTCCTTAATCATTTTCTATTAGAATAAAAAATGTAGAGATAAATAATTAATCATAAAGGAATCCCTATGTTCAGGTTAATTCTAACCCACATCCACAATACGAAGGATTCCTTAATAAATTCATTAGTTGATTGATTCAAGTTCATCATTAGAAAAAAAATGGGAAGAAATACAAAAAAAATCCCCTACCTAGTTTTTTATCGATCACTAATGACGAAAGTAGATGCATCATTGTCATCAGCGAGATCCTATGATTCCTTCACACACAAATCGTCGATCATCGATTTGGTTGTTGTTTTTCTAAAATAGATCCTCCAACACCTTCTCTAGTGGTTCTCCTATATCTCTATGAATATGTAGGTTACCCCGGAAATATGTCATAACTATATAAATTTAGTACAAATTATTTTTATGAATTAACAAATAAAATAAGATAATTGTTTTAATTATTTTATTAATTTTACCTAAGTGATGAGATTTTCTAATACACTATGTGTCGATAAAGGTTATATCACATATACGATATAACATACACTATAAATTCAATATTACCCTAAAATATCTAATCTATGTATTTGTTTATATTTTATTCCATTTTTTCAGGAAAACTACATGTATCAGCTATTTGATATATTTAATATTTTTACATTTAATATTTTTTTATGTATTATGTATTCTGAAAAAGTAATGTAATGTCCATGTACATCAAGTTTAGGGTCTCTATAGATAGTTTTCTATGTTGTGGTGTGTTTTAACTCAGTGTTTTATGTAGCACAATCTATTGAATTACATTAATGAGATAATGTACTATAAAATCGTGGGGTGTTAAATTCTCTCCTCCTTCAATTAATTGTGCCCTGTAATTTGAAAATGTTCTTAAAAAAATGTTAAAAATATTAAAATACCTTTGTGAAAACTTACATCGGACATTTGGTTAATAAAATTTAGTCTTAATTAGTGGGAAAGGGAAATGAAGAAATCACCAATAAATTATTATCTCGATTAGAAGAACATTGGTGGAAATTAGAGACACATAATTGGAGGGAAAATGTAAATATTTCTTGGGAGCGATTAAGGCCATCAATCACAAAAAAGTGTAAAATTGAGGGCCTCAAAGACATCAATCTAATATGATCTAAAATATCAGCGGTTTAACAAAACATATGATATTAGGGTAACAAAATTATTTTAAGATCCCATCCCTAAAGTTTAAGAATTAATTTATTCATATAATATGAGGATATATATATATATACATGATATGTATAGTTTCATCCTTCAACTAATTCATACCACAAACTCATCTTTCACCCTAAAATATAATAGAAATAAAAAATAATTTATTAACCTAATCGTATAGGGTTCCAAAAAAACTAAATTTATAATTTATCTGTTAGACCATTTAAAAAACTACATTATACAAACTACGAAATCACATAGGTCATTGGTTGGTGATGCACCCTTGTCGCTCATCAGTTGTGGGTTCATGTCTTGTCGCCTTGCCGGACGCGACAGGTTGTCGCCCGACCACCGGGTTTTCCTTTTTATGGGAATCCAAAAATAATCTTATGAAATGATTTAACCTTAACAACAATATCCAATGTCAATGTTTTGATTCCATACTTTAGACTTTTCCAAAATACTTCTGTCCAAATTCACAGTCTAAAATTTATAAGAAAGGTAAACACAATGAAGATTATTTTTTCCACGTAATAACATGTGAATACCTTCATCATGTTGTCTTTTAAAACATTAGAACACCCCAAATTACCATAAAACCTTATTGATTACATTCATGCTCCATTATTGTTTATAGAATACTTGATATACTCCTTCTATCCAAAAATGTTGTAAACTCCAACAATGATGGAATATACAAGTCATTAACCAGTTTCAAGGTAATAAAAAATATCCAATTTAATTTATCCAAATCAATCACATATTATTCCAAAATCACTACATCAGTATCAGAACTATATTATGGTTTATCTTTTTCTCATAAATATATTTTCAAAAAAAATAAACCTGTCATTGCGTCACTTTTATTGGTTCCACACAATCTAAAGTCCTTAATGAAATAGTACTACAGTACAATCCTTATATACTTTATAATTCTTATGACAAGTAATTCATTAATACAATACTTTATTAACAACATAGAAAATCTAATCATTCCTCATCTCCTTATATAGTATCCTTACATGATTATTATCCAATAGCAGCATTTGGGGTATACTTTGATGATTTGGACATTGATTTGTGTAGTGTCCCTACTCATTGCTGATGAAGAATTTTACATTTGAAACCTCTTTATTACCCATGAAATCATGTACTTGGTGTCCTTTTTCTCCACATATATAACAATTTCCATTTCCCTTCAAACATTTACCAAGGTAATTCTAACCACATTTATCCCATATGGGAAAATACTTCTTTCCCCTATTCCCTTTATCCTTATTTATCTCTTCCATCCTTTTCTTCTCTTGTTTCCCTTCAAAGCCATAGGACTCAGAGAATTTGTTACTTATCTTATTAACACATGATATTATTTATTCATATGAGGAAAATAAATGAGAGACTATTACCCTTTTAAATGATGGATTAATACCATGAAAGATACGATCCTTCTAAATATTTTGATCATGCATATTCAAGTAATTCTCATTCCTTATAATATGTTCCATTTCAAAACAATGGAATACACTATGTTAGTTTATGAATCACAATGAATAATTCCAAACATGAAAAATACCTAACGTAAATTAAAAATATTATTCATATAATATATAATTGTAAAATGGTTTCATTGAGTAAGAATTTACTCCAAAATCCTTAATAATGTATTGTAATAAAAATGTTAATTATCTTGAGAATATCCCACAAGAGTGTAATAACCAAGAGTGCAGAAAGGCCTATTTCCATGTACCAGGATACCCTAGGCCATGCCCGAAACTACTTATCAGAGTTTCATTCCTTGGTACATCTATGCCAGAGCTGCCTCTTCCTGCTCATATCCAGATAAGGATGTATTTCTTGGAAAATAAAAAAATATCTACATTACCAAAATTCTTAGAAGCTATACAATAATAATCATCAAAGTTTATCTTATGGCAATTTTCTCTAATCAGAGTTTTTCTAAATATAGTTACCAAGGTATGTACTACAATTCCCTTTATACCATCTATAACGCCTCGAACCTAGTTACCCTGAGTGAGTGCATTATTACATTACATTGGCATGACATACGGAATCATGTCCTGAATGACTGATCAGTTTAGAAACCTTTGAAGAACTATATAAATTCATAAGTTTTACATTACATTACAAAATAAAAAAACAACCACAATATAGACTCCATTGATCACATTCATATCCATTAGACTATCCATGCAGGTAAGTCATAATATACTTCACTGCATCATGGGAGAAATAAAACATAGAATGGTTTGAACTTAGATGCTCAGTATGGATAAAAATATAACAGAAGCTTTCATAAATAAACATAAAAATTTAAGGCAATGTATAATAATAAAACATAAGCCTTTTAAAAATAAACTTCTGCATAATATGTCCAAAATAAATCAAATAATTATATGTACTTATTCACATGGACATTATACTAGTCGAATAATCACATGAATTATCAATATCCACTTTCATAAGGATGGAATGTATAATGTCAGACTTTATAACCACATATTCAAGGCCTTGTTCCATCACTACAAATATGATTTTTTCAAGGCCTTATTCCAAGACACTAGTTTGTCTCATTAGACCTACCAATGCATCGTGGAGCTATAGCAGGCTCCACCCATCACATACTAAGTCCAATTAATTTCGTATATGAAAATGTTTAAATATATTAGAAACATTAATATTAAAACTAGCATATGAAATGTCAATACATTATCCATAAACAATGAATAGTTTAAAAATAACACATCCGTAGTCAAACATATCACAAAACCTTCAATAAAATATGGTAGATATGTATAATAAATAATCCTTGATCAATAATAATATCCCATGAAGGATTTTGAAATAGTTGAAAATGATTAGTAAAAATATATGAGAGAAATATAAATTTTTCATTAAATCAATTCGAGGTCACATAATTTAAAAATTAATTCATTTAAAAGATATTTTTGAATCAAAGTGTCCAATACCACTATGAAACATTAACATTTTAAAACATTCATGTCCATATAAATAAATCCTTAAAATAATTTTGAAAACATGGACATTTATGAAAAAGGTATAGAAGAATAAATTTTTAAAACATTAAAAATGATGTTTTAGTAAAAATCCTTATAAAAAGAATCCATTTGAAAACTCTTTTTTGAAACATGGACATGGATAATAAATAAGTCCAAGTAGATACTTACGTAAAAACAACCACAGATAATAAAGAGATTGTGAAATTAACCCTTACCTTGTAATTTTACTTGGTCGAGGGTATGTTAACCTCATGAATAATAGTTAAATATTTATTATTAAATTATATAGGAATCATATACATAAATATGATATCATATATGATCTTCCAATATTGATTCGTTAATAATATTATAGTAGTATCATCGTTTCGGGTGTTAACTGATCTGTTTTCCTTTAAATGATTGGTTACATAATCCATGATTTTTATGGATAGGATGTATTTGATTCATATCCCAAATGATATTATGTTCCTAAAAACTAATTTTAATCATAAAATGGAAAATATTATTAATTGATTACGATGGGGATTGAATCTCATCGTGTTCATGGATACGGTAATCCGTACGTACGAACAAGCGACATTATCATTATATTGATTGAGAAATCATATGTAATTGGATGGAATATAATATATAAAGAATCATTAAAATGTTTTACATTTAATTTAAGTCATTTATACTCATTATTATACCCATCCAAATAATGAGGTGTTTGAATAACAAACTACACGGCGTGGAGATGGTAAGTTGTACGTACACACATATGGGGACTTTGTGATTTATAGGATGTATATAATAAAGAATATGGTTGTACCATGTTTATAATAACATAAAAGTATATATTAGGTACTGGATTTTTTATTTTGGTATGAAAAAACAAAGAATGTGGAAGTGGAAGACGAAAAGAACGTGAAAGAGGGTAGGGAAATTATTACCTTTTCTTCAGGTGTTTCATTTTGTGTTGATCAAAAGCGCTCTTAAGGATGGGATTACGATCAAATTAATGACTCTAGGATGATTTGAGGGAAATTTTTAGGATATTTGGGCAGGTTTTGGCCGAGCTAAAAGGCTTTGGATGTGTGATTTTAAGAGAAGGGGAAGTTCCCTTTTATTAGCAGGGTGAGATTCACTTTAGGAAAAGATTAAAATATTAATTTATAATACAATCATATTCGGTTTATAATGGATAAAATGAATTTAATTCGAGGATTAGGTGGTTATGGGTCGAAATACTCTCATCCAATTGTTTTTAGACTTGTTTAGGTTACAATTTAACCTTATCTTTTAGATTTAACTCGTAGTTAAATAGTTTAACTTTTATTGTGTCCTCATGTATTCTTAAACTATATGGTTAATAAACTTACACTAAACATCCAATAGAACCTCAGGAGGTTCATTAATGACATATATAATATTATTTAAGCCTATTTTCCAAACCATAGATTTATTATAAAATTTTATCAACCAATAATATAGTATTTGTTTTAAAAACTAATTTATGTCAATTTTGACAATATTTGGTATTTTGTTTTTGTGAAAGTCATAACAACCTTATGACTTTGAACAAAATTGTTCTAATCAACCCTAACTTTTCATATTAACCTGAAAATTTTTGGATTTTATTATATGTATAAATTTACATTTATTTGGATATTTATAATATCATTTATTTAATTATTACATTAATAAGGAAATTACGACAGCATCATTGTGTTATAAATAAATTAAATTATTTAATGTAAAAAAATTATGAATAAACTACCATTATGTAAGAAATATTTTTATATTTCTAATGAATATTTATTGTTGAATTTATTTTGTGTTTAGCCCTACATAATAATGGTTTAGTAATTGTACTTTGAATTTATCACTTTTAACTACTGTTTAAATAAAATAATAATAAATGTCCTAATATTATACAAGTAGACAAAAGAGGATCCTATTTTATTCATAAGGTCGTTTTTTGTCAAATTACATTTATCCAATAGAATTAGGACATGTGATAGGTTAATTATAATATCATTTTCCCCCTTAATTGCCATATTTTCTTTTAACCACAGTAAATAAAAGTCAAAATCTACTATTCACCAAAAATTATTTTCATCTTATTGAACAAAATATTACCTACTGATTTCAACTTTGTTTATTTTATTTTTTAAATTCAAGTCACAGAAGTGGTAAAATTACGTTTTATGCAAATTTGTAAAAGCTCTTAGAATATGGGTAAAAAATGTTAAAAAGTTCAATAAAATTTTATTCATCTAATTTAATTATAAAATGACTTCAATAAATTACATTTAACTTATATAGGTATTAGATATATATTTTTACATAAAATAAATTTAAATAAAATAAATAATTATTTTAAGAAATAGTCGCTTTTAAATAATAACATAGCGTTTTTCACTATTCAATAAAATTTGAACATTTAAAAAAAAATACAAAAAAATTACCGTAAAATAATTTTGATATTCCAAATTAATAAATGAAGTCCATTTTACCAAATTAAAAACATATAAGTATAATTTGTTAATTTAAAATTAATTTCCGTTGTCAAAACCAAAAAGGGGTTTTTTTTAAAGTACAAACTATCAAAAGATTGACATGTGTTTATGTCAAATTTAAATGTAAAATTATATATAATGAGCTAAATTATATTAAATGATAAAAATATAATATAATTATACTTAAAAACAATTCAAATTAATATTTTATCAATATAAATTATTTCAATTAAAAGAGTTGTTTTCAAGAAAAACATGGTATTTTCACTATTCATCAAAATACGAATGTTATCAGAAAAGTACCAAAAAAATTTACAAACTAAATTTTTATATCTCTCTTCTAAATAAAAAGTAAAATTTTTAAAATATAATATAAAAGTATCAGGTATTTCATTTAAAATAATTCACAATTAGTAGGTGATAAAATTGCATTTTTGAGAAATACTGCCTTTATCTGAAAAAATTGAATTTGTTCTTATATTATGTATAAAAAACACATAATATGGGGGTAAAATTATATAGTGTATATAAGATTCAAAATTCATTTAATAATATTCATAACCTCTTTTTGATTGGCTAGTTTGGTAAGTTGTCATGCATTTGAACTCAGTTTTGCGTGTTGCGCAAGCTGTTAAATTTCTTTAATGTTATATAATACTATAAAATCTTGGGGTGTTACACTTATAATCTCCATGATGGCTTGGGTTTTGTTTGAGTTAAGGATTTCACACTGTGTGGTAAGACCCACATGTCATTTTATGAAACCTAGGTAGCTAAGTTGTGTGTAATATTCTCATACCTTAGGACACTGTTCGTTTAGACATACCATGTCACTAGAGGGATATGTTGTATGGCTAAACATGGCTAGTTGAACCGTGTTCTAGGTGTACACGACCAAGACCCCATGAAGAAATATATAATATGTTCCCACATGGACATGTTATGTGTTATAAAATGGATTCTGAATCAGTGTCCAAGGGATATAATTCCTTGGAGATAGGATGGGTTTTCACCCATTGTGTCCCCACATACATGTTGTGTACTACTCCCATGAAAATATACTTTCCATATCTTAATTTTCTGGACTCAGATTTTAGACCATGAGTAGAATATCCTATGTAGTTTTCATCGTATAAAATAGTGGTTCACATATTTGGATTCTGATGTATGACATGATGTGGGATGAGTTTGGAACTTATATGATAGATTCTTAGATAATGAAAATGATATTTATAGGACATCAGAGAGACCTGGGGTTTGGAAACTCTTCTATTTCAGTAGAGAACATGTCCCCCATAATATTTTCTTATGTAAAGTTGGTAGTCCCCTATATTACATCAGATCATGGGTTATATATCTATGTAGTGTTACTCCACCATATTTGATCTATGGTGGAAATAAGTTCCTCCATGTTAGTTAGTGATCCATTAGTTGTAGAGCACCAAAGTGACGAGTTTCATCCTCCATTCAGATTTTTATGATATTAAACATAGTAATGGTAATAATATTCTATCCCTTTTGAGTTGTAGGTAGTCTCATCATTCTTGGAGGGGATGGAGATCTAGTATATCTATTTATAGGGTTTTTATGGGAATATATTTTTATTATGTTTTCTTTTTTCCTCTTATGTATGGATACAACTTAATTTTATATCATTCTATTGTTCCATTCTTGGATTGTAGGGAATCCTACATGGTATGTATATACACACACTAACATGGATTATCATCCACTTTTAATTTCTTCAATATTGATGATCGGAATATCATTATTGACATTGAAGAAGCATATAGGTACGAGGGTTCATTGACTACATTATGAGGTCAGACATTAATATCAGGGGGAAAAATCCCTTTAGATTTCCATTATCCAAATTTTTTTTAAGATGAAAATTCATTTCACGTTAGCTGTATATTTTTACTTTTATATTTGGTTTTATATAATCAAACTCTAATATATACCCTAGAGGTTATTGAAAGCATGGTTGAAATCTATATTTTTTTAGTATGTTCCTATTCCTCTCCATATTTCCATGGTGATGGTTGTGTATTCATATAGGAACATAATTCTAAGCCCTACCATTCAATTTTATTTCATCTTAGTTCTTATCACCATAATATAACCTATTTTAGGTGTGATTGGGGGTGTTATAATTAGGTTTTGGTAATCCAGTTTGGCCTTAGAATGTCAGTTCATGATAGATTTTTATCATAGATGTCATTCCCGGTCGGTGTTTTATTTAGACCTTATGGTGGATATTGGTTTTTTGAATTATGGTAATGGTGTTGGAGAGTCTAAAGTGTGGATTTTAGTAAATGAAACCCATTTTGATGAAGAAGATTATATATCCATTCACCTGGACTCAAATTACCTTCTTATTGACTCAACATGCCAATAAATATATTATAGGGAACAATGATAAAAGAATCATATTGAATTGGGTATTACGAATTTCATTTATTTCTTGTGTTATCTCCCCATATTTTCTTATCTAAACGAGATTCATCTACATAAAATTAAGGTATAACCCATGATTAAAAACTTCAGGGATGCTGATAGGAAATTGTGATGTTGATTAGTTGAGAAATGAGACCTTAATTTATTGAAATTATGATGAGGTGTGTCCCCCAGTGATCCATGTTTGGGACCTAGTGTGTGTGGGAAAACACATTTCTTTGGTTGGCCATGATGAAAATTCAAAAAAGGTTATCATGGTATGTGAGTTACAGTGGTAGATAAAATTGAGGAATCGGGTTTGAAAAATCCCTGATTAAGTGGATGACTGTATTGTGTTTTTGATTTGAGTATTAAAGAACATTCACTCCAGGAATGAGAATATTATTTTACTCACATCCAGTCTTCTTCCTAGAGAATTAGGATGCTGGTAGTGTCTGAACATATAGAACCCAAGAGATGATGCTCTCATTGATAAAATTCATGTATTTGTTTTCAAGGACTATTCAATGTAATCTATACAATCTAAACAGATTTGAGATTGTCTCGAGTTAAGGTACTGTGATATGATAGTTGTTGGGTATTCTATGAGGTTTGAAAAACTCACCCATTACATTGTTGATGTGGGGTGAGATAGGCTTTTTTGGGATTTGTAATTAGACAGAGGTCTTAATAGAGACATATCAATGAAAAATATCCTTCTTATGAATTACTAATTATGTGGGGGTTATGGAGTGAGATCTGATTACAAAGTTATTCCGAGAAGAGGGACACATGGAAGCTGGGGTAGGAAATGGACATCTTAGGGGTGATTCATCTACAGTGTCTATTAGGCATCAGTTGATGGCGTATTAAAACATGAGACCTCCCCATGGCTAGACATAGACATGTGGATATGTGGTTCAGGTCTCAGACATTGTATCTTATTAGATAGGAGAGGTTTGATGGTAAAATTATTATGGCTGTGTTCACATAGATCATGATTTACCAAACCGTCATGCTAAAGAGGTTTGGCATATAGTTTATGGACCATTAAGAAAATGACAATGTCATAATCTAGGATCTCCTAGGTGAGTTCTGGGAGACCCTATGTTTGGGTGTTTGGATTGAGGAGGAGTTAGAGATGTGGAGAGAGGATATTATAGTGCAGGGGGATTCTACAAATTACTTATGACACCACCACCAGGTGGCCCATTCTAAGATAAAAGTGCAGATGGTCATGGATGCAGGTAGATGCATGCTATGGATGGGTATAACTAGACTATTCAAGAGATGATTTTTGGTAATATATTTGTGTTTTCTAATATTTTACAATTAATTATATACAAATGAGTGATTTAATCCTTTATCAATGTATCCCTTATGCGAGATTTAGAGATGCATGTTGAGACATCATCCAAGGAGCTATCTCTTGAGGTTCTTATAGGGAACAATTATCTTATAACTCATAGTTAAGATAGTTTGGGTTGGAATTAACTTGAGATAGTTTCCCATGGGACCTATTGGACATCATGATGAAACCTTATGTCATCATCTTGTGTATATATTGGTTGTCCATGGTTCATTCCTAGAGAAATAATTATCATAAGATATTTATATGCCTTAAGAAATATGAGACATGATTCTCCTTTGTGGGTGAGACAGATATCATGACTAATTTAGTGGGGCTCATGAGTGAGTATATGCAACCCAACACCCCTAAATTCAAGATAAAGTTCCTTTGTGTATTGTTATATTCATGAATCATGCTTCCTATTTTTTTATGAGGAAATGGATGTCTTTATTTAAGATGATTCTAAGACTACCTATATGACTGGAGATAAACTATTACCTCAACCAAAAACTTAGGATTATGCCAGTATCTCCTATGGGATATTGGATGGACACTATAGAGATCATGGAGAAAATGGTTTAGTAAGAGGACCATTGAGATAATGGTTTTATCATACCTAGTGTGCCCCCTAAGTGGCTCGTATTTTGTTTGTGAAGAAGATGAAAGAGAGATTGAGGATTTTTGTGGATCATTGTCACATGAATCAATTGAAGATAAATAATAAGTACCCATTTCCAAGGATATAAAACGTCATTAACTAGGGTATATTTGTTAAATGATTCATAAAGATCATTCTCAAGTTTTGATAAAACCTATAGAGTTTTCTGGAAGATGATATTCTGAAGACAACATTCTGCTGATGCTCTTGAAACCATGAATTCATGGTGATAATTTTCAGTGTGATTAGTTCCCCAACACTTTTTTTGTAGATCTTATTAACCAGATCATTCAGCCACCAATGGACTAATTTTTAGTTATACTCATCTATGACACACTTATTTACTATACATCATAGGAGGAGTTTCCAAATAATTTTAGGACAGTTTAGGAATTTCTCTAGGATCACTAGATTTATGGTATGTTTATGAAGTTCGATTTTCAGATTTTTGAGATTATGTTTTTAAGGAATATATTTATTAATCATGGGTTTTTTGTAGACCTAATGAATATTGATGTGGTTATTTATTGGGATCTACCCGAGACCATGATATATGTTCATATTATTAATAACTTTGTAGTGTACTAAATGAGTTTCATGTAAGTATTCTCTATGTTATAATCTCATTTAATGGAATTGATTAAAATAGGGTATCCATTTACCTATGTCTTGGGGAATTTTAAGTGATCATATAGAGGATAACTTGGGATCCTATTTTGATACAACAGGAGGAGGTAGTTGAGTACAATGTTGTTTTCGATGCCTCAAGAGATGGGATCAGTTGTGTGTTGATTTAGAGGTATATAGTTATTAATTATGAGTCTAGGAATTTTATACCCCATATAAAGGTTAAATGTCATGACCCGACCCAACGGGGCTCGAGCCGCGACTCACCAAGCCCGCCTCCAATAGGCCAGGGGCTGGCGACCAGCACCGAGTAGGCTATCACACACATGGGAGGCATTAGCCTAAGGTACCTGTACACATGCACCCACAAACACCTCCATGCAACAGTGCAGAGATATAGAAACTGAAAAGTAAATGCATGCATACTATCTATCCCAAACCAGAGTGCAACAGAAAAAGTACAAAGGGAAAAACAGGGCCCACCAAAGAAAACTACAAAGCACGTCCAACCTTCTCTAAAGAAGGGGAACGCTGCCACAAACACCCGCCGGAAAGATCCCTTGGCACAGCTCCGGTAGACACCCCGGTCAACTTGCTCACTAAGCTCCGCCTGCTCCGGGTCCTCTTGGGACTCCGTCAAAAGGCCTGTGGTCTGCACAAGACCCAAACATGTGCGAGCAAAGCCCGTGCAGGGGTGAGTATAAACATACTCAGTAGGCAGCCCAAAAACCAAAAACCCAAGGGAGCAACTGAAAGGCAACAGTCCGCTCAACCTAGCCAGAGGGAACCCAGACGAGAGAGAAACCCCATCTCGTGACCATTCTCAGCTAAACACAACTAGTCACCTCAGTTCAGCTCAGGTGTATGCCCATACATACACCTTGAAGAATCCAAATATACTCAGCTCAGGCCACAAGCCACAAGAGGTACCGACCTCATCACCAGCAACTGTCCCAACCAGGAGAGTACACCACACGAACACTGGCATACCAGATGACACCCATCCGAGAGATACACTCCATCGGGTCCCAAACAATCATCTCAGACGCTCACCCGAGAGACCACGCTCGTCGGATAACATCACTGAGGAAACATCGCTGAAACAACATAACCACCAAACTCCTCGGATAGGGGATCGCCGCTAGGGTCCGCTAGGGGATACCAAGACCCACTACAGTATACGTAGCTCACAGATAGGGGATGACTCCTAGGGTCCGTTGGGGGATACCACGACCCGATCTGGCATACGTATTTCTCACAGATAGGGGATCACACCCAGGATCTGTTGGGGGATACCACAACCCGATCTGGCGCTCGACAGAAGCTCCACACTCAGATAGAGGATTATCGTCCATATAAAGATTCTCATGATGATACTAGAACCCTATCTGGTACAACTCGCGATGTAGGGGATCGAACTGACGATGCCGCAACCCTACCGAAACCACGCGCTGAGTAGGGGATCGGATAACCAACGATACCACAACCCTACCGACACCAAGCGCTGAGTAGGGGATCGTATAACCAACGATACTGCAACCCTACTATAAACTTCATGCTGAGTAGGGGATCGTATATGCGATGATGCCACAACCCTACTGGGAAAGACCCACCGCGTAGGGGATCATATTCCCGATGATGCCACAAACCCTACTGGGTTAACCTGGTAGATAGTGGATCACCGCCCGTGAATAAGCGGTCACAGCGATGCCTAGAACCCGATGCAGGGTAAAGATGCTAGAGGATCCGCTCCGGTCCCACCGGAGGGATGCAACAAATCTAACAAATAAAACATCCCATCTAGAGGATCACAAAACCATACGAAGGTTGTGATGCCACACGATCCCTCGTAGGAACGAACCAAGGGAGAACACTCAATCACTGCCAGTCCAAATGTCGCTAACCCGAGCGACCTGCCAAAACACCACATTGCACACCTCCTAGGCCAAAACAGAGGCCACCATCGCATTCCACGCGGAAAAACATGCAGGATAGGCTGTTTACTCGCCTGAAACGGAGCACCGGTGAATAAGGCACTATTCACCGTAGCTAGCCCGTGCGGGGCCCACACAATGATCCTGAAACTCATCGAGCGGACCATACCACGATGATCCCCTCGAAAAAACAAGCGGAATCGACTACTCGTTCGTCCAAAACGGACACCCGGTGAAAAAGGTACTATTCACCGAAGGCTAGCTTGGGTGCGGCCCACGCCTGGATTCGGAAACTCATCGAACGGATCGCACCATTGCGATCCCCTCGGAAAAACACACAGGATCGACTATTCATCCGCCAAAATCGGACTCCTGGTGCAAAAGTTGCGTTTCTCCGCAAACGCCAAAACCCGACCTCATGGGGCCCGCACCCCGTTCATAGTCCCAACACCCAGAAACCATCTCAAAAAGTCTGTCGTACCATCAGGGTCTCAACGCCACTGACGACACGTCAATCAGACGCTCCAGGTAGAAGTTACAACGGCCCGAAGTCGTAAAATAATAAAATAATATTATTTTATACTACGTTTCTAACTCCCGGGCCATGATCCCGAACCCTTAAACCCGCAAAGTGAGTTCAAAAGGTCCGTCTCAACCCAAGGAGCGCGTCGCTGCAAACGGCTCGCAAATCGGAGTTACGGTTTGCGAGTTACGGGGGTTTAAAGAACCCCCGGAAAATCCTGGCTGGACCACCGCCAGCCTCGCCGGAAACCACCGTGCCGCCGCCGGATTCCGCCACGCCGCCGCCGCCGCCACCGGAAACCGCCGCCGCGCCATCATCGGATTCCACCATGGCCACCGCCCGTCGTCGCCGGAAAACTGGGTTTTCGCCGGAAAACTTCCGGGAGCCACCGGGAGCACCCCGGTGCACCAGATTCAGATCTGAAATATGTTTTAGAATGCTCGGGACCCGAAGTATACAACCCTTATGAAAATTTGAAGGAAAACAACACAAAAATGGGATCCAGGATTGTAAAACTCAAACTGCCTACCTCGAGGACGAAACACCGACGTTCTGCCTTAGATCCGCGCTCCAGAGCATCCGCTGCGCGCACCTGGAACGCCCATCATCGAATTCCGAGCTCATGGCCGCTTCGTTTGCTCGATTCGGCGGAGCGGCGGCGAAGAACGGCGAAGAACGTTGAGAGGAATGATAGGGGGGGCGTTGATATTTATATCAGCCACCCGCCGGCGCCAAACCCGCCTCGGACCCGACGCCCGATGCGAACAAAATGTAATGTTACCCCTAGGGTAAATGTGCCGTTCTGAACGCAACGGCGGACTCCGATATTCCATCCGAGACTCCGTTAAGATGTTATTCGAACCGACGCTCTCACACTAACTTCGCTACTTATTTACGGAAACGCCCTTGGTGGCGTTTCTCACCGCAGGCCCGCGCCCGCAATGTTTACACCTCTCCTAGGGTAAACAGCACGTTCTAGACGCAACCATGCCCTCATATTCCAATTCTGAGCTACCTTTTAAGAGATATCACACCCCCTCCACGTGCATAGTATAAAAATACTTAATATTCATATAAAATTAATTCTGGGCATACCGAGCCTCGGAATCGCACGCCGTCTTCGCGCCTAGCTATTGAATTATTCGCAGAAATATTCCAAAGTCTGACAGGACCAAAAACCCGAGTCGCTACATCCTCTCCCCCTTAGAACTTTTCGTCCCCGAAAAGCCCTAAGCACAAGGAAAGCGACTGGACTCTCAACTGGGTCTCACACACCAGCGAGCTCACCAACCAACACCCATGCCCGAATGCATAAGTCAGAGGGACTCATCCACCACACCTCAATACTATCCGCTTTGGGCGGCACTGACTCGCCCGCATGGTTTTAATCGCATCACAAAAACACGTCTCGGTGGGGGAAGGATCCATCTACCTCACTCATTCGAAGCATGTAGAACAACTCCCACATAGGGTCTTACCAACGCCCTGAACAAAACATGAGAAAGCAACAAAAGGAAAGAGTGCCGCTAAACAGTGTCTATCAAACTACTGCAGTAAGTTGAAAAGACACAAAGCGTACCTCTATCCATCCGCGGTGCCTCTGGGTCGACTGCCTCCAGCGCATGCAGCTATCCTCTCCCTCGACCACCAGCTCCCTGAGCTTGGCGTGGAACACCTGGGGGTGGGGGTGGTGGCAACTGGTACTGCCTACCACCGCCTCCCGCTGCACCAGCTCCGCCGCCACATCCGCCGCCCTGCGGAACTCGTTGCTCGAGACGTTGCCTCTGCCAAGGTGGTCCATCGACCGGTTCCCTCTCGGCAGCACGTCGGGTCGGACAATCAATAGCAAGATGTCCCCGACCATCACAAGCGTAACACCGCCCCTCCTGCGGATGACAAAAACTAGCCTGTGAGCCATGTGATCCCTGAGGCTCAGATCCTCCATCCTGGGGTCGCCTCCTGAAACGTCAACCACGTCCTGACCCCTGAGTCTGTCGTCGACTACCAGATGCCAATCAGACTGAAAAAGTCTCAGCCCTCGAGTGCCCAACACTAACATGGGGAATCTGCTCAGCCAGAAAACTCTCCACCACCAACGCTCGCTCCAGCACTCCAGCATAGGTGGGCAGACACAAGGAAACCACACCTGCTCGGATGTCCCTGCGTAAGCCCTGCTCGAAGGTCCGAGCCCTAAAGAACGGGTCTCGAACCATATCCAGGGCGTAGCGCGACAGGTCTGTAAACCTCACTGAGTACTCCGACACAGTCATGCTCTCCTGTCGAAGCTGCAGAAACTCCTGGATCCGCACTGACCTCAACGTCACCAGATAGAACTCCTCCCTGAAGAGATGCTCAAACTCTGCCCACGTGAGCGTATCCTCGTCATGGGACTGTGTCACCAAATTCCACCATCGCCTGGCAGAACTATGCAGAAGGCTCGCCGCTAGGACCACCATCTGATCAGGAGGTGTCCTTACTAGGAGGAATAGCCGGGTGACTGCCTCAAGCAAGTCATCAGCTACCTGGGGGTCTGGATCACCCTGGAACCTCAGAGGTCGCTGCCTCTGGAACTCGTGCAGCGCACTAAGCCTGCGCGCAACCTCATCCTGCACTGCCGGCACAACCAGCTGCTCGACAGGTGGCGGCTCAACTGGCAGACCACCTGGAGGTGCAACCTCAGAACCTGTGCTTAGCTCCACAACCTCTACACGGGGCGGGTCGTCAACACAATCCTGCTGCGGAACCCTAGCTGGCTGTCGTCATGGAGGCATCCTAAAAAACATTCAAGACGCACCACCATCAAAAAGTATATCTGGGGAGATGACTCAAGAAGGACAAGGAAATACCCAAAAACCCAGTCCAATATGATGCATGTACCGTTATGTCCCTGCGACCAGTGTACGAATGTCCCGAGTCGAAAGGCAGGTTATTAGAGTCTTGGTGTATGGATACGTCGGCCGCCACACTAGCACTGGAGCCTCTGGCCTGAAAGCCGAACTCGAAAAATCTTAACATTGCCGCTATGCAACCCAAACCAAACTCACAGGTAGACCAGCTACGCTCTGAGATCCCAAAGGTGGAACCTCCTCTGATACCACTCTGTCATGACCCGACCCAATTGGGCTCGAGCCGTGACTCCCCAAGCCTGCCTCCAATAGGCTAGGGGCTGGTGACTAGCGCCGAGTAGGCTATCACACACATGGGAGGCATTATCCTAAGGTACTTGTACACACGCACCTACAAACACCTCTATGCAACATTGTAGAGATATAGAAACTGAAATGTAAATGCATGCATACAATCTATCCCAAACCAGAGTGCAACAACAAAAGTACAAAGGGAAAAATAGGGCCCACTAAAGAAAACTACAAAGCACGTCCAACCTGCTCTGAAGAAGGGGAACGCTGCCACAAACACCCGCCGGAAAGATCCCTCGGCACAGATCCGGTAGACACCCCCATCAACTCTCTCACTAAGCTCCTCCTGCTTCGGGTCCTCCTGGGACTCCGTCAAAAGGCATGTGGTCTGCACAAGACACAAACATGTGTGAGAAATGCCCATGTAGGGGTGAGTATAAACATACTTAGTAGGCACCCCAAAAACCCAAAACCCAAGGGAGCAACTGAAAGGCAATAGTCCGCTCAACCCAGCCAGAGGGATCCCAGACGAGAGAGAAACTCCATCTTGTGACCATCCTCGGCTAAACACAACTAGTCAGCTTAGCTCAGCTCAGGTGTATGCCCATACATACTCCTTGAACAATCCAGATATACTCAGCTCAGGCCACAAGCCACAGGAGGTACCAACCTCATCACCAGCAACTGTCCCAACCAGGAGAGTACACCACACGAACACTGTCATACCAGATGACACTCATCCGAGAGATACACTCCATCAGGTCCCAAACAAACATCTCAGACGCTCACCTGAGAGACCACGCTCGTCGGATAACATCACTGAGGAAACATCGCTGAAACTACATAACCACCAAACTCCTCGGATAGGGGATCGCCGCTAGGGTCCGCTAGGGGATACCAAGACCCACTCAGGTATACGTAGCTCACAGATAGGGGATCACTCCCAGGGTCCGTTGGGGGATACCACGACCCGATCTGGCATACATAGTTCTCACAGATAGGGGATCACACCCAGGATCCGCTAGGGGATACCACAACCCGATCTGGCACTCGACAGAAGCTCCACACTCAGAAAGAGGATCATCGTCCATATAAAGATGGTCACGATGATACCAGAACCCTATTTGGTACAACTCGCGATGTAGGGGATCGAACCGATGATGCTGCAACCCTACCGAAACCACGCGCTGAGTAGGGGATCACATAACCAATGATTCTGCAACCCTATCGACACAAAGCGCTGATTAGGGGATCGTATAACCAACGATACTGCAACCCTAATATAAACATCATGCTGAGTAGGGGATCGTATATCCGACGATGCCACAACCCTACTGGGCAAGACCCACCACGTAGGGGATCATATTCTCGATGATGCCACAAACCCTACAGGGTTAACCTGGTAGAGAGGGGATCGCCGACTGTGAATAAGCGGTCACTGCGATACCCAGAACCCGATCCAGGGTAAAGATGCCAGAGGATCCGCTCCGGGCCCACCAAAGGGATGCCGCAAGTCTAACAGTTAAAACATCCCATCGAGAGGATCACAAACCCATACGAAGGTTGTGATGCGACACGAACCCTCGTAGGAACGAACCAAGGGAGAACCCTCAACCACTGCTGGTCCAAATGTTGCTAACCCGAGCGACCCGCCACAACGCCACACTACGCACCTCCTAGGCCAAAACTGAGGCCACCATCGCGTTCCATGTGGAAAAACGCGCAGGATAGGCTGTTTACTCGCCCGAAACGGAGCACCGGTGAAAAAGGCACTATTCACCGTACTAGCTCGTGCGGGTCCCACACAGTGATCCGTAAACTCATCAAGCGGACCATACCACGACGATCCCCTCGGAAAAACAAGCGGAATTGACTACTCGTTCGTCCAAAACGGACACCCGATGAAAAAGGTACTATTCACCGAAGGCCAGCTCGGGTGGGGCCCATGCCTAGATTCTGAAACTCATCAAACAGATCGCACCATTGTGATCCCCTCAGAAAAACACACAAGGTCGACTATTTATCCGCCAAAATCGGACTCCTAGTGCAAAAGCTGTGTTTCTCCGCAAACGCCAAAACCCGGCCTCGTGGGGCCTGCACCCCATTCACAGTCCCAACACCCGGAAACCATCTCAAAAAGTCCGTCGTACCATCAGGGTGTCAACACCATTGACGGCATGTCAATCGGATGATCCGGGTAGAAGATACAATGGCCCGAAGTCGTAAAATAATAAAATAATATTATTTTATACTACGTTTTAAACTCCCGGGCCACGATCCTGAACCCTTAAACCCTCAAAGTGAGTTCAAAAGGTCCATCTCAATGCAAGGAGCACGTCGCCGCAAACGGCTCGCAAATCGGAGTTACGGTTTGCGAGTTACGGGGGTTTAAAGAACCCCTAGAAAATCCTGGTCGGACCACCGCCGGCCTCGCCGGAAACCACCGCGCCGCCGCCGGATTCCGCCGCGCCGCCGCCAGTTGTCGCCGGAAAACTTCCGAGAGCCACCGGGAGCACCCCGGTGCTACAAATTCAGATCCGAAACATGTTTTGGAAAGCTCGGGACCCGAACTATACAACCCTTACAAAAATTTGAAAGAAAACAACACAAAAATGGGATCAAGGATTGTAAAACTCAAACCGCCTACCTCACGGGCGAAACGTGGACGTTCATCCTTAGATCCGCGCTCTAGAGCTTCCGCTGCGCACTCCTGGAACATCCGCCGTCGAATTCCGAGCTCGTGGGCACTTCGTTTACACGATTCGGCGGAGCGGAGGCGAAGAACGGTGAAGAACGGCGAGAGGAACGATAAGGGGGGGGGGGGGGGGCTGATATTTATATCAGCCGCCCGGCGGCGCCAAACCTGCCTCGGACCCGACGCCCGATGCGAACAAATGTAATGTTAGCCCTAGAGTAAACGTGCCATTTTGAACGCAACGGCGGACTTAGATTTTCCATCTGAGACTCCGTCCAGAAGTTATTCGAGCCGATGCTCGCACACTAACTTCGCTACTTATTTACGGAAACGCCCCTGGTGGCGTTTCACACCGTAGGCCCACGCCCGCAATGTTTACACCTCGCCTAGGGTAAACGACACGTTCTGGATGCAACCATTCCCTCATATTCCCGTTCTGAGCTACCTTTTAGGAGATATCACACCCTCGCCATGTGCATAGTATAAAAATAATTAACATTATTATAAAAATAATTCCGGGCACACCGGGCCTCAGAATCGCACGCCGTCTTTGCGCCTAGCTCTGGAATTATTCACAGAAATATTCCAAAGTCTGACAGGACAAAAAACCTGAGTCGCTACATTAAAAACTCACAAACTACATTTCTTTTGTAGTAGTCTTTTCCTTGAGGATGTAGGCAGCTTTTCATCTAGGAGTTCAGTTTTCTATTTACTAAAACCAACAAAGCCTTAGGTATATCTTTACTCAGAGATAACATAAGCTAAGTCATAGAAAATTATTGGAATTACAAAACCACTATGAATGTTAGATAGTATATATTCATGGTAAGATTAGTCTTCTAGTAGATACCAAGAAAAAATTACCATTCCCACATTATTGTAGAGGAATACAAGTTATTTATTGCATTGTAACTAACTGTGGTGGGGGAGAGGGGGAAATTTTATATTCAGTCTATGGTGGTGTCTCTTCTACTTCAATAGTGCATAAGAGTGGATCTGTTAAGATGTATCAATGTTAATGTTCTATATCAATATATTTTCTTTGAAGATACACCAGATTAATTTTATGAAGCAGGATAGCATGTTATCCTTGTATTGGGACAAAAAGTGGTTTTTGAAACATTATGAGAGGAGGTAACGTGGATGTTTGACACTTCCCAATTGAATATACATCTATGGGTGTAAAATAAGTACATGTATCTTCATTGGAAGATTTTGTGGGATGGAATGAGATGGAGTGATACTGATCTCATCTCTCAGCATATCAAATGTTATTAGATAGTGGAGGAGAATTAGGATCCTATGGGTTTGACGTAGCTTATTTATATCCAAAATTGTAAGTGGGATAAAATATCAATAGACGTTGTGATTGTGATTCCATAGAAATTGAGATTCTATTATGCAATATGGATGGTTGGTTCCCAACTTACCAAGTCAATGCATGTTCTATCCATTAGGGAGCAGTGTCTGGTTGAGTATTTTATTAGATTTGTACATGTATAATATCATCATAATTTATGAGGTACTATCAATTATTTTCAACAAAAATGATGGTATATTATCATCATGGTTATAGAGAGGATTTCAAGAGTCCTTCAAGACCCGTTTGAGTATTAGTAAAATGTTTCACCACTATATAGATGAGTACACTATTCAAACTAAGTAGGTGTTGGAGGATATTTTTAGAGCATACATGCTAGATGTTGATCAGAGATCAGGGGACCACTTGAAATTGGTATATTTTTGTTATAATAATAACAATCACTCTTCTGTTGAAATGTAAACAGCTCTGGCTATGTATGGGGGACCCAATAGGTCACCCTTATTTAAGGATATGATTAGAAAAATCTCTTTTTTGTCAAGACATAATGTAGGAGATGATGGATAAATTACATGTGATATTCAAGCATATCAAGATATAACATAGTAGATGAATGTATTATAAAAATGACGTTGTGGGACTTTAGAGTTCGATAAGGTAGACAATGATTTTGGGATATTTCAACACAATGAGGTTTGTATAGGTTTGGCTAGGGAAGCATGTCATGCATGAGGTTCATCGAGATGTTCTATATCCTATGGAGGGTTGGTGAGGTTCCAAACCACTTGGCCTAGGCCACATAATTAGACTATGTAAATGAAATATTCAATGTGTCACGGCTGAGGAGAAACATTCATGAATTGATGCACATTATTGTCTGGGAAAAGATGACCATTGAAGATATAGACACTTTCATTGAAAACCTGGTGGTGATTGAGGATAAGAATAGGAAGATCTTATACGGATAGTCCATCCCATTGATTTATATTCTTTGGATGCATAAAAGAATACTTGAGATCTTAAAGGTGTGTGAGATCAAAATAAAAGATCAATAACATATGCACATTTTTATAACTGGTGGTTTTTAGGGACAAAGTAATTGAATGAGGGGAGAATGTAATGAATCTATTTTTTCCCAGTTATAAATTTAAATATTCTATGGAATATTTTTAAAGAAGGACGTTGAGTCAACGTTAGATTATGTTGTGTGATAGGGATTGATATTGTAATATTAAAAATATGGATAATATTATATCTAAAATGAAATATTTATTTAATAAATGGTTTTCCAATTTTTTGGGATCTCAGATGGGAAATATGATACCATGGCTATTTCTAAAATACCAGATTTTTCAATGAGGGACCTAATGTTCATCAGCATTAGGTTTCTACTAGAAGATGTCCATTGGAAGGTACATTAACAAAATTAATAAATTTATTTAATTTATTAATATTATGAACTAATCCTAAGATATCCTCTATAAATATTTAATTAAATCAAATATTTATGTTCAAATGTATTACCCAGGGAGATTATAGAGTATGAGTAAGTGTTCTTTGTTGGAGGATCTGAATCAAAGAAAACTATGAATTAATTGTGGTGGACCATGGTATAGAAAAAAATATATTTTCTTATCCACAATTAGTGAATGTTTTCTTCCCCAATGATTGATCAAATATTTATGGTGGGAAAATAAATTTTTGGATATCCACCTTTGAGTTAATTGATAAGCGCGTAGTTCTTTATCTACTTTCATTGATATGTGAATACCTATTCTTTGCATGATCTTGAATATGAGACTAATTTTTAACCTGGTTTATGTTTTATATTAATATATTTCACCCATAGTTATAAAAAGTTTTATCATAGGAGAGGATATCATTAAAAATAAATGCTCATCATCTTCTCTCTTCTGTTTCCCACTTCTATCTTCATGTTCCTCATCATAGGACCAAGGGGTCCGTGATTCAACATTATCTGGTTTTATTAAAGATTTATCAAATGCAAAAATACAGTATATAAGAATTGATGACATATATATAGATTATTGGTAGACGTATCATGATGAATTCATGAGTTTTGGAAGATGGATATGGGGCGTGAGGACCACAAACATCAATAAACACATGACAGATCACCAAGTAGGTGACTTAATTTTTGATTTCTATCCATCATAGGCCATGAATCGTTGAATGGTAATGATACAATTAGTTTTGGAATATTTTAATAGAAAAATAGGCATTAAAGGTGTTGGAAAGAAGGATATATAGTCAGTGTGAGGTCTAACCATTACTGCCTAATAAAAAACCAACTACACAATGTGTAGTATAGAAGAATACATGTTGTATTCTTCATATCCCCATAGTGGATAGTGTTTCAGCTATGTTATGGATCACAAGTAATGTGACGGAGCTCACATGTCACATAAAAATTCCCATTTGGCTAAGATGTGTGTTAGTTATAGACTTCTTGTGACCCCATGTAGCCAGGCATTCCATTTCACAAGAGGGACATTCCTTATTGTTGTACATGGAATTTAAATCCAAGTGCTAGGTGTAATTTCCATGGACCCCATGTGAACATATAAATAATCATTCCCTATGGAAACTCCATGTGGTATGACATAACTTCCAAAATATATTCTCGTGGAGAACATTTAACCACCCAATATTTTTAATTGATATTTGTTTCCTGAAAAACGTGTGTTTTATATTATATAATATTATACATGTACAAAATATAGAGCAAAAAAGATTTATCTCATAAATAAATATCATAACATTATTTTTCTTTGAATATAATGAAAATTAGAAACATTACCACAAAAAAATATAAAATTGGGATTCTAAAATGGGAATATGTAGATCACCACAATCCATTAGAATCATTACCCCCAACTAACACTAATGAAATAAAATAAAATGGTATTTAACTAATAAACATTTTATGAAATATATATATATATATATATATATATTTTGTATTTTAGTTAGTTTGAGTTAAATGATAAATTAGTATTTATTAGGTAAGAAGGGAAATGCGACCATTGGGATTCAACTATTATAGGACCACTAGTCCAATATGACCTTGGTCATTATAACTAGTAGGGAATTTGACCATTTGGAATTTTACCCATTGGTAATAATTTTTTTGTTAGAATTACTATTTATAACTATTAATGACATTGGATTAATGATACAAAAAAGAGAAAAAATGGACTTAATCAGTATAATCATTCCATTTGAGGAAAATTTTACATAATTTTGTAGGTAGGTTGAGTCATAGGGGTTAATCCCTGATCAAGACCAATTTGAGTTTTAACAAGTGAGGTTTGAATGAAATCACCTATGATAGAAGTTACTGTTAGGAAATATTACGATAAGGCCCCAGCCATAAACATTACTAAATCTTGATTTTAGTCATGAATTAACATTTAGGATCTTTTTAGGTTTAGATATTTAGATAATTAGGTCATAACTTATACGTAACTACTTGAATATTACATGTAAAAACATATAATCTGTAACCTTATTTTTAATCAATAAAAACACTCAAAAACTAAACATGTTTAGTTACATGTTTTGAATAGAATGAAATTTCCATGATCATATCCTTGACCCAATTCCACTTTAAGTCCTGTGAAAAACAATTCAAAACATTGGATGAGCATAAAATGCTCTGTAAGGGATAGACAAAAAGGGAAACTGTTTGTTTTTCAAAACAACATGTAAACCATGAATACTTTAACAAAAGTAATACTTTTCACATATAAGATTTAGTAAATCCTATTCACTTAATTAAATCTCATTACATACCATTTTGTAACCAAAATATTTCAATAAATCCCATAGAAAGGATCATATAGAATATAATGGTAACTTTGGACATTAACAAACTTAAGTGGAATAAACATATGGTAATCTTCCATACATATCACTAAATGTAATTGATTTAAAAATGAATACCATAACCAATGAAATGGAGGTTATAACATAACCACTCATCCTTGGATTATCATGGAACTGCCTATGAATTCGTTTATCACTTAACCACCAGTAAAATGTCTAAGTAGCTTAATATAATAATAACACATAAAATAGTTCAAATATCAAAATTTCACAAATATAATTTCATTTGAAATCACAATAAATAATTTCAAGATATCAAAATACTAAACCAATTTTAAAAAATAGTTTTCAATACCAAAACACCATGAAATGGAAACATGGGATTGTTTTTTCCTTTTAAAAACAATAAGTCTTACAGTTGAAGCCAAATAAGGGTTACGGTGAGGAACAGGTCATTGTCTCCACCTACATTAATTTTTTTTGTCATATAGAAAAACATTTGAAGATAAAATGTTCCCTTTGAATGAATGTAAAATCCAAGGGGTTTTATTATACACTATGTTAAATAAGGAGGTGTTTATTATCAAAACACACCTCAATGATAGAAGATTAAGATAAAGTCCCTTACCTCTTGTCTGACTTGACTCGTTCATTCTATTATTTATTGAATAATAAACATAAGTTAATTTCTACATTCATTGGAACATTTTTATAGTTTATTATTTCATTTATATAACTTATCACCTTTCTATAACAATCATATAATTATTTATGTTCATATCAATTGTTTTTTCAATGTTCGGTACTTGAGTCAAAAATGAAGTTGTTATAATTACAAATTGACCATGTGGTAAAATTAAAATTATCTGTAGAATTATATTCAAGATTTTTATATCATATATATCATATATATCCAGTTTATATATGTATTTATAATAGTAAATAACATCCAGAGACATGAAATGAAATGCACTCTTCATGGAGACGATAAGTTGTACGTACGCATGAACTCTACTTTCATTAATTTTTCATATTTAAAGGAATAAAATCTCAGAGATACATAGTTATATTTTAGTTCCAGTATAATATAATATATATGTTCATTAATTACATATTTTGTACATTCTATTTTTGGAATGAATGATCCATATCACTTTGAGAGGCGATAGTCCACACTTCTTATAATAAAATTATCGTATTTACCCATTCTGGAAAACATAATGGTATGATATATATGAAAAATACATAAGAATTGAAAAATTATAAATATAATAAATATAAGATATATATAATGTTCCATCATAATTCCCACCTTGAGAGGCAGTAGGAGATAATTGAACAATCATCGTTTCGTGAGACAATAGTTCGCTGTCCACAGAAATAGAATGTTCCTACCCATTAGATGGAGGTGTGTGGAAGTTTATTTTGAATAATTTTCATAAGAACATTAAAATTATATTGAATATTTGTTTTTATAAAATATGGTAATAAATAATGTTTAGGTGGTTGGATAAGTAATATAAATGTAAGAATCTTGAGAGAAGACATTACCTCAAATCAGGTAACTCCTTCTGATTTAAGCTAAAAGTATTTCTATAATTTCCTTCTTCCCAAGGTGAGGATTGTAGGAGGAAGAGAGGGATGATGGGAGATTATTTGGACATAGGATGGACCTGACAAGGGTCTTTAAAGTTGTGTATAAATGGGCATTGGTTATTCCCTTTTAAAAGAGGAAGGATGGGTACTTTAAAAAGGGATTGAAATATTATTTTATTATAAAATCATATTCTGTTTCAAAAGGTTAAAAAATCTTTTAATTAAATGATAAGATGATTATTCTTCACAATCATCTCAAGAAATATGATTTAAAAATGTTTTGGTCAATATTTTATCCTTATCATTTAGCTTTAATTATTAGTTAACTAATTTAACTTTTACTGTGTCTTCTTATATATTCATATTATATTGTTAAAAAAGTTACTATAAAATTTAAATATAAATTAAATTGGTTCATTAATGAAATTTTAAACATTGATTATTTTATTTTTAAGAATATTAGTTATTTATGACTATCATATCATTTAATAAAACAATATTTTATTAAAAAAATCAGTTATGTCAATTTTTATACTATTCATATCATGACTATTTTAAATATCCATAACAACTCGATTCATTTGAAAAAACTCATTAATTAAAAGATAAAAAGTCATAATAATCCCTATAATTAGTGTATGGAATAAAAAGCATCAAAATAAATTTAATTTAATTTTATAATCACATTTATTTAAATCATTCACTAATAAAGAAATCTGTATATCCTCATTTAGTCAAATAAAATTATTTATCTGTTATCTAAAAATTAAAAATAAATACAATGATGTATAAAATATTTTAGTTTATAATTACTATTTATAGTCAAAGATATCACTTATCTAACACCATATAAAAATATTACAGTAAAAGATATGTTTTTATGTTTTATTTTACTTAACATTAAATTAAAACTATTTAAATGTCATTTTCACACAGAAGTGGATCCATGGGGTCATAAATTCGACACAAGGATTCCCATGGTAGAAAATGCATAATCCAACTAGATTTGTACATGTGTTAGGGTAATTTAATATTATTATAATATAAATTTTTAATAAGTAAAAACTACCAGAAGAGTTACATGCCTCTCTGTCCAATTTCAAAGTGAAATTACATCAACTGAACAAAATTGGATTAAATGATAAAAATATAATCCAATTATACATTAAAACCAATTAAAATGGAAATGTATCTATATAAAAAAATTATATTAAAATTAGTTTTTGACATAAAATGCCATATTTTTCACTATTCATTAAAAAATGAACTTTATCATAAAAATGTCAACATTTAATCCAAAGTATATTTTGATGTCTTTAATCTAAAGAAGAATTTTATCTTGTCAAATATAATATATAAAAGTGACAAAAAATATATTTAAAAATTTTTCTCTATCAAAAGTCAGTAAACCACATTTTAAAATTGTTAGATTATTTCATGCTTGAAATTGGATTCATTCTAATTATAAGCCTCTAAATTTTCATTGATAAATGTAAAAACATTTAAAAAACATGTTTAATAATAATTTTGATAGTTCTGTTCATTAACTCTACTAAAATGACTAGGCGTTAAATACCAATTAAAATAATAATATTATAATAATATTATTTTTCGGAGTAAGACTCAACCTTGTGTGCAATATAAGATTTCAGAGAAACCCATTTTTTTGTGTCAGGTACTCCATAGAACATAGAACCCCCTTTAATGTGAAATTAATATTTAATTCCAAAATATTAATAAATATGAAAATATCATATTCTTTATTTATCTGGGATGTTACTTCCTCCCACACTTTTGTAACCTCGCAATTTTATTCACTTTTCAAATAAGTTGTGGTATTTATCCCTCATATAATTTTTAGATTCACATACTGCCTCTTCAACCATGTGTTGTTTCCACAAAATCATTACCAAATAAATTACCATAGTATGAAATAGTTTTTCCCTTCATTCATGAATCTGGACTAGTTTTTTCTCAAAATAATGATTCTATTCCAACTGAACAACCTCTTGACTCAAAACAGGAGATGTATTTGGCATATACTTCATCCATATTGAAAGAAGAAAAATATTGTGTACCCTAGATAATAATGGAGGTAAATCTATTCTATAGGAAACTGATTAAACATTCTCTAGGATTTTATAGGGTCTAATGAACCTCGTACTTAGCTTTCCCTTCTTAGAAAAATGCATCAGATTTTTTCATGTTGAAAAAATGAGAATGATATAATCACCTACCTTGAACGAAATATCCTTCCTCCGATTATCTGCATAACGTTTTTGCCATCTCTAAGATGTTCTCATGTGCTTCAAAATTAGCTGAACTTTATCTTCCATCTATTCTAACATTTCTTTTCCCATAATTTTTTTTCTCATATACATCATCCCAAAAAGCTGTTGTTCGACACCCTATTTCATACAATGCTTCCAAATGTGCCATCTGTATGATGTAATGAAAATATATATTTTATGAAAACTCAATGAAACAAACATGTTGGTCCCAACTTCCCTGGTAATCCATCGAACAAGAACGTATTATATTTTTCAAGGTCAAAATTTTTCATTATGAAAGCCCATCTGATTGAGGATGAAAATATAAACTAAAATTAAATTCACTACCCAATGTCTTCTAAAGGATCTTCTGAAAGATATAAGTAAAGATAAGATTAATATCAAATAAAATGGAGTGGGGAACTCATTATTACCTAGATATCTCATTAATATACAATATATAATTTTGATCTAGAGACAGTGTATCACGAATAGGAAAAAATGAGAATATTTAGTCAATCAATCGACAATAACCCTAATTGCATTATTAGCTTGATAAGTATTTGGTAGTCCGACTACTAAATCGAAGGACACATTTCCCAATTTACACTTTGGAATTGTAAATGGTTGAAGCATCCTCTCTATAACAATCATTAAACATTAACATGTTGACAAGTCAAATACATCACATGAATGTCAGCAATATATCTTTGCATTTCATCCCACCAGTAATACTCTCGAATATCTATGCACATCGTAGTACATCTAGGATGAACTGAAAATGGAGAACTAAGAGCATCACATAAAAAATATTTTTCAATTGGGAGTCACAAGGAACACAAAATCTATTTACAAACCTAAAAAAGTATTTATCAATGTTAAATTCTGGTAACAAACCCTTCTAAACAAAATATACCTTTTTATGCAACTCACTATCTTCTTTCTATGGTTACTTTATTCTATTTGCCTAAGACTATTGTATTGAAACCTAAAACAAAAAATACGAATCTCATGCACCAAAAACTTCTATGCCAAATATCATCAAATCATTAATCAATGGATCTTGTTCTAATCAAAACATGGTTAATGTAATATTACTTTTTTGACTCAAAGCATCAGCCATTTTATTTTCTTTTCCGGGATGGTAATGAATCCAGTAATCATAATCATTGATTAATTCTAGCCATCTCCCCCGTCTCATGTTATATTCATTATGAGTTAATTTACACTTCAATAATTTGTGGTCAGTATTTATTTCATATTTAACTCTATAAAAACGATGCCACCAAATTTATAAAGAAAAAACAGTAGAATATAATTCCTAATCAAGTGTAGGGTAATTTTACTCATGAGTTTTCAACTGATGTGAAGTATAAAAATTGCTTAATCATTCTACATCAGGAAACAACCATGTCCTTTAAACAAAGCATTACTATAGATAAAAAATCATTATTTCTGAATGGAATGAAAAAAATGGAGCATTCACCAATATTCTTTTCAATTCCTGAAAACAATCATCATATTCATTTGTCCAAATAAATTTTAAACCTATTTGATTTAAATTAGTCAATGGGATTGATAACTGGGAAACTATTTTGACCAAACTTCAATAATAACCTAATAAACCATGAGAACTATGAATCTAGGTTATAGTTGTGCGTCGGGTCCATTATTTAACATATTTTGTTTTATCAAGATCACTAATTATGCCATCGTTAGAAACAATGTGACAAAGGAATGAAATTTTTTATAACCAAAACTCACACTTGCTGAATTTCCCATAAGGTTTCATTTATTTTATGGATTGATAGAAAACCCTTAAATTACTATCAAGATTCTATTTAATTTTATAATATACAAATATAACATCAATAAACACAACCAAAAAATTATCCATGAACTCATAGAAAATTCTATTCACGTGATCCATGAATATATCAGGTGCATTGGTTAACCTAAAAGGCATAAATAGAGATTCATAATGGACAAATTTTGTACAAAAATCAGTATTTGTAATTCCTTATTCATTTACTTTCAACTGATGGTACCCAGAACTCAAGTCAATCTTCAAAAAATATTGACTTCCGTATACCTGATCAAACAAATAATCGATATGAGGTAAAGGATAACTGTTCTTAATAATGATGTTATTAAAGGAACGATAATCAACTCAAAGTCTCATTGAATTATCTTTATTTTTAACAAAAAAGGAAAGAGCACCCCGTGGTGATCTTCTATGTCAAATTCAACCTTTATCTAATAACTCCTGAAATTGGTTATTTAAGTCTAAATGATCAATTTGATCCATTCTATATGGGGGTTTTTAAATTGACTTAGCATCCGGAACATAGTCAACTATAAATTTAACATATTGGCCAGGAATTTTACCATCCAACTCATCATAAAAAACATTAAGATACTCATTTCACACTAGAACATAATAAATCCGAACAGTTCCTTTTTTTAAACAATATATGCAAGGTAACATTAATTTCCATATTTTACTAGTTTCTATGTTACTAGATATTTTATAAAATGTAAGAGTTCATATTTGTACAAAAAATAGAATTCTTTATGAAAGGAAACCTCTTTAGCTCCACAATCAATCCAATAATGATAAACAGAAATCCAATCCATACCCAAAATTACATCAAACTATACTAATGAAAAAAAATAATGTTTTGTAGGTAGAAACTTTCCACACCCACAAACATGAAGGTTCTTATAATTTAATTTTGTCTCAACATATCCCCCAGATGTTTTACCACATGTTTAGGATTCATATCGTGAGATGGAATTCACAATTTATTAAAAAATTTCTTAGAAATGAACGAATGTGTATACCATGAATCAAACAACACATTGGAAAAATATAAATAAACAAATAGTGGACCTGATACTATATAATTTGATGGCCCATCAACTGCGGAAGTAGTTTAAAAGGATTTCCCCAACCCTTTTTTCTTGTATTTCAGCTACTTTTCTTTATTTGAGTTCTTCTTTGGATAGTCATTTGCATAATGATCCATTTCATTGCACATAAATCATTTTAATAATTCTAAATCATATTTTTTTCTCACCATTTCCCTAATCTTTTTCAGTGTAATTACAAGCCTTATGCACAATTTTACCAGAACCAAAAAACTAAACATAATTCAAAAGGAATTACCCAGATTTATTTTTACCCCAATTTTCACCAACTGTAAACTTAATTTTCTTACCACCAGAATTTTTTTGAAGAGTTAGTAACTTTAATCTACCACACCGACCTCTTATTTTGTTGTTTTTCAAAGAACACCAGATCAGCGAAGAAATCTATTTCCACCTTCTATGCACATCAAAAAAGTTTATCATAACTTTTAAACTCACATGAAGCTAAAACCCTTAGATACATTGTTGATAATCTTACGTAAAAACAATTTATTTTCATATCAATATCACTTATGAAATTTGGAGAATACCTTACTAGCTGGTTGATTTTTCCTTCATAAGTAGCCACAAATTCATCCTCATGCCCCAATCCCAAGAATTGTTTTTCTGTCATAATGAAATCCACCTTAGGGAAATATTTCTCAAGAAGAAAATCATTGAATTCATCTGAATCAATAGAATTAATCTCTTCACTACACTTGATAATACTAACAATATTCCACCACTAATCAGATCCACCATCAAAATGGTAAACATCAAGGCTAACCTTTTGATGTTCTGAACGCCCCATGACATCAAAAATCGTTTCCAATGTTTTAATCCAACATCCAGCTAGAACATGTCTAAATGATCCTTTGAATGATGGGGATGCTTCCTCATGAAATTATCCACTAACAACATGTTTATCTTTGGTTGATCAAGCTGATTTCATGCCTTGATACCACCAACATTTATTTCATGAGTCAATTGTGCCATCAGGGCAACAAACTGTTCATTTCTGATTCTTACCATCTCAGGTTGTTGATTTGGAAGGTTCTGTTCCTTTTGGTGTTGTCCAATCATAGATGCCCTATTTCCACTATAGTAAATAATTTCGAACATAGAAGTATCTTAGGTGAAGAGACATGGTAATATTTAAATGCTTTATCATTTCAATCTTACCATAAATTAATTTATAGATTTTAATTTAACAAAATTCTAAGTACTAAAGTTGTGTAAACCGACCTATGATACCAAATATAATGCCCCATCCTTAAAAATTACTTAATCTAGAGTTAATTAAAGAATTCAAATTGAGGATATTTTCATGTTTAGAGATTTAGAGAATTAGTTCATAACATATACCTAACAACTTGAATATTACATGTAGACTCTTCTACTCAGTATCCATTTTTTCCAGAAAATAAAACTCGTAAAAAAATAAACATGTTTAGTTCCATTTTATAAACAGCATGAATTTTCCTTGATCCTATCCTTGACCTTATTTCAATTTACATCATGTGAAAAACATTTAAAAATATGGGAGGAGCATAAAAATTTAGTAAGGGATACACAAATAATAAAAATTGTTAGTTTTTTAATACAACATTTAAACCACGAATACAATACCCTAATTAATACTTTTTACAATTATGAAGTATTAAATACTCATAACTAAATAAAATCTCATTTCATTCCCTTTTGTAACAAAAAACTATCATAAATTCCATAGAAAGCAACATATAGCATATAAAGGTAACTTGGGACATAAACATGCCTAAATGGAATAACCATACAATCAACATTCAAAAATTTAGCTAAATAGAATAGAAATAAGGCCAAATTCCTATCCCAATACATCAGCGGATATAGCATAACCACCCATCCATGGTTTATCATGAAACAACCTGTAATTTGGTTTATCAGGTAACCACCCGTCAAATGTCAGTGTACCTTAATAAAGTCATAACAGATAAAATATTGAAAATATAAAAATTTCACTAAAAAAATTCATTTTAAATCCCAAAGAATCATTTCAAGATATTGAAATACTGAATCTATTTAAAAAACCATTTTTCAATACCAATACACCAAAAAAACGGAATAAGGGGTTTCCTTTTCCATTTATAAACAATAAGTCTTATAGAGGATGCCAAATAATGATTACAGCGGTGGAGAGGTCATTGTCAACACATACGTTAAAAAAATCATTTTTTCATATAGTAAAAGAATTTGTAGATAATAGATTACCATTGAATGAATGTAAAATTAAAATGGTTTTATTATACACCATTTAAAATAAGGAGGTGTATATTATTAATACATGGCTTAATGAAAGGAGATTGAGATGAAGTTCCTTAAATCATGTTTGACTTGACCAGTTCGTTCATTAATTTCTTGAATAATAAAAATAAGATAATTTCAACTTTATTAAAAAACTTTTTAAATTTAATTATTCCATTTATATCACTTATCACCTTTATATAACAATCATATAATTATTTATGTTCATATCGATCATTTTGTCGACGTTTATTACTTGATTCAAAAAAGAACAAGTTATAATTACAAATTGTCCATGTGGTCAAAAGTAAATTATCTATAGAATGATATTAATGATTTAGATGTCATATATATCATATATATCATATATATCACATATATGTTGTAACAACCCAAAGTTTAATTAATGGAAATCACTCTTGATCTAATTAAATGCCTCTTTATGTAAAATGATTATATAAAATGTCAACTTCATTGGTTTTATGGTACGAATTGTGACTGTTGCTTTTATAGCCATTGAACAGTGATCACATGATTAATATAAATATAGGGCTTTAACAAATCCAAATTTTCTTAGACAAAGGAAGCGATGGCCTCATCCATTAAAATTGCCCCATATGAAGCCCATTTGTCGGAGCTCGGAAAAGAGGTGGCATCCTTGAGCTTCTCTCTTGACCAAGCCCAAGCTAAGATCATCATTTCAAGCTCAAACAAGACTATCTACGGGAAAAGTGGATGTTGATAGAGATGATCACTCGAGCAATGTTATCTGAGCCACCCCAAGATTCTGTCACCATCACACACCTTACCGTTAGGTCTTATGTGGCTGTTCCAAGGGGCTATGTAAAAAATAGTAAGGACTATGTTCATGTATATAATTTTTCTATATAATAATGAATATATCCCCTTGTCTTTTTTGATACATTGTAAATAGTTTTTAAAGTACAAATAGTGTTTTTTTGTTATTATTTAATTAAGAATTATATTTTATTAATTTAAGGGATTTTTGAATTAAATAATATTTTAATAAAATATTATTATTATTATTAAATTAATTTTTATTAATTATAAATGATCTTATAATTTTATGAATGCAATTATAATTTTTATTAAGGTTTGAAAGCCATTTCTGTCAAAACCCGTGAATTTTCGATAAATGTAGGTTTTTATTTTAAAAGTGAAAATTAACATATTTATAAAATTATTAAGATAAAATAAATGTTATTTCTGGAATCAGGATGTCAAAATTATCCAACGGTGAATTTTTCATAATTTTTTGAGACAGTCAAATATTTGGGAAAAAATTAAATACCGTTTAAATATATAATGTGTTTTATGACATCATAATGACCCAATAGTGATGTAATAAAATACTATAATCTTTATGTTGGGCCAATATATGTTTTACCATTAAAATAATGTGATTTTTGGTTTGTTTGAGTTACTTTTCAAAGCATTATTGGACCCCTCAAGACTTATTAAACACCTTGTCTTTTTAAATTGTTTTCCATGGTAGTGTGACTCACCTCCACATAATCAACCATATTATTTTAAGAAGTTCGGAATTTGGCCTTATAAAATATTGTTTTCCTCTTTCCATTTACAAAAACCATGGGAAAAAACCATGGGATGGTTTGTGTTTTGGATTAATTTAATATAAGGGGTTCCAAAACTAAATAATAAAGAATTCCCTCACCTTTCCTATATAAACCCACCCAAGATCCCACTTCCTCCTCACTCAAAGCCATCAGAGTTCATCCAATCTCTGACCTACTCTGCCTATAATCCTCCCAAGGTTCCCCATGCTCCCATGAAGCCTCTCACAATCCTCTCTCTAGCCTTTGGAAGCACATTTTCAAGTAAGGGTTTTTTCTTCCTTTCTTATTTTTGTCCAATTTTTTTAAGTTTTTTTTGCCCTTTTAATTTCAATTATGAATGTTGGGTTATGGTTTGGAACCTCTCTCATACTTCTCTATTTATGTTTGAATGATGGAAGACCAGTTTCTCTCTCATTAAATGCCTCCCATGTACACCCATTACTATGCAGAAATTCTGAAAGGAACTTCTCTCTCCTATTTTACATTCAAGAAATACATTTGTATCATGAATATAAATTCCATTAAAATTGTTGGGACATGTATCTATATGACCTCCTTACTTTCCATTACATATATATATGATGAGTAACACCTTTCTCTCTCATCAACCATTTTTATGAATTATTATGTCATGCCGTTACGCTGCCGAAATCGCACCGATTTTCTAAGACAATGCCATTATGTAGTGAATACCATTGTCATTTCTCCATCAAGGGTAATCAACTTTTTTCACATTTACTCATTTATTATAAAGTTTCATGTATGAATTCAACATTCCTTCATCATGGAATAAATGATTATGTTTTATGAATCCATGTTTTATGATCCATGTGGCACACTTATGCATGAAATGAAATGTTTAAGAAGGGTGTGCCCTTATAGCGCTACAATGCATTGGGTAAAGTATAGTATCATGATACATCATGTGAAATGAGTTTTGACTCATGATAATTCAAGTGCAATAAGTTTTTACTCGTGCTTCATGTGAAATGAGAATTTACTCATGCTCCATGTGCATTGAGCCTTGGCTCATGCTAATTCAATTTTAAGTGTTGTTGCCACATTTCCATGTTATGATTATCATGATTTATCATGATTTTATGTTCATGATTATCTTATGCTCAATTGATATTCCTAATGTCTAACATGTATTGTACTCCTCATGTTATTTCATGTGTATTCCTTTACTAGGCTTTATAGGTCACCCTTTTCTTATGCATGTCCTCAGGTTATCCCATGCAATGCTAAGTACGAGGGAATGTAGTGGTCATGTAAAGGAAGTTTTCAATAAAGATGTTCTATTTCATGTTTTATGTTTTTATGTAATGATCCTATGCCCCAAATACACTAAACCTCTCGATCATATTTTTTGTATAAAGTGATGTTTTATGTAATAAATCATGTTTAAGTTTGTAATAAAAGAAGGGTTGTCATAGATGGTATCAGAGGATAGGTTTAGTTATTTTTGGGATTAGGATTAGAAAACCATAGTAAAGCCTTAGAGAAAAGACTAAGTATAATAAAAATAACCCTATTTTTTGGTTAGTACTGAGAAAGTGGTCTGTCAAGAAAATACGTCCCTGTCTGGATACGAGTAGGTAGAGGCGGCTCTCGCACAGATGTATCCTAGGGGTAAAACCCGAAAACACCGCGTTGAGCTAGACTCGAACGGGAACAGGTACACGACAACGAGCCTTACTGCACTCTTGGTTACGACACTCCTGGGGGATATTCTTTGGTAAATTCACAAGCTTAGTATGAACCCTTATTAAGGGAATAAAAAAACTCCTAAGAATATATGTTAGAATGTAGATCATGAAAAGTCAAGATTTAAGCCTATAGACTCATGAGTTAAGGAAATAAATGTTTATTTATAAGTAATCAACTTTTGTCTTTGGATTACCCTTTATGTGTTACCCCATAACATTCCTTTTATTCCACCCAATGGCCAGTAATAGGAGGACTCGGGCTAACAACCGATGTGAAGATCAGTGTGATGACTGTACTAATGAGATGCCCAATCCAATGAGAGCGGGAATCGCAAACTTTGTCACGCTTCTCTCTCAGCTAACTCGAGATTTGAATAGAAACACAAGTCAAGAGGAACGTGAAAACCCCCCAAATAAGGAACAAGTCTCTATTGAGAGCTTCATGAGACAAAGGCCTCCTACTTTTATTGGATCATCTAATCCCACGATCGCTGAACAATGGATAAACTCCATTGAAAAGATCTTCTCCATCCTTTAATGTACTGAAAAAGATAAGGTTATCCTGGCGGCTTATCGTATGGAGGGTGAAGCTGATCAATGGTGGACGTTGATAAAAAATACAAAGCCTGAGGAGGAGATCGAGGTGTTAGAATGGAAATATTTTCAAAAGATATTTTTCGATAAATATTTTCCGCGCACCCCCTGGATTAAGATGGAAAGGTACTTCCTTTACCTCAAGAAAAAAGATGAAGAATCTGTTGCAGTGTAAGGGAAAAACTTCACAAGGCTTTCACGATATGCTTCCGGCTTTGTCGTTACCCTAGAATGAAATGTTGACCACTTCTTTGGTGGGCTGAAGCCTATCCCGTAGAAATCATTGGTGATTCATGACTTAGAAAGCTATGACGAAATTGTCCGATGTTCCCTCAAGGTAGAAACAGAGATCGGAGATCACAGGGGTATCATGGGGATAAGAAGCTTAAGTTGGACTTCAATTCTGGTGGTCCGATAGATAAATCCAACGGTGCTAAGACGATCCAGAACCCCACTTTCCAAAAGTTCAGAAAGAAGCACCCTGGAAATTGCCTTAAGGGGATGAGGAAATGCTTCAGGTGTTGAATAGAAGGGCACCTAGCTGTTAACTATTGGAAAGAAAGACCCGCAGCTGCGACAGAGGAAAGGAACGCTCCGTTCGAACCTCAACACGTTGTTCAATTATACAAATGCAAAGAGTCGGGGCAATTTTCAATTCAGTTCCCTAATATAAGGGTTTTTAGAGGCAACCAACAACCTCCAAGGTAGTAAGGAAGAGATTTTTCAATCACTTCTGCTGAAGTGAACCCCGACAACGAAGTGGTGATAGGTACGCTAGTTATTCATTCATGAATAGTGAACGTACTTTTTGATTCAGGTTCTATGCATTCTTTTATATCTCTAATGTTTATTAGAACAATCCTAGAACCACCACAAAACATGGAGGTGAAGATGTCGGTGAGTACGGAAAATGGGGCAATCATTGCATCCCATGAATATAAGTCCTCCCTTGTTATAATCAATAGATTTATTTTCCTGGCGAACCTCATCATACTCCCTCTACTGGAATTTGATGAAATTCTTGTCATGGATTGAATTTCCTTATATAGAGCCAACATAAATTGTTCGGAGAGGGAAATCACACTCCATATGGAGAATTGACCCCCCGATTCATTACAAGTGTCAAGAGGAAGATGAATCTACTTTAGCTCCATCATCTCAAGCATGGATATTACTGCCCTATGAGCACTCGTATTTGGATCAGATTATTGAGTCCAAGGAAGAAACCATCCTTGAATAAATGCCTATTGTGAGGGAATTCACGGAAGTGTTTCCCAAGGAACTATCTGGTCTTCCACGTAGAAGAGATGTCGAATTATAAATTGAACTTATACTCGGGGCATTACCAATATCCAAGACTCCGTATAGAATGGGTGTTGTTGAGCTTGAAGATCTGAAGAAACAACTACAAGAGAATCTGGATAAAGGGTTTATACGCCCAAGTACTTCACCATGGGGTGCACTAGTCATCTTCGTCAATATGATGGATGGGTCAATGCGGCTTTTCATCTATTATCGTGAACATAACAAAATCACGATAAAGTACAAGTAGCCTTTTCCATAGATCGATGACTTGTTTGACCAGTTTCGTGGTGCAAAATACTTATCCTAGGTGGATTTGAGGTCGGGATATTATCAAGTAAGGGTGAGGAAGGAAGATTTCCCCAAGACTGCTTTTCGTACAAGATAATGGCACTATGAATTTATAGTAATGCCTTTCAGACTCACTAATGCTCCAGCAATCTTTATGGACTTGATGAATAGAGTCTTTAGAGATTACCTAGACAAATTTGTGGTAGCCTTTATAGATGATATTCTAATATACTCCAAAACCAAGGAGGATCATGAAGAGTATTTAAGAACTATACTAGAGACTTAGCGCAAGGAGAAGCTCTATGCAAAGTACAACAAGTGTGATTTATGGTTGAAGGAGGTCTCATTCATGGTCCATATCATCACAAGAAATGGGATATCTGCGGATCCCTCCAAAACAGATGCAATTGAGGGATGGTCGAAGCCAACATCGGTAACAGATATCCGTAGCTTCTTGGGGTTAGTTGGATATTATTAACGATTTGTGAGAAATTTATCATGATTTTCCAACCCTCTTACCAAGTTTACTCGAAAGGGAGTAAAGTTTACATGGAGTGATGAATGCGAAGAAAGCTTCAAGGAGTTGAAAATGAGGCTTATCACTGCGCTCATTCTCACTTTACCCACAAGTGGGGAACCTTTTGTGGTTTTCAGTGATGCTTCGAAGAAGGGCTTAGGTTGTGTGATGATGCAAAGTGATAAAGTGATATCCAATGCCTCAGGGCAGTTGAAAATCCATGATAGAAACTATCAAACGCATGATCTGGAGTTAGCGGCGGTGATCTTTTCCTTTAGAATCTAGCGGCATCATCTCTATGGGGAGAAATGTGAGATATATACTGACCACAAGAGTCTTAAATATATATTCACATAGAAAGAGAATAATATGTTCCAGAGAATATGGATAGATCTCATCAAGGATTATGACTGTTCAATACATTACCACCCTGGGAAAGCAAAAAAGGTGGAAGATGCCCTAAGTAGAAAGGACCTGGCGATTCTATCAATGATGAGAATTGAGAAGGATCCAATCTTCTTAGACTAGATGAAGATGGACATGGGAATCATAAAGAAGGGAACATCATCAATCCTTTAACAAATTATTTCTCAACCGTCTCTTTTGGAAAGTTTAAAGGATGATCAAAAGGATGATGTGGGAATTCAGGAAAGAGTGGAAGCTATAAAAAAAGGGAAATCCTCAGAGTTTAATGTTAATGAATAAGGAATTGTGCGGTTTGGGAAAACACTATGTGTTCCATCAATTCTGGAGCTGAAGAAGGAACTTTTTGATGATGCACATAGTTCACATTTCTCTATTTACCCAGGGAGCACAAAGATGTATTGAGATCTCCAAGAAAACATTTGGTGGGATAATATGAAGAAGGAGATCACTGAATATACATCAAAGTGCCTTGTGTGTCAGCAAGTGAAGGAAGAGAGGCAGAAGTCTAAGGGGATGATGCAACCATTGCCCATACCGGAATGGAAATGGGAAAACATCACCATGGACTTTGTCACCGGACATCCAAGGACATCCAAAGGCAACAATTCAATCTTGGTTGTTATGGATCGTCTTACAAAGGATGCACTCTTCCTTTCTATTCGGTAGGATTTCTCTTTGGATCAACTGGCACAGATATATATTAGGGTAAGTGGTAAGGTTGCATTGAGTACCACTATCTATTCTGTCTGACTGAGTTCCAAGATTCACCTCTATGTTTTGGAAGAGTCTTCAACATGCTCTAAATACTGAACTGAACTAGAGTACGTCCTATAATCCTCAAACTGATGGCCAATCCGAGCAGACTATCCAAACACCTGTGGAAATGTTGAGAGCATGCTCAGTGGAAATTAAAGGAGGATGGGATCAACTTCTTTTTCTGGTTGATTTCTCTTATAATAATAGTTTCCACTCGAGCATCCAAATGGCACCATATAAAACCATGTATGGGAAATGGTGTAGAACACAGACATGTTGGGATGAGGTCGGTGAACATAAGCTGCATGGACCAGAAATGGTCGAGGAAATAGTGGAGAAGGTGAAAACCATTCAGCAGCATATCAAGGCATCTCAGAGTCGACAGAAGAGTTACACAGATAATCGTCAATGAGACCTTGAGTTTAAAGTTGGAGATATGGTGTTTCTACGCATATCTTCATGGAAGAAGGTCATGAGGTTTGGAATGAAAGGTGAGTTAAGTCCAAGGTACATCAGCCCCTATGATATTCTTGATCGTTTTGGGGATGTGGCCTATCGACTAGCACTTACACATACCATGGCCAAAGTACATGATGTATTTCATGTATCTTTCTTAAGGAAGTACATACTGGACCCTTCACATGTACTCTCTTCTGAGGTAGTACAATTGGAAGATGATCTTTCTTATGAGGAGAAACCGGTGAAGATATTAGATCATAGAGAAAAAGTTCTACAAAATAATACAATGCCCCTTCTTAAGGTGTTGTATAGAAACCACAAGTTTGAAGAAGTGGCTTGGGAATCGGAGGAAATAATGAAGCTGAGTTAGCCACATCTATTTTAGTGTGGAAAAAATGAAATTTCGAGGGAGAAATTTCATAAGGGGGGAATAATGTAATGATCCAGTGTTTTATTAATGGAAATCACTCTTGATCTAATTAAATACCTCTTTATGTATAGTGTTTATATAAAATGTTAACTTCATTGGGTTTATGTTAAGAATTTTGACTGTTGATTTTATAGCCGTTGAACAGTGATCACATGACTAGTATAAATGTAGGGCTTTAACAAATCCAAATTTACTCAGACAAATGAAGCGATGGCCTCATCCAGTAGAATTTCGCAACAAAAGCCCATTTTTCAGAGCTCGTAAAAGAGGTGGCATCCTTGGGCTTCGCTCTCCTCCAAGCCCAAGCTGGGCTTCATCATGTCAAGCTCGAACGGGACCATCTACCGGAAAAGTGGAAGTTGATAGTGAGAAATTTTATCTAAGCCACCCCAAGAGTCTGTCACCACCGCACACCTTACCCTTAGGTCTTATGCAGCTGTTTTGAGGGGCTATGTAACAAATCGCTAGTACTATGTTCATGTATATAATATTTTTATATAATAATGAATATATCCCCTTGTCTTTTTTGATACATTGTAAATAGTTTTTAATGTACAAATAGTGTTTTTAGTTATTATTTAATTAAGAATTATATTTTATTAAATTAAGGTATTTTTGAATTTAAAAATATTTTTTAAAAATATTATTATAATTATTAAATTAATTTTTATTAAATATAAATGATCTTATAATTTTAGGAATGCAATTATAATTTTTATTAATGTTTGAAAGCCATTTCTGTCAGAACCAGTGAATTTTTTATAAATGTCGGTTTTTAATTAAAAAGTGAAAATTAACATATATAGAAAATTATTTAGATAAAATAAAATTTTTTATGGAATTAGGACGTCGAAATTATCCAACGGTAAATTTTTCATAATTTTCTGAGACAGTCAAATTTTTGGGTAAAAATTAAATACCGTTTAAATATAAAATGTGTTTTATGACATCATAATGACCCAATAGTGATGTAATAAAATACTATAATCTTCATTTTAGAAAAATATATGTTTTACCATTAAAATAATGTGATTTTGGGTTTGTTTTACTTACTTTTCAAAGCATTAATGGACCCCTCAAGTCTTGTTTAACACCTTGTCTTTTGAAATTGTTTTCCATTGGAGTGTGACTCACCTCCACATAAGAAAACCTTTTATTTTAAGAAGTTTGGAATTTAGCCTTATAAAATAGTTTTTTCCTCCTCCATTTTCCAAAAACCATGGGCAAAACCATGGGATGGTTTTTGGTTTGGATTAATTTAATATAAGGGGTCCCAAACCTAAATAATAAAGAATTCCCTCACCTTTCCTATATTAACCCACCTAATCTCCCACTTCCTCATCACTCAAAGCCTTTGGAGTTCGTCCAAACTCTGACCTACTCTCAATATAATCCTCCCAAGGTTCCCCAAGCTCCCAAGAAGCCTCTCACAATCCTCTCTCTAGCCTTTGGAAGCACACTTCCAAGTAAGGGTTTTTTTCTTCCTTTCTCATTTTTTTCCAATTTTCTTTAAGTTGTTTTGCCCTTTTAATTTCAATTATGAATGTTGGGGTATGGTTTCAAATCTCCTAAATACTTCCCTTTTTATGTTTTAATGATGGGAGACCCCTTTATCTCTCATTAAATGCCTCCCATGTACACCTGTTACTCTTCCAAAATTCCGAAAGGAACTTCTCTCTCCTCTTTTACTTGCAAGCAATACTTTTGTATCATGAATCTAAATTCCATTAAAATTGTTGGGACATGTATCTATATAACCTCCTTATAATCCATTACATTTATATATGATGATGAACCCCTTTATCTCTCATCAACCATTTTTATGAATTCTTATGTCACACCATTACGCTCCCGAAATCTCACCGATTTTCTAAGACAATTCCATTGTGTAGTGAATACCATTCCCATTTCTTCATCAAGGGTATTCACCTTTATTCACATTTACTTATTGAATATAATGTTTCATGTACAAATTCCACATTCCTTCGTCGTGGAATAAATGATTATTATTTATGAATCCATGTTTTATGATCCATTGGGCACACTTAGGCATGAAATGAAACATTTAAGAAGGGTGCGCCCTTATAGTGCTCCAATGCATTGGGTAAAGTATAGTATCATGATACATCATGTGCAATGAGTGTTGACTCATGCTAATTCATGTTCAATGAGGGTTTACTTTTTCTTCATGTACAGTGAGAATTTACTCATGCTCCATGTGAAATGAGCCTTGGCTCATGCTAATTCCATTTTAAGTTTTGTTGCCACATTTCCATGTTATGATTATCATGCTTTATTATGCCTTTATGTTCATGCTTCTCTTGTGCTCTATTGATATGCCTAATGTCTAACATGTATTGTACTCCTCATATTATTTCATGTGTATTATTTTACTGGGCTTTATAGCTCACCCTTTTCTTATGCATGTCCTCAGGTTATCCCATGCAATGCTAAATATGAAGGAACTTAGTGGTCATGTAAAGTAAGTTTTCAATAAAGATGTTGTATTTAATCTTTTATGTTTTTATGTAATGATCCTAATCCCCAAAGACACTAAGCCACTCGATCTTCTTTGTTGTATCAAGTGATGTTTTATGTAATAAATCATGATTAAGTTTGTAATAAAAGCAGGGTTGTCATATATATAGTATATATATGGATTTATAATAGTGTATAACATTTTGAGGTAATAAATTAAATTCATCGTTCTTGGAGACGGTAAGTCATATGTACGGATGAAAAATACGTTCATTTTTTTTCATATTTAAAGGAATGAAAGCTAAATGATACATAGATATATTATAATTCCAGTATAATATCATATATAAGTTCATTAACTCCATCCATTATACATTCCATATATGGAATGAACATGCCATAACACTTTCAGGGGGTGGTAGTCCACACTTTTTCAAATGAAATTATCGTATTTACCCATTATGGAAACCGTAAAGGTATGATATAAATGAATAATAAATAAGAATAGATAAAATATTAATATTATATATATATCACATATAAATATAGTTCCATCATAATGGCCACCATGAGAGGCAGTAGGAGATAGTTGAACAATCATCATTTTGTAAGGTAGTAGTTCACCATCAACTAAAACATTATGTTCATACCCATTATATGGAGGTGTGTGGAAGTTTAGTTTGAATAATTCTTATAAAAACATACTAGTATGATTATGATACTGGTGTTATTATAAAATAATGGAATAAAGAGAGTATAGGGGGTTGTTTAAGAACAATAAATGAAAGAATATTGGGAGAAGACAATACCTCAAATCTGGTAACTCCTTTTGATTTAATCTCAACAGATTTCTTGAATTGAATTCAACTAAAGGTGAGGATTATAAGAGGAATAGAGTTGTGGTGGGAGATTATTTTGGCAGAGGATAGACGAGACACGGTGCTGTAGAGATGTAATTAAATGGATAGAGGTGATGCCCTTTTATAAGAGGTAGGAGGGGTACATTTGGAAGGCATTGAAATATTATTTTATTATAAAATTATGTTCGGTTTCAAAGGGTTGAAAACTCATTTAATTAGAAGATATGTTGACTATTGTTCACAATACTCTCTACCAATAGGGTATGGACCCATTTTGGTCCCAAAATTTTCCATATCATTTAGCTTTAACCCTTAGTTAACTAATTTAACTCTTACCATGTCTTCTTTTATATTCATAATATATAGTTAATATATTATTATAAAATTCCAATAGAAAATAGAGTAGTTCATTATTTACATTTTCAACATTATTTATGTGACTCAGACCAATATTAAATTTTTATGACTATTATATCATTTAATAAAATTGTATTCGTTTTAAAAACACATTGATGTTAATTTTTAAACTATTCATATCATGACTTTTTTGAAAATTCATAACAACATTATTTATTATAAAAAATACTTTGAGTCAATGATAAAATTTCACAATCATCCCTAAAATTCATGTATGGAATAAAAAATTTCACAATAAATTTATTTGATTTTTTTTATTTTATTTATTTAAATCATTAAATAATATGGAAATCAGTACATCATCATTGTGTCGTAAATAAATTTATTGATCTGATGCCTATGACGTATAAATAAAATAATATGAAGTAGGTAATTTTTTTATCTTTTTAGTTACTATTTATAGTCAAAGATATCACTTATATAAACCCATATAAAAATTGTTTTAGTAAAAGATATATGTTTATGTTATATTTTCCTTATCCTTAAATTAAACGAAATTGAATATCATTTTCCCACACAAGTGGCACCATGGTGTCCTAAAATCAACACAAGGATTTCTATGGTATAAAATTTATCATATAATTGGATTTGAACATGTGTTAGGGTAATTTAATATTACTATAATATTTGTTTTACCCTTATTTACCAGATTTAACTTTGAACCATGGTAAATAAAATATTTACTGAAGTAACTATCCATAATGTCTAAAAATATATGTTTCCTATTTAAATAATTTGGAACTCATAATTCCAAATATTGAATCCATTTTCCCAAATTCAAAACACAGATGATATAGAAATTAATTTAAAATTAATTCCCATTGTAAAACCAAAAAACACTTTTTTAAGATGTAAAAACTACCAAATGATTAACATATTGTTATGTACAATTTCAATATAAAATTACATCCATTGACTAAAATTGGATTAAATGATAACAATATAATACAATTACAATTTTAAACCAAATAAAATGACATTCTAGAAATATAAGTCAATTAGATGAAAATATAGTTTCGAGTTAAAATGCCATATTTTTCATTATTCATTAAAAAATTATCTTTATTAGAAAAATAAAAAATATTCAATCAATGTAAATTATTATGGCCTGATTATAAAAAAATATTTTTAATTTATCAAAATAGAACATATAAAAGTGACAAAAATTAGATTGAAAAATGGTTCTCCATCTAAAGTCAGTAAAATTACCTTTAAAAATCGTTACTGTATTTAATGCCTAAAATATGATTCATTCTCATTTTTAGCCTCTAAATTTTATTTGATAAATGTAAAAAAATATAACAAACATGTTTAATAATAATATTGTATGTTCGGTTCATTACCACAGATACAATGAATAGGCAGTAACTACCATTTAAAATAATAAAATAATAAAATATTATTTTTATCACTATGACTCAACCTTGTGTGCAACATAAGATTTTGGAGAAACCCATTGTTGCGTGTCGGGACCTATATCGAACATAGAATCCCCATTAAAGAATAATTAATATTTAATTCTCAAATATTAATAAATATTAAAATTTCATATTCTATATTTACCAGGAATGTTACAATTACAACATTGTCAATGTTAGCTAAGCCACCACATGAAACTACCACAATCACACACCACAACCATTGGGCATACACAGATGAAAGATGTGGTTACATGACCAGGACTTAGTTTCATAAAGTGTAAATTACATTTTATAAATAAAATGGTTAATCTATAAATTCATTATTAATAATAGTTACTCCTAATAAAATATTTGTTTAATTGAAATGAATTTAATAAATTGTTTTTGAGATTAATACAACATATTTTTTTAAAAAAATACAATATTTGATTTAATAAACTATTAAATTATGAATAATATCATTTAAAGAAAATATTTTATAAAACTATTATTTGAATATAAATGAAAAATAACTTTATAATTTTGCAATAAATGTTTATAAGTTTTAAAAATTTATATGTGCATTTAAAACTACTATTTTTTAATTAATAATAATTTTCAAATTTAAAATCTAAAATTTTTATATATAGATAAGTTTTTCATAAAATAAATTTTATATTTTAAATCATCGTGTTTAAAGTAGATTATGTTTCATTTTTCTGAATTTTCAAATATACATTATTTTTTGTGAATTATAACAACACTGTTTGGGGTTTTTTGGTTTGTTTTGTGAACTAAAATTTATATAGTAATAATCAAATAAATAATTAAATTTAATACAAGTACTAAAATATGATATTATATTAATATTAGTCATTTTAATATATTTTAATCAATTTCCAAACAAATTAGATACTTTTAAAAGTATAAAATGTAAAATTTGATTTTGCACAAATTTGTATAAATTTTACTTATCCATGTCCTAAAAGGTATTAATTTTTATATTATTATAGATTAAAATATCCTAAAAATGTTACTAAAATTTTCAAAATCATGATCAACACCCATGGGTAATGTAATAGATTTTCATTTTCCACAACTGAGATTTTCAAGACCTATATTAGAAAATTATTAAATAATTTCTTCACTTTTACTACCAATACAAACCCATTTCACCATCCTCTTCACTCCAAATCCATAATTAATGAATTAATGTAAATTTATCATCCCAAATACCCCCATGGATTCAATAATCACTCACATTTACACACTCCTGATTTTGGATAAACTCTTATAGGTACGAAAAATATCATCATATTAGTTTTCATTCCAAAAATATTTTTTGTGTATTTACTCTAAATGGTATGTTACATTATTTTGATATTATGTTGATCATACCATTTTTGATAAATAATTTTTTACCAATGGGAGACCATAAATATCTATCATTTTATACATTTGTAAATCAATGTTTCATACCCGTCATGCTACCAAAATCACATAACAAAATGATCTCTTTTACATTATAAATTGTTCTATTGTGAAGACCAAAACCATATATTTATTCAAGGGTACTATCCTATATGTTAATACAATTTATCTATTCTTGGATTTAAATATAAGAAACCCAAATTTATATTTTTTCGGTCAAATATTATTTTATAGTCAAGCCGTTATAAACATAGACACTCAATGATTTTATATGAAACCATACTTTATATTCCTCATGTTATTAAAATATGATTTATTATGATCTATGTGGCTCAAATTTAATTAATACATTTGAAGGATTCACCCCAATAGTTCTACAATCCATTGGATAATGAATTTAATCTCTATAGGTGACATGTCTTATAATATCTCAATGAATAAAATTGGTAAATTTAATTTATGATAACTTGGTGATAAAAAACTGTGATATGATTTTATATGAAACATTTTTAGGTTGTATCCACATTTCCATGTTATGATTATTGTTATTTTTATGATATAATCCATATTATATTTTTCATTTTATATTTTTATACCTAATGTTCTTGTTGATACGCCTCATGGTCACAAGATAAATGTCTCCCTTATTTATTCCTTTACATAGATCACACTCACCCCTTTCATTTGATATATGTCTCCAAGATATTATGTTTAGTAAAAGTATCTTTGGGTGAACCAATTAATAATACCTTCATATGGATTTGAATATTTTTTTATGTTTTCATGTATAATGTTCTATATTTCCAATAAAAATTTCAAAATATACTTTGTCTTTTTCCATGTATTGATAAATTTATTTTATAAAAATGTGGGCTTCCATAGTTGGTATCAATGGATGGAATACTTATGTTTGGAAATTATGACTTGAATCCTTTATTACAAACCCATGTGATAAGTTTAAATATATATAAAACCCATATTTTTTTATATAATTAAAAGAGTGGTTTCCAATAAAAGTTAGTCCATTTATGGAAAATACTTGTGGATGTAGATCTGTCATAGATATACCTGTGGAAATAATCTCAAAAACACTATATTGATATATACAATATATGTAAATGGTATATTATGACAAGCCTTGGTTCATATATTGTTTGACACTCCCAGGGGGGATATGTTTGGTTAATAAAATGGTTTCCATGAAACCTTATGAAGGATATATAGAAAATATAATTTTTATATAAGGATATTAATGAATAACATTTTTATGAATGTTGTTTTAAGAAATAAACATCCTTTAGAATTATCAGATTTCTAAAACTAAAATTTTTCTCACAAATTTTTTCTACTTTTATAAAAATGGTGGGAAATATGATTAAATGGATAAAAGCATTGTGCAACAGAAAATATACTAATAAAATTCCTAATAAAATTCAATATGGAGTGGTAAACGTCTCGATAATGATGAATAAAATATCACGAGTTTCGAATAATAACTTGAATCACGTTGTGTTTCCAAATTCCCCTCTAAAGTAAAAACATTATGTTGAGTCATTCTTTCATCAATGAACACATTTTATTAGTTGATCTATCGATATATTGATTTTGTGAGAATAATTTTCTTATATATAATTGATATTTTATGTAATTTGTTGATTAGAGCTTTAGAATTTCACCATGGATGTATACCTCATTGAAGGATTTGTTGGTTAGTTGGGGGGGAACTAATTAAAAAACCCAATTTGGTAGATTTATGCTATGTATTGGGAAGTGTTCATGGGATTTGTTTTCAATAAATATTTTCACCATTTTATGTGACAAGAATGAGAATTAATTAATAGATTTTAAGTAGAGGTAATTTTAATCACTAGGCAGTTATAAAATGACCATCAGAAGACATTCATGATACACATATATATTCATTTTTCATACAGTTGTAATGGTTGATAGATTATAAAGTGGAATGGGGCACCATCACTGGAGGATTTTAAAAAATAGTGATTATGAACACTGTTAATAGATTGTGAGGAGTTCTATGAAGGTTGAATTAATTTTTTTGAGAGATTTGGTGGTCCCATAAGTCAAATTAAATTAAGATATAAATGGATCCAAATTCAATAAATACGGTAATAATAGATGTGGAGGAATGAAAGAGTTACTTCACTCATGAAAAAATATATAAATAATCATTCGATGAAAATATTTATTAGGAGTGAAAAGTTAAAAATGTTCAGAATCGATGGTCATATAGATCAAAACTATCATGGTGAGGTAAAAAAATCTACTCCCCACTAAAAAAGGGGAGATGATATAGGCCATGATAGATGTCATTAATTCAAATTTGGAAAACATAGTATCTTTTACAATCAAAAATAATATCAGAAGATAATATATGGAAACACCCATGAAGCTCATCATAGGAAATGGGAATATAGTTGAAAATTTTCTATCATGATTTCTGATGTATTGGATACAAATGATGTTGTTTCAGGTACACTCATTGTACTCTCAAATATTGAAAGTACATTGTATTATTCAGGTTTTATGAATACCATTATTTTATCCATGATTGAAAATAATATTTAATACATACCAGAGATAATAGTAGTAGTTTTATCTGTCAAGACCCCTGGAGGGGATATCCTAGAATCGATGGTGTTTAGAAACTAATGTTTTGACTTGGTAGAGAATAATATCATTGAAGAAATAGCAGTCGGTCCAAGGATGGAATTCGACCCAACACTAGGGAAGGACTAGATATCCTTATATAATACTATGACCAGTGGAAGGATTAATGAAATTATAGTAGTCGTGAATGGAAAACCTAAATTTATTTTCAATGGAGAGATATCATGAACAAATATATGTCTAGATAAACTTACCATAGCCTTATGTATTGTTAAGACTAGTGAATACGGAGAAGGAAATTAAATTATTCAGATAGAATATGTACCCATAATTTAGGAATAAAGTGACATGTTTCATGAAGAGATACATGGGACATACCTATAAAGATAGGTAGATTTCTCTATATAACTTATAACTGGATTCCTGCTGATATCTAAGACCATTTATAGAATAGATAATGTGGAGTAAGATTAATTAAAAAAATAAAATATGTTTTTTGGAGAACGGATTTATCATACTATGTGTTTCTCTTCTAGTAAACCTATTCCCTTTCTAATGAATAAGGATTGATCAATGCATTTGTGAATTACTTATAAAGAACTTAATGGGTTGACATCAAAGAACAATTACAATCTCACAATCATTGATGATTTATTTGACTAGCTTCATGAGTATCAATTATTCTCCATGATTGAACCTAGATATATGAAAAATCAATTGAAGGTGAATAAAAAATATATTCGAAATACATACTTCCAAACTAGATATGGGAATTATGGGCTGGTTTTTATTCCCTTTAGATTGAATAATTCTTCTTTTATATGTTTTGATATGAGGAATATAGTATTTATGGAATTGCTTAATAAATTAATGGTAGTTTTTATTAATGATAATGTGATATAATTATAACATCGTGAGGATAATAAGGATCATATAAATGATATACATAAAACAATGAGTAAGGCTAATTAAATTTAGAGACTTAGTAAATTTCAATTGTGGTTAAAATAAGTGTCATTCTCGGGGAACAATGTAACCAGTGAATGAATGTCAGCAGAATATTCCATGAAAATGGTTTTAGTGGAGTTCCCCTATCATATAAAAGAAATTAATATTCCTAGTTTCATTTGTGTATAAAGATATTATATGAGGTTTGTGAATTTTTTTCCAACTTTCTAATCCACTAACTTTGTTAACTCAAAAAGTAGTCAAGTTAATCTTGAAAAGGTAGTGTGAAGAATGGTTCCACGAACTTGGTATGTGATGGGTTACTACACTCTTGTTAACTATATCCAATATAGAAGAAGTATTTTTTATCTTCATAATTGAATCTATAAAAATCATTGGGTAAATCCTCATTTAAAATGAAAAGTTGGTTGCTAAGGTATCAAAATAGTTAAGGACTCATGAGAAGAATCATCCCACCCATGACCTAGAGTCACCAGTAGTCATTTTTTCACTTGAAATATTTAGTTACTATTTTTATGGGGAGAAATGTGATATATACACAAACAAGTAATGTTTTTATTTTATATTCACATAAAAGGAATTGAACATGATACAATAGAGATGGTTTTTCCTTCTTAAATATTATGACTATTTAATTCATTATCACTCGAGAGGATCCATGAATTTTGTTTATGAATTAAATAGTAAATACCCTATTTCAATAGAAATTATTATGATTTATGTACATACATTGATCAATGTCCAAATATGTTTGGGCATGGGAATCCTAAGAATATAGACATCATAAATCATATCCTAAATAAATTTTCAACAAGCGATACTTGAGAAGATCATCAGTGATCACTTATAATGTCCTTTAATATAAATGAAGATAGTGTCTCTAAATAATAAAATTTTCCTGAGTTCAATATTAAGGGAGAAGGTGAAATGAAATTTTATTCAAGGCTATGTATCCCATCTTCCATGATGGTAAATGAGGAATTGATGGATGATGGTCATATATCTACATTCACCCTACAACCTCAAAGAAAAAAAATGTATAGGGACATCCATGAACATTATTGATTGGATCATATGAAAAGGTAGATTTCTACCTACATTTAAGGGTTATTTTTGTGTGTCAATAAGTGAATGCATAGACACAAATTTTTAAAGGGGCATTAAAACCAATGGTCAGACAAATATGGATGTGGTATAATATCATTCAGGACTTCATCACTAGTTTCCCAATAATATTAAAATTATACTATAGGTTATGAGTTATAGTGGATAAAAAATCCATGACTTCCCATTTAATCTCTACTAATGAAGGTTTCTATATTGTAATTTTTTTAAGATATACATGATAATTAATTTTTAATTATACTTAATTTTTTTGTCAAAAGTTAGAAAAAAAAACTAGTACAACAAATTATAATGTTTAGTCAACACAAAAGGAAATCACAATTTCATTGAAAACATGGATAACATAATTATAACCGCTATCCCAATATAATCCCCATTATAGAATTTCACATTACATGCATGGGTCATTCCAAATTTAGTCTTCCAAGTGGGTAGATAGTTCGTCCCAAGTCTAGATATATTTATCCGCATTGATATTTCTTACCTTGAACCCTTGTTATAAAATCAAATAATGTTTTTATACTCATTTCCATTGATCCTTGATAACATCCATTTGATCCATTTTTTTTATAATTCTCCCCAGATCCTTAATAAATTATGCTATATATCCTTTTCATGACATTCTTTTTTAAGAATGAATAATTAACTCGTGGTATTTCATTTTCTATCCTTATTTATTTGTTGATACTCCACCCATCCCATGAATCTTAATGTCTCTACAATCTTCCTTAACATTTAATCTTCTTAGTTCAGAACCTGTATTTTATTCCATGTCATGAGGACTTGGTTAACAATCGTTTTCCTTTTCCTTACCAGCTTATCTTGTTTTAATTGGCTTAAGAAGTGGGGTGTAATCTTTCCTCCCTTTAGATCCCTTCCCATTAGTCATAATTCAGCACCCACCGTCCTGATTCCCCTTCTAACCCATCTGTTTTTACATGGGCTATGAATACCTCCAAATCCCTCTCCCTCACAATTGTTAATTTATTAATGGATATAAAACTCAAGATTATTAATCAGCCACGAAGAGAACATGTTCACCCGAGGGATACTCCACTATCATTGGTGAGACCAAATTTTTAGTAGTCACTAGGGTCTAAACATAGTGAGCATCCTTGATACCTCTAATGTATTGTTGAACACATTATTTCTCCAAAATCAATCCTTACTCCAACAATCCTTAAAAATGATTGTTGAGCAAGAATGTTTCTATATCAATTTTTCAATGGAAATGGTAACTACCTTAACTCTATTACCTATATCTTGTGACATATTATACCATATAGGACCTCCATTACATGTCACATGATCCACTATTTAATGATCAAGGATAATACCATGGTGATTTGTAGCATAATTTTCTCCAGTTGACCCTATCTCCTGAGTTTTTGGAGCATTGTGGTCTAGACCATCCAAAAATGAGGGGTGTGGCACTGAAGGAACATCAAAAACCACCTTGAAACATTAATCAGAGGATACATACTACAAATTGTGTCAGACTTTATTCTTCATGGTATCAATAAACAAATAAGAATACAACAGATAAGTTATAAACTCTTATTCCAAAACTTGTCCTCTTTGTTGAATGAAACACATATAATTCTTCAAGATTGAAAATATTTCATATAAATTCATATCCTGAGATCCATTTTTATTCTAGAGATGAAAAGCTATCAATGAGACCTATACACCGAGATTATCAATGTCAAGATCCATTAGATATATAGAACCATTCTATAGAATACCATTCAACACTCCTAGGTTAAGTGAACGAACACAATGAAAAATTGTAGGCAAATTACCCTATCAATGAAATTAAGGATGAAGTTAGTCATGATTCAAACAACACTGATTTCTTACACAATAATTCATCCTCAATCATGATCAAAATTCAATCTATATGAGGTTTAGAAGTGTCTACCTCAATAAAAATGTTAATGGAGATAGAATGAAAAACTGACTCGGTTATACTACCTAAACATAAGATTCGTCTAACCAAAATTCCAAGCATACTAATGATAGTATTATTTTATAAAGAAGGAGGGGTTTGGGAAAATTAATTCAAGTAATTGTTGATAGATCATCTCGTTTCATGTAGAAATAATAGGACCATCAAGAATGGTAGATGTGGGACCCATTTTATATGTGAGGAGATCTAGACTATTCTATGATTAGGTCTTACTATGATGAAAAATGAGTCATCATGTTCCACTTTACAAGAATACCCAAAATTGCTATATCTTATAAACACCAAGAAGAATATAAAAAGCTATTAATGTTGTAAAATGATGGATGAAGATGTCTCATGTGATCTAAAAATGTCACATTTAAGCATTCCAATTATTATTTTTTAATTTATATGGAGATAGTATGTGATTGGGGAAACTACCATGGAGATCAGGGACTTTAGAGATGAGTCGATGGGTGAGAAATGAGGATAAAAGTCTAGGATAAAAAATGGAGAAAAGTAAGGATGAAAGGTTGTACAGAATGGAGGGAGTCCATACACATATACAGAGGTATATAATGGGATCATGACTATTTACACCTAGTGAATCCCTTCAAAATATCTGATAAGAGATGAGAAGTTCTAAGACAATCTTTTTAATGATACACGTAAAATAAGTTGTGTGCTCATATGTGTGCCACTTTAAGTAATTAATGATCTTGATCCAAGGTTTATATTTAAATTATTGTGATCGCTTCAACATGAACTGAATATTGAATTGAATTTAATAATGGAAAATCCTCCACAAATTAATAGATAACATGAAAAAACTATTTAGACACTTTAAGACATTATGAGAACTTGTTCAATGAATTTTAAAGGTGTATGGGATCAAGACCTCCCATTAGTTGAGTTCTCATAAAACAACCACTTGTAATCAAGTATTCATGTAACAAAATATAAATCTTTATATGGGAAGTGATGTAGGACTCCCACTTTTTGGGATAATGTTTTTGATCGAAAGACACTTGGTCCCAATCTTTTGAAAGAGATTACATGAAAGGTCCACTCTATATAACCACATATAGAGGATTATAATTTCTCATAGAAGATCTATACTGTTAATAGAAAATATGATTTGTATTTTTTTATTGAATAAAATTTTTTCCTCAAAATATCACAACTTAAAAAGCATTATATCTTTTAATTAAATGACATATTATCTTTATGTACATTTCCCCATTGAAATCCTTGGTCACATATAAGTAGTTACATATTAACTAGAACATCCAAAATAATTTGCTCGAGTTCACATAGAATCCCATGTATCTATTTTGAGAATATATATACTTGATCTATCACTTTTGGTGAATTTAGAGGTTGAACAAATAAAACATTACCTGTCTTATGAGAAGCATCCATTAGAGATCCTGGACAATAGAGACAATATTCTACACAACAAGACAACATAAATTGTCTATGTTTTTTTAAGGAACCATTTGTATGAATATAAGACATGGGAACCATATGAATCAATAAAATATATGTGACCTCACATACTCTCAACTAAGAATATGATTTTGAATTTTAGTGAAAAAAATTCTAAAGAAGGATGGAATGTAAAAACCCAAGAAATTTAAATGATATTTGGTTCCAGAGAATTTTTGTGATATATATTATATAATATTATAAATGTAAAAAATAAATTGGAAACAATAAAACCTTATCTCATTAATTAATATCATTAAATTATTTATCTACAAAAACTACAAAAATTTCAAACTATACAACTAGACAAAATATATAAAATAGAAATTCTAAAAATGGAAAATATGGATCGCCCCAATCCATTAGAATCACCACCACATGACCAAAATTACAAAAAATGAATTAAAATATTAGTAAACCAATAAAAATAATAGAAAATTATAATATATTGGAAGAATTTTAGTAATTTTTAGCGAAATAATGAAGTAGTATTTATAGGGTATGAAAGGAAATATGATAGTTGGGTTTCGACCATTATATTATTGTAAGCCTATCTAACTATTGGTCAATTTTAGCATTATGAACTATAACCACTAGGGATAATTTCACCATTAAAATTTGTGATTATAAGTAGTAATGATAAAGGATAATTGACATGTAATGGAGGAACAATAGAATCAACCAAAAGAGTCATGCTGTTTAAAGCCCATTTTTTAATATTTGGGAGGGTAGTGGTGCCATTGGGGTCCAAACATTACCAAGAAAATGAAAATATTCCATTATTGTGGCTTGAACAAAATTTAATATGGTATATTTTCTTACTAAAAGAGATTACTACTTGGCCTATGTTCAATAAGACGCTCCAAGAACCTACCACCATTGCACACATTACCCTTAGGTTATATATGGGTATAATAAATGGATATGTGTCCAGGCCTTAGATACCAAAAGTTTAAATAACTCTGAATAAATAAAATGGTTATTCCATCAATTCCATTTTAGGAATAACTTTTCTTCAAAAAATATATGTTTAATTGAGATGAATTTAATAAATTTATTTTTGGATAAAAATAAAAGCAATATTTTTAAAACATATACATTTAGATAATAAAGTAACATTTTCTGAATAATATTTATTTTTAATAACTATATTTTAAAAAATGGTTCATTTAAAAAAAATAAAAAATAATTTTATAATTTCATAGGAACTTTTTAAAAGAATTAGAAATTTAAATGAACCATAAAAACATTTATTTCTTAATAAACAATTTATTTTATATTAAAAATATAAAATTAAAATATTTAGATATTTTTTTGAAAAAATAAATATTATATTTGAAATCGTTAGGTCAAAATTAGGTTAGAATTATTTGTTTTTAATTTTGAAAAATATATTATTTTCATATGAATGACAGTAATCTAGTTTTGGGGTTTTGGTATATTTTATTACATCATATTTATGTCATAATATTTAAGTCATAATGATGTTAGAATTTATTTAACACAATCTAAAACATAGAATATCTTATTTTACTAATATAAAGTATTTTAATATCTTTTAACTAATTTCCAAACCTATTAGTGACTTTTCAATGTTTAAAAGAAAAAATTTGAGCTTAAAAAAATAATTTCTAAAATATTTAATTTTCCAGGTTGAAATAAATATTTTAAAAAAAAATTCAATTATATAGGATAAAAATATAAAAATATGTTATTCTATTGTCCAATTAAATGTATAAACCCCATGGTAAAGCCAATGGTTTTTAATTTTCCACGACCTAGATTTCCATGACCTCTATTTAGATATCAATAAAAAAACCTTCAATTTTTTTATATAAATACCCACCCATTTCACACTTCGCCTACACTCCAAATTAGTAATCCATGGTGTATTGGTAATTTATTATCCAAAACAGTCAACCCAATGTTTATTCAATCCCCAAATTTTTCTATATTAAATATTTAGGAACAACTCTTCTAGGAATGTGAATTCTTATCAAGTCCTTTTCCATTCATGTAATCTTGTTTATATACTCCCTATAAAGGGTTTATTACATTATTTTGTTTTGATGTTTATTACAACTTTATTTTTAAATATTAATTTATTAGTTAGATACCTTAATTATCTATCATTTTATCCTTTTCAAAATCCATGTTTTTTACCCATCATGATGGTGAATTTACTTCTAAAATTTCTCACTTTTACATATGAAATTATTTTATAGAGAATACCATTACTATTTCTTTATCCAATTGTATTCACCAATATATTAATAAAATTTATTTATTCAATTATATACATATACAAAACCCTCATTTAATTATCATGGGATTATAATTATGTTACGGTGATACATTTAATATCTTACATGCTCAATGATTTTATATAAATATTATAATTTGATTTCATTGGGTTATTAAAAAATTATTTATTATGATCTATGATGATCATAAGAAATTAATACATATTAGTGGTGTTACTAGATAGAAGATCAATGCATTGGGTAAATAATTTAGCATCAAGATATGACTTGTTTTATGATACCCTGGTGAATATCTTTTGTATTGTTTATTTATGACACCATGGCGATGACATAGAGATATGATTATAAATGCGTTATTTTTATGTTGCAGTCACATTTCTGTGTTGTGATTCATATTATTTTATTTATGATATGCCTAGTGTTATCTTTATCATATTATATTGTTATACCTCATTTTCTTATTGATATACCTCATGACCACATTCTAAATGTATCTCATGTTTATTAGCTTACTAGGTTCATGATCATCCCATTAATTTGATGTATGTCCGTATGATTATATATATAGTAAAATTAACCTAGATTGAACAGACGAAGAGTACTTCCTTGTGGATTAGAATATTTTTTATGTTTTCATGTATTATGATCATGATTTCCCTAAAACAAAACAAAAAAATCATTTGTTTTGAAATATTTTATGAATATTTTATGTAATAAAAAGGGTTTATGACATAGAATAATCCCATGCAATGAAGTGTGGTCACATGCCATGTCTCCCCATGTACACATCATGTACTTCCCTTAATAATTTATGCATTTTTTATCTCATTCTTTGGGACTCTAATTATGTCCCTCAAGTAGCCTATGTTGATTATTTTTTCATATTGAAGGTGATTTTTGTTTTAATTTTATTATCAATGATTAAAAATGTGGGGGTGTATGTGTGATGTTTCATTTTGATATGCTTATCTGATGATAGTGATCATTGTATATTATATGAGATAAAATGTGTTATAAAACCCCTTATTAGACCAGGATATAGATCTCAAATAATCTTCACTCATATAGAGTCACTACATGTAATATAATTTAGGGTGTTGGACCAATATCTATATATAGGTACTCTCACATTTTCATGATTTGATGACCAATGGGTCCTCCACATCATTTAGTTCACCCTCAATAAGGGAGTATAATTAAGAGCAAGCCTCTCCTATTGGGTTTTGTGTTATATTTCATGAAACTAGAAAATAGTTGTTAGACATTTATATAATGGTAATTTTAATCACTATTAACATTTTCATGGATATTTTGATCCCATTTCCCTCTTTCATGGGTTATATTATTAGCATATATTAGTATTAGGTTTTGGTTACCCAAATGCTTATGGGTATAGCCAATTTTTATATCTTTTTGTTTCTATATTCCTGGATATTAGGGAATCATACATGGAATTTATATAATAACCCACGCATGGGATTTAACAACAAGTGGCAGTTCTTATTTAGATGGAAGAAGGACCAGTTGTGACATCGGTGGAGCCTATTATTACTTGGTTTCATTTTCCACATATGATGGGTGGACATGAAGTGAAATTTTGGAGCTCTCTATTGTTTTCCCTTTTCATATTTTTTGTCTTGTTGGGAGTTATTTATTGGTAGATTTTGTATTTTAAACCTTTATATAATGTTTTTTACTTTTTGTACTCTAATGTATTCCCTAGAGGTTATTCTGTGAATGGTTATACTATAGATTTTGCAGTCATTTATTATTCCTCTGCAATATATCCTCGAGATGGTTGTGTGAGTCCACGCTTGCACATAAGGCCAAGAACACATAATTTATTTTAGTCCATCTCATTATTTTTATCTATTACATTACCTATTAGAGTCTGTCTTATGGTGTCACATTCACCCCTAACAAGGCGATCCTTGATAGGTTGGTTCATGATAAAAAGGGTGACCTCAGATTCACTATAAGTGTAAACAAGGGAATTATCAATGATCATTTAAATGTAACATGAGAATAAGGTTATTATAACATAATATTATCTATTAAAAAACAAACCCAATGACTTTAAGAGCATCAACATGATCAATGGAATAAATCATGTATTTTCATAAGACATGAATCTAAATGGAATCAAATAACATGTACAATGAGATGTATTATTTTCATAAAATCATGACATAAAATCCTAGATTAAATTTTTTAATTATCATAATCATATAAATATAATTTCATGTCTTTTCAAAAATAAATTCCTAACGTGTTTTTTTGGGACAACCAACATTGTACGTACTTCGGGCTTGGCATAACCTCGCATGTAACCAATATCAATCTTCGGACAACCTCCCCTATAACAACTTTTGGGCTTAGTAAAATCTCCTGTAAACCATTGGAGATCATAGAAAATTAATATTTACCCAATTTGTAATATGTAAATAAAATTATAGTCCCACTTATCACATAATAATAAATACATTCATATGTATGTCATACGATTAAAAAAAATTCTTCAAAACATAATGCATAGAAAATAAAACCACATTCACCGATATTTCATTATGATAAATATAGAAAATAAATATAATAAATATAGACGGAATTATTTGATCACATACCTATTATATTTAATTTCGTATCAGAGGATGTAATCATAAAGAAAAAATTACATTTAAAGATCCCAAAAATGTTTCTTGAGTAAAATAATCTTTTCATCATAAAATCATTTATTTAAATAATAAAAATTTAACAAAATATTATAGAATATATATTCCTTGAAAACATCATTTTAAATTAGTAATGTATCCTTAAAAAAATTATGAGGTTATGAAATATGGAAATTCTATTCATTTCATGTTTGTTAATGTACAAATTCTTTTAAAATTATTGGAAAACATAAAAGTACATATTTTGGAACATAACAAGAAGATTCATTGTAAGAATATATATATATAAAGTTAATTAGGGGTAAAAATTAATTTAAAAGTCCTATGAAAATAGATAAATTATTATTTAATACATTTTAAATAAAAAATATACATGGAAGAAAAAGATTCCAACCAATGATGAAATGATGCATTTTTTCATAAAAATATTTTCTTGATAATTTCATGTACTAATGAGTGAAAAATAGTACTATTAATTTTAAATTTCATGGATAAAAATAGTAGAATAAAATTAAAGTGGTTTATCAAAAAATGGTTAAAAAATATCCTTCAATGTAAATTCAAGTATAAATAATGTTGAATAAAGTGAGATTGAAACCCAAATCCCTTACCACATTTAAAACATTCAAATAAAAACATAATGAAATAGAGAATCATAGATATATTTTTAAATACCCATAAAATTAATGATAACCATCATAATATTAATTAATTTATATAATATACACAATATTAATGATAAAATTTTTCAATATGGGATTTGTCTCACATAAATAAAAGTTAGATGAGATACCCTTAACTAAAGCTCAAATTTCATCAAAACATATATACCCTCTTGCATAATAAAATTAAAATTATAAAAACTATATAAAAAATTATATACTTATAATACCATAAATAATTCAATTATAATTTTGTAACACCCATTTATTAATAACTCCTTATTAAAAGAATCATTGTTGGATGTTAGCTATTTCATTTTTCATGGAAGTTTCAATTATACAGTTCTGATACTTGTAATTTTACCTTGGTTCCATCATCTCAAGAATAATATTTATGATATAAATATCATATATATATTCATTATATAAAAATTTATAATCATTCATAAATAGTATAGATTGTGAAATGAGTAACATAATTAATAGAGACAACAATCTATATATACTGTTGATCAATCTTTTAATTGTCTATCGAATATATGGAATGAAATAAAATATTATTTTATCATTTAATAATAATAATTATATAATAATTAGTATATTTATACTATAAATTCAACCATATTACAATCAAATAAAAATGGAAATGACAATGTAATCACATCACTTTGTAGAGGTGGTAGTCCACGGAAATGCAAGTTCCACAATGTCATTTTGCAATAGATGGGAATGTAAGAAATTAGATATTATTTTTTACATAATAAAATAACTATATCATCAATATCATATGTAATATTGAACCCTATCATAATAACCATACATTTAATATGGTGAAAAAAATGAATTGTGTCGCTGCATGGAGGGGGTTGTGCACACGTATGGATTAATAATACTTCTAAATTCCATTTGTTGGTAAAAAATGGTGAATAATGATTGATATATGACATTAAAAAAATTATATTTTTCAAAATAAATTTCTTATTTTATGATGAATAACATAAATTTTGAGGACGTAGAAGATGAAATATATTGAGAGATGTCAAGTAGAATAATTACCTCTTCTTCGGTAAGAATCATTTAAATTACTTATTATGGGACCTTAGAAAGGTATTTTAATATTAAAAACACATGTAAATGATTTATTGAAAATTCCATAGGATAAGTTTTATGGTTTTTGTTGATCTAAATGGAACAATGTGGTGTAAGGAATATAATGGAGTAGTTTTCTTATATAAGTGGGGGAGAGGGAAGACATGGTATTCAATGAAATATTAAAATATAATAATGCCCTACTAAATTAAAATGACTATAAATTTATAGGTAATTAAATTCGGGATAGTATGCTATCTTAATATTTCCATACAATATGATATATATATGTTTAATAGGAATATTAACCCTTATATCATTGTTTAATCCCAGTTAAACCTATATTAACCAAAGTCGTGGTAGCTCCTTTGTCAATATAAAAGGTTTATAATAATACTTATAAGTTAACAATTGTATAATAAATAGAAAAGAGATGAAATTTTAAATTATTTTTCCTACAAAAAAAATTCCCTTTCATGATTTTTATTATTTTCATATAATTTAATAAAATGTTAGTTGTCCTAATATATCACTAACTTCGTTTTTGTAATTATTTATTTATTTTTAATTTAAATAATCAATAAAAATAAACAAATTAGAATGTAAAATTTTTAACCATAAATTATAAATTATCAATTTTTATTAAATTAATGTTATATAATTAGTATTCCAAAACAATATCAATTTAAATGATTTTATAATTATTTACTTTTATTTTTCTACTGCTTTCACAAGAATTGTGTTAGCATTCCGTAACGATTTAAGGTAATTATATAATTATTTAAATTTAAAAATAAATTTCCATTATAAAATAAAAACTAACAAAGTTCTATAATCTTTTATGTTATTTTATATCATATTATTATCACTATGTGAACATATAAAGGACATTAATGGAAATATAATGTCATTTTGTAATTTTATTTACTTAAAATAATATAAATTTCATTTTCAAGTAACAATGGAACCAAAATGAATAATATTCTAATTTTTTGTGGTTTTTATTAAATTAATCCCATATAGTTAAATTAAATCATGTTTTGGGTTGATTTTGAGAACTTATATCATGTTTTTATCCTCATACAATCAATTTTATATTAATTAATTAGAAATTATTTACCCATGATGTAGTTCATAATGAACATAAATAAATGACACCTATTTAAAAAATATGAACCAAATGATCTGAGTTGTCGGTATATTTTTATGATTATTTATATAAATACTTCATTAATCAATTCTAGTATATATTTAGAAAATGCAATGAAATGTTTTTTTAGAAAATTAAATTTTGTGGATAAAAGTTATGTTATTTGAAAGTAATGAATATTTACAATTGAAATATAAAATATTTTATTATTAAAAATAAAATAGATAATATTTGAAAATAATACCAAGTTCAAAATATATTTGAACATTTAATTTAATTTATTGAATGAAAGACGATATTTTTTGAAAAATCTATAGTTTCCACTATTTACTAAAAATATTATATTTTTTGAATAATATATAAATTTCAACCTATATTAATATTTATATGATGAGTTAATTTTTTTCATTTTATAAATTAAATTTTCAAAATGTTTCGGATATTAATTATAATTTCAACGCACAAAATTCGAGGAAAATATGTTTTTAAAAATGTATTTTTTATGCTTAAAATGGATTCAAAAAAAATTATGTTCGTATATCCTCATAATTAATCAATACATGTTTATTACAAATACCACATTTTTTGTTATGTTTTAACTCATATTCATACACACCAATTCATCAACCAGAATATAATTGTCTCGAATTATAATATTATTATAATATATAATAATTCTATTAATGAATGATATTGAGTTATAAGAAAACTATAGAGTTTATTATTATTTTAAAATAAATATTATGTGTGCCACAATTTATATGTTAATTATTATTTTCACACACTCTTTTAATATTTTTTTACAAAAACATGTCATTTAACAACCCGTTTTAAACCATTTATTTCTTGTTTACTCCATATAAATCTTTTATTAACAACATTAGAACTATAATATATAATTATAATGTTATAAAAAAGTAATTTTAACACAGTAATTAAAAAAATGAAATTTTAGATAATGTATGAATAAATAAATTTATTGGTTTAGTGATGGTCAAGTCGAGAGTTATCTCCTTAACGATGAATGCTTGAAAAACATCAAGTGGACCCGACGAATCCCAATAAACAAAAACACCAATGACTAGGTAACCATTAGCCATAATATGTACCCAACATCCCACATATGGTTTGGGGGAGAAAAACATAGTCATGAAATAGTTCTATAGGGGAATAGATAAGATAAAAATGACTGAAGAAAGAGGTTTACCTTGGGAAATAAAAAGAAAAAAAATTGGAAGAGATTGGATATCAAAGGAAAATGGAAAGGGATTTGATATTGTTCACCAAAAAAAATTTAAATACAATAATGTGGTTAAGAGTGATGAAAATTAAAGGCAATGGATTTAAGTGAATTTTTGGATGTTCAAATTTTATGAGTAGAAATCCACATGGTTTTCCTACATTATTTGGTAAATTGTGCTGGAACCATTTAGTGTCTAATAGATATTCACACCATACCTAAACGGTTTGGCTTTATGGTTAGCAGAAAAATTGTGAAAATTATTACTATACATGAATATGTGTTTTAGTACTTGTAATGGGATACTCAAACAACTTTTCTTACCATTAACTACCAAAATGTGACAACCAAAACACATTAAAAATTATAAATTATAATCTCAAAAATCTAGAAAAAAGATTAAAAATAATAAATAAATAAAAAACAATAAAATAATAAAGTAAATTATAAGTTAGCTTATGGTAATTTAAATAGATCAATATAATTTTCATGTCAACAAGGAATAAGAAGATTTCAACAATTTTAGTAATAAAATTAGGACACTAAATAATCCTACTAAAATAATATGCACTACCTATAACTAAGTAGATTTAGGGGGTCAATGAATATAATATTAAAAATAATAGTTAATATAATATTTTTTATGTAGAAACCTTTTTTACTGATTAAATATTTCTTCAAAAACCGTTAATTATTTCGCAATAAACCCTTAATACCATCCCATAATGACAAAACAAGATACCCAAAAAATTATTCCATCACATGAACCTGTATTAATATATAATAAACTATAATTCACACTAATTAAAATAATTATTACAGCACTAAATCATTTCCATAATGCCAATCATTATTTAATCATCACCATCCATGGACTACTATAATCAATATCCTAGTCAGCCTCTGAATTAACACTCTAATCAACATATCATAAACTGTAATACATCTTTGGATTGACTAAATAACTAAAATTTTCAAACCAAAACTCTTAAATATAAGAAAAATATATTCATAAATGTCATAATTATATTATTTAAATTAAACCAATGACTATAATCAATATCGAGAATCTATTTACCAAATCTCTAAAACGTAGGAATAGATGAAAATAAATAGGAATCTACATGAAAAATTAACAAAATTGATAATAAGTTGGAATTAATATGTAAAAATTTGGAATACAAAATTACTGAATATTAAATATGTATTTAAGAAGATAATTTTCAACATAATAGACTATAAACCTATAAATATGTGTTTATTCAAATAAATAAATATAATAAGAGATTTTTGGCATTTAAAAAAATTTATTTTTTATTATTAACAATTTATTGGAAAATATGTAAATATAACAAGAGTAAAACATTCCTATCTTACTTCCTATACCTAAACACTACATTTCCACTGACTAAATAACTTATAGAAATGTTATGTGTTGTTTTTTGACTTAGGATTCATTTATAATCTAAATGGAAGGGAAGAATTAACCGTATTCCTAAAACTACTCAATGTAATGAATTTTAGTGAAGAACAAAATAACCCATAGAATACTTGGTCAAGAAAATATCTCCATGAAGGAAAATAATAACATATATTAGTGGAGGTAAACATTAAAATATTAATATAAACATGAAAAAGTAGATTCCAATTTGTTGGAATCACCTGTTTTGATAATCCCAAATCATGCTTAAACATTGATTATGATGTATTAAACCCTTGCATTAATCTTATTATTCTATGCTTAAACGTATTTTATTCTAAACAGTTCATATTCTTACTCTCATAACTTTACTGTAATAGCTTACAGTAGTGGTTACATAAGTTTGGTATTGTTAGCTAACAGTCAGCGCTTTCTTCTCAAAGTCACAGTTACAGTTAACTGTCACCTTAAGTTACTGTTGCAATAAGTTCACAGTTACAAGGTTACAGTCGAAGACTAATACAAGCTTACAGCTACGAGTCTACTGCTATCTATTGTCAAAGCTCACAGACAAAGGTCACAGATACAAGACTTCTGTTCAAAGTTTTCTATGCTCAAGTTCACAGTCGAACAAGTCTACAGTTGAAACAAGTTCGCAGACGAACTAGCCTACAGTCATAAGTCTACAGTCAAGGTTACAGTTAGACAGCTTCTGTCTACTAAGTCTACAGATGATCTAAGTCTACAGTTGACAAAGGTTACAGCTCTACAAATTTGATGTTACAAGTCTACAGTTAGAGAGGCTACAGTTACATGGAGTAAAAGCTACCATTGCAAGCCTACAGACAGCAAGCCTTTTGTTGAAATCAGCAGTCAGAAGGAAGAGCACAGTTGGAAGTCCACAGTTGGAAGTCCACAGTTGGAAGTCCACAGTTGGAAGACCACAGTTGAAGTCAACAGTGACATACATTCTCGACTCACTGTTTTAATTTCTTTATTTCCTACATTTAATTTATTTAATTTATCTAACGGTCATATCATACATTTTGATGATTTGTCAAATATCTGATAAAGGTTGTCGGATGTCAGGAACCCGTACCTCGTACCTGCTGAAAAGAAATCTTTTCTGTCCCCTGTCGGGAGATAAATACGAGAAGACTACGCTGCCCAAAACAGAAATAATGCGAATGCGAATGCGAACCAGAGAAGTGCGTGGTGGACGAAATATACCAGAAACACAAGAAGATAAAAACGAGTTCCATCAAGAACACAGAGAAGCATATAGACAATCAAGTATACTCGAGAAGTGTTCTGTGCATACAAGAAAGACCCTGAAGAACTTCATCGACTACATTCTCACTACCTGTGAACCTGAAGCATACGACACTCTGTTTCTCAAACAGAAACGAGAAGAGGACTCAAACTCTCTTCTGATCGAATACAAGAGCTACACTGAGATCACCAGAACCACTTCTAAACTCTACATCTCTTGTTCTGTGATTTATTCTACATTTTGAGCAGTGTGTGTTATCAGCTGTATTAAACACACACACTGACTTCTGTACTTTCACTGGAGGATCTGTAAATCCTCAGCAAATCTTTTGCACTCCATTTCCCACTGTGGATAGTGGTAGAGGTCTTGTGACCTGGACAGCTTGCTGCTGTTGTTTGTTTTCCCACGAAGAACTGTGGTAGAGGTCTTGTGACCTGGACAGTGTGTTCACTGTTGTCAACCCCGATCCAGGGTGTGGATCATTCTTATATAAAATTTTGAGAGGACTAAGTCTCGGCTTGAGACTGAACCTCTTGGTTAATTTTCTGTGCTTATAGTTATACTCTATATCCATACTATACATATTTATTTCATATTCCGCTGCTATTACTTTGAAATATAATCTATCTTCAAAGCTACTTTGATAATTAAATTCGCAAGTGTTTATATTTGTTATAAATCAGTAAGTTAGTTTCAAAAGTTAATTTAATCATAAGATTAAGTTAACTGAGAACTAATCAATCTTTGAGAAACTAATTGAACCTTTATAATCTATATAAATTCACTACAGTTTAATTTGTTTTTGAAATTGGGGGATTTTAATAGAAATTGTTTTTAACAGAAATTTTAATTGGAACTCAATTCACCCCCCTCTTGAGTGTCCACTCCGACCAACATTTGGTATCAGAGGTTGTGTTTATCTCTGTTATACTTGCTCAAAGTTTTATTTTAACTCTGTTTTTAAACTGTGATTGTAGTTTTATCTAAAAGATCTTAAATTTCTGTTAGTTCTAAATTTTATCTCTTTAAAACATTTTCTAAAATTTCCTTATGGATAATAGACTAGAAGGTGCTGCTACTAACAGGCCACCCTTCTTTAATGGTGTGAATTAAGCCCAATGGAAGCTCAAAATGAAAATTCATTTGGAAAGTATGGGTTTTGATATTTGGACTGCTATAGAGTCTCAATACAAGATTCCAGAGACTGAAAGAATAACTTGGGATGAACCTACTAAAGTAGCTTACAATAATAATTGTAAGGCTGTGAATGCTCTCTACTGTGCTCTAGGAGATGAGGAATTCAATAGAATTTCTGCATGTAAAACTGCTTTTGAAATTTGGGACACCTTAGCTGTTTCTCATGAAGGAACAACTAATATCAAGGAAATGTGGTTAAACACTTATACTATCAAATATGATAACTTTAAGATGAAATCTGATGAACCTATTTCTGATATGTATCTCAGGTTTAATGAGATAGTCAACACAATGAGCTACCTCGGGAAGATTGTTCCAGCAAAGGAACAAATCATGAGATTATTGAGATGTCTGCCTGACAGATGGAGAGGCACATCCGTTTCAATTAGAGAATCCTGTGATATTGGAACATTGCCTGTCAAGGAGTTAATTGGTAAGCTGATGATGTACGAAGAAGAGCTAAAGGTGAATAAAGAGGAAGATGAGGAACCAAAACGAAAATCTGTAGCTTTTAAGTCTACTGCATCAAAGAGCAAAGACAAGGAGAAAGTGCATATACCAACTGAAAGCTCATCTAGTGAAGACTTAGATTCTGACAGTGATGCCGAGATGGCACAAATAGCAAGGAGATTCAAGAAGTTCTATAGGAAGAAGAAGTTCTTCAGAAAACCAAACTACAAGGGTAAGTATGATAGACAAGGTAAGTGGAAGAAAGATTGGAAGAAAACTGATAAAGAAGAAGACATAGTTTGCTATGAATGTAAAAGGAAAGGACACATTAAAGCTGACTGTCCTAAGTTAAAATTCAAGAAGAAATATGAGTACAAGGACAAGAATTATAAGAAAGCTATGAAGGCCACCTGGAGTGCTTCAGAAGACAGCACAAGTGAATCAGAGTCCAGTGATTCTGAAAGAAATCGTGCTAATATGTGTTTCATGACAAACACATCTGAGGTAACCTTAGACACTCCCACTTTAAACTCTTATTATTCTGAAGGTGAAGCAGAATCTGGTTCTGATTCTGAAAATATGTCTAAAGATGAATTGACTGAATACTGTAATATGCTGGAAGAAACGTGTAATGAACTAAAGGATAAATATAAGTCTTTAAAGAAACAGCATGCTCTTACTGCAAGTGTCAAGTCTGCACTTGATGTAGAAAAAGAGAAAAATGTTCAATTATTAAAGGAGAATACCGAACTGAAACTATCTAATGAACAACTTAGAAAGTACTTAGAAACATTCACAAATGGAAAAGATACTCTAACCCAACTGCTAGGAAAGCAAGTTGCACCTAAGTATGCTACTGGCTTGGGATACCAACCTGGACAAAGACAGTTTACTAAAACCCAATTTATTTCCAAGTCTGGAAAACATCCTGCTAGTTCCAGTTTTGGAAATTCATATGCCTCAACTGGTTATTTAAATAGTTGTAGATCAAATAAAGTATATCTCTCTAAATCTGTTGCATCTATTAATTGTATGGGACCCATAAAACAAATCTGGGTACCTAAATCCTTGATTGCTAACATATCTGGACCCAAGAAAATCTGGGTACCAAAGTCATTTCTTGTCTAATCTGTTCTGTAGGAAATCTGTTTGAAAATCAATTACAAGAAGGTATGGTACTTAGACAGTGGATGTTCAAGACACATGTCTGGGGACTATTCGTGCTTCAAAAGCTTAATAAAGGTTGATGGAGGATATGTCACTTTTGGTGATAACTCAAAAGGAAAAATCATCGGCTTAGGCCAGATTGGTAACACTGACTCAGTATTAATTTCCAAAGTTTTATTTGTTGATGGACTTAAGTACAACCTACTTAGCATTTCTCAATTGTGTGATGATGGCTTTAATGTCAAGTTTGAAAACAACTCTTGTGATGTTTATAATTCCAAAAATGCTTTAATATTTTCTGCCTTAAGAAATGAAAATGTTTATGCTGTTGACTTGAACACTTTAGCTAAACATAATGTTACTTGCTTAAATGCTTTTCATAAAGAGTCTTGGCTGTGGCATAGGAGATTAGGACACTGCAACATTCACTCACTTAGAAAACTCTCTAAGAAACACCTAGTTAGAGACTTACCTAAGCTTGAATTCCCAAATGACAAAGTGTGTAATCCCTGTCAAAAGGGAAAACAACACAAAGTTTCTTTTAATCCAAAGAAAGAAGTTTCAACTTCTCAACCACTTGAACTGGTTCACATGGATTTGTTTGGACCATCAAGAATTTCAAGTCTAAATGGGAAGCACTATGTTTATGTTCTTGTAGATGACTTTTCTAGATATACTTGGGTATACTTTCTAGCTCACAAAAGTGAAGCCTGCTCTTCCTTTGTTAAATACTCTAAGTCTGTAGAAAATCTTAGTGGACTTAAGATTAAGACCTTGAGGAGTGATCATGGCCGTGAGTTTGAGAATCAAGAATTTGAATCTTACTGCTCACACAATGGCTATGCTCACAATTTTTCTGCTCCTAGGACACCTCAACAGAATGGTGTAGTAGAAAGAAGAAACAGAACCCTGCAAGAAATTGCTAGAACTATGCTTAATGAATATGACCTGCCAATTTACTTTTGGACTGAAGCTGTTAATACAGCTTGCTATGTCATTAATAGAGTCTTGATCAGACCTGTTCTAAAGAAAACCCCTTATGAGTTGTGGAATAATAGGAAGCCTAAGGTTAATTACTTTAGAGTTTTTGGCTGCAAAGTCTTTATTCTGAATACTAAAGATAATCTTGATAAATTTGCTCCAAAAAGTGATGAAGGAATTTTCCTAGGTTACTCTATGTCTAGTAAAGCCTATAGAGTGTTCAATAAGAAAACCAAATGTGTGGAAGAATCTGTTCACATTAAGTTTGATGAGACTGATCCACATGAGTCTAAAACTTCTCTTGAAGATGTTGAAGAAGACTTATCTGTTCTGGACCTAAATGACGAATCTAAAGAACCCTTAATAAAAACATCCAGTTCTGGACTTTTTCCAGAATCTTCCTCTATGGAACCCGAACCTATAGATGAACCTGAAATCTCTAGTCCAACCTTTACCAAATCAACTAGGATTCTAAAGAATCATCCTTTAGATGCTGTTGTTGGTAATCTTGATAGAGGAACACAAACTAGAGCTTCTCTAAAAAATCAGGTTGAACATCAAGCTTTTCTTTCACAGCTTGAACCCAAAAATGTCAATGATGCTATCAGTGATGAATTCTGGGTAATGGCTATGCAAGAAGAACTAAATCAGTTTGAAAGAAACAAAGTTTGGGAATTAGTGGAAAGACCTAAAGACACTCTTACCATAGGCACTAAATGGGTGTTTAGAAACAAAGTTGATGAGTTTGGAAATATAATCAGAAACAAAGCCAGGCTAGTTGCACAAGGGTATAGTCAGGAAGAAGGAATAGACTATGAGGAAACCTTTGCACCCGTGGCTAGACTAGAGGCCATTAGGATATTTCTTGCTTATGCTGCTCATCTGAATTTCAAGCTATATCAAATGGATGTTAAAAGTGCTTTTCTAAATGGATATATAATTGAGGATGTATTTGTGGAACAACCTCCTGGTTTTACAAATCCCCATTTTTCTAATCATGTTTTTAAACTATCTAAAGCTTTATATGGTTTAAAGCAAGCTCCAAGAGCTTGGTATGATAGGCTCAGCTCTTTTCTTATTTCAAAAGGATTTACTAAAGGGATAGCTGATCCTACTCTTTTTATTAAATGGATTTCTAAAGATGTCTTAATAGTACAAATCTATGTGGATGATATTATTTTTGGATCTTCAAAAAATTCTTTATGTGTTGATTTTTCAAAAATAATGCAAAATGAGTTTGAAATGAGTTTAATGGGAGAACTCAAATTTTTCCTTGGATTTCAAATCTTTCAAAATAAAAATGGTATTATTTTGAACCAAAGTAAATATATTAAAGATCTTCTAAAACGTTTTTCTCTGGATGGCACCAAAGGCAGTGACACACCTATGAGCACCACTTGCAAGTTGGACAGTGATGAAACTGGTGAACCAGTGGATCAAACCAATTACAGAGGTATGATAGGTAGTCTACTGTACCTTACTGCCAGTAGACCTGACATCATGTTCAGTGTATGCATGTGTGCTCGATTTCAAGCCAATCCAAAAGAGTCTCATTTGACTGCTGTTAAAAGGATTTTCAAATATCTAAAACATACTCCCAATTTGGGATTATTTTATCCAAAAGGACAATCATTTGATTTATTAAGTTATTCTGATGCTGATTTTGCTGGCTGCAAGTTAGATAGAAAGAGCACCTCTGGAACGTGTCACATTTTAGGCAAGTCACTAGTATCTTGGTGTAGTAAGAAGCAGAATTCTGTTGCATTGTCTACTGTCGAAGCTGAGTATATAGCTGCTGGTAGCTGTTGTGCACAAATCTTGTGGATGAAACACACTTTACTAGACTATGGATATCAATTCAAACATGTCTCTATAAGGTGTGACAATACAAGTGCTATTAACATTTCAAAAAATCCAGTATCTCATGCTAGGACAAAACATATTGATGTGAGACATCACTTTCTGAGGGATCATTATCAAAAAGGTGATATCACTCTTGAGTTCATTGGCACTGAACATCAGTTAGCTGATATTTTTACAAAGCCTTTGAATTCTGAGAGATTAAGTTACATCAAACATGAGTTAGGTATGATCAACTATAGCACAGTTGAGATCTCACAGTTGAAACCTCACAGTTGAGACCTCACAGTTGAGACCTCACAGTTGAAACCTCACAGTTGAAACCTCACAGTTAGACCTCACAGTTGGACCTCACAGTTGAAACCTCACAGTTGAAACCTCACAGTTGGACCTCACAGTTGAAACCTCACAGTTGAAACCTCACAGTTGAAACCTCACAGTTAGACCTCACAGTTGGACCTCACAGTTGAAACCTCACAGTTGAAACCTCACAGTTGGACCTCACAGTTGAAACCTCACAGTTGAGACCTCATAGTTGAGACCTCACAGTTGAGACCTCACAGTTGAAACCTCACAGTTGAGACCTCACCGGTGTACCTCACTGTTACATCTCTCTGTAGGCTGTTTCGCTGTTTAATCTTATTTTATTTTTGCGGGAATTCGAACCGTTTCTTTTCTTTATATTTTTTTTTAAATCCCTAAATGATAAAATTGAGAACATCGAACATATCTCAATCCAATCATCTCGACCCTTGCTCTCTCAAGTCCTAAACCCTAAACCTTCAACCGAACCTCGAAACCTCATTCAGTTCCAATGGCCAGAACAAAGCGACCCCCGACTGTCAACGAAGATGCACCAATGCTAAAGAGGACTCAAGTCGAATCCAGTGGCACCGGGAACGCCTCGATAAGACCTGTTAATCCACATCTGACTAAGAGAGAAATAGTCGCTGAGAAGGAGCTAAGTGAAGAGTGGATTTTATCGAGTAGATCATTAGTGCTGGAAGTGCTTAATGATCAAGGATGGACCGAATGCTTCGCAAACAATAATGGACCGTACTACCCGAAGCTGGTGAAGGAGTTCTATGAATATCTACAGTTCGAGAAAGAGGATGATCAGCATAGACTGGTATCCAGAGTAAATGGAAATGAAGTCAGTTTTTCATCAGTTGAATGGGCTGCTTGTTTAAGAGTTCCTCATGAGGGTATTTACAACTACTACTCTGGAGCGGCTCCTCCAAATAGTAGAATCTTTGATCATGAGACAGCTCTGGAAGAATTGACAGGCAATGGCACTGTAAGGAAAATTATTGCTACTGAAATGAATGGAGAGGACAGGCTTCTGTTTAAGTTTATCCAGCATGTACTGAGTCCTAGAAGAGGAGATTTTGCAACTCTGAAGCATCAGGATATTTACTTGATGTACTTATTAAAACATGGAAGGAAGGTCAACCTTTGTAGGTTGCTGATGGCTCAGATGGAGGACATGATAAAGGCAAGCTCAAAATCAAGTGCCTTGTTTCAGGCTAAACTCATTTCGGTTATGTTGAAAGTAAAAGGTGCAGCTGGAAGTCAGGAAGAGTTGATAGTGGCAAAGAACAGTGTATGTATCTCGAAAGTAATCTGCAAATTCATGAAGATCAGTTGGAATCCCTGGAAGAAATCATGGGTGAATGATGAGGAGAGAATCTATGAGAATTTTAGCCCTTCTACTCATCCCTCTAGACCGAGAGATAGGAGAGATCCAGGCTTAAAGCCTGATGAGCCTGAACCTGTATACTCAGATGATGAACAGACTGCAGTAGTTGGTAACTCTGCAAGAGAGAACACTCCAATTGATGAAGGGAGTGATCCTGATACTACTCACAGTCCTGTCAGGACAGTGACGTTTGGAGCAGCAAGCCCTCCAAAAGAACTACCCAGTAAAGAACCTGTTCTAAGAGACAGTGAGACTGAGACTACAGAAGAAGAAGAAGAATCTCAATATTTTGTCAAGGACACCTCTGATGAGGGTGATACAGTCGAAGCAGAAGAGGCTGGAACTTTAAATGAAAATCAAGAAACTGTTGCAGAAGAACTTAGTATGAGCCCTCTGATAGGGTATACAGACAAGTCAGTGTCTGACCAGGAAGCAGGAGTGGTCTCTACTACTGTTGTCATGGAAGTGGTTGACGACCCAACAGAGAAGGAGGCTAACCTCACTGCTGAACCTACAGAGGAAGCAAGTATGGAACCTGCTAGAGCTACAGAAGAGAACTTAGAGTTACCCAGAGTTGAGCAGATAGTAGAAAGTGTTAAGGAAGGACCTCCAAGTGAGGGGGAGCGTGTTGGTTCAGTCTCTGTACTGTATGATATAGAAGGATGGACCTCAGATCCAGGATACATGGTGTTAGGACTCAATTATGAGGATTCAGATGAGGAAAACCAACCACCAAGAAATCCAGTCATCCTACCTAACAGCTCTCCAGTGTTAGAAACTGAAGGATTGGCCACCAAGGAAGACCTTGAATCCTTAAAGAATGAAATGAAGGAGACCATCAGACAGTCTGTTGCTGAATTGAAAACCAGTCTTTTTGATGAGCTGAAAAATGTAGAACAATCCTTAGAACTATCTCTAGGATGTGTTGTGGGAAGTCCAATCAAAGAAGTGATGGATGAAATGAAAGTGTGCCACACCCAAATTGAAAGCTAGACTGGAGCAGTAGTTGCCCTCAGACAATCAGTTGCTTCTTTAACTGCCCTGAGCAGTTCTCAGACACAAGTGGCCAGTGAGATTCGATACATCAAAGAAGTGGTCAAGCAATTTGTGGAAGTATTTGAGGCTTTCAAGAAATCAGTAAAAGAACACTTTAGCAATCAGGATGCTGTCATTCAGAAAGTGATTGGAAATCTGACTCAGTCTTTCAAGGAGACAGTGGCATTCTCAGTCAAGTCCCTTCCTTCATCTAGCTCTCCTGTAGACCTTGAGCAGTTTAGAAGCCTGCTCAGAGAAGAGCTTACTCAGGCCCGTGCAAATGACACATCAGACCTACAGATCCTTGCTACTACAAGAGAAGTCAGTGGCTTTGTTCGTGAGCACCTGCAGGCTGCTACTGCTTCTCAGGAGGCCATCAAAAGTAAAGTGGATTATTACTTTGATCGGATTTTCACCAAGCATCAGTTGAACAATCACTTCAAGCTCATGCTAGAGACTATGAAGCTGCCTCCTATAACTCAAGCCTTCAAAGAACAAGTTAGCAAGCTACGAGAGTTGACCCCGGCTTTGGATAAATTCTTGGAAAACAAAGATGACTTCTTATCTGCCATGGACAGAGGAGGAAACATTATCATGGATTTCAGAAATCTGCTCCTACCTTTTCTTCATGTGGACTGCACACCTGTTATAGTTCCTCCTGCCCTACCTGTCTCCAACCCCAGTGGTTCTTCCATCATGTCTCCTGCTGATGCCCTCAGAAGCCTTAGACCACTGATCCCTCGGCAAGCTACTCACTATCGGCCTTCAGGAGCATCTGTTGCTGCCCCTCCAGACATTCCTGCTGCCATTCCTCAGCCTGTTGATCATTCACCTCCTGCTCCATCTTCTTCCTCCAAAGGAAAAGATCCCTTACCTCCAGATGAAGAGGATTGAGTCTGTTTGTTTTTTTTTGATAGGGATCATGTATTCACATTTTGGGTCATGTATTGTACTCCTTATTAATACAATGTTTCTTTTCTCTCTCTCTGTCTTTCTTTTTGTTAATCACAAAGGGGGAGAAATAAAGTGAAATAGATAGGGGGAGAAATGGGGAGAAATAGGGTAACTCAAGGGAGAAATGAACCTATACAGAGAGGAGAAATCCTTGCGGATTATACCTCATTTTTGCGCTCATATTGCTAATACTGTGTTTTGCACACTTCTCTCTGATACTTCTATATTTCATACTGACATAATTTGTGATTATCAAAAAGGGGGAGATTGTTGGAATCACCTGTTTTGATAATCCCAAATCATGCTTAAACATTGATTATGATGTATTAAACCCTTGCATTAATCTTATTATTCTATGCTTAAACGTATTTTATTCTAAACAGTTCATATTCTTACTCTCATAACTTTACTGTAATAGCTTACAGTAGTGGTTACATAAGTTTGGTATTGTTAGCTAACAGTCAGCGCTTTCTTCTCAAAGTCACAGTTACAGTTAACTGTCACCTTAAGTTACTGTTGCAATAAGTTCACAGTTACAAGGTTACAGTCGAAGACTAATACAAGCTTACAGCTACGAGTCTACTACTATCTATTGTCAAAGCTCACAGACAAAGGTCACAGATACAAGACTTCTGTTCAAAGTTTTCTATGCTCAAGTTCACAGTCGAACAAGTCTACAGTTGAAACAAGTTCGCAGACGAACTAGCCTACAGTCATAAGTCTACAGTCAAGGTTACAGTTAGACAGCTTCTGTCTACTAAGTCTACAGATGATCGAAGTCTACAGTTGACAAAGGTTACAGCTCTACAAATTTGATGTTACAAGTCTACAGTTAGAGAGGCTACAATTACATGGAGTAAAAGCTACCATTGCAAGCCTACAGACAGCAAGCCTTTTGTTGAAATCAGCAGTCAGAAGGAAGTCCACAGTTGGAAGTCCACAGTTGGAAGTCCACAGTTGGAAGTCCACAGTTGGAAGACCACAGTTGAAGTCAACAGTGACATACATTCTCGACTCACTGTTTTAATTTCTTTATTTCCTACATTTAATCTATTTAATTTATCTAACGGTCATATCATACATTTTGATGATTTGTCAAATATCTGATAAAGGTTGTCGGATGTCAGGAACCCGTACCTCGTACCTGCTGAAAAGAAATCTTTTCTGTCCCCTATCGGGAGATAAATACGAGAAGACTACGCTGCCCAAAACAGAAATAATGCGAATGCGAATGCGAACCAGAGAAGTGCGTGGTGGACGAAATATACCAGAAACACAAGAAGATAAAAACGAGTTCCATCAAGAACACAGAGAAGCATATAGACAATCAAGTATACTCGAGAAGTGTTCTGTGCATACAAGAAAGACCCTGAAGAACTTCATCGACTACATTCTCACTACCTGTGAACCTGAAGCATACGACACTCTGTTTCTCAAACAGAAACGAGAAGAGGACTCAAACTCTCTTCTGATCGAATACAAGAGCTACACTGAGATCACCAGAACCACTTCTAAACTCTACATCTCTTGTTATGTGATTTATTCTACATTTTGAGCAGTGTGTGTTATCAGCTGTATTAAACACACACACCGACTCCTGTACTTTCACTGGAGGATCTGTAAATCCTCAGCAAATCTTTTTGCACTCCATTTCCCACTGTGGATAGTTGTAGAGGTCTTGTGACCTGGACAGCTTGCTGCTGTTGTTTGTTTTCCCACGAAGAACTGTGGTAGAGGTCTTGTGACCTGGACAGTGTGTTCACTGTTGTCAACCCCGATCCAGGGTGTGGATCATTCTTATATAAAATTTTGAGAGGACTAAGTCTCGGCTTGAGACTGAACCTCTTGGTTAATTTTCTGTGCTTATAGTTATACTTTATATCCATACTATACATATTTATTTCATATTCCGCTGCTATTACTTTGAAATATAATCTATCTTCAAAGCTACTTTGATAATTAAATTCGCAAGTGTTTATATTTGTTATAAATCAGTAAGTTAGTTTCAAAATTTAATTTAATCATAAGATTAAGTTAACTGAGAACTAATCAATCTTTGAGAAACTAATTGAACCTTTATAATCTATATAAATTCACTACAGTTTAATTTGTTTTTGAAATTGGGGGATTTTAATAGAAATTGTTTTTAACAGAAATTTTAATTGGAACTCAATTCACCCCCCCTCTTGAGTGTCCACTCCGACCAACACAATTTATCTCATATAATCAAATAAAAATTCCACAAGTAATTATAGGGATTAATAGTTTTAAAAATATATTATAAAAAAATAAATCACACTGTAACATTGAAAGTATAATGAAGATGAAAAATTTAACAATTTTTCATACTAAATAAAATTTATATAAATTAATAATAAATCAATAAAAATAGATAATTTTACCAAATAATTATAAAATAAGTTAGATGTAATAATTTTTTTGGTAATAACTACAATACATTTAATATATATCTCTAATAAAACAATGAATGGTAAAAATAATAATTGATAATTAATTTAATATTTAAAATTAAAATTAATTGTATTCTCATGTAAAAAATATAAATCACTATAGTTAATATTTCAAATATAATCATTTATATTTTAATAAAGGATTGATAGACAATTACAAATCAGAACACAAGCTTGAACATTGTAAAATGTCAATGAATGTTTAAATCACTTATTATCAACCCCAATAGTGGGGAAATCGTATTTCAATAAATAATAAATATATCAATGGAAAGAATAAAAAAATAATATATAAAATAATTCTATAAAAAATTATTAAATTAACAATGAAAAAACAATATGAACCCTCACAAACTCACCAAAGAAATCATACACTTCATAAAATAATATCACAATTTACATAACATTAAAAATATTTAATATTAAACAAAATCTATGAAACCTCTATAATTATCAGTTAGCTTTTCTACATCAAAAATCATTCAATGATATTTAAACAACCCTTTTATTCTTCATTTAACTATGGAATAAAAAATACTTGTCAATAAAAGATGGTTTCATCATGTTCCAATGGATATACTCACTAAAATATCTAAACCATGATCTATAACCTGAAAAATGATTAAAAATAAGGAATGATGAATAATGGAATAGAATTTTATCATTTAGTGAGATTAAACAACTATATATTCCATGTGTAAAACTGAGATAATGGGAGGAATAAGGATATTAAAAAGGGAGGAGATAAATATCTATAGGTATGGATATGATCATAAACCATGATGGAACACAATTATATTCCACAAATATAAAATTCAAAATGAAACCTCTCTATTATTTTAAGAAAATAACCAATCACAAAATAATAACTTGATGGAAGATCTATAAACACCTTGTGGGTTTCTATGTCAGACAAACCCATTTGTTTGATCACCGAGTACATGGTGGAAATATTCAAGGAACCAAGTTATGACATATAATTACCTCCTTATTCATTTAAGGTTATAATGATATAAAATACCACTTGTTAAATTTTATAAAATTATTTCCATCTCTAAACAAAACAACATAATTATTTAAGACACCCAAAATAGGAACTCACTTGATCTAAATCCCACAAATCAAAATATTGCTAGACTTTCACTTCATTGATTCAAAAATTAAATCAAATTTTACTCAAATGTATTAAAATTAGGTGATGAGTCATTAAAAACTCCTCATCATAATTATTTTCACACTTAAAAAAATTGATCATGTTTTTTTACAAATATTTTTTACCTCACCATATCATAGATTCTATAAAAATAATGATTTTTTTCTAAAATAATAATCATACTTACGATATGAAACTAAAAAATATATATCATAAGATATCTTAATTTATAATACCAAAATTACATGCTAATACACCTATTAACGTAAAAATACTAACTAAATTTTTAATAAAAATTTTATATTAATCCCTAACATAATAATAACATATTGTCTACAATTCTTATTTTTTCTACTATATTTCCAAATTTTAAAAAATATATATTCATTCATGTTTCTTCACATTAATTAATATTTATTTTGAACCCATTGATTATTTCCATTAATAAAACTCTTTATTTAACAATCATAAAAACTTATAGTCAATATTTTTTAAATAACATATTTATTTATTTGGAACATGATATCATTTTAAAAAAGTTAATTAATTATCAATTTAAAGATACATATAAAAATAACCACTAAATAACTATATTATTTTCTATCTCAAATAAAATAAATTATACATATATTTAAAATGATCAAAATCACCCAAAAAATTGATATGTGTGTCACTAAAAATAACAAGTCATCAAAATAAATATTAAGATATATTTTGATGAATTTAATTAATCACATCCTATGAGATAATTTTTCGAAATAAAATTGATTAAATAATTAGTTAATTATGATTAATCAAAAAATTACCATATAAAATTATTAATTAATAGAATTTACATGTCTTATGTTCCACTAACTACATGATATATGAATAAATGAAAAAAATATCTTTAATATAATACATATTTTTAGGAAGGGTTTTACCATTCCATATAAAATTTAATAAAAAAATAGCTCAATCTTACAATAAATTCCAAATCTAAACACTTAGAAATCACTTGTAACTTATTTCTCTATTGTAACATTGTTTTTTGGAATTTACAATGTCTATCCTCTAAGTCCCAAAAACCTATTTATTTTTTCCACTCTGATTCCTCTCTATAACATTCAATAATGGATCTTCCGTCATCATAAACAAGACCCCAATCTACAACACAAACATTAATTGATCATCAGAAGTATGAAACTACAAGTGGGGATCTGATTTAATTTTTGGGGAATTATTTACCCACTTTTTATATTTAAACTTGAAAAATATTAAATTCTTGTAAAAATATGTCATGATCTTTACATATGTGGGATTCTTCCTATAAAGGTATTTGTATTCTAGATGTTACTTTCAAAACCTATATATTATATTAAAACAACCCCTCTTAAAATATGATACAAATAATAACAACATATCAAAATACAATAATACAACTGAACAAATTACAAAATAATACAGCAACCATGATATATTGTTATGCCCTATCAGCTCATGCTGATATATGCCTCTCCAAGATATAACACCTCATTAAGTCTTGAAATTAAAAATCAACGCCAATATATTGGTAGTCCATAATGTATCTAACTATTTATCCTTAAATACCTTATCATACAGATAATTCAATTATTTAAACAATATCTCAACTTAGGTTCACACATATGGTGTAGATATGAATATTTAATATGAAAACAAAAATATATCAACTACCATATCCAAGAGTAAATATTATGATGGTAAATGTGTCTATAATATATATATATATATATATATATTAATTTTTTAATTAAAAAAACAAATAGACTAGTAAAATATCGATAATTTAAACAAAATAAAAATTCCAAAATCAATAACAATAATAGATAACTCTCACACCACTGGGATGGTTAAAAAATTATTTGAAAAATTATTATAAATAAATGATAATGATTGTTATACACTGGTGACATCTTATCTAATAATAAATAATAGTCCACTAGGCTTAAATCATCCAGTCATTGAACAACCATGTTCCATTTACAAGATTAGTGGTGCTGAATACACATCTCAAATAAAATTGACTCAAGGTACAAAATACCTATCCCAAATTAAATAGAGCAAGGGTACTGAGTGCCAATCCAAAATGTAACAGATTCAGGGTACCTAGTGTAACACCCCAGGTAATTAAAGAATATGACATTTTTATATTTATCCATATTTGTGAATAAAATATTAATATGACTTTAAAGGGGACGCTATGCTCTTTGGCGTACCCAACACGCAACAACGAGTTTCTTGGGAATCTTACGTGGCACTCTAATAATAAAATAATGTTATTTTAAATGGTAGTTAAAATGTAGCCATTGTATTAGAGAGAGTGGATAGAAATAACTAAAATATGATTATATATGTTTTTAAATGTTTTTGCATTTATCCAATAAAAGATAAAGGCTCCAAATAAGGACAGAATTAAATTTTAGGCATATATGCCCTAATTTTCACTAAAGGTTCATTTATCACCTTTTGATGGAGAACCGTCATTAAATATAGTTTTGTTCACTCTTATACATTCTATTGGACCAAATAAAACTGTTCTTAAGAATCGAGACATCAAAATTTACTTTGTGTAAATTTTTGGTATCTTTCCGATAAAGTTCATTTTTTTATTGAATAGTGTAAAGTGTTGTATTTTAATTCAAAACCTCTTTTTAATCTAATTTATTTATATTAATAGATTATATTTTGAATTGGTTTTAAAGTTAAATTAGAATATATTTTTACCATTAAATCCAATAGTTGTCGTTGGAATTAATTTCACTTTGAAATCAGACTTAAACTAGTGTCAATTGTTTGATACTTATTGTTTCATAAAAACACGCTATTTGCTCTGACAACGAGAATTAATTATTAAATTAATTAATGTGACTTATACGTTTTGAATTTTGAAAAATAGACTTCATTTTTGAATTCGGAATATCAAATATAGCTTAGGGTGAATTTTTGGGATTTTTCTGAAAAACATCAATTTCTGATGAATAGTGAAACCACTAAGTGGTACTTATAAAAACTGAATTTTCCATTTAAATGAAATTTTTCCATATTTGTGTTTTGAATTTCAATAATCCGACATACATTGTTGTAATTAAGAAGTAAAATGTGGTTCAATGGGATAAAAATAATTTTTTTGGTGAATAGTAACTTATTAAGTTTTTAATCGCGATTAAAGGTAATTAGTGTAGTTTATGGTAAGAATAATGTTTTAATAAAATGAAATGACCTAGACACATGTCCTAACCTCATTGTATGCGTCATGGCAGACCAAGAAAATCCATGGGTAGACTTGGGGACTCCATGGATCCACTTTGGTTGGAAAATGACATAAATATCTTTTTATTTAATGTTAAAGTAAAAATGACACAAACATGAGATTTTTTACTAAAACAATTGTTACATGGGGTTATAGAAGTCATAATTTTTACTATAAATATTCATTGTAAATCTAAAAAGTTTTCCTACATCATAGTATTTTTTTTATAATTTTTAAACATTAAATAAATAAAATTATTTATGACATCATGATGATGCAGCGATGACCTCATTATTTAACGATTTAAATAAAATGGAAAGATAATGTAATATCTAAGAACTAAAAATGTCCAAAACCTATTGGATGAGTGGATTTCAAACCCTTATCACCATATCCTCGAAATGAATCAATTTTGGACCTTTAAAATCCGAAACTCTTTTGAAAATAAAGTAACATTTTGTAACTTTACAAGAGTGCCCCTCCTCTCCTCTTATAAAAGGCCCTCACCTCTACCTCCTTACCCACACTCCCAAAGCCTTTGGCTCGGCCAACCCCTGCCCATTTTGTCTCTCCACTTCCCTATATTACTCCTTGAAGCCTCACTTTGGGCAGAAGTCTTCCCAAGGAAGCCTTTGAGCTCAAACCAAAGGGAGTTACCCGATTTTAAGGTAATTTCTTCACTTGTGTCCTTTTGTTTTATTTTGCTTCTCCAACCCCCTAAACTAATTTTATTCATTTATTTTGTAACTAATACAGTATCTTAAATATACTAGGATGTTGTTATAAGATTGATTCTTGCTACACTTACACACAACAACATCTAATGGTTAAATAACATACTGTTTCTGTGGATGGCGAATTTCAGCCACCCGAAACGATGATTGATCAACATTCTATTAACACATTCAAAGGTGGCCATTAAGATGTCACTATATTTATATATGAAATATAATATGTTTATGTTTTCCTTAAGCTTCTGTATTTTTCATTTATGGCATACCTTTATGGCTTCCATTATGGGTATACGCGATATCTTCATTTAAGGAATTGCGGACTACCGCCCCCTCAAAGTGATTTAATTCGTAAATACCATATGTGGTACGTATAAAGGATATATTTAATGATATTACATATGATAACATAATGGAATTAAAATAATATTATGTATCACTATGTTTTAATTCTATTAAATATGAAATAGAAATGGAAGTAGCGTTCATGCGTACGTACGGCTTACCGTCTCCATGAAGGGTACATTTCAATTCTTATCTCAAAATGTTATGTAATATTATAAGTACATATATATAATGGATATATATGTAATAAATTACATATAAATTATGGATATCATTTTGGAATTATAACATATATATATCTCTCACATTTTTTTTAATTCCATTAATATGACAAAAAATGAAAGTAGCGTTTCTGCGTACGTACGGCCTACCATCTCCATGAACGGTTTTTTTTCGTTTTTCACCTCCAAATGATATGGAATAGTTTAAAATGAATATTTAATAGATATATATGATATTTTAATCATTAATACTATTTTGGAAATTTTTTTACTTATAACTACATGGGAAATCGTTTTTCAAACAAGTTCATTTTTGACTCATGTACCAAACATCGGCAAAAACGTCTAATATGAACTAACATTATTAAATAATTATTATAACATTATAATATGTGATATGAACTGAATAATAATCTCTAAAGGAGGTAATTAGGAAATTATTAATTGACCAAAGTTTATTATTCAGGAATATAAAGAAACGAACAAGACAAGTTGGACTTGAGGTAAGGGATCTCACTCCACTCTTTCTTTTTAAGTATACTCTTTTATGTCATTCCTTTTAAAGATCATATTTCTTGTTATTGGGATATTCTTTTATATTAATCTTACTGTAATTTTTATGTTCATGTGATGAGAGACCCTATTCTCTCTCATCAATCCATTTTGGATGTTTTGAGTGGCGCTGTTAGGCTGCCGAATTTTCGTAACAGATCTAACCTCTCTCTTTCTTTTTAAGTACTCTCCTTTATGTCACTTCTTTTAAGCTCCTATTTTTTATGTTTGGGGATGTTATTTTATATTCATATTTCTATAAAATATAAGTTAATATGATGAGATACCCTATTTTATCTCATCAATCCATTTTGTAAGTTTTTTGTGGCGTCGTTAGGCTGACGAGTTTTCGTAAGGGATTTTTCATCTTACTCTAATTTTCGTGAGATTTATGCTACATTTACCATAATTTCCTTTAATTGGTGTATGAACTACCCATTATTTTACTCATTGTGTAATATAATTTCTTTTATGAGTATTTCCATCAATGTTGTATTGTCCTTCTTTCACGAGGTGTATGTTTCGAAAGATACCCATGTCGGTAAGGGAACCTTTCACCCTCCTCTTTTTAAAAGACTTATTTTGTTAGGTCATTTAATTTACATATTGTTATATTGGGATATGTTCTCATATATCCTTATTGATTTAAATTTTATGTCCAAGTTATGAGATACCCTTTTTTTATCTCTTATCAACTCATTTTGATGTGACGCCGTTCGGCTGTCAAGGGAACTTCTTAACCCAATTTCGATTTCTTTGGGTTCAACATGTGGTTATTGAATATGTCATCCTTTGAATATGTGTGAATAACCTTTGATTATTTTACACTTAATATACACTTATATTTGGTGTATTCTTTTGTCACACAAAATTATGTATTTGATTTATCCTTAAACCAAAGATACCGTCTTTGTAAGGGACTTCATCTCAATCTCTATTCATTGAGGAATATTTTGTTTTATACACAACCTTATTTTATACGATGTATAAACCCCTTTCACTTTTAAGTTTATCCAAAAGGAATATTATTATATGAAGCATTTTACAGAATGACAAAAGGGAATGTTTTTGTCACACATATGCGGCGACAACGACTTCTCCGCCGCCGTGACCATTATTTGAGTTTCGGATTCCTCTACAAGACATACCTTATTTTTAAAAGAAAAATAAATACCATGTTTTAATTTTCTTTTATTTTGGTATTGAAAATGGTTTTCATAGTGTTTTTTTAATATCAAGGTGTTTTATTGATATCTTTTGATTGAAATGTGGAATTATTATATTTCCTTTATGAATGTATTATGTGGTATGATTATGTTATGGTTCTTGGGCATTGTTATGAAGACGAGTGATTCCGTGATAAACTAAGGGTGGGTGAGCCCGATATAGCTCTCCAATGCATTGGGTAATGTGAAGGAGTGAAACATTAAGGTTTCTCCGAAGAGATTTAGGGAATATACTGTGGTGGGTATTCCAAACGTAACCAAGAGGGTTACTCCCTACGTATGAATGTTATGAATGCCTCAAGTTACCTTTTATGTCTTATGATTTCTATGATTTATTCATGATTTTAAGAGGTATGTTAAAGTGCCTATGTTTTATGGGTAAAGTATGATTTCATTCTTATGTATATATGAACTCATGTTTCCTTTCCATATTTTTATAACCCTTACTGAGCTTTTTATGCTCATCCCAAGTTTTTGAAATGTTTTTCATAGGTCAAGGGAAAGGTACATGATGTGATGATAGTGTCAAGGATGTGTCAAGAAAGAATCCATGTTTTATTTTAAATATGTTTTCGTTGATGGGAAGAATGAATATTGTCATTTATATAACAACTTTGTTTAAATGTGGAATGTAATGCAAGTTTCATGATCTAATTCTCTAAAACTCTAAACCTGAAAAGATCCTCAATGTGTAATCTTGTAATAACTCAAGATTAAGTAAGGTTTAAGGATGGGGAATTATAGTTGGTATCAATGTTCGGTTTAGATAACATTAGAGGTTAGGGTATTCTTTAAGCATAAGTGGCATTACCATAATGGTTCGGATTTCATAAAGAGTCCTAGTTTTAGATAAATTGAATGAGTAAGTATATCTTAGTGTTTATCTTCCTCATTAGTACATGATGGTTTTTTGATATACTCACACTGGCTTTTTGGTTTTAGTAAATGGCTGGATCTAGCAGGAACCAAAGTGACAATTGGTTTGAAGGAAACTGTGGTGGTTCTCTGATTAAGAGACTGGATGAAATGGGGTATTCAATGAGGAAACTCGTGGTTGTTCTAAACCAACAATCAAAGAGTCATGATAAACCACTTGAACCTTGGTATGATCGTTAATGCATCATGTACAAGATGACCAATCGATGTGGAAGTTCATGTAATAATTATAAAGGTAACCATTCGGGTTTATATGATCCTTACTTTTGAGGTAATTATGGGTTATTATATGTTATGATGGAAGTGAAATGCATGAGATAAAATTGAGGTTAAATTATGTTATGGTTATTTTTGATGATTTTAACTCTTTTTGGGGAATGATTTGAGAATTATATAGTTTTGGAAAAAGGACAACACGCAGACCGTGTGACTACCCGTCGCGTCGGACAAAGCTGCGGGAATCGAACCCACAACCAAAGTGCAACTGGTATTTATCACCTACCACTGGACTACGTGAAGTCCCTGGTTAGTTTGACTGATTCTTTTTAGTTATATGATTTTATAAATTAAGAGTAAGTTGATTTTTGGTTATTTATGAAAATGATTAACCTATCATGGAGGATATGTGATTAGGTTAATTACTTTTCAATACGAGACTTTAGGAGCAACTGATGTTGTTTGGAGATAAATGTTACAATTTAACTTGGATGACTATGTGACTAAATCCTTCAAATATTTGGGTTTCAATCTTAGATTGGTTTACTTTGAATAATTTCATGGACAAATTGTTTATCGGATCGTCCTCGTTGAACTGTGGGTTTTGTTGGACAAATTTTAGAGATTAAGAATAGATTTTCTTTTTAAAGGGTTATCCATTTCTAGATTATCTGACCATGAACTAACCTTTTGGTTTTGGTTTTGGTTAAGTTTTAAAGATATGGGAAGTATATAGTTCTCTTCGGTGGATTAGGTGATTCTCTAGAAGTTGATTATTGTACTCTTAATGCGAACAAGTCTCCCTAAATACTCGTCTTTTAGAAAAAATATGTGTTTGATTAAAGAATCTAGTAAAAGTTTAAAGTCAACATGATAAGTGATTATGTTTCCTTATGAATAAATTCCTCAATAAAAAGTAACTTAAAACAAAAATGTTGTTTATTAACTTTTCCTACTGGGGAATCGAATACCCTTTAACCCATCACAAGTTTGTGATTTTTTTAAAGTTAACGTTCTACTAGACATGTTTACTATCACTCTCCCTCAAGAACATGACCCTTTGCTTTTTTCTTCCATGTCCATGTTTTTCTACATGGAATCCTAGTATGGGTTAACTCGGGTGACCTCTGTACTTATCTTCCTTTATTTTAAAGTGATTGTTTTACCGACTGTTGTTCCGATGTGTGACTTTCAAGGATGTTTCCAATCTCAATTTTAAAAATTGCGAGGACGCAATTCCCAAAAGGGGGGAAGGTTGTAACACCCCAGGTAGATAAAGAATATGAAATTTTCATATTTATCCATATTTGTGAATAAAATATTTATATGAATTTAAAGGGGACGCTATGCTCGATGGCGTAGCCAACATGCAACAACGAGTTTCTTGGGAATCTTACGTTGCACTCTAATAATAAAATAATATTATTTTAAATGGTAGTTAACATGTAGCCGTTCTATTAGAGGTAATGGATAGAAATAACTAAAATATGATTATATATGTTTTTAAATGTTTTTACATTTATCCAATAAAAGATAAAGGCTTAAAATACGGAAAGAATTCAATTTTAGGCGTATATGCCCTAGTTTTCACTAAAGGTTCACTTATCGCCTTTTGATGGAGAACCATCATTAAATATAGTTTTGTTCACTCTTATACATTCTATTGGACCAAATAAAACTCTTCTTAATAATCGGGACATCAAAATTTACTTTGTGTAAATTTTTGGTATCTTTCCGATAAAGTTCATTTTTTAATGAATAGTGTAAAATATTGTACTTTAATTCAAAACCTCTTTTTAATATAATTTATTTATATGATTAGATAATATTTTTAATTGGTTTTAAAGTGAAATTAAAATATATTTTTACCATTAAATCCAATAGTGGTTGTTGGAATTAATTTCACTTTGAAATCAGACTTAAACTACTGTCAATCTTTTGATACTTATTGTTTCATAAAAACATGCTATTTTCTCTGACAGCGGGAATTAATTATTAAATTAATTAATGTGAATTATATGTTTTGAATTTTGTAAAATAGACTTCATTTTTGAATTTGGAATATCAAATATATCTTAGGGTGAATTTTTGTGATTTTTCTGAAAAACGTCAATTTTTTATGAATAGTGAAACCACTAAGTGGTACTTATAAAAACTGATTTTTCTGTTTAAATGAAATTTTGCCATCTTTGTGTTTTTAATTTCAAAAATCTGACATACATGGTTGTCATTAATAATTAAAATGTGGTTCAATGGGATAAAAATATTTTTTTGGCGAATACTAACTTATTAAGTTTTTAATTGCGATTAGAGGTAAGTAGTGTAGTTTATGGTAAGAATAATGTTTTAATAAAATTAAATGACCTAGACACATGTCCTACCCTCATTGGATGTGTCATGGCCGACCAAGAAAATCCATGGGTCAACTTGGGGACCCCATGGAGCCACTTTGGTTGGAAAATGACATAAATATCTTTTTATTTAAGGTTAAAGTAAAAATGACACAAACATGAGATGTTTTACTAAAACAATTGTTACATGGGGTTATAGAAGTCATATTTTTGACTATAAATTTTTGTTGGAAATCTAAAAAGAGTTCCCACATCATAGTATTTTTTTTTATAATTTTTAGACATTAAATAAATAAAATTATTTATGACATCATGATGATGCAGTGATGACCTCATTATTTAACAATTTAAATAAAATGGAATGAAAATGTAATATCTAAGCCCTACACATGTCCAAAACCTATTGGATGAGTGTATTTAGAACCCTTATCACCTTATCCTCGAAATAAATCAATGTGGGACCTTTAAAATACAAAAATCTTTTGCAAATAAAGTAACATTTTTTAACTTTACAAGAGTGCCCCTCCTCTCCTCTTATAAAAGGCCCCCACCTCAACCTCCATACCCACACTCCCAAAGCCTTTGGATCGGAAAACACATACCCATTATGTCTCTCCACTTCCCTCTATTACTCTTTGAATCCTCACTTTGGGAGGAAGTCTTCACAAGGAAGCCTTTGAGCTCAAACCAAAGAGAGTTACCCGATTTTATGGTAATGTCTTCACTTGTGTCCTTTTGTTTTATTTTGCTTCTCCAACCCCCTAAATTCTTTTTATTAATTTATTTTGTAAAAAATACAGTATCTTAAATATAATAGGATGTTTTTATAAGAATTATTCGAGCTACACTTACACACACCTACATCTAATGGTTAAAGAACATACTGTTTCCGTGGATGGCGAATTTCTGCCTCCCGAAACGATGATTGTTGAACATTCTTTTAACACCTTCAAAGGTGGAAATTAAGATGTCAATATATTTATATATGAAATATAATATGTTTATTTTTTCCTTAATATTCTGTTGTTTTTAATTTATGGAATAAATTTATGGCTTCCATTATGGGTATACGCGATATCTTCATTTAAGGAAGTGCGGACTACCGCCCCCTCAAAGTGATTTGATTCATTAATACCATATGTGGTATGTATAAAAGATATATTTAATGATATTATATATGATACTATACTGGAATTAAAATACTATTATGTATCATTATGTTTTAATTCCATTAAATATTAAATAGAAATGGAAGTAGCGTTCATGCGTACGTACGACTTACCGTCTCCATGAACGGTACATTTCATTTCTTATCTCAAAATGTTATGTAATATTATAAGTACATATATATAATGGATATATATGTAATATATTACATCTAAATTATGGATATCATTCTGGAATTATAACATATATATATCTCTCACAATTATTTTTAATTCCATTAATATGACAAAAAAATGAAAGTAGCGTTCATGCGTACGTATGGCCTACCATCTCCATGAACGGTGCTTTTCATTTTTTATCTCCAAATGATATGGAATAGTATAAAATGAATATTTACTGGATATATATGATATTTTAATCATTAATAATATTCTGGAAATTATTTACTTATAACTACATGGGAAATCTTTTTTCAAACAAGTTCATTTTTGACTCATGTACCAAACATCGGCAAAAACGTCTGATATGAACTAACATTATTAAAAAATTATTATAACATTGTAATATGTGATATGAACAGAATAATAATATCTAAAGGAGTTAATTAGGCAATTATTAATTGACCAAAGTTTATTATTCGGGAATATAAAGAAACGAACAAGACAAGTTGGACTTGAGGTAAGGGATCCTACTCCACTCTTTGTTTTTAAGTACACTCTTTTATGTCATTCCTTTTAAAGCTCATATTTCTTGTTATTGGGATATTATTTTATATTACTCTTACTGTAATTTTTATGTTCATGTGATGAGAGACCCTATTCTCTCTCATCAATCCATTTTGGAAGTTTTGAGTGGCGCCGTTAGGCTGCCGAATTTTCGTAAGAGATCTAACCTCTCTCTTTTTTTTAAGTACTCTCCTTTATGTCACTTATTTTAAGCTCCTCTTTGTTATGTTGGGGGATGTTCTTTTATATTACTATTTATATAAACAGTAAGTTAATATTATGATATACCCTATTTGATCTCATCAATCCATTTTTTTAAGTTTTATGTAGCGTCGTTAGGCTGCCGAGTTTTCGTAAGGGATTTTTCATCTCACTCTTATTTCCGTGAGATTTATGCTACATTTTCCATAATTTCCTTTGAGTGGGGTATGTACTGCCCATTATTTTACTCATTGTGTAATATACTTTCTTTTATGAGTATTTACATCAATGTTTTATTTTCCTTCTTTCACGAGGTGTATGTTTTGAAAGATACCCATGTCGGTAAGGGAACCTTTCACCCTCCTCTTTTTAAAAGACTTCTTTTGTTGGGTCTTTTAATTTACATATTTTTATGTTGGGATATGTTCTCATATATCCTTATTGATGTAAATTTTATGTCCAAGTGATGAGATACCCTTTTTTATCTCTCATCAACTCATTTTGATGTGACACCGTTAGGCTGTCAAGGGAACTTCTTAACCCAATTTCGATTTCTTTGGGTTCAACATGTGGTTATTGAATATGTCATCCTTTTAATATGTGTGAATGACCTTTGATTATTTTACACTTAATATCCACTTATATTTGGTGTATTAGTTTTTCACACATAATTATGTAATTTATTTATCCTTAAACCAAGGATAGCGTCTTTTTAAGGGACTTCGTCTCAATCTCCATTCATTGAGGCATATTTTGTTTTATACACAACCTTCTTTTATACGGTGTCTAAACCCCTTTGACTTTTATATTTATCCAAAAGGAATCTTTTTATACGAAGCGTTTTACAAAACGAAAAAAGGGAATGTTTTTGTCATACATATGCGGTGACAACGACTTCTCTGCCGCCGTGACCATTATTTGAGTTTCGACTTCCTCTACAAGCCATACCTTATTTTTAGAAGAAAAATAAATACAATGTTTTAATTTTCTTTTATTTTGGTATTGAAAATGGTTTTCATAGTATTTTTTTTATCAAGGTGTTTTATTGATATCTTGTGACTGAAATGTGGAAATATTATGTTTCCTTTATACATGTATTATGTGGTATGATTATGTTATGGTTCTTGGGCATTGTTATGAAGACGGGTGGTTCCGTGATAAACTAAGGGCGGGTGAGCCCAATATAGATCTCCAATGCATTGGGTAATGTGAAGAAGTGAAACATTAAGGTTTATCTGAAGAGATTTAGGGAATATACTGTGGTGGGTATTCCAAACGTAACCAAGAGGGTTACTCCCTACGTAAGAATGTTACGAATGCCTCAAGTTACCTTTTATGTCTTATGATTTCTATGATTTATTCATGATTTGATGAGGTATGTTAAAGTGCCTATGTTTTATGGGTAAAGTATGATTTCATTCATATGTATATATGAACTCATGTTTCCTTTCCATATTTTTATAACCCTTACTGAGCTTTTTATGCTCATCCCAAGTTTTTGAAATGTTTTTCACAGGTCAAGGGAAAGGTACATGATGTGATGATAGTTTCAAGGATGTGTCAATAAAGAATCCATGTTTTAATTTAATTATGTTTCCGTTGATGAGAAGAATGAATATTTTCTTTTATGTAACCGCTTTGTTTAAATGTGGAATCTAATGCAAGTTTCATGATCTAATTCTCTAAAACTCTAAACCTGAAAAGATACTCAATGTGTAATCTTGTAATAACTCAAGATTAAGTAAGGTTTAAGGCTGGGGCCTTATACCTAGAACCCATCCCAATATCTCATATATATATATATATGTGAATGTATGTAAACACATATAATGTGTAACCAGTGTACACATATCCATAAAAACTTTTCTATAAGGTAATCCATTTTCCCATCTCAAATTACCCATTTATCCTTTATTGAAAACATTATAATAATTTATATAAAACAAAAGTGATAATATAACCAGGATGAATGAAAATATAAGGAAAAGGTGCTATTCTTAATGTCTTTCATACCAATATATGTAATTTAGGACAATTCTCGAAACACAAAATTCACATGGAGTGCTTACACTATTACATTCGGTATAATGTAAATAATGAACCTAAATACATATCATATATAAAACTAGTAATGGAAAATGTTATGATACCAATATAGTTAATAGTATTTTGAAATATGTGTAAAACTAGGAGGTCAATAATCAACATATATCAAATAAATTTCCCATGTCAACTTGGAATAATCACGTTTTAGAAATATATGAAATTAAAGGGTTTTGTATGAAAATATAATGATCATATGTCAAGGAATAATACCCAAAACATAGGTTGATATATCTAAAATAATTTCAATGTGTAAATAATATCATAAAAATAGTATGAATAAATCATCAATTGCAGTAGCTTCCACATTCATCCTTCTTAGGAGAATGTTACATGAACATCACTAATAGTTTTGAATGAATGTAAAATGCCTCTTTTGGGATATACAACCCACATTAATCCATGATCATACTGTGAGGATAACCAAAATCTAATGTGGGTTCTAGTTCCTTCATAGAGAAATGATAAACAAAACTCCAGAAAGGAGTGAAATTTGGAAGAGGATCAAAAAAATCTCACCACACCATTCAATTGAATAAAAATGGTTTATATAGGAAATAAAGAAAAATACTTATTTTTTCATTAATTCATATGTTAAAATGAATTAATTTATACATTGGTTAATATATTTATTCATTATATAAATTCATAAACTTTTTTATGATTGATTTTATGAAAAAGAATCTAAATAATTTCTACAAATTAAAATATCCATCATTTGGGTTTAATAAAATAAAAACCAATTGTATAGAGTTTGATGGATAATATATGTACAATACACACATATATTACATTCATGCCTCACATGACTTAAAAATATATACATCGTAAGAAATCATTAAATGTGCACTACATATAAAATTTCATATATATATATATATATTATAAATAATACACATGTGTACATGAATATCATGAATTTACATTTTAGTTAACTTTATAGAATATATCACACACACTAATATTACATTATTACATTATGTAAAACATTAAAATTACTTCGGAATCCAACATATCAATTTTGGAATTTGATTTTCATCAAACTCTCTTAATTTTTAACCATCAATTTTTCTAAAACATTACCCTTATCCAATGGGTTAACTGTGTGACCCAATAGGCCTCAGTAAAATTTAAAAAAACAATGAAATCCCTATTTTATAGATGTATGCATGGAGTGACCTCTAGAAATGAGTCAGTGATACTCAAGCTACTAAGGGGTTTTGTGGGATCCTCATAAAACATACTCATATATCAATATCAACATTCCCACCACTTGATTTATCATATACATCATATGTATAGCTATATAATACATTTTCAATGACATCAATCAGTAATGATAGAACACATAAATATATTATTGACATATAATCATTTATAGATTGATTGAAAAAGTCTTCCCATGTCAATGAATACATTACTTTTCATTCATGTATCTAATAATTACATCCAATGTCAATTATCAAATTAATTGAACACATAATACATAAAAACAAAGAATGACTAGGAATATTATTCAGTACAATTAAATAATTTTATAAATGTATTTACGTTTCATTCAAGAAAATACTATATTAGTTATGTTCCAATTTATGACATTATCAGCTACATACTCAAGTACCCCCATATTAGCAATGTTTACATGTATAGTTGTGTAAATAGTGTATCATTATATGGTGGTTCACATGTTAGTTATTCATCCAACCTCGAGTGAAACGCATTTATATTATCTGTACGCAAATAATGATATCAATGATTTTATGTTAGTAAATGAGATATAGTTTAGAATATCAATCCATGTAAAAAGGCACTAGATACAACTTCACTAATATATTATTCATATATCTTATAAATTTCTTTGAAATTAGTACAACATTATATTCATTCTAATATTATCATATCATTACAATACATAATACACTCTTATGATCATAAATTAGAGAAAAATCAAAGTCTCTCTTTGAAGAGATATTATAATTCAAAAATTCAAGTCAAAACAATTGTTTCCCAAATAAATAAATTCTAAATGGTGATTTAATTAATTATAATTACATGGTACATTTAAAATGATAAAACCCAATACATCATGTCTATAATAACCATATATTTAACATGACCATAATTATCTTTATATAGTAATGGATTCATAAATGCATCTACTACATTATTCTTAGAGCCACCCAAATTTTATTTACAAAATCCCTCTCAATGGCATCCCATACAAGATTATTTTTTAATTGTTGTTTTGTGGTCCCTTGATGAGATATGATTTTATTATCCTGAGAGGAAACACCATTTTTATAACAATATATATTAATTGAACCCTTGATTCTTGGAACTTCTATATGTTTAGAAGTTAACTTCTTGACCCAAATGAATTCTTTTGCAATATATGATGTATCAATTTACTCTTAATTTTTTGAGTCCCCTATAGGGTCATGTTTATCACCATTATAAATTGTTTCAATACCATTTAGGAAAAATATTAATCCATATTGATATTTCATAACGTCATTGTAGGATTAAATACTATAATTATTGTGACTATTTATATGGAACTAATACTATCCTAAAAATACCATGAACATATCATTAATCCTTCTCAAATACAAAAAGATGTTATTCGAAAAATCTAGTGAGTCTTACTAAACCATTTTCATGTAATGTTTCAACACACTGTGATCAGTTTCCCATAAAAACCCCACTTGTGTATTTCATAAAACATTTTTTGGATGGTACTAGAAAGACCATAAATTTAAAATCAAATAAAAAAGAGGTTTATTTGAAAGTTTTCAATCAAGTTTTTTTATGGAAATAAAATATGAATGTTATTTTGAGAAAATCGATCAATCATGATCTCAGAAAAAGTGAAATGGGAGAGAATGAACCAACCTAAACATGACTTTCTCAAAAAGTAAATGCATGATATCAACAATATGGGCTCATCCACCCATTCTTATAGTGAATTCCAATTATTTTTCAACAAAATATATCATAAAAAATCTAATTAAAAATTATATACCTTGTCTATGGTTACACTATAATGAGAATAAGGAGATAGTAAAAGAGAAAAATAAAAAGAACACATAACTTTAATTCCAAGGTATAACACCAAATGATCCTATAAAAACATATTGAGAAAAGATAACATACAAAATCATAAAAATAAGCCTTATAGGATGATCTCCCCAGACAAACAAGGAAAATTATGCATTAAGGGGAGAAAAACTTTCTTAAAAACAATTATCATACTTTAATTAATTTTATCTCATTGTTGGAACACAATATTTGGATAACCATGTTACAACAATGATAATAATCATTACCTAAAAATTATCTACATTATATAATTGCCACTTGATTTTCCCAAAACACATTCCAATTTTTAACCCACCTTGAAGACCATTTTAATCCCCCATAGTATGATAGTGAATCCAAATAGTTTTATATAATAATGTAAACACTATGAAACAAGTCCAACTAAACCATAAATAATCTATTAATAGTTATAGATGAATTATAATCATTAAATTACTTAAATATAAATAAGAAAATATTAAAATAACTCAATCTAATGTTTTGAAATTCTTCTACCACAAGTAATTCATTCCACAATAATCTTGAAGTTGGAGGTGTCTTAGAAAAGGTAAGACCATTTCTCCCCTCTGAAGTTCTCTCATTCCAATGAGTCCTGCTGAATTTTTACATTAATCCAAAATAATATAGCCTAACATTTTCACGACCCAAGCCAGGTCGTCATCCGACCTGGCGCCCGACCTGGTCTGTGACATGGCCTGAAGGGCGTTCGCGATCCCCACGAGCTGGAAACTAGTGTCGGGCATCGAAAAAAAGTAGTTGGGAATGATTAGGACCATAACAAAGATAAATAAAAATAAACTCTACATGAAGATAAATAAAGGAAAATAGACTGAACAACATGGCATCAGAAAAAGGAATAAACAAAGCAACATGACCTACCTTAGGTGACCCCGTGGGTCACCACAGTACCTAAACTACACTCACTCCCATTAGAAATCCAATACTGAAACCTACAACTGAAAAGAAAAGTAGGAATGAGCACCAAGATTCTCAGTAGGAATTCCAAAATATAACCATGTCTTATGCTCCTACTTTTGGTAATAAATCCAATCATGCATGTTTGAAAATAGTGTATAATAGAATTTTTTTCCTTCTTTTCAAATTCTTGTAATGAGTTATAATTTTCAAGTAAATAATTTCACTTCCACTTAATTTTTAAAATATGTTCCAAGAATGTATTAACGTTTAAAAATGAAAAGTAACGAGTTTGGGTTAAAATATGGTTTTCACAAACAAGACATCAAGTATGAAACAACTGGAACGAATGTTACATCATAAGGAGCATGTCAAAAATGAGCACCCTGGGTAATCCCTATAGTTAGCTAGCACAAGTGGGAACCTAGATACATCGTACCTTAGTGAAACGTGGCTTAGAAAAGATGACCCTCAGAAAAATGTGGCTTAGAAGACCATGACCTTCAGAAAACGTGGCTTAGAAGACCACAATCCTCATAAATTCATATGTTTGGTTAGTGTTGTTACGTCAATCCTGCTAGACAAACCGGGATGAACCCCTACCGTGTCATCTAGCATACTAGTCCTGGTCACCCACCTAGATACCCAGGTTTCCCATTGTGCTCTATTTCAAGTGGTGGTGAGTTTTCTTTTTCATGCAATCATGTATATACATAACACTTTTATTTTTCTAAAACCCATTCAACCTCTCACCACCATTCTCTCTCCTTAAGTTCATTCCCCTCTTTACACCACTCATCCACACACTAAACTATACACTAGGTACATATCACAAAACACACATTAACACTTGCATCACATTTTTCAAATTAAGAGGAATGTCTCAAGAGCGGTTTTCCATTTTCGGAAACCAAATCACAAAGTGCCAGACATGCCTCATCACTTTAGAAGAAGTATTTGTCATTTTAGAACACATAAAGGTACTATATATTAAAAACAATATTAAAACCATGCTTAAAATGAGGTAATACTTTTATGGAGATCAAATCATCCTTTAATCTCATGTCCACACCAAAAACCATTTTTTAAAATCACTATGGAACCCCTTTTTAAAAATAATGCATGTTGTTACACTTTCATAACAAAATCAAACGAAAGGCCACACATCTTTGGGAAATACCCATTTCATGTTCAGACCCTATGAAACCATTTTTAATAACAACAACCATATACATATAGTGCATATGGATTTCATGTAAAAAAACAAGGAAATACTTTTAAAGAAACATCACGCATAAATGGAAATTCTAATTAAAGATTAGGGCATAGGGGAACTACCTCAAACATGCGGTTATTTGTCGACGACCACTTGAACTTATCCTACGCACTTCCATGCACATGCATTTATACACACATATATATATAAACACCTAGCTACATTGCACATATTCCCCGTGCCATGAGGGAATATGTACAAAAGGGAATTTATATATATGTTTTACCTTATGCATGCACATGGAGGAATTCTTGACACCCACAACTTGAAACCATACAACAGAGTTCAACATGGTATACAATTAAGTCAATAGAACAATTAAACACTTAAAAATCAACAGAACGTTTTACAATAACACATTTTTACTTCAAATCACTTTTTTAATATCCCTGCACAATAATTTCTTTAGAAAACATTTTGCACTCTCCAAAACATGGTCTGATACTCTTTTCAAGAAACACTATAATATGATATGCATGACACAAATCAATTTATTTGAAATAAAAATTCATTTCTAACACAACCACATATTAAATTATCACTGAAACGTACTTTTCACATGTAAAATAATTAATTGAACGTTTCCAAGAATTCCCACAATAAGACCCATATGAAAAATATACCCACTTCTAAAAGAAGACTCAATTTCGTCACACATGCATGTTAAAATATTCACAGAACACATTTATCACCACCCATAATAATCAAAGAACACGATAAATAAATTAATCCAGAAAAATCCTTCATCAAAAAATATTTATAAATGAAATCACCTACCATTGTTGTGGAAGGCCATAAATCTCAAAGAGAAACTCCACTTTCGGACCAAACGCATCACAAACAATATCAAATAAACCCTAAATCATGAAAAAGAACAAAAAAACTTGGAAAACAAAACCCAAATGAAAATGAACCACAACCCTAACTATGAGGGGAAAAACTACTAGAGGGGATATGGTGTACTGATGAGAGGTTGCTGGAGAGTCCTCCCGGGCACAAGGTGCAGCGCGAGGCTGTGTGCAGGTAGTAGGGGTGGCGCCTAGGTGGTCGGGGTGCCCATGCATGGTCATTGGAGGGAGGCAACAGGAGGGAGAGCGGTCAAAGGAAGGGATGGACGCTGGTCGGGGGTGTGCATGAACGGGGAATGGGGAAGGATGCTGCACGGGGAAGGATGGAGGCCGGTCGAAGGTTCACCGCACCAGAGGAGAGCCGGCCATGGCGCTGCGCACCAGGCAGGTTGAGCGGGAGTAGCGTGATGGGTAAGGGTATGGGAAATGAGTAGGCACTGTGCGCATCACACAGTGAGGAAGAAACAAAAGGGGGGGGGGAAAGAAAAAGAGGAATGAAAAAAAGAAAAGAAAATAGAAATGAAAATAAAATAAAACCTGAAAAAAAAACATAAACAAACTTAAGATAATAATACCAATTATCAACTACAATAAAAATGATAAAGTTAATTATTTTTTTATATAAATATCATAGGCTTAATAAAAATAATAATAATAATAATATCTTAATTAAAATTTTACAAGACATAATATGAATAATGATAATAATTACCATTATGATAATTATTAAATAAAATCATTAAAAATCATTTTATTTAATTGAAATGAACCTGAGGCAGCCCGCATGGTGACCTAAGCAAGGCGGCACAACTTTGAATAAGCCCATTCCCATGCACCAGACGATATCAAGGGAAAATTATTCATTCATCAAAAAAATTCCAAAATTTCTAATAGACTTGGCCTGGAGCTCGATAGAAAGTTTCAAAGTATGATAAAATAATAAAATAACATTATTTCAAATGTCTGAGTGTGACAAAGATAGAATTATTCATCACATTATTCTTTATTTCCCATAAAAATTTGAATCGGTGAATGTATAAATGTTACATATAAAGACCTGACCATAAACATTACATTATCCTGAATTAAATGAATAATTCACAATGAGGATCTTTTTAGGATAACAGTTTTAGATATTTAGGCCATAACTATTACATATCAACATGAAAATTACATGTAGACACTACTACTTAGTGTCCATTTTTTCATTAAATAAAAACTCTTAAAAATAAACATGTCTAGTTCCATGTTTTAGACAACATGACTTTTCCTTAATCCCTTCCTTGACCCTATTCATCTATAAGTCCTATGGAAAACATTTCAAAAACGTGGGATGGGCATAAAATGCTCAGTAAGGGTTATTAAATAAGGAAGGATAAAATTATCCTATCATTAAATAAAAATCAATGAAAACATGATTTTTAATCCTAACATACCTTAACAAAACATAATATTTATTAATAAAAAACAAAAATCATAAATCCTAAAGGTATATTATGGAATTCATAACATAAATACATTGTAGTTATCATAGATACATAGGGAGTCACATTTGTAATACCCATAACAGTATATTCCCTAAATCTCTTAGGAGAAACATTTTGGTTTACCTCCATCACATTACCCAATGCATTATAGAGCTATCTCGGGCTCACTCGCCCTAGGATTATCATGGAACCACCCGTATAGGAAAAAAATTCAATATAAACATAACATATTCATAATATATAACACAAGAATAAAGGAAAGATATCATTTCCACATTCCAATCACAATATAATAAATCAAGACATTTAAATAGACAATGGTTTATCAAATCATTTTCAATACCATTTAAAAAATTTTATAAAGTGATTCGTGAATCAATGTGTCTCTTACCAATTTGAATATTTTCAACGAATTATCATTTGAAAACATTAATGTCTATATAAATAAATCCTAAAAACCATTTTGAAAACATGGATATTAATGAAAGATATTTAGAAGAATAAATCATTAAAAAATTTAAACTATATTTTAGTTAAAGAGTTCTTAACAAAATGAGACACACTTGAATACAAATAACAGAGGAATAATATTTCATAAGAAATTTATAATATCATGAGAATAACGTGATTCATGATATAATATGTCAAAGGATAGTATATACACTATATAAGAGTTAATTTGGGCATAACAATAATAAAGTCTCATTGGAATGTAAATTGAGATGAAATAACTTATAAAAACTGTACTCTTAGATTAAGGATAAATAAATAACATAATAATGTGTGATATATTTAAGTAAAATAAATATGATGGTATAATCTATGTAAATAAATCATAGTACATTAAAACGTGTTCTTTTTAAGAAAAATCCAATGACTTGGATGTTTAACTCAATGAATTGAAATTGAGTTAAAATTATACTTATCAAGAATTATATCGATGACATGAGAATTTATCAATGGAGTGATTATGTGTATAATAATTATATCCACAGAAAGTGGAGTGTAAATTACAACATAAATAAATAAACAAGGATTCCAAATGTAATCATATCTTGACATAATTAAGAATTTTAAGATTAACCCAAGGAATGAAAATTGGGTTAAAAAGGTTCCCGTGCCGATTTGGTGACAAAAGAAACATATAACCCATGAAATAAAGATCATAAAATAAAGATTTAAATACTCATAAATTGAATTATATTATACAATGAATACAATAATGGGATGTACATACACCACACAAAAGGAAATAGGGGAAAATATATCATGAATCTCAAGGGAATAAAAAGTGAGATGAAAATCCCTTACCACGTTGTAATAAATCAAGTCGTATGACCAAAAGTTAATAACCACAAAATGGTTCATAGAATAACATGAATATAAATAGAATCATGATAATATATATAAATTTTCAATAAAAAATACACCACATGAAATAAATTAGTGGCGAACAATGGAAATCTCACAGAATTAAAAGTGAGACATGAAATCCCTTACGTCGTGTCCGACATGATACATTTGTTCCTTTTTCTTCCTAAATAATAAACTTAAGGTAATTTATACTTGATTAATAAAATTTTTCAATTTTATTATTAATTTTATATCACTTATTACCATGTTATAAACACTGTGTAATCATTTATGTTAAGAATGGTTGTTTTGTCTATATTTGGTACTTGAGTAAAAAATGGACTACTTATAATTATAATTTGTTCACATAGTCAATAGGTAATTATATCCAGAATTATATTCATGATTTATATATCATATATATCATATATATCAAGAATATACATGTATTTATAATATTACCTAACTTTTGGAGGTAAGAAATGAAATGCACCGTTCATGGAGACGGTAAGCGGTATGTACACGTGAACGCTACATTCATTTGTATATCTTATTTTATTATAATTAAAACATAAATATACATAAATATATTATAATTAAATTATAATATCATATATAATATCATTAAATCCATCCTTTATATGTCCCACATATGGAATTGATGAGTCATATCACTTTTATGGGGCTGTAGTATGCACTTCCTCAAATGAAATTATTGCGTTTACCCATAATGGAAACCATAAAGGTATGATATAAAAGAAAAATATAGAAGCATAAAGAAAACATAAACATATTATATATCATATATAAATATAGTTCCATCTCAATGGCCACCATGAGAGGTGGTAGGAGATAATTGAACAATCATCGTTTCCTGAGGCGTTAGTTTGTCGTCCACAGAAACAATGTGTTCTTTAACCATTAGATGGAGGTGGGTGTAAGTGTAGTTCGAATAATTATCATAACAACATCCTAGTATATTTAAGATACTGTTTATGTTATAAATGAGATTAATATATAGGGTTTAGTGGTTGGAGAAGTAAAATAAAATAAGTTAAGAGAAATCGTTATCTTTAATTTTGGTAACTCCCTTTGGTTTAAACCAAAAGGACTTCTTGAAGTGATTTATTCCTAAGGTAAGGATTTTAGGTGGAACAGAGGGATCTTGAGAGAATATTTGGGTATGTTTTGGATGAGCCAATGGGCTTCAGTTGTGTGAGTAATGAGTTATAAGTGAGGGGTTTTTATATGGGAGAGGAGTGTCTCTTTAGAAAATTTTGAAAATATTATTTTATTATATAATTATATTAGGTTTATAAAGGTCCCAAACTAATTAAAATAGAATTTAAGATGACTATTGGTCAAAATAAAATCACCAAATAATAATTTTACAGGATTTGGATGTGATTTTAATATTTATAATCTTATTTATTTAAATCATTTATCAATGAGGTAAAAAATACATCATTTTTTGTGTGATAAATAATTGTATTTATTTGATGTATAAAAATTATAAACCAAATAAAATGTTATTGGAAAAAAAATTAGCTTTACAATGAAAATTTATAGTATAAAAAATAAATTACATATCCCCATGTAAATATTAATTTTTTAAATATATTTGTTTGTGTCATTTTGGTCTTTACTTTAAATTAATTAATCTAATGTGTCATTATCACTCCCATGTGGCTCCATTAGGTCTCAAAATCGACCCAATGATGACCATGGTCACCCATGACTCATCCATTAAGGTTAGTAAAAAATTGAAGGTAATTTGGAATTATTATAATATTCTTCTTAACTTAAATTTCCCTATTTACATTTAACCGCGGTAAATAAAAGTCAAAAGTAACTATTCAAAAAAATTAATTTTAATCTTATTGAACCACATTTTATTTACTAATAACAACCATGTATGTTTTATTTTAAAAATTAAATCCACATAAGTGGTAAAATTTCATTTAAACGAAAATGTCAGTTTTTAACTACTACTTCGTGGTTTCACTATTCATAAAAAAATAAAGTTTTTCTAAAAACTACAAGAAATTCATCCTATGCTATATTTGATATTCCGAATTCAAAAATGATGTATATTTTAACAAATTCCAAACATATAAGTTGCTTGAATTAATTTAAAATTAATTCCCATTATCAAAACAAATTGCGTGTTTTTATGAAACAATAAATAACATATGATTGATACTTGTTTATGTCGAATTTCAAAGTGAAATTAACTCTAATGACCAAAATTGGATTAAATGGTAAAAAAATAATACAATTAAACTTTAAAACCAATTAAAAATATAATATATTGATATAAATAATTTATATTAAAATGAACTTTTGAATTAAAATACAGTATTTTTCATTTTTCATAAAAAATTAAATTTTCTCTAAAAATTACCAAAAATTTAACCAAAGTAAATTTCGATGTCCCGATTTAAAATAAGATTTTTATTTTGTCAAATGGAGAATATAAAAGTGATCAATAATAGATTTAAATATGGTTCTTCATTAAAAGGCGGTAAATCAACCATTTAATGTAAATAATGTTTAAAATTGGATTAATTCACATTTTAAGCCTCTATATTGTATTGGATAAATGTAAAAACATTTATCCAATACATATATAAGAATTTTTTAGTTAGTTCGGTTCATTCCTCCATTACAACTTCTAGGTGTTAACTACCCTTAAAAATAATAATATTATATTATTAGTGTGCAACATAATATTTCAAAGAAACCCATTGTTGTGTATTCGGTACGCCATTAAACATAGAGTCCCCTTTAAAGTAGAATTATTATTTAGTCCAAAAATATTAATAAATATGAAAAATTTCATGATCTTTATTTACTTGGGATGTTACATCCTTCCCCCTTTTGGGAATTGTGTCCTTGCAATTTTAAAACCAGGCTTTGAAACTTCATTAAATGTCCCGCATCAGAAAAGGGTGAGTAAAACCATCACTTCCAAATAATGAAAGAGAAGTTCTAAGGTCACATGAGATAACCCATATTATAATTCCATGTAGGAAATAATAGATATGGAAGAGAGAACAATTGGCCAAGTTCTTATGGAGAGTGATAGAAAATATTATTAGAAGAAAGTTAACCACAATAAAATCACAAACTTATGATGTGTTAAATGATCTTTGATTACCAAGTAGGAAACATAAACCAACAACGTTTTTGTTTTACATTCCTTTTCTTAATTTTGAGAAATTCATTTACTACATAAAATAAGAACATAAATAAATATAATTACCTTCATGTAAATTTTCATACTTTAATAAGTTTCTTCAAAAAACTAATATTCTCTCCAAAAAATGATAATTCAAAAAGACTTGGTCACATCAAAAGCACAAAAATCATCTTTTATAGAATCGCATAATCCACAACAGAAGAACTATATATTTCCTTTGTATTTAGACATCAACTAAAAATCAAATTTTTATTATGAGATTAGATATACCCTAAAATGAAAATCTATTACAAAAATAAAAACTACTCTAAATCTCCAAAAAATTTCACACAAAACCCATATTTCAACAAACACCATTCAATAAACAACTGTACATAAAATTCTTCAAAAGTAATCAAAACTACGATTGAAACCAAAATCTCATAAGGATTTAATTACATAGTCTTCCATGATAAATCTTAACATTTATCTCCATATAACATCAGTTACTCATAAAGTCTCATATGGAAAATTAATTAACCTAATCACATATTATCCATGATAGGATAATCATTTTCATAAATAAACCAAATCATCATATGTCCACAATAAAATCATAGATTATTCCAAACTAAAATTTCAACAATTATTCCACAATTGAAATCCCATAGTATTTTATCTTCATTAGGCATATAGTGTTTCCTCAAAAGAGATAACATCTTCCACAACAATCTTTTTCACTAAATCACCAAATCATTTTTCTATACTAAGAATATCCATTTAATAAAGCATAAGTTCCCAAAATCAACTTTTTCTTGTTCTATAAAATAATTTTACTAAAATAATATGTCATACTAACCATGGAATTTTGGTAGGCCAGTGGTAGGCGATGCACCCTTGTCTCCCTTTGGCTGTGGGTTCGATTCCTGCAGCCTTACCGGATTCAATGGATTGTCACCCATCCTACGGTTTGTCCTTTTTATAAAACTAAAAAATAACCCTAACATGTTTTAACCTCAATGGTTTCCTTATACCTCTAATTTTCATCCCAATTCATTATGATCTCAACATCATAATTTCTGAAGTCATATATATATTGAATGTTTTTTTATTTCACAACCATATGATAAAATAAAACGTTCCCCAAAATTAAGAACATAATACCTTGATCATGGTGTCCATTTGGTTTCATCGTCATCTTGTTCACGTAGGTAGATGGTGCATTCATTGCAATAATGATTTAGTGATCCATGAAAAATCATTTTCATCCTTCATCCAAATACACCTTGTACAACATGGGTCAGATGGGTGTTCACAGTAAAATAGTTTTGGAAAATAATCATGTATGACATATAATATCAAAACATATGATAAAACATGATTTCAATAAAACAGTCAGACCAAATTTGTGTTGAAACATTCAATTAATGGTCCTTCTAAAAAACCTTAGGTATATGAGGAGAGACTATATTGTAAAGGAAAATATAAATAGGTTGCGCAAGGGTATCCTTATTTAGCACCATTTTCCAAATCATAATATTCTTTAAAATCTTCTGATAAGGTAAAATATTTGAAATTTCCTTGATAATATTTACTTTTCATGAAAATATGCGAATAATGTGAAACTAGGATTTGTTTAAATACAACCCATGATCCACGATCATAACGAGGTATAATGGAGGTGTTTTATATCTCAAACAACTTCTTGCAAGTGAGTTGTATGCTAGAAAATGTTTCAAAATCATCTAAACATTTCTTTGCAAAAATTATTACAAGCAAGTCATCAGGAATAGATAGGAATGTTGTTTGAGATTATCCTCCTTCCACTTCTAACTGAAATTCCTTGATCTGAAAAGTTATAAAAAAATTAATGAAAATAATAGACATAGGGACTAACCATGTGTCTAAGGAAAACTCTTAATCCCTAAAGTTGTCTAAACCGACCTATAATACCATCTATTAGGAATCTGCCTTAAACATAACATAATCCTGAATTAAATGAATAATTTGAATTGAAGAACTTTTCAGGTTTAGAGTTTTAGAGAATTAGGTTATAACTATTACATATCAACATTAAAATTACATGTAGACACTACTACTACATATCCATTTTTTCATAAAATAAAAACTCTTAAAAAGAAACCTGCCTAGTTTGATGTTTTAGACAACTTGACTTTTCCTTAATCCCATCATTGACCATATTCATATTAAAGTCCTATAGAAAACATTTCAAAAACTTGGGATGAGCATAAAAATAACATTAAGTGTTATAAAACAAGGAAGGAAAACATTAGCCTATTATTAAATACAAATCAATGAAACCATAGTTTTCAATCATAACATACCTTATGAAATCATAAGATTTATGAATAACACACACAAATCATAACTCAAAAAGGTATCTTATCGAATTTGTAAAATACTTACATTGTAGCTATCACAGCTACATAGGGAGTCACATTTTCAATACCCATCACAGTATATTCCATAAATCACTTAAGAGAAACATTCACATTTACCTCTGTCACGTTACCCCATGCAACAGAGAGCTATCTTGGGCTCACCCCCTAGGTTTATCATGGAACCACCAATATATGTATACAATGCCCAATAACCATAATCATATCACATAACACTAGAATAAAAGAAAAGATAAATTTTCCACATTCCAATCACAATATATCAAATCATGATATTGAAATAAACAATGATTTATCAAATCATTTTCAAAACCATTTAAAACATTTTATAAAGATATTTTTTAATCAAGGAGTCTCATATAACTTTGAACCTTTTAAATGAATTTTAATTTTAATAAATTAATGTTCATATAAATAAATTAGAAAAACCATTTTGAAAACATGGAAATTAATGAGAAATATTTAGAATAAGAAATCATTAATACATTTAAAAAGATATTTTAGTTAAAGAGTTATTAACAAAATGAGAGACACTTAAATACAAATAATTGATGAATAAAATATAATCAGAACGTTATATTAACATGATAATAAGGGGATTCATGATATATTATTCCATAGGATAGTATATACAATATATAACAGTGAATTATTTCATAACAATAATGTAGTCTCAATGGAATGTATATTGGGACGAAATCCCTTATAAAAATTTTATCATTAGATTATGGATAAATAAATTACATAATAATGTGCGAAAATGTATGTACACTAAATATGATTGGATATTTAGTGTAAATAAATCATAGGAATTTCACACATGTTCTTTTTAAGACAAAACCAATGACTTGGATGTTTAACTCAATGAATGGAAATTGAGATAAAATTACTCTTATCACGATTCATATCGATGACTTGAGAATTTATCAATGGAGTGATTATGTGTATCAAAACTATATACATATAAAGGGCAGTGAAAATTAAAACATTAATAAATAAACAATGATTCCATATAGAATCATATCATGACATAATTAGGAATTAGAAGATTAACCCATGGAATGGAAATTGGGATAAAAAGGCTCCCATACAGATTTGGTAACATTAGAAACATATATCCCATGAAATAAGGATAATAAAATTAATAAGTAAAAACTCAAAAATTGAATTATATTATGAAATTAATACAATCATGGGTAGTACATACACTACAAAAAAGTAAATAGTGGCAAATATAGCATGAATCTCACGGGAATAAAAAGTGAGATGAAAATCCCTTAAAACATTGTAATCAATTGAGTCATATGGAAAAAAGCTAATAACCACCAAATTATTCACATAATAAAATTAATATAAAGATAATCATGATAATATATATCAATTGTTAGTACACAATACACCACATGCAATAAATTAGTGGCGAATAATGGAAATCTCACAGAATTAAAAGTGAGATAAGAAATCCCTTATCTCGTGTCCGAATCGACTCGTTTGTTCCTTGTTCTTCCTGAATAATAATAAAAAGTTAATTTAAAACTAATTAATAACCTTTTTAAATGTTATTATTCATTTTATATCACGTATTACCTTGTTATAAACATTATGTAATCATTTAAGTTAATAACGGTTGTTTTGTCGATATTTGGTATTTGAGTAAAAATGGAATTCTTATAATTAAAAGTTGTTCACATGGTCAAAAGTCCATTATATCCAGAATGATATTCATTTTTTAGATATCATATATATCATATATATCAATTATATACATGTATTTCTAATATTACATAAAATTTGGATGTAAGAAATTAAATTCATCATTCATGGAGACGGTAAGTCGTACGCACGCATGAACGCTACTTTCATTTCTATTTATTATTTTAATGGAATTAAAACATAATTATACATAGTTATATAATAATTCCAGTATAATATAATATATAGTATCCTTAACACCATCCTTTATATGTCCCACATATGGAAATAACGAGTCATATGACATTGAGGGGGCGGTAGTCTGCACTTCCTCAAACGAAATTATTGTGTTTACCCATAATGGAAACCATAAAGGTATGATATAAAAGTTAAATACATAATCATAAAGAAACAATAAACATTATATATATCATATATAAATATAGTTCCATCTTAATGGCCACCATGATAGGCGGTAAGAGATAATTGAACAATCATCGTTTCGTGAGGCGTTTGTTTGTCATCCACAGAAACAATATGTTCTTTACCCATTATTTGGAGGTGTGTGTAAGTGTATTTAGAATCATTATCATAATAGAATCCTAGTATATTGAGGATATGGGTGTTTTTATAAAATAAAGTAATAAAAAGGGTTTAGGGATTGGAGAAGTGAAATAAAAGAAAAGAAGTTAAGAGAAACGGTTACCTTTAATTTGGGTAACTCCCGTTGGTTTAATCCAAATTGACTTCTTGAAGTGACTTATTCCTAATGTAAGGATTTTAGATGGAAGATATGGATCATTAAAAATTATTTTTTCAGGGGTTGGATGAGACAAGGGGCTTGAGATGTGTGGGGAATGAGTTAGAAGTGAGGGCTTTTTATAAGGGGGAGGAGTGGCTCTCTAGGAAATTGGGAAAATATTATTTTATTATATAATGATATTCAGTTTCTAAAGGTACAAAACTAATTAAAGTTAAAGATAATATGAATAATGGTGGATATAAAATCATCCAATAAAAATTGGATAGGGTTTCGATGATATTTTAATATATGTAATCTTGTTTATTTAAATAATTTATTAATGAGGTAAATACCGCATCGTTTTTTATTCACAAATAATTTTATTTATTTGATGTATAAAAATTATAGAAAAATACCATGATTTGGAAATATTTCTATCTTTTCAATTAATATTTATAGTCAAAATGATAACTTACATAACCCCATGTAAAAATTAATTTACTAACAGATATTTGTTTCTATCATTTTGGTCTTTAATTTAAATTAATTTATCAAAAGTGTCATTATCACTCCCAAAATGGCTCCATGGGGTATCAAAATCGACCCAAGGATTCCCATGGTCGTCCATGAATCATCCAATAATGTTAGGATAGAAGTTAAGGTAATTTTGTATTATTTTACTACTTATTTTACCTTAAATTACCTATTTACCTTTAACCGCGGTAAATACAAGTCAAAAGTTACTATTCACAAAATATTATTTTCATCTTATTGAAACACAATTAAATTTCTAATAAAAACTATTTATATCGGATTTTCGAAATTCAATCCACAGAAGCGGTAAAATTTCATTTAAATGAAAATTTCAGTTTTTAATTACTAGTTAGTGGTTTCACTATTCATAAAAAATTTATGTTTTTCAAAAAAGTACAAGAAATTAAGCCTAAGATATATTTGATTTTCAAAATTAAAAAAATTTGTCTATTTTATCAAATTCAAATCATAGAAGTTTGATTAAATAATTTTAAATTAATTCCCATTATCAAAACAAAGAGCGTGTTTTTAAAAAAAACAATTACTATCAAAATATTGATACTTGTTTCTGTCCAATTTCAAAGATAAATTAATTCCAATAACCAACATTGGATTAAATGCTTAAAAAATAATATAATTACAATTTCAAACCTATTATGAAGAAAATATAACCATATAAATATATTAGATTAAAAGGAACTTTTGAATTAAAATACATTATGTTTCACTATTCATAAATAAATAAATTTTATCATTAAAATACCAAAAAATTACTCAAAGTAAATTTTGATGTCCCGATTCTAAATAATAATTTTATATTGTAAAATGGAACATATAAAAGTGACCAAAACAAGATTTAATGAGGGTTCACCATTAAAATGTGGTAAATCAACTATTTAAAGTAAATTATGTTTAAAATTAGATTCATTCACATTTTAAGCCTATAAATTTTTTTTGGATATAAGTAAAAACATTTCGCAAACATATATAATCATTTTTTAGTTAGTTATGTTCATTCCCACCATTACACCAACTAGGTGGTAACTACCATTTAAAAAAATAATATTATATTATTAGTATGAAACGTATGATTTCAAAGAAACCCATTGTTTCGTATCAGCTACGCAATTGAACATAGTATCCCCTTTAAAGTAGAAATAATATTTTGTTCAAAAATATTAATAAATATGAAAAATGTCATGTTCTATATTTACCTAGGTTGTTACATCACATCCAGTTCATGTGTAACAAGATCCTAACAAATCACATGGTTAGGATCAAGCTGGTACATCTTTAATTGAGATATATTGAAAACAATATAGATATATTTGAATATTTATTTAAATAATATGATATTTGAAATGTAGACAATGAATTTAAGAATATAGAATGGTACCACATATAATGGTTCTAACTAAGCTTTCTTACCGAATTGGTGATTCCCCATTCTCAATTACACACCTTGGAAAATATGGTAACCAACCTCAAAAGGCAGTGGTTAAGTGAGATGAATTATATAAAATTTCTTATGGATATATTATATTTATATTCATTTTTCAATCATTTCAATATTATATGTTACCTCATGGAAATTTCTATATTCCACTCGTAATTATTACCCAGTCTCTAACTAAAAAAGTAGATTGTTATATGAATTATTGTACAATGATTTAAAGGGAATCATATATATCATATCCCAATAACACTAGTCATATTAAAACCACACCAATTGAAGGTGATCTTCCCATGAACCACAAAATCCGATTACATAGGTTGTATGTATGATTTCTATTTTTTAATTATATATTCTGACTACCCATCCATTTGAGGATGGTGTACTATGATCATAGCAAATTAGGGTCCTATTTATTATTTTAAATAACACCATAACCATGACATAAATCATCGGTCATAATAAGATACAATGTAAATAAGAACACAATTAAATTTAACCACTTCTCATATATACATTTTTTCCCAATTCATCTACATTTTTAATCCCCCAAATTGGAATGAAATTATCAAAAATGGTTATTACATCATCCATAAAAAATGGAATCATGCATCTAATGCATACATGGAAGTTTGGTGATAACATCCATGGAAATATGGTCCCTTTTCAAAAAATGTATAGTTAAAAACATTAACATATAAGCTGAATACTGATTTTTAGCCTTGACCTATTTATACGTTAAATATTTCATAACATAATCAGTCACTTTTCATCTCATACTTGACTAAAAAAATGATACTTAATTACCAAATACATTTTTTATATCCTTGTGTGGATATAACACCTTGATTACTAATATGTAGTGATAAACAATACTTTCAATGATATAAAAAAATTATCTAATTCCAATTGTGAAACACTATGTTTTTATTTTATGTACAACAATAAATGATCTCCCAACCACATATGTTTCACATAATGGTAAGGTATTCTAGGTATGGGATGCAATCCTCATTGACTATAAGATCAAATTTAAAATTAATTGAAACTGAAATGTAAAATGCATCCCTATATTTTTATTCACATTAAAAATTCATGTAATTAATTACTCCCATTAGGTATCACTAGCCACAAACCACTTGGAAAACATGGTTATATCTCTTTTGACTCAATAAAATATTAATAAAACTTCCATTCATGTTGTATAAAACATTTACAATATTAATATAAGTGATACTCTATCAATCATCACTACATCAAATTCATGTCCAATTATGAAAATATATGTTTTATATATTTTATGTTATGCGAATACAATTTTCATTTTACCAAAAAGATAGTGACACAATTTTTTCACACATAGAATAATACATATACATCCAAATCACACATCAGATAATTATTTTTAATTATATAAAATTGTCATGAGGCATATTTTATGAAATTTTCTCCTAGTATAAGGACACAACCCAATCCTAATCCAGATGCATCATGATATACCACATAACCATTTCTTTTCTTTTGTATGATACAGATAGGAATGATATGGGATGACCGTTAAGATACCCCAAATAATGATAATAGTTATTTCTTAAATGTAATGGAATACCCATCCATTCAATCTGAATAATAAAATATGGTAGGTGTGATAAAATGGGAAAAAAGATGATAATATCCTGAAAACCATGAAAATCGTAGTATTTGATATGAATTTCTTAGGTGCCTTCCAATAAATGACTACTTATATTTTATACGTGTTAATCGATACACCACTTTAAAACATGGAATTCATAAGGATGTGATATTATTATATCAAGAAGTCACACATGTTGAATCTTTGATAGATAAAATGGTCTTATAATGTATTTTAAGAAATCCTTATGTCATTATCTTGCTCAATTATTGTTATACTGTAGACCATATGTTCTTCAAAAAATACTATGATAAAGGAATTAAGATTCTTATTGACGATATGATACACAAATTCCTTTAACACTACTTATGAAATACTAAGACCAAATGGAACAAAAAAGTATTCATAATTTTCATGACCCGTCCTCTGAACTCGTGTCGTGACTACCCCAAAACCACCTTCCCTAGGCCAGGGGCTGGCGACTAGCACCAAAAAGAATATCCCAAAGAATAGGGAAGGAATTTCCTTTAATCCTTCAACTCATAAAGACTATACACAACCAGAGATAAATAAAAAGTAAGAATATAGTAAAGTAGTGTTGAAAGTAAATGGGCCAGTATACAAAACCAACTAAAGTAAAAGTATAGGAAAAAGGTAAATAGCCCCTCGATCTTCCACCAGGTAATCCTATATGAAGGGTCGGTACAGATCTCGATCAAGTCGTCCCTGAGGTATGTCCCTCCTAAGTCCAGCTCCAAGCAGCCTCCCGTCCATCTCTATCAGCCTCGATCACTACTGTTTGTCATCTATACAGGAAAAAACAAGGTGTGGGCGAAGCCCATGCTGGGGTGTGTATAAAAATACTTAGTAGGGACCCCGAGACCCCCGAAGGTCTCCCAAAACCCACTAAGGATAAACCACAGTATTTTGGATACAATTACAAAGTATCATCCAACCATATTTTGGTATATTCCCATACATATACCAAATTAGTCAAATACAATTCGGCTCCAACTCTTGATCCCAAGAACAACCCGTTCCAAGAAGAAATAAAGATAACTCATTGACAACAACACAAAGTCAAGACTTAGCTCACACAGGTATATAACTTATGTAGAGAGATAGGGATGATTAGATGTAGCCACAGAATCACCTACTCTGTCGAACCCACATAGGTTCCTGGTACATTAATCAGAGCTGTATAACCCACGTATGATCTTGGAACAGTAGTCAGAGCCTTCAAACTCACATAGGATCCTGGAACAGTAGTCAGAGTTGTGGTACCCATGTAGGATCCTAGAACAATAGTCAACCTATGTAGTATCACTTTATGACAGTGCATCCAGCCACAAGGTTCCCGTACAAAGCACACTTTATTCCGGGAGGGTCCTCTATTAAATCCAAGTGTTGATACATCATCTGGAACAAAGTACCATTTGATGTATCCAGAAGATCTATCTTTTCATAAGAAACCAAATGCGACAGACGATGCATCAATCGGACACCCAGAATGAGAGTTGTTGTAATTTCTGTTCCGAGGGCCCGATTGGATTTAGGTTCAATCCATCCCGGCCATACCCCAATTGCGTCGAAAACTAAAGTGTGGTATACCAAAATAACCATCTCAATCCAAGGTTTTCGTCACATTAGACTGTTCTTCAATCAGATGCACGTAACTCATGTTTTGAGAAAAAGAGTGGAAACAGGTTAAAGTGGGTCCCGATCCTGTCCGACCCAGTCGGACTGACCCGGCTCGACCCGTCCTGATATGACCTGAGTCCGGACCATGGTATGACCCTGTCTGAGATTCTAAACTGTCCCAGGAGGGTGGTTGGCCCACTGCTGGGTCTAGCCCACGCTGGGTATGGCACGTTCTCGGCTCGGCCCGCACGTTGCATGGGGATGGAGACCCCATGGGGTCCCCCTAGTCGCATCCAGGGGGAAGGCCACACACCATGGAATCACTAACTGAATATCCGTTCATGCAATATGGATCTGGTGCTACGTGGCTCCAGTTCGTGTCACGTAGGACCCTCGCGACGGGTCCCGCTGTTCCCGGCTGGCTGAGCAGCCAGCCGCCTCCCGCGCGGTGCGGTTGAACCGCGCCTCCTCAGGGGGCCGACCCTGCCGGCCGCCTATCATCTGTCACTATATCCAGGGCCATGGCCCTTGCTCATTCGCTTGGTGTGCTCTGCGCCACATCTTCCACGATAACCCGGTAGCCCGAGCCGCCCGTTCTCTTCGTAGCCGGCCTTGCGTCGGCCGCCGCTGCACCGATACGGCCCGTCGGCTGTGGCCGACTACTCCAATGGAGCGTTTGCACCGCCACCATCCATGAAGACGTCTGGAGTGCCGGCCGCCCTTCATTTCATTCTGCCAGGGACGTTCTCTTGTGCTGACCGCTGGTGAACCTTCTGTGGGTCACCAGATGAGTTTCGGTGGCCCGATTCTCATTCTGGAAGTATCCATGCACTCCTCGGGACGTCTCCCTCGATCCGCTACCATATTTGATGAAATTCTCTCAACCTAGACTCATGATGCGATTAGAGTCAAAATACAAAAATTAAGTCGGAGGGTTTGGCCCGTGTTCATTTGGGTCGCACCCTCGGCATTAGAGTGATAGCATACTTCTTCGAATCTTAATCCACGAAGTAAAACTAAGAATTAGAAACAATTGACAAAGCTCAAACCCATAGCTCGTATTCATTGACATCGGGGAAGAAAATGAAGAATTCAAGGATGTCATCATAGGCATTATTTAAGGATGACATTTCCTCCCATATTCCGGTGGGAGATCGAAGAAAAATAATTTCGTCGTTGGTGGAAGGAGAGTTCTTACTCAATGTATTTCCTCCAACAGGAATTTTTCTCCAGCCAAAGCACCAAATCCTGCTACATCCAAAGGAGGGGAACAAATAATTCAATTTGAGGAGCCTCCCCATAATCACATAATTTAATGAAATAGGGAGGGTGGGTGGCAAGAATTAAATTGGGGTTTTAGTTCAAGTGGAGAATAATTTAATTCAAAATGGATTGAATAAAAAATTAAGTTTAACCAATTTTTCCACCTTTTATTTATCCTCCACGAAAGGTCAGAAAACCAACTTCTGTTCATGACCAAACACGACTGAGCTGATGGTCCCCAAATGTAATCACCGATGCAATGATTTCAATAGTGCTCTCAGATTTTAATTCGTAGCACTGGTACTAAAGTTACCAAAACCCTCTCCTAAATTCACTAAACTTACTCAGAATCATCGGAAAAAAATTCATGCAACTCCGGGCCTCATAATTAAATGCCGTCAAAAACCAAATACTCGGAATAATTCCATATAATTAAAAAATTTACATGTAATTACAGGTCTTTACATTCTCCCCACTTCAGGGCTTTGCATCCCCAAAATCCAAAACTCAAAAACTAGGAAAACAAGTGGGGGTATTGAGCATGAATTTGATCCTCCCACTCTCATGTGCTCTCCTAGAGGTTCTGATACTTCCATCACACATGCACCATAGGTATAAATCTCCCATAAAGGAATCTATTTTTTTGATCCTCGATCTTCACTAGATCCTCTGAAAAAGTCTCCCCATAATTGATTTCAATCATTCCCAATATATGATGTCCGTAAGATCATGCACGTAACTGCTTAGCTGGGATACGTGAAAAACAACGTGCACCTGGTGAAACTGAGGGGGAAGTGCCAGGTGGTAAGACACCTCACCTACTCTGTTGGGGACATGGAATGGTCCGATGAACCATAGAGATAACTTTCCACCCCACCAAGTCTCTGCAAACACCATTGAGGTGAGACCCATAGAAATATGTGGTCACCATACTCAAAATCTAGTGGTCTCCGTCTCCTATCGGAATAAAACTTCTACCGGTTCTGTGTAGTCTTCATCATCTCATGGATGATCTGCACCTTCTCCGTGCTAGTCTGTACCATCTTTAGTCCCATGAGTGTTGACTCCCCTGGGTCTGTCTAGCACTGTGGCGATCTGAAAATTCGTCCATATAAGTCCTCAAATGGTGACATCCTGATGGTGGAGTGATAGCTGTTGTTGTATGAAAACTCCACCAAAGGAAAGTGGTCCTCTCAGCTGGTACCGAAGTCGAGAACGCATATACGGAGCATGTCCTCAGGATTATGAATAGTCTTCTTAGTCTGGCCATTTTTCTGAGTATGGAAGGCAGTGCTCAAATGAAATTGTGTCATGAAATCCTCCTGTAACCTCTTCCATTGCCAGGAAGTGAAACATGTATCTCGATCGGAGACAATCATCAAAGGCACTCCATGACTCCGTACAATCTTCTGTGCGTAGACGCGTCCCAAGATCTCCACTAAAACCTCTTCTCTAATTGGTAGGACGTGGGCTGACTTGGTGAGTCGGTCAACAATCACCTAGATGGAATCATGACCCCTGGATGTATGTGGGATTACTTTCACAAAATCTAGTGAAATTTGATCACACTTCCACTCTGGGACCTCTAAAGTCTGAACCAAGCCTCTTGATGATTGGTGCTCCTCCTTCACTTGCTGACAAGTGAGGCATGGAGAGGCAAAATCCGATAATTCTTTCTTCATACCTAGCCACCAGTGCTGTCATCGATGGTCCTGTATATCTTCGCCACTTCTGGATGTACCGCTAGAGGTGATGTGTGGAACTCCCTTAACACTTCCTCCCAAAGTGACGCTGGTACCATGGTACATCCTCTGAAGAGGATGACGTGCTCCCCATCTACAGAAAATCCATCAGGTGCCTGCCCTATGGATATTTGTGCACATCGAGCCACACAGTCAGCATCACCACGCTGCGCCTCCCTGACTCTCTAAAGGAGTGGGGGTGTGACTATAAGAGATTGTCAGAATGATGCTCTATCACGGTCGATATAAGAAATATGTAAAGAGGCCAGCTGCTCAGTCGCCTCTCCTAGCATTTGAATACCTGATCTCTTGCTAAGAGCATCTGCTACAACGTTCCCCTTATTAGGAGTATATACTATCTTGAAATCATAGTTCTAGAGGAACTCTAGAAAATTCCATTGTCTCTGGTTCAAGTCCTTCAGTGAGAAGATATGCTTGAGACTCTGGTGGTTAGAGTAGACTGTGAAATGCTCACCCATCAGATAGTGTCACCACATCATCATGGTGAATACCACTACTGTAACTCTAGGTCATGGGTATCTTAGTTTTTCTCATGTTTTCTCACCTGATGAGAACCATAAGCTATCACTACTCGCTCCTATATCTGGATGCATCCAAGCCTGGTCCCCAATTCATCGTTGAAGACCAGAAACCCAATTCCCTCCTCTGGTATCCTCATGATGTGCGCACTAGTCAGCCTCTTCCTTAGCTCCTGTAAACTATATTGTCACATCTCTAAACACGTGAAGGGTAGCCCCTTCTTCTTCAATGCTGATAAGGGTGCTTCACGTCTGGATAATTCTGGCTCAAAACTCTGATAATAACTGGCCAGACATAGGAAACTCCGTACCTCCGTCAATCTCCTAGGTGGCTCCCAAGCTAGCACAACCTCAATCTTTACTGGATCCACAGCAACTCCATCCTCGGAGATGATGTTTCCCAGAAAGTGAACCTCTCGAATCTAGAACTTGCACTTCGAGAGCTTATCATAAAGGTGGTGCCCTCGGAGTGTGTCTAGTACTATACGTAAATGATAGGTATGCTCCTCATCGGTAGTTGAGTAGATCAGAATGTCATCGATGAAGACTAGCACAAACCAATGAAGTTATCAATGGAAGATATTGTTCATGAGTCCCATGAGAATAGCTAGTGTGTTGGTTACACTGAATGGTATAACCAAGAACTCGTAGTGGCCATAAAAATATCTGAAAGCCATCTTCTGCACATCCTCATCCCATACTCTGAGCTCGTGGAAGCCCGATCGAAGGTCTATCTTCGAGAACCGAGGTGCTTCCTTCAACTGATCAAAGAGGACATCAATCCTCGAATGTGGATACTTGTTCATCACGATCACCAGGTTCAGAAGCTGTTAATCCACACAGAGCCCCAAACTCTCATCCGCTATCTTGGAAAACAAATTCGGGGTTGCCCATGGTGAAGCACTGGGCCTGATGAACCCCTTTCCCTGCAAGTCCTCCAGCTATACTCGCAGCTCACGAAGCTCCACGGGAGCCATCTGATACGCTGGCATAGATATCAGTGCCATCCCAGGATACATGTCAATGTAAAATTCTACCTCTCTGCGAAGAGGTAGTCCTGGCATCTCATCACGGAAAAACATTCGTGTACTGATACACCACAATAGGATAGCTCAGACTCTGTACATTAACTGATCTGAGGATAAGGCTATCCATCTGATGATTGATCGGTTGCCCCCTACTCTGGGTAAGTCCATACTACGTGGAAAAGACTCCCTTTTCACCAGTGAAGGTAAACCTAGTCCCATTCTCGCAGACACACTGCACTTTTTGACTAATGCAGTAGATCTGAGCATGAACTGTGGATAACTAGTACATACCCAAGATAACATCATAAGGCCTCGATGCCACTACTAGAAGATCCCAGCTGAAGCTCTCACCTCCTAGATTGAGCTCACACTACCTACATTAGTTTCTAATCGTCTAATCCACTCTCATAGGAGTCTCTTGTTGTAAGGATCGAACCAACAACTCCACCGAAATCTCCGAGCTCCACACGAGGGCAGTGGCAATGAAATAATTACTTGCACTTGTGTCCATAAGTACTTTAGCTAGGGTGGAGTAGACACAGATCATACCTCGAAACATCTCAGGAGCACCATGGTCGTAGGCCTCAGCTGCCTAGAGCTGAGCCCTCCCCTGTCTGCATGTTCCCTCTAGTAAGGGGGGACCTCTGGGTGGTGTTGGTGGTTGGACCTCGAAACATCTTCCACTACCTGCTACTCAGCCATCTCCTCTTCCACCTCTACCGGCTCCATGCGGGCCACTACGGTTGAACCTCTACCTCTACCTGGGAGGTCCCTCAACTGTCTGCTGATCATCTTAACGGTGGGTCAGAGAGTCACGAGCCATGTGACCCTGCCTGCTGCATGCGTAGCACTACCTGGTCCTCATGTGACTAGCTCTATCTCGTGTGCACCGGGAAACTGAACTCGTATCTTGAAGTCATCGACCGGATTGTCTGGTCTGCTTGGATCTCTGCGACATCTGTCTACTACCAGCTACGAAAGACTCCTCTATCTAAAGCCTGGTGGTGGGTCTCGCTGTTGGTGAATGATCAGCAAAGAAACTCTCCACTAAGAGGGCTCTCTCCAACACCTCTCCCTGCATCGGGATACTGAGGGAGATCATCTAATCCATGATATCTCGCGTGAGCCCCTTCTCAAAGATCCAGGTCCTAAAGAATGGGTCCCACACCATATCTGTGGAGTAGCGTGAGAGGTCTGTGAACCTCACTGAGTATTATGCCACCATCATGTTGCCCTGCAGCAAATGAAGTAGCTCCTGTATCTGCACTACACATATGGTGTCTGGGACAAACTCCGCCCGAAAGAGGCTCTCAAAGTCTACCCAAAGAAGTGATGCCTCGTCATTCACCTAGAGTATCTAGCTCCACCATCTGCATGTTTCTTCCTAAAGGAGACTCGTAGAAAGTATCACCAAAATTTTGGCTGGTGTCCCTACTAGTCTCAAGACTCTTAGAATAGACTCCAGCCAATTCTCCGCTGCCTGTGGGTCTGTCTCACCCCTGAACCTAGGTGGCCTCTAGAGTTGGATCTCGTGCAACGCACTCAAGTGACATGAACTCTCTGCTATTGGGGCTGGTGGCATTAGTGGGTCAATGGGTAGTGGAAACTCTGGTGCCTCCGCTGTGATAGGGCCCCACACCGAGGACTCATAGCTTGGTAGGTTACCCTCTCATACAAAGCCTAGAACCATGTCTGGCTGTCTACGTGGGGCCATCCTGAAAAGAAACAGGTGGGCCTCGGTCAAGAAGTTAAACTTGGTGATCTCAGTCAAAGAGGTCACAAGAAAACTTTTCAAATGAAACACACACGCAATCAGTGTTTTCGTGCACTAAGTTATAAATCAGTAGTCAGAGTCCTAGTGTATGGATATGTTGGCCGATGCACCAACATCGGTTTCCCTAAACTGATAACCACACCCAAAATAGCTAACACTATTTCCATTAAATGTTCAGAGTCCAATGTTCAACCATAGAGCCGACTCCTCTAATAGCAATTTTTCACGAACCATCTTCAGGGCTCGTGCCGTGACTAACTCCATCCCGCCTTCCTTGGGCCATGGGCTAGCGAATAGCACCAAAAGGCATATCCTAGAGAAAAGAGAAGGCATTGCCTTTAAACCTGCAACTCACACAGACTGTACCAACCAGGGGTAACCAATAATTAATAATATAGTAAAAGAGTGCTAAAAGTAAATGGGCTAGTATACAAACCCAACTGAAGTACAAGTACAAGAAAATGTAAAATAGCTCCTGGATCATCCACTGGGGAAATCCTAACTGAAGGGTAGGTATAGAACTCGATCAAGTCATCCGTGAGGTATGATTTGTCTAAGTCCAGCTCCAAGAAGCCTCCCGTCCATCTCCCTCATCCTTGATCATTGGTGTCTATTTTCTGCACATGAAACAACAAGGTGTGGGTGAATCCCATGAAGGTGTGAGTATAATGATACTCATTAGGTACCCCAATACCCCCGAAGGTCTCCCATAATCCACTATGGATAAACCACAGTAGAAAGGATACAATCACAATGTATCATCCAATCCTACTTAGGTATTTTCCCATACATATACCTAAGTAATCAAATACAATCTGGCTCCAAATCTTAAGCTCAAGAACAACCCATTCCATGAAGGAAGAAAGATAACTCATTGATAACAACATGAATTCATGACTCAGATCACTCAGGTATACAACTTTTGTAGAGAGATAGAGATGATTAGATGTAGCCACAGAATCATATACTCTGTTGAACCCACGTATGATACCAGAATAGTAGTCAGAGCTGTCATACCCATGAAGGATCTTGGAACAGTAGTCAGTCCACGTATGATCCCTTTATCACAATGCTGTCAGCCACATGGTTCCCTCACAAAGCACAATTGATTCCGGGGGGGGGTCTGCTCATCATGCAATGTGTTGATACATCAACTAACATGAAGTCTGAGGTTGATGTATCCATACGATCTTTCTTGTCATAATGAACCCAACGTGATAGACGGTGCGTCAATCGGACGCCCGGTCTGAGAATTATTGGCATTTCCCTTCCAAGGGCCCGGTTGGATTTAGGTTTGATCAAACCCGACCGTACCTCAACTACATCAAAACCTCATGTGGGGTATACCAATAGAATCTTATCACTAAAAGGTTTTTTTCACTGTATATGATTCTTCAGTCGGATGCTTGAAGCTCAAATGACGTGAAAAAGAGTGGAAACAATTCAAAGCGGGTTCGAGTTTGGTCCGGCCCTGTAGGACAAACCCAGCATGCCCCCGCCTAGGCCGACCAAAGTCCGGACTGGGGTCCGACCATGTTTGTGTGTCCAACCCGACCCACGAGGGTGACCCAGCCCACAAGGGAAGCCCGACCCGCGCTGGGTCTGACCCACGCTGGGCTGGGTCCACGCTCAGATTGTGAATGGCGGCCCCCAAGGGGAACACCCTAGCCTCGTCTAGGGGGGAGGCCGCACCCCCTTGGAATCCCGAACGGTATAGTCGTTCGAGCGGTATGAATCCGGTGCCATGTGGCGCCGGTCTGCGTCACACGGGACCCCTGCGGCGTGTACTACTATTCCCGACTGGCCGAGCGGCCAACAACCTCCCACACGTCTCATTTACACCGCATCTCCTCCGGCAGCCGGCCTAGTCGGCGGCCCGTCCTCCGTCACCACAAACATGGAAGCGACCCTTTGTCCAATTCATGGTGCGCACTGCGCCGCACCTTCCCTGGAAAACTGGCAGCCCATGTCGCTGGTTCTCTTCGCGGCCGACCTTGTGCCGGCCGCCGTGGCCCGTCACCCACAACCCACTCCTCCGAGGGCGCGGTTGCACCACCGCCAACCACGTAGCCAGCCGAAGTGTCGGCCACCCTTCCATTCATTCTATCGGTGACGTTCACCAGTTTCGACCACTTTCGAACCATCCGAGGGCACCTGATGAGTTCCAGTGGCCCGATTCTCTTTCCAGAAGTAGTCGCGCACTCCTCGAGACATTTCCCTCGATCCATGACCATAGTTGAAAAAATTCTCACAACCCGGAATCATGCCGAGATTAGAGTCAAAATCCACAAAGAAAGGTGGATTGGTCCGACCGTGTTTGTTCATCCCTTACCCTTCATGTTAGTGTGATAGCATGCGACTACGAATAATAATCAACAACGTAAAATGAAGAACGAGAAACAACTGAAAAATCTTGAACCCCTACCTCAGATTTGTTGATGTTGGGGATGAAGATGAAGAATTTGAGGACGACGTCATTGGTGTTCTTCAAGGACACCGATCCCTCCCTTTTTATAGAGGGAGATCAAAGAATAATATGTTTATCATTGGAAGAAAGAGAGTTCTTCCTCCATGTATTTCCTTCAAAAAGTAGTTTTCTCTAGCCAAAGAACCAATTCCAGCAACATCCAAAGGAGGGGAATAAAACACTTAAATTTGAGGAGGCTCACCCTATTCACTTCATTTAAGGAAGGTGGGGTGTTGACAAGAATTGAAGTGGGGGTTTAGTTTGGGTGGACCCTGCTTTAATTCAAAAAGGTATGAATAAAACAAATTAAGTTTAATTTTTTTTTATTTAATTCCAGTTTTTCTTTAACTTCCACGAAAGGTTGGAAAAACAACTTTCATTCACAAGCAAAAAAAATAAGGTGATTGTCCCCTTAAGAAATCACCGGAGCTGTGAGTTAAACAGTGACCTCAGATTTCAATTCCGAGCATCAAATCTAATGTTACCAAAACCCACTCTTAAGTTTGCTGAACGTACTCAAAAACATCAGAAAAACATTATGGGAACTCTGGGCCATGGAATTACGTGTCGTCAGAAACTGCAGACTCTGAATAATTCCATATAATTACAAAAAATTACATGGATTTCAGGGTCTTTACAATAATGGTCTAGATGACTTCTATAACATATTTTTAGAAAATACACCATTTTAAATCCTAGTTCTTGATAGATAGATTATAGATAAATTTAGTAAACCACACAGTTCCCTTCAATTCATTAAAAAAAATTATACAAAGAAGGGGACATCTATTTATGACCACAACCTCACTTAGATCATGAATAATCAATAAATTATAGAAAAGAGTCATATATTTTTTTATAAATAGAGAAGTTACAACCTATGTTAATGTAATATTTATTATTAAACCCTTATTTTTCATACTATCTGGCGAGACCATTAGTTACTATAATTCAATTTGTGCCATTAAATATTACCAAAGTGAAATAGGATTCACCCCTAATGTTTTTCAATAGAAAATTAAACTTTCCCCTCAAGTGGAATACCATATATTTTTTAAGAAATTACTTCATGATATTTGACTATAATGTAAATAATTTCTATACTCTTAGTTTAATCAATATTTCACTGAGTTATTAATTATTACCAAAAATATTTGTTTCCAACCATTGGTACTAAATTCCTTTCTTATCGAGTAATTTCATACCCTTCCCTTCTGATTAACTAAGCCATTCACTCTTGGGATTTAAATATTAATTTTAAGGAATAAATGTTAATATAATATATACACTCAACTAACCAATCCATTTTTTTGTTAAATCGGATATATCCATCTATAAGACTATACAATACAATAGAAACTAGTCTAAATCATTTATTTAAAAACATGTCATATACTAAAATTCTCTACATAGACATTGTCCAATAGATGTTTCGAGTATCCTGATATGAGGGAACATATAAACAAGAAATATCATTCGGTTTAAAATATATAATTATATTAGTGAGAGTGAAAATCATATATCAAATAACTCATGCACTATAGGTGAGTGAAAAAGTATTTCACCTGACACAGTCAAGGGGTCATGCTACACATTAATTAACTTAATCATTCTAATATAATTTTTGGTCAACTTCACCGGAATAATCATTAAACCCAAGATTAGATGAATATTAATAGGATGTTAGAGATTTTTTCATAGTAACCATGAATTATCTGATTATAAACATGGGAAGTATTCTAATGATGTAATTGTCAATGTGCACGAAAGTTCAGAGATAGATGAGATTCATCCCCGCCAGTTGTGTTTAGAGGGTTGCTAAAATAACACCTCAGATGTTGCATTATTATTTAGTTTTGAAACTCTAGATATGGTGCTATAAAATCCCACATCGTGTGTTCTACTAAATCAAAATAAGTCATCATGACATATTACAGTTTTGTAGGGAAAAATAAACTGATTTTGTGGACTTTTTCTCTAGTACTATTCATCTTGGGGTGTGTATTTCCCCTCTTTACATAGTTCCACCAATTATTTTTCCTTTTAATGGATGAAAAAATTATTCATCCCATTAATATATTTGGAAATGAATCCTTCCACCATAATCACCTAATTTACCATATCTATAAAATTGTCAAAATATAATAGGTCCAATTTAGGGAAGATATGTAAGTGTAAACCTGGCATAAAGATGGGTTCATTGAGGGATTTACATTCATTATACTCTGAAGAAAAGTGGTCTTGAGAGGTGAATCATGTTTTTTAATACATGAAGAAAAGTTTTCCTTGCTATGGAACAAAAAATATTCATTCTAAAGAATCATAATGAATTAGGATGGATTTGATTATTAAAAAAGTCCCTAAAAACCAACCCGAGTAAGGTATCGATTGAGAATATATTCGAGATAAAATATTCCCGCTTATCATTCTACATAATATATCATATAAATTAATTTTCATACATTAGTTTTTTATAGTTTTCAATGTAAAAAAGATAATTTATCCTATATTTTTATTCCTTAGCATTCTTAGGGGCGTCACTACTAATGGAATGGTGGGTTTTGAATTTGAAATAACATTCATTGAATCACATCATGGTGTTTCCACATGGTTTTATAGCATTATGGAATCAAAAATACATCTAAAATAATAATGATACACCTACGGTTTGGGAGGAACCATGTTCTAAGAAACACCATCATACTAGTTCGTTAATCTTATGGCTACTCAATGATTTTAAAAACCATGGTAAAAAGAGCCTCCCATTTACCAAAAAAGATGTAAAACATTGTTTATATGATATATCATAGAATATTTTACATGTCCACAGTATCACATTTTAAACACAAAATGATGTGAGATAGTTCTCGACGATGAAGTTGTGGTAGGAATCCCTTTAGAATGAATCATACTCGACACTCATTAGATTAACCTTTAAGATGGTGTGGTAACACACTTAAAAATGGTTTTCAACACTTTTATAACAAGAAAACATTGGTAACATAGAGTATATTATAAAAAGTATTGTTATTTATTCTATACAGTATATTTCAAATTCTAAAATATCTTGTATCTATGCACATTATCCCATCTAATGGGACACAACACTCGGATTCTATTTGTAACATACTAAACCCAAATTAATAAATTGGGTTGGGCTCAAAATTCCAAAAAAAATGAGGACACCCCCTGGACACTAAAGGGTAGAAATAAATTACATGGAAATGAAGGAAATCGATGGAAGGTTTACCCTTATTAACACAGAATCTAAAACATATAAAAAAATAACACATATTTTAATTTACAATTTATAGACAACCAAATTAATAATATAATTAAATTATATAATAAACATCATAATAGAGATATCACATATAAAAATTATACAATCCCATGAAAAAAACATAACAAAAGTAACAAAGTGGAACCACCAAGATTCCAGCACATGACTATTATTATAATCTAACACCTCTGAGACAAGACCACAAAATCAAGGTGCTTCACCCATAACGTAAGATAACATTGTGTTTCCTTTATCACTGTAAATAGCATATGAATATTCAAAAAAAATATTTTGTTTATATGAGTATACAATAATGTAGGAAAACCATATGAAATCACATATATGCAACATAAATGTTCTGTTTTGATATTGATTTAAAAAAAATCTTTGTGAAACTAGTATCACTTCAAACTCATTATCTCTTGAAAACAATTATTTCTAAAGAATAAGATCCATGTACTATCAATTGATGATACTACAATTTTAGAGATCAACCTGTTTCTAATAAATCATATTATTTTTATTTATTGGAGTTTCAACTACTCGTACTCAATTGTGATGGAGTATCAACTTCTAAATCTAAGATGTGTATTTCCAGTACCTTGTTAATGAAATAGAATAATCTATTTTTTCTTAGCCATATTTTAATGTTGTCAACTACCTAAATTTATTTTTGGAATTTTTTCTTATGATGGGACGATCATTCTAGTGAAATTCACCATGATCTTAGAGAGAGCTTTTGGTGGAGTAGAGTTGGGGATCGTTTTTACAAAACAAACTATAAAAATATATGTTCATTTCGTTATAGTTTTTTGATTCTTATATTTAAAAAAACTTATTATCCACATAAATTATAGACGGTCTCAAAAGATAGAATTGTGGATGATTTTTGAAAAGACCTAATTCTTCCCCTCTTATGTTACTTTTTATATTTCGACCTAATAGTTTTTATCAAAGGAGTGATTTTGGATAAATATATAGAAAGATAAAAGTACAATGTCGATACAATGATGAAAATGGATGATCCTAGAGAAGAAATGTCAATGGTATGTGATCCATTTTCTAATGTTGAAAATTATGAATGCTGGAAATCTCTAATGGTAATATATCTAAAAAATAATGGATTCAAAGTCAACTCAAATATCATTACTCCATATATAATTCCCAAGAAAATTGAAATATATGATTCTAAAAAACATGAAAAATATGATATGAAGTCAATGTAAATGAATTCTATTATATGTCGTTTTTGACTAGATTAATTTAATCGAGTATAAAAATGTCCAACCGTATATGATATGTGGAAAATGTTGCATTTTCCTTTGAAAGAAGAAACAATGTTTGATAGAGGAGGTACAATACTACTGAATAAAAACATGACACCATTAGACTAATTAATGAAAAAATATCACCCAAATTAATGGAAGTTTTAAAGAAATTGTGATCTATATTACAACCATTGGAGAACCAATCAAAAAATATGATCAACATTAAATGTACTAAGAGTAATACCTTCTAGATGGAATGGAATATATATTTCTATTTACCAATCATCACATATCAAGGATTTGACTAAGAAATAATAAACTGGGACACTTATGATTTATGTAGTAAAAATGAGGGATTAAGTTAAAGATCATATGCTTATAGTAAAGAATGAAAATTCTTCTCTATAAGATACATAATAGAAGAAAAATAGAAAAATAAAACAAGAATTCAAAGAAGAATATAATTCAGATACATCTAATAATAAAATAAACCCATCTAAACTATACGTAAAGTATAGTATACTTTACAAGAAGTAATTTGGATTCAATAAACCGTATAGGGAAGATGACAATGGACCAAGATAATATTGACTTTATAAAGGAATTTTTTTTCATATTAGCCCATAATTCCCTCAAATAAAATGTGAAAGGAAAAGTCCCGAAAAGATATATCATAAGAATGATGATTATGTGCACAATGGAAAAAAGATAAATGAAATCCACATGGAATGAATTTGAACATGACAACAGTCCTTCAATGTCTAATTAAATTAATGAGTAATTAAATATAGAGGGAAAATGTGCTTAAGGTCCAATAATGAAGATAAAAACCTAACAACTTATTACCAATCGGATTTTGATACTAGGAGTTCCTAAAATTTTAAACTAGCTCCCTACTATTAAATGTTTGAGGAAAAATATGATACTTTGTTAAAGAAGAAAGGGTTATTAAAAAATATTCATACTTTTCTTTTAAGTGAATGAGACTCTCAATTAAAAAACATAAATAGTTGATTGAAAAATTCAACTCATCTACTATAAACTGTGATGATCATGAAAAAAAAGATAAAAATAGAATAAGATGAAGTAGATTCTTATAAGACTGCTACTATTGTATTTATTAGAGAAAATATCATATATGAGAATCATTGTAAAAATTAAATTAAAAGATAAATATTTGGAACATGAAGTAAGGGTGAAAAATAAAAAATATATAAAAATTACATTGTCCCCAATTCTATTATTATTCTGTTATTTATATGGAAAAAGGACATGTTATTAATAAATTTTATTTGATAAATCCTCTAGTATATTGTATTAAAAGAGATTTTATTTATAATTTTTTTTAAGAAAGTGATATAAGTTATTGAAAAGTAAAGCAGATATGGGTTCTTAGATCAGTGCTAGCTAACACTACTGGACCTAAGAATATTTGGGTACCAAAACAAATATTTTCTTCAATTGGGATTGTAGGTAACATGAGACATGAAAAAATGCTTTATGGAATATGGGTAGTGGCTGTTCAAGACATATGAGTGGATATCCATCAAACATTCATACCAAGACTCGAACAAATAGAGGTTTTGTCACTTTTTGTGACCATGAAAAAGAAAAAATAGTTGGAGATGGAACTGTTGGAGATCTGATGTTCATATAAATTAATAATTTATTGTATGTACAATGGATAAAGAAAAATATCATATCTATTTCTCATCAGTGTGATGAAGATATTTATGTTGAATTTTTTAACAATTTCTTCCTAGTTTTCAATGATAAATTGCATAAGTCCAGAGCACTAGGATGTGATAATGTTTATACTTTAGATCCTAATTCCTTGTTTAAACAAAAAGAGAACTGTTTAAATGTAATGAAAAATGAGTCATTGATATTGAATAGGAGACTTGGTCATCATAATATTTAGGTTGTACATAAATTATCAATGAGATAGTTAGTTTCTCATTTTCCCAGTCTTAAATTTGATTATGATGGATTTGGTAATTCTTGAAAAATTGAGAAACAAAAAAAATATTCTTTCCATTCAATTATTAAAATTGCTTCATCTAATCCTATAGAACTTATTCATGTGGAACTATTTAGACAATCATGATTAACATTTTTGGGTCTAAAATTATTCATTTTTTGTTTGGGTTGATGATTATTCTAGATTTAGAAGGGTTTATTTTGTAATTCTAAAAATTTAAGTGTTCACTATCTTAAATGTTTTTGTAAAACTGTTTAAAATTAAAATGATTTTAATATAATTCCATTGAGAAGTGATCATGGTGGAAAATTTGAGAATCAAGAATTAAATTCTTTCTACTCAAATGTAGGTATTAAAAACACCTTATCTTCACCTAGAACATATCAATGAAATTGTATTTTTGAAAGAAGAAATAAAACAATACAAGAAATGTAAAGGACTATACTAAATTAATATACTCTTCCTAGATATTATTGAGCATAATCTCTAATAAGAGAGTTCTATATCAAGAATAGATATTTAATTTATCCTATTTTAAAAAGACACTTTATGAACATTAGAATGAAAGAAAACCTAAAGTAATATACTTTAATGTTTTTGGATACAAGGTGTATATCTTTAACACTGAGGATAATTTTTCTATGTTAGATAAAAATATGATAATAGAATATTTTTAGGATATTATTCTACCTCCAATTATTATTTATTTTTTAATTTAAGGTTATTGATTGTTAAAGAATTATATCTATTGTTTTTTGATGAAACTGGCCCATTTGTTGTAGATAAATATCAAACACATGAAGTCACTGACTGATTTGAGAACATGATACTTGAAACCCATAAAAATAATTCTAAAAATGATATTAATAAAATTTAGTTTAGTTCAGAAGAACATGATACTAACGAACCAGAATATGTTCATCCTAGATAGTATAAAACCCTATTTAACTATATATTATTACCCTTTATAAGAGATATAGGAATAATAATTAGAACTAGAAGAAATTGGGGAATCCTAGTAAAATTATATACCTTTGTCTTCTAGTTAGATCCTAATACAATAGAGTAATCCTTATATGATGAATTTTTTATGTTTTCTATACATGATGAACTAAATCTATTTAAAAATATTTTAAAATAGAACATTACTTGAAATAAAGCTAGATTAGTAGGGAAACAATATAATTAGGTAGAAGGAATAAATTATTATGAATCATTTTCACCTATAGCTAGAGTAAAATATATAATAATCCTTTTAGCTTATACATGTCATTTGAAATTTAAATTATATCAGATAGATGTTAACTCTACCTTATTTAAATGTCATTTTATGGAGGAAGTTTTTCTAGAATATCCTCCTTGCTATGAAAACTCCCTTGTACCAAATTATCTTTTAAATATACTAATGTACACTATGGAATTAAATAAGAACCTATATCCTAGTATGAATGATTATGTTTATATTTTAAATGTATTATATCTTGGTTTGGAAGACCCAAAAAATTTTATGAAAACAATTTTTTCTAATTTATGATGATGAATTATTTTGGTTATTCTAATAAAAATATTTTTAATGATTTTTTTAAATTAATGAAAAGGGAATTTTAAATGAGTTTGATGGGAGATATAAATCTATTTTTAGGATTGAAAATTTATCAAAAATAACATGGAAATTATTTGAATCAATGAAAATATATTTTTGATTTATAGGAAAATTTTGGACTTGAAAATAATATGAAATATAAAACACCCATGACTACCAATATGAAACAAGACTTAGATGAATCTAGAAAACTAGTAAAGGAAAAGTTATATACATGTTTGATTAGAATTTTTTTCATATATTAAATATACTAACTAGACATTATGTTTTTTTTATGTCTATGTGCATGATTCCAATCAAATCCAAAATAATCCCATCTGATTTCTCTTAAAATAATTTATGATATTCAAAAGGAACCGTTTTTCAATCAGCTCAGTACCAAAAAATATCTGATTTTATTTTAATCTCATATTCAAATACTAATTTAGAATGATATAGGTTATATTGAAAAAGTACCTCAGGAACATATATCTTTTTATAAAATTCATTAATATCTTGGTCAAGTAATAAAAAACACTCTGTTGATCTATCAATAGCCGAGGCGGAATATGTATCTACTAGAAATTGATGTGCAAAAGTATTGCTAATGAAAAACAATCTACTGGACTTTTGACTATATATTAATAGTAAACCTATTTTATGAGAAGATACTAGTGCTATAAATATTTCAAAAAAACCCTCCAAATATTTTTGGGACTAATCACAATGATATAAGGCATCATTTTCTAATAGATAATATTTATAAAAAAGGACATGTGTTTGGAATTTTTTAATACTGAATATAAATTGGCTTATATTTTCACTAAACCGCCTCTCACTGCTAGTTTTTATTTTATTATGGGAGATTTAGGTATATATATTTTTTAATAACTATTTTTCAATTTCATTAATTTTTAATGAATATTTACTTCTATTAAAATTTATTTTATGTTTATTTTATTGTCTGTATTTATTTATTTGAATATATTCATATTTTTTTGTGTTTTATATTTTAAAAAATGTAATAATTACACTGTGTAATTGGAATGGGAAATAAGGTTACATCACTATTTTTTTGAAACCATTCAAATTACCTTACCCCTATATTTCTCAAACCATTTCACCTACCCAATAATTCATATACCCTCCGAACCCTATAACCCAAAAACCATTGAACAATAGATTCTAAAAATTGGAGAAGACCAAGAGAACCGATGACAGAAAATCTGGTGACCCAAAGCATCAATGAGTTCCATTATGAAAGATTCTTCAACGAAAGGTCGTAGAATTCGAGTGGTTGTATAAGATGATCATTCTTCTTATACAAGCTTTTGTGTATCATGGTTTTTAATTTTTATTCATTAAGGAGAATACAAAGTTTGTTGATGAGGTAGATCCAATGCATTTTTACAGTTGTGGGCATCTTAATTTATGAGATAGCATAACACAAAGAGATTATATTACAAAATGAATGTTTATAAGAAGGGTTATCATTGTTAAGACTATTCCTTATCTCTTTTGGGTAAATGATGGGATACTATAATCCACTCTTGGTATATAAATAATATTCACTTATATCAAGATAATATCGTAGAGGGTCACAAAAAATAGAGTATTCTAGTATCTTACATATCATTGTGAATAGGTATATAGGTAAAGTTGGACATCACTAGGGGTCTCAGAGTTTTCTATGTTTTATCTATTACCATGGAAAAATAAATTCACTATTATTTGAGTAGAGAATAATTTGGTTGAATTTATTTATGAAAATTATTATTAAGGTATTAATGTAATACATGGAATAAAATTATATAAACGAATATTATTTTAATATTCAATTTTTGTTTATTATTATAGGTATTTATAAGATGATTTAATAAATTTGTTTTTTCATATAATATATCTATTATATATGTTCTGTTCGAGATAATATATAAATGAGCTATATGATACAATTACATCATCATAATATGTCATTTGTTATTTATTTAGAGGATGATGGTTATACAGGGATCAGGGAACCATTAGTGTGTATTTTAGACGTCAACTATATTAATAGAAGTGAATTTCATTCTATTTTCTATTGAAAATTTAAAATTGAGATCTTATCTCTCCTCCCATGCCATCATGAGAGAAAGTCTCACTTAGAGAGATGAATCTAATAAATCCTTTAGCGGATCAAAGGATCGTTAACATGGCGATTTTATTAACATTGAATGATTCGTCAAAGATATACTCTAGAAACTAAATATCAATGAATGAAAATCATTTAGATTCTTGAAGCATGTGTGGATGATCTAGTGGGGTTTGATCTTGATTCAATTGAGTAATGATCATTAGTGATGAGAAGCAACTAAACACAAAATTAAATCAAATGTGATACTAATGTATTTATTTATATTCTTATTAAATTCAAACGATATTAGTGGACATATACTATAACTTGGATCCCCAGAGATTATGTAGATTCATTTATCTATGGATGAAAAATATTAAATCACTATCCCAATAGCTTCCCATGTGTGCCCTAGTACCATCACAATCTTTATTTATTAATCTAAAATTTATTCAAAATCCAACAAACATAAATTTCAATGAGTTATGGATAGAATATGACACAATAAGGAAATAAAAACCCATAATAAATTCTATGAAAATTATAAATTAAACCATAAGTTTTTCCCTATTTGAGAAGTGAAGTCATCACTAGTTTCTTATTTGTTTCTAGTAGAAAAAATATATTATCCACATGAACAATCTCTATTTGTTAAAAAAGTTGTCTCCCATAAAATGAAGATTTAAATATACCGTAATTTTTTTGAATTTGAACCTCTTTAATCTATATTTCATCATTTAAACCCATGAATAGGGAGATTTTATAAGGCTATAAAATCTTTTCTTCATCTTATGAACTGAAGATTCATTTCCATCAAGAATAAACTCTATTGGATGTTCAATATAAAAGATTACTTAATTGTTCTATTCTAAATAATTTAATTCAAATATATTTATAAATATACATAATTTTATTGATAATATATTTCAGTAATTATTTCATTCATTTCAATCCCTGTGACTGTAGAAAAAATATCACCAAATCCAAACCATCAATTTCAGAGTACCCCTTACAAAGGAGGTGAGTTTTTTCTTTATTAATTATTAATTATCAATGAATTTATTCTTAGAAAGTCATGTATTCAAAATAAGATCCATTTTTATTGGATGATGAACCAATTTCTTTTTGCCATTCTACTTAATTTTATTTATCACCATTTCAATTCCTTTTATAAAACTCTCATGTTGAAAAGGTTATTTTACAATCTATGGATCATCATAGTAATGGAGTAATTTAACATTAGAATTAAATTAACACCTACACATATATAATACTTAGCTATGATCTATATGTATGTTCTATAGTTAAATATTAGTCGTATGCTTGGAAACATAATTTCAAATCAAAATATTTTCATCAAAACATGATTATTCCAAACCATCATGAGCGTTTTTAAGAAACACTTTGGCATATGAAATACCTCAATATTTTCGATTTTTATTTTCACTATCTTCTTCAACATCCCTATTAATATGTGGTAATTATAATGAAATATTTTTGTGTTCTAACACAATTAAATAAAATATTTGAATTTTTCCTTTATATTCTATTTGTTAGAGTAGTTGTTCCATCAATTGATTGTGGGTCCATGAAATGTACTTTCATCATATTCCTCATCCAAATTTTCCATTTTCTTTACATGAATAGGGATATAATTGATGTTTTGAATACCTTTAAAATTATGAAGCATATATTCTTGATAATATGTAATTTATAATGCCTCTTAATGAAAATTGGTCATAATATAAACCAATTTAGTATTTATATAGGATATATTGTGAAATGATTCCAAATTTATTAAAAAGATACATACTCTTAAAACATATTTCATCCCATTTACACTAAATTTTATCTCTTCTTCATAGAAAATAAATTATTTTGATATGTTTATTTAGTTCTTTTTTAATACATTATTAAATTTTTATTATGATATAATTTTAATATTTAATTTTTTATATCAATCAATTGTAATAAATAAATATTATGTGGCACATCCTATCTAATTATATGAAATTCATAGGAATTTATTGATTTTATGTAGAGATGATATTTTACAGAACATAAAAAAACACAACATATACAAGTTAAATAATATTCAAGAGTCATTAAATACATATCATGATTGTTAAAAATCATGCACATTTCATTGAATGTATTTGAGTGACCTAATTCAAAAGATTTCATTTTCTTAATCTGTAGTAGCACATGAATACTATAAACTATTTTTCTATTATGACATGTGTCAAAATGATTTTCCATTTAGGATGGAGATTCTTTGTATTCCTATGAAAATTTAATTTGATTAAAATTTCCATGATAGTTTTTTCCAAATTGTGGAATATTCTATTCCATAGATTATTTCCCACTAAATTATCATTTAAAAACTCTTTTTATCCATTCAAATTTGGAATATATTTTCACCTATTATTTTCAAATCATCACGATTATTTCATCCATTATATTACTTATAAAAAAATCATCATGAGATATTTCCACCTTACCATTTTTACAAAGATAATAATCAATCATGAAAATATCATTCTTCCAATTAAAAAAGTGACCATAATTTAAATTCATAATACATATTTCAAAGATTTTATTTCATTTGATATTATGAGATGTATCATTATTGGAAGTAAATTATCACCCATCATTCATTATTATTAATGTTTGTATATTATTTTTTCTAGTGAGATATGATGTGAAACTCTTATTGAATGTCAAATTATTCTCTTCATCTTCATTATTAAATTCACCTTCCACCACAACTGCATTGTATTTCTTATTCCAACAATTTATATATTTGAAACTATTCCTTTTAATTATCTACTTGACTATAATAATGGGAAAATCATTATTAGTGTGACCTATTTATTCCACATACAAAACATGTCAAAAAAAATTTTAAATTATTTTTTAATTATACCTTATATTTTAGATGTTTTATTGGTTATAATATAAGAATACCACATTCAATCTCCCTTGTTTCATATTTTCATACTATTATGGGATTGAAAATATATCTAAAAACACATATTCAACGTGTCTATATACGTAACAACACCCACATCATCCTTCAAAGTGAAATATATTTTGGTAATAGATTTACTATCTAAAAAATTCTTATTATATATTCCTCTAATTTAAAATTCACATTATGTTTTAAATAATTTAATTATTGGATGATTCTTATCATATCTTAAAAATTTCCATAGACTCAATATTTTAATTATTATTCTACAAAATAATTTTTTTTCCATAAATGTGAGAAACATTAATGATATTAAGAATGATGGATTTTTCATTCTTTGGTTATTCCATAATTATATTCTCCCCATTATTGATGATTCAACCACTTTAATTTCATTATCATATTCATCGAACGAGACTTGTAGGTGATGTAAAAAAATATTATAATTTACTATCATCATTTAAATTCTTTTTCATTATTTAAAAGTATTAAAAAATTACATTGATAGATGTTTGAACCACCCAGTGAGTGTTTCTCAATGAATTTTTTTAGCAAGAATGATCTTTTACCCAAGAGGATTCCCTTCACTATTCGTACAACTAAAATTTAAAATTATTAAATCTAGTTTTTGTTTTATATTATATATCACCCATCCTTTTTATGAAGTACACATGAATTCCAATAATGGATTTCTAATTTTACTCATAAAGATATTTTATCAATTAATCATTCCCAAACATTACTGATTTATTTCCCTTATTATAAATTATTTTTCAATCATTCATAAAAATATCATCATCTAGTAGATAAACTAATTAGGTTTTTACTCATCATTGTTTTCATTTTTATTTTCAATTACCATTATATTAATAACTCATTGGGTATTTTTGATGATTGAATTTAGCCATGATGGAAAAATTTCTTTCATCATATGGGTTGTCATATACTCCATTACGTAACACATCAAACGATGTGGCACCATGTTTGATGACAATATAATTCTTCTTTAATTTACTAGAATTTCTTCAATATTAAATAAGTTTTGTCACATTGATAGGGTACCACCTTGTTACTTCTTGATGACCATTCAAATTAGCTATCATCTTAATCAAATTTCTTTATCTTGTGATTTGTTTGAATAGTGTATAATCACTCCACAATTGAAACCTAGAAATTGATGTTCACACTTATATTTGGAATTTAATTTTTATACCTTTTGAGACAATGGATATATGTATGCTAAATAACACTAAATAATATTTCAGATAGTAAAAAATGATTTTTATTCCTAGAGTTCTATCTATCAGCACATGTAGTGAGGGGGGTCTTCCACATATGATGTGTAAATAAGATTTTGAGGTTGTTGGATGTATAACTATTTTTCACATCGCTGTAGTTTTGATTCATTTTTATCTTATGTAAGACGAATGTGTTTCTTATAGTTAGTATGATTATATATATACATCGTTTTGGTGTTTCTACTAATATTTTATGAATTAGATATTTTTCTCTCATATAGATTTATAAACACAATGTCTTGAGATTTATGTGATATTATTACTAGAATTTAGTCACAAATATATGGAATATTAGAGGACATCATAAGGTTGTAATCTTAGCATAGCATCATCATTAATGGTGCCATAGGGGTTTACATTTTGTTAATGTGGTGTCAGAATAGGTATATAATAATTTTAATATTTGGATTTAGTAATCATGTGAGGGATTTTATTGTAATTTAGGATACTTTTGTTATGAGTGTAATGAGTTAAATGATGAAATATCAGATAAACATATATTTAGGGCCGCTGATTTATTCGTTTACCAAAACTCAAATAAACTAATAGTCAACAAAGACACCTTAATATCATTATAAGTTAATATCCAGCCAATAAATGTTTCATATAATGGATGTTTTTAATCAAATATGCACGTACAATGTATACTCAATAAGATATATTGACACCCTTTTAGAATTTTATAATCTAATTAAAACTGAAACACATTGATTGTTTTCATTTGTATAGAGAAAGGTTCATAATGATCCCATTCATAGAGTTGGGTCTCCCTCTTCTATTTCATGAGTGATGATGTTTATTTTAGTAATTTTTATAGAGATATTATTACTCTATGATCCAAGGAACTATCTTTCACATAATGTTTTATTAAAGAAAATTACTTTTAAAATATATTATATCATATATTGATTTGGTTTGGATGGTATGTGGGATAGAAATATTGTGTATGTTATAATGGAATAAACTTCATCGTTTTGTGAGAAAAACCTAATCCTAGTGAAATATAGGCCTTCTTAGATTATGTTACTATATCTTCAATTTATTTGAAATCTCTTTAGATAGATGAGTGCTTTTTGTTGATATACCTACTCTTCATAGTGGGATATTGGTGTGTGATGATTTTCTGGAACCCATGAAAGAATTAAACTATTGTAGTTTGAGTTTGATATCAATTTTTGAAAATAGATGTATATAAGGATATTTTTTCCTAATATAGTTGTGTGTCCCTTTCCATGTACATGTCAATTATTATTAACCATGTGAAGTGTTCTATGATAATTTTATGTATTGGTATTGTACATGTTCAATCATTCAAATGGATACTCCCAGGGGATTATAGGATTTTATATTATGCAATTATAATGAACCATTTACTTTAGAGTCCATAAGTGATGATTGGGGCTTGAGTACTCTATGAAAAAACCTAAATTTTTAATGTTGGATATAATTATACCTAAATATTTCGAGAATTGTACTGTAGAAGGACTTACATGTTAAATAAATTAATTAAATCGTATATTATTCAGTTTAATATTGTAGACTTGTAGGAGGTGTCTTTGATTGGGAAGCTAATGGTTCATAAAAAAATGGATATATAAGATTCTATGATCATATCCAATAACTTCCATTTTTTTATTTTGAACAAACATGAGGTAATGACAATCAGATCTTTGAGATGATCTGTCTTATGAGTGGCATTATATAAGAGTTAAGAGGTGATGTTCATTGAATGATTTACTTAATTTTTAGAATCCTGTATACCAAATATCCCAATAAATTAGTAATCATTATAAATCATATATTCTAGTGTTTAATATTACAATGGAATTTATAATCATATTCTAGTCTTATTGGGGGATTTTACATTGATGGTGACTATATAGGACTCATGACTATATGTTAGAGTGGGGTTTTCTTTACTTGAGAAAGTGCTTTTCCAAAGTACCTATCATATTTGAGATTTGATCTAGTGGTACAAACAATAGAATATATTTTTCTATCAATGATGGTACTTAAAAATAATATAAATATTAGTATTTTTATTTCCAAACCCATTAATGAGTGAAATGAACTGTTATGTGACAATGTAGAGCCCACACTCAAGATGTTTTGGTCAACTATCCATCAAATATAAATAATGTTTTTATGATCTATTTATATGAATGATAAGTTATCTTCTTATTAGTGTAGAGGGATACATGAATTATTCAAAATGGATTACACAAGTTTTATCATGATGAAGGGATGATGTATGAATTATCTTTCACTCTAGTGATGACATTTCTTAAAACATTTTTATTGAATGATGAATAGACTCTTGTAATATTTTAAGAATTGAAATTGAATCCAATATTTTATTAATTCATATTGGAGGATATTATATATTCAATAAATATTTACTAGAATTTCTATGGTTGTTGTGGATTTGTGTTAACCTTATATTTAATGAGTTCAAGATTTTGGAAATTGAAATTGGTCTTGGTGGCTTAGAAACTATAGTGATTGAAGAACTCATAGAGGTGTAATAGTGGTGTAGATGTTTAAGATTCTGATAGAGGCCTATATGATTTAATGATGGTGTAGTAAGTAGATTTTATAGTAACAATGTAACACTTGAGACTTTTATGAGCAATATTTTTTTTTATGTTATGTAAATCATCAATGGAATCTTTCAATACACACAACACTAGCTTGGCTTGCTTTATACACAACCGCGGCCTTCCTCGATAGCTTGTGTTGTACGCAATACAGACATTCACTTTACAACGATATACTATTAAAATATTATTAAAACTATCCTTCATGAATAGTAATACCCACTTTTTAAAATTTTGTAAAATTTTTCATTCAAAATGGACTTCATTTTTGGATTCAGAATATCAAAATTAGCCTAGGGTGAAATTTTGGTATTTTTCTGAAAACATTCAATTTTTGATTAATAGTGGAAACACTAGGTTACTATTTAAAAACCAACTTTTTATTTAAATAATTATTTATTTTATTTAAATTTATTTCATGTATAAATTTATACATAATACCTATATATATTCAATGCAATTCATTCGAGTCATTTTATAATAATTTTAGATATATAAAAATTTTATTGACTTTTCACCGTCTTTTACCCACATCCTAGGGGAATTTCCAAATTCACATAAAACAAAATTTTTCCGCTTCTATGAGTGGAATTTAGAAAATCTGAGATACATGGCTAATATCAAGGACTAAAATTTGGTTTATTGAGATTAAAATAACTTTTGGGGAATAGAAACTTTTTACTTTTTTTACCACGGTTAAAAGTAAATACGGTAATTAAGGGTAAAAATGATATTATTATTACCCTAACACATGTCATAATTCTATTGGATATATGTAATTCGACCAAAAACAACCTTAGGAATAAAATATGACCATTTAGGCTAACATGGATTAGATTAGACAATTTATTATTAATTTATTTAAAGAAGGGTTAAAATAGTTAAAATCAAAGTTTAATAACTAAATTATTTTTTATATATGGTTATACATAAGATAAATTCGACTATAAATATTAATTATTGAGATAAAAAGATTTCCTACATAATGGTATTTTTTTTTTGTAATTTCTAGACATAAAATAATTTAATTTATTAATGACACAATGTTGATGTAGTAATTATCTTATTAATGATATATTGACATAATTGATGTTATAAATACCCAAATAAATTTAATTTGAGACTTTTTCTGAATTAAAATAATTTTCTATGTTAATATGACATGTTATTATTTATTTAATTAACTTTTTTGAACTAATAATTCTGTTATGTTTTTCAAAAAAATCAATTACCAAATAGTGTCAAAATTGACATTAAATAGTTTTTAAAACCAATATTATATTATTAATTGTTATTTTAATCCTAAAAATTTAAGGTTCGGCCAAGATACATATATCATGATATTTTTATCATTAATGGACCACGTGGGGGTCTCTTGGATATATATGGTATGTTTATTAACTATATAATATAAAAATACAATGTGACATGGTAAAAATCAATCTAATTAACTAAGAGTTAAAACTAAAATATAAGGTTAATATAATGACCTAAACTTGTCTACATTATATTGTATGAGAGGATTTAGATCCATATCCACCTTATCTTATAAATAAATCAATTTGGAGCTATTAAAAACCGAATATGTCTTTATAATAAAATAATATTTTAAGTTTTCCTAAGGTGCCCCTCTCCTCCCTTATAAAAGGGCACCTCCTCCCTCTCTTCCTTACACCACTTTGATCCTTTATGCTCGGCCAAACCCTACAAAATTCTCTTTTCCACTTACCTAGAAACATCCAAGAGGTCCTCGTCCTCTTCAAAGACCAATTTTAATGCCCTAAGAGGAGGTCTCAAAGAGACACTTCAAAGAAGAGGTAATGTCTATTAACAACTCTTTCAACTTTATTTGTTATTCTACTTATTCTTCTTTAGTTGTTTCATTATGAAGTAAAAAAATAAATATAACTCATATACTAATATGTTATTATAAGTATGAAACAACCCTATTTCACCATCTATCCATCCTACGGAAAATGAAATCACCGCGCGTGCGTACATACGGAATACCGTCTCCATGCCATGGTGTAATCTATTTTCCACCACCACCTTACTTGGATGGGTATAATGGAGTAAATAATAGATATATATGATTATTGTAAAGTAAAATTTATTCTGAAACAGTATAAATACACTCCAATACAATTCCACGATCATGGGAACGATATCATCGCTCGTGCGTACGTACGGAATACCGTCTCCAAGATGTGATACGACTCGTTCTACATAATATTCATTGCATAATAATTATATAAATGAATTGTATGAATTAATATGATATATATTACACTAATAACATTCTGTAAATGAGGTATCTATAACCTAATAAGCAGAATAAGAATTTATTCGACAAAACACACATAAGAACAAAGAGTAGTAAACACTCGAATAACAAGTAGTAATGAAATATTACTAATAAGAAGATAAGAATATAACCATATATGATATCATAAGTATGATTATGGAATAAGTCAGTATCATTATTTAAATCATTATACAGGAGGTTCGGACACTTATGAAGCAAATCAGACCTAAGGTAAAGGACAATCTCACAATCTCAATTTTTATCCGAGATTGTTTATACTTTAGAATTTACTAGGGAATATTTATCATCCACATCCATGTTTACTCAATATGTAATATTATTTATATCATCCTACAATTTTTTAAATCCAATTTTACCCTTCGGTGAGTTTTTAGTAAAATATATGAAATGAATCTTTTGTCATTTTTCATACGAGGTACTTTTTGACTTTTCCGACATCAGTACGAGAAGAATGTTTTTTTAACTTATACGGCATGAATGTATTTTTAAAACATTATTTCCAAGAATAATACTTTAAAAGTTTTAAAGCTTATTTTTAATCAACTTCTCTTAGTTTAAAAATGTAAGGCATGTTAAGAAAGGAAAAATGTTTTTGCGGAAGAAATGATATTTTTCTCAAGAATGGAGTTCAAGTGTTTTATCAAAATTATTTTCCATATAAGATAATTTAGGGTTCTGTTTCTATCACAATTATTACATTGATTTGATTATGTTGTGATGGAATTATTTTTAAGAATTCCTTTATATTATATGAATTGTTTTATGATGTCATGATGTTTAAGAATCCCATTTTTATTACACGGGTTATGCAATGATGTATGATTTTTGATTTTGTGGCACACATAAGAATGGTATAATTATGATATGGGTGGGACCTATATCTCCCTCCAATGAATTGGGTAAAGATTTATATCTCATGAGATAGACATGGCTGGAATGGCAGGTTAATCCGGTTCAGTTAAACAGGACTGAAACGAGGAGTGAACTCAGTAAAGAAATGGACTTTGTCCGCTAAGATAGTCTTGGAAATGATTGTTGACTAATAAGAAATGATTCTCCATGATTATGTGTGTATGACACATAATTTCATGTTATATTTTATGATTATTGGGATTAAATTTCACTACTATGATTTATCCCATGTTATGAAATTATGATCTCTTTTGCAGGTTAAGATTTCCAAAATGTTATGTTCTTAGGAATATAATGTGATTGATATTTATTTTGATTACCCTTACTGAGAATTTGATCTAACCCTTTTGTATGTTTTGTTTCCCCGGGTAAGGAATAAGGTTATTAAGTAGGACATACGAAAAGGGACTCTAGATATGATGAAATAAATGGGAGATAATGTATATGCTTTATGAACAAGTTGTTTCTGTTTCCCAGTTTCTAAAGACACTATACCTTTATGGTCCTTTCATGGTTTTGTTATATGTTGTAATAAGTGTACTTCAATTTTGAAGTATTAGCAATTTATGTAATGTATGGGTCGTTATAGTTGGTTTCAGAGGAAAGGTATAGTCAACCTTTGGAAACTAGGATGTGAATGCCTTAGTAAGAACCCTAAGGATAAGTCTAAGCATAGAACACAATATTAGTGTTTTAGAAATGGCCATGAACAACCTATGATAATACCTTAAGTGTAAAATTTTATTCTTAATTATGTGGTTTTCTTATTTTAATTAGTGTTGCTCACACTATTCTTCTTGGTTTTAGTCAATGGATGGAACCCGAAGGAACCATGTTAATGCGGAATGCGACGGTCAATGAAATGATTCTCCCCCTGAGAAACCAAACGTTATTGGATCTAGAATGAAAAATCTTTTAGCCATGCTCACACAACTTTCTCAAGCTATGAATCATGCAGGAATTCCAAATGAGCAATGAAAGGAGCAACTTCTTGTTGAATCCTTCAGGATGCAGCATTCACATTCATTCAACGGGTCTGCTGATCCATTAGTTACTGAACAGTGGATCAGTACTACTGAAAATATATTTTCATTTCTTCAATGTTCTGAACATGATAAATTCATCTTAGTAGTTTATCATTTGGAAGGAGATGCTGAACAATGGTGGAATCTTATCAAGAATACGAGGAAAAGAGATGAAATTGAGTCCATGGAATGAGGCGAGTTCAAGAACGTATTTTTCAATAAGTACTTCCCTTGTATTCTTCGATCAAAGATAAAGAAGGAGTTTCTTGAACTAAAGAAAAAGGATGATGAATATGTTGGTACCTATGAGGAAAATTTTACAAGACTTGCAAGGTACGCTTCTAGTATTATTATCCAACCTGAGATTAATATCGATAAATTCTTTAGTGGCTTAAAACCAAGTCTTTGAAGGGCGTTAGCCATGAGGGGCTTCAATAGCTACGAGGAAATAGTTCGATGTTCTCTCAAGGTTGAGATGGAGATTGGAGTAACCCATCAGTCATATGCATTTGATAAGAAGAGGAAAATGGAATTCAAAGGGAAATCTAAAGAGAACACTGAAAAGAAGATGATATTTCCCTTATTCTCAAAGTGTTGAAAGAAACATAGAGGGAGTTGTCTTAAAGGGACAAGTAAATGTTTCAAATGTGGAAAGGAAGCTCATCGGGTATTTGAATGCCGCAATGATGTTAAGAAGATGTCTAGTGATACGAACAAAGAAAATGCTACACAGAGTGCACCTCCTACACTTCAATGTTACAAGTGCAAGGAAATGGGGAATTATGCTAATCAATGCCCTAATTCAAGGGTTGTTGATGATGATCGACATCAATAAACTCTTAAGGCTAATGAAAAAGGAAAGTCACATGAAATTTCTATCCGGAATGTAGAGTATGATAACGAAGTGGTGAAAGGTACACTTACCATCCTCTCTAAAGTAGAAAATGTTTTATTTGATTCTGGATCCACCCACTCTTTAATTTCTGAAGAATTTTCTAAGGGTAACGCCATATTACCTCAACAATTAGATGTTGAGTTAGCTGTGACAACCCCTAATGGAATAACAATCACGTCAAAAGTTTATAATTCTTCTCTGATTGAAGTTTGTGGGAATGTGCTTCCTAAAAATCTTGTGATCCTTCCTATAGTGGAATTTGATGTGATTCTTGTAATGGATTGGATTTCTTTATATGGAGCTCATATCAATTTCCAAATAAGGGAAGTCACATTTCATATTCCAGATCAATCTTTGATCGTCTATCGATGCAAGGATGAACATAACCTTCTACTGGAAATTTCTTCCATCTTATGGGTCTCGATTCCACTAAATAAAGGTTATTTATCTCAAATGGTTGGTGAGAAACTCATGATTAAGAATATACCCATTTTACGGGAGTTTTATGATGTCTTTCTGGTGGAATTACCGGGTCTTCCCCCAAATCATGAAGTTGAGTTTTCAATAAAACTCGTACTAGGTTCTTTACCTATTTCAAAGACACCTTATACAATGGACCCAATTGAGTTGCTGGAATTGAAGAAGAAAATCCAAGAGAATCTTGATAAAGGATTCATATGCCCTAGTGCGTCACCTTGAGTATCACCTATTCTGTTTGTTAAGAATAAAGATGGATCAATGAGACTATGCATTGATTATCGAGAACTTAACAAGATCACTATCAAGAACAAATATCCTCTCCCATGCATTGATGAATTATTTGACCAACTACGCTGAGCTCAATACTTTTCCATGACTGATCTTCGTTCAGGGTATCATCAATTAAGGGTCAAAAGGGAGGATATACCAAAGAAGACTTTCCGTACAAGGTATGGACACTATGAATTTATAGTGATGCCATTTGTTCTTACTAATTCCCCTGCTATCTTCATCAATCTGATAAATGGAGTCTTTAGGGACTATCTTGATTAGTTTGTGTTAGTCTTTATAGACGGTATTCTTGTCTATTCAAAGAGTAAGGAAGAACATGAAGATCACATGAGAATTGTATTGAAGACCCTGAGAAAGGAGAATCTTTATGCCAAATTTACCAAGTGTGAATTTTGTCTTCAAAAAGTTTCATTTTTGGGTCACATAATATCAAAAGAGGTGATGTATGTGGTTCCAGCAAAAACAAAGGTTATTGAAAGATGGTCGAGACCAGCAACAGTAACTGAGATCCGAAGTTTCTTGGTTTGGATAGATATTATCGACATTTTGTGAAGTATTTTTCACAATTATCTAATCCACTCACCATATTGACTCGAAAAGGAGTTATGTTCGTATGGACGGAGGAATGTGAAGAGAATTTCAAGGAGTTAAAAATAAGGTTATCCAGTGCACCTGTTCTCACACTTGTAGTGGAGAAAGGTTTGTGAACTATAGTGATGAATCCAAGAAGGGGATGGGGTGTGTTCTTATGAAAAATGATATGGTGATATCTTATACCTCATGAAAGATGAAAATCCGTGAGCAAAATTACCCAACTCATGATTTGGAGTTAGCTGTGGTAATCTTTGCTATAATGATTTGGAGGCATTATCTTTATGGATAAAGGTGTGATATTTATACTGATCATAAAAGTTTAAAGTATATTTTTACACAAAAGGAGCTGAATATGAGCCAAAGAAGATGGTTGGATCTGATTAAGGATTACGACTGATCAATTCATTACCAACGTGGGAAAGCAAACAAGGTGGCAGACGCATTAATTCGACAAGACCATGCCAGTTTTTCCATGATGAGGATCACAAAAGATCCAATATTTATGGATTTACAAAGGATGGATATTGGAATTATAATGGAAGGGGAAAATCATATCTTTCTCTAATTAATGATCAACGATCTATACATGTAAAGATTAAAGAGGCATAGAAAGAAGATGTAGAGTTACAAAAGAATGTGAGAAATGTTCTTGAATTTAACCTTGATTGTGATGGGATAATAAATTTCAGGAATCAGGTTTGTGTTCCTCCTATCCCAAAATTAAAGAAGGAGCTGCTGGATGAGGCTCATAGTTCTTCATTATCTATTCATCCTAGAAGCACAAAGATGTATTGGGACCTAAAGTAGTAATTCTGGTGGGATGGAATGAAAAGAGATGTTGCTGAATATGTCTCTCGATGCTTGGTTTGTCAGCAAGTTAAGGTTGAGAGACAGAAGTCTAAGGGGATGTTACAACCATTACCCATACCCGAATGGAAATGGGAAAACATCACTATGGACTTTGTCACCTGACTTCCTAAAAAATCCAAGGGAAATAATTCTATCTGGGTCATAGTTGATCATCTTACAAAGTCTGCACACATCATTTATATTAGAGAGGATTTCTCTCTGGATCAGCTTGCCAGGATATATGTAAAAGAAGTGGTAAGATTTCATGGAGTAACACTTTCAATTATATCTGATCGGGATCCGAGGTTTACCTCGATGTTTTGGCGAAGTCTTCATCATACTCTGGAAACAGAGTTGTGTTTCAGCACTTCTTATCATCCTCAGACAGACGGTCAGTCTGAGAAAAAAATTCAAACTCTAGAAGATATATTGCGAGCTTGCTCTATGGATTTCAAAGGTGGTTGGGATCAACACCTACCTTTTGGTGGAAATTTCTTATATTAATAGCTTTTGACTCCAGTATTCAAATGGCTCCTTATGAAGCTCTCTATGGAAAGAAATGCAGGACTCCAACTTGCTGGGATAAAGTTGGGGAAAGAAAGCTATTAGGATCTGATCTTGTTGATGAGATGGTAGAAAAGATCTGATCTATTCAATAACACATAAGAGAAGATCAGAGTCGAAAAAAAGGTTATGCCGATAACCAAAGAAAAGACCTAGAGTTTGATGTGGGTGATAATGTGTTCTTACAAATATCTCCTTGGAGGAGAGTAATGAGATTTGGAACGAAGGGAAAGATGAGCCCTAGATATGTCTGTCCTTTTAAAATATTGGATCGTGTTGGGAAGGTAGCTTATTGATTGGTGCTTCCACCAAATCTCTCCAAAGTTCACGATGTGTTCCATGTATCTCTCCTGAGAAAGTACATACATGATCCTTCACATGTACTCAGCTCAAAAGTTGTACCGCTGGAGCATGATCTTTCTTATGAAGAAAAACCAATAGAGATTCTGGATCGTAGAAAAAAAGTCCTATGGAACAAGACCACTCGATTGGTGAAAGTTTTATGGAGGAACCACCAATTAGAAGAAGCTACATTGGAGCTTGAAGATATGATGAGAGAGTGGTATCCTCATCTGTTTGTTATAAAGTGACGAATTTCGAGGGCGAAATTCATTTTAAGGGGGGTAGAATGTAACACCCAAAACTTTTATGAAAAATATTTTGTTTTTATGTTATTTAAATCATTAAAGGAATCTATCACTACACACAACAATATATTGGCTTGGTTTACACGCAACCACGGCCTTACTCAATAGCTTGAGTTGTACGCAATACCGAGTTTCACTTAACAAAGATATAATATTAAAATATTATTAAAACTAGCCGTTATGAATAGTAATACCCACTTTTTGAAATTTTGAAAATTTTATCATTCAAAATGGACTTAATTTTTGGATTTGGAATATAAAAATTACCCTAGGGTGAAATTTTGGTATTTTTCTGAAAACTTTCAATTTTTGATGAATAGTGAAAACACTCTCTTACTATTTAAAAACCGAATTTTTATTTAAATAATTATTTATTTTATATAAATTTATTTTAGGTCAAAATTGATTCATAATACTTATATAAGTTCAATTAAATTCATTGGAGTCATTTTATAATAATTTTAGATATATAAAAATTTTATTGAACTTTTCACCGTCTTTTACCCACCTCCCAGGAGAATTTCCAAATTTACATAAAACATAATTTTACCGCTTCTGTGAGTGGAATTTAGAAAATCCGAGAGACACGGTTAATATCAAGGACTAAAATGTGGTTCAATGAGATGAAAATAATTTTTGTGAATAGTAACTTTTTAATTTTTTTTACCACGATTACAAGTAAATACGGTAATTAAGGGTAAAAATGATATTATTATTACCCTAACACATGTCCTAATTCTATTGGATAAATGTAATTCGACCAAAACAACCTTAGGAATACAATATGACCCTTTAGGACCACTTGGATTAGATTAGGACATTTATTATTAATTTATTTAAAGAAGGGTTAAAATAGTTAAAATCAATGTTTAATAACTAAATCCTTTTTTATATAGGGTTATAAATAAGATAAATTCGACTATAAATATTCATTAGAAATATATAAATATATACTACATAATGGTATTTTATTTTTAATTTTTAGACATAAAATAAATTAATTAATTTATGACACAATGATGATGCAGTAATTATCTTATTAATGAAATATTGACATAATTGATGTTATAAATACCCAAATAAATGTAATTTGAGACTTTTTATGAATTAAAATAATTTTATATGTTAATATGACATGTCAGTATTGATTTAATTAACTTTTTTTGAACTAATAATTCTGTTATGATTTTCACAAAAATCAATTACCAAATAGCGTCAAAATTGACATAAAATAGTTTTTAAAACAAATATTATATTATTAATTGTTATTTTATTCCTAAAAATCTATGGTTCAGCCACGATACTTATATCATGATAGGTGTATCATTAATGGACCACTTGGGGGTCTCTTGGATGTATATGGTACGTTTATTAACTATATAATATAAAAATAAAAAGTGACATGGTTAATGACAATCTAATTAACTAAGAGTTAAAACTAAAAGATAAGGTTTATATAATGACCTAAACTTGTCTAAATTCTATTGGATGAGAGTATTTCGACCCATCCCCACCTTAGCTTCTAAATAAAACAATTTGTATCTATTAAAAACCTAACATTACTTTATAATAAAATAATATTTTATGTTTTCCTAAGGTTCCCATCTCCTCCCTTATAAAAGGGCACCTCCTCCCTCTCTCCCACAGACCAATTTGAGCCTTCATGCTCGGCCAAACCCTGAAAAATTATTTTCTCCACTTCTCGTGATACATCCTAGAGGTCCTGGTCTTCTTAAAAGACCAATTGTAATACCCTAAGAGGAGGTCTCAAAGAGGCACTTCAAAGAAGATGTAATGTCTGTTACCGATTCTTTCAACTTTATTTCTAATTATACTTCTTCTTATTTAGTTGTTTCATTATGAAGTAATAACATCAGTATCACTCATATACTGATATGTTATTATAAGTATGAAACAATCCTATTTCACCATCTATCCATCCTACGGAAAATGAAATCACCGCGTGTGCGTACGTACAGAATACCGTCTCCACGCCGTGGTGTAATCTATTTTCCACCACCACCTTACTTGGATGGGTTTAATGGTGTAAGTAATAAATATATATTATTATTGTAAAGTGATATTGATTCTGAAATAGTATACATACACTCCGATACGATTCCATGATCATGGGAACGGTATCATCGCTCGTGCGTACGTACAGAATACCGTCTCCATGATGTGATGCGACTCGTTCTACATGATCTTCATTGCATAATAATTATATAAATGAATTGAATGAATGAATATGATATATATTACACTAATAACATTCTAGAAATGAGTTATCTATAACCTAAAAATAATAATCAGAATGTATTCGACAAAACACGCATAAGAACAAAAAGTAATAAACACCCGAATAACAAGTAGTAATGAAATATTACTAATAAGAAGCTAAGAATATAAACATATATGATATCAAAAGTATTATTCTGTAATAAGTCAGTAACATTATTTAAATCATTATACAGGAGGTTCGGACACTTACGAAGAAAATCAGACCTAAGGTAAGGGACAATCTCACAATCTCAATTTTTATCCGAGATTGTTTATACTTCCAAATTTACTGTGGAATATTTATCATCCACATCCATGTTTCCTCAATATGTAATATTATTTATATCCTCATACAATTGTTTAAATCCAATTTTACCCTTCAGTGAGTTTTTAGTAAATGATATGAAATGAATCTTTGTCATTTTTCGTACGAGGTACTTTTTTACTTTTCCGACATAAGTACGAGAAGAATGTTTTTTTAACTTATACGGCATGAATGGATTTTTAAAAAATTATTTCCAAGAAGCTTCCTTTAAAAAAATTTATGATTATTTTTAATCAACTTCTTTTAGTTCAAAATTGTATGACATGTGAAGAAATGAAAAATATTTTTGAAGTAGAAAGGATATTTTCCTCAATAATGGAGTTCAAGTGTTTTATCAAAATTATTTTCCATCTAAGATAATATAGGGTTCTGTATCTATCCCTATTATTACATTGATTTGAATATGTTGTGATGGAATTATTTTTATGAATGCCATTATATTATATGAATTGTTTTATGATGTCATGATGTTTAAGAATCCCATTTTTATTACATTGGTTATGAAATGATGTTTGATTTTTGATTTTGTGGCACACATAAGAATGGTATCATTAAGAGATGGGTGAGACCAATATCTCCCTCCAATGCATTGGGTAAATATTTATATCTCATGAGATAGACATGGCTAGAACTTCAAGTTAATCCGGTTCAGTTAAACAGGACTGAAACAAGGAGTGAACTCAGTTCAGAAATGGACTTTGTCCCTTAAGATAGTCTTGGCAATGAGTCTTGACTAATAAGAAATTATTCTCTATGATTATGTGTGTATGCCACAAAATTCCATGTTTCAAGTTATGATTATTGGGATTACATTTCACTAATATGATTTATCCCATGTTATGAAATTATGATCTCTTTTGCAGGTTATGATTTCCAAAATGTTATGTTCTTATGAATATGATGTGATTGATATTTATTTTGATTACCCTTACCGAGCATTTGAGATCACCCTTTTGTATGTTTTCTTTCCCCTAGTTAGGAAGAAGGTTATTAAGTAGGATATACCAAAAGGGACTCCAGATATGATGAAATAAATGGGAGACAGTGTAGATGCTTTATGAACCATTTTTTATGTTTCCCAGTTTCTAAAGACACTATTCCTATACGGTCCTTTAATGGTTTTGTTATATGTTGTAATAAGTGTACTTAAATTTTGATGTATTAGCAATGTATGTAATTTATGGTCCTTTATAAACAAATTTTACTATTCTTTCACAAAGGAGGAGACATTGTTCACATTTGATTGGTATCTTTGGCATTAAAAGTTTCAATTATGATAGAGATGACTATATTATTATTACAAAACATGTAGTCTACTGTAAAAAATATATTCTAAACTAATAGACTCTAATGTGTTTTCCATGATGTTATGGAGAACCTCAACCAATACCTCAAATGTGTAGTGGGGTTTCATTCATTTTCATAGTGGATAACGATGTGTCAATCCTTAGTGGATACTTATTTGGGGGAGTGAGAAACTATTAGTTATATGTGTAGTGGATAAATATGGGTAACCCTATCACACAGAATGTATTAGTATATTATAGATGGGGGATGATATTATAAAGTGGTTTTAGTTTTCAATATCTCTTTTTTAATGGTTTTTATGCATTTTAGAGCTGATAATGTGTGGTCATTTAAACTACCAAAACCACTAGGTTTGGATTTTTGGTGGGTATTATGCCTCTCGAGGGGTAGTCACATGATGTGGAGTAGTTTAATGAAGATATTATTACCCTTGATGTGATTTTTTTAGATTCCATGAATGGGAAATGAAAACACATCCCGACAATGTTTTTTAGAGATTAAATATCATTTTGTTGAATCGTTTACGGATGGATGAAGTTTAATGATGTTGATGGTTGGTAAGAAAGAGAATGTCACCTTTGTGGAAAGAGCTATAAACAAATGTTCTTATATTCTTTGTGTATCATATTATGGGAAAACTAAATTCAATTTAAGGGAGTACATTATTTCAAAATTCTTATGGGGTATATGTGGAATATTGTGAAAAACTCAAAGGTTGATTGTTACATAGATTTGTTTTACATATACAAGATACATTGGTAGAAATACTTAAATGTTGGGAGTGAGGTACTCCCAAAAGAGATTACCTTATCTAGAGATCTTATTTTGAGTTAGGTTATATATGTTAAAATTTTCACTAAATCTCATTAATTTGAGGGATACCATTAGATGATAGGAGTTTCTGGGTGACTAGTCGTTGAAATACCCACATATAGTAGTTTCTTGTTCTTGTTCATATATTTTATTGGGATTTGATGAAGTTGAGGACACTAGTGAAGATGAATGGTGTTACCTTATTTATAGGTGGTGTATTAATATTTCAAAGAATTGGACTATTGGTGAAATATGAAGTGTGTTCATCAGGTTTCCTAATATATGAGATTTTATGATGATTTTTCTTAGATAATGGTTTATGATGATTATTTTTGAAGAAGATATGGTTTACATGATGTAATGACTAGAGGTATATATTTTTTCACATCTAGAAATAGATTAATTTTGAGTTATTAAGTCACAAGGCCTCCCCAAGGGTTAACTAGTATATTTAACATAGCGTACCACCTTTTAAAAATCTATTGGTAGAATTATTAATTTTTAGGTCCAGTTTATGCCCCCAGGATATGCTATTGAAGATCTTAAAAAGATACAATTAATAGATAATAATATACTACAAATAAAATAATATTTTTTTTACTATACACAAAAAATTATTTTAAATTATTTATATCACCTAAAATATATACGATAAAGGGTATTTTATTAAATATTGTTTTCTAAAAAATGGGGTTTACCCTAGAATTAGTGGGTTTTACTCAAAATATGTGCATTATGGTGGAAAATTTATTATGTGTCATTTAAATTATAATAATTATTTAATTATAAATTATTTAACAAATGGATAACACTAAAATCATGTATATATTAACCCTATAATGATTCATTTAGGGGGATAACTATTTATATTACATTAAACATATAGTGAAGGTGAGGATGGAATAACTACATTTTTTTTGGAAGCGAAGAAGAGATTGAAGTATATGATTTGATCACGTGATGACGATGAACCAAATAATAATTGTGATATTTAATTGAATGAACTATTTATTTAATGATGATATAAATATTCATTAATTTTTCTACCATATTTTTCATTTTATTTTGTTCTCTCAAATAAATTATGATAATTTATCCATACCAATCATTTTATTGATTTATCTAAGGTTATTGGTGTTAAAATCGATATTTAGATGTTATTTTTCAATAAATACATTATTATTCATGAAAAAAATCATTATGGTGTTTCTTCTGGATTCTCATTATGTTCATACCGTTTTTGTTATGTTTTAATGGTCCCACATGTCATGCATAGTGATAGAAGAGAGTATCAAGTGATTAGTATTCACACCATCCACTATTATACACATTTCATTTATCAATAGCTGAATTATTTATATCATAATCCCTTAGGTGAGTGGTTTGAATTCAGGGTAAGCGAATTACCTTTGATATATTATTTAGTTAGTAAGGTGATGAAATGATCACCAAATTGATGATGAAAAAACCCTCATTGGGAGTATAAGGGGCTTTAGTGTGTTGTAATCATTTTAAATTAATGGAAAAAGGAAAATTAAATTATTAGTCTAGAGGGACCCCAAGTGGATCTAGTTCACCGAATATGAAAAAAAAACATGGATGTGAGGGATTTTAGGAGAACATATCATGAAATACTTATGGTCTAAAATAAAGAGAGATGAGACTTGACTACCTAATATGAAGATATGGATTAAACATATAATTTACTACCTTATAGTTGGATCTATGGTTTATATTGTTTATAAATATTTCATGGCATGTCAGTGGGATTTACAAGTTATGTATCATGATCTATTACATTCATTTCTCCATGTATAGTGATAAATATATATTCTATGTATATCATACAAGGAATAGCCTAGGTGATAGTATAAATCCAGGGTGTTAATTTTTGTATAGACAATGTTTCATGTGTAAATTTTCACATAGACATAGAATGAATTCCATAGTGTATTGGAAGTACATTTTGGGGTTTTCAGTGGGCATTGAAACCTATATTCCACCATTATGTAATTTTTTCCCCATGATGACTTGAAACCATTAACTGGTTTACAATCAATGTTCGATGATGGTATTACACACTATGTAAACTTTTGTAAACATTATTTAACAATTATTTTCATATCATTTGTTCAGCAGGGTAATACAAGGGAAATAATTTTGGACTACATATTGTTTAACCATTATGTAGATGTCATTTATATTTCTAGCCTTTATGGATTTATGTTCTTCATTTCCTAGGACATTAATTTATATGTGTAAATATTAGATACTTAATGTTTTTTATATGTAGAAAATATTGATATTATTATGGTGACGCAAACTTTTATGCATATTATTACATGATTTATAACATAATAATCATTTAATTACAAAACAATTATCATGACTAATAGTGTCTTTAAAAGACTAGTTACAAAAATCCAAATGAAAATAAAACAAAAAATTATTTTATAATATAATAAATCTATTTGAGCATCTAAAAATAAATTGGAAATCTTGGAGAACACAAATTATGATGTGGGGAGCTACAGAGTGCATTATGGGAATCAACAGTGTAAGAAAAAATAGCATGTACGACAAAGGTATAACATGATATCCTAAAATATAAGATACCCGAGGAATCACATAGAAGCATAAAATAAATAATAATGTATCATAATATCATATAATAATATAAAATTTCAAATAAACATGTCACATTATATAAACATGATTCAGGGCTAGCTTTCTACACAATATTATAGGGGGGAAAGGTTCTACAAGGGATTATGATTACTCCATAATCCAATACATAATGTATCATAAGAAAAAAATATTTACCGAATTCATTGGAGAAATATATAGGAATACTCATCAGAAAATATACCTATTTTTTATGGAACAAAATGGAAATCCATCATTAGGTATTAACATAATAATTACCCTATGAAAGAAATGTATTTCATAATCTCCCCTCATTCTCTAATAAAAGATGATTTCATAAAGATCGAGTTTGATAATTAATCCAAATAAATGTATTACCCTATAAAAGGTATAGATAATGATATATGTTTTTTTTATGAGGTATATATACATAATTTATAAGAAATCTATAACATCATATGACTTCGTTGTCGATGAAAATGTCTTTAAGAGATATTATGTAATATTTCTCTAGGAAAATAAACCTTTCAATTTTAAAACACATCTTAAAAACCTAAAATGTTTCAAAATATTTTACCATTTTTTTAAATGAACTTTATAAAATTATAATGCAATAATCAAATAGTTTAAAATTCACGATGATAGTAAATTCCATTCATGATGAGTATATTAAAATAAATATTCCAATCAGATATTTTATAAAAATTAAATAATTTCCTTATTTAAAAAATGAGAAAAAATTTCCTTTTAAAAATTTTAATATATATATAAAAATTTTAAAAATTATATTTAATATATTAATGTGGAATATAAAAAATTTTGAGTATATATTTTTACTGAAAATGTGGACATGGAAGAAAACAATTCCCAAAAAAAAGTAGAAAAAAATATTTGTTTTCCTTAGAAATATTATCTATATTACTTGAGTACATAAGTATAAGATAATTATATTAAAACACATAATATATATAAAAAAATAGAGGATAATAATATAAATATGGTTTATGATATAAGTATAACATTATTCCCCTAAGTAGATACTTAAAAATAAACAACGTCGAATATGGATAAGAAAGTGAAACCAAACCTTATCACCTTGGTGAATTTTGAATCTCAATATCCATGAAAGAGATGATTTTAAATGTTACATTAAATACCATGAATAAAAATTTAATCACGATATATAATATTAATGGTTATGTATATACATATCATTAAATAATATAGGTGTATATCATCACATATGTCCCAAAGAAGACAATTTGAGATGAAAAACACTTTCGATGTTCATTATGTGGAAGGGAAAATTAATCAATGAAGTAATTATGGATAAAAACTAAAATTATGAAAATTTATATATAAAATAGTCAAATGTTCCATTTAATACATTATATTTACTTAATATAATCAACGAAGAAGTGATATAGAACAATTAATATAATTTCAATTTTTAAAACACTTACCAAATAGTAACGTTAATTTCAAATCCCCTTGGATTGAAGATTTTAAATTGAAACAAAAAATAACATTAATTTTGAAGTATTTAATATATAAAATGAAAAATGGGAAGTATATACATCTTATATAAGAAATGAGGTTCGAAACATTAAAATATACCTTAATGAAATGGAATTGGTATGAAATCCATTACCCGGATCTTAACTCACCACGTTCATAGTTTATTATCATTAATAATAAATTTAAATTTCTTATTAAATTATTTATGAATATTTTTCATTTTTATTATTACTTTTGTTTTATTTATTGTTCATTCTAATTTATTTAAATATACAATTAAGTTCATGTCAAAAAATTTGAGGATATTCAGTTCATATGTCCAAAATTACATTGTTTGGTAGACTATGGTAAAAGATACCATTATTCAATATTATATCGAATAAATATCATGAAACCGTTATAATTTCATTACATAAAATATAATTTTAAAACCAACCATGAAATAGCGTTTTGAAAAACTTTCTATGTTGCAATCATGGAGATGGTAGGGAGTACGTATGCACGAGTAACATTGTCGTTTTTCTATGTTCACTATAGAGAAAATGTATGTATTATTTTATATCAAAATAATTACCATTATATCATAAATACCATACAATTTCATTATATATACAATTATATATCATAAATGTGATGTGTGGATGAGGACTAAATCCATTTTCTTTGTCGAGGTGGTAGTATACACATAAGCTTGAATGATGTTATCATTTTTTGGGGAATATACATGTATGAAAGTAGATGAAATATTTAATTTTTAGAAATAAAAATAATCCATTTATATCATATATATTGATTAAATACAACATTAATACAAATTATAACAGAATGTGACAAAAAATGAATTTCATCACTTCTTGATGTGGTAGTCCTTTATTCACAAGAATGAAAATTCACATTCCCATTTGATATAATATAAGAAAGATATAGTGTGTGAAATTAAAAAATATATCATATTATAAGGGATATATAGAATTTATTATATCATAATTTTTTAATAATAATTGAAGGAGGTAGAAATATAATGAAAAAAATGATTAAAAACTATACATATTCATCGGAAAACATCTCAAGATTTACAAAACAATATTCCATAGGTTAGTATTACGATCAAAAATAGCGTCTAAGATATGATTTGGGATTTAATTAAGGTATTGTGTTATGTATTTTATAAACTATATGGCAGATTAATTGTGAATAAAAGAGTAGAGGGCGTGTCTTTTTATAAGTGGGGAGGAACCCCATTTGGAAATTTCTTAAAAGATTAAAAAATAAAAATGGAATTACTTGGTAAAATGATTCAAAATGAATATATAATTAAAGGTGGAATACTATAATATTGAAATATTTCTATAATATATGGTTTCTATGAGTTAAATTTTCAATCATAACCTTATTTTTTGGTTTAACTATGAGTAAACGCATCTTATCCATAACCGCAATAATTATTTTATTATAAATTAAGAGAGTTATATTTTCATACATTAGATAAAAATTCGACAAGTTATGTAAATTAGAATAACTTTTAGACTATTAATCATATAAATTTTCTTCATGCTTTAAATTTATCATTTTAAAATATTTTAATAAAATATTATTCGTCATAAAATAACATTAAATTCATTTTTTGACACCGAAATTTTAATTTGACTTCAAAGAGATTCAAATAATAATTAATTTATAATATAATAAATTTATTCATAAATAATATATCATTATTATCTATAAACTTTTCTATAACTATAAATCAACCAACACACATTATATTCAATGATTTTAGAAACTATTAATCTAGATCTTTCACTGCTTTTGTAAGAGCTGTGTTAGCATTATATAAGAATTCAAAGTAAAAAAATAATCAATATGAATAAATAATAAATTTAAATCATAAGAATAATATCATTATACTCAATATAAACTTTAATATTAACTCCCCAAATATATTTATCCCTAATTAAAAATATATGAGATATTTAGAGGAAAATGAGTGACATTTTGTTCGTTTTATCGAGTAAATTATTTTATAGGTCACATTCATGGAACATTGTTCCTTATATAATTAAATCTTGATCCAAAAATTAAAATAGTAAAAATATTACTATAAAATTAAACTTATGATGAAAAATGGAGGACTTTTCATTTAGTTTTCACTTAGGCTAACCTGATTTTCCCTTTTATTATAGTGACAAATGGGTAGTAATTCAAATATTCATTATGAACCAAAATTTATTTGAATATGTTACCTTATATAAATTAACATTAATAAAAACATGGAAACTATTTTATCAAACTATTTTCAATGATTATTCATAATTCAATTTAATATTGTACATTTAAAATGTGTTTGAAAATGTTATTATTCTAAAAATGTATTTTTCATGTATAAAAAGATCTTACATAAACATTATTACTAGTAATCATTATTATATGATTTATAAACTATAAGTACATATATATTATATAAAATTTATTTAAATTTATACTCATTAATGATGATATTAATTAATTAAAATGTATAAACATTATACATATTAGAACTATTTTCAGAAAAATGCATTTTCATACCTAAAAATTAACATATACTCAAATCTGGTATAAAGATAGTTACAATTTAATTAATTGGATTAAATATAACTAAGGAATTAATATGTTACATTGAAATTATATTCAGTTAATAAGGGAACATCAATTTTCTTTATTTTATTTAAATGAAATTACAGGTTTTAAAAAGTCATCATTTTTCGTCATTCGTTGTTAAATTATAATTTTCAGAAAAATAAAAAAAATCTCCAAAAATTATTTTTTAAATAACTATATAAAAATTGAATTCCATTTTTTCTATATAATTCCCATTATTTTGAAAACAACTTATATTAGTTTTCCATAAAAATAAATTAAAATTTTTATAAGAAAAATATATTTTTGAAGAAAGTAAACAATTTAATAAAAATTCAGTAATTATATACCAATATATTTTATATATATAGAATTTTCATTGATATTTGTTTTTAAAAAATATATTCTTATTCTTATTTAAAAATTAAGCAACAAGGTTATAATTGTCATATTAAAATTAGAATGGTTCATTTGGGCTCTGTTTTGCTTGTCCCATATGCTATCGAACAATGATTCTCAGATATTTAAAACAATTCAGGTTGTTGTATTAATACTACCTTTAATAAATTTCATGCTGAAAATTTCAACATGAACATTCTAATATAAATATTCAAATATAATGACTACTTTATTGAAGTCCCACATCATAAAAAGTGTTAAAAACATCCACATAAAAAGAGATAAAAAAATATGAAAGTAATATGTAATAACACGTAGCCTGGTTTCAATGTAGAAAAACATTAATGGCATGTGAATATATTGAAATGTATGGTAATAATATTTCCCAAATAATTATTAAGAGTGAAAGAGATCATTAATCTCAAGAAATTAAATGACAATGATAATATTGATGAACATAGAACCCTAAATATATGGTGTGTGAAAAGACCATAAATTAATAAAATAAATGATGAAAAAGGATAATATTTTCATTTCAATACATTTTTTCTAGGGTTGTAGAAATAATCTACATCAAGACAATGAATATAAGGAATATATATTTAAATGACATGTATCATTTCATCTTTTAATCTATTTCTTCCACAAAATCATATCCTTCTCCAAATGATGTGTGTTCCTTATGATTGTTTTATGGATTAAGAAATAAAATAAACATCAAATGGTAAACATAATTATAAAAAACTATAAAAAATTATTTATGAATTCCTTAGGCATTAACAAAAAAAAATTGGTAGCATAAGGTTGAAAAATTACCCCCAAAAATAAACATCAATACTGATGAATAAGACATGAACATCTAAGGTCTCAGAAATAACATCTGATGTTAAATTATAACCATTTTATAAATAACTACTCTTAATATTCTCCAAAATATTTATAACTATATTTGAAACCCAAATATTTTATTTATATGATCACACATCCATCCAAGATGAATTTAACATTTATCTCTAAATGAAATAAATCCTCATTAAATTACAATGCCAAAAATAATATTCCAGAAATATATATGATAAAAAATTTATATAAATAACATTATTAACCATAAATCAATAGTAATATTTTATAAAAATATAAAAATTAACATAATCCTTAAATATTTCGTGTTTCTTTTAAGAAAAAAATAATTTATTAAAATAATTATATGAAAAATTCTTATATCCTGATATTTAAATACTGCATTTCCTTCACCTAAATGATTTGTTTAAGAAAGTTCCATCCTTGGTTTATTAACACCACATAATATCTTCCTTACAAATATCATAGGATATAATACAAGATAGTGAAATATCCCCAGGGTTTTTTATTAATGTTATCAAATGAAAATATCATTAAGTAACTATTCCATGGTCTTATACAATATATATTATCCCATTCCTTTTACAAATATTATAGATTTATTTTTAATATAAAAATGTATTGATTACCACCTAAATATCATGATTCATAGTTTCTTTAGAAGACTAGGTACATAAAATAACATAAGAAACTAAAAAAATAAAATAATTATTTTTTTACTCCCCTTAGTGATGTCATAAATCTCATTGAGCGCCTAATAATTCATTAGAAATACAATGGAATATATATAATAATGTGGTTAGCTAAAATCCAAGTAATGAAATAAACATGATAAAGAAATAGATCATGTGAGTAAAAGGTATAAATGATGTCATTAAAAAGAAGGCCCTAGAGTAATCACAAGGATGAATTATATTAATTACAATGTATCATAAGATAATATCATCATAGGAAAAGTGGATGAAACATATTACAAGATAAAAACATGAGTCAACGTTTACTCCATATAATTCATTACATTACGAAAACAATTCCATAATGGATTCAGTTTACCCTATAATCCCAAATATAAGATCTTATTCAGATAAAGATTTACCTAATGCATTAGAGTGATATATGGGTGTTTCCATAATAACAGATACATTCTTATGCATTCCAAAAAAATTAAATCAATCATAATGTATAAATACACAAATTAACCATGGAATGAAATGGGTTGCATAATAGTGCCTCATTTCATAATAAATATTGATTTCATAATGAAGGCTTTTGATAAATGAATATAAGTAATATATTAAATTTAAAAATTAAGGGATAATGATCCAGGTTTATATTCTAGATACATATGAAAAACATTATAAGAAATTCATAATGTGAAGTTTTTTCTTCATTAATGAAAGTATATTTAAAAGATCACATGTAATTTGTTTTGCAGAAAATTATTTTTACACATTAAAATCACATTTAAAATATAAATGATTCCTAAAAAACTATAGAAAAAAATTATTCTAAAAGAATAATGGAAATTTCTGAAATATGCTTCAATGAATTGGACTTTCATGATATAACTAAAATCCATTTATGTAGAGAATGTTAAAACAATGACTCCATTAATTTTTTTTGAAAAAAATAAATGAGTACCTCATTCAGAATACAATAAAATATTCTATTTTAACCATTTTTTAAAATTTAAAAAATGTTAAGAAATTATATTAATAAATTATTGACGAATATTTAAATTATAGTTTAAAACATTTCATGCAAAATATTGACATGGAAGAAAACATTTACCGATCGAGTAGAAAAAAAATATGTTTTCCTTAAAAATATTATATATGTATATTGATTAATTAAATAGAGGGTAATCAAAAGACAAATATAAATATCTATAAAAAATATAGCAAAGGAAAATATATAGGGTTTAATATAGAAAGATATTATAATTTCTGCTTTAGAGGCATAAATATAAATAGTCTATAATACTGATGAGATTGTGAAAGAAACCCTTACCACATTGGTATGTTTTGAATCATAATCCCCTATAATGAAATTAATTAAATTTAAAGTTTAAATAAGGTGAATATATATGGAATCGTGATATATCATAACATGTTGTCATTATATATACCTCATAATTGAATATAGGTTCATAACATACCATATTTCCCAAAAAAGTCAATTTGAGAAGAAGTACACTTACAATTATTAAATCCATGATGTGATAATTAATAATTGAGTGTATTATGTTCCAAAAATGTAAATTCATGTATGAAATGATGAAATAAATCATAAATCAAATAAATTCTATTTTTGATATATTATTTACTTAATATATTCAATAATGAACTGATATAACCCAATGAAGTAAAATAGAGTTATGAAACACTTATCCCTTTGTAACATTCATGTAAAATAACCATTGATGAAATAAATGGAATTGAAACATTAAATAACATGAAATATAATAAATTGAGTATATAAAATGTAAATTTCAAATCGTATTCATCATTAAAAATAAAATAGGCATGTAATAATAAAATACGCATCAATGAAAGGTAGTTGAGATGGAATCCCTTTCCTTGAGAATGACTCATCAAGATCATAATTTATCATCCTAAATAAAAATAGTTTTTTTTCTGACTTATTTAACAAATTTTGTCTTGGTTAATATTTTTTTATTTTATTTATTACTGTTTATTATTTATTTACCTTATCAATTAAGTGCGCATTAGAAATATTTATGATATTCAATTTATATGTCCAAAAATACATTGGTAGGATGAATCTGTTAGAATTGGTCACTTTTACATAACACCCACAACAATAAAAAAAATATATTCATATATTATATACATCTATTAAACTTTTAAAACCAACCATGGATTGGTGTTATGAATAATGAACTACGTTTCAATCATAAAGATGGTATGCAATATGTTTTCATGAGAAATGATTCCATTTTCAATGATCATTATGGAAGGAAGGTATTTATTATTTTATCATTACATAATGTTTATCATATCATAAATATCATATGATATATTTAAAAATAATTATATATATATTTATATATATATATCAAACAAGTGATGTGGGGTTGAATAACAAATCACATCGCTTTATAGAGGTGGTAGTCCACAAGTATGTTTGAAAAAAGTTATCATTTTTTTGTGAATAAGTAGGTAATAAAGTAAATAATATATAAAACTTTTTAATTTTAAATATTTCAGGAATATTAAAAAAATACATTAAATCCATCATTAAAACCATCCACAGTAGGAGGTTATGGAAAAAGAATGGCATCGGTTCGTGAAAAAGGTTTCCACTATACACAAGAAGTATTGTTTAAGTTTTAAGGGAAACATATTTGGGTATAGGGTTAAAAATTATCATAAAACATCTCAGTATATTGGATATAATTATGTTATAATATCATAAATTTTGAATATAATAACCTAGATTTTACTGTAAGTATGAAACATTTTATTTTCAGTTTTATTCTTTACATTTATCCATATTAATTTTCCAAAAAAATTAATATTGGATACAAGGGTGTATTGGGATTTTCCAGAGTCTGACCCCCAAACTTTGGAAGAAAAATTTGGGAAATATTATTAGTATATACTATGTTGTCCCGTCCACATGGTTAGGACAAGCCATGTGGGGTGATCTGGAAATATTTCAATGGGTCACACGGTTTGATAAAACCATTCTCTAGATAGATTGACCATTTAAGGATATAATAGTTGGTGAACATGGGTGCAATTGTTTTTCTAACCATGAACTATAATCCATATGAGGGGTGTCTTGGGATAGATAGAGGTACGTAGTAGGTTACTATTTGGACAACCATACGGCCAAACTGTGCAACTCTTAATTCTTATAAAAAATGATTTTTTTTAATTAATTTGTTTTAAAGTTTTAACACCCACATTATTTAATCATTTTTAGTGTAAAGTTCCCCCTCCCATCCTACCGTTGAGGTCTCATCAATAATAGGAAGGCTTTAAAGTAGTTTTTATATCTCGACATTGATTCAGGATCTATCTGTCGCATTGGATAGGCACCGGTAAGCTCTTTATTCCTTTAGCTCCTTACATCATTTTCTTCATGTTGATGTAGTTATTTTTGTGTGATCACATATTCACTGTTTCTTGGGTGTTCATTTATTTTTCCATTTGATTCTATTCTAGCCCAATAATTGGATAATACTAGAAATTTTCTCATCTATAGGAATGAGGTTGGTGGTCTAGTAATTTTTCTCCAATTTTTGTTTCCTTATATCATTCACCATGTTTCCATACACTAGATTCACAATAAATTTACTTTAAAATATATTTATATCATAAATATCTGAATAACATTGATTGAGATGACATCATGACTTCTTACTATTAATGTAATGGTTCCCTATTATCCATTTCCACAACATTGTGGTGTGACTATTAAATTTACCTTGATATTTTAAATGATTAAGGGACTAAAACACCTCCTAAGTGGGTTTGTATTGGTGTTTATTTGAAATATATATAATGAATTAAATGATGAGTGACTTAGATGATCACATAATGTGTTTGAATATAATAATGGTTACAACTTTGTTAAAGGAGGATACTAATGAACTACACATCGTCTGTTGGATCTTACTAACTGAACTCACGGCCAATTTGTTTTATACTAATTGAGAATGGAAACCCATATGGTTTATGGAATGTGGTAATGGTTTCCCTTATACATATGATAATTATGAATGAAATCCCTTATACTTTTGATACTCAGGAATAGATTCCCTTATTCCGGTGATACTTCTGTATGATGTCCCTTAAAATTATGATAATCATGAATGGATTCTCTTATATTCACAATACTGAAGCATGATGTCCCTTTTACATGTGATACTCTATCATGGAATACCATATAATTATGACACTTGGGAATGGAATTTTTTATAAACATGACACTCAGGCATGATGAACCTTATGACTTTTGATAGTGAGAAATGGTATCCCCTACTACATTATGAGACTCTAGTGACTAGACATGGATCTCGAGTTACTCCTTGGTTCTTGGGTGGAATAATGTATGTATATGTGGGGTGATAATTGTAACTATATATCTGTCACATATAAATGAATACATGGATATACTCTTATATACATATTTTCATAATTTCATATGTTTAGAGGTTCTCCTATCATGGTATGAAGTAGGTGGTGTCAACCATCAATCCTTATAGAACCATATTTGACCATTTAGTGTTTTATTGCCACTTTACCATAATTATATTTTCACACTAATCATATTATATACAGTAGCTTGATACTTTTATGCACCTTTGGTTGTGGCCTATTGAGTATATCTTACGCAATATTAGGGATACCATTTGATACGTAGATAGAATTCACATATGTATGTAGGGACATGGGAAATCACACTATTAATGATGTCTGATTTGATTATAGAATAAGAGTGGGGAGCAGAAGATTGAGCTATAGATCATGATTCTATCTATAGATAGTCTTATAACCTTTTTAGAACGTTTGATATACCTATATATATGTGTGTATAATTCTATGTTTCATGTTTTATTTTTACTTGATAGATGACATTACATTATTCTATATATGGTTCTTGATATTTTTATTTAAGACTATTTAGTTTATCTAGAAGATTTTACTTCCGTTGTTAGTTTATATTATACTTATTTTACTTATTAATTTTTTACACCACTTTTATAATCTAATTATTTATTTATAGTGTATCCACTATACCACTATGGACCCTCACTACTAAATAGAATCCTTTGGAACATAGGGAGGATCCCTTGAGTCCATGTGACCAACTAGCTCAGGGTGTATCCTATTATATTCTAGGACCGTGAAATTAAAAATTAGTATTATAGATTTATTTTATTTTTCCAACTATTTTGTGATGGTAGAAAATAGAATAGAATGATTTGAAATTTATAAATGAGACTATTAGTGGGAGTAGGTAACCCACATATTATGAAAATCAAAATTTCTAGGGTTGGGAATTGCAATTTTTGATTCCACTTATTATAGTTTATTTGATTCTATCATTGGGTGAAACACAAGACATGTAATATTTATTATTATTAGGATTGATTATTCCAATTTACCCATTATTACTTAATTTAAGGAAGCATCGACTATTCAATCACAGTAAGCACATAATGAATCACATGTCATGAATTATTCTATACCATATTGGTGTGTCTCATTAAATTTATTGAATGTGACTACTATTAGTTCCTGAAATGAATCACATATATATATATATATATGGTATTGTTCTAACTTTTTTATAGGGGGGAAAACATAATTGATTACCTAATGTGACTATATAAAACTAAAATCAGTTGTCAACATAAAGTGGTGCTGAAAACTTAGGTATTCAATTATGGAATGTTGAGTCCTGGAGAATTGGTTGCATGGGATAGAATATGATTAAGGATGGGAAAAAATTGAAACAAATTTTCATTTTATAGAAGAAATGGAACTTTATTAATTGGATGTAGGGATATATATAATTTTACAATTAATAATATTCTATTTAAATAAATCATAACTTTAATGAAATTAATATTCCAAAGTGAAACTGTCACCATTAAATGGAGATTCCAATTCCAATTTAAAGGGTGATTCTCTATAAAATGAAATTAACCTATGTATAATGGGAATCATGATTTATATAAGGGAAGACAAATATTTCTTCACTTCTTTAGTAGATAGTAGGGTGTATCTTTTGAATTTCTATGAACATTACATCGTTCATACATGGATTTAAGAAACAGAATAGTTTTTTGTCTTTTATATAGAATGGATTAACACATCTTATATTATTATACATATATTTTTTCCATTATAAAAACCTATTTACATACATTGGATAATAATTTTGGATCTGTCCCATAAAAAATTGCTCGTGTCATGTTTTAGGAAGGTGTTGATGACTATTCTTTCAAGATGGTGGGTCTTTCTCCTTGTGTTAACTCTTATAGAACCTCATGTGGAAGAAACATTTATACATGACATGGTTGAGGATTCCCATTTCTATGATGGGTTTAATATAATTATGTATATTCTTCAAGGAAATTTTAGACTTTCCCTTCTACGAATAAGTAGACATTAGAGTTTTAATAGTTTCATCCACTGAAATTTTTATGGGAAGATGGTCCTCATGTTGAATGGTCATGTTTGGAGGCCTCCCTGACTATGTATGAGCACCTTGAGACACCTCATGATTGGAGTGTGAAGCATGCTACATATATGTCTTGATATTCTTCCAAGCGATGGTGGGATATTTTCATCTAGCTTGATCATCATCATGGTATTTCTTGGGCTGGTTTTTAGAAATAATTCAAGGATTTTTTTAATTCATCAGATTTTGAGAGTAGATCCTCTTAAGTAAATAATAAATTTAAATTAGTTTACTTCAACCTTGATGAAATATTATGCTTGTTTCATGGATATATAGTGTCTCACACTGACTCTAGTTTGTTACATGTTTGTTATTGTGAGCATATTGGTGATGGGATCATATATTCCATATGATCTATGGATTATGTCATCTGTGGGAACACAATTCTAAAAATAAGAAAAATTGATCTTATAATAGAGAGAAAGCTAATAGAAGATGATTTTTTGGTCCAGTGTTATTCAAAACTAGTATAAGTATGTGGTTATACTAGAACCATAAATTTCACATTAAGGCCTCAAAACAGGGAAGTGGCAGCCATATTACACCCAATGATAATTACATGGATTATCACAAGTGTTGGAAACCAAAACGTCATAGGAAATTGTACCATAGAAACCCCATTGAGTGTTGATTCTGTGAGAAGTAGAGGAATATTCATAATTTTTAAAGGAGATACTTATATGAGACTAGTGGTACGAGATATATATCTTCACAACCATTAAAAAAGGTAATTTTATCACCACACCAGGTAGGTATCTATTGTACCACCGACTGTTCATGAAGAGGGGGATGTTTTGGACAAGGTAGATGAGATTTATATATATAGATCCAATATAGAGGACCATATCAGGGTAGTGAGGTCATAGTACATGTCCCTGGATTGGGAAATGATGATACATTCTGTCCTATACCTTGGTAATACAGTTCTAGATCACAAAAAAACAGGTTACTATTCCATTATTCATTACTATCATGTCATCCTCATTCTATAAGAGTCATTCACATATGTTTATCTCCATTGATATTTTGTAAATCCTTGTGATTGATTTCATGTTTTTTTTGTGGTGTGGTGAAACTCGGTACTCTATTTGGGAATCAATCAGGGAGTGTGTGAAAGTGTAATGAATCCCCCATTGAGGCTAGAAGCAATAATTTTCTTCTAGATCACTTCATCCTCATGATGATTGGATTTTATGTAATTCCTTTTATAGAATTGTGGAAACCTATCTCAATTATGAGGAATTAAATCACCAAAGGGTTTCATTTATATAACCATCTGGTTTTATTTACCTTCACAATGGTGAATGTGATGTACATGAAGGCAGAGTAGGACTATTTCATCTTGGGCTGAGTGGAGGGAAAACAAGATTATTGTTTTCTATATGGATGATGGTGAATTCTTCCTACCAATTTTCCACTAGTAGTTTATTGCTTCATGGTTGTTTTCCCATATGATATTTTTCATTTACATCTTGTGTCAAAAGTGGAGTTCTCTATTGATATGGTTCTAGGAGATGCACAAATTTCCACTCCTCATTAAAGGATGAACACTCCAGAGTTAAATGAGAGCACAAGAAAACTAGAGGACTCAGAAGATAAGTATTTTAAATAGCCTAGTAGATCACCCCATGGTTAAACACTCATTTTTAATAGTAGGGAGGATGAAAATGTCGGTTTTATTTTTATTATCAGATGTTGAATCAGTTTACAATGAATAACCAATATTCTTTTCCACGAATATAAGGACTCTTCAAATAGATCTGAAGAGCGGGGGTATTTTTGGATATTTATTTGTGGTTAGGATATCACCTAATACGTGTTAGACCTTTATAAATACCTTGTATAGTGTTCTATATAAGATATGGGATTTACGAGTATCCGTTTATACCCTCTGGTAAAAAAACACACCGAAAAATTTCATTGTTATGATGAATCATATCTCCACCTATATTTGGATTCATTTTTGTAGTCTACAGGGAAGATATCATAGTGTATTCTATTACATTACACGAACATGATAAAAAAAATTGATCCTTATAAATACATTAAGGGAAAATCAATGATATTCTATGCTTAGAAAATGACACTATTAGATCAACAATGTGAGATTCATGGATCATATTTTTTATGTGGTTGGAGTGGCTGTAAACCCATAGAAGGCGAGTGTCATAGTTTCAAGGGAGTGTAATAGTAAAAAATTTTATATAAAAATCTTCTTGGAGATGGATGGATATTAAAAAAACTTTATGAATGATATCTCATTCCTAGATGCATGTCATAAGTATTTAACAAAAAAGTTTTCGATGTTTTTATTGTCACATTTTTATGAGGGGTCCTTTATAGAACTGAATGGGAGTTTGAGTATGGTATCAATCCAACTTCTTTTGGGGATAGTATGAACTTCTATAATCTATTTTTATGCATTAATCATCAAGATAAGAGTAGTTATGATGAAAAATGATCGATTCAAGATGTAAGAGTCTTGACATTGAATCTTGCATGAGAGTAATTACATGATATAAATTCTTGAGTCTTAAGATTTCGTTCTTTATATACATTGTTAGAGAAATTAAATTATGGTAGAGAGTTTTGTTGTGTTCAAAGACCAAAAAATACTCCATGTTTATTTTCCCAAAGTGTGACTTGAACCAAAGGCATAGAATGTGGGTTGAATACCTATTGTTCTTCGATTTTAATCCTTCTTATATTATATGGATGAACAATGAAGTAGGGGTTAATATTAGTATAAGGACTCAGAAATAAGAATTTCAAGAGTCCAATGATGTGTGGTAGCTTATGGATCTATTTTTTAAGATGAAAATAGAGGTTAAAGACCATCATGGATAGTATATAGTTTCATTTTTATAAGATACTTCATCAATTCTAGCTATTTTTAATTTTGGTTGGGTCATGGATCAGGATGAGATCATATGCATCCATGGATGTTTCTGGATTCCAAGAGAAATATTGTGTGTGATGATGTGATAGTCTCATGAATATAGTATGTTGGTTCACCATGGGATTACAATGATATATCATTATCTATGTCCCCAATATTGGTGGCATGGTAAGAAAAGAGAGATTATTGGTTTTTTTACTAGGTGTTCCCCCTATCAGTAGGACAAGGGAGTAAAGTGTCCAGTAGGAATTTTTTATCCATTTCCCATTCTTTAGTGGAAATTTAATGATGCCATCATGGAATTATTGATTTTTTATTAATGTCCCCTCATGCATGTTTTCTAGAATGTTTGATTTTCAATAATCCCATGATGGTCTCTAATTTTTTACCTTTTAGATAGACCTTATTAGTGGGTTATTATGGGACACTGTATGTCTATAAGATTATAAACTCACAAATGGTCCCTTGTTTAATAATTTTTAGAAGTGATGCTCCTTTCACAATAATATTATTGAGAGTGTTATGGAAATTTATGGGTACTCATGTGTTTTTGAGCACATCCTTTCACCATTAGAACTATGGTATGTCATAATAGATGATACAGGTGCTAGAGAACATTCTATGAGCACGTTTCCTTGATTTTATTCATTCATGGTAGATATATATTGCACTTGTAAAAGTTTACGAGAATAACATATTTTAAATGAGGATATAGATGGATTCCTATAAGGCCAAAAATTGTGGGATATTCCATTAACCTTTTTTTCGTTAGAGGAATGTTATACATCAATACTTGGACCTCATCTTGAATTAGAGACATGAGAGGAGGTTCAACTGATTAAGAATCAAATGGCTACAACTTAGTCTGGGCATATTTCATATTCCAATTGTCCTCATCCTCCACTAGTGTTTAATGTGAGGGATCAAGTATTCATATATGTTTTGAATATACTAGAAAATAAAAGGTTTAGATCGTATGTGATAATTTTACCTTAGTTAGTTGGACCTTTTGATTTTGTGGAGAGAGTTGTGGTTGTATTCTATTAATTATAATTTCCTTAGATTAATGGGTTTATGTGGGGCGTGTTCTATGTTTCACATCTTTACATGTACTATTTAGATACATTTTATATGTTTTACCTTGATGTGTTTGAGTTACAAGTATATGTTTCAATTGAGGATCACTATATCGTTATTGTGGACTAAATCACAAATGATATTTGACGTATAATATGCTATATGTGGTGGGTAATATGGTATAATGATAGAGTTCAGGATGAGACCTTGGAGCTGTAGGATGATTTTTGGGCTTAGTGGATGGGTTTGTTTTCAAACAATTAATTACCACCCTTATAAGGGAATCATTGATGATTTTCGTTAAGGTGGAACACTATAAAAAGCCAAAAAATAATAATATAGGAACTAATCCTTGTTTGTTATTTACTTTAATCCTTCTAAATGTGAATAATAAAGTTATGAAGGAAATTTGGGTGTCTGGTGATTTTTTTTCAAATTGAAGCTCAGACATATGAAGGAATATATTAAGGTTAACTGTTAGTAGAAACCACGCGGCCCAATCTACACAGTTAAACAAACCTCTAGTGCGATCTTGTGCATTGAGAGAGGGTTTCATGGTTTGATAAAACCATGTTAATGGGATACTCGATCATGTATGTTTGTAGTAAAGGGTTCACATGGTTTGTTCATAGTTTTTCTACCACGTTCTAAAACCTTGCAATGAGTGTATTGGGATAGATCTGGGTGCAAGGTTGGTGCACGGTTTGGCCAACTTTTTGTCCAAACCATGCTAATTTTAATTCATTGAAAAAATTAATTTTTCCTCCATAGAATTAATGGGATAACCCCTTACTCTTTTTTTTCAGGGAATATAAGTCCCTCCCATCTTTTCTTGGATATCTCCTCATGCCTCGCAGTGGATTTGACGCCATTCATACATCTGGAATCCGATTTAGGATCCATTTATCATGTAGTATATTAGATTGTAATCTCTCCATTCTTTTAGATCCTTCTGTCGTTATACATCATATTGACATATGGTTTTTTAAGGTGAGATTCTATACCATATTATAGTGTGTTCATTTATTTTACCATTTTCTATTGGCATGGACCATGAAAAAGGATGATACTAGATGATTTTCCCTTTATAATATTATGGTAGGTGGTTTAGTAACTATCCCCCATGTTATATTTCATTATAATTTTCTCATTCTTTCCGCACACCATATTCTCTATGCATTTCCTTTTAAAATAAGTATAATGCTTAATAAATAAATAAAATTGATAGGTATGACCTCAATAATAATTATTATTATTGGAATGGTTCTCCATCATCTATCGCCACCCTCATGAGGTGATCCAACAGAAATGTCCCAAATATTATAATGGATCATAGGACCAAACAACTACCTAAGTGATTTTTTATCAATGTTTAGCTGAAATTGATACAGTGAAATAAATGTAATGTGGGTTGTATAACCATGTCAGATGTTTCCATAGAAAAATTGTTACACCCTTGTTATTTTATTTTACTAATGATCTATAAAATGACTATTGTATCATACTAATTCCATTGACTACCAATTAATTTTATAATGATTGGGTATGAATAATGATAGGATTTATGATATGTGGGAATGGCTTCCCTTATACATGTGATAGTTGGGAATGAATTCCCATATACATTAGATATTCCAAAATAGATCCCTTCTACTTGTTATGACTAGGAATGGGCTCACTAATACTTGTGATAATCAAGAATTTTATCCCTTTTACTCATGATACATAGGTATGGAATCCATTATACTTATGATAATCAGGAATGTAGTCTCACATACCCGTGGTACATGGGAATGTGGTCCCTTACAACTGGGATACATAGAAATATTGACCTTTATAAATTATGATACTTGGACATGGTGTCCCCAATTACTTTATGAGTTAGTAATGACTATGACTAGATGATTGAGTTATGCCTCAGGTCCATTATAGAACTATGTATATATACATATGGATATAAAGTACACTATGTATCTAGCGCATATATATATACATACATGCATAATATCATACACTAATATTTTCATGATGACATATGTTCAAAAGATTTCCCAAAAGATGATGAAGCATAAAGTGGAAGCCTGGTGTACTACTTAAACTAGAGCTAATACTTTAATATTTTATTAATGGTTTACCATTATTATATATGAGTACTTATCATATAATATTCTTTGACAAGATACATCAACAAAAAATTCTTGGTTTCCTACTGAAATATGTCACACCTTATTTAGGCTACCATGAGGTACATATAAATACATAATGGAATAGGTAGGGACATGGGAAAGCACTGGACTATCGATGCTCGATATGATTATATCTTGGTAATAGGGAGTATAGATAAAATTTAGGTCTTGTGAAGCCACCTAGATATAGTCTTTTGTTATTTTTGGTTTATTTTATATAACATTATTTATGTGTGTACTCTTCTATGTTTACCTATTACCTTTTGATTAGAGGCATGACATGGCAAAATTATATATTTTGTAATGGATATTTTTATTGATGATTATTATGTTTATTATGATTACAAAACATATAATATTATATGATATTATTATTCATATATTTATTGAATTAGAACAGTATTATGATTCTCATATTATGAGGTATATCCTCCCCATTATACAACCATGTAACCTCAATACTATTCAACAACATCTGGCAAACAGGAACATGCACATGAAACCATGTGAACAACTAACTTAGGTTACCACTTAGTTTATTACATTTTAGGTTGTAACAGTTAATAATATTTTTTGGTGAATAATAATTAAAAAATTATTTATTAAAAAATATAACTATTATTTGGAAAACCAATAATGGTTTACACCAAAATCTTCACTAGTTTGGTAATAAAATTAAAAAAAAGGACCCCATGTCATGGGGATGGATGTAAGGAATATATTTTGTAATTTCTTGGTTAAAACAAAAGGCTCTTGAAGATTGGAGAGTAGAGGATATGGGTTGTACTTTTATTAGTGGGATGGGAGAAAACCCATTAGAAATTTCCTAAAAAATAAAAAATGATAAAATCATACCCAAGAAAAATGTTTCCTAATGGATATACATTTGAAGGTGGGATATGATAACATATAACTATATATATAAAATAATATTTATACATTCTTATTGGAAAAAATATATTTAGAATTTGGTTTAACCCATAGTAAACAAGTCTTTACATTAAATGTAGTAAATAATTTTTTTTAAATGGGTGGGTTATAGTTTTACATATAAAACTACAATTAGAATATAAATGGAAGAATATGAGATTATAGACTATTCATCATTCAAATTTTAACATTTTAAATTTATTTGTTTTATTAAATGATTGGTTGTAATATTATTTAACATAAAATATAATTAATGTAATTTTTTATACTATTTGTTTAATTTTACTTTAAATACATGAAGACAATACTGAATTTATAATATAATCTCTTCAAACATAGATAACACATTATTATTAACTCTAAAATTATTTTATAACTATAATCCATACCAAATACATTACACTTATTGTTTTTAAAATTATTTACCATAACATTTCCACCACATTCTAAATCATTTTTTATGAATTGTGTAAGTGTTTAATATAAACATATAATAAAAAAAATTCCAAATAAATTACCATATATAAAATAATTTCATTATAATAAAAATAATATTTAAAAATAATTCAATACATATATTTATTAATATGTGATCATATATTAGATATTAAAAGTAAATATATTGACATTTTTTCTTTTCCATTGCTTAAATTATTATATAGGGGAATTTTATGAAAATTTGTCCCATAAATAATTTACTATTGAGCCTTTTTTGAAAAGGGTTGACCTAAATTTATCCAATAAGAACTATCATGACTTAAATTGTCCTTATCACTTAATTATAACATTGGTCATCATAATTTTCCCATTTACCGCAGTTCTAATTTTTTTACCATGTTTATAATTTATTATGATCAAAAAATAAGTTGAACTAATTATCTAATTTTTTTTATTCTGATTAAAAATATGAAACCTATTATATGAAAATATATAATCATAAGTCGCATAATATTATTTGAAAATGATCTAATAAAACATGATGGAAAATAGTTTTTCAAGAAATGTATTGTTAAACAATATAATGATCATACATTAACTCTATTACTGGTAATCCTCATTATATGGTTATATATATATATATATATATAGATATATAATCTATACATTTTATTTATATAATTCTTTATTAGGGTGTATTCCAATTCATTTAATAAGAGAAACATATTTCGAAAAAAAATATATCTTAGAAAAACATGTCTTTACCTTAAAAAATACTTATATAAAAATAGATTATAAATAAGATTAAAATGTAATTAATTTTAACTAAATATAATTATTTAATACATATGTTAATTTTATATCAAATTTAATTCATAGTTAAACTTTGATGTTAGTTAATTTATTTAAAATGATTATAGTATTACAAATATTATAATTTTTCACCATTCTATGAAAAAACAATATTTTATTTAAAAATCCAAAATTTTATCCCAATATATTGTGTAACAAGAAGATTTAAAAAATGAATTTTATTTTTATAATAAAATTTCTAAAATTACAAGAAATTAATTAAATTATTTTCTCACGAAAAGAAATGAAAACATTTTTGATTAAAAATATATTTTTAAAGCATGTAAAGACTTTACATAAAATGGAGTTCTTATGTACCAATATAATTTATTTATCTAAAATATATATTCATAATTTTTTTTAAACTAACTGAAATTCAAAAAAAAATATTTTGATGTATAGTTTATATGGGTCATAATTTAAAAAATCAATGTTTCACTCAACTTACTGTTACTTGTCACATACACTATTGAAAATTGTGTTTCTTTTCTGAAAAATTTAGGAGTTACAATGCTTCACATTGGAATTATTGGTTTGATTCATGGGGTAATAATTATTATAGTTTCCATGTAATTTTATGGTAGGCCTCATGATTTAGGCATCATGATCAATGTATTATTGGGGATGGTACACCCTCGAATGTACGTTCTTTAAATGAGGCATAGGGATCCCACCATCCTTATGTAGAGTATGTATATATCCTGAGATATTATTGTCATGATATCCTCTACATGGTTATCAAATATGGTTGGTACCTATTCCGTATTCATTGGGCTAGGATCCTATATCCATGGATCTTTAATTTCACCTACCTTAGACCTCATAAGGGTCTAGAATCCTCAACATGAGTTTGTATTCTCTATAAAATGTTGGGATACATAATCATATACCCCAACTAATTTTAGGATATGTGAATTTCATTGAATATATAGTTCAAATAACTTATTAGTCTTTTTACTTTTATGGATCCAATGGTGGAGTTTTTCATTAACTTAAGATCATTTCTTAGCGATTAGAAGGACCCGTTTTGGGTTCAAATTGCAGTTTGGTACATAGAATGTATGCGTAGTTCAGATTACATCAAGACATGTTAATATTTTACACCCTAGGTTTATCCATTGAGATGTGGTATACAGTTTTCTTTTAGCATCAAAATTTACGAATACGATGGTGTTCTATGATCCTGTATTTTTTCATATTTTATGAATTTTAGGGATTGGACTTGAGATGATTTGACCCATACTTTTTTCATTGATACACCTTATATATGAGAATATGTATTACATGTCATGTCATTTACTGCTTACTCTCTCATAATTGGATCATGAGATAAATATTTTCTCAATGTTATCTTTATGATTTTGGGGGTTTCACGTTGGTGATGGTTGTACTTACCCATGCATGGTCCTTATTACCATAAGAGTTGTTTCAATATAGTAAATTTATGGTACATAAGTTGTTATGGTCGACATCTAAGAAATTCTTATTTAGAACTAAAACATGATGTCTCGGGGAGATTTTTGTTCAGGCATGATGATTCATGATTATGAAATTTTAATTAGAAACTATTGTTTAGTATTAAAGTAAATGGGATGTGGTGGATCATTCATGTGTCTTGTATGTATCATATTCTTAGGAGACCCAATGTAAATATCCCTTTTATTTCTCCGATTTGGTAATTTTTTTCTCATATTTTTTCAATTGTTTTCATATATTTTTATTGAGTATATATAGATATATATCGGTAGGTTTGTTGTATATATTTTATGAATGGATGATATATATCTGATGCTGATATCTATACGATATCACATTACATTTTGGGAGATATTCCCACTTGATGTTAGTCATTGACATCATCCCAATTAATGGTGGGATTGGGATGAGACTCTTAGATTTCCTCTAGCGTGTGTAGGTACTTTGTGGGATGGTTCATGGAATCAGATTCCATATAATGTTTCTGATTATGTTCAGAAATTGAATGATTTAATGAGATTACAACATCTTTCGATGATGTTTCACTCACATAGTTTGTCATTTCTAGATTTCATTCCCATGGATTAATCATATTAGATCCTTTTATCTTAATAATTATTTCAATATACAATGTGGGGGTTAGAAATTTGAGATTAATAACCATCATGTATTGGAATGGAGTTTTGAAAAATCTCGACCCCTATAAAACCCTGTCCTCAAATATTACGCTATATGTAGATTTAACTGAAGAATTCATTTTCCAACATTAGGGGATATTAATTATTATTTAGAGTTATAGAGAAATAGATAATCAAAAATAAATAATGAAATATTAAATCAAAAAGTAGACACTCCCAAATAGTATCCATTTTACCAAAAACACAAAACTATTACAATATATAATGATTCATTTTCATGAAATATTATAAAAATTTTAATCTTGAACTCATCCTTGTCCTTTCCCATTCTCAAAACCTTGTAAAAACATTTTATCATGTGGGATAAGACAAAAATCTCAGTAAATGACATAAAATGAATTATAGGATCCCATATTCTATAAATACTTAAAAATGATTCCTTTTCTAGAATAAACATTGGGTTCAAAATATTCATTTCCATACACAAGAAATAAAGTTCTCTACCAAAATATTTTTATAAAACAATTCATAAAAATTATTAAAGGTAAAATAAAACTAATAATTGGTAATTAAATTTCAATTTGGAAAAACTCGTGAAATCATTTTCAAAAAAATATAATTTTAATACATAAATAAAATATTAAAATTTCATTTTAAGATGATTTAATTAACATTCCTTTTTAAAGCATGATATTTCTATAAAAATCATATAATGAATAAATAAACCACATAGGTGACTAGGGAATTAATTTTATATATCACTCTTTTAAATAGAAAAGTCAATAAGGTGAACTTACATAATAATTTTCTAGTGAAATTAATCCTTACAAAATGCATTATAGGGTTATAATGTACCCACCCATCATTATTTAACTATATAATTAGTTATCATTTGTATATAACGAAACCACCCTTCCTTGGAAGATAATGAATCCACCAATCATTGGTTTATAATGGAACCACACTTGCATTGTTTATAATGGAACCACACATACATGGTTTATAATAGAACTACCTATCATCATATACAATTCCCAAAAACAATAACATAATAATAACACTTCAATCCTTGTTTAATTATGAAAATATTCCGTACACCCATAAATAAAATATTTCAATATGTAGAAATATCCATTAAATTTAAATCCATTTTTTAAAATAATAAAAACAATCAAAAATATGGGTTTTATTTGACGAAAATATGAAATCATGTAATGGAAGAAAAACAAAAATTAATTGTCACATAAATGTTAAAAAATATTGACATCGTGTATGTAAAAATAGGATGTTATTTTTTCATTTCGTATATTAATTGAAAACATTTTATATAAAGTTTGTAAAAAATCTTTTTTAAAACCTCTAAAATAAATTAAAATATAAAATAACATTTTGTAACGTCCTTGATCCGGGTTCCACTAAACGGGTGCCCTGAACCTGGTTGGTCACATGGCCTCAAACGCATTTCCAAAAATACTTGAGGTTGTCGACTAGTAGTGAGGGCCTAGGTCTGATAGTGGGGAAACTATACCCTCATTTGTCAAAGTGTAGCGTGGAAGAGATAAATAAAATCATACAATAGAGGAAGTAGTAAACAATACTAAGATGAAATGAAAAAAATGTACTGATGTAAAAGATAACAACGATCATATATATAATGATGCAATATGTCCCTAAGTCTAAGAAAATAGCCAAAAAAAGATTCACTGAAATCTAAACAATTCAATACAAGGGACAAATATAGAAAAGAAAAACGAAACAGCGCAACAGAAACTCAGCAGCATCGCAAGCCTATGCTTGATCCCTGTACAACAATCAAGTACCTGAATAGGGACTCTTTCCCTTATCAACACCTAAAACAATATAATCTATTTGGGCCCAAGACATGACCCAAATAGGTTGTGAGAAATAAATACCAGTTGGCAACCACCAAAGTCCTGTGCCCAACTGTCAGTGAATTTGTGCAACAACAGTGTGCAATAATGAAATGTAGTAAACTAAGAAGTACTCAAAAGTAGCTACTCCCACAAGTCCCATTTCCATTTAATTATTATTTATAAATTAAATGTAATTGAATTATAAGTCTTAGAGACTCATCCATAGCCGGCAATATCCTATACAGTGTCGCAACAAAACCCACATCAAGCTATCAAACAATTAGAAGGTAAAATGTACCAATCTTGTGCTTTATCTTGGTAGGTATTACATGTAAAATCATCACAGTGAATATGCGAAGTAAATTGTATCCTCAAAAATAAGAACCCTTGTCCTCAGGATAAACAAAATCTTGCCCTCAGGCTAACCAGATGGTTGCCCTCATGCTAAGAAGAATCTTTCCCTCAGACCAAACAAAAATGAAACCCTTAGGTGATTTCCCTCAGGCATTAAAGCTAGATCCCTTAGGCATATGAAACGTTGCCCTCGGGCTAAACAAACACTTTCCCTCAGGAATAAATTAACCTTTACCTTAGGCTAATTTTAACATTTCCCTTTGGCTAAGCCAATATACGAGGAGTGCCCAACACAAAAACAATCAATACATATACATTTTCTCTCATGAAAACTCAAATCATGCTATAATCAGGGCATACCTTCGGGTATCCTGGCTAAATGGATAATCAAGGGGAACTCACCCACAGGGTGGCCCTGGATCAAAGAAAAGATCCCACACAACACTTTATACTTTTTCATTAAATTACCTATGCAATTCTGGTTATTTAATTTGTTGTGTCCTCATCTATACAACACCACAGTCATGGACGTGTAGCACAACGGTACAAAAAAACAACATCACTGTTGGAATTAAACATCAGACCACCAACCTTGATCTCCTATGATTAGTATACGGGAATGACGCCTCCCAAAGCACCCAAGAACAAAGTATATCTGGGATACACATTCACCCATTCAAACTCAAATAAATTCCCCTCGAGAATTAATTGGAAGGAAACAGACAATAAGAGTGAATAACTCACACGCGTGGTTCACACCAGACGGTCAGCCGAAGAATCATAATTCTAGTGTTTGATCGGGAGCTCCTCCAAGCGTCGGCCTCCTCTCCCTCACTCCAAACAAACCCACTTCTTCCACTACCAAACTAGGAGGCAAATACCCATTTATAACAATAAAACACAACAAAACAGATTGTAATATCAAGTACACGACGTGTACATTTTATGTTTAACTGTTCCTCTGGTGGATACTTTCCACCACCTGACAATTCATATGTCAACATGATTACACAGCATGTATTGCTGAGTACACATTTTTTAATATCTTTCCACTGGAGGATACTCCCACCTCCATACAGTTTCCCTTCCCACTGATTACACGGCGTGTATATACTAAGTACATGGTGTGTTGTCAGTTTTTACACCATTCATCACCGATAGGCCTACATGCCTAGTGTACTCATCCCACATGGCCAAAGTACATGGTGTGTGGAAAAGTACAAGGCGTGTACCCAAAAAAATTATTTTTTTCAAAAACTCTTAAGGAAAAATGAAAAGAAGAAACCCATACCACAAGAATAATAACCGAGTTCTTAAAAACATCCCCCTTAAAGCAATTCATCTCTGAATTTTCCTTCCAAGGGTGGTGGAGAAAATGTTGAGAACAACTCTAGCCACTGACCACGTACGTCGGTCCCTCGCTCCCATGTTTTGTCCTACACTCGGACATGCTTCCATAGCTCCCATATGAGAGGAACTGACTGGAAACAGAGAACCTTCGTGCTCCTATAAACAATTTGAATCTGATGCTCCTCAAAGGATGCATTGTCCTGAAGTTCATCCACCTCAGGATAAAGGATGTGAGACGGGTCTGAGTGATAACAGTGAAGCTGGTATTCATGGATGATGTCATTCATAGTCTGGTACCTCTGTGATAACTGCAACCGATAGGCAATCGGTCTGACTACCTCCAATATATCAAACGTCCCCCACATACCTCGATGAATGTTTACCCTGTCTCGAGATCAGCTTGTGTCCTATCCGTGGTGAAACACGAAATAAAACCTTATACCCGACCAAGAACTCCAATGGTCATCTGCGGCGATCCCCATAAGATTTCTGACGAGACTAGGCAGTAGCCATCCTCTTTTGAATAAAATGGACCTACTCTGATGTCTTCTGCATGATACGTGGTACTAGTAAAGCTACCTCATCTACCTCTAACCAGCACAAGGCTGATTGGCATGGCCTACGGTATAAATCCTCAAAAGGTTCCTTCTCAATAGTTTTCGGAAAACAATTATTGTAGGCAAACTCGACAAGGGGTATGTGCTTCTCCCAAGAGCCCCAAAGTGTAGGACGCATGCACGTAGCATGTCCTCTAGCACCTGTATCATACGATTCGACTGGCCATCGATCTGAGGGTGGTATGTTGTGTTCATAAGCACCTGTGTACCCATTTCCCTCTTAAAACTATACTAGAAACAAGATGTAAAGTGGGCGTCCCTATCTGAAATGATAGAATGTGGAACCCCATGAAGATGTACTACCTCTTGGATATAAAACATCCTGAGCTCATGAAGTCCATCGCGACATCATCCCAATTCCACACGGGAATGGGTAACTATTGTAACAGTCTGGTTTGCCTTTGATGCTCCGCATTCACCTGCTGACAGGTGGAACACCTCGTAACAAAACCAGCTACTTCTCTTTTCATACCCATCCACCAATACTAATGTCTCAAGTCAAAGTACATTTTGGTAACTCCGGGATTCACTGCCCAAGATGAAGCATGAAACTCCCACATCAACTCCTCGTGTATATCAAATGGAACCCACATTCGTCCATGGATACACAGTACCTCATCATCACCTATCGTCCAACTAGGAGGAGGGTCCTCACTTTCCACCAACACCCATAGAACTAGGCCTTCTGAATATGATAGCTGTCTCATCCTATTCTATTCAGGAGGGTACAATTCATAGCTAAGGATGAAAGATAGGCTCGGCCCTGACTATCGTGCATCTCTTATTGCATCTCAGAGAACAAAGCCATCAGCTTCCACTCACTACTGGCCTCCTGCACTACCTGTATCTGAGTCCTCTTACTCAGTGCATCAACAACAGCATTACCCTTACCAGGTGTATAGGCAAGCTCAAAGTTGAAGGACTGAAGGTATTCAACCCACCTTCACTGTCTCAGATTCAGGTCACACTGAGTAAAGATATATTTGAGACATTTTTGGTCTGTAAACACCAAAAAATGGTCCCACAAGAGATAATTTCTCCAATAGCGTAACACATGAACAACTGCAACCAACTTGAGATCATGCGTTGGGTAATTCCTCTCATGTGTCCCCCACTTCCGAGACCCTTATGTAACTACTCGATCACCCTTCATCAACACTACTCCCTGCCCAATACCGGATGCAATATAGTAAACAATATAGCTCTTCCCTTGCTCTGGAAGTATCAGTAATAGTGTTGATGTCAACCTTCCCTTCATCTCCTGAAAGGTTTTCTTGCAAGATTATGACCAAACGAACTCCAAACCCTTCTTAGTCAAACCCGTCAATGGCACTACTCAGCGGGAGAAGTCCTATATAATGTTCCAATAGTAACCAGCCATCCCCAAGAAACTCCGTATTTCAAACATGTTCTTAGGATACTCTCAGGAATCTACTTCCCTCACTTTATCTGGGTCTACCGCAACTCATGCCACTAAGATGATATGACCCAGGAAGTGTATCTAGTTCATACAAAAGTTTTAATTTGAGAGCATAAAATATAATTGATGCTCCCTTAGTGTACTCAGTACGATATCTAGATGGGTGGCATGGTCGTGTCGTGTGTGATTGTACACCAAGATATCATCCATGAAGACTACCACAAAAGAATATAGATAAGGATGGAACACACGATTCATCAGATCCATGAAAACTGCTGTCGTGTTTGTCTGTCTACACGAGTTGACCAACTACTCATATTGACCATATATGCTCCGAAAACCTATAAGCGGTATGAAATATGGTCTAACACGTAACTAATGATATCCAGATCTCAAGTCAATCTTCGATAACACTCGTGATCCTTGAAGATGATCAAGGAGATCATAAATCCTTGAAAAAGGATATCAGTTCTTAACCGTCAACTTTTTCAGCTTCCGATAATCCACGCACAGTCTGAGGGTACCATCCACCTTCTTTGAAAATAGGACAGGTGAACCCCAAGGAGATGTACTGGGTCGGATGAAACCATTTTCCTGCAACTCCTCCAACTGCCTCTTGAGCTCCTACCACTCTGATGTATCCATCCTATATGGTGGAATGGACACTGGTGTTGCTCCTAACACAAGATCAATAGATAAATCCACCTCTTACTCTGGAGGAAGACCTAAAAAGTCATCCAGGAAGACCTCAATGAAACGATCAACCATTGGAAAGAAATCATTCGAACAAGCTCCCTGATCATCCAAATATAAGCTCGCAATCTGGGCTGTCACACCACCTTGCCCACAATGCTCGGGTCCAGCTCGGCTCGCCTGGACTTCCCATTCTCCCTTGTATAGAAACTCTCCACCCTCTGGTGACCTAAAACTCACCCAATGACAATATCAGTCTACAACGGCTCAGAAGGTTACAAACTAGTCCATCCCATGTATGATGTCATAGCTCGTCATCTCTAAGACATAGAGGTCCCATAGAAAGTAACACCCACCAACCTCTATGGGGCACTCCCTGCACTGACACACACCTACCGTTCTAGTTCCCAATGGAGTGTCTAGCATCATAACATCAGAAGAAGAAGAAACACAGATCCCAAGGATCTCCACAACATGCACATATATAATATTATGTGTAGCACCAGTATCAAAAATTAATGCAGATAAAATAGAAGTAACTATAATAGTACCTCTGATAGTAGAAGGTCTGAGATCCTGCTCTTGTTGGGTTTGTTGCACGGCATATGCCTGCCCAGTGTCGCAGCCCTACGACATAGCCTGGCTACCCTGAGCTGACCCACCATGTTATCTTTGTGATGCAGATGTATGGATACCATGTCCATGACCACAACCTCAGCCTGAACGTCCTGATTTGTTCCAATTCCCTGACTGGTAATAAGCTGCTGGCCCTTCTCCTACACGCAGAGTCTACACAAAACCCCTCTGACTAGCCACTGGTGGAAACACCCTGCAATAATGTTGCAGATGACCAATCTTGCTGCAAGCTCAGCACTCCACTAGGTCATGTGGACAATGAGGTCTCTTGTGCCGCTCTTTACCACACTGGTAACACATTATCGGGACATATGAAGAAACCAACTGGCTATTACTTCCACCATGAGAAAAATCTAACTACCTCTTCCTCTTACTAGTATAAATAGTACCAGAGATTGGTGTCGAACCACCCTGGCCAGCAACACTAGCCTCTCGCAGGTTCCGCTCAGTAATCAGTGCCTGGTTCATAATAGGATGCACTATAGGCAACCTGAAAACAGTCGCCAATAATCAGATGTTGTATCGAAGACCATCCTAAAAGCATCAATCCCTCAACCTCTCATCTTCCACCTGAATAGGTGAAAAGCACTACAACATGGTGAAGCTAACAGAATAGTCCATCACCGACATAGCGCCCTGCTGTAGATTCATGAACTCTCGAGCTCGATCTGCCCTCAGCATCTCCGAAAAGAAAAAGTCATAGAAGACTGACTGAATATCATCCCATCCCATGTCTCTATGATGCTCAGACTAAGTGGAAATATCCCACCATCTCTTGGTGAAATCACGCTGCATGTAAGTATCGAGCTTGACCCTCCTCCCTTGAAGCGTCTCTAGTTTCTCAAAGATAGTCTGCATAAAACCCAGCCAAGAATCTATAGCCTGTGGTCCTCCATCCCCTGAAAAAAATAGGTGGATGCTACTTCTAGAATATACCTGTCAGCTCTTCCATAAATCTGGCAGCCAGTGGTGCTCCCTGTAAAGTCTGCTTGAACCGCATGAAGCCTTCATGGAACTGTGCATCCACGCCTGTGTCCAGTATAATAGCTGGAGACACATCTGGCTCTGCTGGGGGATTTATCAGTAGCATGTGGCCTACCATCTCTAGAGTATAATAGTTTCTGATCTCTTGATGAACAACTCATGGTCATATCGGCAATATGAATCTACAAGGTAAAAACACACCATAAATCAAGACCATCAAGGACTTAAAACAAGGAGTGTAAGAAGGGAACATGAGAAAGAAAACATTCATGTTTTACAAAACAAGACTACACGACATGTTAAATAACTACATGACGTGTTCTCTCAAATCATTCACATGGGTGTGTACTTCTGCCAAAACTGGTCATGAAACACCCCAAACACATGGCATGTTGTCCACACACACATCATGTACTTGAATTTTTTCCCCTTCCTGAGTCCTTATAAATGGAACAACCACACAGATCACTTTTGAACAAGGATACACTGTGTGTATAAGGTCGACACAGCGTGTAATCAACAAGCTTCACCAACCCATGTTGTCCATGACCCGGTCGGGTACACAGCTCAAACTACACGGTGTGTTCCAGATAATCACGGCTGGTACAGCTCAGATTCTAACTTCCCATGTGGTTAGTGGCACGACTGGCTACTTGGATGACCCAACACGACGTGTTACACCCGCACAAGACATGTACACCACCCTGTCTTCCCAGCCACATGGAAAAGTCCACACGACCTCTCATCGGTCAAGACTACATGGTGTGTCCCTTAGGAACACGGCGTGTACTAGATGAGATTTTTTGACCCGTGTTATTCGAGACACAACATGATACATAGCTCCCACTACACTGTGTGTTCCATATGGACATGACATGTACATTAAAAGGATAACTCAAACCTGTATTGTTAGTTACATAGCCGGATTCCCAAATTAAGCTACACGATGTGTTCGAAAGTGACACAACATGTTTAATTGAAGTTTTCTTTTCCCGTGTTGTTAGTTACACTGCGGACACAAGGTCAACATAATATGGCATGTAAAACTTGTATATAGTGTGTACGCATAGTTTTTTCCCCTTCCCCGTGTTTCTGCCTACATGGCATGTGACACGGTCAAGAAAAAACATGATGTATACATAAGGTACATGGCGTGTACATAATTTTTTTTTCTTTTCCTCCTGAATAGAACAGTACATGGCATGTAGTGAAAACTACACGGCGTGTGTTCTGGGTTTTTTCGAACAGTAAGCCTTAGAAACTACTCCAAAGCCTATAAAAACACTAAAACCAACACCTAAGTTCCAAAATTTGATCCGTGAGGGCCCATACTCCCCGTGAATCAAAGCATGGAATCTTACATGTGTTATTACAATGTAAACAAGGCAATGATCCACCAAATTCCAGTTTATGAGGGCCCATAATCCTCAAGAACCAATGATTGGTGTCCATTCTCCAAACCTTACATAACAATACCCTATCAAGTAGTAGGTATTTTATCAAGGCATCTATCACAACATCATTCATTTTGTAGCACAACATCTATCATACCAACATTCATTTTCTAATGCACCTACATGGCATGGAAACTATGCATGGCATGTGATTCTAACATGTGCCTAAATGATGCATGAAATGGTATACCCTCATCTCATCGGGTTGCAACTCAATAGAACCCAATATAAACATATAAACAGCACACCAAAAGTGTGTCACCCAATAGTGAAAATCTAATCAACTGTAATAATCACAAACAGAAAATCAAAAAATTAACTCGAGACAATCCGGAATATACCTATACACGGGGTTTCTACTCTCAGGCATAGTTATTATAGAATTCCTTAATAGTCTATCTCTTAATGTTGTCTCCAAATAATAAAACAACTCAGGGAAAAGTAAATCCCTCTGATACAAATTTGTAACTTCCCGGATCCGGGTACCACTCAACGGGTTCCCCGAACCCGGTAGGTCACATGAACTCAAGCGCATTTCCCCAATCACCAGAGTCTACCGACTAGCAGCGAGGTCCTAGGTCTGATAGTGGGGAAACTATGCCCTCATTTATCAAAGTGTAGCACATCAGAGATAAATAAAAACATACAACAGCAGAAGCATTAAACAATACTACGTTGAAATGGATAACAGTACAGAAGTAAAATATTACAACAGTCATATATATAATGGTGAAATATGTCCCTATGTCTAAGAAAGTAGACCAAACAGGATAAATTGCAATCTAAAACAATACCGTAAATGGGAAAAATACAGTAAAGTAAATCAAAACAGTGCAACAAGAACTCAGAAGCATCGCAATCCTAAGTTTGGTCACGTGGTCTTCTACTCCTCAACAACAATCAACCACGTGCATAAGGATTCTTGCCCTTATCAACACCTACATCAATATAATCTATTTGGGCCCAAGACATGACCAAAACATGATGTGAGAAATGAATCTCATTATGAAACCACCAAAGGCCCATTCCAAACTGTCAGTGAATTTGTGCAACAGGAGTGTGAAACAATGAAATGAAGTAAAATAGAAAGTACTCAAAAATATCCACTCCCACCAGTTCCATTTCCATTTAATTATTATATATCAATTCAATATAATTTAATTATAGGTCTCTGAGACTCATCCTCGTCCGACAATATCCTATACAGTGCCTCAAAAAAACCGGAACAAGCTATTTAACAATTATAAGGTAAGTAGTACCATGCCTGTGCTTTAGCTTGGTATGCATAACATGTAACATCACCACAGTGAATATGCATAGTAAACCGTGTCCTCAGACCTGAGAAACCTTGCCCTTAGGCTAAACAGAAACTTTCCCCCAAGCATAAAAGAACCTTTCCCTAAGGCTAATCAGAACACTGGCCTAAGGCAAAGAAAATAAATGGGTCGAGCCCAACACATAAGAAGGAAATTAATATACATTTACTCTCAAGGAAACTCAAAGCATTTTATAATCAAGGAATACCCTAAGGTATCCTGACCAAATGGAGAAACAAGGGAAGCTCACCCACAGGGTGGCCCTAGATCAAAGCAATGATCCCACACATCAGTTTATACATATTAATTAAATTACCCTTGAAATTCTAGGTAATTAATTCATTAAGGACTCATCCATACAAAAAACCAATCTTGGGTGCGTAGCACAACGGTACAAGAAAAACAACATGGCAGTTGAAATTAAAAATCAGAACACATACCTTGATCTCCTCTGATCAGTATACGTGAATGATGCCACCCGAAACACCCAATAATGACATATATTTGGGATAAATTTTCACCCACTCAAACTCAAATAACTTCCCCTCGGAAAATAATTGGAAGGAAATAGACAAGAAAAGTGGAGAACTCACCCGCGTGGTTCAAACGAGACCGTCAGTGGAAGAATTAAAATTATGGTGTTCAGTCAGGAGCTCCTCCAAGCTCCAGTCTCCTCTTCCACGCTCAAAACAAACCCACTGCCTTCTCTAATGAATGAGGAGGCTAATTCCTTTTTATAACAAAAAACACAACTACACGACATGTACTCTAAAGTACATGGCGTGTACTTTTTATTTTTAACTATTCCTCTTGTTGCTACTTTCCACCGCCTCAATGTTCATCTGTCGACATGATTACAATGCATGTATTGATGAGTACAAGACATGTACTATCATTCTGCTGCCAGCTACTCCCACCGCATTACTATTTCCCTTCCGACTGATTACATGGCACGTATATACTAAATACACGGTGTGTAGTTTGTTTTTACACCATTCCATGCCGACAGGCCTACACGCCCTATGTACTCATCCGACATGGCCAAAGTACTTGGGGTGTGGAAATTTACACATTGTGTACCCCCAAAATTTAGGATTTCCCCCCATTTTCCATATTTTTTCCAAAATCACTTCAGGGAAAAGGAAAATAAGAAACCCTTACCTCCAGAATAAGAACCATGTTCTTACACATTTACTTTTTAATTTTTTTTTCATATCCTCAATGGTGAGCATATTCCATTTATCTTATATTTAGGATAATTTAATTTCGTTATTTGAGAATAATATTTCATGTTAAATAACTTGTTAAACCTAATGTTTACATGTATCTGAAGGCAAATATGTATCTCCCAAAATATCATTAATGACAATGATAAATCCACATATAATCTTATAATATAGGTAAATTCACAAAAATATCATGAATACAATTGAGAGAATATTTTAAAATTCAATCCTTATTAATTACCATAAATATATAAAAATATCACATTTTCAAAGAATCCCTTTTCAAGAATAAATATTTTTATATCTCACTATCGAATTAACATGAAATCAATTAATATTTCCACAAAACCCATTATTTAATCCCAAGTAGTGTATTATTCCCAAAAAACTATAAAATTATCAAATAATATAAAAATATGATCACTTAAAACCAAAAACGAAGAATATATTCTTTGGAACATATAATCAACCTTAAATATAAAAACCCAAAATGGTTTCTATACCTCTTAAGTTATCCTCTCATAAATACATATATCCATACAAAAAGAAAAAAAATTCTTATTTCTCAAATATAATAAAAGACTATATGACTTATTCCATGAATCCAAATATGAAATAAGCATAATTAAAGATAAAACAATAAATTATTTCATGAAATAAAAAACCAATTCTATAGTGACCAATAATATCCCATTTAGATAATAAATTCCAATCATTTATTTAACCTAAATATACATTTTTTAAAAAAATTCATATAAAACATTGGGTTGAAAATATACATTCCCGTAACTAAAAAATCAACTTCACATACCAAATATTATTACATAAAATTTTATAAGAAATATGAAATGAAAAATGAAAAATAGAAAGGTTTCCCTTAAATATTTAAAACACATGAAAATATATCAATAATATATAATTTCCAACCATAAGTAGTAAAAATTAATTTATTTTAAACATACAATAATTAACATATCTTTTGAAATCATGAGATTAATATAGAAACTAAACCAAGGTTAAATAAATCACTTGGGTAAAATGGGACATCATTATCCATGTCACACTTATAATTAGAATAACTAATATGGTAAAATTAAAAAATAATTCACCAGATACCATTTCATTACCCAATGAATTATAGGGTTATAATTCCCCCACATTTCCTTGGGTTATATTGTGACCACCCGACCTTGATCTATAATGAATCCACTCATTAGTATATTATAATAGAACCACCCATCATTAGTTATTAATAGAACTATCCACGCTTCGTTTATAATATAGAAACCCATCCATGTTTATAATAGAACCATCCATCATCATAAACCGAACCCACGAACCATAACATAATCATTACACATGAATTTTTTCATAATTAGGATAATTTTTCAAAAATCCACAAGTAAAACATTTCTTCAAATCAAAATATCGATTCATTTTTTATGAAATTATGTTAAACTAATTAATTTTTTTTTATTCTTTGAAAAAAAGTAATTGTAAAAAAATTAATCCCAAAATAATCTAAAATTTGGAGTAGGAATAAAATTTTTTGACACCATAAATGTTAAATATTAAACATTATTTTTGTCTTCTGAAATTAAATTCAAAACATTCCATATATAATATGATAAAAATTTCCTCTAGAAAAAATTAGAAATATAGTAAAAAGAGACTTAAAATTTACTTCATAATTCATTTATTTCAATATAAATACATAAATAAAATAATTTTAAAAATATGGACTTCTGGGAGAGAGATTTACCAAATAATTATTCAAAACATTTTAAATAAGTGATTTAGTTTTAATTGTCCCTTACCTCAAGAATGAATTGAATTTTTTATCCCTTATATCAAAAAATAATAAACATATGTAATTTATTTACATTCATAAGTATATTTTTCATGTTTATTATTATATTTATTCTATATTTCACCATTTTATATATGATTACATTATTAGTAAAGTTCACATCATATGTTTTGATGATAAATGTATCTTATGTCCAAAATGACTTCAATATGTTTTCTATGGTCAATGAGGTCATTATCAAATGATGAAATGAATAATTATTATGGAATAATTATCATTTTTATTCATAAATTATATTTTTAAATCAAACTCTTAATTATGGTTATGAAAAATGTAATATATTTCAATTAGGGTGATGGTAGTTCAAACGAATGCACGAGTAACGTTTCCATTTATCAACAATAATGATAGAAATAAAGTAATTATTATTTTACCTCCAATAGAATATAAATATATCATAAATACCATATTATCTTTTAAAATATAAATATTATAACATCCATGTGATTCGATGATGAAAAATGAATAACATCTCTTCTTGGAGGAGATAATCCACACATACACATGAATGATGTTATCATTATTCAATGATGTTATTGGTATGAAAATAAATGGTATATTACTTTTCCAAAATAATATATATGTCATGAATAAAATATATACACATTAAATCTATAATTATAGCCATCCGTGAGGGGGTGATGAAAAAGAAATTACATTTGTTCACGAGGCAGTAGTCCACTATACACAAAAATAATGGTATTGTTTACTAATTTATGGATGAAGGAGATTATTAAAGGATATTCCAATAACATAACTACATCTTAGTATATTTAAGATTAATGGTTTATTTTTTTCATATTTTAATAAATCTTAAAGGATTTTGATGATGAAATATAATGAAAATCCTTGGTTAAGAAATATTACACTTTTCCAGAAAACCACTTTGGGATTATAGGTAAAGCATTCCATTGATGGATTTATGATAAAAATATTTCCTCTAGTATTTCTGGTGTAATTTCAGGACTTAATTTTTGTAGGTATTTTTGGATCTAAAATTATTTTAATGTGTGAAGAAAATCAGAGAGTAGATTCCCTTTTATAAATTAGTGGAAGGTCACTCATGGAATTACATAAAATAGTAAATTAATGTAGACTAATTTACAAGGAAAATGATAAAAAATGATATAATTAGAATATATTAAGATTATCGGCCTAAATTCTATCATTGAATAAAATTTTAACAAGTTTAGATGAGTTTTTTACCACTATCTTTTTAATATAAACAACATTAACCCTTTTGACAATTACCATGATAATGATGACTTTACATGTTATTATGTAATATTATTACTAATTGTTGAGCATGGTGTTTTATTTATTGTCAATAAGATATAAATAAGGTGTCATGATTCAATATGGGTATGTAAAATTAGTGGTGGTGATTATTGAAGAGTGTAAGTTGTTCCAAAGAAAATTACGCCGATATTTGGAGAATCAATATTTGACATTCTCTATATCAAATATGAATATTGTCAAACTGGTCCTCAGTTCAAAGACTTTTATCATGGTGATACATTGTTAAAATACTTAAATAAGTCCTTGAAATACTAAATTTCATGAAGAAAAAAGTAATGATCCATCCATATTCACTAAGTGGACAAAGTTTTGAAGATCCATCCAAGGAAAACTAAATGGATATAGTTTACTAATCAGACCATTGTTTGTGCTGATCTTCAAATATCAAGACAAGTGTTAAGGAACACATATTTTACTACAATGTTACCATGCATTTTGTTTTAAATCATGAGGATTTTAAGAGATGAAAATGAAGAAGAGGGAAAGTGATGAAAAAGATTTCATTTGAAGAGTGATGGGTTTGCTTAAGAATGTCATTTCTTTTATACTTAGATGATTTCTTTTATGGTATCTTATAGAAAAATATTGGGCCAACCAAAGAGGCTATTTGAGGACCTCATCCTCAAGCACATGCGAGGCCCAAGGGGTCAACTGTTCCAAAGAGAATCCCTCAAGGCTAGTCCCACATGAGGATGGGTGAGAAAGGGTCATGTATAAGGCCAATGGTGTGCACACGATGATTAATCCATGGGATAGCATGCATAGTGGGTTCTAGGTGCATGCTCGAGGAGCAGAGTGGGCACTAAGAGCGCGCCTGAAGGGTGAACATGGTATGGGGTTGTACCATGGAAGGAGGAGGATAATTTTGAGTTGTGGTTGATAATGATTTTATTATAAATGATCTGTTTCCATGTCTCTGTTATGATATAGAACATGTTTAAAAAACACAGAGGAAATCATGGAAGCTCATCTGATCTCGCGTGAGATATCTACCTCATGTTCTATCCTACATCCTATGATCAAATCACCACCATTCATGATTAATCCAAGAAAATAAAACTATCATGGTATCATCTTCAACCTACGACTGCATGGAGAGTCACCCTACGCCACTGCTCGCCATCGCCACTGTCGATCCACCATGATCGAGCTTACTGCCCCCATTGAAGCTAAAATTTAGTGCTTAGTGATCTTCTAGATGAACTGAACAAATACATGCATTAATGGTTTCATGAGTGCGTTGATATAAAAAGATCATATATCATCCGAAGAAAATGGAGTTTCAATTCCACTCAAAGCCTTTGGGGAAATGATATTCATGTGTTAAAAAATGCATGATCGTGAGGATTATACTCACCGAGAAAGAAAGACATGCATTTTAATGAAAAGAACAGATATATATATATATATATGGGATTTATCATCCACATTTGAATTTTCAAACTGAAGATCATGGGTATTCAAAGATTTGAATACTGTATAATCTCACGCAGATTTGAATGCACAAGATATCCAAACCGTGCCTATAAATAGAGGGTCACCAAGAAAAGATTTGTTTGTGTTGCAAACACTGATAGAAAGCTCTCTATTTTCAAAAACAAAGCATTGAAAAGAATGTCTCCACAACCTTGGTATGCAAAGAATCTCTATGCATCCTTTGCATGAAGGAAAACTACAAACCATCTTGGTTTGTATAAGGAAATTCACCTCTGTTCGATGAAAACCTTGGAGATGTGATAGGTTTTTTTAAACCCTCAATGTGCATTGTGAATGAAGAAGAAATTATGTCTTCACAACTAGTCTTGCAACATTGATGTACTCCATGATGGACGAACCAAGATCCATGAACTATTAGTGGTTATGTGGTGATGGACCACACACACTACATGCGTGAAGAAGAAGACCCGGAGTGCTTCCTATTTTTCATGAAGAAGAAGATGTGATAAATCTCACCTGTTTGCATGATCAATCTAAGAACCCAAGAAAATTATTACTATACACATTAAAGTTGTATGGGAATGAATAAAAAGAATGGATTTTGTATGCATTAATAATCATGAAGACAATACACACACATAGCCGCACATGAAACCAAGGCCTCAGGTTTTCACAATAAGGAACACATGAAGGCAGAGGCATTGATTATTTCTTGAGACATTTTGTGTCCTTGTGAAGAAAAGAGGAGAGACCATCCAAAGGAATACAACCATTCAGGTTTGAATAAGAACACACATAAAACATAAATTCACCTGAAATATGTGCATGAGAAGAGAGAGAAAGGGAACATTATAAAAAGAGATAGTGAGTTGCAGCAATATGGGAATGCATAAACGTACATAACACACATTTAATCCCAATTAAAAGAACAACTGTGTGTGTGTGTGTGTGAAAAAACCTAAAGGAATTTTGTGCATATTGAGAATGATGAAATTGAGTGAAAAGATCCTGTATAATTACATAAACCAGACACATTAAAGCTAACAATTTGATACAAGAAAATAGTGTGTGATCAGGATTACAACAAACCCATGTATGAAATCATGAATGAACACATGCATTTTTGAATGGAATTGTAATATTCAAATTCAAGAGGTACTGGATCCCATGCACTCAATGCATGAAGTAAGTGATTAATGAGACTGATGTCGGGCAGAATATACATAAGACCTTTCAAATGAGTTAACAGTTCATGAAAATCCACGAAGGAAGATAGAGCTGATATTGTGACTAATCAATATTTAATTCAAGATGAGGTTGTGTGGACCACTTGCACATACATTAGTGAGTCCAGATCATTATCAGAAGAAGAAAGAATTTCCTAAGCATTGTTGAGACTAAGGACTAATTAGAAAAGTGATCAGAGTTATTGAGCCATGCCAACAGACATCACTATAGGTAGTTGATGATTCTTGAAGAGATACACATGAAAGTGTGATTCAGCAAGCCTGTGTTGGGAAGAGCATATGATCATCTACAGTGGATCAAGAATGAACTTGATGATGAAAGCTACTCGTGTGAATCGAGTGATAGAAGAACCCTATGATATTTGGAGAGAATAATAAGACTTCCGTGAGACTTTAGAGTTGGCCATTGGGACTCTGGTAACAATGTGAGAAGTAATATAGAGAACATTATGTGGGACTCTGGCGAGATAGAGTTGGAATCTATATCATCCATTATAATTACTCACCAAATTATACTGGAGAATAAGTGTGGGGGAGAATAACCAACACCATAAGGAGTCTCTGAACCGACACTTGTAAATCCTTGTGTTCATTGACTTTATATTTACTACATCACTTGAGGTAAGAATGAGAGACACAAGAATAGTGGATTTAGTCTTTAACCATCCATATAGGTTTAATTAAAAATAATCAATTAGTGAAAATATTAAATACGATTAATGATTCACCCACTCCCACTATCAGTGATTCACATTGATATAGGAACATAAATATGTATCAAAGAGAGGTCACATCTAAAAGATCCAAGGGAGTATTTGTGAAGTGCCGATTTGAGGATATTAGTGAACAACCAAAAATGGAGATATCTTCGAGGACTCATATGAACAAAAATAAGAAACATGCGAGGATGATAAAGCACGGTCTTACTACTGATGGGGAGACACCATCTTCTGATGTTAGTATGAAAGGTACAACATGTGATAATTCGTTTTATTATTATGACTCTTATGGTAAAGCCAGCTCAAGATGTGATGATGATATATCAATTAGTGATATCCATACTTCACTCAATGATCATCAGAAGAATGTCCCTAGGGAAGTGGCAAGACACATTTCTGCAAGCATTAGTGCTCCTCTAGATGAAAACTTTGAGCTCTAAGAAGAAGCTAATCCCATGGAAGATTCATTGGATAAAAGGGTTGGCATATCCAACACTGTCATAAAACTAGTGAAGGAAAAGGATGAAAACATTTCTCCTTGCAATGAATGTCCTGATCAAGTTACCGAATAATTTCAGGAAAGTACTTGTGAGAAATAATTCTCTGATATTGCAATTTTTGAAGCTTTCCATTCATTTGAAAAGTTCCAAATAGTTTTTATAGTTTTCAAAGCAGCTCAGCTAGATGATAAAGCCTACATGCTTAAGTAGATTGACATCTCTTTGAAACAAGTACAAAATTTCAATGATTTACTAATAAAAGTACTGAAGGAGAATTGGAAAAGTATGGTGATATCAGTTGTGGATGAGAAGAACTCTCTTAATATAAAATTTTTAGAATTAGAGGTGAGATTGAAAAATAAGCAATCACACCAAGATGAAACATACCAATTAGCTGAAAGAAACGACATTTCCACTCAAGTTTGTTATAAGGAATATGATACCAAAAGGAACATCATATCATCATCTAATACAATGGTAACATCCTCTAAAGAAAAGGTATCCCATAAACCCGTTATTACTATTTCTATTAATGATGTTTCCTCTAAAAGTAAAGATTCATAGCTAAATGTTTGGAAGATGTGGATTGATAAAATATCAATATATCCTTAAAAACGTCAAGGGTAGATACGATAATGATTATGAATAGAAACTCCCAGATAGTTTTTCCAATGAAATGAAGACAATTCTAGAATCCAAAATGCACTAAATCTATCCTGACTGATAAAACAATTATAAGAAAAAGATTTGTTGGATATTGTTGGTTTTTTTGGAACATTGTTCCTCAATCCAATGATTGATGAAATAATATTTCATCATATTAAAATTGTGGAAGGACTACATTTGGGGAATGTAAATGTGGAGAAATGAATCAACCTTCAATGTTAAGTAAGAAGGCACAGATGAAGAACAATGTGTCTACTAAGAAAAATTTGAATATAATGAATACTTCTGTGATGTGTGCATTAGAATTGGTTATACTAATCATGAATGTTTGTTTAGTTCTACCATGCATCATTCATATTTTGATAAAAATCATAGACAACTACAAAGGCTAGGGAAAGGAAAAAGAGTTGAAAAGTCTTCCATTGGGGATATGAAAAACAATGAAGTCATGGAAATAGTGAATGAAACTATTTCCATAAAGAAGATCATGACGGATTATAGGAATGCCATTTCAACCCTGACAATAAACTTCTATTGTGAAAATAATGGTCATACCATGGATCACTGAAACAATCCAAGGAAATGAATGGAATCAGTCTTAAATTGAAAGGAGAGTCAATCCAAAATAAGAAAGAATTGATTTAAGACATTCTTGAAGATAATTTTTATAAATTTCCTAAGAAAGGTAACATTAATGATTTGAAGAGGACATGTGGATGCTCCTAACCATAAAATGATATGTAGTTTTTGGTAATCTGGCCAAATAAATTGCAAATTTCGAGCCTTGTAATGGTTCCAAATCACCTCTTGAAATGTGGATTATCAAAAAAATAAAAAATAAGGCCTTCAATCCATTTATGTAGTTGACAATTTCTAGAAAACTACAAATAGTTTAAGATTAAATAATAGCTAAAGTTAAGGAAAAGGAAAAACAGATCATTCCACACTAAGGAAAATTCAAATTTTGTGAGAGGTTGTTAGTACATGATAACCCATGTGTCTCACAACTACTCTGTGGAAGGTGAAATAAGTCATTCCATGATGAAAATAAATGTATAATGGTTATACCACACCAAATGCTGATGTTGAAAATTGAAAAACATGAACCAATGGAAACAACATCTATACTAGCAGAAAAAAGGAATATAATCCACAAATGATAAAGATGAATGGAAGTAAAGGTTACATGATGAAAAATAAAGATCAAAATGAAAAATTGAGGGCAAAAACCTGCATCAAGAGTACCAGGCACTTTAGAGATGCATGAAGAAGAGTTCTTGGGTTGAGAGATAATTCATTTCCCCAATGCTTCTATTGAGAAGCTCACAATTGATCTATCTTATTCTATTATAATTTGGTTGTATATGTGTTATTACATTGCAGGGAATTGATGATGAATGTTATCCCTAAGATGAAAGTTGAATGTTAAAAGTGGAGAATAACATGTTGGACTCATTATTCATGATTTTATAATAACATGAAAGGTTCCGTAGTGGAAGATTATCAACTTGAATATCTTGATGAATATATGATGACATTTTCAACCATGATGAATCAATAGGATTTCACCCCTTTAGGGGAGAAAATCTGATGGAGATGATAACGAGAATTATGTCATAAAAAATCTTGAAATTTATATCATCCCAAGAAGCTGAAACTGATGTATTCTAATCACACTTTCTTCCCTTGTTCTTAATTGTATTTATCATATCAAATAAAGTGGAGGTCACGATTGATGAAAATATGGGATGAAAGGGGGATCTTAATCTTTTCACTTGAACTTTTTAATATGTTTGGTCAAGTATGTGTAGGATTTAGAATTTTATGGATATATATGATTATTTTCAACCCCTTCGGTTATGAATTGAAACATTCTGAGCATGATTTAACATGTATGGTTATTTGTGGACGGAATTAAATAACATGGTCATATCTCCCTTTCTTTCTACACCGAGTTAGCCAAAATTAGAATTAGAGTTGATTTACTAAAGGTGATTTACTAAGTGAACCATGGGACATCATCCCTCTCTCAGAAATATTCAAGAATATTTTATTCAAAGGGAGGTAAATATGTTTTTGAACAGGACCCACTACACCTTTGCATTTGGTTTCCAATAAGGGGGAGAAAATATTGGCACACATATTGACCCATACAAAGTGTGCGTAAGTGATATTGAAAACAAAATAAAAAGGGGGATATTGTTGAGAATGGTGTTGAATTTGTTGTCATTATGATGTTAATAAGGCGAAAAGTGTCAATATGTTAATGTAAATTTGGTGGTAATGATGATAGAAGTGTGGATGTTGTTCCTAAGAAAATGAAACTGATATTTGGATAATCACTATTTGTCATTGGATGTAATACTTGAAAATTATCCATATCAAATCTGATAATTGTTGAACTGGTCCTAGGTTCTAAGACTTATATCAAGGTGATACATTGTTAAATAAATTGATGAAGTCCATGAAATACTCAATTTCATGAAGAAAGATGTAAAGATTCATCCATTTCCACTATGTTGATGTAGTGATGAAGATCCATCCAAGGACATCTAAATGGATGAAGTTTACAAATCAGATTATTGTTTGTGTTGTTCATCAAATATCAATTCAAGTGTTAAGGAACACATTTTTTACTACAATGTTACCATGCATTGTGTTTTAATTCATGAGGAGTTTAAGAGAAGAAAATAAATAGGAATAAAATAGAAATAAAAGATTTCTTTGAAGAGAGGTGGCTTTTCTTAAGGATTTCATTTGATTAATACTTAGAGGATTTATTTTATTCTACATTACACAAAAAACTTGGGCCAGACAAGGAGGCCAATTTAAGACCTCATCCTCAAAAACATGTGGGACCCGAGGGGTCAACCATTCTTGAGGGAATCCCTCAAGGCCAGTCCTGCATGAGGTAGGGTAAGCAAGGGTCAGGTATAATCCCATAGGTTCACTCATGATGATCAACCCGTGGGCTATCATGCATAGTGGGTGCTTGGTGCACGCCTGAGGAGCAGAGTGGGTTCTATGATCATACCCACATGGTGAACATGGTACGTGGATGTACCATGGTGGGAGTAGGATAATTATGAGTTATGGTGGGGAATATGTTTTTATAAATGAGCTACATCTGTGTCTTCAATTCTATGTGGGTTCAGTTTATAAAAATGCGGGAGAAATCCTGGCCGCTCATCTGATTTTGTGTGATATCCTGACCGTATGCTCCATCTCACGTCCCATGATCTAATAAATGTTGTTTGTGATTAATACAAGCTGATCCAACGACTGTTGCGTTGTCTTCAACCTCCAACCACATGGAGAGTCACTCGATGCTACTGCTCGCCATTACTACAACTGACCCAATAAGATCGAGCTCCCAATCACTATTGAAAAATAAAATTTAGTGCGTGGTGATTGTCCAGATGAACCAAAAACTTGCATGTATTAAAATTAGAATGAAAGAATAGATATAAAAATATCACATGTGAGCCAATGAAAATGATGTTTCAAGGCCATTCGAAGACTTCGGGGAAATAATTTGTGTGCGTTCAAAAAAGTAGTCATGTGAGGATTATACTCACAGATAAAGAATGACCCACATTGAGGAGAAATGAATGTAGGGATATGCAGGATATCTCATCTATGTTCGAAGTACTCAAAATTAATATCATGGGTATTACATTATTTTATTACCACAGAATATCAGGCTTATTTGAACGTGAAAGATATCCAAACCTCACTTATAAATAGTGGATCACTAAGCTAATATTTTTTCATATTTGAATCATTTATAAAAAGATCTAATTTTCCAAAAAAAGAACATTGTAAAGAATTTTATGCCACTTAGCTACATGAAGAAGCTCCGCTCATCAGCTGCACGAAGGAAAACTGTGAACCATCTTGGTTCACAAGAGGAAATGCACCTCTATGCAAAGAAAACCATTGAAACACAATTGTTTTTTTAAACCATCGACATGCTTCATGCGTGAAGAAGAAACCGCTTTTACACAACCGATATTTATCCCTTGTTGTACTTAGTGAAGAGAGAACCAAGATTCACAAACCTTTTGTGGTTCTGTGAAGATGGACCACACTCACTCCTTGCACGAAGAAGAAGACCCTGCATGCATTCTGTTTTTCACAAAGAATAAGAGGTGAGAACACTAAATGTTTTCACGATCCATCCGAGAACCCACACACATTATTATTATACCCATTCTTAATATGTGGGAAGAACAAGAAGTAGGGAGTGTGTCTGCATTAAGAGTCATGAAGATGGTACACACATATACATGCATGTAAACCCAAGGCCTTGTGTTTTCACTAAATGGAACACATGCATAGGGACAAGGATATGATATTCTCTTAAGACAGTGTGTGAGAATGCGAAAAAAGGAGGAGAGACCATCCAAAGGAATACACCCATTCAGGTTTGACGAAGAACACCAATAATACATAAAGTCACCTGAACTATGTGCATGAGAAGATAGATAAAGAGAATAAGATAAAGAAGTGATATTGAGTTTCCCCAAGATGGGAATACATGCACATACATAAAACACTTTTATGTCAAATTAAAATAATAAATGTGTGTGTGTGTTGAAAATATAAAAAGGATTGTGTGAATGTTGAGAATGATGAAATTGAGTGCAAAGTGCATGTCTAATTACATGACCCACATAAATTGATAATAACACATTGATAAAAAATAATAGTGTGTTATCAGGTTTAAAATAAACACATGCACACAGTCATTCCTGAACACATACATGTGTGAAAGGAATTGAGATATCCAAATACATGAGGTATTGGATACCATGAATTCCCTGAATGAAGTAAGTGTGTACAGAGACTGTAGCCGGGGATATTTTACAGAATACCTTTCAAACGAGTTTACAGTTCTTGAGAATTCAAGAAGGCAGACTGAGCTGATATTTTGAATAATCACTCCAACATTCTTAATGTGGATAATTACACCATTTTAACACACATTAGTGAGGCCAGGTCTTCATCAAAAGAAGAAATAATTACTTGAGAATTATTTAGATTGATTATTCATCAAAAAAGTGATCGTAGTTATTTATAAAATCAAACAAACCTCACTAATGGCATTTGAAGATTCACCAAGACATACACAATAAAGTGTGATTTAGAAAGACTATATGGGAAGAGAATAATATTATATAAAGTAAATCAATAAATAAAATGAATAAGGAATTTGCTCGTGTGACTCGATAGATAGAAGAACCTTTTGAGATTCAGAGAGAAGAAGAAGAAATCAGTGAGACTCTAGAGAAGGCTAGTGGGACTCTGGTTACACAGTGTGAAGTAGTATAAAGAACCTCCTATGGGTCTCATGAGAGATACAATGGGATTCTGTATCAACCATTGTAATTATTTATTTAATTATAGTAGATAATCTGTATTAGGGAGAATAACCAACACAATAAGGAGTTGGTCTTTGAACCGTACCTTGTAAATCCTTTTGTTCAGTGTCTTTACTTTTACTCCACCATTCGATGTAAGGCTTGGGGACACAAGAATAGTGAATAAAGGATTTTACTGGTAATATAGGATTAATTGAAAAGAATAATATTTTTAATAGTTTTAAATGAATCACTAATTTATGCCACCCCCTCTTAGTGATTCACGTTGATCTGGGCACTTCACTAATAATTGAAAAGGGGTCCATTAATGGACCCAATGTGAAAGTTTTTGGAATACGAAAAGCATGTGGATGATGTTTTTATTTATATGAATTATAAATCATTTAAAAAAATATTATTAATTTGGAAATATCATTATTGTAATTTTTAGAATGATTCAATTAATTTGAAAATTGAGGAGACATGAATATAAATGAATTTAAATTGAATACATTCCCAAATCTGTAACTTATAAAATATAAATATATTAAATTTTTTAAAAAATTAATTTATTAATATTATATTGCATTTATGAATTTTATGATATTTTATTTTATTTTTAAATAATTGAATATTTTTTGTGTTAGTGTTACATAAGAATCAAGTTAATTATCTCATAATTAAAAATTAATAAGAAATTAGCATGGTCGAAAATATTATTTCAATCAAAAGATATTTTGTGAACTGATCATGGCATCTTTTAATCTCTATGTCAAAAATTTAAATTTAATAATATAAATAGAATTTAATTTTATATTTTTCATCACATAAATTAATATAAAGGCCAAAATCAATGAAAATGGCCCAAAGATTCCAAATTTTAAAACCTAGATAGACATGGTGGAAATACACTCATTCAATAGGATAAGGAAAAGTGTAAGGGTCATTTTCTTGTTTATATATCCATTCTAGATACCCTAATACACTGATACTCAAGCTTGTCCTAATATAGCATGAATGTAATTTCCAATCCCCATTAGTTAAGACCAGAACATAGAATCATTTCTAATATAAAAGGGATGTATTTTAACATAATAACAAATCATTGATGAAAACATTAGAATATAAAACAAGAAATAGATTGTATGTAAACACTCCTTAGGGAGAAATTGACTCTAGAAAATATGTTAATGAAATCTGAAAATGGTACATCATGAAAATAGAAAAAACTGTTAAGAAAAAGTCTTGTAATCCTTTTGTAACATGTAGTCTATAATTACACTTGTATACATCACTCTAGAGTCCCACCTCTCAAGAATAACTACCAACCCTGCTAAAAAATTCCCTTTCCATAGAATAACAGGATCTACAATCACCCGATGTAAAAGGTGTGGTGTAAACTAAAAATCTTAGCAGGGTCTTTTTATATGTTTCATATTGAATTGGATAAATATTAGACTATTTATGGTTTCAATTAAAATAATAAAGGCATGTAAATACATTTTAAAATTTAAAAAAACATGATTTAAAATTTGAGATATTGTAGGTATATCAAAACTGGATTAAACGAAAAATTTATATAATTTTTCTATATAAAATATTTTATTTGAATAAAATAGTTCAATGACTATGTAAATTTATAATCAATTCAAAAAAGTCAAGCACCATGGTCATATTCTATGAGTTAAATTAGATTTTGGATTTTGGATCTTTACACTACTTAATTATTAATCACATATAATTTATGAGTTCACATGTACCTATGTTCAGGATAACAAATCTAATCAATCAAAACCCCATCGATGAAAATCATACCAAATTAGTTTTAGTTAGAGTTTTCTTTATTAATCCATTTCTAGGGGGTCAGAGGCCTAGAATACCTTTCATAATCTCCTATTAAATACACGAGATCTCATTTACATTAAATATTTTCAAGCAATAATGTAAAATTAATACATTTCAAATCAATTCACTCTTGAAATTCACCGTTAAATTTTCAACATGTATTCTTAATTTGAAAACAAATTCATCATATCTAATCAATTCCATGATTTTCAAAAATATAATCAATCTAATTATATTTTATTAAAAAAACATAAAATAATTTCATCAGATAATATTTTAATTCAAGTCTTCATTATTCTCAGAATTCACCCAACAATAACAATTACATTCAAATTTACAGTTTTTCAAATATTCCATTCCATTTTAAAATAAGACATATAAATTATAAAAAAAATATGTTTTTAAATAAATTAAAAGATATTTTAAAATAGATAATGAAATTTGGTTATTAATTATATGGTAATAACTTACAAAATCACTTACCTTTAATCTAATGAATATTCAATCAAAAAAAGAAAATGGGAATGGCATTTATGATTCATGGGAATAGGCGATCAAGAGGTAATCCAATAGAGAAATAAAAATCATTCACATAGGCTTTGATCTAAGATAATAAGATCTTGGATAATATTTTATTCCTTTATATATCCTTAAAAAGTGAAATGGTTGAATGATATTTGAGCTGAATAAGTTGGGATATGAAATTGGGCTATAGGAATTTATGTTTATTGAACAGAACCCACATCGTATTCCCCCATAACCACATCATAGAAGAGTATAAAAACATTACCAAATCACATCCTCACTATACTAAGAAACAACCCCTCACAGTCATCTATCCTACTAAAAATTTTATACCTAACTAGATCTACTTCACATTAGGTAAGGCTATAACGCAACCGAAACACTATGCCATTGTGACCCTAAAACTGAAAAATGTGCTCCAACTCAATCACCCTTTCCTCCATGACAGAACCTAATAACTATAAAACAATGTTGGACAAAATGGAAATTCCATGGAAAATTACAATTTCATGGGCCTATGGTCCATATCATATCCCTCACTAAATTGGTAGAGCCTCTAAATTACCAAACACCATAGCCTGTTGGTCCATGGCTCAACCTCTCTAACTCTGAACCACAACCCCTATCACTATGAAACATCTAATTTTAGAAAACTAGTACTAGTTTCTAAAAACATTAAAATTTTAAGGAACTAAACCGAACAACACCCAAACCAAAAAGGGATCAAAACAAGGATCTAGATGTACTTAAAAAGGTAATGTGATGTTACAACCACCAAACCACAAACAATTTCTATCCCCAAAAAATAATTCAATAAGATTTCATGTCAAATATACGAGTCCACTAATATATCATATTGGTATTTTTCTACGATGTCTCATAAATATTATAAACATGATTCTATAGAACACATACCAATGTTATAATATTTTCTTCAGAAACCTATTTCTCATAATCAATAATCAATATGGGATGCTTAGTCATGGGTAAATCAGGATCAACATCAAGGTATTACTATTATAGGACACGATAAGGTTCATAAATGTACTTCCTATGCTATGATACATGAAATAATTTTTGGGTCTAAGTCAAATATGTTGGAATTGATAAATTGAAATCCATTTTTTCCACATGTTCAACTGTCTCTAAAGGACCCAAAAATCATAGTTTAGGCATTTCTTGAATCCCAAGCCTCTAGTGACCGAACTGAGTTGATACTCTAAAAAATGTATATACACAAATAGAAATATTAAATAGTTGACTATGATGAATAGAAAAGTATTTATATTATCTAATAGCCATCACCATTCAGTAATGAATCAACAAAATCTTCATTATCTTCTCTTAGGACAAAATAGATCAAACCATGGAACTTTCACAAACATATATCCAATAAAAAGGATATATATACTGAATACTATACAAGTCATAATGGGGAGACAATTTTGTAGTGCACTGGTAAATTTTTTTTTAGTAAAACTCAAATAGTCCTATGTTTATATACTAATTTTCCTCCAATAATAAGGATAAAAGAATGATGCATGTCTTACAAGATCATTATTTATTGTTCTATCTGACCATCCTTCTATGGGTGATATGACACGTCCAATCTGACATGGTATCCCATAACCTCATGGAGGCCTTTCAAAAAATAAGAAGATAAAAAAGCATCCCCATAAGAGACTATAGCATATGGAACTCCATGAAATCTTATAATCCCTTTCACTTACAAGATTTACAAGTCCTTAACTTAGATTATATATTAAATGTGAATAAATTGACCTTATTTTGTCAGTCGATCAATCAAAACCCATATTGTATTATTATTATCAAGGGTACTAGTAAAACCAACCATAAAATCCAATAAATATTTCACCATATCTATGTCAACATAGGACGTGGCTAAAGAAACCCAGAAGGTCTATGGTGACTGGCTTTGACCTACTAAAAGTCAAACCATCGATATAAATGTCAGCAATTCACTATATCATACCTATCATCTAGCATCCAAACCACATATCATAGAAAAAATTTTAGTTATAGGGTGAATTGAAAATTTTGAATTATTCAAATCCACAATTATATTTCTATCACACTATAAAAGGCATGATATATTTGTTAAGTATAATAAAATGCCCATATAAGGGAAATAACACTTTCTAATGGTCTACACACTAAAAAAAGAGTCCCTAATTCTAGGAAAATCATTATCGATCAAATATTTTTGGATGATAGTCTGAAGAGGATAGATGGTTAGATTAATATTTATCATAATGATTTTGGCCACGTCCTCCAAGGATCCCAATTGAATATGCCAATATAGTGACATAAATTTCCATTCCTCTGAAGATTCATTCTCGACATGGGATAAGAATTTCATAATGATGGAATATGTAAGGAAATTCCTATTACAAGTGATATAGGAAGTGTTGAAATAAAAATTCTATAATTACTATATCCAATTAAAATGATGGAGATTCAAACTTTTTTGGGAGAAGAAAAAAATCATTTCTTTTTTGTTAAAATAAATTGAAATCCTTTCTCTTAAAATTTTATTCCACCAAATCTTCATAAAATGAAACAAATCTAATATTTGATTATCTGGGGATGGATTGTTCTTCTCATGTGACATAATATTCATGGAATCTTAGGTTATCAAGATATTAGCCATTATAAAAACAAAGTCCAATCCTTAATAGGATGTGTCACAGAAGACCACATAGTCCTACCCATCATCTAGAATGGTAAAAACTACAATAGTAAGAAAAATATGCTTCAAATAATCTATATAAATCTAGCCTTTTAAATCGCAAATGAGATTCATTCTCTTTTATGTGAGAGAAGTCATTGAAGATTTTTAATTCTAGAAATCCTTAACTAATATGTATTAAAACACTACCAATTTCAAGATGATAGAATCTATAAATTATTGTTTGTTTTCTCCCATAAAATAAAAACCTTCACCTTCTCATGAACAACTGAAATAACATGTTCTGAGATAATCCATACAAAAGAATTCACATCCAAATACAAAAATTACAAGTTAAAATCTTCACATTGATGCATTGTTCTTTCAATACTTCTTTAACTATTCTGAGATTATCTTCATGATCCTCCTCAATTCTAGGGTAAACCAAGATTTAATTTAAAAATACCATCACGAATGAATGAAGGTACTCATGTTGTTTTCTATTCATCAATGTGAAAAACCAGATGGAGCATTGATCAGACCAAGTAGCATAACGATATTATGATAATGTGCATACAAAATTCTAATGGAGGTCTTCATAATGTCAAATTCATTAATTTTTAATTGGATATAACCAAATAGAATATAAATCTTAAAGAAAAACATATCTGCCCTTAAAATATAAAAAAACCACTCCATAGTAATAGATATATCTTTTCATCCATAAAATTATTTATTTTTTTGTGTTCAACATAATGGAAGAGTGTCCCCTTGGGATTTTTTTCAAAAATAATGGATGATTCACAAGTTTATATAATTGTGAGAATAAATAATTTTTTCTATGAATTCATCTAATAATGTTTTCAACTCCTTCAATTTAGCTAGTTCCATACTATATTATGGGAGAGAAACTGGTTGGGTACTAGGTAGAAAATCAATATAGAAATCCACATCTCATATCGACGGAAATAAAGACAACCCAGAGGGAAACATATCAGGGGACTCAATGACTATCAGTGAGAGATCACCACTTAATGATCCCCTATCAATGAAAAAATACTAATATTACCCCACCGATCTCTAAAAAAATTAGATTTGACTCTATTTTATCTCATGTATCAATCTATGTGAATGAATTTACATACACCATAAGGAAAAGTAAAGAAGATCTGCCAAAGAAAAAATGTCTATATATGCATTATAAGAAAAAAAACAAACCAATAAAGAATTTGATGTCAAGATGATTCAAGCTAAGAATTATAAAATACCTCGTTTTATAGATCTTAGATGGAGATAGGAGTCAAGAGTGAGATGCTCTAGTATCAAATGAATAATTAACTAAATATGATGTTATATTGATGTACCCTCACACTATTGTTAGAACAACATTATCTTCTTCTAGAGACTCTTCCACAACATAATGAAGATTCATTTTAGATACTGGTGGATGGGACCCCTTAGTTCATGAAGAATCTATTTTCAACAAGATACCATTCAATGATTATGATCCCATGAAATTAAATTGGGAAGAAAAAGAATGAAAGAACGTCTCCAGGTAGTCTAAGAGGCCTCAAACTCTACATATATTTGATACCTCGGTAAAAACTCTCTAGGAGGTCACAATCATACAACTATTAAAGAATGTAAAAGGGACTCTTCCTAGAAAAGTAGTACGTTTACATGATATGTGATTTCAAAATCCACCATGAGACTCATCAATCTTCCATATTCCATTAAATGAAAAAATAAAACATCCACTAGGAGAAATATGAACTCCCATCAACCCAAGAATACTAACCATGTAAAGATCAACCATTAATGATATATCCAAAAAATCATCATAATAAGGTATTTATAAAATTAAAACATGGTATTGAATATTTTATTTCAGACTAATATAAAATCATTGAGATTTTAGTTTATTATTCATCACCTACTCAGAAGAATAATGAACATGTTCAACAAAGCGGTTAAGATATTGAGTCATCGACTTATCACTATGTTGGAGGTTCAAGAAATCTATAGAATTTCCCAAAATCTTGTATTATGAATAAAATTTCATGTGGAAAAGAATTATAAATCTAATGCACTTCATACCCATAGTATTCATCATTATCACTATCAAATCCCATCATCGTTTTCTTAGTCTCTCAAGTATGAAGGATGTACGTTTCAAATCAATAGAATCAGGTGTTTCCATTAACTCAAAAAAAAATGGAAAAATCACCTCCAAACAATTCAACAATTATAAAAGGTCGTTTTAACAAAAAAATTGATTGTTTCTATATAAAAATATTCTAGGATTGATCCACAGATTCTCACATTAATGGTTCTACTACTAGATCATGAACAAAAATTGGGAAAGGTAATTGTCTTAAAGCTTTGACTACTTGCACCACTAACTCAAATGAATTCTAATACACTATTAGATTAGATATATATGTTTCACTAGATGTTTTCATTTTTTCCCTATAAAAAAACTTATTAGAAGAATATTTTAAAAAATACATAAACATAATAAAGAAAATCATCAGTGAGAATACTAAGACCATTAAATCAAACAATAGACAACTGAATATGAGTTTCATTGAATCGAATTGATATTTTTCTATTTTCAATATGGTCAGAAAAAGAATAATGAAAAAGATTATAATCATATCAAAACACTCTTAATGGACCTATTTCCCCAAAAAACATGGTTTAGTAAGGGTCATTATGATGTAATCTATCTAGAAAGTCGTAAGTAAGTGCATCCTTTGTCCTAATAATCCAACATCATGTTGACTATAGAAAACCAAGACTAAATACCAACATCAATGAAAGACGTAAAATATTCCATTTGACACAATGTTGACATAAACTAGCCCAAATACTTTGGAACATTAATACCTAAGCCAGTCTTGACATAGCCCGAAGGGCGTTATTAATCCACATGAGTTAGAGACTAACACATGGAATCATGTAAAAGATCATAGGGAATGTTTTTTTCAACAATTAATAAACCATAAATAAATAATAATGAAATATGTAATAGTATGTATTCAATATTCCAATACTCCTATGGGTGAATGTACCACTGGATGATAGGCAAACAAATACTAGAAATGTTAAATCATAAAAAGACACAATGTCTATTAAGGAAAAGTGTCAGAATTATTATGAAAAAAGTGGATCATATGTCCACTATTCACCATCAATCCGGAGTCCTATAGATATAACACATGTACCACCTCAATGTGGTGATTTCCCTTTCCATGGCCATGAAATATGATGATATTCAAAATCTTGAAGGAAAGGTTACGGTGTGATTTAATAATCCCAGTATTCTCTCATGAATTGTTCCATAATCAATTCCATAAGATTTAAACCATTTAATAAATCATTTTAAATAAATCAAGGCTTGTATATTCATTTTTATATTTTCAAAAAACATGCTTTAAAATAAATGAGATGAAAGGTAGATAAAAACATTGTTAAAAGAATATTTTATATAAAAAATTAATATAAAATAGTCTGTACAGATGAAAAATATCAATGATGTATAGAGTGGATAAAAAAGTCAAAAAAATAATGAACCGTGTTTCTATGCCCTGGGTTACATGAGTTCTTTTCTTCAAGATCCTTATGCTACTCATTTAGAAATCAATTCTCATGTATGTGTACACACATCCAAAGAATTATTCCAATGGGACTAGTCGACCAACATCTAGTTAGAGACAATCATTTAGAGGGGGGTTTAGTTAGATTCTTTAGTGTTAATCCATTTATAGGGATTTATAGTCCAAGACTGATTCTCATAATTTCATATTAAATACTCAATATCATTTGTGCCTCAATCCATCAGTACCTAAAATAATCAATCATGGTCAATTTATTCACTTCCATTAAATTCGCATATCTAGTTTTCCATTTCAGTTTCAACATGAATTTTCAATTTCAAAATGAAATCATTGATTTTCATCAATTTCATTCCATTTAAAATCATCTTTCATTTTAATCTTTTTTCTCAAGAATAAATAAATAATAATTTTCTCAAATAATGTTTTAATTTAATTCGCATTTTTACCAAAATCTATTTTATAATTTAAATTCACATGAAATTGTGAGTTTATCAAAAAATAAATTCCCTTTAAAAATAAAAAATCAAATCATAACTAAAAATGGTTTTAAAATAAATTTCAAATTATTCATGAATTTTGGGTTTCAATTCAATGGAATGTTCTAATGGAACCACCCTTCTTTTATCAAAAGATCAGTCGATCAAACACCCAAAATATGAATTCCAATGGAGATTCAAGGGCATGAATGATCAATAAGGAATCCCATAGAGGAACTAAATAAATCCAATGGTTCTTCAATATATTATGATAAGATATTGGTGGGCTGATAATGCTTATGTAATTCCTTAAAAAGATTAAATTTTGAATGAGTGTTGAGTGGGAGAGGGTGAAATATAAAACAATGGTTCTAGAATTTAATTACGAAAACACATACCACACTATAAACCCCATATTAAAAAAATAGAAGGTTATAAAGGACCCTTACCATAGTACTTCCTCTCCATGCTACATTGAAGCTCCACTATGTCATCATACCTCAAGAAAACATGCCATAGACTTTGGTAGATCCTATTAACATAGGGAAACTCTCTAGAACAACCTAAAAACCACCCTATATAAACCCTCAAAAAGGTATATCCTTGCAATATCCGTTTCTTGGGCCTCGTTGCCACATCATAATCACTACACTACAATGGTGATTTAAATGTTAATTCCATAAAAAATCACAATACGACAACCCTGATGTCCATGGTACGATCCTAAAGAAATTAGAGGAGGCTCTAAATTACACTAATCTATATCATATTGGCCCACGACCAAATTTATTTTATCTACTCTATTTCACTTGCCACTATGGTTAAGCTCCCAATAGAAAACCATAAATATCTTCTAAAAACTCCTAAAGAAACATAAACGACACAAAAATATCCACAAAGTTGTTAAAACATGGTACTATAAGTACCTAAAATAAAATTTCGAGATTTTATATTTTAGAACCGATTATATTAATATGTTTGTTAATTACTTGATTTACCCTTATCGTAGTGATAATTACTTAGTAAGGATGTTCTTCCGAATGAACAAAAATAAAACAGACCTAAATAAAAATTATGAATAGATGAATCCCAATATGGAATCCATTTATAAATATTTTATTTCCTAATGTTGTAAAAATTAATTTATGATGACAATTCAAAAGAAAATGAGAAACAGGTTTTCCATAAAAATCATTCATATGTATAATTTTATTTATGAAAAATACAACAATAAAATTAATTTAACTGATATTAATTGGATTATTAATTGTATAATGGAAATAATTTAACTTTTTAACCATTATAATATAAAATAAAACAATATAATTTTTTTGAATAAAAAATAGTTTAAATAAAAATCAATATATTTCACTAGTCACCAAGAATTTGTTTTTTGAAAAATTCTCAAAATTTACTCTAAGATAATTTTAAAAAGATGATTTTAAAAATGAAGTTTATTTTTTCAAATACATTTAAAAAAAGTTACATTAATTAACTATAAAATTTTCTCTTAAAATAATAAAAATTATTTATGATTAAAAAGTAATTTTGAAGAATAAAATTACTTTAAAAATAACTGGATGATTTTTTAATAAGCATAAATCAATAAATTTGTATTTTTTAATAACTTGATATATATATATATATCATAATGCTTTAATTAATATCTATACCTTCTAATTCAAAAAATATGTTTTAACGACCTTAATTAAATTTTAATATTTTGTGATTAACTTACACTTTGTGTTATGTGACATATATGTTGTTGAATGTAGTTGTATTAAATATTAATATGTTACAACCCTAATTTCATTTTTGTTAACCCATTCAAAATTACATATTTCATAAAATTTTATTAACTTTCAACTAGGTTATTGTATTTTCATACCTCCTCTATCCATGCCCAATGACTTTGAATCTTTCATAACATAGGAATAATAGGTTATTATAATTTCATTCATCAACACATTCCTCCCATGTTATCCACTGAATCACCTTTAATTATAAATGACATATAAAGAAAAAGATCGACATATATTTTGAAAGACACTATTTAGATACCTTGTAAATTCTATGGAATATGGAGACAACATTAAGAAGAATACAGAATTTTTCTTCGCACCCTATCATGAGTTGCAATAAAACCTATCAACTCTTCTGGAAAGGGAACCAAAAAACTTTTCACAACAAATATCCTTGAAACAATGGTATTATATAATTACCATGTGTAATCATCATATCTAAAATAACCTCCAAACTGACTTCCAATATATTTTAGTATATATTGGTTCTAATATTAGAGAATCAATATTGAGAGCATAAACCAGATCATGTGAAATTAAAATTCATTAAATTTAATCAAAATAATGGTTTATATAAGATTTTGGAATTGCTGATTCACAGAAACTATATCATACTATGAGTAGAAAATATTAATTAATCTTTAATATAGAAGGATGATAAATATTTCTCAACTATATATGCCCCACAAGATCATTGAATTATATAATCTTAAAATTTATTTTATTTGCCTTTTGAACAAATCAAAATGACATCATTTGGTAGAAAATTTTGATATCCATGTATACTCAGGATAAATTTAAACAAGATTAAACACTATCTCACAAATGAAAATTATAGTATTTTAATTTGTTAATAAAGTAATCTTCTACATAACAAACATTACAAGGTGATGTACAATATCTTAATCAATGTTATTTTTGAATGGATAAATCCTACAATAATTATACATAGTTGATGATGAATAAATAGAATATCCAATTTCATGTTCTTAAAGGAGTTAGAGAATCCCCTATCATCACACACCCAATTATAGTTCATAAAATAAATTCCACTATTACAATGAAGAGATGTGATTTTCATTCAAATAATAAAAGCTTACATTTTTTTTTCTAAAACCCATTTTCATTTTGGATGGACCATTATAACCTATGTAATATTTCTAGAAATAAAATGAAAATAATTTAATTTTATAATGTTTTATCTAATTGGTTATCCATTAGTAATAAATATAATACCATTGAATATTTTTATGGGATATCTTAATACCTTTAACAAAAAAACAATTAATCAAATTAATAATATCTACATGGATTAGAATCAATGAAATGAAATGAATAATATAGAATAATCATGCCTCAATATTCATATTGAGTAACAATTAAATTTGTTCATATAATGGTATCCATCATCCTCTAGAATCACTTAACACATTATAAATATCACACATTTATCAAAATTTATGATATAATTTGCACAAAAAATTTAATGAACAAAATTATTATATATATTTTTTTTCATCAAGTAAAATTACAAATGTACAAGAATAATGATCACAAAAACTAATTTATACTCCACTTAATTGAATATCAAATACTATTAGTGTCTATTTTTACATTAATTATGAAATATATAGAAATAGGATTAAACCATTATAACTCTTATAAAACCACCACATTTAAATAATTTACTTTAAAACCTCCTTTATAATCAACTATATATCTAAAACAAATTACAACATGTGTATATTTTTAGATTGTAAAAGAGAATCATCAAACCAATTTTCATCAAATGAAATATCATTTCACACATTTATAATAATCAGTTATACATTTTATAGATATTGTTAATGGATAAACAAGGGTATGATGAAAATCAATACATTATGTTTTATTCTTTAGTTAATAAACTAACATATATTAAATTCTTAATTTCCATTATAATGGAGATAATGTTTACAGTATATGAAATTCTGTGTATTATTTTTTAAATATTTTTTTGGAGTATGTTCATGAAAAGGAACAAAGACAACATTTGATTCTGATGTCCGGTGTGTTCGAAAGAGTTATTTGAAAAATATTAAAATATTAACTATCATGTCTGCATAGTTTTCTATGAAATGTTGAATAACATCTAAATAGATTCCCAAATTAGATATACAAGGGCACCATCTTTTATAGAGAATAAAAAATACAATAGGCATATCCTATCATTGGTTGACATGGGTAGGTCATGGAAATTCATCACAAAAATGTTAAATGAATCAAATAAACAGATAAATTGTTTCCTAAAATTTTGTTCTGTCGACGCAGTGACAGAATGATGGATTCAATTTAAATAAACCCTTTTGGAAATATCAATTCTTATGATTACAATCCTGGAATCCATGGGAGTCCCTAGAAATAGATATCTAGAGAATCCTCTCGGTAGGCGACGACAAAACATAAGATCAAATATCTACAAATTCCGTTTGTGGAAGATATTTCGAATAGTGACAAAATGTCAACTAGCCTTCAACAGTGAGTGATCAAAAATACTATTTGGATGCATTATTTTGAGTTTTATTTCTTATTTATGATTCCAACTATTAATACAGACTAATCGACGGATAGATTTGATCGAAAATCTATTACTTGTGTGGGATGGGATGATATTTGTGAGGATTATTTGGATTTGTTCCAAGAAAATTTTTTAGTTCATTTATAATTTTAATGGAAACAGATAAAGGCTAAAATGAACAACATCAGTGGTTCATTCCCCATGTTTTCTCATTGGGCATTTTGTCTCCCCCTATTTATACTTCTCATGACCTGAATTCTTTGTTCTTCCCCCTAGAATTAAATAAATGATTGTTCACCTTCAAACCAAAGAAAAATGATTCAAAACTAGAGATATGACATAGAGATGACACGATAGAGGTGCCATGGTGGGCATGAAATTGGATCTAATTTTAGTGGGTACAGAATCTACATTATTCGAAAACAATTAATAACTCCTATGATCATGTTTTTCTTGCCGTCTGAGGGCCTAAATTCCATCAAATCAATTTCATAGTGATTAGAAGATCTTTTATTTTGAGTTTTGAGGTGAAATAAGAACCAGAGAGAAACCCAAGCGATTAGATAAGGTGAGGAGGTGGAAGAATATGAGTTCTGAAAAAAGAAACAATACCCATGATTTTTAGTTCTAGCTACATGTATTGTGTTAATAATTGGACCACTCGACATATATAAGGAAAAGTACAATGATAAGGGGTGGATTATAAGAGTTAACATCAAGGAGTTTACATTCCAAAATGGTATGGTATGGATTGAGTACATGAGAAACCCCATGTACTATTACATGGGCAGGAATACACATGCTGTTTTCATGTACTGGCGTATAACTAGAGTACACGGGCAGACCCCTGATAGAATAAATCAACATGTGACCACCCCTACACACCGTTTACCCCCTATTAGAAATGACAAGTATTAAAGGAATGATCTTTTGTAGACTAGCAGTACCAGGGGTCAAGGGACAAGATAGTTGAGTCTACTACACATCATGTACCCCTTTTTAGATGGATTTATTCTCTTATCCTCTATATATTGGGAAATATTAAATAGGGTAATTTCCCTTTATCTTTTCCCAAAAGGTAGTTACAAAGAATTTCCTACTCATTGGAATATGTATCTTTTATCATGATTTATGATATAGATTTGGTTGAATCTACCTGAGAGGCATGGAGAAGGATAAACTATTAATTATTCATGCAGAAGGTGGAGTTCTCGATATCAACGTGACCAACACTACTTAGGCTCCAATTCTATACATGTTGGGTTAATCAATATTGATTTGATGGTATCGACCTATGGACCTAGCTATGATCCCCATTGGTTATATCATATATTCCTTTATATCTATCAGGATGTCTCTTTAATGGTGATACTTGAGGAGAATTTCTTATTGGAAAAGTTTCATCAGTTCTATTAGACTTAGGATTGTGTTATCCTGTATGAGTGTTTCTAGGAATATTCATGATGAATTCCTAGGGTTGTAATTCCATGGTTGTGAGTTAACTCTAGAATGTGTGTCTTGAATGATTGTCTATGTATGTTCATTTTATTTTTCATAGACATATCCTTTTATAGATCTCAATGTAGATTAGTTTGTTATATTTTTTATGATTTTGTGGTGTCTTACTAAATATTTCTATACCCACCTATCCAGGATATTTTCCCTCATGTGCCATTTCATGTGCAGATGATCAACCATTTGATGGATTCTTATACAGACTACAACCAGTAGTTATTTTTGATACTAGAAAAAATATGTAGTGTTCCTATAGCTACATAAAACCATCCTAATACCTTTCTAATATAGGTTGGACTTATGGATACACAATCTTTCATTTGGTGGGATTGTATTCTGGCCCTTTTTAATTTAACTTAATTTTATTTTGTACTATTTTTAGGATATATATGTACGCTTACATTGTTTAAATAGTGGTTTTTACATTTTATCATTATGTGGGATTGGAGATGTGTGCGTTTATATAGGTACATTGCAAATGACTCCAATTTTTGTGATATTCCTACTTTTTTCTAGTCACTAGTCCTTGTTCTTTTGGAGGTGGTTTCGGGGAGTTACGACATAGGCCCCACTGGGATAGGTCATGATAGAGAAGCATTTGAGCTGTTCGGTTCTACCATTAGACTCGAAGTCTATGAGATTTGATTGTGGAAATAGTGTGAAGTGTTGTTAGTTTGTATTTTAGTTTGGGGACTCTAGTGTTGGTGCAGAACCTGACATATCCATACACTAGGACACTGAAAACCTGATTTTCATGTCGGTACATGAGAACACTGATCATAGGGAAAATAATGATATTTTCATCATATAAGTAGGTTTCAGGGCTTTCATGTACTTGTTGAGCCATCTATCCAAATATACTCATTGACCGTAGTATATGTTGTTTTCATTATGAATGCCTCTATGATGCATACAATCTCGGATTCAACCAATCTATCATGATTATGACCCCCTAAGTGAAAAGGTATTGATACATAGACAAGTTCCCCAGATGTTACCTCTAGGTGGTGCCCCATCCATACCACCAGCTATAGAGAAGCACATGGTACCCCTAGTACCATCAGATAAGGAGCGCAGGATAAGCATGCTTCCTTAGTTTCAGTGAAAAATACATCTCAGGGTTCAAGGTGTGCCCGAACATTTGGTGGATGATGACTGGATTGAGGTATTGACCCAAGATTTCTGTCTAGTCTGGACAATAGCATATTAGATGGTGGTACTAGAAGCGAACCTTCAACAGGACTTAGATTGACGATGGTGGAGATCGGGTATCCAGACTCATGATAAGTAGAGTCTTTTGTGGAAAGAGTTTGAGCACCTCTTCAAAGAGATGTTTTCACCAGTTATACTGAGAATATTGTTTATTTAGGAGATTCTATAGATTTATAAGGGTAAAACATTTGGCTGATTATTCATCATGGTTCACCATCAATTAAAGCTACTCAATGGATTTGTTTCGAGATCAGTTTTTTAAGGATTGGATCTTTGAGAGCGGTCTACATAATGACATCTAAGACATCGTTATCCCTCTATTAAGTTTTACTTATGTTGTTGTTGTTGAGTAAGCTTTGGTGGTTTAATGATTCTTGGATAAGAAAATATATCCAATGATATTCATCAATGGATGAGGAGTACATACCTCATAAGGTGGGAGTCGATGATAGTCATAGGGACATAGATGTGGGAGACATTTCAAGAGGAGGTCCTAGAACAGATGATTTTTAGTATTCGGATCATAGTGTGGGTCCAGTTAGCATATATATAGGTGCTGATATTCATTTTTTGATAGGGTTAATCTTGATTGAGATGGCCCAAAATGACATACTTCTTTTAGGTATATTGTTGATGGACTATTTAGGTATGGTTTTTAAAAGGAACATGAATATCCATAGGGTGGAAGATGAGGAGGAGGATATTGGATGGAAGTCGGAGGGGGTTGATGTTTTGACTTGTTACCACCACCACCCCAGGTAGGAATTATAGACATACAGTGCTAGAGTAAATGGTTGGGGGTAGTTGCAAGTGGTTTTGGAAATGAATCATTGGATCTAGGAATTATTTGAGGTACGATTTATGTATTTTTACTTTATCTATACCACTGATACAAATAAGTGTTAGTCATTCCTTTCTTACCACACATCTTTTTCGAGACCTATATATTTTGGTTAAGCTATTGGCTCGACCCTTGAACATAGAGATATATAAGTGAGAAGACACATTGATTACATAGTTATTCTGATAGTGTGATATGACCCATAGAGTCAAGTGTTTTATTTGGAACCTGTTGGTGGAAGTGAGATGCCTTAGGGTTTCATTCTTGTTATGTATTAGTTATCTATAGTCTATTCCCAAATTGGAAATTTTAGGTGAAGGGTGAGATGTGTGCACAGTGATGGAATGTGGTTTAACTTTGTCCATGAAATTGAAACCCAAGCATCACAGGATGTTTTCAGGAATATGAGGGTGAATCTAATTATTCATCAGTTGTATACCCTGATCCTCAGTGTTGCAAACAATATTATTTTCCAGTTTGTAATATTATTGGTGAAGTAAAAGGAAATATTTCATAAATATGTTCCAGGATTACCATTCAATGAGGAGATAGACCTATAAATTTATTTACACCCAAGCATGACACTGATATCTTTGCAACCATAACAGATTTCATCGACAGAGTTTCATGAGCTAATGGTATAGTTGGTGGAATTGCAGATGTAGGGATTTATGATACATGATGTTTCACAAAAGGCAGCATGAGTTTTTTCCCTAAAAAGGTATAAAAGAACATATCGATGTTTTTCCACTATCAGTTCTTGATCGAAGTGACTACGAAGAACAAGTATCCACTAATAAGGATCAATGAACACTTCAATCAACTGAAATGGGAACAATGGTTTTCAAAGGATAAACTTAGATCAGGAAATCACCATATGTGAGTATTGTGTGAGGATATATCGATGATAGCCTTGATATGTCACTACAGTCATTATGAATACTTGGTGATTTCCTTTGGCTTGATGAAAACTCTAGCAGTGATTGTGGGACTCATGTACCAGATCATTAATCATTATATAGACTGGTTCATGGTAGTCATCATCTACGATATCCTTGTGTACTCAAAATCAAAGGAGGAACATGTGAGACACATAAGGATAGTTCTGAAAAAAAAAACCATGATATCTAGCTTGACAGAAATCTCTTAAAGGTCATGTTTCAGATTCAAGTGGTCTAATTTATGGGACATTTTATCTCTGCAGATGGAGTGGTAGTGGCGCCCAACCATGGTTGAAGCATTGATAGCATATGATCTACCATGGAGAGTGATGGAGGTACAAATTCTCCTTGGGATAATAGGATATAATTGGATATTTGTACACAATTTCTCAAGGATATCAGCCCATATGATATCTTTAACACAAAATGGTAAGTCTTTATAATTGGCAGAGATGTTACAATAGGGTTTTTAGTAGTTGAGGATAATTTTGATGAGTTCTCCCATCAACATATTTCTGATAGAGGGTGTTGAGTATGTAGTCTTATTCAATGCATCTAGAACTTGTTTTGTCCTGATGAAGAGATAAGTAGTGATTGCCTATAGTTTACACCTGTTGAGACCACATGAGTATAACTACATGACCTAGGATCCTGAGATTAATGTGGTATTATTCACATTGAATATGTGGAGACACTACATGATGGGTGAGTAGTTTGTTATCTACTCTAATCAAAAGAGACTCAAATATATCTTCTATTGGAAGGATCTAAATTTGAGGCAAAGGTGATGTCTATTATTTCTTTAGAACTATGAGTTTGATATTTTCAATACTCCATGGAAGACAAATATGGTGGAAGATGAATTCAATAGGATATCTAGTTTATAGTTATTGAACAAGGATTTAGAGCAGTTTGCCTCATTTTAATTTTCCTTTGTGGGTAGAGATAGAGCATCTTTGTAACATCCCCAAATGATAAAGGGTTAAATGACTAAATGATATGACTCATGTCAAAAAGGTGTACCTTCCTTTTCGGGATCCTACCTGATTAAAACTCCACAGTTAAGAGTGCTTGGCTTGGAGTAGTGATTAGGATGGATGACCTCATGGGAAGTTTCTCAGGATGTGTGTGAGTGAGGACAAAGCACACTAGAAAGGGAAAGTGTTGGCCTGTGTGGGATGTTATTAGTCAGATGACCCGATCAGGCACGTGGGTGGACCATGAGGTGCCCCCCGTGTTTGGGGGCAATTGGTTGTACCTGGTGGGCTAGGACCCGACGACCATGTTAAGGTGGGGTGGCTGAGCTGTCACCGGGAGCCGGTTGTCACATTTGGTATCAGAGGTGGTACCCAGCCTTAAGTGTGGTGCACTGCCTGGGTTGAGGTGTAGGGCCCACAACGAGGGCGTTGTTCTCTAAAGGGGGGGTGATTGTAACATCCCCAAATGATAAAGGGTTAAATGACTAAATGATATGACTCATGTCAAAAAGTTGCACCTTCCTTTTCGGGAGCCTACCTGATTAAAACTCCACAGTTAAGCGTGCTTGGCTTGGAGTAGTGATTAGGATGGGTAATCTCCTAGGAAGTTTCTCAGGATGTGTGTGAGTGAGGACAAAGCACACTGGAAAGGACAAGTGTTGGCCTGTGGGGACTATCATTAGTCAGATGACCCGATCAGGCACTGTCATTAGTCAGATGACCCGATCAGCCACATGGGTGGACCTTGAGGTGGGCCCCACGTGTTTGCGAGGCAACCGGGGGTACCTGGTCGGCCAGGACCCGACGGCCATGTTAAGGCGGGGTGGATGTGCTGTCACCGGGACCCGGTTGTCACAATCTTAGCTCCAGTGGAAGGCCATTACCCCTCAACTCTTATTGCATTTAAATGTGTATCATCTTAGGAATACTAAATGCAAGACCATACATGATCATATAACCATGAGGCATGCTCCAAATGGATATTCACAAGGGTGGAATCACATCATTATTTATAGTGGACGTACAGTAGAACCTGATGTGTTGTTGGAGGATGTTCTGATGGAGTTTAATACATCCCTTTATCAAAGTATCCAAATGTGGAAAATATGTACTAGGACCACCGATGTCAGTTTTCGTGGAGATGGTTGAAGAAGAGAGTGTAAGAGATATTTTCATGATCCCTAAATTATTTGAAAGTGAGGGATAAGTACCAAATTCTTACAGTATTAACTCATTTCCCTGAGGTGGAGGAATGGATGTGGGATGGGATATTGATGGAATTTGTGAATGGTTTACCATGTACATCTATGGAACATGATTCTATATGAGTGATCACTAACATAATCACCAAGTTAGCCCACATCCAAGATATCTGAGAGAAGTGTTAAGTAGAGATATTGGGACGCCTCTATGTTTAAGAGATAGTTCTTATCCATTTTGTTCCATCGGTAATTTTTTAGATTGTGATTCTCATTTTACATTATGGTTTTAAATTAGGTTATATGAGGCATTTGGGACCGATTTACATTTGAGAACATCGTTTCACCTGCAAATTTATGGTCAGACTAATTAGAACATTCATGTTCTGTTGGAAATAATGTGATCTTTCATTTAAGAGTTTGTCCTTAGTTGGTATGATCATATACCATTGGAGTAATTTTCATACAAAAAAATACCAATCCATAATCAGTATGGACCCATTGAAGGATTTTTATGGGAAACCATTAGGTCACCACATTGCTATACTGACCAAAAAGAGTCAGTTATCAAGGGCCAGTATTGGTGCACGCTACTACTGAGACGGTGTAGATCATCCAAAAGTGGATGAAGACTATTCAGAGTGATCACAAGTCTTATGTTTATTAGAAATAGGGGAATTTATAGTTAGTGTAAGAATAACTTGTGTTCCTATATGTTTCACCATGATGAAGAATTTAATGATTTGGCCAGGGTGATAATATATTTTTTTAGGTTCATATACCCTTTTTGAATTCTATTTAGAGTTATCGAGGTGGCATAAAACATAACTATACCTATATACTTATATCGAGTACATAATGTATTACATGTGTCACAACCAAGGAGATATGTGCATGAACCATCCCACATCATCAACCAGGAGAGGTAGAAATTGAGGATGCAATGACTTTTGTTGAGTACCTAGTTGAGATCGAGGATCAATAGGAGATGATACTTTATAGGTGATCTATTCCATTAGTCAGTTTTCAATGGAAGGAAAAAATCTCTATGATAGAACTTTGAAGTAGGAGGATCAGATTCATGATCAGTACCCACATATTTTTTAGTATACTTTGTATTTGATTTTTTGTGATTTAAATCCCCATGCTAGAGAGAATTTAACATCACAAATTTTACATGTATTATTTTTTAAATATTATATATATTATGTTTGAGACCAGGAACTAAGAAGGCCTTAAATTTTGAGGACTAGTGCTCCCATAATAATTGTCTGAAAAATATTAAAATATTATATATCGCACATGAGTGGTTTTCGTGATAAGTGGAATAACATATAAATGGGTTCAAAGATTAGAAATACAGGGGAACTATTTTTTTCAAAGCAGTGACTTTGCCCAAGGAGAGACCTAACATTGGTCAGTGCGAGGAGGTGGTTGATAGTCATCAAAAAAAAATTTAAATTAATATAATAAATTGATAATAATTTATTTTATATTTGATTCATTGATTCATTGAGACAGGGAAGAGTTTCTTTTACATAAACCCTTTGGAAAATATCTATGGTTGTGATGATAACCATAGAATCTTTTAGAGGCCCTATACAAAGTTATTTGGAGAATCCTCTTGGTATGAGATGACAAAAAATTGGATCAAAACACAAATAATGCAATTGATGATGGATCTCACAAATGGGGATGACACAGATACTGAATTTCATCAGCAGGTGATCAAAAATCTAGGTGGGATGCATTATTTCGATTCTTCATTCCCATTGTTCATTCCCATGATGAACATATACTAATACATGAATATATTATACCATAGATTGTTCACATATGCATGATGTGATAATATTTTGGGGTTTATAATGATTTTATCATAGATTTTTATTTCTTGGTTCATTTATCATTTTTTCGAGAACAGATCGAGGCAGGAATGAAAAAAATTGAGGTTTGTTCCATAGTATTATTACTTGAGCATTTTCTCCCCTGATTTCAAGCATTCTTGACACATGTTCTTCTTTATTCCCCCAAAAATATATTAATCAACCACTGTGCCTTTTATTCTTTGTTAAATGATCCAAATCTAGAGATCCAACATTAGGAAAACTCGATAGTGGTGTGACAGTGTGTATGTATGTGATTGAACGATAGTGGGTGTCAAATATATGTTCATCATCAATGATAAACAACACACAAGGTATATTTTTATGAGACTTTAGATGGACTGAATCCAACATATTCATTATTAGATTGACCGAATGACCATTTATTTTGTTTTTTGAGACAAACCGAGTACCAGAGCTAATCTTGGGTGATCATATGAGGTGAGATGGAGTATAAAGATGGGTTCTAGAAAAACAAATACACATAACATGTAGTTCTAGCTGCACGGTGTGTGTTCATGGTTGGACCACTCACTTTGTACATGGGAGGTTCACATACACGGTTTTCCTACACGTCATGTACTCACCCACATGGCATGGACTTAACAGAGTACACATGATATCATATATATTGGTACCTGGGCAGGCGTAAAGGAGTTGTTGTCGTGTACTTGCACACTAACAGAGTGCATAATTAGACCCTTTATATAAGGGCATTGTGTTTGAAACCTTCTAAACTATGTGTATTCCATCTTTTAGATGACATTTTATAAAGTCATAGGCCATTGTACACAGGTAGTACCCAAGGTCAAGGGACAAGACATGTAACCCTTCAACACGTCGTGTAACCCTTTATACTTTCCATTATTCTATTTTCATCCATATGTTGGAAACGTTTCATTAGGGTTTGTTCCTTATATTATTTCCATGTATGTATGTACAAACTATATCTTACTCATAGGACTATGATCCCTTCAGTTGGACATATTGGATAGTGTTGATGGAATCTCCCTGAGTGTCTTAGAGGAGGATCCCATATTACTTCTTCATTACCTAGGTATTGTTCTTGATATCGACATTAACTATAATATGTGGGTTTAAATCCTATACTTGGTAGATTAATCCAGATTAAGTTGTTGTTATCACCCCATGACCTTGGCTGTGATCCCTATATGTTGTATTGTACCCCTCTTTAGATATTTTATCAAATATCTCACACAAATATACCCGATGAGTTGTACCTATCATAGAGATGTCATCAGTTCTATTAGACTCAAAATTATGTTCCCCGGATGAGTGTTTTGTGGAATCTTGGAGCTGAATTCCAAGGATTGGTATGCAGTTCTTGAGACTTGCCTCAAGAATATGTGTCTTAATTGATTGTATCTTGATATTATTGTTATATGTTACACAAAAAAATACCTATGTAGAGATGATTTTACTTTCCCATTTAATATTGCATTGAGTTTTTTGGGTGTCCTACTAAGTATGGATATACTCAACCTTTCATGGGAATTCTCCTTACATGTCATGCCTTGTGAAGATGATTGACCTTTTGATGGATTCCTAGGAGACCCGGGTCAGATGTTGCTTTGTGAGTGTAGATAGACATAGGTGTGTGCTTGTGGCTAAAAACAGTAGTACTGGTACATTTTTCTTACAGGTTGGACGTGTGGATACATCCAATTTCATTTGGTGGTCTTGTATTCTGGACCTGTTTACTTTACCTTACATTCTTTTCTTAATCTGGTTAGGATATAGTTGTTTTAATGGATTATATATTAATGGTTTTTACATTTCACCATTGTGTGGGCTTATATATTTGTGTGTCCATAAAGGTACATAGGCCATGCCACCCATTTTACTAACATGCCTTCTCAGTGCTAGTCACTAGCTCCTAGCCTATGGGAGGAGGGAAAGGGGAGTCTCAGTATGGGCCCCACTTGGATGAGTCATTAAAGAATAGAAAAAAGTATAAATGTTTCCAATATTAATCTAAATGTTCAAATTGAGAAACACATAACATGTTTATTTTTCTAAGCTTATATGAGATTTAATTATTTATTAAATTATAGAAGAACCTAATTGGGGTAATTATTAAATTTATATAGATCATTATATAGAGACAAAAAATTAATTATATTTATATTTAGTATATTATCATTGAATTTTAAATTTTACAATGTTATTCGATGAAGGGATAATATAATAATTTATTTAATAGAGATGAATTGGAATAATATTTTATAGGTTCATTTTTATTTTTTATATTTTCACTTTAGGGGTTTTGTAGTACATAATTTTATATTTATGTATTGATTGATAACTCTATACTTATGATATCACATTAATTATTTTCCCAAATATGTTTCATAATTACTACCCTTCTAGGGTTATCGAAAAATTGATTTATTTTGGTGATTATTAAGACAATAATTTGATACTGGACTTGACAATGTTTCAGAGAATAAAAATAAAAAAGATAAAAATTGAGAATTTAATGATAAATATTTGTCAAATTGGGAATAATTAATGACCATTTAGTGGTGCTTTATCATGAATATTCTATATATTTCAATTTATCATAAAAATAAACTAAAATGAAGAAATATAATTTCACCTTATTTTAGCATAGTTTTTTTGGTGTTTTTACTAGATTACCATGTCCATTAAACTGTATTTGATAATAGAAAATGACATAAATAAATAATGGACTGATTATATGATTTTGGTAGATGTATAGTCAGTCTTTATAAAATTTCCAGTCAACTAGAGTTTTCAAGAATCATCTAATAGATTGATAGAAGTTTTCTCCCACAACATAGAAGAAGAAAATGATGATTGATAGGAATGATCATGGTGTATTAAAAATAATTGAATAGAAATATTCAGGGTTTACATGATTAAATGATATTGATTTGAGTCATTTTGTGTTGATTATTTTAAAATAAACTCTATAAAAAATAATAAATGAATAATCATATGGATTCACCTATCAATTATACATATTATGACTTATATTTTCATTATTTTTAATACATATTTTAAATTTAAAGACAATTTATTTAGATTTTTACCATTAACAAAAAGAATAATCTAGAATAATGAATAACCACTATGATTGTAGTAGAATTAGTCTCTCATTGTGATACAACATTTGGTATAAAGTAATAGTATTTTCTATTTGGAGTGAAAATACTATCATTATAGTCTCTATGAAATATTCCAATAATAAATTTCACACTTTTTCTAGGGAATAAATTATCACATTATATATTCCCATTCTTTTATAAATATTTTGGTTCTATTATATTATATTACTATATTATTATTTTCATTTAATGAATCTAATTATTGTGCATAATGAAACATTTCATGAGAACTACAAACAGTATTGGGTGATCTCACAACCTTGGTAAAAAAAAATTAATAAAAAAAACACCAACCCAAAATTCAATCCATTTGAGAGAAGAATTGAATCTATTTTGAAGCATATAAATGTAATTAATTATAAAAATAATGAATCATTATTGTTATAAAAAGATAAAATATATAGTTATGGATCAAAACTCCCACATACCGATAATGGAAAATCGAAAATTCTTAATTTATTAAAAATGAAAAAAAGAATGATAGACTAATTAATATATGCGATGTAAGAACTTCTAGAGTTAGTGGCCTAAAAAAGGTAGGAATTGAAAAATTATATGTTAGTAAAGATAAAAATAAATTGTAACTAAAGTCACATAAATTTGATATAGATGAGGTAAGCGGTATAATAATATATTATTATCCATATATTAATATAATAATTGATATACAAACATATTTTCATGATGATGAAGTGCATTTAGAAAATATAGCTATTGGAAATCAGGAAGGGTCATAGGAATACTAGATAAATTATATCCATGATTATGTATAGAGATATCCTTCTTACTTTAACACTGATAATATATATTATTTCAAACATTAAATATTATTCAAGGAAGAAACTACACCATAGGTTGTGTTTTTGGAAGTGAGAATAAAAAAGGAGATCCATTTTCAGTCATGAAAAAGTTTTTATCTATAAGGACTATAAAATGAGGTAGAAATGCCTATTGAAATAATTTATAGAGATAATTCACATTGAAAAATGAAGAGTGGGACCTTGATAATGTGATTCATAGAGTAAAATAATTATAAAAATGACTAGAATAATCCCTTATGTATAATTGTAACTAAATATTAATTGATATCGATAAATCATCATTATAAAAATTATGGTTATAAACCATACATCTTATCCCCATCACTACCTAACCGAAACTGTATGCATACCCAATATTTAGATATACTGATCATTTAAATATTGACAATCTAAATATTCTTCAAATCATTTTAACTAATAAAATGAGTTAATTCCGATTAAGGAAACCACAACCCCGGTTTTATTCAGGATGATTATTATAACTATATAGTTTTATACTGTAAATATGTGTCACTCATTAGGTGTTTAACACAAACATTATTTTGATTTTTACATCATGATCACCCTTACATTTTTTTTAATAGAGTAATGATTATTTTTTCCTTTAACAAATATAATAGGTAAGATGTTTTTTTCATGACTATCCACTAAAATTAAGAACAATAGTTGTATTTATCCATGTTATTTTCAGGATTTAATCATATATATTTTATCCTTAAATCCTATAAATCGTGATCAAGTAATTTGAATGGATAGTATCAAATATGTATGTATTAAAATGAAATAATGGGATATGATTTTATTTTATTTATTTTTTATTAATAAGAATGACTAATATGTATTGAAGGGATATTTAATATCATTTTACAAGTATTTTTATAATTTACTGATTTCATTTAAACACTAAAAAAATATATTAAAACTGATATGTTTTTTTATTTCTATATATAAAATTCCAAAATATAATTTGAATTCAACTAATTATGGGAATTAATTCCATAAGTAATATCACGTGCTAAAATTTACTATCTAAGATGTTTTTTTGATATTTTTTATTTTTATTATATCATCCAATTTTTATATTATACATGATTCATTTATGATTAAAAAGAAACTAGTGAAAGTAAATCACAGTGATACATAAAATTATGATACGGGTTAAGATAATTAATGGGTAAATATTGAATGTACAATGATAAATTATTTTGAAATAAAATTTTATATCTATCACGTTATTTCTAACAACAAGAATAATTGTAGAACCTAGTAAGTATCCAGGTTAAAAGTTTAATATCCTCACAAGCATGAATCCTAAATATATTAAATATTTTAATTGAAAAAATCATGGTGTGTGGTTTTTTATGGGACTCAAGTGATATAAGGACCTTGACTTAAACCTTTCTTAATATTGAGTTATTTCAAGAATACACTTTGAGGATCTTTTCAGGTTTAGTGTTTTAGAGAATTAGATCATAAATCATGCATTACATTCCACATTTAAACAAAGTGGTTACATAAAGGATATTATTCATTTTTTCTCATCAATGGAAACATATTTAAAATAAAACATGGATTCATTCTTGACACTTCCTTGACACTATCACCATATCATGTACCCTTCCCTTGACCAATGAAAAACATTTCAAAAAACTTGGGATGAGCATAAAAAGCTCAGTAAGGGATATAAAAATACGGAAAGGAAACATTAGTACATGAATATATAAGAATCAATGAAATCATACTTTACTCATAAAACATAATCAAGTTAACATACCTCATGAAACCATTAGATTTATGAATAAATCATAGAAATAATAAGAAAAAAGGTAACTTGAGGCATTCATAACATTCTTACGTAGGGAGTAATCCTCATGGTTACATTTGGAATACCCATCATAGTATATTCCCTAAATCTCTTCGGTGAAACCTTAACATTTAACCCCTTCGCATTACCCAATGCATTGGAAAGCTATATGGGGATCACCCGCCCTTAGTTTATCACGGAACCACCCATCTTCATAAAAAATTCTCAAGAACCATAACATTATCATAGCACATAACTTAAGCATAATGGAAATATAACATTCCCATATTTCAATAACAATATAACATTTTATGATATTGAAATAATGAATCCATTCTAAAAACCATTTTCAAAACCATTTAAAACATTTAACAAAGATATTTTTCAATCAAAGTGTCTCATACCACATTGAAGATTTTAAAATTTTAAACCATTAATATCTATATAAATACATCCTTAAAACCATTTTTAAAACATGGATATTAATGAGAAATATTTATAATAATAAATCATTAAAACATTTAAAACGATATTTTAGTTAAAGGGTTTTTAACAAAATGAGAGACACTTGAATACAATAATTGAGGAATAAAATTTAATCAGGACCTTATAATGTAATGTAAATAAAGGGATTCATGATATAACATTCCAAAGGACAGTATATACACCATATAAGAGTGAATTGGTGCGTATCAAAAATGGAGACTCAATAGAAATGTAAAATGAGATGAAATCCCTTATAAAGAAGGTATCCTTAAATTAAGGATAAATAAATCTCATAATTACGTGTGAAAAATATAAATAAACCCAAAATTAGTGGATATTATGTGTAAAACAATCAAATGTCATTCAAACATATTCAAAGGATGACATATTCAATAACTACATGTTGAACCCAAAGAAATCGAAATTGGGTTAAGAGGTTCCCTTGGTAAAATTCTACAGCCTAACGGCGTCACTTTAAAATTTATCAAATTAGTTGATGAGAGAGAAAAAGTTATCTCATCACTTGGACATAAAATTTACACCAATAAGGATATATAAGAAAATATCCCAACAAAAGAAGATGTAAATTAAAATACATAACAAAATAAGTCTTTTAAAAAGTGGAGGGTGAAAGGTTCCCTTACCGATTTGGGTAACTTTTGAAACGTTCACCCCAAGAAAGAAAGACCGTACAATGTTGATGTAAATACCCATAAAAGAAATTATATTACACAATGAGTAGAATAATTGGATGTACATACACCATGCAAAATAAATAGTGGAAAATGTAGCATAAATCTCACAGGAATAAAAGTGAGATGAAAAATCACTTTGAAAACTCGGCAGCCTAACTACGCCACTTAAAATATCCAAAAACTAGATTGATCAAATCCAATAGGGTCTGTCATCATATTAAAATAGAATTTATAGTAATAGGAATATAAAATAACATCCACCAACATAGTAAAGAGTATCTAAAATTAAGTTACATAAAAAAGAGTACTTAAAAAGAAAGAGAGAGGTATGATCCCTTACAAAAATTCTGCAGCCTAACGACGCCACTTAAACATTCTTAAAATGAATTGATGAGAGAAATTGGGGGTCTCTCATCATATGAACATAAAAATTACATTAAGGTGAATATAAAAGAACATCCACCAACATATGAATATGGAGCATAAAATAAACGACATAAAAGAGAGTACTTGAAATGAAGGAGAGAGGTAGTACCCCTTACCTCAAGTCCGACTTTTCTTGTTCATTTATTTATATTCCTGAATAATAAACTTTGGTCAATTTATAATTGCTTAAGGACATAATTTAAAGTTTATTATTAAACTAATATAATATATTATCTTGTTATAATAATTAGTTAATTATGTGAGTTTATATCATACGTTTTGTCGATGTTCGGTACATGGGTCAAAAATGATCTTGTTTGAAAAGCATTGCCAATGTAGTTGTATTTACATCATATCCAGAATAGTATTAATGATGTAAATATCATATATATCCAGTATATATTCTTTTTATACTTATTACATAATATTTGGAGATAAGATAAATGAAATGCACCGTTCATGGAGACGGTAGGCCGTACGTACGCATGAACGGTACTTTCATTTCTTTAGCACATTAATGGAATTAAAACTAGTTGAGATATATATATATATATATATATTATAATTCCAGGATAATATATATGTTATATAGGTCACATATTTTCATTAATTTCATTTTTTATACATTCCATGTATTGCATGAACAAGTCACATCACATGAGGGGGCGGTAGTCCACACTTCCTCATATGGAATTATTGCATTTGCACAACATGAAAAGAATAAACGTATGTTTTAAATATAAAATACAGAAGCATATAGAAAAAATAAATACCATATATATCATATATATAATACAGTGACATCATAATGGCACCCATGAAAGGTGTTAATAGAATATTGAAGAATCATTGTTTCGTGAGGCAGTAATTCGCTATCCACAGAAACAATGTGTTCTTTAACCATTAGATGTATGTGTGTGTTATTGTATCTCGAATACTTCACATAAAAAAATCCTAGTATATTAAAGATATTGGATTTGTTATAAAATAAAGGAATAAAAATAGTTTATGGGGTTGGAAAAAGCAAAATAAAACAAAAGAACACAAGTGAAGACATTACCTTTAAATCGGGTAACTCCTCTTGGTTTGAACCAAAAGAGTTTCTTGAAGAGATTTCTTCCAAAGATAAGGCTCCTAGGATGAATAGAGGGATGTGGAGATATAAAATGAGTATATTTTGATCGATCCAAAGGCTTTAGAGGTGTGGGTAAGGGGGTAGAGGTGGGGGGCTTTTATAAGAGGGAGGAGGGGCACTCTTGGAATGTCTTGAAATGATACATTATTATAAAATGATTTTCAGATATTAAAGGTCCCACAATTAAATATTCCTACGATAAGGTGACAAGGGTTTGAAATCCACCCATACAATAGGTTTTTGACAACTGTATGTCTTAGACTTTACCTTATCTTCTCATTTTATTTAAATCGGTAATTAATGAGGTAATCACTGCATCATCATGTTGTCATAAATAAATAAATTTATTTAATTTCTAAATTTTTTAAAACAAATACTATGATGTATGAAATCTATTTAGCTTTATAATGGATATTTTTACTAAAAAATATGACTTTCATAACCCCATGTAAAAATTGTTTTATTAAAAAAATACATGATTGTGACATTTTTATTTTAACTTTAAATAAAAACTTATTAATGTGATTTTCCTACCAATGTGGCTCCATGGGGTCCCCAAGTTCACCCATGTATTTTCATGGTTGTCCATGACTCATAAAATAAGGGTAGGACATGTTTCAATGTCATTTCATATTATTATAACATAATCTTTACCTTAAATTACACTAATTACCTTTAATCGTGATTAATAAAACTTAAAATTTACTATTCACCAAAAAATTATTTTAATCCCGTTCAACAAAATTTTAAATCCTAATGACAACCATATATGTCGGATTTTTGAAATTCAAATCACAGAAGTGGTAAAATATATTTTCAATGAAAAATCTGTTTTTTAACTACCACTTAGTGGTTTCACTATTCATCAAAAATTGATGTTTTTCAGAAAAATATCAAAAATTTACCCTAAGATATATTTGATATTCTGAATTAAAAAATGATGTCTATTTTAGAAAATTCAAATCATAAAAGTTTCATTAATTAATTTAATAATTAATTCTCGATGTCAAAACAAATAACGTGTTTTTAAGAAACAATATCTATTAAAAGTTTGACATTAGTTTATGTCCAATTTCTAGGTGAAATTAATTCCAATGACCAAAATTGGATTAAATGGTAAAAATATATTCTAATTTTACTTTAAAAACAATTTAAAAGATAATCTAATCATATAAATAAATTAGATTAAAAATATGTTTTGAATTAAAATACAACATTTTCACTAAAACTGATCTTTATCGGAAAAATAACAAAAATTTACACAAAGTAAATTTTTATGTCCAGATTCTAAAGAATGATTTTATTTAGTCAAATATAACATATAAAATCTTCAAAAGTATATTTAAAAAAGGATCACCATCAAAAGGCAGTTAATCGACCTTTTAAAGAATATTAGAAGATTTATGCTTAAAATTGGATTCATTCACATATTAAGACTCTAACATTTAGTGGAAAAAGGTAAAAATATTTGAAAAACATATATAATAAATTTTTAGTTTGTTCTGTTCATTCCCGCAATTACAATAGATAGGCGTTAACTACCATTGAAAATAATATTATTTTATTATTAGAGTGCAACGTAAGATTTCAAAGAAACTCGTTGTTGCGTATTGGGTACACCATTGAGCATAGAGTTCCACTTAAACTAATATTAACATTTCATTCAAAAATAGGGAAAAATATGGAAAAGTAATATTCTTTATTTACCTGGGATGTTAAATCCTTTCCCCCTTTTGAGAATTGCGTCCTCGTAATTTTCAAAATTGGCCTTGGAAAATTCATTGAAAGCCTAACATCGGAAAAGGAGTAAATTAAACTATCACTTTAAAAGAAAGAAAGGGAAGTAAAAAGGTCAGCCGAGTTAACCCATGCTAGGATTACATGTAGGAAAACATGGATATGGAAGAAAAAACAAAGGGTCATATTCTGAGGGAGAGTGATAGAAAACATGTTTAGGATAATGTTAACCACCATAAAATCACAAACTAGTGATGGGTTAAACGGTATTTTCTTCCCCAGTAGGAAAAGTTAACAGACACCATTTTTGTTTTTAAGTTACTTTTCATTGAGGAATTTATTTATGAGCCTAACTAAATCATAAGAAAACAAACTTAATTGTCGTGTAGACTCTTTTCTCTAACTAGATTTCTTACACAAACTCATATTCTCTCCAAAATATGAGTATTTAGGATGACTTTCTACCATTAAAAGAGTTATAATCAACTTCTAGAGAATCACCTAATCCACAAAAGAGAACTATATATTTCCCATGTCTTTAGACCTTAACCAAAACAAAAATTGTTAGAACAAGATTAGATAATCCACAAATGTATAATCCTTTATAAAAAAGAAAATATGTTCTTAATTTCCAAAAAATTTCCAACAAACCCAAGGTTCAACGAAGACAATTCAAAAAACATTTTGTCCATAAAATTATTCAATGTAAACCAAACTAAGATTGAATCCCAAATATTTGAAGGATTTAATCACATAGTATTCCAAGGTACAAATTAACATTTATGTCCAAATAACATCAGTTGCTCTTAATGTCTCATACTGAAATGTAATTAACCTAATCACATGTCCTCCATGATAGGTTAATAATTTCCATATATAACCCAAAATCAACTAACTCTTGATTCAAAAAATCATCTAACTAAAAATAATTAGTCAAACTAACTAAGGACTTCACGTAGTTCAGTGGTAGGTGATAAATACCAGTTGCACTTTGGTTGTGGGTTCGATTCCCACAGCTTTGTCCGACGTGACGGGTTGTCACACGGTCTGCGTGTTGTCCTTTTTCCAAAACTATATAATTCTTAAAACATTCCCCAAAATGAGATAAAATCTTCAAAAAAATCTTAAAATATTTAAACCTCAAGTTTATATCATTCCTTTCATTTTCCATCATAACATATAGTAACCCATAATTACCTCAAAGGTAAGGATCATGTAAACCCTAATGGTTACCCTTATAATTATCAACTGAACATCCACATCGAGTTGGTTCTCTCTTATAAGATGAATTAGAGAACTCACCAAGGTTCAAGTGGTGGATCATGACTCCTTATAGTTGGTTTAGAATAACCACGAGATTTCTCATTGAATCCCCCATTTCATCATGTCTCTTAATCAGAGAACCACAACGGTTTCCTTCAAACCCATTGTCACTTTGTTTCTTGCTAGATCAATCCATTTACTAAAACTAAAAAGGTCAGTGTGAGTATATCAAAAAATTCATCATGTACTAAAGAGGAAGACAAACACTAAGATATACTTATCCAAGTTATCTCAAACTCATTCCAACATTAAAAAATAACAATGAATATATCTAATATAATAACCATTGTGGTTATACACAACTTTTCATTTATGCTTAAACAACACTATAACCTCTAAAGTTATCTAAACCAACCTCTGATAACAACTATAAGGACCCGGCCTTAAACCTTACTTAATCTTGAGTTATTTCAAGATTACACATTTAGGATCTTTTCAGGTTTATATTTTTAGATAATTAGATCATAAATCATGCATTACATTAAACATTTAAACAAAGTGGTTACAAAAAAGATAGTATTAATTTTTTCCCATCAATGGAAGCATATTTAAAATAAAACATGGATTCTTTCTTGACACTTCCTTGACACTATCATCATATCATGTACCTTTCCTTTGACCCGTGAAAAATAGTTCAAAAAAATTTGGATGAGCATAAAAAGATCAGTAAGGGATATAAAAATACGAAAAGGAAACATTAGTACATGTATACCTAAGAATCAACGAAATCATACTTTACTCATAAAACATAATCACATTAACATACCTCATGAAATCATAATATTTATGAATAACTCATAGAAATAATAAGACATAATGGTAACTTGAGGAATTCATAACATTCTTACGTATGGAGTAACCCTTATGGTTACGTTTGGAATACCCATCGCAGTATATTCCCTAAATCTCTTCAGAGAATCCTTAACTTTTAACCCCTTCGTTTTACCCAATGCATTGGAGAGCTATTTCGGGCTCACCTGCCCTTAGTTTATCACGGAACCACCTGTCTTCATAAACAATGCTCAAGAAACATACCATTATCATAGCACATAACTTATGAATAAAGGAAATATAACATTCCTATATTGCAATAACAATATAATATTTTAAGATATTGAAAAAATGAATCCATTCTAAAAACAATTTTCAAAACCGTTTAAAACATTTAATAAAGAGTTTTTTGAATCAAAGTGTCCCATACCACTTTGATGCTTTTAACATTTTGAAACATTAATATCCAAATAAATAAATCCTTGAAACCATTTTGAAAACATGGATATTAATGAGAAATATTTATAATAATAAATCATTAAAATATTTAAAATGATGTTTTAGTTAAAGGGTTATTAACAAAATGAGAGGCACTTGAATTCTATAATTGAGGAATAACATTAAATCAGAACTTTATAATATCATTAGAATAAATGGATTCATGATATAATATTCTAAAGGAATGTATATACACCATATAAGAGTGAACTAATGCATAACAACAATTAAGTCTCAATAGAAATGTAAAATGAGATGAAATCCCTTATAAAGAAGGTATCCTTAAATTAAGGATAAATCAATCTCACAATTATGTGTGAAAAATATAAATACACACAATATAAGTGAATATTAAGTGTAAAAAATCAAAGTTCATTCACACATATTCAAAGGATGACATATTCAATAACAACATGTTGAACCCAAAGAAATCGAAATTGGATTAAGAAGTTCCCTTGGTAAAATTCGACAGCCTAACGACGTCGCAATAAAATTTATAAAATTATTTGATGAGAGACAAAAAGGTATCTCATCACTTAGACATAAATTTTACATCAATAAGGATATAGAAGAACATATCCCAACATAAAAATATGTAAATTAAAAGACATAACAAAATAAGTCTTTTAAAAAGAGGAGGGTGAAAGGTTCCCTTACCGAATTGGGTAACTTTCGAAATGTTCACCCCATGAAAGAAGGACCGTACAACGATGATGTAAATACCTATAAAAGAAATTATTTTACACAATGAGTAGAATAATTGGAAGTACATACACCACTCAAAATAAATAGTGGCAAATGTAGCATAAATCTCATGGGAATAAAAGTGAGATGAAAAATCCCTTACGAAAACTCGGCAGCCTAACAGCGCCACTTAAAACATCCAAAAATTGGATTGATGAAATCAAATACGGTCTCTCATCATATGAACATAGAAATTACAGTAAGAGGAATATAAAATAACATCCCCCAATAGAATAAATATGAGATTAAAGGAAGTTACATAAAAAAGAGTACTTATAAAGAAAGAGAGAGGTATGATCCCTTATAAAAATTCGACAGCCTAACGACGCCACTTAATCATTATTAAAATGAATTGATGAGAGAAAGATGGGGTATCTCATCATATGAAAATAAAAATTAAAGTAAGTTTAATATAAAAGAACATCCTCAAACATTTGAACATGTAGCATAAAAGATATGACATAAAAGAGAGTACTTGAAAAGAAGGATAGAGGTAGGACCCCTTACCTCAAGTCCGACTTGTCTTGTTCATTTCATTATATTCTTGAATAATAAACTTTGGTCAATTTATAATTGATTAAGGACATAAATTAATGTTTATTATTCAATTAATATAATATATTATCATGTTATAATAATTATTTAATTATGTGAGTTCATATCATACGTTTTTTCGATGTTCGGTACATGAGTAAAAAATGATGTTGTTTGAAAAACATTGTGTAACACCCCAAGATTTCATAGTGTGTTATTTCTTCAAAATAATTCAATAACTTGCACTACACGCAACACCTAGTTCAATCACACCATTAATTACCAAAAAAATCCATTCAAAAGAGGTTATGAATAGTATTAACTAAATTTTAAACATTATATAATCTTTATAATTTTAGAATCCATATTATGAGTTTCTTAGACATAATGCAAGAACAGATTCATTTTCAGTATTGCACTTTTATCAACTTTTAATAGTGAAACCTTTTTAAATAAAATATTTTAAACTTTTTGACTAAATGGGGACATCAAAAAATTTAAAATGAAACATTCCAAGCATCCACAGTACGCTTTCCTTTGAATAATATAGTAGTGTGTGTTGTACGCAACTTCGAGTTCTAACACACCACAACCAATCAAACTAGCCATTATGAATAGTAATACCTACCTTTTAAAATTTTAGAAATTTTATCACTCAAAATGGACTTCATTTTTGGATTCGTAGTATCGAATTTATCCTAAGGTGAAATTTTGGTACTTTTCGGATAACTTTCATATTTTGATGAATAGTGAAAAATACTAAATTTTAATTAAAAACAAATTTTTTAATCAAAATAATTAATAGTGATAGATTATGAATTTGAGTGGTTTTAAACTATATTTAGAATATATTTTTACCATTAAATATAATGTTGGTCATTGGACATAATTTTACAATTAAACCGAACATAAACAAGTGTCAATCTTTTGATAGTTATTATCTCTTAAAAACACGCTTTTTGTTTTGACAGCGGGAATTAATTTTAAATTAATTTCTGCCACTTATGTGTTTTGAATTTAGAAAAATGGATTCCATATTTGGAATCAGGATGTTGAAATTGTGTAAATAGGTAACTTTTATTTTTATACATTGTGAATAATTACTGTGGTAAAATATTTTATTTACCATGGTTAAGGGTAAATCCGGTAAATAAGGGTTAAAAAAATAATATTATAATAATAATAAATTACCCTAAAACGTGTCCTAGCCTTATTGGTTGATAAATGTTCGACCATAGGCATCTTTGGGTCGATTATGGGACCCCATGGTGCCACTTGTAGGTGATAGGGACACTTTATTTTAATTAAGTTAATATGAATATAAAAATGACACAAGCATATATCTATTAGAAAAACAATTTTTAAAAAGGGTTATATATGTTGGATTTTAGATTATAAATATTAATTAGAAAGATAAAAATATTTCCTAAATAATGATATTTTATTTAAAATTTTTAGGCATTAAATAATTTAATTTATTTATGACACAATGATGATGAATTAATTACTATAATAGTGAAAAATAAAAATAATTGATATTATAAATACCCAAATAAATATAATATGAAACTTTTAATGAATTAAACTAATTTTCTAGGATAATATGATATATCATAAATTATTTAATTGACTTTTTTCGAAGTAATAAATCGGTTATGAGTTTCAAAAAAATCAACTATTGAATAGTGTCAAAATTGACATAAAAGAGTTCTTAAAACAAATATTATATTATTAATTGATATTAAATTCCTAAAAATATAAGGATCGGACAAGAGACTTATATCATGATAGGTTCATCATTAATGGATCACTTGGCGGTCGCGTGGATGTATATAGTAAGTTTATTAACCATATTATATAAAAATACAAAGAGACATTGTAAAAGTGAAACTAATTAACTTAGAGTTAATACTTAAAGATAAGGTTAATATACGTACCCAAACCTGTCTAAATTATATTGGTTGAGTTTTTTTCGACCCATACCCACCTTAACATTTAAATAATCACATTTGGAGCCATTAGAAACAAAATATGAATTTATTATAAACTAATATTTCTAGCTTTTTCAAAGGTGCCCCTCACCCCTCTTATAAAAAGGCACTCCTCCTTCTCATTTCTTCACACTTTAAAACCCTTTTGGTTCGGAAAAAATCTGCCCAAATACTCTCCCAACTTCCCTCACTACAACCTAGAGTCCTTATTTTGATCAGAAATACATCCTTAGGAGCCCTTTTGATCAAATCAAAAGGAAGAACCCGAAGAAGAGGTAATGATTACACCACCCTTTTCCAAGCTCCTTTCTTCTTCCACTTCTTCTTCCTTTGTTATTACCATTCTAAAATAATAACTCCAGTATCATATATATACTGTGATGTTATTATAAATATGGTACAACCATATTAATTATTCTATCCACCCTTTGAATAACATGTCAACATACATGCGTACGTACGGCTTACCGTCTCCACGTCGTGGTGTAATTGATATTCAATATATTATTATTTGGATGGGTATAATAATGATATGTAACTCATGTAAATCATAAATATAACATGTTAATGATTATGTATATATGATATAACAACCATTTATATATTATTTCAAAAGAATGATATTGTCGCTCGTGCGTACGTACGGACTACCGTCTCCACGAACGCGATGAGATTCATTCTCCATCGTATCCATTCAATTATAATTATCATTTGATGATTTAAAAATGATTTTTAAGGACTTGATATCATTCGGTCTATGAATAATATACATCCTATCCATTACAAACATGGCTTACGAAACAAAACATATTGAATAAATCAAGTAAGTTAACACCCGAAACAACGATAATACTAAGATATTATTATCAAATCAATATTAAAAGATCATATATGATATCATATTAATGTATATGATTCTTGTATAATTTAATAACAATTATTTCACCATTATACAGGATGTTAACCTACCTGATCCAAGGAAAAGTACAAGGTAAGGGGTTTTCATCTCACTCCTTATTCCCATGAAATTCATGCCATATTTCCACCATCACCTTTTGTGTGGTGTATGTACTGCCCATCATTATATTCTTTGTGTAATACACTCTAATTTATGTATATTTACATATTAATTGTATGATACCTCTTTCATGGGTTGTATGTTTCATAAGTTACCAAATTGGTAAGGGTTATTTCGCAATCTCTTCATTATCCGAGGTTGTTTATACGTAATAATCTACTGGGATCTCTTTATCATCCACATCCATGTTTCTTAAAAATTAATTTCAAAACATTTTTACTATTTACTAGAATATGGGTTAAAGTCATTTATACCCTTGTCTGAATTTTTATAAGAGGTTTATAAAGGAATCTTTCCGTCGTTTTCCAAACAAGGTGCTTTTTAACCTTTTCGAAAAAATTAAGGTAAGAATGTATTTTTAACTTATACGGCGGGTGTGGCTATTTTCCGCTGTTATAAAATCGTCGAAGCTTCACTTATAAGATAATACGAAAAATTTAAAAAAAATGTTTTATTTCATAAATATAAGACTCTTAAATGATTTCAAAATAGAAAGAGATATTTTTCTAAAATAGTCTTTATTTCATCTATGTCAACATCCTTTGATGGATTTTAAGCTTATTTGAAGTTGATTTATTATGATACAAAACATCCATATTTTATTGAAGGTTTTGTGATATTTTTGACTGTGGATAAGTTATTCTTATGTCACTCATGTTTTTTTTAAAGTATTGACATTTCATAAGTTATTTTTAATCTGAATGTTTATGTTATATTTCAACCTTTCATTAAGATGAATGTGTTAGACAAGTATGTTCCGGGTTAGGGACCGGTAAATGTAAGCCCTCTGGTTTGGTCTCCGGTTATTAGAGGAACTCCGGTTTGGTCTCTGGTTATTAGAGGATCTCCGGGTTGGTGTCCGGTTATTAGAGGCACTCCGGGTTGGTGTCCGGTTATTAGAGGCACTCCGGGTTGGGTTCCGGTTACAGTTAGCCCCTAGGTCTTCGGACGAGGCCTTGACAAAGAAATTAAAGTTCAGCATATTGAATTCCGACATTATGAAAGTGGTTATTGAAATTGCATGTGATTATTTGATTAGTATAATATCCATGTGAATAAGTAAATGGAATTATTTCATTTTACTTTTTCCATACTATGTTGAAGTTCAAGTTTAAAAGGCTTTTGTTTTAGTAATGCATTTCCTTAAATGTTTATGCTTATTTTTGAATGTTCCGTTATATTGTTATACTTACTGGGCATTTCATCTCACCCATTTTCTATGTTTTATTTTTCCCAGGATGTGAAGAAGTAAGTTATGAATGACCTGCAGGGATATTATGAGGGGGTAATAGTGTAGACTATGGAGACATTATGTTGTCATAGTAGTTTTTTACTTTATGATGTAATGTAAAACATTATGAATATATCTAGTGTTTCTAAGGCTACTAAACCAATCAGTCTTTCGAGATTTGATCTTTCTTGTGATCATGCCAATGTTATGTAATAATGCACCGACTCTGGGTAACTAGGGTCAGGGCGTTACAGTTGGTATCAGAGTAAGTTTAGTACAAACATTGGAAGCTAGATTTAGATAAACTCTGATTAGAGCACATAGATTTAAGATGAATTTTGAGGATTAGTATATAATAACTTCCTAGAATTTTGGTATTGTAGAGATTTTGTGAGTTTTCCGAGCAATACATCCCTGTCTGGATACGAGCAGGTAGAGGTGGCTCTGGTACAGATGTACCTAGGGGTAAAACCCGAAAACACCGCTTTGATCTAGACTCGAACGGGAACTGGTGCACGACAATGGGCCTTGCTGCACTCTTGGTTACGACACTCCTGGGGGATATGCTTAGGATAACTCTCATTTTCTTTACAAATCATTATGAAGGGTTTATGAGTATATACTTCCTCAAAGGATACATTTTTATGATTATGTATTATATCCATAAACTATTTAATTTATGTTATGTGTTTTACATGTGTGGGATTAGGTATTGTTATTCATAAACTAATCTAATGTATGCCATTGTTTAGAAATGGTTCCCAGTAGAAGGAAAGAGAACTCTAGCAATGAACATGATACAAAGAGAAAGAAGGATCATATATTTTATGGTCTTAAGACATAATTTACAAGAGAAATAGTCTCGTATGTATTATCATCATATGAAGAAATAATATCATGTGCTGATAAGATAAGTAAAGAGTTTACTGAGTCCTATGGATTTGAAGGGAAGCAAGAGAAGAAAAGGATGGAAGAGAGAAAGATGGATAAAGGGAAGAGGGAAAATAAGAATTTTCCCATATGTAATAACTGTGGAAAGAAACACCCTGGAACTTTCCTGAAAGGAATGGGAGTTTGTTATAAGTGTGGAGGAAAAGGGCACAAAGTACGTGACTGCAAGGGTAAGAAAATGGTTTCAAATGTACAATGCTTCATTTGTAAGGAGTTTGGACACTACGCAAACCTATGTACCAGTCATCAGACTATGCCGCAAATGATTCTATTGGATAATAATCATGTTATGATACTACCACAGATGAAGAGGAATTATTAGAGTTATTATGTTGATTATGTCAATTGAGTGTTGTATCAACAATGTACTTGTTATAATAATTATGGAGTATATAAGGATTTTACTGCGGTACTATTTCATTAAGGACTTGAGATTGTGTGGAACAAAGAAAAGTGACTCAATAGTAGGATAAATTTTTGGAAAATATATGGTTGAGAGAATGATAAACCATAATATAGTTCTGATACCGAGGTAGTGATTTTGGAATAATACATGATTGTCTTGGATAAATTATATTGGATATTCTTGACTACCTTGGAACTGATTAATGATTTTTATATTCCATCATTGTTGGGGTTTAAAACATTTTTGGATTGATGAAGTATATCAAGCATTCTATATGGAATAAGGGAGCATGAATGTAATCAATAAGGAATATGGTAATTCAGGATGTTTCAGTGTATTAAAAGAATACATGATGAAGGTATTCATATGCTATTATGGGGTAAAAAGGATCTACATTATGTTTAACTTCCTTATAAATGTTGGACTGTGAGTTTGGACAGAAGTATTTTGGATAGTTCTAGTTTGGATTATTTTGGATTTCCATAAAAGGACTACCCGGAGGATGGGCGGCAACCCGTCGCGTCTGGCAAGGCTGCGATACTTGAACCCGCAACCGAAGGGCGACAAGGGTGTATCACCTACCACTGGCCCACGAGATGTCTTGGATTAAATAATGTAGTTTTTTTTAAAAAGATCTGGTAGATGAATTATAAATTCATTTAGTTTGGAACCCTGTACGAATAGTATAAATAGAAAAAAAAATTACGTTCTATTATCTTTTCGAGTGAAAGATGAGTTTGTGGTAGAAATTTATTAATGGATAAAACTCTAATTATAAAGTACGTATATCTCCTTATGATCTTAGCCAATCTCATAAATAAATTCTTCAACATTAATAAAAGGAACTGAGAACAAAAAAAATTTCCTAGATGGTACCTTAAATCATCACTAATTTATGGCTTTGGGATTGTTGGCCTTTTCATAACCATGTTCGCTACCACTCTCCATCAGATAATTGATGGTTAGATTTCTCTTCCATATACATATTTTCCTACATGGAACCCTAGTATGTGTTATTTTCTGTAATCTTCATACTTTCCACTCTTTATTTTAAATAGAAGCCTCATTAATTCATTTTTCGATGTGGGATTTCAACTAAGATATTTTGAAATGTCAAAAATGTGTTATCCCAATACCCTATGTTTTGTTGAACCGATGGTATTTCAAATCATCATAGATTGATGAGTTTAAGGACCTCAATTTTATACTTGTTTTTGATTTATGACCTCAATCACTACCTATAAATATTTACGTTTTTCCTCCAATTATATGTCTCTAATTGCCACCAATGTTCTCCTAATCGAGATCATAATTTGGTGGTGACCCTTTCATTTCTCTTTTCCTCATATTAAGACTAAATTTCAGTAACCCAATTTCCAATGTGGGTTTTCCCACAAATATATTTTCTATTTTCAACCTTTTATTTTTGAAGAACAATTTCAAATTGCGAGGACGCAATTTATTGAAGCAGGGGAGAATGTAACACCCCAAGATTTCATAGTGTGGTATTTCTTCAAAATAATTCAATAACTTTCACTACACGCAACACCGAGTTCAATCACACCATGACTTACCAAAAAAAGCCATTAAAAAAAGGTTATGAATAGTATTAACTAAATTTTAAACATTATATAATCCTTATAATTTTAGAATCCATATTATGAGTTTCTTAGACATAATGCAAGAACAGATTCATTTTCAGTATTGCACTTTTATCAAATTTTAATAGTGAAACCTTTTTAAATACAATATTTTAAACTTTTTGACTAAATGGGGACATGAAAAAATTTAAAATGAAACATCCCAAGCTTCCACGGTACGTTTTCCTTTGAATAATACAGTAGCGTGTGTTGTACACAACTTCAAGTTCTAACACACCACAACCAATCAAACTAGCCGGTATGAATAGTAATACCTACCTTTTAAAATTTTAGAAATTTTATCTCTCAAAATGGACTTCATTTTTGGATTCAGAGTATCGAATTTAGCCTAAGGTGAAATTTTGCTACTTTTCTGATAACTTTCATATTTTGATGAATAGTGAAAATTACTAAATTTTAATTAAAAATTTTTTTTTAATAAAAATAATTAATAGTGATAATTTATGAATTTGAGTGGTTTAAAAGAATATTTAGAATATATTTTTACCATTTAATATAATGTTGTTCATTGTACATAAGTTTACAATTAAACCGAACATAAACAAGTGTCAATCTTTTGATAGTTATTATCTCTTAAAAACACGCTTTTTGTTTTGACAGCGGGAATTAATTTTAAATTAATTTCTGCCACTTCTGTGTTTTGAATTTAGAAAAATGGATTCAATATTTTGAATCAGGATGTTCAAATTGTGTAAATAGGTAACTTTTATTTTTAGGCATTTTGAATAATTACTGCGGTAAATATTTTATTTACCATAGTTAAGGGTAAATCCGGTAAATAAGGGTTAAAAAATAATATTATAATAATATTAAATTACCCTAAAACGTGTCCTAGACTTATTGGTTGATACATGTTCGATCATAGGCATCTTTGGGTCGATTTTGGGACCCCATGGTGCCACTTGTAGGTGATAGGGACACTTTATTTTAATTAAGTTAAAATGAATACAAAAATGACACAAGCATATATCTTTTAGAAAACCAATTTGTAAAAAGGGTTATATATGTTGGATTTTAGATTATAAATATTCATTATGAAGATAATAAGATTTCCTACATAATGATATTTTATTTATAATTTTTAGACATTAAATAATTTAATTTATTTATGACACAATGATGATGAATTAATTACTATAATAGTGAAAAATTACAATAATTGATATTATAAATACCCAAATAAATATAATATGAAACTTTTAATGAATTAAACTAATTTTCTAGGATAATATGATATATTATGATTTATTTAATTTACTTTTTTCGAAGTAATAAATCTGTTATGAGTTTCACAAAAATCAACTATAGAATAGTGTCAAAATTGACATAAAAGAGTTCTTAAAAGAAATATTATAATATTAATTGATATTAAATTCCAAAAAATCCAATGTTCGGCCAAGAGACTTATATCATGATAGGTTCATCATTAATGGACCACTTGGGGGTAGCTTGGATGTATATAGTATGTTTATTAACCACATTATATAAAAATACAAAGAGACATTGTAAAAGTGAAACTAATTAACTTAGAGTTAATACTTAATGATATCGTTAATATAAGTACCCAAACCTGTCTAAATTCTATTGGTTGAGTTGTTTTAGACCCATACCCACCTTTACATTTAAATAATAAACTTTGGAGCTATTATAAACCGAATATGAATTTATTATAAACTAATATTTCTAGCTTTTCCAAAGGTGCCCCTCACCCCTCTTATAAAAGGGAACTCCTCCTTCTCATTTCTTCACACTTTAAAAACCTTTTGGTTCGGCAAAAATCTGCCCCAATACTCTCTCAACTTCCCTCAATACAACCTATAGGCCTTAGTTTGATCATAAAGCCAACCTAAGGATCCCTTTTGATCAAATCAAAAGGAAGAACCCGAAGAAGAGGTAATGATTTCACCACCCTTTTCCAAGTTCCTTTCTTCTTCCACATCTTCTTCCTTTGTTATTACCATTCTAAAATAATAACTCCAGTATCATATATATACTGTGTTGTTATTATAAATATGGTACAACCATATTCAGTATTCTATCTACCCTTTGAATAACATGTCACCATACGTGTGTACGTACGGCTAACCGTCTCCACGTCGTGGTGTAATTGTTATTCAATATATTATTATTTGGACGGGTATAATAATGATATGTAACTCATGTAAATAATAAATATAACATGTTAATGATTCTGTATATATGATATAACAACCATTTATATATTATTTCAAAAGAATTATATTGTCTCTTGTGTGTATGTACGGACTACCGTCTCCACGAACGCGATGAGATTCATTCTCCATCGTATCCATTCAAGTATAATTATCATTTGATGATTTAAAAATGATGTTTAAGGACTTGATATCATTCTGGATATGAATAATATACAACCTATCCATTACAAACATGGCTTATGTAACAAAACATATAAAAGAAAACAAGTAAGTTAACTCCCGAAACAATGATAATACTAAGATATTATTATCAAATCAATATTAAAAGATCATATATGATATCATATTAAGGTATATGATTATTGTATAATTTAATAAAAATTATTTCACCATTATACAGGAGGATAACCTACCTGAACCAAGGAAAAGTACAAGGTAAGGGGTTTTCATCTCACTCCTTATTCACGTGAGATTCATGCCATATTGCCACCATCACCTTTTGTGTGGTGTATCTACTGCCCATAATTATATTCTTTGTGAAATACACTCTAATTTATGTGTATTTACATATTCATTGTATGATACCTTTTTCATGGGTTTTATGTTTCATAAGTTACCAAATTGGTAAGGGTTATTTCGCAATCTCTTCATTATCTGAGGTTGTTTATACGTAATAATCTACTGGGATCTCTTTATCATCCACATCCATGTTTCTTAAAAATGAATTTCAAAAAAAATTTACTATTTACTTGAATATGGGTTAAAGTCATTTATAACCTTGTTTGACTTTTTATAATAGATTTATAAAGAAATCATTCCTTCGTTTTCCAAACAAGGTGCTTTTTAACCTTTTCGACAAAATTAAGGTAAGAATGTTTTTTTAACTTATACGGCGGGTGTGGCTATTTTCCGCCGTTATAAAATCGTCAAAGCTTCCCTTACAAGATAATAAGAATATTTTCAAAAAAAAATGTTTTATTTCATAAATATAAGACTCTTAAATGATTTCAAAATAGAAAGAGATATTTTTCTAAAATATTCTTTATTTCATCTACGTCAACATCCTTTGATGGATTTTAAGCTTATTTGAAGTTGATTTATTATGATACAAAACATCCATATTTTATTGAAGGTTTTGTGATAATTTTGACTGTGTATAAGTTATTCTTACTTCACTAATGTTTTTTTAAAGTATTGACATTTCATAAGTTATTTTTAATCCGAATGTTTATGTTTTATTTCAACCTTTCATTCAGATGAATGTGTTAGACAAGTATATTCCGGGTTGGGGACTGGTAAAATTAAGCCCTCCGGTTTGGTCTCCGGTTATTAGAGGAACTCCAGTTTGGTCTCCGGTTATTAGAGGAACTCCGGGTTGGTGTCCGGTTATTAGAGGCACTCCGGGTTGGTGTCCGGTTATTAGAGGCACTCCGGGTTGGGTTCCGGTTACAGTTAGCCCCTAGGTCTTGGGACGAGGCCTTGACAAAGAAATTAAAGTTCAGCATATTTCATTTCGATATTATGAAAGTGGTTATTGATATTTCATGTGATTATTAGATTATTAGAATATCCATGTGAATAAGTAAATTTAATTTTTTCATTTTACTTTTTCCATACTATGTTGAAGTTGAAGTTTAAAAGGATTTTGTTTTAGTAATGCATTGCCTTAAATGTTTATGCTTATTTTTGAATGTTCCGTTATATTGTTATCCTTACTGGTCATTTGATCTCACCACTTTTCTATGTTTTATTTTTCCCAGTTTGTCAAGAAGTAAGTTATGAATGACCTGCAGGGATATTATGAGGGGATAATAGTGTGGACTATGGAGACATTATGTTGTCGTAGTAGTTTTTCACATTATGATGTAATGTAAAACATTATGAATATATCTAGTGTTTCCAAGTCTACTAAACCAATTGGTCTTTTTAGATTTGATCTTTCTTGTGATCATGCCAATGTTATGTAATAATGCACCGACTCTGGGTAACTAGGGTCGGGGCGTTACACACTGACAATGTAGTTGGATGTAAATCATCTCCAGAATAGTATTAATGATTTAAATATCATATATATCCAGTATATATACATTTTATACTTATTCTATAATATTTGGAGATAAAAGAAATGAAATGTACTGTTCATGGAGACGGTAGGCCGTACGTACGCATGAATGCTACTTTCATTACTTTGGCACATTAATGGAATTTAAACTAGATGACAGATATATATATATATATTATAATTAAAGTATAATATATATGTTATATAGGTCACATATGTTCATTAATTTCATTTTTTATACATTCGATGTTTTGCATTAATGAGTCACATCACTTGAGGGGGCGGTATTCCACACTTCCGCATATGAAATTATTGTACTTTCACAACATGCAAAGCATAAAGGTATGTTTTAAATATAAAATACAGAAGCATATAGAAAACATAAATACCATAAATATAATATATAAAATACAGTGACATCATAATGGCCTCCATGAAAGGTTTTATGAAAAGATTGAACAATCATCGTTTCGTGAGACAATTATTTTCCATCCACAGAAACATTATGTTCTTTAACCATTAGATGGAGGTTTGTGTAAGTGTATCTCTAATACTTCACATAAAAACATCCTAGTATATTTAAGATACTGGTTTTGTTACAAAAGAAAGCAATAAAAAGATTTTAGTGGGTTGGAGAAGCAAAATAAAACAAAAGAACACAAGTGAAGACATTACCTTTAAATCGGGTAACACCTCTTGGTTTGAACAAAAAGGGTTTCATGAAGAGATTTATACCAAAGGTAAGGCTCCTAGGATGAATATAGGGATGTGGAGAGATAAAATGAGTAGATTTTGGTCGAGCCAAAGTCTTGAGAGGTGTGGGTAAGGGGGTAGAGGTGTGGGCCTTTTATAAGAGGGAGGAGGGGCTCTCTTGGAATGTCTTGAAATGTTACTTTATTATAAAATGATTTTGGGATATTAAAGGACCCAAAATTATATATTTCAAGGATAAGGTGATAAGTGTTCGAAATACACCCATAAAATATGTTTTTGACTAGTTTATGTATTATATTTTACCTTATCTTCTCATTTTATCTAAATCAGTTATTAATGATGTAATCACTGCATCATCATAGTGTCAAAAATAAATTAATTTATTTAATGTATCAAAATTATAAAAAAATAATATGATGTAGAAAATATTTTCATCTTTCTAATGGATATTTATAGTCAAAAATATGTCTTTCAAATCCGCATGTAAAAATATTTTTAGTAAAATAATACTTGTTTGTGACATTTTTATTTTTTACTTTAAATAAAAAGTTTTTAATGTCATTTTCCTAAAAACGTTTCTCCATGGGGCCCCCAAGTTGACCCATGGATTTTATTGGTCGGCCATGACTCATCCAATAAGGGTAGGACACGTGTCAAGGTCATTTAATATTATTATAACATTATCTTTACCTTAAATTACACTAATTACCTTTAATCGCGATTAATAAAACAAAAAAGATAATATTCACCAAAAAAATTATTTTAATCCCATTTGACTACATTTTAAATCCTAATGACAACTATGTATGTCTTATTTTTGAAATTCAAATCACAGAAGTGGTAAAGTTTCATTTAAACGAAAAATCAGTTTTTTAACTACAACTTAGTGGTTTCACTCTTCATAAAAAATTGAAGTTTTTCAGAAAATACCAAAAATTCACCAAAAGATATTTTTGATATTCCAAATTCAAAAAAGATTTATATTTTAAAAAATTAAAAACATAAAAGTTTCATTAATTAATTTAATAATTAATTCCCGCATTCAAAAAAAAGAGTGTTTTTATGAAACAATATCTATTAAAAGATTGGCACTAGTTTATGTCCAATTTCAAAGTGAAATTAATTCCAATGACAACCATTGGATTAAATGGAAAAATATATTATAATTTCACTTTAAAACCAATTTAAATTATGATTTAATCATATAAATATATTAAATTAAAAAGAGGGTTTGAATTAAAATACAACATTTTAACTAAAACTACTCTTTATCAGAAAAATAAAAAAAATTTACACAAAGTAAATTTTGATGTCCGGATTCTAAAGAAGGATTTTATTTTGTCAAATATGACATATAAAATCATTAAAAGTATATTTTAAAATTTTTCACCTTCAAAAGGCAGTTAATCGACCTTTTAATGAATATTAGGAGATTTATGCTTAAAATTGGATTCATTCACATTTTAAGCCTCTAACATTTATTGGAAAAAAGTAAAACAATTTCAAAAACATATATAATCATTTTGTAGTTAGTTATTTTTATTCCCTCCATTACCATGGCTAGGCATTAAATACCATTTAAAATAATAATATTTTATTATTAGAGTGCAACGTAATATTTCAGAGAAACTCGTTGTTGTGTATTGGGTATGCCCTCGAGCATATCATTCCCTTTAAACTAATATTAACATTTTATTAGAAAATTTGGATAAATATAAAAAAGTAATATTCTTTATTTACCAGGGATGTTACAATTGGGGTAAAAACATGGTAGAAAATATATTTTAATGGAATAGTTTTTATTAATTGAATGTTCACATTGATTTATTCAATATACATGGAATCCATTATTTATCAATGAAAAGGGATAACATTTTGAAAAAAAAGTACTACAAAAAATATTTAGAAAAAAATGAAATCAACCATTATTATTATTTTTCTATGAACCACCTAGGAAAATAAGGGAAGAGTTATTATGGGTGAATTATGTTTAATAATAATGTTATGGAATATTTATTTATGTTTCATTTATAAACCCTAAATTTTATTTCCCATTACCTCAAATTTTAGACATTATTTTTCAAAATATTCCCCGCTAATAACCAGTAACAAATTAACCCATAATATTCTTTGAGATTAACATATTTAAAAATTCTACATGTGATGATATAAGTTAAACAAAAAATTTATTTTGTATATAATTTATTCTTAAATGAAAAAATAGTGCATAATTATATCATTCTGTGAGGAAGAAAAATTACTTCTTAAAAGGTTGGATTAATTTTTCATGAGTAGAAAAAATAGTTTGAAATAAATTTAAATAGAGAAATATGAAAATTAGGGAAATATGTATATATATTCATAATGTATGTGCATTTAATATTAGAGTTAGAATATCCATCTCTTATAATTTTCATCTTTGACGTTGAAAAGGATAATCCATTTTACTATTGAAGATGGATTTTACCCAAGGTATATATAACATATATTTTATTTTAATATATCTCATAATCAAATGGGATGAAATGAAAAATTTAACATAATTCATGACATCAAAATAAATATATATTTTTATAATAGTACCCATATGTTTAAATACATGTTTAATATTGGTGGAATTACATGTTAGTGGAATTTTAAAATATGGTGAATAATTTTTAAATGTATAATTTTTTTCACACATTTGTAAAAGTTGGCATCAGTTAATAAGAGGTTCAATTAAAATTATAACTTCTTAGTAGTTTCTAGAATGTTTTATCTTTTCATGATATGGTATTTTTTTTAGTTTTAGGTTATTAATTGTAAATCTATATTTTCTTACATTATTAGAATATTTTCCCTAATAAACAAACACTTTTGGTATAAATTATGTCTCCCCCTAATCTTATAGGTTTATATCATTAATAATGATAAAAAAAATATTGGATTAAGGGATTTTATAAAGTTTATGTTCACATTTTTGTTGGTGGAAGAGTGAAATATTTCAAGATTCATGAACCAATGGTGGTGATATCTAATGTAATTAAAATATAATTATGAGTTTTTTACATTTTCTCCATAATGGATATAACAACTCGGTCTTGACATGCATGGATATTATAGTATTTTGGATGTATATTCAGCACATTAAAAAAATATATGCCTGAGGACTATAAAATTTTAGTGTATTTGGATGAATTGAAATAAAATATTCAATCCTGGTAAAAAATATTCAATATCTCCAATAAAGATTTCCAAATTTATTACTTCTACCAAAAACAATTCTTATTAACCTTGGGAATGGAAACATAATAAAGGGGTGAGCTCAATACTCAACAAGTGTAATGAAGTGATATATGTCAACATAATCATGATCATTATTGTATGATAACATGATCATGTAAATAGAGTATCATACAATGCATATCAAAGATAGTATACATGAATCATAGAATACATATTGGAAGTTCATAAGGAATTAATCGGAAGGAAATAAAGAGAATTATCTATGAAAGAATAATATAGGAATAAAACATGGAATTGTGGAAGAAACATAAAAATATATAATTATTTCCCTATTAGTCATGGTATTTCTCCTAAGACCAACAGAGTGGAAAAATTCTTTTACTGAATCAGGTTCACACCATATTCTTGAATTGTATTACTGAACTGATTTCACCCCTTACTAGCCTTTTATTAAAGAATTTTGTTCACATTTCATTCTAACCCTATGTTATTGACCTGAGTTCACCCCTCATTCTAGCCATGTATTAATGAACAGAGTTCAACCATCCTTATAGCCTTGTATTACTAAACAAAGCATATTTCCATTTACAGCCATGTAGTACTAAACAAATTTCATTTATCATTCTATCCCTGAATATCCCATGAGATATAAATCATTACCAAATTCATTGGAGGAATATATTAGTTACACCGATCACATAATGAAAACATACCTACATGTTCGACAATATCATAAACAATTATATCGTTAACCATGAAGTCAATTGGGTTTTATAAATATGTAATCATATCATAACCTGTGAAAAATTATAGTTTTCATAATTATTTAATCAAAATAATTACCCAAGAAAGAGAAATGGATTTTATAAATATATATTCCATTAAATAGAAAAAGGTTTCATAAATACCATGAAATTATGCTTAACCCATTCATAGAATGAATATGAATAGAACAATTAGATCATTTCCTAGAAGGTCAGGATTAACATCAATTGATTTTATCTTATAGGGAATGTAATTATGAAATCTTTTTTTTAAAACGTTTCTTGAGGAAAATATCCTTTCTTCTTTGAATAGAGATTTTTAATTTATAAATCCATTTGAAATTTTTTTTATCAAATTCCTTTAAAACATATAAAGGTGACATGAAATCATTTTGAAATCAATTTTCCTTGAAAACAAATAAAATAATCTTTAAAAAAAATGAATTATTTTTCTTTTTAAATAACATTAAAATAAATGTATAAATCATGAGAATTTTTAAAAAAAATTATTTATTGCAAACATTTGATGGAATAATGAAAAAAAATTTATATCCATTTCTTTAAAAACACATAGACAACATATAAAGACAACTTGAAAATGTTTTAAATTACATTGTACATGAAAAAATATGAATTATGTTTGATTTCTGTTATAAAAAAATCCTTTTAGACTACCCTAAAAACATATAAATTATACTTTGAATTATTTTGGAAATCATTTTCCCTTAAAACATTTAAAATAAATTTGAAATCATTTTGAAAACAGTTCTCCTTGAAAATTTATTAAAGAACCATGAAATTTTTATGAAAAAAAATTCTTTAAAAATATATCATGAAAATATTTCAAAATAATTAAAAATTAAACATGATAATAATTCATCAATGGATTGGTGACATATAAATCCATACATGTCGTATGAGGTAAAAAAACATCCCTTTTCCATGATAAATAGGATTGAAAAATGCCTTGTTTGGAAAGTGATAAAATGTTTATTTGAAAAAAACCATAAAAATACAAAATGGGTAAATATTTATTTTAAATATCATAAGAGTGTATAATAATATTCTTGGAACCCTTTTTAGAAAACATGTTTTTAATCGAACATTGATCTCTGACTAAAAAGAGGGTAAAGTAGATATTTATTTAAACCAATTTCTTAACTATCTTATATACCATAGACTAGAATAAGAATTAACGATATATGAACTCATCATTAATACACAAAATAGAATAAAATTTATTATTTTTTTGATATATGTATCAAAATATTTAATCCAAGTAAGCATAAAAATAAATAATCTTGAAAAGCGACGAGATCATATTAATAAACTTCTATAACATGGTAGCATGGGATCATAATCACTATAAAATAAAAAAATATGAATTAAAATTTAATTAAGTGAAGTAAATTTATGATATAAAATTTAAAATTTGTGTATATACTCCTAAGATGATAATTTTGGTGAATAACAAAGTATGAGTCTCAACAAGGAAAATTTAGAGAAATCTATTTTATCAACTTGGTAAATTTTGAATCCTAAACCCCATAAAAGAAAGATCATTAAATGGATCTATTAATACCCATAAATTTAAGAAAAATATTTATATAATAAATTAATGTTCACTACATACACCACACAAAATTATGGAGTAGTGAACAAAACATGTATATCATATAAGTAAAAAGTGTGATGAACTCCTCTTACCTTTTGTCTTTACAATCATTGTACTCATTCAAAACTCCTATTTAATAAATATAAATATATTATATATATTTCAAAGAAACATATTGTATTATATAACACCATATATGGTTTTATATTGTCCCAATATTACACTCTGGTTATCCATCATATGTTAAGGTTTCACATTGGGTAATATTCTTTTTCTTCTTCACATGTGTCATAATTTGTCATATATTTGATCATTATAGTTATATAATGACTTGATGAATTTAAAAAATCATATAAAAATCATGTAAATACAATATATGTGTTTTATAATACTCTATAGGATTTATATGTTTTAAATAGAATACCTCCTTCATGGAGACGGTAGGCCATATGTATGCATGAATGTTATTTCAGTTTAGTTTTAATGTTGAGAGAAATAATATAAAAGAAATTAATGAATAAATATGTATATATATTTATATCATTTATAATATATTTATTATATCTTATATATCATATATATCATATATTTATATATTCACTAAATCATTCCTATATACATTCCATGTACTTTGTCAATTAATCACATCGCTTTTATGAGGTGGTAGTCCACACCTCCTCAAATGACAATATAATATTAAAAAAATAATGTAAAATATTAGTGTTTAAAAATTAATAAATAATACTAAAGAAATAATAAATATAGTATATATCATATATAAACATATATTCTATCATAATGTCAACCATGATAGATTGTATTGAAAAAATGAACAATCATCGTTTCACGAGGTAGCTGTTTCCTTAAGTGGAAACACTATATTTGTTACCCATGAGATTGTGGTTTATGTGGTTGTTGGTAGAATAATATACCTAATTAAATATATTATATTTAATATATTATTTTTTTACATATAATCATATAATAAATAAATTTAGAGGGGTTGGAGAAGGAATATAATTGAAAGAAATTGAGTAAAGATGTTACCTCTTAATCGTGGAACTCCTTTTGGATTGTGGAAAAAGGCTTCATTCAACACAACAGAAATCTTCTATGAACAATTGATGGAAATTTTGAAGTTTCTTTGGTTGAGAATTGCAGAACCAATGAGGTTTTATATGTGTGGGGATTTGGGAGAGGTGGTGGCCTTTTTTAGGGAAGGAAAGTGGCTTACTTGGAATTTTTTAAAACAAGTTAGGTGTATACAAGTTATTATCTATAAAAAGTCATAAAAATTAATCCTAAACAAATAATAGATGGTTTAGGGTTTTCATATAGACATGAAGTTGGTTTTTTACAAGTTTATAGGTCATATGGGCTCTAAAGATCAAGGTTTTTTCCACATTTAAGATTAATTTGACCTTAATCACAATTATTATTTTTTATCACTTTTACAAAAAAATTTGGAAAAAAATCAACATGATCAAATTGAAAATTAAATATTATAATGATTAAAGTGGAATATGTTTTTTTTCAAAATTCAATTCATCGATGAAGTAAAATTAATATTATTTCCAACCCCACACATGAGACAAAATTAAGGGTTTCTAAAGTAAAAAGAAATTTAAAGGTTTATTAAATTTTTATATTCATTTTAAATGTGAAAAATATTATAATGACCTAAATTTTATTATTAGAATTATAATTAATAAAATTTAAACTTAAAAAATATATAAAATATAATTTATCATTAATAATATTTAACCAAAAGGGTTATTTTTAAATTAAAATTATTAATTATAACTATTCATCAAAAAATTATGTTTCTTAGGAAATCCAAAAAGTAACCCCACTAAATTTTCAACATTCTAAAAAAATATGAATATTTTTTCAAAATAAATTAATATATTTTTTTTAAAATTAAATTTATGATTAATAGTGGTTAATGTGAGAAAACAAATTTTTTAAACATAATGTGTACTTTACCAAAAATAATATATTTCATTACCAATATGTTTTTTCAATATAAAAAAATTTGAAATAATATTTTAAATATATTTATTACTATTAATATAAATATGTTTAACAAATAGGTTATAATTATGACATTTAAATAATTGAAAAAATAAATTGTTGTTTCATAGAAACATCTATGTTGCATGTATTGTACATCATATTGGTGATGCTTGTAGCATAATCCATGTCTATTCCATGTGAGAGAAATGTTTCAATTATAGTTTTAATATATATATATATTTATTTATTTCCAATGTTATTTGAAATTAAAAATATCAAAAATATAAATTAATTTGAAAAAAAAAATAATTCCCAAAATTTTGGTTGTGTCACATTCTACCCCTATTGAATTGAATTTAACACTAAAAATTAATCTGGGGTATCAATTTTTTAATACATAAAATTTTCATTCATGGAAACCCACATTATAAAAATGTATACTAAAACATCCCTTAAAAGGGAAACATGGGACCATAACTGTTACCCAATGTAACATATAACCGGGTTTCCACAAAGGAGAACATAATTTGGGAGTTAATATTGGGCCTGGAAGAACAGAATAAATATTTATAGGGAGTGTTTAAGGTCATCAGTTACAAATATGTAAATGATAAAAGAAATTTCAAGGGACTCAAAGTCATAAATCATTTATGATTAAAAATTCAATTGGTTCATCCAAATTAACAAATTAGGACCATGAGATTTCTTTGGATAATTATCCAAACATTGAGTAATTATTTTATTAAACATGAATATAAGGAAATTACTTACTTGACATGAAAAATTTTCGATTTCTAATACATCCATTACTTAATGTAATGGGAATCTAGAAATTAACTATTTAGAAAGATGTTCTAAAATACTATTTAGTAGATATTAAGGATTATAAAAGAGTGAAATGTATAAATATTTATATATGAATATTATTAGAACGGAATATGGTAAATAAAATAATCTACAAGCATAAAAAGTAACTCTACTATTTCATCACAACTAATTATTCAATAAAAATAATTATACATTAACTAAGACATTTCATAGGACAATGGTAGGCATGACACCCTTATCGTCCTTTGGCCATGGGTTCAAGACCTATGGCCTTTCAAGACTTGATTGGTTCTCACACAATATACATGGTGTATTTTTATAAAACAATACTAATATAATTTCAAAAATATGATTGATAACCTTGAAATAAGGTTAATCACTAAATAGAATTTTAACAAGGGTTTTCAATACAATATATATACATAAATACTTACTCTGATGTTTAACAATTACTTTACAAGAATAGACAATCATATAAACCTTATTAATGATGAAAATAAAAATCCATAGAATTAATTTCATGAAACCAACTTAAAATAGACCACGATATATCGTAATGTAGAACTAGGATATCATAATGAAAACATGTGAATCCCCTCTTGGTAAATTCTCTTAGAGAATGGTAACATCTTGAATTACCATAAATACCATTTTCAAACCTTCAATCTTACTTATTACATATATTACCTTATATATTCCATAAATCTAATAAGTTTTAACGTTCATACATTATAGGATAAACTACTTTTCAACATCTCCTTAATTAGATCCCATGTAATTAGATCCTTCAAATTTTCCTATTCATATAGAACATATCTTTATCCAAAAAACATTATCATAAAATAAAAAACATGTTAATGGTTATCATTCCCTTAATAATGTGTTTTCCATGAACATCACCTTTCCAATATATCAGTTTTCTATTCTATTAGAACCATTCAACATGTTCTTTTAAATAAATAGTGAAAAAAATAAACTTAAAATACTTATATATTTCACATTTAAAATAAAATACTTCTTGAATCCAAACACCTAAAATATGTTGTTATTAAAATTATTATTTATTCCATTAAAAATGACACCACATCCCATTATACAGTACCTCTTTTTTTCACATTTCATCTATAGTCTCGTCATTATCAACAAAATTTCCATTACTCGAACAACCTTGCTTGTTCCCTTTAGAAGATTTCATTATGGTATATTTAGTTTCATAATGAATGCTAATCCACACATAATGAAATTAACCTCCAATTATATCTTAGGGAGGCCAATATTCTCATCAATTTCATTAATCAAACTCTTCATTTTCCCTTTTACTATCTTGATTTGCGTCCTTTTCAAAAGTAAGATTATCTTTTCATACCTCTAATACATTCACAATGATAATTCATTCCACATTCTTGACATGGAGAAAAACTGAATCTTCTTCACCCATGGGCTCTATTACACAAACTCTCAATGAACTACATTCTCTTCTTTGGTCATCCAAATAGTTGGTGAAGGTATACTTTGTTAATCATGTTCCATTAATGCTAATTATGGATGATCAAAACATCTCTTACTATGTAGATCTTCACACTTTAATGATCACTAGAAAATCAAACATCACATAAATAATTAATAAAATTCCTTCTAATTCCTGAAATTCTCTAAAACCAGATGCATATTGTGAGAATCATATATCATAGCAGAAACCCACATAGTCCTGAAAAACATTACTTATAGGATGTCTAAATCCTGAAACCTTCCTTAATATATGACAATCAAGGATCAAAAAAGATTATTCATATCCAAATTAAATTTAAGTCCTTCACGATTGGTCATGAAGAGTTTTGTGAATTTCCAATGCATATCCCATGGGTGCGTCAATCCAGGTTTGCAGTAAGGCCCATTATCGTGTAATAGATTACTGTGAGTTAGGCCTGGAACATGTTGTCGGAGATTTAACCCCAATTTAATTTTTTTCCATAGTCACATACACTTTTAGTATCATGAACGAAATATATTTCTAGGAAACCAATCATTATACCCTTTAATTAAATTCCAGGACATTTTCCTAAATGTTATATCATTTTTATACTTATCCTTAGAGACATACCAATCAAATCCTTAGAAATATAATCAGGTATCTAACTAATGTTTTATAATCCTTGTTTAAAATAATGACTAAAAAATTCCTTTGATACTGACTATAGATGCCTAGGATTTACATACAAGGATAGTACATCATTATAGATGAATATTTAGTATGTTACAAAAATACATGCATGTGGACTGTAATAGTTTCGTGTTTTTGGAATCTTGGAAACCTAATATTCTATCTTGGTAAAATATCATCAACATATAAAATAAATATCTCAACCATTCATAGTTATTCCTAAAACCATTCTTCATTACATGGGGAAGGGAATCATAAAAATGCAGTGAGATTAAATGCTCAGTATGGGTACACAACATAGATTTGAAATGATAATCATAATCACAATGTTATTAAAACATGTTCTTGAAATACAATAACATTACCAACATATCAAATTTAATATACATGAATCAGGGCATATATATTGTTAGTTTATAAGTCATGAATCTTAAGGAATTAATGAACGTAAGTGTTGAAAGAATAAAAAATTAATAAAACATTGAATAATTGTAGATAGATAAGCATGCATAATGATTTGTACAGTTGTAAAGGAATTTATTCTGAGACTATCTTAGTGTACATAGTCCTTTACTGAGTTGAGTTCACACCCCATTCCAACCATGTATTACTGAACTGAGTTTTCCCCATATTACAACACTATATTACTAAACTCTGTTAGTCCATAATTCTATACCTATATTACTAAGCTAAGTTCACCGATCATTCAATCCCTTTATTACTAAATTGATTTCAACACTAATTCAAACAATGTATTACTAAACTAACTACATTTCTTATCCCAACCCTATAATAGTGAACCATGTTCCTTTCTATATATAACCATGTCTTTCTTATTAGATAAAAATCATTACCCAATGCATTAGATGGAAATATAGGCACTACACATATTATAATGAAATAATAAATATGTATTCTAAAAGATCAGAAATAGTAATATCATATACCAGGAAATGAAATTGGTATTATAAACATGTAATCATCTCATAAGATGTGAAAAAAGACGAGGTTTATAATCATTTTATCAAAATAATTACCTGTGAAAGAGAATCAGATTTCATAAACATATAACCCATGAAAGGGAAATGGGTTTCATTAAGGCCATGGCATTAAGCACAACCCATTATTATAAATAATTTTAATAGATCGTTTAGATCATTTCCTAGAAGTTAATTAGTAAAATCAACATATGTCATCTTATAGAGAAAATAATTTTGAAATATCTTTAAAAATTGAATCATAAGGAAAATATCATTCTTTCTTTTATAAGGGATATTTAATATATTAAAATATTTAAAAGAAATTATAATAAAATAACTTTATAACATAGAAATAATACTTGAAATCATTTTGAAAACCATTTTACATAAAAACTGATAAATTAAGCTTGAATTTTTTGAAATTTATTATTATTTCAAAACACTATTAAATCCAATAAGGAATGATTGAAATTGTTTTGAATTTTTTTTACTAGAATACACATGAAACAAGAATAAAAATATTCTGAAAACCATTTAATTGATAATACATTGATAACTTATAATGAAATATTGAAAATGTTAGGAAAAACTTTTTATTTTAAATCATATGAAATAATCATGATTTATTTTGAAAACCATTTATTTGAAAATACATTTAAAACATATAAATGTCTAATGAAATAATTTCAAAAAATATTTTTCCTTAAAATATTACAAAAGAAACTTGAAGACATTTTAAAACCAATTTTACATGAAAACATAAAAAATAAGTTTGATATTTTTTTGAAAAGAATTTATTTTAAAATATATTTAAAAATTCATAAAATTTTATCCATTAAGCATGAAACTAATGATTAAATGTATAAAATATTGATAAATTAGTAAATTTCATATGAGGTAAAATGAAAATTCCTTTTTCCTGATAAAATGGTCATAAAAATGACGCATTAATAGGGGTCTCAAACATCTATCTCCAAATCCAAATTCTCTATATTTATCACATGAGAGGGATTAGGGTGGTATTTCATTAATTTAGATACATGGATGATGTTTTGGATTGATGTAAACTGAGGAGGAAACACTAATAGACATGTGACCTTTCTAAATATTTTAAGGATTTTAAAAGTTCATATATATCTTTTTATTGGACTTCCTTATTTAATGTCTCAATATACTAAATAGCCACACTTAAAGGCGAATGAAATAGTATAACTATATTTTTATAATTTCATTAATTTAAATAAACCTATATTTTCATTTAATAGAAGACCATATTATATTTAAATCATTTCCTTAATAAATTTCAATTAGATATAAAGAATAACTGGAAAACAAATTCACGGTTCATCCATATTGTTACATGATACTTCTTTCTACAGTTATTTTTTATCCATTGAGATTCATTTTATAATAACAAATTGTTATCAATACATATGTTTACATTAATTTTTATCCATAACACAAACATCCATGTTTATAAACTTCCACTTATAGGTTCAATATCTCCCAATTGATATAATGAATAAAACACCAAGGAATAAAATAATCCTTCTTTTGAGTGTTGATTGATTCAGTAAAAAATGTTTGAACCTATCCTTGAGTGATGAATATGATATATAGATAACCCAACTAACTATCTTATAAAATAATCACTCTATAATTTATATGATTAATAGACACTAAAGATCTCAAACTACTCAACTCAGAGTATGTCGAACACATAATGGATATGGTTATTCTTCTTCTTGAAAAAACATAGTATTGTAATCTCAGGGAAAAAAGATTTCTTAAAAACATCAATGTAATATTTTATAGCCATTGTCTAATCAATTATTATATCCAAAATCTTATGTTTTCATATTTTTCACATCTTACTTCTCCTTGGCATTAGATAATTCTTATTATTTTTATCAATTAACTTACTTTCCATGAGTGAACCAAGTTCATGGTAGTATCATTTTATTTTATTCCACCACCACTCTCATATTTTCATTGGATGTGAAATTATATCAAGAATATAAATTGCATTCTTTGATAAATAACATTTCTTGTACAAAAATATAATTAACATCTCTTCTAATTTTCATATGCCTATAATAGTACAATATAATATTTCTCAAGAATAAATATAAAAATAAAAAATATAAAATACCCATTTTCATCATTATCAAATTTAAAATAAATATTTAACAAGATATTCACATGGTTCAGTTTCCTATAAGTAATTTTCTATGATTAAAATTTCTAAAACTATCTTCTTTTTCATTAAGTAATAACCATACTAGTTGAAAATTCCCATCATCAATTTTTATTTATAAAAATCAACAGGAATCATTTTTCAATTATTCATGCATAAAAATAACACACAGTAGCACTCATGTAAAAAAGGATATATTTTGTATCAATTGTTCATCCTTAACTTCAAAAATAACTCATATTTCAGATCACACTAAATATGCTTCACAATAATATTTTCAATTGATATTATCAATATATAAATATAAAAGTATCATCACAATGAAAAATCCACATTATTAATGAAATTAAAATAATTGTGTTTCAAATTCATTAAGATCTCCCTTATTTGGTTGTATCTATTGTTATCTTTGATCTTTATGATGTGGTGATCATTGATTATTTATATTTAATAAATAAAATTATAAATATGATATTTTATTCTTTGAATAATATATCTTTCAGTTCCTGGTTTAATTTCTATATTAGATATTAAGTCAAGAAACTCATATTCTTAATCTAAACATTTAAAAAAATTAAGTTTCAATGTTTTACACATTCATCTAAATAATATCTTAAGACATGTAATGTAACACCCCGAGATTTCATAGTGTGTTATTTCTTCAAAATAATTAAATAACTTGCAATACACACAACACCGAGTTCAATCACACCATGACTTAAAAAAAAGCCATTCAAAAGAGGTTATGAATAGTATTAACTAAATTTTAAACTTTATATAATCCTTATAATTTTAGAATCCATATTATGAGTTTCTTAGACATAATGCAAGAATAGATTCATTTTCAGTATTGCACTTTTATGAACTTTTAATAGTGAAACCTTTTTAAATACAACATTTTAATGTTTTTGACTAAATGGGGACATCAAAAAATTTAAAATGAAACATCCCAAGCTTCCACGGTATGCTTTCCTTTGAATAATACAGTAGTGAGTGTTGTACGCAACTTCGAGTTCTAACACACCATAACCAATCAAACTAGTCGTTATGAATAGTAATACCTACCTTTTAAAATTTTAGAAATTTTATCTCTCAAAATGGACTTCATTTTTGGATTCGGAGTATCGAATTTAGCCTAAGGTGAAATTTTGGAACTTTTCGGATAACTTTCATATTTTGATGAATAGTGAAAATTACTAAATTTTAATTAAAAACAACTTTTTTAATCAAAATAATTAATAGTGATAAATTATGAATTTGAGTGGTTTTAAAGTATATTTAGAATATATTTTTACCATTTAATATAATTTTGGTCAATGGACATAATTTTACAATTAAACCGAACATAAACAAGTGTCAATCTTTTGATAGTTATTATCTCTTAAAAACACGCTTTATGTTTTGACAGCGGGAATTAATTTTAAATTAATTTATACCACTTCTATGTTTTGAATTTAGAAAAATGGATTCCATATTTGGAATCAGGATGTTCAAATTGTGTAAATAAGTAACGTTTATTTTTAGACATTTTGAATAATTACTGCGGTAAATATTTTATTTACCATGGTTAAGGGTAAATCCGGTAAATAAGGGATAAAAAATAATATTATAATAATACTAAATTATCCTAAAACGTGTCCTATCCTTATTTTTTGATACATGTTCGACCATAGGCATCTTTGGGTCGATTTTAGGACCCCATGATGCCACTTGTAGGTGATAGGGACACTTTATTTTAATTAAGTTAAAATGAATACAAAAATGACACAAGCATATATCTTTTAGAAAAACTATTTTTAAATAGGGTTATGTATGTTGGATTTTAGATTATAAATATTCATTAGAAAGATAAATAGATTTCCTACATAATGATATTTTATATATAATTTTTAGACATTAAATAATTTAAGTTATTTATGACACAATGATGATGAATTAATTACTATAATAGTGAAAAATTAAAATAATTGATATTATAAATACCCAAATAAATATAATATGAAACTTTTAATGAATTAAACTAATTTTCTAGGATAATATGATATATTAGGATTGATTTAATTGACTTTTTTTGAAGTAATCAATCTGTTAAGAGTTTCACAAAAATCAACTATTGAATAGTGTAAAAAATTGACATAAAAGAGTTCTTAAAAAAAATATTATATTATTAATTGATATTAAATTCCTAAAAATCTATGGTTCAACCAAGAGACTTATATCATGATAGTTTCATCATTAATGGACCACTTAGGGGTCTCTTGGATGTATATAGTAAGTTTATTAACCATATTATATAAAAATACAAAGAGACATTGTAAAAGTGAAACTAATTAACTTAGAGTTAATACTTAAAGATAAGGTTAATGTAACTACCCAAACCTGTCTAAATTCTATTGGTTGAGTTGTTTTCGACTCATCCCCACCTTAACATTTAAATAATCACCTTTGGAGCCATTAGAAACCGAATATGAATTTATTATAAACTAATATTTCTAGCTTTTCCAAAGGTGCCCCTCACCCCTCTTATAAAAGGGTACTACTCCTTCTCAATTCTTCACACCTTAAAAACCTTTTGGTTCGGCAAAACTCTACCCAAATACTCTCCCAACTTCCCTCACTACAACCTATAGGCCTTATTTTGATCGGAAATCCAACCTAAGGAGCCCTTTTGATCAAATCAAAAGGAAGAAACCGAAGAAGAGGTAATGATTTCACCACCCTTTTCCAAGTTCCTTTCTTCTTCCACTTCTTCTTCCTTTGTTATTACCATTCTAAAATAATAACTCCAGTATCATATATATACTTTGATGTTATTATAAATATGGTACAACCATATTCAGTATTCTATCCACCTTTTGAATAACATGTCACCATACGTGCGTACGTACGGCTTACCGTCTCCACGTCGTGGTGTAATTGTTATTCAATATATTATTATTTGTATGGGTATAATAATGATATGTAACTCATGTAAATAATAAATATAACATGTTAATGATTCTGTATATATTATATAACAACCATTTATATATTATTTCAAAAGAATGATATTGTCTCTCGTGCGTACGTACGGACTACCGTCTCCACGAACGCGTTGAGATTCATTCTCCATCGTATCCATTTAAGTATAATTATCATTTGATGATTTAAAAATGATGTTTAAGGACTTGATATCATTCTGGTTATGAATAATATACAACCTATCCATTACAAACATGGCTTATGTAACAAAACATATAAAATAAAACAAGTAAGTTAACACCCGAAACAACGATAATACTAAGATATTATTATCAAATCAATATTAAAAGATCATATATGATATCATATTAATGTATATGATTCTTGTATAATTTAATAACAATTATTTCACCATTATACAGGAGGTTAACCTACCCCAACCAAGGAAAAGTACAAGGTAAGGGGTTTTCATCTCACTCCTTATTCCCGTGAGATTCATGCCATATTGCCACCATCACCTTTTGTGTGGTGTATGTACTTCCCATAATTATATTCTTTGTGAAATACACTCTAATTTATGTGTATTTACATATTCATTGTATGATACCTCTTTCATGGGTTTTATGTTTCATAAGTTACCAAATTGGTAAGGGTTATTTCGCAGTCTCTTCATTATTCGAGGTTGTTTATACGTAATAATCTACTGGGATATCTTTATCATCCACATCCACGTTTCTTAAAAATGAATTTCAAAACATTTTTACTATTTACTAGAATATGGGTTAAAGTCATTTATACCCTTTTTTGACTTTTTATAAGTGGTTTATAAAGGAATCTTTCCGTCGTTTTCCAAACAAGGTGCTTTTTAACCTTTTTGACAAAATTAAGGTAAGAATGTTTTTTTTAACTTATAAGGCGGGTGTGGCTATTTTCCGCCGTTATAAAATCTTCGAAGCTTCCCTTACAAGATAATAAGAATATTTTCAGAAAAAATGTTTTATTTCATAAATATAATACTCTTAAATGATTTGAAAATAGAAAGAGATATTTTTCTAAAATAGTCTTTATTTCATCTATGTCAACATCCTTTGATGGATTTTAATATTATTTGAAGTTGATTTATTATGATACAAAACATCCATATTTTATTGAAGGTTTTGTGATATTTTTTACTATGGATAAGTTATTCTTATGACACTCATGGTTTTTGTTTAGAGTATTGACATTTCATATGTTATTTGTAATCTGAATGTTTATGTTATATTTCAACCTTTCATTCAGATGAATGTGTTAGACATGTATGTTCTGGGTTGGGGACCGGTAAAAGTAAGCCCTCCGGTTTGGTCTCCGGTTATTAGAGGAACTCCAGTTTGGTCTCCGGTTATTAGAGGAACTCCGGTTTGGTATCCGGTTATTAGAGGAACTCCGGTTTGGTCTCCGGTTATTAGAGGAACTCCGGGTTGGTGCCCGGTTATTAGAGGCACTTCGGGTTGGTGTCCGGTTATTAGAGGCACTCCGGTTTGGGTTCCGGTTACAGTTAGCCCCTAGGTCTTGGGACGAGGCCTTGACAAAGAAATTAAATTTCAGCATTATGCATTACGACATTATGAAAGTGGTTATTGATATTGCATGTGATTATTCGATTAGTAGAATATACATGTGAATAAGTAAATGGAATTATTTCATTTTACTTTCTCCATACTATGTTGACGTTCAATTTTAAAAGGCTTTTGTTTTAGTAATACATTACCTTAAATGTTTATGCTTATTTTTGAATGTTCCGCTATATTGTTATCCTTACTGGGTATTTGAGCTCACCCCTTTTCTATGTTTTATTTTTCCTAGGATGTGAAGAAGTAAGTTATGAATGACCTGCAGGGATATTATGAGGGGATAATAGTGTGGACTATGGAGACATTATGTTGTCGTAGTAGTTTTTCACTTTATGATGTAATGTAAAACGTATGAATATATCTAGTGTTTCCAAGGCTATTAAACCAATCGGTCTTTCGAGATTTGATCTTTCTTGTGATCATGCCAATGTTATGTAATAATGCACCGACTCTGGGTAACTAGGGTCGGGGCATTACATTTGGTATCAGAGGAAGTTTAGTACAAACCTTCTAAGCTAGATTTAGATAAACTCTGATTAGAGAACATAGATTTAAGATGAATTTTGAGGATTAGTATAGAAGAACTTCCCAGAATTTTCGTATTGTAGAGATTTTGTGAGTTTTCTGAGCAATACATACCTGTCTTGATACGAGCAGGTAGAGGCGGCTCTGGCAGAGATGTACCTAGGGGAAAAACCCGAAAACACCGCTTTGAGCTAGACTTGAACGGGAACTGGTTCACGACAACGGGCCTTTCTGCACTCTTGGTTACGACACTCCCGGGGGATATTCTTAGGATAACTCTCATTTTCTTTACAAATCATTATGAAGGGTTTATGAGTATATACTTCCTCAAAGGAGACATTTTTATGATTATGTATTATATCAATAAACTATTTAATTTATGTTATGTGTTTTACAAGTTTGGGATTAGGTATTGTTATTCATAAACTAATCTAATGTATGCCATTGTTTAGAAATGGTGCCCAGTAGAAGGAATGAGAACTCTATCAATGCACATGATACAAAGAGAAATAAGGATCATATATTTTATGGTCTTAAGCCAGAATTTACAAGATAAATAGTCTCGCATGTATTATCATCATATGAAGAAATAATATCTTGTGTTGATAAGATAAGTAAAGAGTTTACTGAGTCATATGGCTTTGAAGGGAAGCAAGAGAAGAAAAGGATGGAAGAGAGAAATATGGATAAATGGAAGAGGGAAAAGAAGAATTTTCCCATATGTGATAATTGTGGAAAGAAACACCCTGGAACTTGCCTGAAAGGAATGGGAGTTTGTTATAAGTGTGGAGGAAAAGGGCACAAAGTACGTGACTGCAAGGGTAAGAAAATGGTTTCAAATGTACAATGCTTCATTTGCAAGGAGTTTGGACACTACGCGAACCTATGTCCCAGTCATCAGACTATGCCGCAAATGATGCTATTGGATAATAATAAAGTTATGATACTACCACAGTTTAAGAGGAATGATTAGAGTTCTTATGTTGATTATGTCAATTGAGTGTTGTATCAACAATGTACTTGTTATAATAATTATGGAGTATATAAGGATTGTACTGCAGTACTATTTCATTAAGGACTTGAGATTGTGTGGAACAAAGAAAAGTGACTCAATAGCAGGATAAATTTTTGGAAAATATATGGTTGAGAGAATGATAAACCATAATATAGTTCTGATACCGAGGTAGTGATTTTGGAATAATACATGATTGTTTTGGATAAATTATATTGGATATTCTTGACTACCTTGGAACTGATTAATGATTTGTATATTCCATCATTGTTGGGGTTTAAAACATTTTTGGATTGATGAAGTATATCTAGCATTCTATATGGAATAAGGGAGCATGAATGTAATCAATAAGGAATATGGTAATTCAGGATGTTTCAGTGTATTAAAAGAATACATGATGAGGGTATTCATATGCTATTACAGGGTAAAAAGGATCTACATTATGTTTACCTTCCTTATAAAAGTTGGACTGTGAGTTTGGACAGAATTATTTTGGATAGTTCTAGTTTGGATTATTTTGGATCGCCATAAAAGGACAACCCGGAGGTCGGGTGGCAACCCGTCGCGTCCGGCAAGGCTGCGAGACTTGAACCCGCAACCGAAGGGAGACAAGGGTGTATCACCTACCACTGGCCCACAAGATGTCCTGGATTAAATAATGTAGTTTTTTTAAAAGATCTGGTAGATGAATTATAAATTCATTTATTTTGGAACCCTGTACGAATAGTATAAATAGAAATTTTTTTACGTTCATTTATCTTTTAGAGTGAAAGATGAGTTTGTGGTAGAAATTTATTAATGGATAAAACTCTAATTATAAAGTAAGTATATCTCCTTATGATCTTAGCCAATCTCATAAATAAATTCCTCAACATTAATAAAAGGAACTTAGAACAAAAATGTTGTCCTAGATGGTACCTTAAATCATCACTAATTTATGGCTTTGGGATTGTTGGCCTTTTCATAGCCATGTTCTCTACCACTCTCCATCAGATAATTGATGGTTAGATTTCTCTTCCATATCCATATTTTCCTACATGGAACCCTAGTATGTGTAATTTTCGGTAATCTTCATACTTTCCACTCTTTATTTTAAATAGAGGCCTCGTTAATTCATTTTTCAATGTGGGATTTCAACTAAGATATTTTGAAACATCAAAAATGTGTTTTCCCAATACCCTATGTTTTGTTGAACTGATGGTATTTCAAATCATCATAGATTGATGAGTTTAAGGACCTCAATTTTATACTTTTTTGTGATTGATGACCTCAATCACTACCTATAAATATTTACGTTTTTCCTCCAATTATATGTCTCTAATTTCCGCCAATGTTCTCCTAATTGAGATCATAATTTGGTGGTGACCCTTTCATTTCTATTTTCCTCATATTAAGACTAAATTTTAGTAACCCAATTTCCGATGTGGGTTTTCCCACAAATATATTTTCTATTTTCAACCTTTTATTTTTGAAGAACAATTTCAAATTGTGAGGACGTAATTTATTGAAGGAGGGGAGAACGTAACACCCCAAGATTTCATAGTGTGTTATTTCTTCAAAATAATTCAATAACTTGCACTACACGAAACACCGAGTTCAATCACACAATGACTTACACAAAAAAATAAATTCAAAAGTGGTTATGAATTGTATTAACTAAATTTTAAACTTTATATAATCCTTATAATTTTAGAATCCATATTATGAGTTTCTTAGACATAATGCAAGAACAGATTCATTTTCAGTATTGCACTTTTATGAAATTTTAATAGTGAAACCTTTTTAAATACAATATTTTAATGTTTTTGACTAATTGGGGACATCAAAAAATTTAAAATGAAACATCCCAAGCTTCCACGGTACGCTTTCCTTTGAATAATACAGTAGCGTGTGTTGTACGCAACTTCGAGTTCTAACACACCACAACCAATCAAAATAGCCGTTATGAATAGTAATACCCACCTTTTAAAATTTTAGAAACTTTATCTCTCAAAATGGACTTCATTTTTGGATTTGTAGTATCTAATTTAGCCTAAGGTGAAATTTTGGTACTTTTCGGATAACTTTAATATTTTGATGAATAGTGAAAATTACTAAATTTTAATTAAAAACAACTTTTTTAATCAAAATATTTAATAGTGATAAATTATGAATTTGAGTGATTTTAAAGTATATTTAGAATATATTTTTACCATTTAATATAATGTTGGTCATTGGACATAATTTTACAATTAAACCGAACATAAACAAGTGTCAATCTTTTGATAGTTATTATCTCTTAAAAACACGCTTTTTGTTTTGACAGCGGGAATTAATTTTAAATTAATTTCTACCACTTCTGTGTTTTGAATTTAGAAAAATGGACTCCATATTTGGAATCAGGATTTTCAAATTGTGTAAATAGGTAACTTTTATTTTTAGACATTTTGAATAATTACTGCGGTAAATATTTTATTTACCATGGTTAAGGGTAAATCCGGTAAATAAGGGTTAAACAAATAATATTATAATAATACTAAATTACCCTAAAACGTGTCCTAGCATTATTGGTTGATACATGTTCGACCATAGGCATCTTTGGGTCGATTTTGGGACCCAATGGTGCAACTTGTAGGTGATAGGGACACTTTATTTTAATTAAGTTAAAATGAATACAAAAATGACACAAGCATATATCTTTTAGAAAAATAATTTTGAAATAGGGTTATATATGTTGGATTTTAGATTATAAATATTCCTTAGAAAGATAAAAATATTTCCTACATAATGATATTTTATTTATAATTTTTAGACATTAAATAATTTAATTTATTTATGACACAATGATGAAAAATTAATTACTATAATAGTGAAAAATTAAAATAATTGATATTATAAATACACAAATATATAAAATATGAAACTTTTAATGAATTAAACAAATTTTCTAGGATAATATTATATATTAGGATTTATTTAATTTACTTTTTTTGAAAGTAATAAATCTGTTATGAGTTTCACAAAAATCAACTATTGAATAGTGTCAAAATTGACATAAAAGAGTTCTTAAAACAAATATTATATTATTAATTGATATTAAATTCCTAAAAATCTACGGTTCGGCCAAAAGACTTATATAATGATAGGTTCATCATTAATGGACCACTTTGGGGTCTCTTGGATGTATATAGTAAGTTTATTAACCATATTATATAAAAATACAAAGAGACATTGTAAAAGTGAAACTAATTAACTTAGAGTTAATACTTAAAGATAAGGTTAATATAAGTACCCAAACCTGTCTAAATTCTATTGGTTGAGTTTTTTTCGACCCATACCCACCTTAACCTTTAAATAATCAACTTCAGAGCTATTAGAAACCGAATATGAATTTATTATAAACTAATATTTCTAGCTTTTCCAAAGGTGCCCCTCACCCCTCTTATAAAAGGGCACTACTACTTCTCATTTCTTCACACCTTCAAAACCTTTTGGTTCGGCAAAACTCTGCCCAAATACACTCCCAACTTCCCTCACTACAACCTAGAGGCCTTAGTTTTATCAGAAATCCAACCTAAGGATCCCTTTTGATCAGATCAAAAGGAAGAACCCGAAGAAGAGGTAATGATTTCACCACCCTTTTCCAAGTTCCGTTCTTCTTCCACTTCTTCTTCCTTTATTATTACCATTCTAAAATAATAAATCCAGTATCATATATATACTGTGATGTTATTATAAATATGGTACAACCATATTCAGTATTCTATCCACCCTTTGAATAACTTGTCACCATACGTGCGTACGTACGGCTTACCGTCTCCACGTCATGGTGTAATTGTTATTCAATATATTATTATTTGGATGGGTATAATAATGATATGTAACTCATTTAAATAATAAATATAACATGTTAATGATTCTGTATATATGTTATAACAACCATTTATATATTATTTCAAAAGAATGATATTGTCGCCCGTGCGTACGTACGGACAACCGTCTCCACGAACGCGATGAGATTAATTCTCCATTGTATCCATTCAAGTATAATTATCATTTGATGATTTAAAAATTATTTTTAAGGACTTGATATCATTATGGATATGAATAATATACAACCTATCCATTACAAACATGGCTTATGTAACAAAACATATAAAATAAAACAAGTAAGTTAACACCTGAAACAACGATAATACTAAGATATTTTTATCAAATCAATATTAAAAGATCATATATGATATCATATTAATGTATATGATTCTTGTATAATTTAATAACAATTATTTAACCATTATATAGGAGGTTAACCTACCCCAACCAAGGAAAAGTACAAGGTAAGGGGTTTTCATCTCACTCCTTATTCCCGTGAGATTCATGCCATATTGCCACCATCACCTTTTGTGTGGTGTATGTACTACCCATAATAATATTATTTGTGTAATACACACTAATTTATGTGTATTTACATATTAATTATATGATACCTCTTTCATGGTTTGTATGTTTCATAAGTTACGAAATTGGTAAGGGTTATTCGCAATCTCTTCATTATCCGAGGTTGTTTATACGTAATAATCTGCTGGGATCTCTTTATCATCCACATCCATGTTTCATAAAAATGAATTTCAAAACATTTTTACTATTTACTAGAATATGGGTTAAAGTCATTTATAACCTTGTTTGACTTTTTATAAGAGGTTTATAAAGGAATATTTCCGTCGTTTTCCAAACAAGGTGCTTTTTAACCTTTTCGACAAAATTAAGGTAAGAATGTTTTTTTTAACTTATACGGCGGGTGTGGCTATTTTCCACCGTTATAAAATCGTCGAAGCTTCCCTTACAAGATAATAAGAATATTTTCAAAAAAATGTTTTATTTCATAAATATAAGACTCTTAAATAATTTCAAAATAGAAAGATATATTTTCTAAAATAGTCTTTATTTCATCTATGTCAACATCCTTTGATGGATTTTAAGCTTATTTGAAGTTGATTTATTATGATACAAAACATCCATATTTTATTGAAGGTTTTGTGATATTTTTGACTGTGGATAAGTTATTCTTATGTCACTCATGGTTTTTGTTTAGAGTATTGACATTTCATAAGTTATTTGTAATCCGAATGTGTATGTTATATTTCAACCTTTCATTCTGAGGAATGTGTTAGACAAGTATGTTCCGGGTTGGGGACCGGTAAAAGTAAGCCCTCCGGTTTGGTCTTCGGTTATTAGAGGAACTCCGGTTTGGTCTCCGGTTATTAGAGGAACTCTGGTTTGGTCTCCGGTTATTAGAGGAACTCCGGTTTGGTCTTCGGTTATTAGAGGAACTCTGGGTTGGTGTCCGGTTATTAGAGGCACTCCGGGTTGGTGTCTGGTTATTAGAGGCACTCCGGGTTGGGTTCTGGTTACAGTTAGCCCCTAGGTCTTGGGACGAGGCCTTGACAAAGAAATTAAAGTTCAGCATTATGCATTTCGACATTATGAAAGTGGTTATTGATATTTCATGTGATTATTCGATTAGTAGAATATCCATGTGAATAAGTAAATGGTATTATTTCATTTTACTTTCGCCATACTATGTTGAAGTTCAAGTTTAAAAGGCTTTTGTTTTAGTAATGAATTGCCTTAAATGTTTATGGTTATTTTTTAATGTTCCACTATATTGTTATCCTTACTGGGCATTTGAGCTCACCCCTTTTCTATGTTTTATTTTTCCCAGGATGTGAAGAAGTAAGTTATGATTGACCTGCAGGGATATTATGAGGGGATAATAGTGTGGACTATGGAGACATTATGTTGTCGTAGTAGTTTTTCACTTTATGATGTAATGTAAAACTTATGAATATATCTAGTGTTTCCAAGGCTACTAAAACAATCGGTCTTTCGAGATTTGATCTTTCTTGTGATCATGCCAATGTTATGTAATAATGCACAGACTCTGGGTAACTAGGGTCGGGGCGTTACATGTAAAGTTAATAATCTTTCATGACTTTGATAAATTTTTATAAAATTTTTATTTTATAATAGTTTTCATGTTCTATTAAAAAAATTGATGTCATACAACTAGACTTTTGAAGTCATATGGCCAGCCTCCTGAAGTCCAACATTTTTTTTAAAAATCATAATAAATCAATGAAGTCATATGAAAATTAATAATATCAAATAAAAAAACATACTAAAACAAATATAATATTGTATAAAATAGTCTTATCAATTTTAAAATTTGAACATAAGAAATACTTAATTCAAGAATTAAGAATAAACGACTTTCAAATTAATATCAACATGTTTCAATCCATCATAAAAATGATTCAAACATATCAATACACTTAAAGTTCTACCTTAATAGAATTCAATTAGTCATTTATTTTAGGTTAAAAGAAAAAAAACTTCAACTATTCTAATAAATAATTCAATCTCCTCATTTGGATTTTTGGAAATTAATTCTCAAGATATATAATGCTAATTTTGTTCTTATACCTCATCATTTATTTACACAAACATACTCATGAATCATTAAATCATAGTTTATCCCACGTAATATGAGTCTTAAAACCACACTACAAGATAATATAGTGTTTTTTAAATAATTCAATCCCATAGTGACAAGATATTTTTATCCAATATATGAAATAAATTTATCCTTAAATTAATAATATAAATCTCATGTTTTCAATAACCATAACAATGGATATACAAAGAAAGTTCACACTACATTAAGAATCATCTCCCCCTTAGAAATATAAGTAATATTTATGTCACTTTTCCATCCATATTTGACATCGCAATCTAAATCCTTATGGGGGAAGGGTTACAAATATGATTAGGAGATAGGGGAAGGTTGAACAAGAAGTATCCACTTTTACATAAAGAACATATCCATATGATATGATGTGGTGAAAATATCTACAGCTTTTTCTTTAGTTTCAAAAAACTCAAATATCACATCACAATAAAAAACATTTTGTAAAATTAAATGATATCTGATATTGATATTTTGAATGTATTTTTTATATAAATCACGATGAATTTTCACTTTAAATAATTAATTTTCCTATTATTTAATTTTTTTTAATGTTTTGTGGAAGGATATAGATTTGAATGAAAAACTGAAAAAACAAGATGAATATAGTGTACTGTAAAGATTTCATGCCGCATAGTGAAGTTGATCAACATGAAACTTTGTTTTATATGGTATATTAATGTTTTCTTAAGGTCATTGGCATGTCAAGACCAAACCCAAATCTCAGAATTGATGATCCAGACTAAACTGGTAGAAACCTAATGGAAATCAAAATTACATGATTTTTAATTAATTTACATGAATTACAATAAATGATATTTTCATGGTGTGAATAATTACATAGTATGAATAAAATTCATGGACCTTCACATTACATGTCATCAACACCACTTACAAAAAATTTAAATTCTCATACAGGACCAAAAATGGTAGTTTGATGAGTTATAATGGTGGAAAAATATTTGACGAACCAAGCCCAAAAATACCTATGTATTGATGTAATTAATGGTCTTGAGGTGTTTATGGACCTATAAATAGATTTCTGATACTGTTAATAAAGTTATCCATCATATATCAAGGATCTACCACTATGATGTGTTGTAGGGAGGTTTCTACTATAGAATTTATTTATCATTATTTTATTTCATTTCTTGATCACTTTTTTCATATAATTAATATGCATATTTTTAATTAATGTTATTACCATTATTTATATTATTCTTTTTCCATTCCAAATCTCTCTTCCCACATTAATATCATTCTCTCTTTCAGATTCTAAAATTATCTCTTTTAACTTTTCAATGGGAAGTAACTATCCAGAGGAATGTCCCTGGGGGAGTATACATGGTGTTCATAATTATTTCACTTCAATCCAAAAAAATTTAATTTAATTTGTGGTGTATGTGATAGAATTTAATGGGTTAGGTGGTATCTTACCATCACATTTATCTCAAATTCATTTCTATTTTTTGCATGGTTGGGGAGATTTAATTATCGGAGAGGTATCCTAGGAATAATAAAAATAACACTCAAGGGAAGGAATATAAATCCATTTATAGAAATTAATGGATCATAAAATTGAATTCAATAATGAATTAACCCTTGTTTCCAAGACTTGGTATAATACCATTCTTAACTAATTTCATTTTTTATGCATATGCATGTTAGATAATTTCAATTAAACATTCCGATATTTTAATTGCATGTTTTCTAAAAACACTTAAAAACATCATTTAAAAAATAATAAAAATAACAAAAAAATTATATTAGGTTAATTATAATTAGTGATTGAACTGACTGCATTGCTCCTCAAGTGAGACAACCATTATCAGCCTCTATTCTTCATTTGGAAGTTGAAATTTGTTTTTCTACAGAGTACAACTAGCGCACATCAAAATCAAAGAACATTTACCTTGGATCTAGTTTATTTAACAATAATATTGAAAAGATATTTATCACTTTTATTTTCATAAGAAATTAATAATGTATTATAAATACCACATTTCAAATCATCTAGTTGAATTTGAATCCATATCATTTGAGTGTAGTCTTGTTTTTTTCTATGTACTCAACATCAACTGTGCTTAATTCCACTAAACATTAATTCATACAATTCCAGGTCACACTAATCTAATCAATATAGAATTTTCCCCATGATTCATACATTCTTTTAACATAATATCCAACTTAGTCAGCATCTATAAAACCCTATAAGGTCAGGTCTAGACTAAATCTAAATAACAACCTGTAGCTCAGTGTATTCTTAATGTACCTCAAAAGACTCTTGGATGGAAACATATGATATTTCTTACAATAAATTTCAAATTGTGTATATAATTTCATAGAAAAAAATGTTGGATATAAATTTTTTGATGTAGTAAGTTTTTCATTTAGTTTTCTATAGTCCCTTTGATTCAAAGTAGCTTAATCTGTATCTGTGATCATCATGGTCCCAATAGATATAGAACTATAAATCCCCCTAGATTACCCTATTAAAAACCTTTTAAATAATTTCCCTAATATATTACACGGGGTAAAAAATTATGGTCAATCTATTTGAATGATATAAAATAATAGGAAGTATAAAGTCTAAAATAACATGGAAATATCAAAATCTATCTTCATTTCCTTAAGATAATACTTACATAACTATTTTTTCCTCTAAAAAAATAATATCTTCCTCACATACTATAATATTGATAGTACTTGTTGAAAACTTATTCACAAATATATTACTACCAATTTTTCCATTTGATAAATTCTTCTTTCATATGAATCAATTTAGCACAACATACCAGGACTTAGGGGAATATTTTAATCCAAATAATTATTTTTTCTATCATATATATCATGATCTCGTATTAATCAAGATATAAACCATTATATTATTCAATAAAAAACCCTTCATCAATAACACCATTTAAGAAGCTTTATTTCATATTCATTTAATATATATTTTAATGTTTGTGAGCTATCCTGACCATGAACATTTTAAAACACTAAAGGCATACATCTGGTTAAATGTTTCCTTAATATTACACTCCTTCCAGCTAAAATAAACATTGTAAACTAGACATGCTTTATTCGTTGTGATTCCACCATACTCATTCATATTATTTCTAAAAATTCACTTGGTTCCAATGTTTTTTTGTTATTAATGTTTTACACCATCACCCAAGTGTTTTTCCATTATAATATATCAGGTTTCTCATTTATATTAGTGATTCATTATTCATCCAAAATTTCATTATAAAATGTTTTAAAATCTATTGGTTAAATACAATAAAATTGGTTTTATAATGTCAATATTATTCTAGTTTGTATTGTTGAATTGTTTAGAATAATAATATTAGCATAATAAATATTTTTCTTTATCTTTTGATGTATCTACATCTATATCCCAGTTGAATCTTCATCACTAGCCACATCTAATTCAATTTCCACTATAACATACTCATTTTATGAAAAATCATCTCTTTATTACAAATTAAAACATGAATTATTAAATAAAATTACACTTAATACAAATTTTAATATTGATATTTCTACGGTATTTTTGAATTTTTTACATAGAATAACATCTTGAACATGGGATACAAAAACATTATTAAAACATCTTTAAAAAGATTCTAAAATTCAATGACTTTTAAACTATATGAAATAACCTGGGGACAAACATAAGAAATGGTTTAGATATAAAGACTATTAAGTGAATAAACATGAAATAAGTTGATTCATTTTATACATTAGTCATATTAATGGGTCATAATAACATTATGAATCATAAACGTGAAAAATAAGATATGATATATCATGATAATCATAACATAGAAAATGTGGAAACAACTTAAATTTGTACATGAAATTCATTGTTCTAAGCTAAACCACCAAGACATAATTGTGTAAAAAGTCCCATTAAATAATATATTTCACTCCCTATCCCAAAATGATGCTTCAGGAATCTAAATATAACCCATTTCATTGGAGTGGTAAATAATTCTTAGTGCCCTCATCACATTTGTTTCATTCTCATACTTAAGTGTTCCACATAATCATAAAACATGGAATCAATTATGGTCAAATTTTATTCTCTAAACATGTATTGTGGAATAAATATGTGTAAGACCACAGTCAAAGTGGTATAAGTGTATAAGTGTGAACACCCTTGATAAGAAATGGGTATAGTAATCACTAAAGAATTTTTTTGGCATGGAAAATCATAGTGAAATTTTGACTCATTAACGATGTCACATAAAAATTAAAAAAAATTGGTTGATGATAGAAAAATGCATATATAATAATTTTGAAATAAATTATTCATTAATATGGATATTTTATTAAATATCCCAATTTAAACTAATTTTAAATTGAATGCATAAGTTAATGAAGAAACGTGAATAATGAAAAGAATCCTAACTATATTATGGCATGCTAACATGTGTATATAAAAGATAATGGGAGGATTAATGGGGGAGAAAGGGGGATATAATAATTTATAAATGAAATGGAAAATAATTTGAATATGAAAAAACATATTCCAACATAATAAAATTTATTTTAAGAGACATAACAAAAAACAAGTGTTGGAAAGGAAATGAGGAGAGAGAAGCCCGAAACTTGGGTGTGTGGCTCCAAATGTTTGGTAGGGGCCTAATGCGAGATTGGGGAAGCATGGGAGGACTATATAGAGTGTAAGAAAGAGTTTGGATGTGTTATTATGAGTTTTAATGAATATAAATTATAGCTTTGGTAAGTTTATATAGTAAAATAGGGGGATTTCAATATTATTTTGGTTTTGGACTCTGCATAATAAAATAACCAAAACCCAAAACCATACCAGGGTTTTTCTCAAGGTTTCTTTCAAATGGTACTGTTGATTATTATTTATAAGTAAAATGGACTGAACTAATAAAATAATTCCCATTATTATGTGGATGTGAGACACACTCTTAAGGAAATGATTGAAAACCCATAGAATATATTGATGGTTTTTGAGAATTCATAAGGGATTTATAACATTATGAAAACAAAAATAAAATCACACTATTATAGATGTAAAACATATATTTTTTCAATTATACATTTTATAGTATTTATTACACCACTTTTGGTTCATTATGATGTCATAATACACAAAGTATATTTATACGGTATTTAATTTTTACCCAAAAATTCGACTGTCTCAGAGAATTATGAAAAATTCACCATTGGTTATTTTTGACTTTATGATTCCAAAAAAAAATAAGTTTTAAATTATAGTTTTTTGAAAAAAAAAATTTTAACTTGTAAAATAAAATTTACATTTATTAAGAAATTTTGTCTTTTTTTGAAAATAATAGATTTTAGTCCCTTGAAAAATCACATTTGACATCTTATAAATTATATGATCATTTATATTTAATAATACATTTTTATTAAAATGTTATTTATTTCTAAAATTCATTAATTTATTAAAATAAATTCCTTAATTAATGTGAATATTATACAAAAATACTACATATGTTTTATAGAATCAAAATAAAAATCATTTATAAAGTTATAATAATAGGATGAAAATATATTCATTATTATATAAAAAATAATACAAGTACTCATATTTCTAGTAAATTGATACATATACCTTTAATACACTAAAAAACAGCCTATGGGTAGGGTTTACAATGGTGGGACTTTTATAGGTCAGTTCAGAAAACATGGTTTGGGTCATGATCTTGGTGAGCTTGAACATCCCCCATAAATGGTTTCACTCATGCTTAAGTTTTTGGACCATAGAATGGTCTTTGTCAAGGGAAAATATCAAAAAATCTATATCCCATGGAATCTTTGATAAATGGGAATCTTAAGGGATGATCCTACTGGTTGAGACCACCACATCCTTTTTCTATGTGAATTAGATTTGTTAAGACCTTATATTTATACTAATCATGTGATAACTATTAAATGGTTATATTATCAATGGTAATGATTTGTAATAGTTAATTAAATATGATAGGATATAATAAATCCTAATAAGTTTATGTGTTTTATGTCACCATATTATATAATAAATAATTAAATTAAAATAGAGGAGGAATTTTTTTAGAATAGTTAGGGACTTTAAAATCATCCAACCTTACTAAATTTTACCCTCTAAATTTTCATTTCCTTCACAAAAAAAGATGAGGGTAACTCTTTTTCATCAATTTCTCTGATTCCCACATCACTTCCTCAAAATTTTGGTTTCTCCAAAACACTTTGACATGGTTATTTGTCTTAATCCATAAAACATGTTATTTTCATTCTAAGATCATTACTATCACCCCTTCATATAATAGATCATTCTCTAATGGTACCACCTCTAGATTGAGTTAATGTGAGGGTCCGATATGTAATTTCATAATAAGGATACATGGAATACATCATGTACTTTAGATAGGTTAGGTGTGAGTGATAGTCGGTAGGCAAATGCTCTGATGTGATCAGGATCTCAAAGGGGATGATGTATCTTGGAAAAAAATTTCCCTTATTCAAAAATCTCATCACATTATTCCAAGGAAATATGTGGAGGAATACCATGTCTCTAAGATCAAACTCAAGGTCTCATCAATGTTTTTTAGCATATATCTTTTATCGAATTTAAGTATCACTGATGTGTTGTGGAATGGTCTAATGCTTTTCAACCATTTCAGTACCTTGAAGTTTTTTCCCCAACATCATCTCAACATGTAGGTATTCTATACCTCTTCACGTAAAGGGATTCAAAGGGGGCCATTTGGATTCTTGAGCAGCAAATTGTTTTATATGAGAACTAAAATAGAGGAAGGTGTTAGTCTCATCCTCATTATTTGTCCATTGAACATGATCTCAACATGTCTTATAGTGTTTGAATAGTCCACTTAGATTGTCCATCATTTTAAGGATGATAGGTCGTAATAAATTTCAGATCAGTTTTTAGATCATGTTGGAGAATTTTCAAGAATACGGAGGTGAATCTCGGATCTCGATTGGAAAAAATTAATAGTGTAACTCCATACAGCCTTACCACTTATCTAATGTATATTAGTACAAGTTTATCATGAATTAAATCCACTCAAATTGAAATAAATTTTTAAGTATTTTTAATACAATCCACCACAACCAATTTAACATTATTCCCTCTTGTTATATTCAAAATATCTGTGATAAAGTCTATAGAGATATTTTCTCATTCCCATGTAGGTTTGGGTAATTTTTTCATCATCCCCCCATATTTTTTCCATCCAAATTTCACTTGCTGGAATACAAGACATATTGATGTATACTCTCAGATCTCCTTCTATATATTTTTCCACCAATAGTTCTCTTTGAGATCTCTATACATATCTAATATTCTTGGGTGGATAGAGAAGGTTGAGCTAGGTGAACCATCCAACATCTACTTTTTAACACAGGATTTGATGGTACTCATAATATTGATCCAAATCACACAACTTCTTATTCATTTACCTTTAACTCTTAGGATTTCCCATTTATTATAGTTTACTTTCTTCTGAATTCCTATATTATCCCTTTTATCATCTTTTATCTTTTCCAAAAGAGATTGTTGAGAAATATTTTTTGAAAGGATTGATTTTGTTCCTTTCTTTATGATTCCCATATCCATACTTTAAAAATCAAAGAATATATTATCCCTCTCAATTTAGATTAATGATTGAATTAATGGATCTTATCTAATTAGAGCATCCAACAATTTATTTTATCTTCTTGGGTGGTATTGGATTGAGTATTCATAGTCCTTGATCAGATCTAACCATCTTCATTGGCATATATTCATCTCTTTATATATAAATATATACTTGAGTCTTTTATGATCTATATATATTTCACACTTCCCCCTAAATAAATAATTCCACCATAAATTCAAAGATAATATTACAATAGAAAACAATAGATCATGTGTTCGGAATTTCTTTTTTATGAATTTTCAAATGTCTTAAAGAATATGCCATCACTTTGTCATTTCTCATTAACGCACAACCCAATCCCTTCTTCGAATCATCATTGAAAACCACAAAAAGATCACCACTTTTGGGTAGGGTGAGAACAGGGGCAGTGTTAAGCCTCCTTTATAGTTCCTTGATGATCTCTTCAAACTCATATTTCCAAGAAAATATGAATCCCTTATGAGTTATCTTGGATAGAGGGTTGGACAACCACGATAAATTTCTCACAAATTAACGATAATACCCATCTAATCAAAGTAAATTATGAATATATGTCATAGATATTGGCCTTATCTATCCTTGAATTTATTTTTTATTTTAAGGATCTATAGATATCACATTTCTTGTTATGTTATTTCCCATGAATGAGAGTTACTTTAAACATAATAGACATTTTTTTACATTTCATAAAGCTTCTCCTTTCTCAAAGTCTTCAACATAGTTCTGAGATTCTCATCATGATCCTCCTTGGGTTTGGAGTATATTATAATATAATCTATAAGGACCACTAAAAATTCTAAAGGTAATCTATGAAGACCCTATTCATCAATTACATGAATATTTTTGGTGCATTAGTGAGTCTGAATGGAATTACAGTGAACTCATAGTACCTTCACCTTGTACGAAAAGAAATATTGGAGATATCTTCATTCTTCATACTAACATTGAAATATCCTAACCAAAAATACACCTTAGAAAATTATTTTTATCCATATAACTTGCTGAATGAGTATCAATATATGTAATAGGATACTTATTCTTTATCATAATCTAGTTGAGCTCATAATAATCAATGAAATGGTGCATTTACCCATCCATCTTCTTGACGAAGATGACTGGTGCACCACATGGTGAAGCGCATGGGTCTAGAAACACTTTATCCAGATTCACTTATTGTTGATTCTTTATATCCTCAAGTTCCAAAAAAACTATTCTATATGGTGTCTTGGAAAATGGTAACTCCCTAGGCATAATATTTATTAAATATTATACCTCTCATCTATAAATAAGATATATAAAAATATTTCTCCAGAAACACATCATCATGTTCCCTCACAATGTTAATTTCTTCAAGGATGATATATTCTAAAGACTCAATCATTTGGGAAATATACACTAGCTCACAGGGAAATAATTTTCATTCTTTTTATGTTGGTTCTAAATAATACTCATCCTCCTCCTTGCACTTTTACATAATCGGTGTTTGATTTTCAATGCAGGGAGTGATTATATTCTAACGAAAATTTTTGTTGGATCTATATAGGGAAAGCCAATCCATACCTACAATTGCATCAAATACAACCAAATGGAGTATGAAAATATTATCTATAAATTTCAACCCAATAATTTTCACTATGGAGGATTTATATACTTAGGATACAAAAATTTCCCCATTTTTCGTTTTCATTGATAACTCTACGTCTATAATTTGTGAAGGTGTATGAATACTTATACAATTTCCTCATAGAATTCAAATTCATGTATCTATAGGGATTTTAATACACTAGGTTTTATCGCACTTGAGAAGTAGTAAAACTCAAATTATAGGGTAACGACAAAGCAAGAGGTGTATCATGCATGTCTTGTAATGTTTTCCTCATACTCCTTATTAGATTTTTAAACATTTTTCATTAATTAAAGGAAACCCCTTTCCATTTTAAAGATGAGAGTGTAAGTTATCAAAAAACATTTTTCAAAATTATTTCCACTACATCACATTGACCTCATCATCAAGATGTATATTATTTATCAATGTCCACCACTGATAAGATTCTCCCTCCATATGATAAATAGCCAGTATAAACTTCTCTTTCTCAGAACATTGAAGGATGGAGATGATATTCTCAATGGATACAATACATTGTTCCACAATTAAGGGATCTGATGATCCATTGAAAGTCAGAGGTTGTTTTCACATAAAGGGCTCAATAACAACTTTTTCCCTATTAGTGGGGTTTGGATTCTCCTCTTGATCTGGGTTTCTATTAAAAAATTGAGGCATATAGGAGAGTGTCGTTATAATGTTTGTTATTAATTCCCCCCTATTTTTGGGCATCTCATTAGGACAGTCATTGCATTGCTCATCTCATTTATTGTTTAAATGATTCCTCATATTACATCCATTGGTTAGAATAAAAGTTAAATTATGGATGTGTATACTATTAAACACATAAAGGGGAATCTAATGATATTAAAGGGATAACTTATAAATTGCATTTATTTCATAACTTATTAATTTCTATGATTTAATTTAACTTATCCATGATTTAAATCCTATCATATATTCATATGGGAATTTTTTTATTCCCTTAATAATGGTTAATAAGATATTATAAATTTACAAAAGAATATCCCCTAGGAGTGTCAAACTAGTTGTGCAGTAAGTCCCATTATCATTAACCAGGTTACTTTGAGTTAGGCCAAATGCACCTTGTTAGAGTTGTGGCCACTAGGTACATTTGTGCCATAACCACATCCACCTTTAGTATCAATATAGAGGTGACTTTTCTTGATAAACCACTTATTATATTCTTACCAAAATTTAGGGAGTTTTTCTTATAATTAGTCTTATACCCATGTCCTTCTCGAGAGTTTTCGAACCCTAAGAATAACTAAACTTTTCCTTTGATAGAAACTATAAAAAACCTTTATCTTTATTACACATTAATACCTAATTTATTACATATATTTACACATAATAAAACTTGAAAGATTTATAAGTATATTTTATTTTGTAATTATGTACATAGTATAACATCTTGAACAAGGGATAAAACAGAATTATTAAAAACTACCTTAACATGATTAAGAAATTCCATAGATTTTAAAACTCTATGGGATAAACTAGGGAAAACATAAGAATGGGGTGACCTAAAAATAAAACTATGGAAATAAAAATGGAATAAGGTGATATATTTTAGACATTAGGAATATAAATAGGGTCTAAAAATTGAATGAATCAAAAACATGAACAATGAGATATGATATAGCATGATAATCATAATGAGGGAAATTTGGAAACAACTTAAAACACTGCATAATAAACGTAGGACATGTCTAAAATGAAAATAAATCATGGGGGAAAAGTACCATAAATAATTTGGGATCACTCCCTATAAAAAAATGAACTTTAATGAAATGAAACATTGCCCAATTATTTTGGGTATTATATAATTCTGGGCACACTCATCTGATTCATTTTATTCTCATGTTTAAGTGTGCCGCATATATCATAAAATATGGAATCATTAATGATAATATTATATTATAAGAAAAAGCAGTTTGGAATATAAACATGTAATTAACATTTTTAAGAGTTTTAAGTGTATAAAGGTGAACACCCTTGATAAAAAAAAGGTGTATAGTATTAACTACACAGTTGTTTTGGAATGGAAAATCACTATGAAATGTTGGTATCATAACAGCATTACATAAAAATTAATAAAATTAATTTATGAGAGATAAATGTGTATATCATAATTTGGACAGAGAATTTGAATTAATATGGATATGGAATGTCATATCCTAATATAATTAATGGTAAATTTAATGAATAAGGTATGAAAAAAACATGAATAATGAAAATAATCCTAACTATATTTCAGCATGGTAACTGGTGTACATAAAAAATCATTGGAGGATTAATTTGAGTGAATGTAGGATATAATAATTTATAAATTAAATATATAGTAAGGGGAATATTTAATAATATATCCCAATAAAATAAAATGTATTTTAATAGACATAACCTAAAATAAGTACTTTAATGGAAATGAGATGATAGAAATCCCTTACTTGGGTGTCTGACTCGAAATGCTTGGGAGGGGCTTTTTGAGATATTTGAGGCACCTTGGGATGACATTAAATAGTTTAGAGAAGAGTATTTAAGTTCTACAAGGATTTTTAGTGAAGATAAATGTAATATTGGGTGGGTTTATTTAGTAAAAGTGGGTGATTTCAATATTATTTAGGTGTCGGACTCTACATAATAAAATTACCAAAAAAAACCATCCCGTGGTTCTTGTGCATGTAATCTGACAAATGGGATTGGTTATCATAGTTTTAAAATAACAAGGGATTAACATAATAAAATAATTCTCTTGATTATGTGAGGGTAAGTCACAGTCTTAAAGAAATGGTTTAAAAACCTCAATATATATTAATGGGTTTGGAAGATTAATAAGGGCTTTAATGAATTAATCAAATAATCATAAAATCATATTATTTTAAAGTTAAAACATATATTCAGTCGTGGATAACTTTTTTAGTATTTGTCACATAACTTTTAGGTTATCTAGATTTCATAATAGACAAAATATATTTATGTGGTATTTAATATTTACCTGAAAATTCGACTATCTCGGAAAATTATAAAAAAACACACCATTAGATACTTTTGACGTTATGATTCCCAAAATAATATTAATTTAATCTAAATAATTTTATGGATATTTGAATTTTAATATTTCATATAAAATTTTCGTTTATTAAGAAATGTTGTATTTTTTTTCAATAACTGTTTTTGAACCCTTATAAAAATAACATTTAAATTCATAAAAATTATATGATAATTTATATTTCATAAATATTATTTCATAAATATATTTTAATAAAACTATTTATTTAAAAATTAAATTAATTTAAAAAATAAATTCCTTAATTTAATATGAATATTAACAAAAAACTATTATTTATGTTTTATTGAATCAAAATAAAAATCATTTCTAAATTTACAATTACAGGATGAAAATATATTAATTACTCTATAAAAAATAATATACAAACTAATATTTCTATGTTATTGACACATATCCCTTTAATACAAAAAAAAACATCCTAAGGGTAAGGTTAAAAATGTGGTACACTCATGGGGTGGTTCGGTGAACATGGTTTGGGTCGTGATCTTGATAAGCTAGAACTTCTCATTTAAATAGTCTCTCTCTTGCTTAATTTGATGGTTGTTTTCTTGGGATTGGTCAAGGGAATAGCCCTGAGATTCTATATCATCCAAAAAACATTGACAAATGGGGTTCATAATATATGATCCTAATGGTTGAATCCATACTTTTTTTATCTTGTCAATTGTATTTGTTGAAACACAATATTTATATTAATCATGGGATCACTATTAAACGACTATATTATCAACAATAATGATTATAAACTGTCAATTAAATCTGATAGTATATTATAAAACAAAATAAGTGTATCTATTTTCTATAATGATATTATATAATAATAAATTTAATTCAAACACAAGGTGAATTTAATTTATGATAGTTCTGGTTGTTGCACATTTCCAGACTAATCCACAAACGGTTTTTCTACAACTGAAATGTGAATAATGCAAAGAGACTCAAATTCAGCCTAAATAACATCAAATATATTTTGATGATTTTCAATAAAAATGATCTTTTAAAACTATACCTACTTTTTTATATGTTATATCTAGTATTCATGGTTAATCCTATTATACAGATAGCTAATAAAGGTCTCTTCTTCATCTCTTTCATCAAACATTCCCCCATTTGTGTTCATTATCTTTATGGAATAAGGATTAAAAATAAATTCAACTATTTTATAATTTTATTTCCATACTTCCACATATCATATGGATTATAGTGTGTTTCAGTTATCCAGAAACATTTATATTTTGTGTGCTTATATTTACTCAAAACTTATCCATAAAGGAAATATGGATTCTAATTTTAAGCTAACATAGTTATTCCCCTATCCACAAAACTCTTGTTCTTCCTATTAGAAATTCAATTTATTTATGGAGTGTATGGTGTGATATATTGATTCCTTAGTCAAATATATTCTAGATATCTCTCAAATATTTTTATGCATAATCTTTTTTATTATCAAACCTCCCCTTCTTAATAAAGATACCAATTTCTTTTGAAACTTTCCTTTTAAAAATATAAAATATATGAATTAACTCAGACTTGTTTTACAAAGAGAAAATTAGTAATATCGGTATAATAATTAATGAAGTTAATATAATATTGATAACCCATAGCTTACTTATTCCCTCTATGACCACACATATACCAATAAATAAGTTCAACTAATCTAATGTATTTAATATACACTTTATTGTGTGTCCCTTGAGTGATCATACCTTTTAGGTATGTGTCAAAAACTAAATCACAATACAATTTTTTCTAAGTAAGGTCTCTTATCAAATAATTTTTATAAATCATAATAATATTTTTCTAGCCATGTCTTTGATTCAGAAAGTCATTCTTGTTTTTTCACTCATATTGAATGAATTTGATTTGACTGCAATTTGAAACATGTTCCCACTTCTTCATCCACATATTGGGAAGAATATTCTATATTATTATATATTAATAATAACCAAGTCCATTTAGAAGTCAAAATAATTTTTTCCATGATAAAATTTTTTGACAATAAATTTTTTTTGTTTCAATCCTTCCACAAATAACACATTTTAGGATTTTCATCCTTTTTACTCAATCTCAGCAAATCCAACACTTTTAACTACTATGAAGATGTCATTATAGAATGTAGCTAGTATCCAACCATGATATTTATATATCATTAAATATGTTGGTGTTTCCAGTAATATGTGATGAAAAACCATTATCGAAGATCAATGGATTTCATTTCTTTCTTTATTTTAATTAAACTTTTACTATGAATGATTTTTATTCATCATATTTCCTATAAAAGTATTCCTTCTTTTCATTAGTTAATAACTTTCCCAGGTTATTTTTCATGAAATTTTCACCACAATATGATTATTTTTAACATCTATGGGAAAAAATTTCAAATGCTTATTTCTTGATCCTTTCTGATTATTTTAAAAAAAATTCCCTCACATATTTTTTTTTCATATTTTCATTCTTAAAAACCATCAACTTAAATTTATTGAACACTAAAATGAGTTAAATATCTATTTTTAGAGATTCATCATTTTCTTCAACATTTTTACCACCATATGTTGTGAATTTTTTAAATTCCTTATTCAAGTTATTATTAATTTCAAGACAATAATTTAATTCAGATATAATCATATAACTTATGTAAGTCTCTTAACAACATTCCTCATCACTAATTGATGATGTCTCTTGGACTTCTAAATAATTCATGATATTTGTAACATTATTAAGTGATTCATATTTATATTTTCTTCAAGATGAGAGGACTTACTCTACTTCTTACCTTATCATGTTTCTTCTTCTTCTAATTTGTAATCTTCTCATGTTGTAACATGTCTTATCACTAATTTAAACACCTTTTCCCATTTATAATTTTTAGTATTTTATTCTTTTTCACTAATACAAAGCTCATTTTTTTATTTGGATATTTTACTATGATGTTTTAAATATCTCTATATTTAAAGTATTTTAAGGAAATCTTCCCCTTGTATTGTCACTTTCCATTTTTTATATTTTTGTAGATAAGAGACATAATTATCTTATTGTCATTATGAATATCAGCATCATCACAAAACACAGCATAACATTCATTTCTTTACGGATTTAGATTTAAATTTCTCATGGTTTCTAAAACCATCTCATCTGTCACTTTTTTATTAGTTGTCTTTCTCATTTCATAGGTAGTAGAGATATTTTATAACAAATACAATGGGATATATTTTATATATTAATGAGAGAAAAATTTGTATCAAATCAATGAGGAAAACATATAATTAGTTTCTTCAAAATAATGGGGTCGTATTGAATTTCACTCAAACCTATTTTTTTATCACAATATCATTCTGCCTAAAAAATTAATCATAAATAGATTTTTCCTCTTCCATATTTAGATCTATAAATTTTATTCTCAAAATTTGTAGCATGTATTACTCTACTTTATCATTTTCATCAGAGCTGTTTTAAAGCTTATCCAAAATATCTTTAGTAGTTTAAAACCTTATCACTTTGGTAAAAACCTTTTTAGAGAGTAACATCAAAATAGAATTTATAGATTTAACATCAACTACAAGTTTACTTTTTATAAGTTAATGTTTTTTTTCTCACCACCTTAAATGTGAGGAAATCCTATTGTCGTTGAATCAAGAACATCAAGACACTTAAACAATAAGAATTGAAGAAATCAATTTTTTATAATAGTTCTTAATGAAGTCAAAATGATGAACACATCAACTATTAATGATTCATAAAGAGTGTTAAAAATTGGGAAACTTTTTCTCTAGTACCAGTTATAGGTTATGTTGTTGTGTCACTGGTACTTTTAGGCAAGAACAATATTGTATGTCTGGGGTATCCAACCCACACGATTTTCCTACAATACAATATTGCACCTTTTTTAATTGGTAAAGTTTCACATATCAAGGGAGGTTTTATGAACCTATTATTAGTCATAGTGAGAACTCCCCATTCCCCAATGTGGTAATCACAACATGAGAAGGCTACACACTATTATAGAGTATGTTAGGGATTTATCATGTACAAATGAGGGTAGTAATACACAAACCATGATAAAATAATCACCCTTTATCATTAAATTGGATTTGTATAAACCTACCTCTATATCTGATACCATATTTAGATCAACTAATGGAGTCACAAATTATCAAGTGATGACACAATTCTAACCACCTTGTGTATATTACCATCTTGTTTTCCATTCCCCAGAGAATTATAGTATATATCAGTAAGAAAATATTTTTTGTTAGGGGAGATTCCAAATTATTATTATTTGGTATATAGTGAACATCTTAGACCACAATGTTGGATTCATAACAAATATAATTAGTACAATATTAAGAAACCATTTCGGACATTTTTACACACACCCGAGGGGAGAACTACAAAAACCTAGGGTAAACACTTGCATTTCACAACATTGGCTACCCAAGTAAGGAAATAATTTCAATAATATATATTCAATAAAATCAAAAATTGACTTCTTTTTTCTAAATTTTAATTATACATTGGAAGACATTTTTTCATCACCATTTTTTTATTGATATGAATCTTTTTCTCCATCTTCTGCACAATGCTAAATCACACAAGTGACCTTTCCCAAACCTCAATCAAATAAAGTGAAGACTTATATGGTTAATCTTATAATTATTTTAAGGGTAACATTAAAATTCATAAATGATGTTTTTTGTAATAAAATTCCTCCAAATATTTATGGGTGTCTCATGATCTTCTAATGATTAATAAGGAATCAATAAGAATGTATTCCAAGATATTGATTTTTTAATCTTTTTATACAACTTCTTGGAGGAGGGTATGTAATTATTAACATCACCTAATATACCATATCCACTTTAATTCCTTTATAAAATAAATAGGAGAATCAAGATCCCATATAAATAATATTCATTGATGGTAAGGTGTGGAGTTTCATAATCTATTATTCATACATCTATCCTAACATTTCTAGTATTATGTTTTAATTTATTAGTATAAAATAATATAATTTTTTAGATATCAATTACTAAATAAATATTTCACTTCCCACAAGGGGTATTTATTAAAACAATGATGAAATCTAGTGATATATTTTCTCATTTAATGATAGTGACAAGAAAGGGAAAAATCATACTGAAAGGTTTTGGATGTTCTCTCTTCACCTATTGGTAATTGTATCTTGTATATACATAGTTATCTATATTTTATCTCATTTAAAGCCTTGAATATTTGGGTTTCATTTCATGATATGTTTTTTTGGATCTTGGATGAACCATCCACTAAATTTGGTGTAAATCCATCATCACTACATTTCTTAAATAATGAGAGATCCCATGGAAATTTTTGAATGAAACTATGATTTTCTGGTCCCTAGAACACTCATTTGTGGATAGACCATTGTTTCCTATGGAAATGGGGATGAACTTGTTTGTTTAATGTTCAAACATTCCAATCAGTTTCTAACGGGTTTGTTCATAGAACCGGAAACATCCAATGATTCTATATCCATTTGGACATACTTTCCAAAGGTAGGTTCTCATTAGTTGTGAACTGATAAGGTGTAAGAATTTTCATTGGTCGAGAGGATGGGAGGTCGGACTCATCACACCTTTTTTAGGGGAATTATTTCCTACTCTGGGACTCTCTTTATAGATTTAAGTTATGTTCGTGAATCCTTATTAAATTACCATGTATGAAAATGAGCTTTCCTTTAGATCTGACAATCAATGATTAGTATGTAGGAGATTTAGAAAATATGTTATATGTATTCAAGGTTCTTCATCGATAGAGAAACATCTGTATTTCTTTAGAGATTATTAGTCAATGTTATCCTTTGACACATTATATAGAAATATCTTGGTCATTATGATAACCATGTTGGTTTTAAAGCCACTCAGTGGGGCACATGAAGTTTATTGTCATTCAGAAGGACATAGATTATTTCATAGTTGGGATCATACCCGTAGATGGGCTACCTACGTATCCTTTGTTTTAGAAAAGGAATCATAACCCACGTAGTTCAAGTAAATAATTACGAGGTTTATTTTTGATTGATGGCTCCAAGAAAGATTTCATAATTACTTTTACGCTCTGAGCTCACATCAGTCATGCTCGGTGTGAGAAAAAATAGGTATTGGTAAAACATGACAATTGTGCCATCATAAGAAATGATATGGGGATTATGTATGTATGACTACCCAGATAGATGAAGATTAGGATTTACTTTAGGGAAGAAACCCGTGAATAAGGTCCATAAAGGTATATGTGCTTTATAGAGATTTGGATACTCAAATTAGGACTAAATATTGAGAAGGATGCCCAACTTAGAGGGGACTTATGATTGGGTTTTATTCTTGAGAAGGAATTCCAAATAAAAAGTAAATTAAAACTGGTTAAGAGAAATGTTGACTGGGGATTACTCTTGAGAAGGAGGCCCAAGTTAAAGGGACCTGAGAACTGGGGATTATTCCTGAGAATGAGGCCAAGGATAAAGGGACTTGAGAACTGGGAATTATTCCTTAGAAGGAGGCCCACGTTAAGGGGAATTATGACTGGGGATTACTCCTAAGGAGGAGGCCCAGGTTAAGGGAATTTGGAACATGGGGCTTACTTCTAAGGAGGATGCCCATATTTGGGAATTTAAAGACTGGGGATTACTCCTAAAAAGGAATCCCATGTTAGGGGACTTGGGGATTACTCCTAAAAAGGATTCCCATATTTGGGAATTTGGAATTTGGGGCTTACTCCTAAAGAGGATGCCCATATTGGGAACTTGGGGCTTGCTCCTAAGGAGTATTCCCATATTTGGAAACTTGAGACTAGGGCTTACTCCTGAGAAGGAGGCCCAGGTTAAGGGGAATTATGACTGGGGCTTACTCCTGAGAAGGAGGCCCGGGTTAAAGATCCTCTCATCTTAAAGGATGAGTTTGAATGAATGAAATATATAACCTTAGTGACATAGAGATATGTAAATCACTAGGTTTTGGGGTTTACTCTTGAGTATGATGCCCATATTTGCAAACTCGAGACTAGGGCTTACTCCTGAGAAGGAGGCCCGAGTTAAGGGGGAATTATGACTGGGGCTCACTCCTAAGAAGGAGGCCCAGGTTAAAGATCCTCTCATCATAAAGGATGAGGTTTAATAAATGAAATTTCTATTCTTAGTGACATAAAGATATGTAAGTCACTACGTTTTAAGAGATGATCCACAGAATTCCTTTCAGATAAGGAAGCCAACCCAGGAATCATGCCATAAATGGCTTTGACGATGGTTCTAAAGGCTAAATCTTGAAGAGGAGAGGTGAATTTGAATAAGAGAGTTTAATAGGCAGGAGGGTCACCCAAAAAGAAGTAGGTGTGCAGGTCCTGTGTGGGTGCGCAGGTCCTAGTCACGCAGGTATACCTGCGCGTCACATTGGTACCTGCGCGATGGTCAACCAGTAGGATAATACTTGGGCGAGGCTTGGCTCAATCCCTTAGTATTATCCCTAGGGGCTTCCAAAAGAGAGGTGTGCAGGTTCTAGTGAAGGGATAAGGCAGTGCGTAGGTGTGTCTACTTCTCTTAAGGGTTTAAACACCTCGGCATGAAGGTGTTGATGAATTTCAACACTTAGGTCTTGTTTCCCCTGTTTAGATCTTCCATTCTAGGTAATAAATTACCTTAGAAGTTCTTGGAATACTTCTAGAAGAGACTAGGGTGCCGGGAGCTCTAATATGAGTTTTGGAATTTTTCCATCTTTAAAATGGGGGGACCATAAGTGGTATTTATTGGTTACTGAAGACCCCGAGAGAAAATCAAATAGTGCGCGCAGGTATACCTCTACGACCGGGATGAAACCTGCGCGGCCCATGTTGATGCAAATTTTTGTTCATGCCTTTATCAAATTTTGATGTTTTTTCAAAGGATGAATCACTTTATACTAAATTATTCCCTTTTTTAAGACTTTTAGACTCTGTAATGAAAGGAAGCGTTATCAAAAGTCCCCCCTCGGAGTTGGATCTGAAAGGAAGGAGGATGTGACTTCGAGGTAAAGAAGAAAACCAAAGAAAAGGCGGCGCGCAGGTTCTGAGCGCACGGATACTGGCACGCAAGTGACAGGTGTGTAGGCTTTGGCACATAGGGGTGTGGATTGGCCTATAAATATGCGGTCATTCTTCTACAAAGCATCTGGGTTTTGAACAGTTCGATCTCTCGCCACGTAGGTTATTCCTATCTCACAAGTGTCTTGTTTTCCACTGGTTCTTTGTGTCGCGCTTCTGTAGAGGTATTTGGACTTGCGCGGTGATACCTGCACCCCAAAAACCTGTGCGACACAGTTACATCGGCGTGCCAAAATTTTACTTGCACCCCTTAATGCCATAGCCATTTTTCACTTTTATTCACTAAATTTTATGAAAAATCAACTCATTTAAGAATTAATTATTCGACCTTTGTGCAGATTCAATGACTCATAGAAGAATCAGAACGACTAATGAACTGGATAACAAGCGTATTGATGACATGATGAACGTTGTTGGCCATTATTACTATGATATCGGCGACATCACTCTCCCAAATTTGGCCAAGTAATTGAAGAAATTTCATGTTAATTTTAAACAGAGCATTTACCTGCCCTTGCATAGCCATGGTCATCGGCAAGGAGTCAATGTTCTAGATGCAAAGAACCATCTGCCTAAGATGCAGCTGCACTGCTGCTCCTCTATTTCGGTTATGTTGTGCATTAAGATCAACAACAATGGTGTGAACTGTGAAATTTTTTCTCCAAGTCATTTCCTTGCAGATATGAAAATTGAAAACCCATGGGCTGAAATGTTTCCTGCTGCCGGTTGGTGGAGAGAAGACTATCATGGTATTATAACCATATCTAAAAAGAGTAATCTCTCCAAATGTTTCGTTACTTCCACTTCTCTAATCTAAAATCCATGTATCCATCTTCCAACTCTCTTGGACAGAAACAGAGTCACTGTTTGATCAATAAGAGATTTTCTCAAACCCCACTCAATAACATCCTTTTACAATTGTTCCAAGAAGAGCTAGTATCACTGCATCTCTTATTGTATCCAGTTGAACGAATTAATTCCAAGAGGTTTCTGATGAAGCTCGAGATGCCGTGAATCAAATGAAGAGTTATGTTGAAAGTCTTTTCTAATTCATGAAAAAGAGAAGAGACTCCAGTCTGTGGATTTCCTTCTAACTCTTTTGCATTAATAAAAAACACTTTCATCTTCAATCATTTGTGCCAACAATCTTTTCTTCTACCTTCTTTAAATTTTTACCTAAGACAATGGGCCTAGTAAGCATAGTTTGATATTTTCTAGGATTATTATATATAACCCTATGAACATTGAATCTATTTATTTCCCAATATTACCTAAAATCATACAAAATGTATGTTTAGTGAGCTGGGACTTTAATTTTGTTCAAAGTTCCCTTGTATTTTGTGGGCAGTTTAAAGTCATATACGTCGGACATAAAAAATCTAATGTTTAAGGTCAAAATATCTTTCACCGAATGGATTAAAATTGACTCAATTCTTTGAAAATTTATCTAAAAACATATTACCACACTCAACTATGACAGAAAATATGTAAACTATGACTTAAGAAATTTTTAATCTGAGGAATGACACGAAGAAAGGTCTAAAAGTAATTATAAGAAGTATTTCCCAAGAATAAAGTTACCAATATTTAAAAAACCTGTTAGGGGGTTGAATTATGTTGGGTTGTTTAAGGGCATTGGCTACATAGTCAAATAATAGCATCTTTTGGCTGACAGGTCTACTATATAGACTACTTATGCAAAGCCACCTAAGGGCACGAGCTGCATAGTTAGGAAAAAGAACTCTTAGAAATTTACTTTTCTACTGCTAAAAAACCAGTGAAAGTTTATGGAGATTCAAATTTTCCAAAGCATAGAGTTTGTTGTATGGATAGAGGTACTTGAATATGGAGAAGATATTTCCAACCAAAATTATCTAAGAATTGGATGAATGTCACTCCTACGAAGGTCTGACCCAAACGTAGGGAAGGTAAATATAACTCATAGGCTTGAATACATTCAGATCATGAAAAAGAACATGGGAAAAATATGTTAAGGATTTCTATTTTTTGTGGATCCCTACATATTTTCGTTAAGACAACTAAGGAAAAAAGACGTTTTCTTCCCAATAATGAAGTTACCATTATTTAAAAAACCTGTTAGGGGGTTGAATTATATAGGTCCACCTAAGGGAATTGGCTGCATAGTCAAATAATAGCATCTTTTGGCTAAAAAGTCTATTATGTAGACTGTTTATGCAAGGCTGCCTAAGGGAACGTGCTGCATAGTCAGGAAAAAGAACTCTCCGAAATTGGACATTTTGTGACCAAAAGTCAAGAAAAGGGTTGTGGAGATCTAGAAATATTTAAGGTTAGGCGTATGACACATAAAAATGGGCATTGTTCAATGCATGTTGAGATACACAGACTAATGCTAACCATAATTATGTTGTGGCTGGGTCCTCAATTGAAATGTTGGACTTCACTACGTATCCCATCAGGATGGGAAACAAGCCATACTTAGTTATTGAAATATATTTTAAATTCATGTTGGATGAAAGTGTGGATGATCTTAGTTTAAGGCCACAGAACTCGGACCATAATAATGAAAACAAAGTGTGTGTTTTATAAACCTGATGTGAATGAAAAACCAGGGTTTTCATACCACATTCATGTTTTCACAGGGGAATTTTTATCCAAGGGACTGAAAGTGTAATTTGGGGTTTGGCCCAAATACTTGGGGCTGGTTTCGAGGGACACTCGAACATTTCTACGTATCCCATAAGGATGGGAATCAAGCCGCACGTAGTTCTTGAAATACCCTTTATACAGATTTGGTTCGTACATATGAAGGGTAAAAGGGGAATTTAGTGCAATGATAGTTTGACCCAAGATAAAAGGTTCGGTCATTGCCATGTATGCACATAGTCTTTAGAATATAACATGATTGGAGATCAATGTAAATAACGATTCCCTCTCTGGTGATGGTGTCAAAGAATGTTGTAGTTTATTGTCATACATGACAAAAGTGTTGTACAGTTTCACATCATATAATAAGGAAAAAAGTGAACCAATGTGATGATATTGATTCTGGGGGTTACTTCACGAATCAACATCATATGATATGGAGGTGAACCTATGTGAAGAGATTGGTTTTGGGATTGAACCTCAGGAGGTTGCCTATGTACTCATCCTGGAAGTCAAAGATCAAAGTCCGCATAGTTCAATTGAAGAATGAATTGGTGATCAAGTTGTTCTTTGAGGAGAATGAAAAATAAAATGGTGTTGAGACTTACGCATGGTTAGCGTCCTAGAGAGGGTGTTATGGTTGAAGTTTACTCTAATCTCATGTGAGTCATACTCGGTGTGAGAAACAAGAGGTAGCAACAACCCTAAAGATGCACAGTTTAATATCATGTAGGACATATAAGGGACTGTGCAGTTTAATGTCTTGCATTAAGGACAATGGGGACACAGTTTAATGTCATGTTGGACGTATTAGAGACTTTTTCACAGTTTAACATCATGTTGGACATTGGGGTGTTGTACAGTTTAACGTCATGTAGCTATGACGTAAGAGAAGATTATGCAGTTTAAAGTCTTTCACTAAGGACATTGGGGACTATACAGTTTAATGTCATGTAGTAAGGAAAACACAATTTAACGTCTTGCTGGACGTAAGCGACTTCTGTACAGTTTAGCATCATGTATCTAGGATTTCACAATTTAACATCATGTTAGACAAAGGGTACAATACAGTTTAATGTCTTGTTGGACGAAAAGTGAGAATAGTTTAAGGTTATATGCATAGACCGATGGTTATGCAGTTTAATGTCTTCATGGACGAAATGGACTATGCAGTTTAAAGTATTGCGGAAAGGACGAAACATTTTAACGTCATGTTGGACGATGGTGTGAATAGTTTAAGGTCATATGCATAAACCGGTGGTTATTTAGTTTAATGTCTTTCTATACATAAGGGACTATGTAGTTTAAAGTCTTTCATCAAGGACAACACAGTTTAATGTCATGTTGGACAGTGGTGCGAAAAGTTTAAGGTCATATGCATAGACCAGTGGTTATGCAGTTTAATGTCTTGTTGGACATAAGGGACTATGCAGTTTAAAGTCTTGCAGTATGGACAACACAGTTTAAAGTCATGCTGGACGTAAGGGATTTCTGCACAGTTTAGCATCATGTATCTAGGATGTCATAGTTTAACGTCATGTTGGACGAAAGGTACAATACAGTTTAACATCTTGCTGGACGAAAAGTGCGAATAGTTTATGGTCATATGCATGGACCGGTGGTTATGCAGTTTAATGTCTTGTTGAACATAAGGGACCATACAGTTTAAAGTCTTACAGCAAGGACAACACATTTTAACATCATGTTGGACGATGGACTTCTATACAGTTTAGCGTTATGTAGCTAGGACGTCATAGTTTAATGTCATGTTAGACGAAAATAGACAATACAGTTTAACATCAAGTTGGATGAAAGGTACAATACAGTTTAACGTCTTGTTGGATGACAAGTGTGAAAATTTTATGGTCATATGCATGGACCAGTGGTTATGTAGTTTAATGTCTTGCTAGATGTAAGGTAATATGCAGTTCAAAGTCTTGCTGCATGGAAAACACAGTTTAATGTCATGTTAGACGATGGACTTTTGTACAGTTTAGCGTCATGTAGCTAGGACATCACAGTTTAATGTCATGTTGGACGAAAAGAGACAACACAGTTTAACGTCATGTTGGATGAAAGGTACAGTACAGTTTAACATCTTGTTGGATGAAAATTACGAATAGTTTAAGGTCATATGCATGGACGGGTGGTTCTGCAGTTTAATGTCTTGCAACAAGGACAAAATAGTTTAATGTTATGTTGTACAAAAGGGTATTTGTGTGACACAAAATACTTCTTTAGAAATCTTGAATTGGTTGGGGTTGTGATGATTTCTCCATCTGTTGAGATTAAAGAATAAGCTCCATTGGAGTAGACCTTATGTATTGAGTAAGGTCCGCCCCATTTTGGCTCAAGCTGGGGAGGTTTCTTTCCTGGTATCATTGGAGTTCTGAGAACCAATACCAATTCTCCCAGAATGAATGTACGAAGATGTACTTTTTTGTTGAAAGCTCGTGTTATTCGATTCTGATAAATTCCAAGTGGTGTAGGATGCACAATCTTTTCTCATCTAATCATTCTAATTCATCCATTCACTTTTGATATTGTACATCTGTAGATGACTGATCATAAATGGCTACTCTGAGCAAAGGTAATTGAAATTCATTGGGCAATACAGCTTCTATTCCATATACCAATGAATATGGAGTTGATCGCGTTGCAGTGCGAGTGGTGGTTCGATAAGCCCATAAAGTAGAAAGAGTTTATTAGGCCATGATTTCTTATCTTTATCCACCATCTTTTCAGTGTGTTCAAAAGAGTCTTGTTGTAGGCTTCTATCTAGCCATTGGCTGCTGCATGATACCGAGATGAATGGTTGGATTTTATGGTATACTCTTGATACAACCTCTTTACCTCAGATGAAAAGAAGTTAGTTCCATTGTCCATCAATATGGTATAAGGGACAACAAATCTGGTAATGATGTTAGACTTGATGAAGCTAAAAATGCTTTTAAAACTAACTTCCTTTAGAGGTATTGCCTCTACCCATTTGGAAAATAAGTTAGTAGCAGTAAGAATATATTTAAACTGATTGGTTGTAGCTAAAGGGTAAGGTCCCACCACATCAATTCCCCATGTGGAAAATGGCCACAAGTATTTTGTTGTATGAAGCAACTTTGGAGGTTGATGAACGAAGTTGGAACATACTTGGAAAGAACGAAACTTCTTTGTGAAATTAACACAATCTTGTATTATTGAAGGCAAAAAGTATCCAAGCCTTCGAATTTGATCAGATAATCTATGTCCAGACTGATGGGCACCACAAACTCATTCATGCATTTCTTTCATGATAGTCATTGTCTCTTCACCATCAATGCATCTGAAGAGAACTCAATAAAAACCTCTTTTGTGGATAATTTTCTCTAGGATATTTGGGCTATCATAAAGAGAAAAATTAACCACACTTCGCCGGACTTGTTCTTTCCCAGCTCTATCGGGTGGAAGTGTTCCATTTTTAAGGTATTCCCTGATAGGTGTCATCCATTCTATAGTATGACCATATGGTTCAGATATGGGACTAATTTCATTGATTTCCTCTCTTCTAGGTTGAACATAAGGTGAAATTGTACGACGGTGGCCAATACTGTTGATTTTCCCATCTCGATTTGGATCATCCAGAGCTGTGGCTATATTATCCAATGCATCAGCTTGAGCATTTTGTGATCGTGGGACCTAAGAAAATATCGGTTCTAAAGAAAATTTTGTCATTAACTCTCTGACATAATCATACAAAGGGATTAACTCTTATTTTCTGATGGCATAATCTTCATTGACTTGTTTGATTACCATGTCTGAATCACCTTTCACCTTTATTTGATTCACTTGTGCTTGAAGCGCCAACTCCAATCTTGTGATGAGAGCTTGGTATTCTGCTTTATTTTATGTACCGACTTCCCAAAATAATAAGGACTGAAGTAGCACTTCCTTTTCCGGGTAAATGGGCACAATTCCTAACCCAACTTTGTTGAATTTAGGATCTTCCATTTTCTTCCCTATTGGACTTCTGCAAGCACCATCAAATGAAATTTCCCATGGTTGAAGATTATCTTGAATAGAAAAGACTTTTTCATCAGGAAGTTCAATATCTAAAGATATATTGTAACATCCCAAGATTTTATAAAAAATATTCTTTTTAATTAATGTCTTGTGTTGTACGCTACACCAAAAGGAGCTTGCACAACACGCATCCTTGACTTGCCTTGCATTACAAGCAATCACGACCTTCCTCGATAGCGTGTGTAATACGCAATACCGAGTTTCACTAAACAACGATATGCTATTAAAATATTATTAAAACTAGCCATTATTAATAGTAATAACAACTTTTTAAAACTCTGTAAATCTTATTTTTCAAAATTAACTTCATTTTTGGATTCGGAGTATCGAATTTATCCTGAGGTGAAATTTTGGTACTTTTCGGATAACTTTCATATTCTGATGAATAGTGAAAATTACTAAATTTTAATTAAAAACAACTTTTTTAATCGAAATAATTAATAGTGATAAATTATTAATTTGAGTGGTTTTGAATTATATTTAAAATATATTTTTACAATTTAATACAATGTTGGTCATTGGTTGTAATTTCACATTTAAACCAGACATAATCAAGTGTCAATCTTTTGGTATATATTGTTTCCTAAAAACACGCTATTTATTTTAACAGCGGGATTTAATTATAAAATTAATTAATGAATCTTCTATGTTATGAATTTGGTAAAATAGAATTCATTTTTGAATTCGGAATATGAAATATAGCTTAGGATGAAATTTTGGCATTAATCTGAAAAACATCAATTTTTGATGAATAGTGAAACTACTAAGTGGTAGGTTAAAAACTGAATTTTGCATAAAACATAATTTTACCGCTTCTGTGAATGTAATTTCAAAAATCCGACAGACACGGTTGATATCAGTAAGTAAAATGTGGTTCAATGAGATAAAGATAATTTTTTGGTGAATAGTAACTTTTTACTATTTTTACCGCGATTAATAGTAAATAGGGTAACTAAGGGTAAATATGATATTAATATTACCCTAACACATGTCCTAATTCTATTGGACAAGTGTAATTCGACCAAAAACAAACTTAGGAATAAAATATGACCATTTAGGCCCACTTGGATTAGATTAGGACATTTATTATTAATTTATTTAAAGAAGGGTTAAAATAGTTAAAATCAAAGTTTAATAAGTAAATCATTTTTAATATGGGGTTATACATAAGATAAATTCGACTATAAATATTCATTAGAAAGCTAAAAATATTTCCTACATAATGGTATTTTATTTATAATTTTTAGACATCAAATAATTTAATTTATTTATGACACAAAGATGATGCAGTAATTATCTTATTTATGGAAAATTGACATAATTGATGTTATAAACACCAAAATAAATGTAATTTGAGAATTTTTATGAATTCCACTAATTTTCTAGGTTACTATGATATATTAGTGTTGATTTAATAAACTTGGTTCGAACATATAATTCTGTTATGACTTTCAAAAAAATCATATATCAAATAGTGTCAAAATTGACACAAAATAGTTTTTAAATAAACTATTATATTATTAATTGTTATTTTATTCCTAAAAATCTAAGGTTCGGCCAAATGACTTAGATAAGGATATATGTATTAATAATAAACAATTTGGGGTTCGTTTGGCTTGATATAGTAAGTTTATTAACCTTATAGTATAAGAACACAAGAAGACATGGTAAAAGTAAAATTATTTAACTTAATGTTAAATCTAAATGATAAGGTTAAAATAGGAACCTAAGCTTGTCTAAATTCTATTGGATGAGAGGATTTCGACCCATCCCCACCTTAGCCTCGAAATAAATCAATTTGGAGCTAATTAAAACCGAACATGACATTATAATAAAATAATATTTTGAGATATTCCTAAGATGCCCCTCTCCTCCCTTATAAAAGGACACCTCCTCCCCCTCCTCCTCACACTAATTTGAGCACTCAAGCTCGGCCAACCTCTGCCAAAATCTCTTCTTCACTTCCCTAGAAACATCCTAGAGGTTCCTTTCTTCCTCAAAGACCAATTTTAGTGCCCTAAGAGGAGGTCTCAAAGAGGCGCTTCAAAGAAGAGGTAATTACCGTTACCAATTCTTTCATCTTTATTTCTTCTTCCACTTCTTCTTCTTAGGTTGTTTCATTATGAAGTAATAACATCAGTATCACTCATATACTGATATGTTATTATAAGTATTAAACAACCCTATTTCACCATCTATCCATCCTACGGAAAAAGAAATCACCGCGCGTGCGTACGTACGGAATACCGTCTCCACGACGTGGTGTAATCTATTTTCCACCATCACCTTACAAGGATGGGTATAATGGTGTAATGAGTAACTATATATGATTATTATTAAGTAATATTGATACTGAAATAATATATATATATACTCCAATACAATTCCACGATCATAGGAACGATATCATCACTCGTGCGTACGTACGGAATACCGTCTCCACGATGTGATGCGACTCGTTCTACATGATCTTCATTTCATAATGATTATATAAATGAATTGAATGAATGAATATGGTATATACTACACTAATACAATTCTGTAAATGAATTATCTATAACCTAAAGATAAGAATAAGAATTTATTCGACAAAACACGCATAAGAACAAAAAGTTATAAAGACCCGAGTAACAAGTAACAATGAAATATTACTAACAAGAAGCTAATAATATGACCATATATGATATCATATCAATATGTATGATTCTGGAATAAGTCAATAACATTATTTAAACCATTATACAGGAGCTTCGGACACGAACAAAGCAAATCGGACCTAAGGTAAGGGAAAATCTCGCAATCTCATTTTTTATCCGAGATTGTTTATACTTTGAAATTTACTGGGGTGTATTTTATCATCCAAATCCATGTTTCCTCAATATACAATATTATTTCCATCCACCTACAATTATTTAAATCCAATTTTACCCTTCGGTGAGTTTTTAGTAAAATATATGATAGGAATCTTTTTTCGTTTTTCGTACGAGGTACTTTTTGACTTTTCCGACAAAAGTACGAGAAGAATGTTTTTTTTAACTTAAATGGCATGAACGGATTTTTATGGATTTATAAAGCCTTATTTTCATGATGATTACTCCAAAATATTTCATTACTATTTTCAATAAAATCTCTTTCTTTTAAAATTTCATGATGTTTTGTGAAAAGAAATTGATTTTGAAAAAGAAAGGATATTTTCCTCAAGAATTCAATTCAAGTGTTTTATCAAAATTATTTTCCATCTAAGATAATAAAGGGTTCTGTTTCTATCCATATTTTTACATTGATTTGACTATGTTGTGATGGAATTATGTTTATGAATTCCTTTAACTTATATGAATTGATTTATGATTTCATGATGTTTCAAGAATCCCATTTTTGTTACATGTGTTATGTGATGATGTATGTTTTATGATTATGTGGCACACATAAGAAAAGATTCATTATAAGATGGGTGGGACCTATATCTCCCTCCAATGCATTGGGTAAAGATTTTATATCTCATGAGATAGACAGGGCTGGAATGGTAGGTTATACCGGTTCAGTGAAACAGGACTGAAACGAGGGATACTCGATTCAGAAAGGGACTTTGTCCACTAAGATAGTCTTGGAAATGAGTCTTGACTAACAAGAAATGATTATCTATGATTATGTGTGTATGCCACAAAGTTTCATGTTTTATGTTATGATTATTGGGATTACATTTCACTTCTATGATTTATCCCATTTTATGATATTATGGGCTCTTTTGTAGGTTAAGATTTCCAAAAGCTATGTTCTTATCAATATGATGTGATTGATTTCTCTTTTGTTTACCCTTACTGAGCATTTGAGCTCACCCTTTTATGTTTTCTTTTCCCCAGGATATAAAGAAAGGTTTTTAGGTAAAAAAAGGGAAGATCTTTATGGGAGATATTGAAGATCTTTCACCACGATTAGAAGATTACGTTCCGAGTTTCCAAAGACACTAAACTATTACGATCCTTGTGTGTGTGTTTTTGTTATGTACTAAGTATTCCGCAAAAGTAATGTAATGTCCATGTACGATAAGCTTAGGGTCTCTACAGTTGGTATCAGAGGAAAGGTTTAGTCAACCTTTGGAAACTAGGATGTGAAAACGTTAGTGAGATCCCTAGAGATATTTCTACGGTATGTCTAGGGATGTCCCTAAGGTTTAGTATACGTATAGGTTATAGTACTAGAACTACGCTAACGATCATAGAATTAAACCTAAGATGTTAGATATTGAAGGTACTCCCCCTTTATTGTGTTGTTTTCCCTAGCATGATTTTTGCCTCTCACACTATTCTTTTTTGGGTTTTAGAAAATGGCTGGAAACAAGATGATTCACGATAATGGAGGATACGATGGACAATGGAATGATATTCTTCATAGTGAAATGGGATTTGGAAGTCCAAACACCATTATAATGCCGAATCAGCAATCTCATAATATGATCAATAAAGTAAAATTTGGTAAGTTTCCTGACTCGGCTAATAAGAGAAAGATGGAGTTTTATGATGATCATAGAGGAAAGAAAGTTCAATTTCCCCTATGTAAATCATGTGGGAAGAGGCATCAAGGAGAATGTTTCAAAGGAACTGGAAGATGCTTTGGGTGTGGAAAAGAAGGACACAAAGCAAGTAAATGCAAAGGAAAAGGTTCAGTTAACAACATGGATGAGGATAATGGTATTGCTACGACATCAACAATGGTTAAATGTTTTAAATGTGGAATGTACGGGCATTATGCAAACCAATGCCCTAAGGGAAAGTCTCATGAAGATAATCAGTATGGTCGTATGGGAAGTATTTATGTGGATGATGATGAAGAGACTACAAATGATATGTGAGATGAAAGAATTGTTGAAGCTCGGTCAATGGTTTAAGAATGTTGTGGAATTATTACATGTTTATCATGTGTAATGTTGTATAAGTAATCTCATGGCACTATGGAATAAAGAGACATGTAAGGATTGTTACATTGTTGTCTCATTAATGTTACCAGTATCCATGAAAGGTTATTTAGATATTTTTTGGAAATAAGATGATATGCGCATAATGAAGACGAGAAAATGAAATGTTTAATAGTATTCATGAGCTCATGATTGATATAAGGACTAAGTGATATCATGGTTTGAGTATATAGAATTTTGAGGATTTTGGAAACTCATGTTTTCACTAAGGTATTCAAGAGAATACACGATTAAGGACTTTGAATGTTTGGAATGTGACCAACAAGACATATCTTATGATATGTGGGGATCAACGACAGTATTAAATCTCTGGTAATCGTTGTCACTATATTATGAGAGTGGACTGCAGTATTATGTATAAGCCTAAAGATTAGACTGGATTATGTTGGACATAAGTTAGTTTAAGGATAGAAGATTTTCGATATTATTGATGGGATGTTATAGTAACGTAGTTTTAGAAAAAGGACAACCTGCAGGACGGGCGACAGCCCATCGCTTCGGACAAGGCTGTAGGAATCGAACCCACAACCGAAGTGTGACTGGCCTTTATCGCCTACCACTGACCAACAAGAAGTCCCTGTTTAGTAGAAACTAGTTTTATTATATTAAGCAGTATGATATATGAAGTATAAGTCCATTTTAGGAACAATATATGATTAATCTCACTATAGATCGACTTATGTATATAATTTTTGCTAACCTTTTGTTTGAGACAGATGGAATGACCCGTCATTCTATCACATGATCTGCTAACACTTCACAAATAACAAATTCAACTTCATTTATTTAAGAGATGAAGTTGAAATAGTTAAAGGAACGAACAACAATGAGGTTGTACCAACATAAAGTAAGTATTTATTCTAATTCAAATTCTTTAACTTTAGGGAAACGATCTTGAAAACCAAAAATGTTGTCCTAGTGATCTTATATCTGATGAATCAGATGGTACCTTAGATCGTCACAAATTTATGGCTTTGTGATTACTGGCTTTTCCATAGCCATGTTCTCTACCACTCTCCATCAGAACATGATGGTTAGATTTTTCTTCCATATCCATATTTTCACCTATGTGGAAACCCAGTGATTAGTTTATTTGGGTAACCGTTAGGTTTCATACTTTTGTTTTTAAAGATTAGTTTTGATATTCCTTTTTACGATGTGGGTTTCTATTAAAGAAACTTTCAAATGGTAAACCATTTATAACCCCGACGAATTTCGAGGGCGAAATTCATTTTAAGGGGGGTAGAATGTAACAGCCCAAGATTTTATAAAAAATATTCTTTTTAATTAATGTCGTGTGTTGTACGCTACACCAAAAGGATCTTGCACAACACGCATCCTTGACTTGCCTTGCATTACACGCAATCACGACCTTCCTCGATAGCGTGTGTAATACGCAATACCGAGTTTCACTAAACAACGATATGCTATTAAAATATTATTAAAACTAGCCGTTATGAATAGTAATAACCACTTTTTAAAACTCTGTAAATCTTATTTTTCAAAATGAACTTCATTTTTGGATTCGTAGTATCGAATTTAGACTGAGGTGAAATTTTGGTACCTTTCGGATAACTTTCATATTCTGATGAATAGTGAAAATTACTAAATTTTAATTAAAAACAACTTTTTTAATCGAAATAATTAATAGTGATAAATTATTAATTTGAGTGGTTTTAAAGTATATTTAAAATATATTTTTACAATTTAATACAATGTTGGTCATTGGTTGTAATTTCACATTTAAACCAGACATAATCAAGTGTCAATCTTTTGGTATATATTGTTTCCTAAAAACACGCTATTTATTTTAACAGCGGGATTTAATTATAAAATTAATTAATGAATCTTCTATTTTATGAATTTGGTAAAATAGACTTCATTTTTGAATTCGGAATATGAAATACAGCTTAGGATGAAATTTTGGCATTAATCTGAAAAACATCAATTTTTGATGAATAGTGAAACTACTAAGTGGTAGGTTAAAAACTGAATTTTGCATAAAACTTAATTTTACCGCTTATGTGAATGGAATTTCAAAAATCCGACAGACACGGTTGATATCAGTAAGTAAAATGTGGTTCAATGAGATAAAGATAATGTTTTGGTGATTAGTAACTTTTTACTATTTTTACCGCGATTAATAGTAAATAGGGTAACTAAGGGTAAATATGATATTAATATTACCCTAACACATGTCCTAATTCTATTGGACAAGTGTAATTCGACCAAAAACAAACTTAGGAATAAAATATGACCATTTAGGCCCACTTGGATTAGATTAGGACATTTATTATTAATTTATTTAAAGAAGGGTTAAAATAGTTAAAATCAAAGTTTAATAAGTAAATCATTTTTAATATGGAGTTATAAATAAGATAAATTCGACTATAAATATTCATTATAAAGATAAAAATATTTCCTACATAATGGTATTTTATTTATAATTTTTAGACATCAAATAATTTAATTTATTTATGACACAAATATGATGCAGTAATTATCTTATTTATGAAAAATTGACATAATTGATGTTATAAACACAAAAATAAATGTAATTTGAGAATTTTTATGAATTCCACTAATTTTCTAGGTTACTATGATATATTAGTGTTGATTTAATCAACTTGGTTCGAACATATAATTCTGTTATGACTTTCACAAAAATCATATATCAAATAGTGTCAAAATTGACACAAAATAGTTTTTAAATCAAATATTATATTATTAATTGTTATTTTATTCCTAAAAATCTAAGGTTCGGCCAAATGACTTAGATAAGGATATATGTATTAATAATAAACAATTTGGGGTTCGTTTGGCTTGATATAGTAAGTTTATTAACCTTATAGTATAAGAACACAAGAAGACACGGTAAAAGTAAAATTATTTAACTTAATGTTAAATCTAAATGATAAGGTTAAAATAGGAACCTAAGCTTGTCTAAATTCTATTGGATGAGAGGATTTAGACCCATCCCCACCTTAGCCTCGAAATAAATCAATTTTGAGCTAATTAAAACCGAACTTGACATTATAATAAAATAATATTTTGAGATATTCCTAAGGTGCCCCTCTCCTCCCTTATAAAAGGACACCTCCTCCCCCTCCTCCTCACACTAATTTGAGCACTCAAGCTCGGCCAAACTCTGCCAAAATCTCTTCTTCACTTCCCTAGAAACATCCTAGAGGTTCTTTTCTTCCTCAAAGACCAATTTTAGTGCCCTAAGAGGAGGTCTCAAAGAGGCGCTTCAAAGAAGAGGTAATTACCGTTACCAATTCTTTCATCTTTATTTCTTCTTCCACTTCTTCTTCTTAGGTTGTTTCATTATGAAGTAATAACATCAGTATCACTCATATAATGATATGTTATTATAAGTATTAAACAACCCTATTTCACCATCTATCCATCCTACGGAAAAAGAAATCACCGCGCGTGCGTACGTACGGAATACCGTCTCCACGCCGTGGTGTAATCTATTTTCCACCATCACCTTACAAGGATGGGTATAATGGTGTAATGAGTAACTATATATGATTATTATGAAGTAATATTGATACTGAAATAATATATATATATACTCCAATACAATTCCACGATCATAGGAACGATATCATCACTCGTGCGTACGTACGGAATACCGTCTCCACGATGTGATGCGACTCGTTCTACATGATCTTCATTTCATAATGATTATATAAATGAATTGAATGAATGAATATGGTATATACTACACTAATACCATTCTTTAAATTAATTATCTATAACCTAAAGATAAGAATAAGAATTTATTCGACAAAACACGCATAAGAACAAAAAGTTATAAAGACCCGAGTAACAAGTAACAATGAAATATTACTAACAAGAAGCTAATAATATGACCATATATGATATCATATCAATATGTATGATTCTGGAATAAGTCAATAACATTATTTAAACCATTATACAGGAGCTTCGGACGTGAACAAAGCAAATCGGACCTAAGGTAAGGGAAAATCTCGCAATCTCATTTTTTATCCGAGATTGTTTATACTTTGAAATTTACTGGGGTGTATTTTATCATCCAAATCCATGTTTCCTCAATATACAATATTATTTCTATCCACCTACAATTATTTAAATCCAATTTTACCCTTCGGTGAGTTTTTAGTAAAATATATGAAAGGAATCTTTTTTCGTTTTTCGTACGAGGTACTTTTTGACTTTTCCAACAAAAGTACGAGAAGAATGTTTTTTTTAACTTAAATGGCATGAACGGATTTTTATGGATTTATAAAGCCTTATTTTCATGATGATTACTCCAAAAGATTTCATTACTATTTTCAATAAAATCTCTTTCTTTTAAAATTTCATGATGTTTTGTGAAAAGAAATTGATTTTGAAAAAGAAAGGATATTTTCCTCAAGAATTCAATTCAAGTGTTTTATCAAAATTATTTTCCATCTAAGATAATAAAGGGTTCTGTTTCTATCCATATTTTTACATTGATTTGACTATGTTGTGATGGAATTATGTTTATGAATTCCTTTATCTTATATGAATTGATTTATGATGTCATGATGTTTCAAGAATCCCATTTTTGTTACATGTGTTATGCGATGATGTATGTTTTATGATTATGTGGCACACATAAGAAAGGATTCATTATAAGATGGGTGGGACCTATATCTCCCTCCAATGCATTGGGTAAAGATTTTATATCTCATGAGATAGACAGGGCTGGAACGGTAGGTTATACCGGTTCAGTGAAACAGGACTGAAACGAGGGATACTCGATTCAGAAAGGGACTTTGTCCACTAAGATAGTCTTGGCAATGAGTCTTGACTAACAAGAAATGATTCTCTATGATTATGTGTGTATGCCACAAAATTTCATGTTTTATTTTATGATTATTGGGATTACATTTCACTTCTATGATTTATCCCATGTTATGATATTATGAGCTCTTTTGTAGGTTAAGATTTCCAAAATCTATGTTCTTATCAATATGATGTGATTGATTTATCTTTTGTTTACCCTTACTGAGCATTTGAGCTCACCCTTTTATGTTTTCTTTTCCCCAGGATATAAAGAAAGGTTTTTAGGAAAAAAAGGGAAGATCTTTATGGGAGATATTGAAGATCTTTCACCACGATTAGAAGATTACGTTCCGAGTTTCCAAAGACACTAAACTATTACGATCCTTGTGTGTGTGTTTTTGTTATGTACTAAGTATTCCGCAAAAGTAATGTAATTTCCATGTACGATAAGCTTAGGGTCTCTACAGTTGGTATCAGAGGAAAGGTTTAGTCAACCTTTGGAAACTAGGATGTGAAAACGTTAGTGAGATCCCTAGAGATATTTCTACGGTATGTCGAGGGATGTCCCTAAGGTTTAGTATACGTATAGGTTATAGTACTAGAACTACGCTAACGATCATAGAATTAAACCTAAGATGTTAGATATTGAAGGTACTCCCCCTTTATTATGTTGTTTTCCCTAGCATGATTTTTGCCTCTCACACTATTCTTTTTTGGGTTTTAGAAAATGGCTGGAAACAAGATGATTCACGATAATGGAGGATATGATGGACAATGGAATGATATTCTTCATAGTAAAATGGGATTTGGAAGTCCAAACATCATTATTATGCCGAATCAGCAATCTCATAATATGATCAATAAAGTAAAATTTGGTAAGTTTCCTGACTCGGCTAATAAGAGAAAGATGGAGTTTTATGATGATCATAGAGGAAAGAAAGTTCAATTTCCCCTATGTAAATCATGTGGGAAGAGGCATCAAGGAGAATGTTTCAAAGGAACTGGAAGATGCTTTGGGTGTGGAAAATAAGGACACAAAGCAAGTAAATGCAAAGGAAAAGGTTCAGTTAACAAAATGGATGAGGATAATGGTATTGCTACGACATCAACAATGGTTAAATGATTTAAATGTGGAATGTACGGGCATTATGCAAACCAATTCCCTAAGGGAAAGTCTCATGAAGATAATCAGTATGGTCGTATGGGAAGTATTTATGTGGATGATGATGAAGAGACTACAAATGATATGTGAGATGAAAGAATTGTTGAAGCTCGGTCAATGGTTTAAGAATGTAGTGGAATTATTACATGTTTATCATGTGTAATGTTGTATAAGTAATCTCATGGCACTATGGAATAAAGAGACATGTAAGGATTGTTACATTGTTGTCTCATTAATGTTACCAGTATCCATGAAAGGTTATTCAGATATTTTTTGGAAATAAGATGATATGCGCATAATGAAGACGAGAAAATGAAATGTTTAATAGTATTCATGAGCTCATGATTGATATAAGGACTAAGTGATATCATGGTTTGAGTATATAGAATTTTGAGGATTTTGGAAACTCATGTTTTCACTAAGGTATTCAAGAGAATACACGATTAAGGACTTTGAATGTTTGGAATGTGACCAACAAGACATATCTTATGATATGTGGGGATCAACGACAGTATTAAATCTCTGGTAATCGTTGTCACTATATTATGAGAGTAGACTGCAGTATTATGTATAAGCCTAAAGATTAGACTGGATTATGTTGGACATAAGTTAGTTTAAGGATAGAAGATTTTCGATATTATTGATGGGATGTTATAGTAACGTAGTTTTAGAAAAAGGACAACCTGCAGGACGGGCGACAGCCCATCGCTTCAGACAAGGCTGTAGGAATCGAACCCACAACCGAAGTGTGACTGGCCTTTATCGCCTACCACTGACCTACAGGAAGTCCCTGTTTAGTAGAAACTAGTTTTATTGTATTAAGCAGTATGATATATGAAGTATAAGTCCATTTTAGGAACAATATATGATTAATCTCACTATAGATCGACTTATGTATATAATTTTTTCTAACCTTTTGTTTGAGACAGATGGAATGACCCGTCATTCTATCACATGATCTGCTAACACTTCACAAATAACAAATTCAACTTCATTTATTTAAGAGATGAAGTTGAAATTGTTAAAGGAACGAACAACAATGAGGTTGTACCAACATAAAGTAAGTATTTATTCTAATTCAAATTATTTAACTTTAGGGAAACGATCTTGAAAACCAAAAATGTTGTCCTAGTGATCTTATATCTGATGAATCAGATGGTACCTTAGATCGTCACAAATTTATGGCTTTGTGATTACTAGCTTTTCCATAGCCATGTTCTCTACCACTCTCCATCAAGAACATGATGGTTAGATTTTTCTTCCATATCCATATTTTCACCTATGTGGAAACCCAGTGATTAGTTTATTTGGGTAACCGTTAGGTTTCATACTTTTGTTTTTAAAGATTAGTTTTGATATTCCTTTTTACGATGTGGGTTTCTATTAAAGAAACTTTCAAATAGTAAACCATTTATAACCCCGACGAATTTCGAGGGAGAAATTCATTTTAAGGGGGGTAGAATGTAACAGCCCAAGATTTTATAAAAAATATTCTTTTTAATTAATGTCGTGTGTTGTACGCTACACCAAAAGGATCTTTCACAACACGCATCCTTGACTTGCCTTGCATTACACGCAATCACGACCTTCCTCGATAGCGTGTGTAATACGCAATACCGAGTTTCACTAAACAACGATATGCTATTAAAATATTATTAAAACTAGCCGTTATGAATAGTAATAACCACTTTTTAAAACTCTGTAAATCTTATTTTTCAAAATGAACTTCATTTTTGGATTCGGAGTATCGAATTTAGCCTGAGGTGAAATTTTGGTACTTTTCGGATAACTTTCATATTCTGATGAATAGTGAAAATTACTAAATTTTAATTAAAAACAACTTTTTTAATCGAAATAATTAATAGTGATAAATTATTAATTTGAGTGGTTTTAAAGTATATTTAAAATATATTTTTACAATTTAATACAATGTTGGTCATTGGTTGTAATTTCACATTTAAACCAGACATAATCAAGTGTCAATCTTTTGGTATATATTGTTTCCTAAAAACACGCTATTTATTTTAACAGCGGGATTTAATTATAAAATTAATTAATGAATCTTCTATGTTATGAATTTGGTAAAATAGACTTCATTTTTGAATTCGGAATATGAAATATAGCTTAGGATGAAATTTTGGCATTAATCTGAAAAACATCAATTTTTGATGAATAGTGAAACTACTAAGTGGTAGGTTAAAAACTGAATTTTGCATAAAACTTAATTTTACCGCTTCTGTGAATGGAATTTCAAAAATCCGACAGACACGGTTGATATCAGTAAGTAAAATGTGGTTCAATGAGATAAAGATAATTTTTTGGTGATTAGTAACTTTTTACTATTTTTACCGCGATTAATAGTAAATAGGGTAACTAAGGGTAAATATGATATTAATATTACCCTAACACATGTCCTAATTCTATTGGACAAGTGTAATTCGACCAAAAACAAACTTAGGAATAAAATATGACCATTTAGGCCCACTTGGATTAGATTAGGACATTTATTATTAATTTATTTAAAGAAGGGTTAAAATAGTTAAAATCAAAGTTTAATAGGTAAATCATTTTTAATATGGGGTTATACATAAGATAAATTAGACTATAAATATTCATTAGAAAGCTAAAAAGATTTCCTACATAATTGTATTTTATTTATAATTTTTAGACATCAAATAATTTAATTTATTTATGACACATTGATAATGAAGTAATTATCTTATTTATGAAAAATTGACATAATTGATGTTATAAACACCAAAATAAATGTAATTTGAGAATTTTTATGAATTCCACTAATTTTCTAGGTTACTATGATATATTAGTGTTGATTTAAGAAACTTGGTTCGAACATATAATTCTGTTATGACTTTCACAAAAATCATATATCAAATAGTGTCAAAATTGACCCAAAATAGTTTTTAAATCAAATATTATATTATTAATTGTTATTTTATTCCTAAAAATCTAAGGTTCGGCAAAATGACTTAGATAAAGATATATGTATTAATAATAAACAATTTGGGGTTCTTTTGGCTTGATATAGTAAGTTTATTAACCTTATAGTATAAGAACACAAGAAGACACGGTAAAAGTAAAATTATTTAACTTAATGTTAAATCTAAATGATAAGGTTAAAATAGGAACCTAAGCTTGTATAAATTCTATTGGATGAGAGGATTTCGACCCATCCCCACCTTAGACTCGAAATAAATCAATTTGGAGCTAATTAAAACCGAACTTGACATTATAATAAAATAATATTTTGAGATATTCCTAAGGTGCCCCTCTCCTCCCTTATAAAAGGACACCTCCTCCCCCTCCTCCTCACACTAATTTGAGCACTCAAGCTCGGCCAACCTCTGCCAAAATCTCTTCTTAACTTCCATAGAAACATCCTAGAGGTTCTTTTCTTCCTCAAAGACCAATTTTAGTGCCCTAAGATGAGGTCTCAAAGAGGCGCTTCAAAGAAGAGGTAATTACCGTTACCAATTCTTTCATCTTTATTTCTTCTTCCACTTCTTCTTCTTAGGTTGTTTCATTATGAAGTAATAACATCAGTATCACTCATATACTGATATGTTATTATAAGTATTAAACAACCCTATTTCACCATCTATCCATCCTACGGAAAAATAAATCACCGCGCGTGCGTACGTACGGAATACCGTCTGCACGCCGTGGTGTAATCTATTTTCCACCATCACCTTACAAGGATGGGTATAATGGTGTAATGAGTAACTATATATGATTATTATGAAGTAATATTGATACTGAATTAATATATATATATACTCCAATAAAATTCCACGATCATAGGAACGATATCATCACTCGTGCGTACGTACGGAATACCGTCTCCACGATGTGATGCGACTCGTTCTACATGATCTTAATTTCATAATGATTATATAAATGAATTGAATGAATGAATATGGGATATACTACACTAATACCATTCTGTAAATGAATTATCTATAACCTAAAGATAAGAATAAGAATTTATTCGACAAAACACGCATAAGAACAAAAAGTTATAAAGACCCGAGTAACAAGTAACAATGAAATATTACTAACAAGAAGCTAATAATATGACCATATATGATATCATATCAATATGTATAATTCTGGAATAAGTCAATAACATTATTTAAACCACTATACAGGAGCTTCGGACACGAACAAATCAAATCGGACCTAAGGTAAGGGAAAATCTCGCAATCTCATTTTTTATCCGAGATTGTTTATACTTTGAAATTTACTGGGGTGTATTTTATCATCCAAATCCATGTTTCCTCAATATACAATATTATTTCCATCCACCTAAAATTATTTAAATCCAATTTTACCCTTCGGTGAGTTTTTAGTAAAATATATGAAAGGAATCTTTTTTCGTTTTTCGTACGAGGTACTTTTTGACTTTTCCGACAAAAGTACGAGAAGAATGTTTTTTTTAACTTAAATGGCATGAACGGATTTTGATGGTTTTATAAAGCCTTATTTTCATGATGATTACTCCAAAAGATTTCATTACTATTTTCAATAAAATCTCTTTCTTTTAAAATTGCATGATGTTTTGTGAAAAGAAATTGATTTTGAAAAAGAAAGGATATTTTCCTCATGAATTCAATTCAAGTGTTTTATCAAAATTATTTTCCATCTAAGATAATAAAGGGTTCTGTTTCTATCCATATTTTTACATTGATTTGGCTATGTTGTGATGGAATTATGTTTATGAATTCCTTTAACTTATATGAATTGATTTATGATTTCATGATGTTTCAAGAATCCCATTTTTGTTACATGTGTTATGCGATGATGTATGTTTTATGATTATGTGGCACACATAAGAAAGGATTCATTATAAGATGGGTGGGACCTATATCTCCCTCCAATGCATTGGGTAAAGATTTTATATCTCATGAGATAGACAGGGCTGGAATGGTAGGTTATACCGGTTCAGTGAAACAGGACTGAAACGAGGGATACTCGATTCAGAAAGGGACTTTGTCCACTAAGATAGTCTTGGCAATGAGTCTTGACTAACAAGAAATGATTCTCTATGATTATGTGTGTATGCCACAAAGTTTCATGTTTTATGTTATGATTATTGGGATTACATTTCACTTCTATGATTTATCCCATTTTATGATATTATGAGCTCTTTTGTAGGTTAAGATTTCCAAAAGCTATGTTCTTATCAATATGATGTGATTGATTTCTCTTTTGTTTACCCTTACTGAGCATTTGAGCTCACCCTTTTATGTTTTCTTTTCCCCAGGATATAAAGAAAGGTTTTTAGGTAAAAAAAGGGAAGATCTTTATGGGAGATATTGAAGATCTTTCACCACGATTAGAAGATTACGTTCCGAGTTTCCAAAGACACTAAACTATTACGATCCTTGTGTGTGTGTTTTTGTTATGTACTAAGTATTCCGCAAAAGTAATGTAATGTCCATGTACGATAAGCTTAGGGTCTCTACAGTTGGTATCAGAGGAAAGGTTTAGTCAACCTTTGGAAACTAGGATGTGAAAACGTTAGTGAGATCCCTAGAGATATTTCTACGGTATGTCTAGGGATGTCCCTAAGGTTTAGTATACGTATAGGTTATAGTACTAGAACTACGCTAACGATCATAGAATTAAACCTAAGATGTTAGATATTGAAGGTACTCCCCCTTTATTATGTTGTTTTCCCTAGCATGATTTTTTCCTCTCACACTATTCTTTTTTGGGTTTTAGAAAATGGCTGGAAACAAGATGATTCACGATAATGGAGGATACGATGGACAATGGAATGATATTCTTCATAGTGAAATGGGATTTGGAAGTCCAAACACCATTATTATGCCGAATCAGCAATCTCATAATATGATCAATAAAGTAAAATTTGGTAAGTTTCCTGACTCGGCTAATAAGAGAAAGATGGAGTTTTATGATGATCATAGAGGAAAGAAAGTTCAATTTCCCCTATGTAAATCATGTGGGAAGAGGCATCAAGGAGAATGTTTCAAAGGAACTGGAAGATGCTTTGGGTGTGGAAAAGAAGGACACAAAGCAAGTAAATGCAAAGGAAAAGGTTCAGTTAACAACATGGATGAGGATAATGGTATTGCTACGACATCAACAATGGTTAAATGTTTTAAATGCGGAATGTACGGGCATTATGCAAACCAATGCCCTAAGGGAAAGTCTCATGAAGATAATCAATATGGTCGTATGGGAAGTATTTATGTGGATGATGATGAAGAGACTACAAATGATATGTGAGATGAAAGAATTGTTGAAGCTCGGTCAATGGTTTAAGAATGTAGTGGAATTATTACATGTTTATCATGTGTAATGTTGTATAAGTAATCTCATGGCACTATGGAATAAAGAGACATGTAAGGATTGTTACATTGTTGTCTCATTAATGTTACCAGTATCCATGAAAGGTTATTCAGATATTTTTTGGAAATAAGATGATATGCGCATAATGAAGACGAGAAAATGAAATGTTTAATAGTATTCATGAGCTCATGATTGATATAAGGACTAAGTGATATCATGGTTTGAGTATATAGAATTTTGAAGATTTTGGAAACTCATGTTTTCACTAAGGTATTCAAGAGAATACACGATTAAGGACTTTGAATGTTTGGAATGTGACCAACAAGACATATCTTATGATATGTGGGGATCAACGACAGTATTAAATCTCTGGTAATCATTGTCACTATATTATGAGAGTGGACTGCAGTATTATGTATAAGCCTAAAGATTAGACTGGATTATGTTGGACATAAGTTAGTTTAAGGATAGAAGATTTTCGATATTATTGATGGGATGTTATAGTAACTTAGTTTTAGAAAAAGGACAACCTGCAGGACGGGCGACAGCCCATCGCTTCGGACAAGGCTGTAGGAATCGAACCCACAACCGAAGTGTGACTGGCCTTTATCGCCTACCACTGACCTACAGGAAGTCCCTGTTTAGTAGAAACTAGTTTTATTATATTAAGCAGTATGATATATGAAGTATAAGTCCATTTTAGGAACAATATATGATTAATCTCACTATAGATCGACTTATGTATATAATTTTTGCTAACCTTTTGTTTGAGACAGATGGAATGACCCGTCATTCTATCACATGATCTGCTAACACTTCACAAATAACAAATTCAACTTCATTTATTTAAGAGATGAAGTTGAAATAGTTAAAGGAACGAACAACAATGAGGTTGTACCAACATAAAGTAAGTATTTATTCTAATTCAAATTCTTTAACTTTAGGGAAACGATCTTGAAAACCAAAAATGTTGTCCTAGTGATCTTATATCTGATGAATCAGATGGTACCTTAGATCGTCACAAATTTATGGCTTTGTGATTACTGGCTTTTCCATAGCCATGTTCTCTACCACTCTCCATCAGAACATGATGGTTAGATTTTTCTTCCATATCCATATTTTCACCTATGTGGAAACCCAGTGATTAGTTTATTTGGGTAACCGTTAGGTTTCATACTTTTGTTTTTAAAGATTAGTTTTGATATTCCTTTTTATGATGTGGGTTTCTATTAAAGAAACTTTCAAATGGTAAACCATTTATAACCCCGACGAATTTCGAGGGCGAAATTCATTTTAAGGGGGGTAGAATGTAACAGCCCAAGATTTTATAAAAAATATTCTTTTTAATTAATGTCGTGTGTTGTACGCTACACCAAAAGGAGCTTGCACAACACGCATCCTTGACTTTCCTTGCATTACACGCAATCACGACCTTCCTCGGTAGCGTGTGTAATACGCAATACCGAGTTTCACTAAACAACGATATGCTATTAAAATATTATTAAAACTAGCCGTTATGAATAGTAATAACCACTTTTTAAAACTCTGTAAATCTTATTTTTCAAAATGAACTTCATTTTTGGATTCGGAGTATCGAATTTAGACTGAGGTGAAATTTTGGTACTTTTCGGATAACTTTCATATTCTGATGAATAGTGAAAATTACTAAATTTTAATTAAAAACAACTTTTTTAATCGAAATAATTAATAGTGATAAATTATTAATTTGACTGGTTTTAAAGTATATTTAAAATATATTTTTACAATTTAATACAATGTTGGTCATTGGTTGTAATTTCACATTTAAACCAGACATAATCAAGTGTCAATCTTTTGGTATATATTGTTTCCTAAAAACACGCTATTTATTTTAACAGCGGGATTTAATTATAAAATTAATTAATGAATCTTCTATGTTATGAATTTGGTAAAATAGACTTCATTTTTGAATTCGGAATATGAAATATAGCTTAGGATGAAATTTTGGCATTAATCTGAAAAACATCAATTTTTGATGAATAGTGAAACTACTAAGTGGTTTAAAAACTGAATTTTGCATAAAACTTAATTTTACCGCTTATGTGAATGGAATTTCAAAAATCCGACAGACACGGTTGATATCAGTAAGTAAAATGTGGTTCAATGAGATAAAGATAATGTTTTGGTGATTAGTAACTTTTTACTATTTTTACCGCGATTAATAGTAAATAGGGTAACTAAGGGTAAATATGATATTAATATTACCCTAACACATGTCCTAATTCTATTGGACAAGTTTAATTCGACCAAAAACAAACTTAGGAATAAAATATGACCATTTAGGCCCACTTGGATTAGATTAGGACATTTATTATTAATTTATTTAAAGAAGGGTTAAAATAGTTAAAATCAAAGTTTAATAAGTAAATCATTTTTAATATGGAGTTATACATAAGATAAATTAGACTATAAATATTCATTAGAAAGCTAAAAATATTTCCTACATAATGGTATTTTATTTATAATTTTTAGACATCAAATAATTTAATTTATTTATGACACAAAGATGATGCAGTAATTATCTTATTTATGAAAAATTGACATAATTGATGTTATAAACACCAAAATAAATGTAATTTGAGACTGTTTATGAATTACACTAATTTTATAGGTTACTATGATATATTAGTGTTGATTTAATCAACTTTGTTCGAACATATAATTCTGTTATGACTTTCACAAAAATCATATATCAAATAGTGTCAAAATTGACACAAAATAGTTTTTAAATCAAATATTATATTATTAATTGTTATTTTATTCCTAAAAATCTAAGGTTCGGCCAAATGACTTAGATAAGGATATATGTATTAATAATAAACAATTTGGGGTTCGTTTGGCTTTATATAGTAAGTTTATTAACCTTATAGTATAAGAACACAAGAAGACACGGTAAAAGTAAAATTATTTAACTTAATGTTAAATCTAAATGATAAGGTTAAAATAGGAACCTAAGCTTGTCTAAATTCTATTGGATGAGAGGATTTAGACCCATCCCCACCTTAGCCTCGAAATAAATCAATTTTGAGCTAATTAAAACCGAACTTGACATTATAATAAAATAATATTTTGAGATATTCCTAAGGTGCCCCTCTCCTCCCTTATAAAAGGACACCTCCTCCCCCTCCTCCTCACACTAATTTGAGCACTCAAGCTCGCAAACCTCTGCCAAAATCTCTTCTTCACTTCCCTAGAAACATCCTAGAGGTTCTTTTCTTCCTCAAAGACCAATTTTAGTGCCCTAAGAGGAGGTCTCAAAGAGGCGCTTCAAAGAAGAGGTAATTACCGTTACCAATTCTTTCATCTTTATTTCTTCTTCCACTTCTTCTTCTTAGGTTGTTTCATTATGAAGTAATAACATCAGTATCACTCATATACTGATATGTTATTATAAGTATTAAACAACCCTATTTCACCATCTATCCATCCTACGGAAAAAGAAATCACCGCGCGTGCGTACGTACGGAATACCGTCTCCACGCCGTGGTGTAATCTATTTTCCACCATCACCTTACAAGGATGGGTATAATGGTGTAATGAGTAACTATATATGATTATTATGAAGTAATATTGATACTGAGATAATATATATATATACTCCAATACAATTCCACGATCATAGGAACGATATCATCACTCGTGCGTACGTACGGAATACCGTCTCCACGATGTGATGCGACTCGTTCTACATGATCTTCATTTCATAATGATTATATAAATGAATTGAATGAATGAATATGGTATATAATACACTAATACCATTCTTTAAATTAATTATCTATAACCTAAAGATAAGAATAAGAATTTATTCGACAAAACACGCATAAGAACAAAAAGTTATAAAGACCCGAGTAACAAGTAACAATGAAATATTACTAACAAGAAGCTAATAATATGACCATATATGATATCATATCAATATGTATGATTCTGGAATAAGTCAATAACATTATTTAAACCATTATACAGGAGCTTCGGACACGAACAAAGCAAATCGGACCTAAGGTAAGGGAAAATCTCACAATCTCATTTTTTATCCGAGATTGTTTATACTTTTAAATTTACTGCGGTGTATTTTATCATCCAAATCCATGTTTCCTCAATATAAAATATTATTTCTATCCACCTACAATTATTTAAATCCAATTTTACCCTTCGGTGAGTTTTTAGTAAAATATATGAAAGGAATATTTTTTCGTTTTTCGTACGAGGTACTTTTTGACTTTTCCGACAAAAGTACGAGAAGAATGTTTTTTTTAACTTAAATGGCATGAACGGATTTTTATGGATTTATAAAGCCTTATTTTTATGATGATTACTCCAAAATATTTCATTACTATTTTCAATAAAATCTCTTTCTTTTAAAATTTCATGATGTTTTGTGAAAAGAAATTGATTTTGAAAAAGAAAGGATATTTTCCTCAAGAATTCAATTCAAGTGTTTTATCAAAATTATTTTCCATCTAAGATAATAAAGGGTTCTGATTCTATCCATATTTTTACATTGATTTGACTATGTTGTGATGGAATTATGTTTATGAATTCCTTTATCTTATATGAATTGATTTATGATGTCATGATGTTTCAAGAATCCCATTTTTGTTACATGTGTTATGCGATGATGTATGTTTTATGATTATGTGGCACACATAAGAAAGGATTCATTATAAGATGGGTGGGACCTATATCTCCCTCCAATGCATTGGGTAAAGATTTTATATCTCATGAGATAGACAGGGCTGGAACGGTAGGTTATACCGGTTCAGTGAAACAGGACTGAAACGAGGGATACTCGATTCAGAAAGGGACTTTGTCCACTAAGATAGTCTTGGCAATGAGTCTTGACTAACAAGAAATGATTCTCTATGATTATGTGTGTATGCCACAAAGTTTCATGTTTTATGTTATGATTATTGGGATTACATTTCACTTCTATGATTTATCCCATGTTATGATATTATGAGCTCTTTTGTAGGTTAAGATTTCCAAAAGCTATGTTCTTATCAATATGATGTGATTGATTTCTCTTTTGTTTACCCTTACTGAGCATTTGAGCTCACCCTTTTATGTTTTCTTTTCCCCAGGATATAAAGAAAGGTTTTTAGGAAAAAAAAGGGAAGATCTTTATGGGAGATATAGAAGATCTTTCACCACGATTAGAAGATTACGTTCCGAGTTTCCAAAGACACTAAACTATTACGATCCTTGTGTGTGTGTTTTTGTTATGTACTAAGTATTCCGCAAAAGTAATGTAATGTCCATGTACGATAAGCTTAGGGTCTCTACAGTTGGTATCAGAGGAAAGGTTTAGTCAACCTTTGGAAACTAGGATGTGAAAACGTTAGTGAGATCCCTAGAGATATTTCTACGGTATGTCTAGGGATGTCCCTAAGGTTTAGTATACGTATAGGTTATAGTACTAGAACTACGCTAACGATGATAGAATTAAACCTAAGATGTTAGATATTGAAGGTACTCCCCCTTTATTATGTTGTTTTCCCTAGCATGATTTTTGCCTCTCACACTATTCTTTTTTGGGTTTTAGAAAATGGATGGAAACAAGATGATTCACGATAATGGAGGATATGATGGACAATGGAATGATATTCTTCATAGTAAAATGGGATTTGGAAGTCCAAACATCATTATTATGCCGAATCAGCAATCTCATAATATGATCAATAAAGTAAAATTTGGTAAGTTTCCTGACTCGGCTAATAAGAGAAAGATGGAATTTATGATGATCATAGAGGAAAGAAAGTTCAATTTCCCCTATGTAAATCATGTGGGAAGAGGCATCAAGGAGAATGTTTCAAAGGAACTGGAAGATGCTTTGGGTGTGGAAAATAAGGACACAAAGCAAGTAAATGCAAAGGAAAAGGTTCAGTTAACAAAATGGATGAGGATAATGGTATTGCTACGACATCAACAATGGTTAAATGATTTAAATGTGGAATGTACGGGCATTATGCAAACCAATGCCCTAAGGGAAAGTCTCATGAAGATAATCAGTATGGTCGTATGGGAAGTATTTATGTGGATGATGATGAAGAGACTACAAATGATATGTGAGATGAAAGAATTGTTGAAGCTCGGTCAATGGTTTAAGAATGTAGTGGAATTATTACATGTTTATCATGTGTAATGTTGTATAAGTAATCTCATGGCACTATGGAATAAAGAGACATGTAAGGATTGTTACATTGTTGTCTCATTAATGTTACCAGTATCCATGAAAGGTTATTTAGATATTTTTTGGAAATAAGATGATATGCGCATAATGAAGACGAGAAAATGAAATGTTTAATAGTATTCATGAGCTCATGATTGATATAAGGACTAAGTGATATCATGGTTTGAGTATATAGAATTTTGAGGATTTTGGAAACTCATGTTTTCACTAAGGTATTCAAGAGAATACACGATTAAGGACTTTGAATGTTTGGAATGTGACCAACAAGACATATCTTATGATATGTGGGGATCAACGACAGTATTAAATCTTTGGTAATCGTTGTCACTATATTATGAGAGTGGACTGCAGTATTATGTATAAGCCTAAAGATTAGACTGGATTATGTTGGACATAAGTTAGTTTAAGGATAGAAGATTTTCGATATTATTGATGGGATGTTATAGTAACGTAGTTTTAGAAAAAGGACAACCTGCAGGACGGGCGACAGCCCATCGCTTCAGACAAGGCTGTAGGAATCGAACCCACAACCGAAGTGTGACTGGCCTTTATCGCCTACCACTGACCTACAGGAAGTCCCTGTTTAGTAGAAACTAGTTTTATTATATTAAGCAGTATGATATATGAAGTATAAGTCCATTTTAGGAACAATATATGATTAATCTCACTATAGATCGACTTATGTATATAATTTTTGCTAACCTTTTGTTTGAGACAGATGGAATGACCCATCATTCTATCACATGATCTGCTAACACTTCACAAATAACAAATTCAACTTCATTTATTTAATAGATGAAGTTGAAATTGTTAAAGGAACGAACAACAATGAGGTTGTACCAACATAAAGTAAGTATTTATTCTAATTCAAATTATTTAACTTTAGGGAAACGATCTTGAAAACCAAAAATGTTGTCCTAGTGATCTTATATCTGATGAATCAGATGGTACCTTAGATCGTCACAAATTTCTGGCTTTGTGATTACTAGCTTTTCCATAGCCATGTTCTCTACCACTCTCCATCAAGAACATGATGGTTAGATTTTTCTTCCATATCCATATTTTCACCTATGTGGAAACCCAGTGATTAGTTTATTTGGGTAACCGTTAGGTTTCATACTTTTGTTTTTAAAGATTAGTTTTGATATTCCTTTTTACGATGTGGGTTTCTATTAAAGAAACTTTCAAATAGTAAACCATTTATAACCCCGATGAATTTCGAGGGCGAAATTCATTTTAAGGGGGGTAGAATGTAACAGCCCAAGATTTTATAAAAAATATTCTTTTTAATTAATGTCGTGTGTTGTACGCTACACCAAAAGGATCTTTCACAACACGCATCCTTGACTTGCCTTGCATTACACGCAATCACGACCTTCCTCGATAGCGTGTGTAATACGCAATACCGAGTTTCACTAAACAACGATATGCTATTAAAATATTATTAAAACTAGCCGTTATGAATAGTAATAACCACTTTTTAAAACTCTGTAAATCTTATTTTTCAAAATGAACTTCATTTTTGGATTCGGAGTATCGAATTTAGCCTGAGGTGAAATTTTGGTACTTTTCGGATAACTTTCATATTCTGATGAATAGTGAAAATTACTAAATTTTAATTAAAAACAACTTTTTTAATCGAAATAATTAATAGTGATAAATTACTAATTTTAGTGGTTTTAAAGTATATTTAAAATATATTTTTACAATTTAATACAATGTTGGTCATTGGTTGTAATTTCACATTTAAACCAGACATAATCAAGTGTCAATCTTTTGGTATATATTGTTTCCTAAAAACACGCTATTTATTTTAACAGCGGGATTTAATTATAAAATTAATTAATGAATCTTCTATGTTATGAATTTGGTAAAATAGACTTCATTTTTGAATTCGGAATATGAAATATAGCTTAGGATGAAATTTTGGCATTAATCTGAAAAACATCAATTTTTGATGAATAGTGAAACTACTAAGTGGTAGGTTAAAAACTGAATTTTGCATAAAACTTAATTTTACCACTTCTGTGAATGGAATTTCAAAAATCCGACAGACACGGTTGATATCAGTAAGTAAAATGTCGTTCAATGAGATAAAGATAATTTTTTGGTGATTAGTAACTTTTTACTATTTTTACCGCGATTAATAGTAAATAGGGTAACTAAGGGTAAATATGATATTAATATTACCCTAACACATGTCCTAATTCTATTGGACAAGTGTAATTCGACAAAAAACAAACTTAGGAATAAAATATGACCATTTAGGCCCACTTGGATTAGATTAGGACATTTATTATTAATTTATTTAAAGAAGGGTTAAAATAGTTAAAATCAAAGTTTAATAAGTAAATCATTTTCAATATGGGGTTATACATAAGATAAATTAGACTATAAATATTCATTAGAAAGCTAAAAAGATTTCATACATAATGGTATTTTATTTATAATTTTTAGACATCAAATAATTTAATTTATTTATGACACATTGATAAAGAAGTAATTATCTTATTTATGAAAAATTGACATAATTGATGTTATAAACACCAAAATAAATTTAATTTGAGACTTTTTATGAATTCCACTAATTTTCTAGGTTACTATGATATATTAGTGTTTATTTAAGCAACTTGGTTCGAACATATAATTCTGTTATGACTTTCACAAAAATCATATATCAAATAGTTTCAAAATTGACCCAAAATAGTTTTTAAATCAAATATTATATTATTAATTGTTATTTTATTCCTAAAAATCTAAGGTTCGGCCAAATGACTTAGATAAGGATATATGTATTAATAATAAACAATTTGGGGTTCTTTTGGCTTTATATAGTAAGTTTATTAACCTTATAGTATAAGAACACAAGAAGACACGGTAAAAGTAAAATTATTTAACTTAATGTTAAATCTAAATGATAAGGTTAAAATAGGAACCTAAGCTTGTATAAATTCTATTGGATGAGAGGATTTCGACCCATCCCCACCTTAGCCTCGAAATAAATCAATTTGGAGCTAATTAAAACCGAACTTGACATTATAATAAAATAATATTTTGAGATATTCCTAAGGTGCCCCTCTCCTCCCTTATAAAAGGACACCTCCTCCCCCTCCTCCTCACACTAATTTGAGCACTCAAGCTCGGCCAACCTCTGCCAAAATCTCTTCTTCACTTCCATAGAAACATCCTAGAGGTTCTTTTCTTCCTCAAAGACCAATTTTAGTGCCCTAAGAGGAGGTCTCAAAGAGGCGCTTCAAAGAAGAGGTAATTACCGTTACCAATTCATTCATCTTTATTTCTTCTTCCACTTCTTCTTATTAGGTTGTTTCATTATGAAGTAATAACATCAGTATCACTCATATACTGATATGTTATTATAAGTATTAAACAACCCTATTTCACCATCTATCCATCCTACGGAAAAATAAATCACAGCGCGTGCGTACGTACGGAATACCGTCTCCACGCCGTGGTGTGATCTATTTTCCACCATCACCTTACAAGGATGGGTATAATGGTGTAATGAGTAACTATATATGATTATTATGAAGTAATATTGATACTGAAATAATATATATATATACTCCAATACAATTCCACGATCATAGGAACGATATCATCACTCGTGCGTACGTACGGAATACCGTCTCCACGATGTGATGCGACTCGTTCTACATGATCTTAATTTCATAATGATTATATAAATGAATTGAATGAATGAATATGGTATATACTACACTAATACCATTCTGTAAATGAATTATCTATAACCTAAAGATAAGAATAAGAATTTATTCGACAAAACACGCATAAGAACAAAAAGTTATAAAGACCCGAGTAACAAGTAACAATGAAATATTACTAACAAGAAGCTAATAATATGACCATATATGATATCATATCAATATGTATAATTCTGGAATAAGTCAATAACATTATTTAAACCACTATACAGGAGCTTCGGACACGAACAAAGCAAATCGGACCTAAGGTAAGGGAAAATCTCGCAATCTCATTTTTTATCCGAGATTGTTTATACTTTGAAATTTACTGGGGTGTATTTTATCATCCAAATACATGTTTCCTCAATATACAATATTATTTCCATCCACCTAAAATTATTTAAATCCAATTTTACCCTTCGGTGAGTTTTTAGTAAAATATATGAAAGGAATCTTTTTTCGTTTTTCGTACGAGGTACTTTTTAACTTTTCCGACAAAAGTACGAGAAGAATGTTTTTTTTAACTTAAATGGCATGAACGGATTTTGATGGTTTTATAAAGCCTTATTTTCATGATGATTACTCCAAAAGATTTCATTACTAGTTTCAATAAAATCTCTTTCTTTTAAAATTGCATGATGTTTTGTGAAAAGAAATTGATTTTGAAAAAGAAAGGATATTTTCCTCAAGAATTCAATTCAAGTGTTTTATCAAAATTATTTTCCATCTAAGATAATAAAGGGTTCTGTTTCTATCCATATTTTTACATTGATTTGACTATGTTGTGATGGAATTATGTTTATGAATTCCTTTATCTTATATGAATTGATTTATGATGTCATGATGTTTCAAGAATCCCATTTTTGTTACATGTGTTATGTGATGATGTATGTTTTATGATTATGTGGCACACATAAGAAAGGATTCATTATAAGATGGGTGGGACCTATATCTCCCTCCAATGCATTGGGTAAAGATTTTATATCTCATGAGATAGACAGGGCTGGAACGGTAGGTTATACCGGTTCAGTGAAATAGGACTGAAACGAGGGATACTCGATTCAGAAAGGGACTTTGTCCACTAAGATAGTCTTGGCAATGAGTCTTGACTAACAAGAAATGATTCTCTATGATTATGTGTGTATGCCACAAAGTTTCATGTTTTATGTTATGATTATTGGGATTACATTTCACTTCTATGATTTATCCCATGTTATGATATTATGAGCTCTTTTGTAGGTTAAGATTTCCAAAAGCTATGTTCTTATCAATATGATGTGATTGATTTCTCTTTTGTTTACCCTTACTGAGCATTTGAGCTCACCCTTTTATGTTTTCTTTTCCCCAGGATATAAAGAAAGTTTTTTAGGTAAAAAAAGTGAAGATCTTTATGGGAGATATTGAAGATCTTTCACCACGATTAGAAGATTACGTTCTGAGTTTCCAAAGACACTAAACTATTACGATCCTTGTGTGTGTGTTTTTGTTATGTACTAAGTATTCCGCAAAAGTAATGTAATGTCCATGTACGATAAGCTTAGGGTCTCTACATATATCTTCTATTTAAGGATGTTCAGCAAGGAAATCAGCCAGATCTTGGCCAATTATATCCTTTTGAGACACATAATGGATATCAAATTACTACAAAATAACTTCCCTCCTTTCCTGACGTCCTGTAAGAATTGGACGACTAAGGATGAATTTGAGCGGGTTATTTCAAGATACAAATTGGACATCATGATGTTGTAGGTAGTTTCTTAACTTCTGAACAACAAAGATTAATTCTAGGTAGAACTTCTCAATACTTGAAAATCGGGTTTCTGCTTCAAGCATAGTTCGACTGAGATAGTAGATGCTAGTTTCATTCCCAGCATCATTATTCTGGGCAAGGAAAGCACCAAATGATTACTCTAAAGCATTCACATAGAGGATTAGTGGCCTTCCTTCAATAGTTGTCATTAATACCGGTGGACTCAAGAGATATTTCGTGAGAATATTGAATACTTCTTGACGTTCTTCAGTCCACTGGTAAGTGACTCCCTACTTTATCAATTTGGTGAAGGTTAAACTTTTTCCTGTCAAATTGGTGATGAAACACCAAATATAGGCTAATTTTCCTTGAAGTCCTCTAAATTATTTAAAATATCGAGGAGTTGACATACCGAGGATTGACTTTGTCTTCTCAGGATCGACTTCGATACCACGATGGCATACAAAAAAGCTGAGAAATTTTCCTGAGGTTACACCAAAATCACATTTTAAGGGGTTCATCTTCAAATTGTGTTGTTGAAGTTTGTGGAATATGACTTCCAAATCAGTTAAGTGATTAGAACGTTTTCTGGATTTAACCACCAAATACTCCACATAACATTCAACAAACTTCCCTAAAAAGGGATTGAAGATACAATGCATTGCATGCAGATATGTTGCGCCCGCATTCTTTAGACCAAAGGGCATTACCTGATAGAAAAACACACCCTGAGGGGCTCTGAATGCTATAGATTCTTCATCTTCAGGAGCCATTTGGATTTGGTTATACCTAGAATATCCATCCATGAAGTAAAGTGCTTCATAGCCAGATGTTGCATCAATTTATAGTTCTGTAATCGGAACTGGAAAATCATCCTTATGAAAATGCCGATTAAGATCTCTGAAATCAATGAAAACTCTAATTTGTCTGTTCTTATTTTTCATAGGGATAATATTAGCCAACCATTTGGGATATTGAACTTCTATGATGAAGTTACCTTTGATAAGCTTATCCACGTCATCATCAATTTTGGAAACATAATTTGGGTGTGTTCTTCTTGCGGCTTGCTTAAATCCTCGATAGTCTTCTGGAAAACCCAGATGATGATTAGAAACATCAGGATCAAGCCTGGTAATCTCTGTATAGTTCAAGAAAATATATCTCTATTTTTCATAAAAATTTAAATATGCATTTCTTGATCTTTAAGTGTCATGGCCGCACTAATTAATGCGGGTGTGGATCTTCTTCTGTACCCATATTTATTTCTCTGAGTTAATCCACTGTGGTAGAGATACCCTCTTCAAATGGTAGATGAGAATCCCTGAGATCTTCATTTTCTTCTTCAACATGTGTTATTTCTTCTGTTTCTACTTGCATAGTAGATGATGAATCTGAATTTCCACGATCAGAAGAGAGGTTAAAATTTGAACATCTTGAAAAAGAAGCTTTCATTTCTGAACTGAATGATGATGAAGGGTCTTCCTTGGGTAATAAAGAGGAGATTATGGATTGAGAATCGACATCATATTTCACCTCTAAAATTGCTATAACTTCTTCTGGCCTGGTTGGTGAAGTATAGACATGCTGGATTTCATCGAATGAAATGAAGACATCTCCATTTGAGCTTTCATCATTTCTTGGCGAGTCACCAATTTCTCCCAAGTTGTCTGGCTTGATTGTCGTAATTGACATTATGGAAGTTTCCATAAGAGTATTTGGATTTGGTTTTATCCTGTCAATTTGACTGATAGGCAACACATAATCTGTACTCACATGTGTAAATGGTTTTATTGGAATCTTTCCCAAACCATATGGAGCATTAACCATTGTAACCTCCCTTATTGTGGATTTCTCCTTACCCTCCATCTGATGGAATTCCGCCTCAATGTATTGAGATTCAAAAGTTTTGAATGGGGCTTTATCACTATACAATTTCCCAATATGGCCATTGAAACAATATTTGAGACATTGATGGTATGATGAAGGAATAGTTGCATGTTGATGTAGCCAAGGTCTTCCAAGAAAAATGTTAAAAGATGTGTCATGATGGACAACCATGAAATCGAAATTGGATACAAAATCTACAAACTGAGTTCTAAGTGTGATCTCACCCCGAGGTTCTTGTTCATTTTTATCATACCCTTGTAACATCAAAGTAGAAAGAGATAAATTAGATTCGGTGAGTCCCAATCGATGAAGTGTACTAATGGGGATGAGGTTCAATACTGAACCATTATTAATGAATGATCTTCGTATGTCTACACCATTGAACTTTCCAGATAATTACAGAGGTCTAATATGTCCATGAACAACATCATCTTCATCTTCATCTGTGAAAGATATCACTGCACGGAATTCTATAGGATTATTCACTACATGGTAGAATTCAACTGTAGCAATTTCAGTTTCAAACTCATGAGGACTTGAAAAAGCCTCGACGAGTGCCTCCCGAAGATCCTTTGATAAATTCAAGGCATCCAGAATTGATAACATGTCTGGTAATTGGGATAGGTGTTTCAATACATCATACTTTTGATCTAAAGGTCTGCATTTTCTAACAGGAACATGGGGTTTTGCAGGTGCCTTAGAAGTTGATTCTTTGAAAGATGATGCATCTTTTATCAGGTTAGGAGTTGGAAATACTCCTGGCTTTAGAAGATTAGACTGAATGGGTATATTTACCTACTGAGAGGAAGAAGGTGTAACCTCCAACTGATCCTCCAGAATGAATGTTCCAGGACTGAATCTGCCATGTGTGGAAGAACTTTCTTGTTCTTGTTGAGCTCACTAAAGGGATCTACCATGATTATCTGATGTATATACAGTTATAGCAGCGGTAGAATTGAAATAGTGGCTTCTGGGATATCCATATCTTCTTATGTATCCCAGACCACTGGAATTCCCTCTAATTCCTCTGTTTGATACAGGGAACTCAGGCTCATCGAGATCAAAACTACGACTGGCATAAGGATCTGTTAAGTGAATCACATAAATAGAACCAAAGATCATCTCTTCGTCTGATGAAGAATCTACCTGATTAACCAGTTTAGGCTATTCCATTTGGTGGGATGGTTCTCGTGGCTTCGAAGTAGATGGCATAAAATCTGCCAGAGTCAAAGACAACTTGGGCTTTGACACGATCTCATCTTCTTCTGATTGTTCCTCTTTCTTTGAATTATGTCGTTTCTTTGAGGATTTTCCCTCTGATGAAGGGGGATTTGCTGTGGCATTCAAAACATAAGACACAATTGTTTTCTTCAATTGAGTTCGCAAAATGGCATGAGTTTGGTTGATCGTTTTCCGAACCATCCAGTCATTATATTTCTGCGAATTTTTTATTTTGACTTATTGCCACTTTCCTTCTTCCTCTGGATCTGTAGCACTAACATATGTGACCTGAGATGAAGAACCTTTCAATTTCACCTGTCCCGAGTCGACCATTTATTGTAGGAGGTCCTTGAAGACAAAACACTCCTGAATGGGATGCCCCAACATCTGATGAAATGGTCAATAATTGGGATGGTTTTCATATCCTTCCTTTTCTGGCCTCTTGGGCCTTGGAAATTGAACCAAATTATTTTCCAGAGCTGAAATGAAGTATCCAAGAACTTGTTCATTTCGGAAAGAATAAAATTTTCTCTTCAGATCCTTAAATTGTTTCCATCATTGATCTATTTGACCATCTTGACGAAAGGACCTATGTTTCTGACGCTCAGGAGGTGGAGCCCGTCGGAAAGATGAAGGTTTTGAAGTAGAAGCAGGTACAAGTGCTTGTTTAAGCATAACTATAGCAGTCTCTGCTTTACCCATTCTCCTTCCTGGAGCTGATGGAATTACACGAGTTTTATCCTTAGTCTTCTTAAGAGAGTCTTCAATCTACCGAGTGATCGAAGTAAGGTCTTGAAACCCTCCTTTTTATTTTATAGGGAACAATGGTGTGTGTAATTCATCACGCAAATTTTCCACACAGATTGGAAAAAATTCCATTTCAGGGAGTGCTAAGCTTAGGAAATATTTTAATCCCTTCCAGCGAGCAATGAAACCTAAAACCCTTTCATTCTCCCTTTTCATACAATTTTTAACATTAAAAACTATTGTCTTTGGCAAAGTTGAGCTTAATTGAAGAAGGAATCTTTGACGGAGATCCTCCCACCTGAAAATTGACTGGGATTGCAAGATTGTGTACCAAACAAAAGAAGACCCTTGTAAAGACTGTACAAAACATCTGAGCTTAACTGCTTCCTGTTGCTGAGGGGTTCTCATCATAGGATCGCAAAGAGAAACAAAATGTGTTATGTATTGCTCTGGGTCTCCTAAACCATTAAATATTGGGAATTTGGTACTCAAAAAATTTGATGGGGGAGGAATTGCATCAACCCTTTCAGGGTATGCTCTCTTTTCTGGTTAAATTTGAGCACGTTTTCCCTCCATAGCTTCCAACCAAGCTGTTAATGACTCAATATTAGTTATTAAATTTTGAGAAATATTCGGTTGAGCTTGGACCTGAGAAGGTGCAATAACTAGAGCTTGGATAGATGTGGTGGCTGGAACTGCAACTGATGACAACACCACCGGTTGTTGGTACACATGACCCATTGGATTAGACCTGTAAGGGTGTAATAAAAAATGAAGATATTCTTGATCCATCTCAGTAGATACAACAAATTCCCTTGGATAACTTACTTCAGCACGCTTAGGAGGAAGACTACCTTGAATTAGTTCTACATTCAACCTCTTTAATTCCTTCATTTCTTCCTCCTGTAGTGAAAATCTTTTCTCTAGTGAGAGTGATTGGCCTTATCCAGAGGAAGTTTATGTAACCTGATTCTTTCCTTACCTTTTTAGACACCTTTCAGAGAGGTGGAAGTTGATTATTTGAAGGAACACACAGATTTTGGGTAAGCCTTTGATTTATTTTACGCACACCTTCTTCATTTGTGTCTATGCGTACAACTTCTTGATCAGGAACCTCTTCATCTGATCCCTCTGAATAAGCCTCATGTTCTGGAGGATCATCAACAACAGCATTGATGCCATTAATTGATTCATAATGCATTGTATCCATTATATATTAATTTTTTCCATATTGTCTTCTTCCATGCCCCTGATGAGACGGTGCCTTTTATCGATTCGATCCCTCAGTAACTTCTTAACGAACCGTAATTTGGAGGGAATCTTCTAATAATTTGGATATTCATTCTGCTTCTGGATCTTCCCTAATAGAGAGTAGACTGACTTTCTCTGAGGAAGATATTGTTGATTTGAAAAAGTCCCTAGTCCGGTGGACTGGGGTAGTTCCTGTTGTTCCTGCTCAACTCCTCGAATTCTATTTGTTGATTCTGAGGGTTGGGCTAAAAGATTTCCCAGTCTGGAAAGTTGGGGTGGTTCTTGAGCTACTATATCTGATACATTCTTGAAATCTCTCCGGATCTTGCGAACTTTAGTCCAGAATTTGGCTACATGCATCAACCTGCATCCACTTTTATCACCTGGCTCAAATGAATGCTGGATGATTTCTGAAACTTCTGTCACTTGATGATGTGCTTGCTCTAAAAGAGATGCATGTTCAATATTCTTGTTTTCCTGATGGAGGATTAATACAACAACTTGTTCTCTGTATTCTGCACTTTGAGAAGAACTAGTTGTGTCATGTTCTTGAGAAATCCTTTGATTACAAACAAAGCCAATTGGTTGTGGCTGACCATGGGAAATAACATCACATGAGACCATTTTCGATGTGCTTTGCTGACTGGAGAGTGCAGTGAAATGTAGGGATCCATGAACACCCTGTCCCCTGATATGAATATGACATAGGGAATTGGAGATTAACTAGTGCAATCTTCTTAGTGTGCCAAGGCATGAACGCTGAAGGGATCTCTGCTGATTTTCAGCCTTCGGATATCGAGAAACTATGATAGATTCCAAGTCAATTTGGCATTGTAACCCTTCTATTATCTTGACATAATTTACATATTCATCATAAGATAATATTTTTTGTTTCAACTGACGAAGTGTTTTCCATATGTTAAGACGAATATCATGAATTCCATCTTCTATTAACATCCCCGGAATGTCATACTGAGAGTCATCCAGAGGCCAAAACATGACTGGCACTTCACATTTTTCCAGTTGTTTTCTCATATTCAGCACTTCCTCTTTATCATTTGATGAAGATTCTTCTACCTGATTAGACCAGAGCTAGTGCTTCCTTGTTGCTTCATCAGATTCAACAATATTGGTAGATAATTCACTAATCAAACTAGGAGATGAACGACCCAGGGGTGGTTCGGAGAATGACCTACACCCCGGGCTATCTTCTGATTGAGAAAGTATTTCACCTGCTAATTGTAAAGCATCATACATGACTGGCTTCATCTTTGCAAGTTCTTCAAGATAAGAGGGCATTCTCGTCACCACATTTTCCATTAGAGCATTATCTAGGAAATCTGAATTACTACTGTGGAGAGGACTTTCACAGCTAAATCCATAATCATGGGGAGGACCACCATGGTGGGTTACAACAAAAGATGAAACATTTTTCTCCTTGGTGTTCTGGCCACACAAAGGGTTTTTGTGGCTCTCATCTGAAGATGATACTTCGAGATCGACCGAATTTTCTTGAAGCAAGACTTCATGAGGAAGTGTCTGATGGAGACCTTCGGAATTAATGTTCCCACTATTGGGAAATGAGAGAGTATAATCTTGAATGCCAATAGATAATTGTATGAGGGCTTCAAGAACTTCAGCATCGAGAAAGGCCTTATTACAGATTGTTTCTTGATTTCTTGAATGTGATGGGCAGGTCTTCTTCTTAGATGCCTTCATACTCACTTTGGGAACCACTTGTTGATGAAAGTGGTTATTATGGGAAAGTGTATGTGCCTGCTTAAGAGAAATAGTCAGGTTATTCTGATTATCTCCACTCAAATTAGGTGTATTTTCTTGACTTGGTTGTCCATATGATATGGGGGAGTATGCCCCACAACCCTCTTGGACTAGAACAAAGGTGTGTGTCTATTATGGAGTGAACTATTGATGTGTCACTCCACTGGTATGGATATATTTTCATTTCTTTCCCTATGATGCTGCTGAAGCTGTTATAATATTCTGACAGACATCCAGAATATGAGCAGGGATTTGCTTCTGCTCTTTCACCATTGACAGAATATTCTTGGTGAATTTAGCTATCGTAATTAGGATATATGTTCATTCCGTGCTTGGAGTAGGTGTGTGTTCCTGCTCCTGTCCTCCTTTTCCTGTGAGTGAATTATGACAGTACTCATGTGTGAGGGCAGAGAGTTGAGTCTTCCTCATGTTTGTTATTGGGGATTTCCAATTGACTTCTCCGGGTGCTACCAAATGAGACTGTTGGTAGGCTTGATCAATACTAGCAGGTGTATATGCCTACTGATTGCACTACGCCGAACGTGGTTGATGAACTTCCTTCAATACTAACAGACAAGGCTGCTGGCATGATTGATGAGTGTAAGCAGGTTTATGGGCATGTTTACCAGTTGTCAACACAGTGGGTTGGCGAGCTTCATCGTATGTAGTCAGACGAGCCTGTTGACTAGAAGATGATTTAGAAATAGGTGTATGTTCCTATCTATAGTACACTGCTATAATTGCCTGGCGGGAATGGCGTGTTGCTTCCAGACGAGTCTGCTAGACAGCGTAATTAAAACAAACGGGTGTATGTGCCCGCTCATTGCTTTCCACCAAGTTAGGTTGGTGGACTTCTCCGGAAATGGCACAGATAAGAACTTTCTCACTGTTGACAGGATTTCAACTCTGGTGGTTCTTCTTGCCTGCTCGTGTTAGAGGAACCTGAGCTAAACGCCTGGAGATGATACCCTCATCATGTTGAGGGCGCACTGCCGCATGAATCTGGCGGCGATTGTTGATGGGAGCCCTCTGGAAGGACTCATGTCTCCCTGAATTAAGGCCTTCAGTGACCTTCTCATTCACCTCCGTAGAATATGGGAGGGACAGGTGATTTCATTCCAGGGATAAAGACCCGAAAGGATTCTAGATTGTGGTTGGAACCACCTGCTTCTTGATCGTTGGTCGTCGCTGTCCGGACAACCAGGGTGAATTATTGACTTGGAGAGCTTGCCGAGCAGCCTCCAAAGTCGGAATAGTACCATTTTTATGGTATTCCTTAACCAGCACAATTGGTACCCAGCATTGAAGACACTGAGTAGGTGATTTCATCCTCAGAGCGGACAACGATCTAGCAGAAGTAGCAGTAGAGGCATTCACAACAGAGGTATTCACAGGTGTGAACATAAGAGAATCCATTTCTGTAATGCAGAACATCATGGAAAAGAGTGAATGTTTGATATAACAGATATAATCAAGATAATTTCAGCAACTACATCTTTTGGATGAGTAGATATGTTATTGAATGTTTTGTTGGCCCTCTCATTGAGTTTAAATAGGGGTCTAACAAATAAGTAAAACATCACTTTAACTTGGTTAAGGATTCACATCGGGTTCACTATTTTTTGTTTCCTCTGGAAATGGGGATGACCTTGTTTTTTTAAGGTTCAAACATTCCAAGTGGTTTCTAATGGGTTATTTCGTAGAAATGGAAACATCCAATGATTCTATATTCATTTGGACCTACTTTCCAAAGGTAGGTTCTCATTAGTTGTGAACTGATAAGGCTTAAGAATTTACATTCATTGAGAGGATGGGAGGTCGGACTCATCACGCCTTTTTGAGGGGAATTATTGTCTACTCTGGGACTCTCTTTATAGATTTAAGTTATGTTAGTGAATGCTTATTAAATTACCAAGTATGAAAATGATCTTTCCTTTTGATCTGAAAATCAATGGTTAATATTTAAGAGATTTAGAGAATCTTTTATATGTATTCGAGGTTCTTCATCAATAGAGAATCATCTGTATTTGTATAGAGATTCTCAGTCAAATTTAGCCTTCGACACATAATATAGAAATAACTTGGTCATTATGATAACCATATTGGTTTTAAAGCCACTCGGTGGGGAACTTGAAGTTTATTGTCATTCAGAAGGACATCGATTATTTCAGAGTTGGGATCGTACCCGCAGATGGGCTACCTATGTACCTTTGTTTTAGAAAAGGAATCAAAACCCAGGTAGTTCAAGTCAAGAAGTATGAGGTTTATGGATGATTGATAAATAAAAGAAATAAGTCATAATTATTTTTTACGCTCTAAGCTCACGTGAGTCATGCTCGGTGTGAGAAACAAGAGGCATTGATAAAACTTGACAATTGTTCCATCATAAGAAATGAGGTCGGGCTTATGTATGTATGGCTACCTAGATAGATGATGATTAGGATTTACATCAGGGAAGAAACCCGGGAAAAAGGTCCATAAAGGTATATTTTCTTTATGGAGATTTGGATACTTAACATAGAACTTAATCCTGATAATGATGCCCAAATTAGAGAGGACTTATGATTGGGTTTTATTCCCGAGAAGGAAGTCCAAATCAAAAGTAAATTAAAACTGTTTAAGAGAAATTATGACTGGGGGTTACTCCTATGAAGGAGGCCCAGGTTAAAGGAACTTGAGAACTGGGGCTTATTCCTGAGATGTAGGCCCAGGTTAAAGGGAATTATGACTAAGGATTACTCCTAAGGAGGAGGCCCAAGTTAAGGTAATTTGGAACTTGGGGATTACTCCTTAGGAGGATTCCCATATTTGGTAATTTAAATACTGGGGCTTACTCCTAAAAAGGAAGACCAGGATTGGGGACTTGGGGATTACTCCTAAGGAGGATTCCCATATTTGGGAATTTGGAATTTGGGGCTTACTTTTAAATAGGATGCGCATATTGGGAACTTGGGGCTTACTCATGAGGAGGATGACCATATTTGGAAACTTGATACTGGGGCTTACTCTTGATAAGGAGGCCTAGGTTAAGGTAAATTATGACTGGGGCTTACTCCTGAGAAGGAGGCCCAGGTTAAAGATCCTCTCATCATAAAGGATGATGTTTAATGAATGAAATCTCTAACCTTAGTGACATAAAGATATGTAAATCACTATGTTTTGTGGGTTACTCCTGAGGAGGATGCCCATATTTGGAAACTTGAGACTAGGGCTTACTCCTAAGAAGGAGGCCCAGGTTAAGGGAAATTATGACTGGTCTTACTATTGAAAAGGAGGCCAAGGTTAAGGATCCTATCATATTAATGGATGAGGTTGAATGAATGAAATATTTATCCTTAGTGACATAAAGATATGTAAATCACTAGGTTTTAAGAGATGTTCCACAGAATTCCTTTCAGATAAAGAATACAACCCAGGAATCATGCCATAAATGGATTTGAAGAGGGTTCTGAAGGCTAAATCTTGAAGAGGAGAGGTGGATTTGAATAAGAGAGGTGAATAGGAAGTAGGGGCACCAAAGAAGTAGGTGTTGCGTGGGCATGCAGGTCTTGGTCATGAAGGTATACCTGCGCAACACATATGTACCTGCGCGATGGTCAACCCATAGGATAATACTTGGGTGAGGCTTGGCTCAATCCCTTAGTATTATCCCTAGGGGATTCCAAAAGAGAGGCGTGCAGGTTCTGGTGTAGGGATAAGGCGGCGTGCAGGTGTGTCTACTTCCCTTAAGGTTTTAAACACCTGGGCGCGCAGGTGTTGATGAATTTCAACACTTATGTCTTGTTTCCCATACTTAGATCATCCATTCTAGGTAAGAAATTACCTTAGAAGTGTTCAGAATACTTCCAGAAGATACTAGGGCACCGGGAGCTTGAATATGAGTTTTGGAATTTTTTTGGTCCTTGAAATGGGGGGGCCAACAAGGGGTATTTATAGGCTGCTGAAGACCCTAAGTGAAAATCGAATAGGGCGCGCAGGTCACCTGCACACCCATATGTGGTGCGCAGGTATACCTGCAAGACCATGATGAAACCTGAGCAACCCATGTTGAAGCAAATTATTTTTCATGCCTTTTTCAATTTTTGATGTTTCTTCAAAGAATGATTCACATTATGCTAAGGTATTCCCTTTTTTTAGTCATCTAGACTCTGTGATGAAGAGGAGCATCAACAACCACTATATTCATCTATTCTGATATGATAACACTCTTCATCCCTTGGTTTCTCTTAATGAATAATCTTAAAGAGATATGAAACAATATGAACATTATATATAAACTTTCACTACCCCTCTTCATTTACCTTTGGGTGAATTTCAAAAAAAGAATTATCATGTTTTAATCCTCAGTCATTTTTTTCAAATGATTTTAAAGGAAACAACCAAATGAGAGAATTTATTACAACATTTCCCTTATTCAATGAGTATGAAAGGTCAAAATAAAAAAAACTATACACATCTCCTTTTTTTAGATTCAAATAATTTTTAACAAAGATATAAGTCAGGATTTTTTTATTGGTATACATCATAAATTTATCATCAAATAGATATTGTCCTAAATATTTAATATCATTCATGTATACTAGTTTTCCAAGATCATGATTTCTGTAATTCATTTCAAGTGGTAGAATTGGAACCATAAAAAACCACTTAATCACCTTAAATAAGTACAGAACCCAATCCCATTACCGAGGAATCACAATACACCACATCAAATTTTCTATAATTAGGTAAAACAATTATTGTAGTTGAAGTAAACCACCTCTTAAGTTTAATAGTGGAGGATTTAAATTTAAGACACTATATAAATTTTAATCCTCTATGAGTTGATTCTATCAAATGATATCTTAACATTAAAAAATATTTTATGAACAACTAAATGTAATTTACCAAACCCAAGTAGTTACATATCTAAAATACATTCTTTATTTATTTCCATGAATTAATGGAATTCAACATTATCAGGATGAAATGATATTCCTTATTTAAACACTGCATGTCCCTAGAATATAATATCTCATATCCAAAAGTTATAAATTGATAACATTTCATAAAGGGGTTGATCAAAAAGAGTTATCAAAAATGATCTTAAAGTGATTTCCATGATCCCCTTTGAATTTTTCATGAAAAAAATATTCTATGAATAACATGAATGATTTTAAGGTATTAGGGTAATTTATGATTCATAATGGGCATGAATATCATACAACCATTATTAAAGCCAGATAGAATCACTAAATTCCAAAGTGACCAAACTGGTTTTTTGTAGAAATCACCGCTATATTGGACTCTTTATTATGTGTTGATAGTACCCAAACTAGAGATCAATCAAAAAAATAACCCATTAATTTTTTCAAGTTTTTCATCAATATAAGAAAAATAGTACTTATTATTGATGGTCACATGATTATACTACCTGTAATCAATACACAAATATAAATTTACATCTATCTTTGTAGTAAAGATTAAAGGAGACCATGGATAAACACTACAATGAATAAATCATTGTAACATCTTGATCATCCATATAAATTTTCAAATCCTTTAATTTCACTAGATCCATTCAATAATAAAGAAATGAATTCAATTTAATTAAATGTACATGATCGATAGAAAACACGACTTCTCTCGTGGTGGGTAATCCTATGAAATCATTTGGTAAAATAAAAATAAATTATATAACCATAAGATGAATATCACTTGTTGAGTTATCTTTATTTTTCTCTATCAAGAGAGATGATTTGGGGTATACTAATCTATAAACTTTTAGAAGAGGTGGCCTTTTCAGATAGAAACTTCGGTCCCATTCATGTTAGAGTAAATAAAGACTTATTTTGGGATTAGTGACGGTTACCCTCCAATGATAACATTCAATGTGGGCATAGAAATGAACCATATAATCCTCTTTTAGTGTAATATAAAAGGGATCCATTTCTATAATGGTAAATTCGTAGGGGATATTCACTTCATATATAGATATAAGTTATGAAGTTAGTAAAAAACCTTTCTCTTTATATCACTAAATATGGGTATATATTTCTATCACATATGGAATAACCTCATATGAGAGATTCAATAAATAAATAGTATATGAATAAATAAAAGTGTGAGAGGCACCTTTATCAAATTAATTAAAATATATATATAATGAAGTAAGTACAATTAATTTCACTATTGTATGACCCAATTCCAATTTTAAAGATTCTTTTTATATATAATGTAATTAAATTCCCCCAAGCCAAGTTTGAAGCCTCACTCTAGTTTATGGATCCACCTTAATTTAACTATTCCCATGAGATAAATAGTATTTACCTCTATGTCCATGATATTGGGAGCCCACCACCATGGAGGAACCATATTTCACATTATATCTCCAAGGATTTTATGATCAATCACCACTTCTAATAGGAAGATTAACCCCAAAAATTCTTGATAGGCTCCCTCTCCGACCATAGGCATGACATGCCTTTAGAACTTCTTGACACGAATTCTTTTCATGCCCTAGTTTTTCACATTGAAAAAATAATAAGGACATTACCCCCATAGATGCTACTAATTCTAATTGAGATCGACATCTCCAACTACATACCTTTCAGTATTCTTTTTAATTTTTCTTCTTCTAAAAAAATACACCTTCAATTCAACATAGAATATAATTTATTTATCCACTATTTTTTAATACAAGGGGAGTTTCAAAAATAATACATGTTATGGGATACTCAATTGAAGACCAATCTCAAACCATCAGGATTTTAAATTATCATTTTATACCATTCAAGGTGAAAATTGGATGATCTCTATGAATTAATAATTTTATTTCATAACCATCTAATATACCTATTAGAGTTAAATGAACTCCATTAATTTTTAAATTGTTATTAAATCAATGCATAATTTTCTTTTAAACATAGACTTCATATCTATCCACACCTATTTCACATGTAGTTTATGATCAATAAAAAACTCTCATTTTTTTAAAATTAGGTCCCTAAATCATAAAATAATCACAGTTATCCTTGATAGACATGGTAGTTTCTAAGAATTCAAAGATCCGTTTGATATTATCTGAGTAATCCTCCATATATTGTGGCTTATTTATTTCCCAAAATGATAGTGTTCCCTGGGATGAAACTTTTGAGCCTGATCTTTATATTTGGGTAGACCCAAACCTATGTACATATATTGGGTTGGATGAAATTTGTCTCTATGTTTTATATCCTGGATCATATTCACTATTGTATTAATAAGGATCTGGTCAATATGGAGATTAATGAAAGGAAATTTTACCACAATTATCTCTATATTATTTACTAGAACTCTTCTAGGGGAAACTACACTATATAAATATCAAAAAGGATAATAAAACTTCTCAAATCATTGAAATATAATTAAAATAATGTAAACAACATTCATTGAAATATTAAACATCCAACAAAATTTTAATTTGATTGTGGATAATAATTTTTACTAGAAAAAAAATCAAATAATTAGACATTTTTTATAATGCATGGATATAATTCAGGGTTTCTCAAACCATGTGCTAACCATGCACAACACACTTGTTAGTGGAAAAAAATTCACCGTTGGGATACACCTTTTCCCAGACTATGTTCTAACCATGTGAATCATGTAGTAACCCTTCCAAAATGGGTTCTACGTTTAGAGCATGGTCTACATATCATGTACCTTAATCATGGACTTAAATTTTTCTATCTAATTTTCATCCTATAAACTCAAAATTATCCAAAAATCATTAACATGATAAATTATAATAAGAAAAACGCATTTCTCAAAATCCCCTAGAAACATATGCATAATTTCATTAAATGTTGGTCAGAAACTTACTCAAAATCTACTCCTCTTTTCATGACAATCTTATCATATTTCAACATTGATTCCCCAAATATCACAAACCAAATACCATGATATATTACCATTTTAAAAAACATATAATACACCATCCTGGTACCTGAATTGGCCTTCCATAGGGCTCAATGTGCATTATCAATCACCATGGACTTATAACAAGTACTGTGAAATCAATATTACTCTATTAAGAATTATTTCTCCCATTAAAAAAATTAAACCACGAATTTTTTTGTCCTATAAACCCAAAATGAAAATTCCATACATTATCAAGTCATGCATTAAAATAATTAATTTGAAAATAAAAACATCATCAAACATTTTATAGTAGAAATAATGTAAAACTGTAATTATAAAATATAAAAAATAATTTTAAAATGCATTAATCATTCAATTTATTATCATCTATAAACCAAATTAATTTATAATTTATAAAACCCAGATATGAGAAAATTGGATGTGAAGTTGATGAAGTGATATACATGTGAAGAGTGTATTATAAACCCAAAAAAACTAAACTATATGCTACTACTCATATGTTTGTGGCATGAGGTATATATCCCTTTATGCCACCTTAGCTATGAATTTACAGAATATTCCTTAAACCCACAACTCATAGTATTTCCATTATTTTACATCCATCATAAAAAATAGTCTATGTACACTCATAGGGTTTATATCAGAAATGATCATAACAATACCAATAAGATCCTACCATGTACTCTATTTAAAGCCCTTGAAAAGTTAACCAAACAATGCTATTTTTAAATATACATAATGTAAAAGCATTTTAGTAATTTTATAAAAGTTTGTATGAGTAGAATGATTTTATAAATAATAAGTTAAATTATTTAAATTTCAAATAATGTAATCATAAAAATAAAAACAGTACATATGATAAATCCTCAAGGAATGAATCATGGGTATGAGTTAATAGACTAAGGCAGGGAAAACTAAGACAGAAATCTTTTAGTATAATCTCATAAGAGCACTGGGAAATTAGGGTTGAATAATGAGGGAGGTATCATGTACCAATCATGAGCCACTAAGGGAGAATAATATCCTTAAAATTTATAAAACACCAATGTAAATACTATTACTGGATCCCCTTCCAATTACAAAAAAGGACCCTCCCATGAAAATTAATATGATTCAATAGATCAAGTGTCGCTTTATCAATGAAAATATTTATACATTCCTAATTCACTAAAAACCCCCTACATGTAATTTTCATAAAAAAATTGGGTATCAAATACTCCAAATAAGATATATATACATATTGGGTATTCTATTTTCCAAAAAAATAAAAATAAAAATAATTCCATCATATAAAATATCAATTGATCATAAATAAGGAGAATAATTTCATTAACATTTAAGGAAACTATTTTGAATACAATAATGTTATTATAGTTTAAATAAGAAAATATTAATATAGATCCACCTACCTTGAATCATTGAATAAACTAACAATACTTGTTTTCACCCAAAAAAGGGAAGTGGGGATCTATTAATCATCATTAGAAACCCTAGAAAAAAACCACACAAAAAAATGATCATAAAGGAATCTTAAACCACCATGGATATAGGATAAGATTTTAATGAATAAAAAAAATAGAGGAAACTAACTTTGATCTCATTCTTGTGATATCTAGAAGATATTTAATGAAGTAATCTAATTATTAGAGCAATATTAGAAGGGAGATCAGGGGATGATGGTTATAGCCTTCTATAATTAACGAGAGGGAGATCAGGGGATGCTCGTTATACCCTATTAAAAATGATTATATAATTTAATAAAAATTAATTTTTTACAAGTTGTAAGATTTTGTTTCACAATTTACCTAATCATGCAATAACCATTAATACGATTCTCGAATGAATTATATATACTATTATGGTTATTTCACATGGTTGATATATTCCCTAGCCTTAAACCTTACATAATCTTGAGATATGTCATGAATTCACATTGAGGATCTTTTCAGGTATACAGTTTTAGATAATTAGGCCATAATGATTACATTACATCTCAAAAATTACAATGTAGACACTTCTACTCTATCTGGTTTTTTAACAATAATAATGCTCCTTAAATAAAAAAAGAATTATTTTCTTCCTAAAACTATTCCTCAACTCTTCCATTCTCTTATCCTTCCTTATAACTTTTGAAAAAAAAATTCAAAACATGGTATGAGCATAAAACTATCTGTATATAATATATAATAATTAATAAAACCGTTAGTCCATGGATATTTAAAACACATGAAAACATTTTTACAAAATCATATTTTCACCAATAAAACATAAACTAATTAACTTAAATCATATAACCATAATATTCCAAAAAAACATCATAGAAATCATAATACATAAATGTACCTTGTTGTATCCATATCATACTTACATTGTACCTTTAAAACCTGCATAGTGAGTAACATTCATGGTTACGTTTGGAATACCCATCATAGTATATTCCAAAAATCTCTTTGGGTAAACTGTATCATTTACCTATGTCATATTACCAAATGCATTGGAGATTTATCATAGGCTCACCCACCCTAGGATTTTTCATGGAACCACCCGTATTTTGTTTATCATGTAACCACCCATCAAATATCCATATACCATTACATAATAAAAACACATAAAATATTAAAATTATTAACATTTCACTCGAAAATCATTAGAAATAAACTCAAGATATTTAATTATTCAATCCTTTTCCAAAACTGTTTAAAATATTTAATATTGATATTTCTGAATCAAAGTGTCCCATACAACTTTGAAATTTTTAAAACAAATTCGAGAGTTATAATTTAAAAACATATATTTCCATATAACTCAATCCTTAAAAAAAATTTAAAAACATATATATTAATGATAATGATTTAGAATAATAATTCTTTAAAAAATTTAAAACAATTTTTAAGTTAAAGAGTCTCTTACCAATTGATAAAATAATTGAATAAAATTTAGTAAATAATAAAATTAAACAAAACCTATAATATCATGAGAATAAAGAGATTCATGATAAAATATTTCAAAGTGATGTATAGACACCATTAAATTGAATTGGTGAATAACAACAAATGAGTCTTAATGGATTGTAAATAGAGACGAAATCCCTCACAAGGATCATATCATTAGATTAAGGATAAATAAATCACATAATTATGTGTGAAAAGTAAAAATACACCCAATATAAGTGTATATTAAGTGTAAAAATGTAAGATGTTATTCACACATTTTCATGGAAAAATAAAATCTAACATGGATATTTAACTCAATAAATGGAAATTGAGTTATGATTTCCCTTACAATGTTCGTATAAATGATGTAATAATTTATCAATGGGGGGATTATGTGTAGAAACAATATATCTACACAAAGGAAGGTGTAGATTAAAGAATAAATAATTAAATATGTATTCCATAGATAATCATATCATAATATAATCAATTAAGTATGCGTGAAACCTAATAAGTTGAAATTGTGTTTAGAAATTCACTTACAAAGATCATTTTTCTAATAAAAAGATAAATTATGTGTATTAAATATAAATACACATAAATAAACTATAAATAAAAGATATTATATAAAATTTTATTTATCACATAATCATAGCATGATAAAATCAAGATATAGAAGATTAACCCAAAGAATGGAAATTTGGTTAAGAAGTTCACTTACCTTGAGTACAAATCCTCACGTATGTTCCTTGTTCTTCCTGAATAATAAAAATAATTTAATTAATAATTTTTTGAGAACTATGTTATAGTTTATTATTTATTTTATATCACTTATTACCTTTTATAACAATTAATTAATTATTTAAGTTAATATCAGATATTTTGTGGATATTCGGTACTTGAGTCAAAAATGATCTTGTTTTGATGCAAATTATCAATGTGGTTATAAGTAAATATTCTATAGAATGATATTAATGATTTAAATATCATAAATATAATGTATATATGTATTTATAATATTCCATAAAATTTGGATATAATAAATTAAATGCACCATTTATGGAGACGGTAGGTCGTACGAATGCATGAACGATTCTTTAATTTCTTTGTCATATTAAAGGAATGAAAGCTAAATGATACATAGATATGTTATAATTATAGTATAATATATATTTTATATATGTTACATAATTTAATTAACTCCATCCATTATATTTTTCATGTATGGCATGAACGAGTCATATCACTTTGAGGTGGTTGTCGTCTGCACTTCCTAAAATGAAATTATCATATTTACTAATTATGAAAATCATAAATGTATGTTTTAAATAAAAATTACAGAATCATAGTGATAATGTAAATATAATATGTATCATATATAATCATATTTCTATCATAATTACAGCCATAATAGGTGGTAGGAAAAAATTGAACAATCATCGTTTCGTGAGGTAGTAGTTCACCGTACTTAGAAACGGAGTGTTCGTATCCATTAGATAAAGGTGTGTGTAAGTGTAATTCAAATACTTATCTTAAAAACATCCTAGTATATTTATGATAATTTTTTTGTTATGTAACCAAATAATAAGAAGATCATAGGTATTGGAGAAGGGAAATAAACGAAAGGAACTTGAAAGAAGATGTTACCTCTAAATTGGGTAACTTGTTTTGATTTGAGCCAAAAGGCTTTCTTGAATTTCCATCATCCTAAGGTATGAATTATAGGACGGGACTTGGGATGTAGGGAGATTAGTTTAGTATAATTTGATTATCCAAGGGGATTGAGAGGCCGAAGTAATTCGGTAGAGTTTGTGACCTTTTATATTATAGAGGAGGGGAACTTTAGGAAAGTCTTCAAATATTAATTTATTATAAATTCAATTTTGATTAGAAGTGATCAAAAACTCATTTAATATGAATATATTATGATTTTGGTTCGAATACCCAAAATATAATGATTTTTAGTCAATTTTTTTAAAATATCCTTATCTTTTTTGTTTAACCCTAGTTTTACCATTTTTAATCTTATTCATATATCGTGATATTTACACATCGTTAGTTAATGTAATTACCATATCCAGAAAAATGACCCATAAAAATTTAATTTATGATATATATGGACATATATTAACTATTTTTCTGAATCTTATATTTTTAGGAATTTAATATAATTTAATAAACTATTTTATATTTTAAGTTATGAATTATGTCAATTTTGGACACTATTTAAACCAAAAATTTTTTACAAATTAATAACAACTTGATTCCTTATAAAAAACATTAAATCAATAATAACATTACATAATCACCTATAGAATTATTTTATGACATTTATTGTGTCAAATAATATTTAATTTAATATTTATAATATCACTTATTTTAATACATTATTAATGAAGCAATCACTACATCATCATTGTGTCATAATTAAATTTATTTATATAATGTATAAAAATTATAAATAAAATACCATGATTTAGTAAATCCTTTAAGATTTATAATTATTTTTTATAGTCAAACATACTAGTTATATAACCATATATTAAAATTGTTTTATTAAAACATAGACGTTTATGTTATATTTCTCTTTAATTTAATTTAATTCTTATAAGATGTCATTATCACACCCAAGTGGCTCCATGGGTTCCCAAAATCATCCCAAGGATGCCCATGGTCAGAAATATCTCATACAATAGTACTAGAACATGGGTTAATGTAGATTTATATTATTATAATATTACTTTTTTTATAATTATTTACCTAATTTACCCTCTCACCATGGTAAATAAATATAATTACTTATTTTACTATTCATAATGTCCAAAAATAAAAGGTAGTTATTTAATAAATTTGGAATTTATAATTCAAATATGGAATCCGTTTTTATAAATTCAAAACACATAATTTTAAGAAATTAATTTAAAATTAATTCTTGTTGTCAAAACCAAAAAGGGGGGTTTTTGAAAAGTAAAAACTATCAAAAGAATGGTACGAGTTTACGACCAATTTAAAAGTTAAATTACATTCAATGAGAAAAATTAGATTAACTGATAAAAATTTACTCCAAAAATACTTTAAACCCAATTAAATTACAATATAACTATATAAATAAATGAGATGAAAATGATGTTTTCAATTAAAATGCATTATTTTTCACTATTTATAAAAATATGAATTTCATTAGAAAAATACCAAAATGTTATCCAAAGTAAATTTTTATGTGCTGATTCTAAATAAAAAGTTTATTTTTTATATACATAACATATAAAAGAGAAAAATAGATATAAAAAGAGTTCCCCATCAAAAGGAGGTAAAACCGCATTTTAAAAAATATACTTTTTTATCTGACAAATTGAATTTGTTCTTATATCATATCTAGAAAACATATAAGATAAATTTAAAAAATTACATTGAATATATAAAACATATTTTTCATTAAATAAAAAACCAAAAAGAGTGATATGATTTTATAAACAAAATTATTCTTTTTAAAATAGGTTTTCATAAAAACACATCCTCTATATTCAATTAATTTTTATTTTCATTTCAAATTAATTTTTTTACCAATGAATCATTACTTAAACATGTGTAAAAAACATTTCAAAATTCATTTGACACTATTCATTCTCGCCATTCCAACGTCTATGTGTTAAATTTAATTTAAAATAATAACATTATTATTGTATTATTTTTCTGTATAACTAAACGTTAGGTACAATATAAGACTTCAGAGAAACCCATTGTTGCGTGTCAAGTACGTTGTTGTAAAAATATCCAATTTAAACTAAAATTAATATCTTATTATTAAAAATTAACAAAAATGAAAAGTTATTATTCTATAAATACATAGGTTTTTACATCATTCCACCCCTTTGGGATATTACGTCCCCACAATTTAATAATTGCTCTCGGAAACATCATTGAAAATACCACATCGAAAAAAAGTCAATAAAACTATCACTTTAAAAAATTTGTGGTACAAATGTTTCATGAGATAACACATACTAGGATTCCATTTAGGAAAACATGTATATGGAAGAAAAACTAACCGTCAAGTTCTGTTGGCGATTGATATAAAACATTATCAGGAGAAAGTTAACAACCAGAAACTTGCAAACATGTCATGGGTAAAACAGTCATTGATTTCATAGTAGGAAAACTAAACAGATAATGTTTTTTTAAGATCCTTTTCATAAATTTTATTAATTCATTTACTACTTATAATAATAACATAAAAAATATACATATGTGATAAGTAGAGTTTCATATTTTAGTAAATTTCTACCACACACTTAACCTTTCACTAGAGAATCACATAATCCCCAAATGAGGAACAAATTTTTTTTACCCTATTTATAAATTAACCAAAAACAAAATTATTTGTAAAAGATCAGATAATATCCCAAAAAATTAATCCATTATAAAAAGATGAAATACTTTTAATATCCATAATTCAACAAAAATACCCAATCTCTAGATAGACCATCGAACAAACAAAAGTCCTTAAAATTCCTAAACATAATCCTACTAATATTAAAACCAAAGACTCAAAAGTATCTGATCAAATATATTTTGAAGATAAATTTTAACATTTATCTCCAAATGACATCAACCACTCTTAATTCCCCATACCAAAATTAATTAACCTAATTGTATTTTCCCTATGATAGGTTAATCGTCTCCTTAAATACACTAATTCCTCTTAAGTCCATAGTTAAAATCATATATTATTCACAAAATATAATTCAACAATAACTTTTCAATTAAACCCCATAGTATTCTATTTACCTTTATCATATAATGTTACCAAAATAGAGAACATCTTCCAAAATAGCAATTATCAATTAATCACCAAATAATTTTCCTATACTATGGATAGGCATTTAAAAACACATAAGTTCCCAAAATATTTTTATTCGTAATCCCTAAAATCATTTCACTAAAAATAATTAGTCGTACTAGCTAGGGACTTCACATAGTCCATTGGTAGGAAATAAATCTCAGTCGCACTGTGGTTGTGTGTTTGATTCCCACAGCCTTATCCAGCACAACTTGTTATCACATGGTCTGCATGTTGTCCTTTTTCAAAAACTGTATAATTTTAATAACATTAACAAAATGAGATAAAATCTTAAAACATTACCCTAAAACCTTTTAACCTCAAATTTTATTTCATACCTCACATTTTTCATCCCTAAAACTAATAAACAATAATCTCCTTGAAAGTGAATGTCTCCAAAAATACTATTAATCACCTTGAAATAGCATAATCCTCAAATGGGATCTCTATGTCATTAATATTATAATATAACATAAAATTATAAACCCATGATCATATCCTTAACCTTTAAGAAAACATCCTAATCTCCAAAGTTGTCTAAACCTTTCCTATGATACCAACTATAATACATTATCCTTAAACCTTACATAATCTTTAAATATGTAATGAATTCACATTGAGGATATTTTTAGGATTACATTTTTAGATAATTAGGACATAACTGTTAAATTACATCTCAAAAAGTACAAAGTAGAAACTTCTAATCTATCCAATTTTTTCTCAATAATAAAACTTCTAATAGAAACAAGAATTATTTTCTTGATAAAAATCTACTTGAATTCTTCCTTTCTATTTTCCTTCCATATAACCTATGCAAACGTTTAAAAACTTGGTATGACCATAAAAATCAAAACAAGGAATAGAAAATAATTAATAGATCCATTAATCCATGAATATTTAAAACCCAAGAAAACATTTTTACAAAATCATACTTTTCACACATAAAACATAAAATACTTAGCATACCTCATGTAAACATAAGATTCCAACAAAACTTCATAGAAATCATAAAATATAAAATTAACTTGTGGAATCCATATCATACATACATTATTTCTTTCATTGCTACATACAGAGTAACCTTCATGGTTACGTTTGGAATACCCATCATAGTATATTCCCTAAATCTCTTAGAAGAAATGTTATTGTTTACCCCTATCATGTTACTCAATTCATTAGAGAGTTGTCATGGGCGCACCCACCTAAGGTTTATCACAGAACCACCGATATTTGGTTTATCACGTAACCACCTATCAAATTTCCATGTACCATTACAAAATCATGACACATAAAATATTGAAATTATCAACATCTCACTCATCAATCATAAGAAATAAATTCTCACCCCACATTGAATCATTTAAAATAATTTCCAGAGTTCTAATTTTGAAACATATATTTTCAAATAAATAAATCCTTAAAAAAATTTAAAACATGTAAATTAATGAGAATGATTTAGAAGAATAAATCTTTAAAACATTTAAAATGGTGTTTTAGTTAGAGTCTACTACCACGTGATAAAATACTTGAATGAAAATAACTAAATAATAACAATAATAAAATTTATAAGATCATGAGAATAAGGAGATTCATGATATAATATGTCAAAGGGGAGTATATACCCCCATTAAAGTGAATTGGTGCATAACTACAAATAAGTCTCTATGGATTGTAAATTGAGACGAAATACCTTAAAATGATTGTATAATTAGATTAAGGATAAATAAAAGAAATAATTTTGTGTGAAAAATATAAATACACCCAAAATAAGTGGATATTCAGTGTAAAACAGTCAGTGACTATTCACAAAATTTCTTGGAAAAACAAATCCAATGACATACATATTTAACACAATGAATGGAAATTGAGTTAATATTTCCCTTACAAAGTTCATATAAATGACATAAGAATTTTTCAAAGGGGTGATTATGTGTAACAACAGTATATCCACAAAAAGGTAAGTGTAAATTACAATATAAATACATAAATATGAATTCTATACATAATCATTGCATAATATAATCAAAGAAGTATGCGTAAAACCCAATGACTGGAAATTGAGTTTAGAAATTCCCATACAATGATCATTTTGATAAAAAAAATATCTATTAGGAATATAAAATATAGACACACATAAAGAAATTATAAATAAAATATAGGATATCAAATTTTATTTATCACATAATCACATCATGACATAGTCCAGATGTAAAAGATTAACCCAAAGAATGGAGATTTGATTACGAAGTTCCCTTACCTTGGGTCCAAATTGTCATGTATATTCCTAGTTCTTCATTAATAATAACTTAATTAAATTTATGCTTTTTTTAGAACCTTTTTGATGTTTATTATTCTTTTAATATCACCTATTTTAATGTAATAACAATTACATAATTATTTAAGTTCATATCGGTTGTTTTGTAGATATTTAGTACTTGAGTCAAAAATGAAATTGTTTTGATGCAAATTATCCATGTGGTCATAAGCCCATCATCTCCAGAATTATATTAATTATTTAAAAATCATATATATACAGTATATATGTATTTATAATATTCCATAACATTTTAATATAAGAAATTAAATGCACCATTTATGGAGACGGTAGGTCGTACGTATAAAAGAACGCTACTTTCATTTCTTTGTCATATTAATGGAATGAAAACTAAATAATACATAGATATTATATAATTATAGTATAATATCTATGTTATAAATGTTACATAATTTCATTAACTCTATCCTTTATAGATTCCTTGTGTAGAAATAATGAGTCATACCACTTCGAGGAGGCAGTAGTCTGCACTTTTTTCAAATGAAATTATCGTATTTACACATTATGGGAAGCATAACTGTATTCTGTAAATAAAAATTACAGAGGAATAATGACCATATAAATATAATATATATGATATATAAAATATATAATTACATTTCCTTCATAATTTCCACCATGATATGTTGAAGGAGAAAATTGAACAATCATCGTTTCATGAGGTTGTAGTTTGTCGTACACAGAAACAACATGTTTTTATCCATTAGATGGAGGTGTCTGTAAATGTAGTTCAAATAATTATGATAAAAAATTATATTATATTTATTTTACTGATTTTTTATGTAATAAAATACTAATAAGAGCATATGGATTCGAGATGGAAAATAAAGGAAAGGAACTTGAGAGAAGATATTGCCTCTAAATCGAGTAACTTATATTGATTTGATCTAGAAGGATTTATTGAATTGCCTTCTACCCAAAGTAAAGATTATAAAAGGAGAGGAGTGATTTTGGGAGATTATTTCAGTAGATTTTGGATTATCCAAGTGGATTGAGAGTTGTGATTATATGGGTAGAGGTGGTGGCCTTTTGTAAGATGGAGGAGGGGCACTTTAGAATGTCTTGAAATATTAATTTATTTTAAATTAAATTATGATTAAAAATTTTCCAAAACACATTTAATTCAAATATTAGATGATTATGGTTTGAATACCCATCATAAAATAATTTTTATAAAAGTTTTGAATATTTTGTTCTGCTTATTTGTTTGTTTAACCATTATTTTAAACTTTTTAATCATATCGTGATATCATATTATTTACACGTTGTGGGTTAATGCAATTTCCATATCATGTAAAATGACCTAAAAATTAATTTATGAAATATTTTTATATATTTTAACTATCTGGATGAATCATATATTTTTTTAATTTAATATCATTTAATAATCTATTTTATATTTTAAGTTATGAATTATGTCAATTTTTTACACTATTCATACTTAACTTTTTTACGAATTCATAACAACTTGATTCGTTCAAAAAAACATTGAATCAATCATAAAATTTCATATTCAACTATATAATTAGTGTATGATATTAATTATTTCAAATAATATTTATATTAATATTTATAATATTTTTTATTTAAATCACTTATTAATGAAACAATCACTACATCATCGTTGAGTTAAAATTAAATGTATTTATTTAATTTTTAAAAATTATAAATAAAATACCATGATGTATTAAATCATTTAAGATTTAAAATTAATATTTATAGTAAAATATATATGTTATATAATACTATATTAAAAAAATTATTAAAAGATTTATGTTTATGTTATATTTCACTTTACATTAAATTATTTTTTATAAGATTTCATTATAACACCCAAGTTGCTCTATGGGGTCCCAAAATCAACCCAAGGATTTTCATGGTCAGAAATATCTCATCCAATAGGATTAATACATGTGTTAGTGTAGTTTTATAATAATATTATATTGTTTTTTACCCTTATTTACCTGATTTACCCTTTCACCATGGTAAATAAAAATAATTACTGAAGTTACTATTCATAATGTATAAAAATAAAAGGTAATTATTTAAAAAATATGTACCTTCTAATTCCAAATATGGAATCCATTTTTCTAAATTCAAAACACATAATTTTTAGAAAATAATTTAAAATTAATTCCGATTGTCAAAACCAAGAAGTGGGTTTTCATGAAGTAAAAACAATCAAAAGATTGATATGTGTTTATATCCAATATAAAAGTTAAATTACATAAAATGAAAAAAAAAATTGATTAAATGATAAAAACATAATCCAATTATACTTTTAAATAAATTAAAATGGAAATATAACTATATAAATAAATTAGATGAAAATCTAGTATTTTTTACTTTTCATAAAAATATGAATTTTATGAGAAAAAAATTCCAAATTTAATCCAAAGTAAATTTTTAAGTCCCACTTCTAAATAAAAAGTTTATTTTGTCAAATATAACATATAAATTCAAAAAAACTATATTTAAAAAGGGTTTTTCCATCAAAATGTGGTAAAACATCATTTTTAGAAAAATACTTCCTTTACCAAAAAAATTGAATTTGTTTTTATTTTATATATAAAAAACATACAAGATTAATTTGAAACATTAAATTTAATATATAAAATTTATTATTCATTAAATAACAATCCATAAAGAGTGATATGATTTTATAAACACAATTATTCACTTTTAAATATGTTTTCAAAAAAACACATCCTTAAAAATTAATTGGTTTTTATTTCCATTTCTAATAAATTTGGTAACCAGTGAATCATTATTTAAACATATGTAAAACATATTTTACATTTTAGTTTATACTATTCTTTCCTTCCATTTCAACAGCATGGCGTTATCTAAAATTTTAAATAATATTAATATTATTTTTTATTGTTTGATATAACTCAATGTTGTGGGCAATGTAATATTTTGGAGAAACCTATTATTTCCTATCGAGTACACCATTGAAAAAAGAATCCCCATTAATGTAAAATTAATATATTATTAATAAATATTAATAGAAATTAAAAGGTTTTATTTTATAAATACTTGGGTCATTATATTTGATCCAACCACACCAAAGTAATATAAATACTTCTACAGTCTTTAGGTCTAATACATATAGTTTACATACATTGTTGAGGAACCATTCTCTATAACTGTTCTACCTATAAAATATAGTGTTTAGGAGTTAATTAGGATGTTAATAAATCCATGTCTCCATGTTTGATTTGTTAATGGGTAAAGGTAGATGATCTATGACATCCCCTATTTACAATGAATATTTTTATAAAATTTCTCCAATAAAAAATATATATAAATATTAAATGTATTTATTTTATTTAATAATTAATTATATAAACCAATAATTTATATAGATAGTGACTAAACATGAAGTATTAATTCAGTTTTATAAAATAATAATAAATTTTTTCACATTCTATCCAGATAACCCACTAAACTATCACCCTTAATTATCCATGACAAGGCCTCGAAGGGAATTCCTAATCCCTATGGGATAGTTAACAATTCATGGGAATTAAAAACAATCATGGTGTGATGATTTTTCCACAAGAATATCCGATTAAAAAGTAATGATTTCATGTGAATCCACAAATAGTAAGTATGAAAAATAGCAAATAATTAAAAGGTACCAAAAGTAACACAAGAAACATGTCCTTCTGATGAGGTAGAGGAAGATTAAGATGTCATGAAATAAGATATATGTTATATAAAGGAAGGATCATTTTCACCATGACAGCCTAATAGTAGTTATTTACCAACTCTACCAAAGTCTATCTAGGAACTTATCTTAGTTTTGTAGGAATATGATCAAATTGATAGTTTTTTAAGGATGTAGTAAATGTGTAATTTGATAAAGAAAAGTGCATGGGGATACTTCTATACTCTAAGGAAGAGATCTTGGAGGATCATTTCACCATCAAATATTCATAAGTGGATACCAACATAATGTTTGAGAGATTTCTTTGAGTTGAAAAGAATGAAGGAAAATATTTTTGGATCAACATGTAGAATCATATTTTGAAACGTATATTAAAGAAAATAATCTTATCAGAGTACATTTAGACATGGGAAAATATGGCCTATCACATAGAGGATCTCATAAAGGTTTATTCAAACATGAAGGTGACCACAAACGAATTGAGATTATATAAGGGAAAATATTATGACTCTCTAACATTTTCTATAATATTCTTGTGGTATCTTTGGAATTATTTTATTCTGTATTGACCTAAATTTTGGTAGGGTTCCCATTTTTCCCTAAAAATTTATTTTCAAAACAAAAAATTTAATCGTTAAAAAATCGCAACATATAACCACTGAGACCCAAGACCCTACTATCATGAAAACCCACAATATATAAGTGATTCTTTCCATTTTCTTATTCATGAATAAAGAATGTCTTTATACACCCAAAGGTGTATGTAGGGTGTGATAAACACTAGCCTAATAAGATCATACCAATACATTTCATAAGATATCCATATCAAATAAACAATATATGTTAAATTAAAAGTAAACATGTCATAGTGATCTTTTCATAATTAATTATTGTATATTCATTTAAAATAGCTTTAATGGAATGTAATATAAAGGAATAAATTAGTAGTTCAACCAAAATAGGAAGTATAATTTATTTCATCAATCAAGTATGAATAAATCATTTCATAAATATCAGTATGTAAAATAATTCTAAATATTTCATTTTCATTCATAGTATCATAGTTAAGAGTATTGGGGGTATATTTTCTCATGGATTATCGAACTCTAAGTTATGTTTTGACTCTAGGTGTGGAAGCATACTTATATATCAATCTAAAGGGGTATTGGAATCTATCACAAAGAATGAACCCCCTATCCTCATCAATTTTTAGTTATCATTATAATCATCAATGCATTTCTAGGTATGGTTAATACATTCCAAGAATGTTTTTTTCTTGAATATATACCCAACTACCTAGTTCCTCATATATTTCAAACAAATAAATCATAAAATGGGATATCATTCAATTCAATCAATCTCAAATAAGTTTAATCAATCATTTCTATCATCCCCGAGTCCATGTTTTTAACATTACATTTCATTTCAAAGCCAACATTGATAGTTACACAAAAATTCATTACTTTAAATACAAATTAATTCTTTCTAGATCCATAAAAAGTTTCATTCCATAATTTCTTAAGAATCATCAATGAAATCATTCTTCAAATAATTCCATTAAATATCAAGATCATTTTCTATAAATCAACACTTAAATTCAAAATTCTTTGTCAAAGATATTTCATCAGACACACCATTCCATTTTTAAAATTTTTATCAAAAGAATCAAACCATGTTTTGTAAATCTATTTTAAGTCCATTTCAAATCAAACAATAAGAAATGGTTTAAATTTTCCTGAATTACATTACAAAAATGACTAACTCAATAAATATATCCCAAAACACACTAGTCGATATCCAAAAATAATGATATATTGAAACCCACAATGATTACCACACCATGATTCCATTATACTAATCTACCATCATAGAAGAACATGAACCGAGCCAAAGGAACTGAATTCCCTTATATGGAAGCTGGAAGATTAAAAAACAACCACTAAAGAAACTCTCAGTCTCAGAACCAAGCCATATGATGGATATAAACCAATTAAAATAGGTGAAATGATTTAAAGGAATCAATAAAATCTTCAATTAATGTTATAAGTGGATGAATTAACACCCCATACCCATAAATAATTTTAATCTACCATTTTCATATTTAAAATTATTAAACCCTTATAACAAAACCCTATAATAGGCCAGCACGACATGGTGGATTTACCTAGAAGGTACACCATGGGGACTATCCATTCCCTAGTGATGAAATATATGGGGTTTTGTCCCACCATGGTCACCCCCGAGGTATGAGTGAGGCTTATCGGACATAGTGGATATGTATACCCTCAAAACAACACACCCTAGGCCACACCCTACTATAAGATTAAGGGATTATGTTATTTCACCAAAAGAACATTTAGTAACACCAGGACCTCCTCCAAATCTATAGTTCTACCTAGTTTTCACCAAAAAAGAGTTCAAAAATCCTTTTAAAATTAGAAGGACCCTCCAACACTTCCTAAATTGAAAATAGTCAATGAACGTACCAAAAATAAAAATTTGGGATGTTGTAATTATCCCCACTATTATTCATTCTCTACCTAAAAATAATTTTTCAGAAGACTTATTCACAACCAGATGAGGCCACATATCTCCAATCATTACCTCACATTCCCATGTCCCATGAAAATTGTAACTATGATATAATAGAATTTGTAAAAAGGAATAGACTTTCCATGAAACATCATTATATGAGAATCAATATTTTGAATTGGGTTCTCCATTATGGTCGTATTAGGTTCCACATCAAAATCGTACAAATTCAAATCTTGATATGGTGTTGATGGATTCTTCTTTACTTGAAACACATTATGGATTTAATTCATCTTATGTGGAAATTATAAATAGTATTTTACCTTTCTAATGATCTCGACAACCTTAAATAATTCCACATACCTCATTTCCAACATCAAGTGTATTCTAAGATATCAACGACTGATCTCAAGTGATACTCTCAAGAACAGTTGTCCAACCATAAAAACTCTAAAGGAAATCAATGAAGTTTTTGTATAAAATTTATTCTATCTTTGAGCCATCACAAACCTATAATGACTCACTTATATCTTCATCATCATCTTCGAGACCAAGCTAGGTCCCATCAAAAAAGTTTCACCAACCTCTTACGAACAATGAAGATATTTACATGGTAGACCATACAAATCTGGAAAGTATTCCATTTTAATGTATGACAGGTATTGATTATAATAGTAAAACTAAACCATCCCCAAATGGAAATCTTGTTCTCCTCCAATGTCAATGTCACAAGCATGCAGCATGTCCCCAATAATCTATATACAATTTCATTTATATCCATATATTTGAAGATGTTATATTGTACTCTATTAAATCTGGGATCATTTCACCTCTGAGAGGACACTCCAAAAAAAATATGGTATCCAAGTATTTTTATCAGTAACTATGGAAAATAGAAATCCATGTAACCTAACCACATCATGTATATATTTATATATGTAAAAGATCCTCAATCTAGGGGAATCATGAATAAAAATAATGTGATTTTACTTGGTAGATCGATCGATCACCATCAAAATCAAATTATTTACAAAATTTCTAAATGGAAACCCAAAAATGAAATTCATCAATATCTCATATCACTTCCAAGTTGGAATGATAAGGGGTGGAAGAAATCATGAAGGCTTATGATTCTTAACCTTAATAATCTAATATTTATAAAAATGATAAATCAAATTAGTAATGTCTCATTTAATAACTATACAATAGGATCAATACCTCATAACATAAAACATTTTCATCATATATGGGTTAATTGTCCATTGGGAATGATGACATTCCCCTATCATAGCCTTTATTGTAGGTGACATAATGACAAAAAGGTTCTTGAATAAAATAATTCCATCTATATGTAGAGACCATTCTCTTATGATATCCCATCACATAAAGAATTTAAAATACATCATAACTCATCATCATGGTGTTTCTATATGAGGATCAACTCAATATGAGATAATCTCAACAAAGCTCTTCTCAAAATAACCTCTTGGACTCCGAAATGCAAGCAACAAAATAATTCAACCAGATTCAACTCCTTTGATGATTCCTCCATTGCATGGAATGGTAACTTCCAACTAAAAGTTTCAAAAACATCTTTCTCGTTCCCATGTGTTTAGGATATTTTAACATCAAAAGATTACACGTACTCCCCTCATCGTATCAGATGGAGATTTGATTATTTTTTATAAAATATATAAATCATGATCATTTGGTGAGAGTTAATGGTAAACCTTTACTATAAAGTTCAGTTATAAAAATTCATAAGATAATAATTCATAAATAAAAAATCAAGATCAGTTGTGGCATAGTTAATCCTAGGGAGTCAAAGCTGACAATAACCATATTACACAACAAGATCACACAGCATGGAAATGCATCACAAAACTGATCAGGAAGCATGAAAAAACACCACGTAGCCTTACCCATCCCTTTTAATAGTAAAAACTTATTCTGAAACCAAATTTCACTTCAAATCATAGAAGGAATCCTTTAATTTTGAATCTCAAATGAACATCACACCATTTTGAGTGAGAGAAATCAATAGAAAATACAAATTATAGAAATATTTCATAAACCATTGATAATTCCTTTCTAATACCAAGAATATATGAATCTGAAATATATTCCATGATTATCACTAGGAAATTAATGCTTTCACCTTTTTGGAATAAACTCAGATACTATGTTCTAAGACCATTTTCCCTAAGAAATTCACCTCTCAGATTAAGAATTTTTATTTTGATAACTTGGGGTCATGTTTTTTATTCCTAAAGGTATCTAAAACTAATCTCAAATGAGGAACAAAATCCAACATAGGTTTTGAATGAACATATATTTTGTCCTGAAATACCACTACTAAGGATTCTAGATAATCGTGGAAAATATAGTTCATTATCACTGTAAACATAACAGGAATGTTGGTCTGGATAAATGGAATAGAAAGTTACTCAAAGTAACCATACAAAGAAGACCACTTCATGATATAATCAACATTGAAAAGGGGTAAATTAGTGTATGAAACATTTTCTTATAGAACAAGATATTTTTACTTCTTTCGCTACTCAATAAGAGTGACTAGTCCGTACCACATATTGTGATGACCAATATATGTATTATCTACTATAATGTGATAAAAATTACATCATTTTGGATATAAAAATTCCTTATAGTAATTGTGATTCCATATACTTTAGGTGGTTGGCAGAAACAATCCTATATCCTTGGAATGGAGATGACCTTATCCAACTTGTTTCTCCTCTCTAGTTTATTATACTACCTATGAATAATGTATTCACCTTATTATTAAGTTTCTTTATAACACCGATAAAGTATTCCGCCAATTGAGATTTATTGTGGGTTTATTAGTGTTTTGTTCCTCATCTTCCTTATTCATCACTATATACTTACACAATAGTGGGAAAGAAACATTATTTATTCTTCCTTCATCTGTAACCTATCAATCTGATCCTCTGTCTAGTCCTATCCATCTAACTCTATAAATCTAATGATATTTTTCTAGTGATGTTACATCCACGAAAATTTGATAGATCCTTCCTCTTATTTTTATATAACACCTCTTTATCTAGTATTGTTTTTCCAATGTATTCTTATATAGTGGTACAATTCCTGTTAATATTATACACCATCTATATTTGATACAAAATTATAAGGAAACTCCATCTAGAATCTGGGTGATCTATTCTTCATCTTGATCATTTGATACCTTCTTGTCTGATAATTATTCATTATGTGATAATATATTCTTAGTCTTATACATTTATGTCAAATAATTTATTATTTCCACCAATTGATGCACTAATTACTCTTCCTGATGCATCGACACTGTTTGGTACCCCTAGAAATATTTGGTACCTTTTATCTTGAAAACTTCGACTAAATTTTAACATCTCTCAATATTTATGGTAGGATATTTCTTGTGGTGATTCAATTATTCAGAATAACACATAGATATAATTCATCACACACTCTGTTTTTTCACATAAACAACCCTTCATATAGGCAGCAATTCTATAAATTTTTTGGATGAGGTGTGAACTCAAATTTGTTAATCCACTTCCAATATTAAATCTCATACTCATTTAAAATTCATTATATGCCTCTCAATACTTCTATAATATTCTAAAATCTTTATAAATAGATTAATAATTTGTATCCTTCATCAAACTTACTTAGACATAAAGTTATTTAACTTGTTCAAACATCCTTAAATATTTCTATGATCACAAAATTCCTTCATGATTATTGAAACATTTAATGTCCTACATAGCATTGCAATAATTTATTTCTTTAATAAAAATTTCAAAAAGGTAGTAGAACATTTCATCTGGTAAAACATCATATAACTTGTTATTATTGATGAAATATTATCTTAATCTCTTTCTAAACATCATACAGACTTCCCAAAATTCCTTTACAATAGCCTTTCATTTACTATTGATGATTTTCCCAAAACACATATTTGACAAATTATTGACCCAATGACTCTTATTGATCTTCCATTTGAAAATTTATTATGAAAGGTTTTTTAGGGATCTTACTCAAACTGATGGGTACTCATATGTTTCTTAGTCATCTTTCGTCTGATGAACCCATGTAGATTGGTTAGGTTCCTTCTGTTTTATAAATTTATATAGCTATATAAAATGACTATTTAAAACTCAACTTGATTAATTTATATTATTTTATTTAATGAAATCATTCGAATACTTATATTTGATTCATTCTATTTAAAATCCTCAGCAACTTTTGTTAGATCAACTTCCATGAGAACTGTATCCCAATGAACATCACTCAGAATCATATGTCTAAAGACTTCATATGGATACTTTTGTCTAATCCAATTTTTTGGAAATATCATCAACCTCTATCTGATGATCACCATATGTTTCCTCTAAAATATGTTTTGAATCTTTTTTATGATTATACATAATCCTTTATACTCTATATTTATATTTGTTCTTCTATTTCATGGTCATATTTGGAAATTCTTATTATCCATATGATTTGGAAACTCATGTGAAATCACCCAACAATTTCCTTATTTGATGATCATCACATTTTTTATTTAAATATTTACTTTTTTATTAATCCTATTGTTTGGTCATTTGAGATCATTGTACATGTTCCTCTAATAGAAATTGTACGATTGTTTTTTCAACTTCAACTTCAATCAACATGTATAATGGAATTCTTAAACCCTTTGGGATTTAAGTTGATTAAAATCTCTTTCAAATAATTTTCTCTTATTCTAAATCATTTGTATGAATCACAACCATATATTATTGTGATATTGGATAGATGGATAACTCATCACTTAACAATGTATTATATTATTTTTGTAATAATTATCTATCTTATGTAACTATCAATGCAATGAGTGAAACATTTATTTCCTCCTATAGTTTAATTGACTCGAACCGTTACATTTAGTCCATTATTATTGTGAACATTATTCCAGTTTTTTTCTAATATTTTTTTTTAATAAATTGACATTTCACCTTGGTTAATCTAATGTGATTTTTTATATTTCTTTATAAATATCCATCTATTGGAATCTATAATTATGACATTATAAATGTTTTTTCGGTGGACACATCATCTAATTGAACAAATAGGTAACCCTCATATGATTACCTTGGTCCAATCAAAATCATATAATTTCATTTGTATGACCTAGCTCATCTGATCATCTTATATATCTTCATATTTTTTGTCTTCACAAAATTATGAAGTAAACTCCTTAAGAATACTTAAAAAACATAATAGTATTGTTAACAAACATGATCTTTCAATCCTTATGCACATTTTTGTGACATTAGGATCATCTCAGCAATCATATTAACTAAAATCAATGTCTTGAAATAAATTTCTTTAGATATTAATACTTGAGTAAAATAATTACATCAAAAAAATTTCAAGCTATATCAATTGTATAACCAAGCTTATATACATCAGATGAACTTTCTGGAAGCCTCTTTTTCATTACTTCATCAACAATGAATTATTTATATCTCAAAGAAAACCATTTACAGCCAAGGACATACATATAAATAAAATTCAACTCATACATTATGTCTCCAGTATACCCCTTTATATATGTTGGAAATACCTTCAAACATCATTACAAATGAACATGTCTATATGCAAATTTTTCCCTCTTTTTTACTTTTAAAATTATATTTCTTTTCACTTTCTCTCCTCATTGACAAGAAATTAAATGTTAATGGGAAAAGGGTACCAGTTCATTCTTAATAAAAATTTAATCCATAATTCTATGCTATGTTTATGTGAACCATGCTTTGTGTAGAAAATTTTAGGATTTCATTTAGAAAACAAAGTCATCCTTTATCAACTGATCATCATACCTCATAGAATTATAATTGTTAAAATTTTCTTAGAGGGTTGTTAAATTTTATTCTTGGATAAAGATACAAATTGAGATATGTAACACATTCAATGTAGATCCACCTAAAACTCCAACACTTATATAAATAAATAGATCAAAAACATTCTAGAATAAATTGTAGGATATGTGTCCTTGGAGAACATTTATTTACCCATTTATTATGTCATTACTTAATTCAATTTATCACCATTTTTAAATATTTGTATCTTGAGTAAACTTTTATGAGAAAATATTAAATTCATACCTTTTTAAGTGATGTCATCTTAAAGAAATTTCTAAAGTAATAAGATTTATACGATGTATTGATTCTATAGGTTTTTTAAACATTCTTAAAAACCTCCCCCTCAAGAATAATTTCCTTAAAATATTCATAATGACTAATATCATCATAATATATTCTTTGAGAACTTTACGATTTAATATCACCAAAATGATTCATTCTTATGTGGTTTTCTAAACTGAAAACTAATCAAGGATGATCAACATAATATTTCTAATTAAAAATCTTATGAAACATTAAATGATGAAAAAATAATGTAACAAATATTATCAAAGCTTGATATCCCTTTCCTTATCTCAAGTTCTCCCTATGAGATTATTCCCTAAATTCAATTACCTATTTTGAAATAAAAAACACCAAAAATAATGTTTAAGGGAATTAGGTGGCTCTTCTCAACATTATCAATGAAAACAGAATTGTTGAGATTTTTTCTCAACCAATTTTACGCATGTCTTCAACTCTCCACTCTTTCACATTTGAACATTAATTTTGATTCTAGTAGAGAGGGTCTTATCACTTATTCAATTTCATTGTGGGTAAAATCTCTCCTCTCTAGAGTTTTTAATAAACACGTATCATCTGGTGCAATATTCATCTTCTTTAAGAACTCTTCTTAGGAAGGAATTATTTTAAATCAATTTTTAGGATTGTGTTCAGTGTTTTCAGACCTCACACATATAACTTATTCTTGTTTATGTAAATAATTTGTTTTTAATATTCAAACATTCTTTGATTTATCTTTATCTTGTTTCCTCATTCTCTTCAAATATATTGTTCAAATAGCTGGCATATCATTAGGAACTTTGGTATAAAGTATGGATTTTCCATATATATTTTTCTGAGTTTCATCCTTTTAATTTGTTATTTTGGATTCATTAAGTTTTTTAAATTATTAAATTTTAAATCCAAGTTCTTCTCCACTTTCATACATGAAATATTATTTGGAGAATTTCTATTTAAAATATTCTTATGCTTACTCCATAGGGATTCTTATTTCTTTACAAGCATTAGTGGTCTTATTTGTTTATCAAATTTGGATACATGTTAAGATGATCATGTATCATTCTTATGACCTCCATATTTTACAAAACTATGGTTTTAATCAATTTTTTTTAAATCCATTGGATGATTTCATATTTTTCATAAAATTTGTTTGATACTTTATTATCTATGGATTTATACCCCTTGATATAGGATTCATTTATGTTTTAAAATTTATAGGATTGTGGCCAAAATATAATGCACCACACTAGAATCTGTTTCAATTCCAACATTAATCTAAAGACCTTGTTCTTCATATTTTGATATATAAATTTTTAAGTAATTATTCATAACTTTTTGGAAGCATTGTGGGGAAGAATCTTCCACACTCTATTTCCTATCTTCCCAAGACATGGAGGTAGGATTATTATCACATTTATTCATCCATACTTGTAAATATTTTATTTTTGAAACCATATTATTTATGTAAACATATTTAAAAACATTATTACAATATGGTATGAATGGTACCAATTACATTATAGCTTCTTGAGAAAGATCGTTGAATAATGTTATGATATTATTATAAATTATTGGAGTTATTTAAAACATAAAATCCTCTAATGATAAGTGTGTGGAACTATCAACTTTGAACATTTGTTTTGAAGACTCAATATGTGACTACACAAAATTGTCTAACTGAAGCTTTAGTTCTCGATATCTCATATTGAGCATGTTTTTAAAATCTTAAATCATAACCAAATTCTCTTCACAGGCAATTTTAACTATTTTAAATTCATCTTCACGTAAAAATACTATGCTTTATAAAAAAGAGTAAAATTCTCTGAATTTCATGGATTTTACTTCTAATTTAAAATCCATAACATTAATTATATTTTCTTAAAAATTATTTAAGTGCATTGATCATTTCATATAGAAACTTATTGAATCTATGTTTCTATTAAACTTCTTTGACACATTTATATTCAAAATTTTAGGTACTCATTTCAAGCTCCACATCTCTGGTTTAAAAGGTCACAACTTATTTGGACTACTTTATATTTTCTATTACTTTTTTATATAACACCTTCTCCATATTATCAACTTCATCTTCTAGTTGGGTGATATATTCCTGTATACTTTTAAAGAATCCAAAAATAATGAAGACTACTTCTTTGGGAACATAATTAATAATATATTTCGAACTACTGTATGGTATATCTTGAGAAGTTGTAGATAGATCATCATTTCCACATATTCTAGTATATTATTCTTAAGGATAATTTATAAAAGAATTTTCACATACCCCTTGATCACTTGAGGTGGGAATGTTATCCTTATCCTAAGTGTAAATTTTAAAAACATGTTCTTTACTTTCCAATATATATATGTCTTTTTCTCTTCATGGAAAGGGTAAATTCACACTTTCTATTCTTTATACAATGTGTGTATCTTCTTAATCTTTATTTTATATTTCATTATTATATTCATCTAGTTGTTTGTATAAATAGATTTATTCTCATAAATAATAGAATCTTCATGAAAACCTAATGTTTTTAATGTAAGAAAGTAACTCAAATATTTAAAAGAAAATAATTATAAAATATAGAATTCAATAGATGTGATCCTACCCATTGATACCAATTAAGAGTACCACTTCTAGATATACTCAACACTGAGGTGGTGGAATCAATGTTGGAGAATTCTTATTATATTAAATTTTTTTAATTTCCCTTTACCTATTATACTTGTTAGGCTCTTTATTTTCCTATTATCATTTCTTTATTGTATGTATGTATACATAAATACGATAAATATGGCACAAAGTATTTTTATAATGTTGGCTATTCAATAAGAGTTTCTAGTACTTGTCGCTTATAGTGATGACTCTAACATGGATTCTACACTATAATGTGACACTACGTTTAGTGTTTTTTCTATAAAAAAATCATTTGACTGATTTTTTGTCTCTACACATCAGGAGGGCTTGGAATCAATATTGTATCCATGGATTGGTGATGACCTTGTCCAACTGGAAGCTCCTCACTGGTTCTTTATACTACCTATGAAGATAGTATTCATCTTATTATTAAATAAATTTTGAACAAAATAATTATTAAAAATATTGATACATTTGATATATTTCACAACGTTATGTTGTTCTTATTCCATCTTATTTTCTTGAAACATTCACAGTAGCAGAAAAGAAAATTTCCTTCTTCTTCCTTTGCATGAACCATTCCATATGATCCTCTATCTGATATTGTATGTCTTATGTTGTCTATTTTATGATGTTTTTCTTGTGATGTTACTCTCAGTGATAGCTCGATAGATCATGATTCTTCTTTTGGCACACCTCTTCATCTAGTACAATCTTTCTAATGTTTATTTTTCTAATGGAAAATTGTATATTCATATTCTATGCCATGTCTTTATAATACCAAATGATAGGGATATCTCATCCATTATCATGGTAAAATCTTCTTCTTCTTAACCCTATATTACCTTTTCACATGATGATTTTACTATGTCTAGTAATATCTGCTCAATCGGGTACCTATATGTCTAATTAATTATTCTTTCCCTCAGCCAGTGTACTAATTACTCTATTTTGTTGTTCCGCTATATCTGGTAACCCATGCTTTTTTATGTTCCTTTTATCTTCAAATATCATCCAAAATGAGAATATATCTCATTATTTGTGCCTCATTCAACCTTATGTCACTTAAATTATTCAAGATAACACATAACCTCAATTCATCTCATATATTATTTATTCATTTATCTCCCCTTTATATAGGAATCAGTTCTCTAAATTTTTATTGTGAGGTGCATATGAAAATTTTTAAATCCCACTTTCAAAATTTAAATCTCCATTTCATTTTAATTTTTTTAGATTCCACTCAATCCTTCCATAATATTCTTGGAGATTCATAAATAACATCATCATTCAAAACCATATTCAACTTTTTTAACCATAGTGTTAAGAAATTTCTCCAAACTTCCTTAGATCTTTGTATAATTAAAAAAATGATTCTTAATTATTGAAATTTTTAAGGTTCATATCAAAATCACAGTAATTAATATATTTATAAAAAACATAATAAATTTTAATGAACATTACATATGGTACAACCTCATAGAATTAATTCTTATTTGTGAAACATCATCTGGAGCTCCTTCATAACTTTGTAAGAATATCTTGGAAGTATTTTGCAAGACTATTCCTCTGACCAATGATGTGCTTCACAAAAAAACTCTTGTGATAATTTATTTTACTAATAACTCTACTTGATTTTCTCTTTGAAATTTTATTCAACATAATTTAATAGGGATATTCCTCCATCTAATGGGTTATGATATGTTTGTTACTTTTCCTAGGTCTAGTGAACCCTTAGAGAATGAAATTGTAGAAATATATTAGTTGAATTTGTAATACTCATCTTGATTTATTTGTAATACTATTTATAATGAAACCAATATAAGAATTTCTTATATGGTAATATATTTGGAACCATCATCAACTTCTATCCAGTCAACATTCATGGGAACTTCAGTCTAATGATCATCAATCAGAATCCTATATATGATGACTTCATTTGGAGGCTTTTGTCCAATAAAATTATTCAGAAAACACATCAACCTCTCCTTGAGGATTTTTTCATGTTTTCTATAACTATTTTTATAAAAAAAAAATATCATATGTAAACCTCTTAGTATATATCATTATAGTGGTTATTTTATCGGATGGCCTCCTTAAGAAACATTTTCTATGTCAAAAGACAAAGAAACTCTTGTATGCTAATTAGAAAATTCATTCATTTGATTATCATCACATATATTCTCTAAATGATTGTTTTTTTTGGGAAGAATTTGTTTTATAATCCAAGATTTGGTATTAGTTCCTATGATGTACTTAATATATTTATTTATCCGTATTCAAATTCAATAAGGTAATGTTATGGACTTTATACCCAACATTTAGACTTAAGCTAATTGAACACTCTTTAAGATACTTTTATCTTATTAAAATCTTCATCTTGAATCTCAGCCCCATGGACATTGGATATTTGGTCAATGAATAAATCATCAGTTAGAAACATCATATACTATTTTTATGGTCATTATCTATCTAATTTAACTATAAATATAATCAATCAAATATTTATTTCCACTTGAAGTCTAATTGACTCAGTCAATTCACGTCAGTCCACTCTGATTGTGAATATTCCCTAGGATTTCACCTATTCATTCTTCATATGAATGGAATTTTCATCTTGGTTCTTCTCATATAATTTTTTAGATTTAATTATAATGATTCATTTGTTGGACACTATAACAGAGATTTTTAAAACACTTATCCTATAGAAACTTCATCTAATGGAACAAACAAGAAACTCGAATTGTATTACTGCATTCCGATCATCTTTTTCTCATCAAATCGGTATGATTTACCTCATCTTATTATCTTTGTTATCTTTTTATGTTTGGTTTTCATAAAATTCTTAAGGAACATTTTTAATGATACTTCATTAACATCAAAATTATGAAAACAAACATGCTTATACAATCATCAAGAACATACTTTTGACATTAGGATCATCTCATCAATCATCTTAAGTAAACTCAAAGTCTAAAAATTCATTTTTTAGGTAATAAGGCTTGAGAATCATTAATAATTCTACATTCATACAAGCTACATCAACTTAGTTACCATTCTAGGATACTTCAACCAAACATTATACCAGCCTCTTATTCATAAATTCTTCAACATATTAACATCAATGAAATATTTATAATCCATTAATAACAATTGATATAAGTTCAGATAAGGGTTGAAACCACCCACTAATGTTATAGTCCTGATATTGTTTATTCTCTAGAAACCACATTAATTTTTCTTTACTAGGTGCCCAACCCATCTTGATAATTCCTTGACACTAGGGGAATTTTGAATTGATTTATAAATCACTTTTTAAATTACCTTTTAACCTAATTTTAGACTCATATCATGTTAGCAGTCTGCACCCCATGTAATAGGGTGGTTAATAATGATCATAGATCTGATTGGAGAAGTACACATGATGAAACAACCTCCCTCTCAATATTAGATTAGGTATCTCAAGAGGCCCCCTTCATACTGATATTAGTTATGATAAGTTTTACAACCACCCACCAGTTCTATAATAATGATAATTTTTTCTTTAGGTGATAAAAAAATATAGATTTATCTTTTCTATGTCCCCAGCCCATCTAGAAAAGGCCACTGCATTGAGGTAATTCTTACATGATTTATAAATCACATTTGAAATTATCCTCTTTACACATGTGGTATTCATTGATTTTTAGTATATCACTACCTACGAAAAAAGGTTGTTAGTCCAAATCATGGATATGGAGGAAAAGTAGCACATGGGGTAACACATACCTACTCATATAAGCTTTATTTTGATTATCATACTCGTTGAACTTTTTATTTTGGTAACCATAATGAAGATCTATATTAGAGAACCACTTCACCCTTTTCAATGTACAAAAAAATATTCAATATGGTTCAACGGATAGATTTTCTTAACTTCAACCCTATTGAGATTCCAATAATTAACACACAAGTTAAGGTTCTCATCATCCTTCATAGAAAAACTGACTGGTACTACCTATAGTGATACAATGGGATGTATGAAGCCTTTGGAAATAAAATCATCCATATAATTCTTCAGTTACTTATGTTTAGTTTGTTCCACACAATAAAGGAGAATAGATTTGGGTTGAGTATCCATCACCAAATTGATAGATAAATCAATCTCCCCCTCTAATGGTAGACTAAAAAAATCTATTGGCAAGAATTTTAGAAAATCTACATATACTGTAGAAATTTCATACTAGATAATTTATGCTCTAGTTCAATAGTACACAATGATATAATCCAAACCATAGCCAAAATAGTGAGTCTAGATTGACTAGACCTCAAGTCGTATTAACCATATAAAATATAGAAGTCCCCTTCATGGATGTAATGGAATCATATCAATGATAGTAGTTAGTACGATCTTTGTGAGTAACCAACCATTCCATTCCATGAATTACATCTATATGATTCATCTTCAAATCCAAAAAGTCTTAGAAAATAATAATTTATGATAAAGAAAAACTATAAGAGGTGTATCAAATAACCTTTTCTCTCTTCATCATGAGAGGATCCACAATCTCCATTAGATACGGTCTGAGCTTCATTGAAAGATTTCACAATTCTATCTCATAGGTGAATAAAAAATAATGAGATTAACTAGTATAAAAAAATCACTAAAGTTGATGCAATAATAATTGTATCTCTCACAATCAGAGGACCCACAATAGTTCCTACTAGAGAATAATCCACTATGTGAATTTTATTCTTCCTTGATTCTTTAAGTGAAAACCCCATTGTTCTTGAAGATTATATCTATACTAAATATCCTCTCATTGATAATAAAATCATAACACTACACAATGAAGTAAAAACGTGGTAAAACCTCAATAACTGTCTTCAAAATTGAAATACAATGTTAATATTTGGGTTATCAATGAAATCATGCATCATGTTTCCAATATCTCTAGATTACAAGAAAGTTAGTGGGAATTTACTAGACACAATAGTAGATCTGAAGGAACTCCGATGTAGAGGACCAATAATATTTTCTCTATTAAAAAGATCATTCTTCTTTATCTTACCTTTAAAGGGACCACTGAAACTACAACTAGGAGTCAGAGAAACTCTAATCAACCCAGTCTTACAATCTAGTTCATTTGTTGTCATCACAAACCTATCAAAAACATCAACATATGATGAATAATTCAGCATAAATATTCAAGATTATAAATTTCACTCGTATGAAAAATAGGTTTGTTCACAATGTTTTGTCTATTTTTTTAGCATCGGTTTTTAGGTGATATATTATAAAGTGGTGTATTAAATATATTTTTAAACGATATTATAAAAAACTATTTCAATATAATTATTATTTTTCATGTCAATTTTTAAAAAACTAATGTGTAAAATATGTTTAAAATTTTATTTGACATCATAGAACAAAAAAATAGTTTTTTTATAATTAACAAGATTCACTACTTGTTTTCAAGATAAAAAACATGTTATAAAGGATATATATTAAAAAATAATGATAATTTAAAAATAAAATGATAATAATCAATAAATATTTATTAAAATATCATAAAAAAGTAAACAATAATTAATGAAATAGTTTAAGGAATTTTACATCAATGAAGCATTACATTTTAAATCACAATGTTGAAATAAGTTTCTTCGTATTTTCCCATAGTAACACCATGGTCTCTATCACCGAAAATGGATATTTATTCTTGATTTTGAATATAATAATGATAATCTTCAGTGAAATGAATTTTTGAGATGTATAAAAAAATATTTTAGTGGATAAATTAAAGATACATAAATAAGAGGATTAATGATTGTCCTATGTGATATATTTTCTAGTGTGAATTAAAACTTTAGTGTTATGTGAAAAATGAAATTTAAATTTATTTTGGGGTAAATTTATAAGCAGAAATTATAAATTTCAATAGGAAAATGTAAAAAATTATATTCCTATATCTAGGGTTGATATAAAATGTTGTTTATAGAAATAAACAATGTTAAAAAAAATTTACAGAATATTTTTACAGTTGGTTATTTCAAAAACTGATGTTAAAAATCTTGTTTTTCTTAATGCTTATATAAAAAAATAGCATGGATAATATTTTAACGAATATTTTTAACATAGATTATTGATATAACATAAATTAAAAAAAATCAATGTTATTTTAAACATATTTATAAAAAAATGAAATTAAATCATACGTATTTTAAATATTTTTTGTACTGGTGTCTAATCAAGGACTCATCTCAAAACACTAGACCCTCAGTTTCTTGTTCAACAGTACCTCAAGTGAGAATTGATAATGCTTCAAAAAAATTATTAGTGTACTGAGTCTCTATCTAATCACCATGATAAAGGTTAAGAAACTCTTTGGACATAGCAAATACCATCAAATCATGATAGAACTGATCCATAAAAGAGTCTTAATGTATTTACACTCCAAGGCCCTAATATTATTTTCCAGAACTATATCATCCTACCATCTCATATCTTTATTCTCAATCTTAAAGATAAAACATATCACCAAAATAGAATCCAGAATCTCCATGAACTCGAAGAGTCTCTCAATATTTTCCAACCAATCTTATGCCTCATTAGGATCATTTTTTCCTTATAAATATAGTGGTTTCAAACAAAGAAACTCCTAGTCTTGATCTCTACATTCATCTCTTCAAGGTTCCACCATTATATCCTAATTAGGGATAAGTTTTTTGCCTTGTCCCAATGCATAGACAACTCATGCTACTATTTCTATGAGATCTTGATAAATAGGAGTGTTCACTTGTTTTGGTTCATCAGCTTCTCCCTATTGAAGCTTGATCGAGCTTCTTCTTGGTGAATGGTAGTACACAACATCAATAGATAAAAAGTAAATATTAGTCAACAGAAATAGTAATACTAACTCAGTGACATTGTTCTTATATCATAATTTTAGAAAATTATATATTTACATCAAAAACACCGCCAAGACTCCTTTCTTGAACCACCCATGGTATAATAAGGCCCATTGGGATGATATATGTACTAGAACACTCACATAACCAACCCATTAGGTATAAATAATTATGTCTCCTATCAACCAAGATATGGGAAACAGTATACTGACATCAAAGAAGATATTAAAAAAATACTTCAAAAAAATTTCATGATCATTGATAACCTACCAAACTAGTACAAAAATTATACTTGACATAACTTGAAGGTAATTCCCAATCCCCATGGATAGAAGACTAATGCAAGGCAACCAAAAAAATAAAGGGGTCATGATTTCTCCATAAGAATTACCATGTTAAATGAATGTAGTTAATAAGAAACCATAAATAGTTGGTAAGAAAAAATAGTCTACGATGAAAAAATACCGAGAGGTAGACCGGTGCAGAACATAAAATGGAACAATGATCCAAACAACACATTATCTAAAGATAACATCACCAATAGTCACCTCCAAGTCCCAAGGTATTTCTCTCAGGAACACTAACCATGTTAAAGTTGTGCTTTCCCTTTTACTAGACCTATTAAAATAAAGTATGCATGCGCCCAAAGGAAAATATAGGGTGTGAGAAACATGGTTCCATTTGGAACATATTAAGAAATTTTGTAGGGATTCCATGTTTTATAAACCATAAGTTCTCAATTTAAATATATCATATAATGGAAATATTTTCACAATTCATAATAAAATTTTTTTTTCAAATCATTTCAGGGGAATGTAATAAGATAGAATAAATAAAAGTTTCCAATAAAAAAGGAATGGTCAATCATTTCATCAATCATGAATGAATAAGTAATTTCATTAACATTGGAATGAAAAAACAATTATCAACAGTTAATTTTCAATCATTGAACCATGGTTAAGAGTCTCTAGGATATTTTATTTCAAGGATTCTCACACTAATAGTGATTTTATTTCTCCAAGTATACATACTTATCTATATCTAAAACCAATGGGGAATAATAATCCATACTAAATAATAAACCCCCTACCATCATCAAACTTTTTCTAGTGTTTTCATCATCTATCCATTACAAAATAAGGATAATTCATATCTACTATTTTTTTCATTAATACCATCCTAAATTCCCAGACTTCCATGTGCTTCATGTAAATTTATTGTAAAAGTTATATGATTCATTTAACTCAACATTAAATCATTTTAATCAAAAATTTCATTCAACCACATTTTCATGTTTTAAATATTATATTTCATTTCAAAACCAACAATGGTGGTTCTATCAAATCTCATGCATTTCAATATAATTCATTCATTTAAAATCAAAAAAAATCATGATTCATTTATAAATAATAATAAATAAAATAATTCATCAAATCATTCATTTCAATTTCAAGATCATTTTTCAAAAATCAATACTTTATTTCAAAATTCATTTTCTAAGATATTGGATCATGAACACAATTCCATTTTGAAAAGATTTTTCAAAGGCCTCCAACCATGCTTTGGAAATAAATTGTAAACCAATTTATAATCAAATAATAAAAGTGGTATTAAGTGATAAAAATTTCATTATAAAACCTAATCCCTTAATCATGATATTTACAAACACCCAATGAGGGATCCATTACTATTGATAAAGAGGAAACTGTAAAAATTAATATACTAAAATTACCTTACACTAATCTCTGAGAAAATTAAAATTAGAATTGAGCTCGAGGAACCAAATCACCATCCATAAAATCTAGAATATCATAAACCACCCTTCCATGAACACACTCAATACAAAATATTATCTATATGAAGGATATTTATGTATTTAAAATAGGTAAAATAAGTTAATGGACTCATAAAAACCTCCATTAAGGATATGGGTAGATGAAGTAACCCCCACCCCACCCCCCACCCCCAACAGTTGTTAATGTGGCCATTTGGCCGTTTCAAATTTTGAAACCCCCATAAACTTGACCAGGTGTAGATTAACATGGAATTACTGTATTTCCTAAATAATGAACCATAGGGGTTGGCCACACATTGGTGATAAAATCCCTGGAGTTATGTCTTGAAATGGCCTTAGTGGGGGGTTTTCCCATGGTGGATTGTGAAATACCAAAAAATTCATAACCTAGGACATTCCTTTCACTGGGTTTGGTGGCTCAAAAAATTTCACACAAGGGTATTTAATGGAATCCATGGCCCCTATTATGATTTTGGTGCTTCTAACGTCCCGGTTCTGGAATCCACCCAAAGGTGCCCTTTACCCGGTTGGTCACACGGCCTCAAGCGCATTTCCCCAAACGCCAGAGGCTATCGACTAGCTACAAGGGCCTTGGGTGTGATAGTAGGGAAACTATGCCCTCATTGGCATAGTACAAAGTGGAAGAAACCCAAATAGACAACAGCAGAAACTGTAACCATCCATAAAGAGTAAACGATAAACAGTGGGAGACTAACAGTAAACAACAAGAGAACACACACATATATATAAAATGATGCATGATACATATGTCTAGGAAATAATCCAAACAAGTCACAATGCTGAATACAATAAAAAACCAAAGTTCAAAAGAAAATAGGTAAACTCCTCAGCATCGCAAGCAACAGCTTGGTCCCATGCTCTCCAGCTCCACAGCAAGTCAAGTACCTGAAGTAGAAGGGTGCTTGCCCTTATCTATACCTGCAACAACATAGTCAGTTTAGGGCCAAAATCATGGACCAAATAGGGTATGAGACAAGGTCCCAGTAGGCAACCACCCGAAGATCTATGCCTAACAGTCAGTGAATACATGGCAAGTAAAAGTACAGAAATTAGTAAACAAGAAATCAAACAGCAGCTACAATCCACAGTGTCTAGCATATAAAGTACATAAGTAATAGTCAATAAACAAGTAAAAAAATAGGTAAACCCCTGGGTAGTTCTCACAGCCTAACCCTTATGGTTCAACCTACAAGTACTAGCTACCCTCTAGAGGCACACACAGTCTCTCCCCTCTGGTTCGGCTGAAGAATAGACTCTCTGAGGATGCACTCACCGTAAATTCCCCGTATAGTCTCGTATCGTACTAAAGGATCTCTGGGGAGGCACACAACGTCTCATTCCACCTGTGGCCCGCATCGAGGAACTACAGACTCTCTGAAGAAGAAATCATTGTCAATTCCCTCTTTGGTCTTGCATCGATTTAATAAAACACTCTGGATAATCCCTTACGTCCATTCTCCCTAGGGTTCACTATACTAGGTTCTCACAGCCCTATGTAAAACAAACATGCATACCACGCGTATCTCCCCAAGTAAACCTCAAGAACTACTTGTCTATCATTCTAAGGCACAACAACATAACAGTACAACAGTTCCACTATCCTAAAACTAGGCATGACAACTGGTAATACTCCTAACATGAAAAACATGCATGGAAAAACATACAGAGCATAGAAAAAATTACCCTATTCAAAAGAATTTACCTCTACTCAAGGAATAAAGCAAAGCAGGAAAACAATAGGGGGAAAAATAAGAAACACACAATACACCATTCGAGGTTGTGGTGGAATTGCACAAAATATTCAAAGAAATCCTACGGAAAGTCACAAACCACCTACCTAGATTCTAGGAGATCGATATACTTGAATCATGATGATTGATTCTCCTTAGAACGTCAAATATTTGAGAAAAAATCCAAAACGCTCAACCCATGATATCTTGAGATAGATGGAAAATTGGGAAACAAAGATCTAGGAGAAGGAATAGCTTACCGCTGCGGTTCCAATGTAATCGATGGTGGTCGACTCGTAGAACGGACAGAGGCACAGGGGCTCGGAGAAGATTTGTGGTCATACAGGTCGCTCTCAGACGAAGAACCTAAAGAAGAAGCGATTTATATCTGTCAGGCGCGACCCTGGTCCATTTAATGAAAAAAAGAAAGTACACGGCATGTACTTATGAGGTACATAGCATGTAATCGGCTTTTCCGTACTCAGCTTTAAGAGGCCTCCGCATCACCCCAACACACCATGTGTGTAGCCCAGACACGGCCAGCACACGGCCTGGCATGGCTTCAAAGTACACGGCGTGTACTTCGAAAATTTCCAGATTTTCCTCTTTTTCTCAAAAATGACCAGAAAAGAAAAAACATACCTGAAACGAAGATCCGGGTTCTTAAAAACTCCCCCTCCCCCTTATGAAATTAATCCCCAAACTTCCCTAGAGAGGCGTATAAGAAGAAACCCCAAACAGATCTGGCCACTGCGATCATACAACGACCTCTATCTCCCTGGTCTCGTCCTGTACTCGCATGTGCTACCATAGCACCCATACTAGATGAACAGACTTCCCACATAGAACCTTCGTACAACGATCAAAAATCCGGATAGGATTCTCCTAAAACAATTCATCCACTTTGAACTCCACCTCTTCGGGCTGAGAGACATGAGATGGGTATGAAAAGTAATGTCAGAGCTGAGAGATGTGGAAGATATCATTCATGGCCTAGTACCTCTGAGGTATCTTCAGCCGATAGGAAACCGGCCCAAATCTCTCCAATACCTCAAATGTCCCGACGTACAATAGATAAATCTTACCCTGTCACTGAATCCTCTTGTGTTCCAACCTCAGATTGACACACAGGAAAACCTGATCCCAGACCTCGAACTCAAGAGGTCTTCTCGACTGATCAACATAAGACTTCTGTCAGGATTGTGTTGTAGCCATCCTCTTCCGAATCAACTCTATATGCTCTTAGGTCTCCTGAACAAGACAAGGTCCCAGTAAAGCTACCCCTCTGGCCTCCAGCCAGCATAAAGGTGATCGGCATGGCCTACCGTACAAAGCCTCGTAAGGTTCCATCTGAATAGTTTCCAGAAAACTGTTGTTGTAGGCGAACTCCACAAGTGGGATATGCTTCTCCGAAGAACATCCAAAGTTTATAATGCAAGATCGGAGCATATCCTCAAGCACCTGGATCATACGCCCGGACTAGCCATCTGTCTGGAGATGGTATGTTGTACTCAAAAGTACCTATGTACCCAAAGCCCTCTAAATCCCATGCCAAAATCGAGAAGTAAAGCACACATCCCTATCTGAATCAATGGATTTTGGAGCACCATGAAGACGTACAATCTCTCAAATGTATAGTCATCCTAGATCATCAACAATGAAGGTCTCCTTGATCGGTAAGAAGTGAGCAACCTTCGTAAGCCTGTCGATGAAAACCCAAACAGTATTGTTCCCTCAAGGGGACCTCGGAAATCCATTCACTAAGTCCATCGCGACATCGTTCCACTTCCACTCCCGAATGGGTAACCGATGTAAAAGGCATGTTGGTCGTTGATGCTCTGCTTCACCTGCTGACAAGTAGAACACATCAAGATGAAACTAGCAACATCTCTCTTCATACCTGGCCACAAGTATTGGAAATGAAGATCCTGATACATCTTGGTGATGCCAGGATGAACTACCCAAACTGAGGAATGAAAATCCTGCATCAGCTCCTCACGTATGTCTGATGGCACCCATACACGTCCCTTGAAACGCAAGATCTCATCCTCTCCCACTTTCCATCTAGGAAGGGGGTCCTCTCCTGACACACTCTCCCGCAGGACTAAGCCTTATAAGTCTTATAGCTTCCTCATCCATACCCAATCAATAAGTGTAGAGGTAACAGCTACAGAAGATAGATAATTCTGTCTCTGTCTGTCATGAACCTCTAGATGCATCTCAGAGAATAGAGCCATAATCTTCCACTCACTGCTGGCCTCCTGAACTGCCTGAATTTGAGCTCTCATTCTCAACGCATCTGCCACTGCGTTGCCCCTCTCCGGTGTATAGGAAAGTTTGAAATAAAAAGACTGAAGATACTCGACACACCTGCGCTTCCTTAGATTCAGATCATGTAGAGTAAAGATATACTTGATACTCTTTTGGTCGGCGAAAACCACAAAGTTCTCTCATATAAGGTAATGCCACCAACAGTGCAAGCAATGAACAACAGCTGCCAACTCCAGATCATGTGTCGGTTAATTCCTATCACGTGGCCTCAACTACTGAGACCCGTACGCAACGACTCCATCCCCCCAATATAAGTACAGTACCCATCTTGATACCTGAACCATCACAATTAAAAGTGTAGCTCTTGCCTGGATCTAGAAAGACTAGTATCGGTGATGACGTCAACCATCCCTTTAGCTCCTGAAAGGGTGACTCACAAGATTCTAACCATAAGAACTTTGCTCTCTTCTTGGTCAGACCTGTCAATGGTTCTTCTAGGCGTGAAAAGTCATGAAGGAAGCATCTATGGTATCCAGCTAGCCTTAGGAAACTCCATACCTCAAAAATATTCATCGGTTGCTCCCAGGAAACTACAGCTCTCACTTTCTATGGGTCTACAGATACTCCTTCCTCTGAGATGGCGTGACCCAATAAGTGAATATGATCCATCCAAAAGTGGCACTTCGAGATTTTATCATAAAGATGATGCTCTATCAGTGTACTCAAAATGATCTCAAGATGGGTAGCATGGTCGTGTCGAGTGTGAGAGTACACAAAGATATCATCCACGAAGACCATGATGAACGAATCAAAGTAAGGATGGAACACTTGGTTCATCAGTGCCATGAAAACTACTGGCGCATTCGTGAGACCGAACGGAATAAATGTATACTCGTAGAGACCACACCTTCTCTTAAAGGCAGTCATAGGTATATCTGATGGTATAACGTGCAATTGATGGTAACCAGACCTCAAATAGATCTTAGAGAACACTCGGGCTCCTCGAAGCTGATCGAAAATATCATCAATCCTCGATAAGGGGTATCGGTTCTTGACCATCAACTGGTTCAACTTCCGATAATCCACACAGAGCCTAAGGGTATCGTCTGCCTTCTTCAAAAATAGGATAGGAAAACCCCAAGGAGAAGTACTAGGACAGATGAAACCTTTTGCCTGAAACTCCTCCAACTTCTTCTTGAGCTCCTGCAACTCAGGTGTACCCATCCTATTGGGAGGGATGGACACTAGTGCCCCTCCTGGAACGAGCTCAATATAAAATTCTACCTCACTCTCTGAAGGATAACCTAAAAAGTCCTCTATAAATACAACCCTGAAATGATCCACTACTGGAGGAAATTATAATTGTGAAGTCCAGTGATCATCCAGATAAAGACTAGCAATATGGGCCATAACCCTTCTTAGCCCATGATGCTTGAGTCCTACTCGACTCTCCTGAACATCCCACTCGCCTCTATGAAGAAAAGATTCACCCTCTGGTGAAATGAAACTCACCATGTGGTGATAACAGTCAACGACTTCCTGGAAGGGAACCAAACAGTCCATCCCAAGAATGAAATCATAGACTATCATCTCTAGGACATAGAGATCCCATAAGAAACGATACCCTGAAACCTCGAGAGGTCAATATCTGCACAGACGTACACTAGACGTCCTTGTCCCCAAAGGTGTGTCTAGTGTGAACAAGTCGATAGAAGAAAAGATACAGAGCATAAGGATCTCCACAATAGTAACAGAGATAAAGATATGCATAGCACCAGTATCGAAATGAGTGGAAGATAAAACTGAGGCTACTAAGATCGTACCTCGAACTGTAGAAGGTGTGGGACCCTACTCCTGATAGGTCTGCTCCACCGCAAAAGACCGGTCTGCCCCGTGGCTCTGTGACCCTACCTGACCACTATGAGTTGCTCTTCCCTGCTGACGCTGAAATACTGGTGACTGACCGCCACGGCCTCATCCTCCACCTCGCCCCGAATAGCCAGAAGAACTCCAGTTCCCCGACTGGTGAGAAACCGGTGGTGCTGCTTTTGAACGAGGAGTCATGGAAGAACCCTAGTCACCATATACTGGTGAGAAAACCTGGATGAAACGCTAAAGGTGACCCATCTTGCTGCAAGATCGGCACTCCACTGGGTCTCTCTAGCACTACAGCCTCGTGTTCCCTACCCTTCCACACTGGTATCATACTACCTGGATACCTGAAGATGTATATCGCCTCCTCGGATCACCACGCGTAGACTCCCTAGAGCACTTCCTACTGTCAACTGGAGGAATAATATCTCTGGAAGCAAAACCGCCCAGGATCGCGGCTCCGGAGACTATTAGAATGTGATCTGAAATTAGTGTCTAGTAGACGATGGAAGTTATGGAAGTCAACTGGAAGATATTAACCTGCGAGCGGACCTACTGCCTGAGTCCATCCTCAAACTTCCTTGCTAAGAACATACCATATCCACCCTGGAGGGATGTGAAGCGCTGCAGCTCGGTGAAACAAGAGGAATACTCCATAACAGAAAGATTACCCTACTCTAGACTCATGAACTACTGGGCTCGATCGGCCCTCAGGGACTCAGGGTAGAATTAGTCATAAAACATGCGTTGGAACTCCTCCAAAGACATAACATGCTGATGACCCTCCTGTGAGATCACGTCCCACCACCCCCTGGAGGAGTCTTGTAGCATATAGGTAGAGAGCTTGACCCTCCTCTCTGGAGGCGTTTCCAGATTCTCAAGGATAGTCATCATGGCTTACATCCATGACTCTGCAGCATGTGGTCCTCCTTCCACCGAGAAAGTAGGAGGATGTTACTGCTGGAAAACCCGCGTCAAGTTTGTCATAGTCGTGGCAGGAGGCGGTGCTCCCTGAAGGGTCTGCATCATCCTCATAAATCCTTCCCTAATCTATGCATCATCGCCTGCAACTAGTATGAAAGCCGGTGCTAAGGCTGGAACGACTGGACGATCGGCAGGAAGTCCCTGATCAGCCATATCGGTCGTCTGATCACTATCCTGCAACTGACGTACAACTGAAGTACGTCTCAGAGGCATATCTCTGAAAGATCAAAAGCATACCTTAGATAAAGAATATCAATGACAGAGAACAAAGGAGTAAAAAATAGAAACAGGAGAAGGAAACACTCATGTTTTACAAAACATGACTACAAGTCACGTATAAACTCTACATGGTGTGTACTTAACTCTATTCCCCTACCCGAGTCTCCTTGCACAGCTAACCAACTTGGTATTCTTAAAATGAGACTACAAGGCATGTTCCTTGTGGACATGGCGTGTAATATACAAGGTTTCGATGACCCGTGTTGTTAGTTACACGAATGGTTACACGGTTGAGACAACACGGCGTGTTCCGAACAAACACGTCGTGTACTTAAAGATTTTTCCCGACCCGTGTTGTTGGTAACACGGTCGGGTACCGAGAACAAGGCTACACATCGTGTTCATACAAAACACGGTGTGTATGACGCGAGCTTCCCCAACCCGTGTTGTTAGTGACATGGTCGGGTACACGGCTCACTACTACACGGCGTGTACCTACCATACACGGCGTGTTCCTGGAGATTTTTCACAACCCGTGATTCTTCTCACACAGCCAGTGACACAGTTTAAAAACTACACAATGTGTATATATATATTACACGCCATGTATTCTGGGTTTTCTCGGGCAGTAGCTCTGAAACTACACTGATGCCCAGAAAACACTGAAAAACAAGCTTAAAGGTGCCAAATTCTGATCCGTGAGGGCCCAAACTCCTCATGAATCAAATCTTGGCATCTCCTACGTATCATATGTAAGGGAAACAAGTCAATGATCCACCATGTTCCAATTCATGAGGGCCCATAAGACCTCAAGAACCTTGATTTAGTGTTCATTTAATCATGTTAAAATACAAACAACCTATCTATCAAACTGCAGGGATTCTATCAAAGCATCTATCACACCAGCATGCATAATCTACACAATGTATTTCACAACAACATGCAATATCTAATGCACCCTAGATGGCATGGCAGGAATGAAAGGCATGTGATTTATAACAAGTTTATATATGATGCATGAGATAGCATACCCTCATCTCATCAGGTTGCGACAGAAATAGAACCACAATATCAACAGCAATAACAACACAAAGCATTTGAATCACTCTAGGTGACATCAGATCAACTGTAACATAGCAAAACCAGAAAACTGTAATAAGTGAGGTAGGTTGGATTTTACCTGTACACGGGTTAGCTACTCCCTAGTACATCTTAATACCAAGTACTGAATCCATCCTATCCCTGGCTAAAGGCTCTAAATAGTAATCAAGGGAAAAGAAACCCTCTAATACCACTTTGTAACGTCCCGGTTCCAGAAGCCACCCAGAGGAACCCTGTGCCCGGTTGGTCACATGGCCTCAAGCGCATTTCCCCAAACACCAGAGGCTGCTGACTAGCAGCGAGGGCCTTGGGTGTGATTGTGGGGAAACAATTCCCTCATTGGAAGAGTACAGAGTGGAAGAAAAACAAATAGACAAAAGTATAAACTGTAACCATCCATACAAGAGTAAATGATAAACAGCGAAAGACTAACAGTAAACAACTAGAGCACACACACACACATATATATAAAATGATGCATGATACATATGTCTATGAAAGAATCCAAATAAGTCAAAATTCCTAATACAATACTAAACTAAATTTCAAAAGAAAATAGGTAAAATCCTCTGCATTGCAAGCTAGAGCTTGGTCTCATGGTCTCCTGCTCCACAACAAGTCAAGTACCTGAAGTAGAATGGCACTTGCCCTTATCTATACCTGAAACAACATAGTCTGTTTGGTCCCCAAATCTTGGCCCAAAAAGGGTGCGAGACAAGGTCCCAGTAGGAAACCACCCAAAGAACTGTGCCTAACAGTCAGTGAATACATGGCAAGTAAAAGTACAAGAAGTAGTAAACAGGAAATCACACAACAACTACAACCCACAGTGTCAAGCATATAAAGTGCACAAGTAACAGCCAATCAACAAGTAAAACAACAGGTAACCCCCTGGGTAGTTCCCACAGCCTAACCCTTATGGTTCAACCTAAAAGTACTAGAAACCCTCTAGAGGCACACACAGTCTCACCCCTCTGGTTCAGCTGAAGAATAGACTCTCTGAGGAAGCACTCCCCATCAATTCCCCCTATAGTCTTGTATCGAACTAAAGGCTCTCTAGGGAAGCACTCAACATCTCATTCCCCCTATGGCCCATGTCGAGGAACTACAGACTCTCTGAGGAAGCAATCATCTTCAATTCCACCTATGGTCTTGCATCGAATTAGTAAGATACTCTGGAGAAGCCCTTACGTCCATTCTTCCTAAGGTCCACTACACTAGGTTCTCACAGCCCTGTGTAAAACAAACATGCATAGCGCATGTATCTCCCCATGTAAACCTCAAGAACTATTTGGAAATCATTCTAAGGCACAACAGTATAATAGTAAAACAGTTCCACTATCCTACAAGATAAAAAATAGGAAACACCCAATACCCCGTTAATGGGAATTGGAGGAATTTCACAAAATATTCAAAGACTTGCTACAAAAAAGAAAAAACCACCTACCTCGATGCTAGGAGATCAGTATACTTGAACCACGATGATTAATTCTCCTTAGAACGTCAAAGATCTGAGGAAACGTCCAAAACACTCAACCCATGATATATTGAGAAAGCGAAAAAATTGGAAAATAAAGCTCTAGGAGAAGGAATATCTTACCAGTTTGGTTCCAATGTAATCGACGGCGGTTGATTCGGAGAACAGACAGAGGCACGGGGGCTCAGAGAAGATGTGTGGCCGTACAGGTCGCTCTCGGACAAATAACCTGAAGAAGAAGCGAGTTTTGTCCGTCAGGCGCGACCTCGGACCATTTAATGAAAAAAAGAAAGTAAACAATGTGTAATTCTGGGTTACACAGCGTGTACTCCGATTTTTCATACTCTTCTTTAAGAGGCCTCCACATCGGCCCAACACACCACGTGTGTGGCCCAAACACAGCCAGCACACAGCATGGCGTGGCTTCGAAGTACACGGCGTGTACTTTGGAAATTTCCATATTTTCCTATTTTTCTCAAAAACAACCAGAAAAAGAAAAACATACCTGAAATGAAGATCCAGGTTCTTACAGAGCTAGCTATTTTCCACCAAAAAAGGCTAAATACCAATTTTTCAGACCACAAAGAACCTTTAACAATTCTGAAATCGAAAATTACGAAGGAACGTATCTGAGAGAAAAATTATGATGGTAAAAATCTTATATATATTACTCTAAATGAATGATTTTTGGAAATTTATTTCTCATATTAATATATTAATTTCACAAAATTAATAATATATACATATATTAATACTCTAAAATTTTGCTTTATAATAGTTAATTAATATGTTCTACATGAAAATAATTAAATGAAGTATTTATTATATTTCTTTCAAAATATTTTTTCTCAAACATATAGTATCTTATTATCAAAAAATATACATTATATTTATTTAAAGTATTCATCGTAAAAGTAATATGGTGACTGACATAGTACAGTAACCACAATATATAAAGTCTACCATACTAAAACTATTTTTATAAATATTTATTTAAAAGATAAATTTCCCAAAAAAGGTAGAATTTTATAAAATGAATATTATTTTTATAATCATAATATTTATATAAAATTATGTTGATTTTTTGGAATTTTTCTAAAAAAGTAAAAAATTTAGTGAATATTGAAAAATAATGTTTTTATTAACACGATAAGTTGTATGGTATCATTATGATGTAAAAACTCAATAATTTATATAAATAATTAAATTTAAATCTATTTAATTATTAAATTTTTTTATTTAAAAATTATATACTTAACTTCTATACTGATAAATTACTTTCCAAAGAAAAAGTTGTATTTTATTCAAACAAAAAAACAATTTTTAATTCTCTGCATTGAATTAAATATTTAAAATATGTAATTTTGTTTTATTTATGATTAAATAAAAAAAATTTAACATTTAATAAAATACTATTTAACATCATAAGAATAAATCTTATTCCCAGTTTTGAGAAAAAATAATAAGTTATTCAATATTTTAATCAAAATACCCCTTTACCTTGCCAATATAAACACCTCCTCTTCACTCATTTTTCAATAATTATAAAACATATTTATATGAGAAATCTATAAAAAAAGTCTACAAACCCTCTTATCCTTATTCTTGAGGCCCTGGTCAAACCAAAATATCATCCTCTAAAGGATTAAGACTCACTCGGAATGAGGTCATGCCTTGAGACAGATAAGGGTTTAGAAGCCTATGTTTTTATTATCTATTATATAATTACACTTTTAAAAATTAAATAACCCTTTGATTAAAATTAAAATATTAGTATTTTTATAAACTAATATTTCTATAAAAAATATTTTTTATTTTTTATATTCTTTTAATCTCTCTTAAAAACATCCTTCAGTAGTAGTAAGTTTATAATACCTATGTGAATGATAATGTTCTTATTTCTCATATTAATTCCAATGAAATTATTATAAATGAATTAAATGTATCAATATAATATTAATGTTTAATTAATTTTATGTTTATGATTCTGAAATTATAATATAATCATTAAAATAGTGATATTAAATATATATGTTCATATCCATTTTGACTATATAAAATAAGCTTTTAATTAAATACTTGTTGATTTGGAATTATTTTAGAGAATTCACTAAACTATTAAAATCCATTACTTCTATAATAACATGGAAAAAATACCATAACACCTAGAATAATTCAATAAATTTCTCTGACCATTATTATTATAATAAAGTATTTTGGGATCTATGGACCTAACATATTGAAATTATTGATAAAAACAACATGAAACTATTAAATTAATAATAAATGAATAATAATTAGTAATTAAAAATTAAACATAAATAAGTTTTTAAATAAATTAACTAATAAATATTATTTTATTATCCAATAGTTTAGAGGACATAATAACTGATCTAGAATGTATGAGGTTTCTATTCCAAATCATAATTCTTTATTTATTATTCCTCTATGTTCCATATTCTCTTATTTGTATCATCTGAAAATTCTTGATCATATAGCTCACTATATTCCCTTTATTTTAAGGTATTAATTTTTCACCAAATCTCTCATTAATTCTTATGTTCATGCCTTAAATTATTAATAAGGGTTTCATTCCAAATCTCTATTCTCTTCATGTATTATTTCTCCATTAACTATCTTTGCTACTATGTCTAATTTACAAATTATTATAGATATAACATATTATTTTTCCATTATTATTTATTTAATACATGTCTCCATGATTCTGTTCTGTATTCATAATTTATTCCTTACATTGTTATTAAAAGGATTGTAGTCAATAGTTTTATTTGGTATTTTCTCTTGATACTTCACACTTTGTTATTCTATCACATTTTCTAAGCCTATTCAAAATATTAATATATAGTTTCAATAATAATTCTCATATAAATATTCAAATTGAATTTTTTTTGGATTTATGTATATTTTCATCATAATCTATAATGATTATGCTGAATTCCTAATGTCAAATTTCATTAATAGGTTTTTCTCTTCGTCTCTCTTCTAATTTGAAATTTTCTATAGCCAAAATTTTATTTGGATAATTTAAAAAAATAAATAATTAAATAGTCATATTTATTTATTATGGTAATTCTCATAATTAAATTTTTTATATTATAATACTTCAATTGGTTCATGCTTCAATCATTTTAACATTTGAAAAGATAAACATTATCCGTCTTTTTATTAACTTGATGTTTTTTACCAAATCTATATTATTTACTTTCTATATATGTAAATATATTTGTCCAATTTCACAAAATATTTGTTAATTCAACTTAAAATACCTTTTCTGATTTATTTAAATTCCCTTACTTTTACTTCAATGATATTTTATACACTATTGAAATGCTATTTTTCTTTAAAACTTTCATACAGTCCCTTTTTTTCTTATCATGGTTCATTTTAAAATAAATATTTTATATTATATGTTCAAAATATTTTTAACAAATACTTCAATTAAATTTATATTCTTTATTAAAAATTATATTTAAACCAATATGTACCTTATTTTTGATCATTTTAACATTGCAACAAAAGTAAGGAATCTTTTCTTAAATCTACTACAATTTCTTATCTTCTTCAAAAATAATTTTAATCTGTGTTAATACCATTTAAAATTACACCATTCTATAGTTATGTATATCATTTTCTCTCTAATTATACCTATTTATATGTTTTAGTGTGGTAAAATAGCTCTATTTTTCATTATCTAACTTCCTATCTATTAATAGTATTGTGTAAATGAAATCCTTATAAGTGGATTGATCAATCATTGGGATTTTCATTAATTATCGTCAACTTTGAATAAAAATAAATTTTTATACCAATTCCATACCATCATAAATGACTTATAATTTCTTCGTTTTATTTAAGTGTGTTATTCTAGATATTCATACCATTATATTGACTCTAAAAAATTATTGACTTAATCATATATATATATATATATATATTCTATATGTTGTGAATTCCAAAAGTTTCATTATATAGAATAAATTGTATTTTCCCAAGTAGATAATTTATTTATTTATATATCCATTTTATTTTCATAGGATAATATTGATAATATTTTTATGGATTTATGATTGTCTCCACGATCATATGGCACACATATGTGAATTTATTTATCATCATGTGATGGGTGGGACCCTAATAATATAGATTCCCAATACAATGTGTAAATATTTACTTCTTAATTGGTCACTATGTTATACAAGGGAATTCTACGGTTATCTTTTTTGAGATGTTATATATGGAAATTATATTGTTATCTTTGTGAATAATTTTATGAATATTAATGATGTGGAATACTTTTTCCACTATTTTATGTTGGTGTTAGTGATTAATATTTTACATATGTATTGATTTTAAATATTATGAATTTTATACTTCCAATTCTGTGTAATTGTGGTTTATGGTAGTTTTACATGGACCATGGTATATGTTATGATTTAAAGATCATAAATTTTTTTATTTTATACCATTATAAATTATTTTTATTTCATGGTTTGTGACCACTTATTTTTATTTAATAATATATTTCCACAAATGATGAATTTTCTTTGATGATTATGTCCCTCACTTGTCATAGATAAATTTTATATTCCACGTTGATAATATTTTACCACTAATTGAGTATTTTAGCTTCTGAATTTCTTATATTTCCCCATTTACCTAGGTGATAAAAGGTTTTAATGATTTTTTAATTGGATTATAAAGGGTATTTCATGAGGGACTAGAATTATTACATAACATAAGTATTGGTTTTCAAAGTGTTATGTTCCATGTTCTCAAATTCAATGAAATTTTAATTCTAAGATTTGTTTTTGTTATATTTTAAATGATAACATTTATGTATATTTCACACAAAATCCAAAAGTACAGGTTTGAGGGAAATTTATTTGGTCTCAAAGAATATTTTCGTTAATTTTGGGAATTAAGAGGGATGAGAATTTTGGTATAAATCTATAAATTTATAATTATTAGATCTAGAGTATTAGAATATGTTTAACTAGTATGATAACATAGATTTAATATTTCCAATTCATTTATACTGATTTATATTATATTATTATCATATCAAATGATTAATATAACATTAGGTATTAGTGTCATGGTTCATCAAAATTGTAAAAAATATTAATAATAATTTATCAATGAGTAAAAATATAAAGTAAAAACATAATGGGTAAAATATAACATAACATATTTTAAATCAATAATTTCTTAAAATTTATTCCTTAAATCATATATATAAAATATAAATGAATTTATTTTCTTTATTTGTTAAATATATAAACTAATAGTTTGTATACATAACTATTATACAAGATGTAATAATTATTTTTTATTAGATAATAATAAATTATCAAGATCTTATCCTGAAAACATGATATTATAAATTTTATATAACTTTTTCATAAATTTAATAATGCATCCATATATTTCCAATATTAATATTTTACGGAACAAATAATAAAAAAGTATTCTTAATTCATGTATGATAGTGTAATTTAATGAATAATAATTATTTACCAAAATAATTTTATAAAATCGCATTTCCTGAATTCATGATTACTTTATCACAAGTAGTTTTTCATAACAAAATTAATATTACAAATAGTTTTATTTCCATATGTTCATTTTTTAACAATGAATCAATTTGAATTAAAATTATTTTAAATTTTTAATACTAACATGATTTTGAAAAACATAATCATAGAAAACAACCTAATAATTTTTAAGGTCCTAAGACATTTTATAGGGACCATATAAAAAATAGTTAAATAATATTTTTTAGACTAAAATATTTTTTTATAAGGAATATAAAATTTACTTAATAATTAATTTATTCATTAAATTATTGGTGTCATATTATATGTGCATGTTTTACAGTCTAAATATTTTATTTTAAAAGATTAATTAAAGAGTTTTACACTGAAATGATACAATAATATATTTATCATTTTCATTTGAAAATTTAATATCATATATACATGATAACTTATTATCATAAAAATGTCATTAAATTTTAATAGGGTAGCCATTAGAAAAGTTTTATGGTCATATAAAAATTATTGTAACTATAATGTATAAAGTTCTTCCCACTAAAACTATTATAATAATTTATTACTTATAGGCTAAATTTATCTTAATTATAAGCTTTCTTATATAATGAATATTATTTTTGGATTAAGCACATAAAAATTATATATGGGAGAATTTTTATTATTATTAAAAAAATTGTAATTTTTTGGGTTTTTAAAATATAGTTTTTGTGTATATACTATGTTTTATGAAATCATTATGATATAAAAATGTCTCATTAATTTATAAAATATTTACAAATATTAAAATTTATTTAATTTTTAAAATAATTTTTTAAAAATATATATAAATAACGTAATTCCCCAACCAATAAGTCAATTATCAATGCCAAAATTATATATTATAAAAAAAATATTCATGATACTTTAATTTTTATAAAATTTTAAAATCTTTAATTTTATTTTATGTGTGTATAAAACTCAATAAATATATATTTTATAACAAAAAACTATTAAAATTCATATATATCAACATTATTCCTATTATTAAGCTAAAATAATAATTTATTGAATATGTTAATCAAAGTAACCACCTCCCTTACATATATAAATATCTCTCTCCACCCATTTATTCTCACATACAAAATTTCTTATTTGAGAAATATCTACCAAAATCCATATCAAAATCCAAGAATACACATTCTATAGGACTTATTATAACCAAAATTCCATCTGGAAAATGATTAAGACTCACTTCAAATTTGGACTCTCAAAGAGCATGGTAAGGGTTTCAAAACCCATTCCTATTATTTTCTATTATCCTCTAACCCATTAAATAACATTAGTGATAATTATGGTAATTTTAAAATAATATTATAATTCTACTATAATATTTTTATGAAAATAAAATATGGATTTTTTTTTCCTTTATTTGGAAAACACATAAAAATATTATTCACTAACTATAGGTTTATATTAAATAAGTGAATGATGGTGATTGATTTCATCTTATTCCATTCAAGGATATTATTAAAAAGAGATTTAATGTATAAATAGAAATTAAATAAAAAAAATTATTTTATTTTTATGATTACATAATAATAAAATAAGAATAATCATAATGATATTAAATATAAACATTTATCGTCACTTTAATAATTTAAAACTAGATTATAAAGAAATTATTATTGATATTGGGATTATTATGAATACTATAATAAAATATTTAAATCCTCTTATTCTGGAATGAAATTAACAGAAAAAAAAATAAAAGTATGGAGCAAGTGGAACTATTAGATAAGTTTTTTTGATAGTTTCCATTATACCAATATAGTTTTTAATATATATACCAAACATCTTTGAACAATTGTTATAATCCACAAGAAACATTTAATTGGATAACAAATGAATAAATATGAATAATAAAAATGAAGTAAATAATAATAATTTTTCTAAATAAATTAATTAATAAATATAATTTTATTATTCATCAGGTTTTAAGACATAAAATAATCTAGGACTTAAGGAAAGGAATGTCTCCTCCAAATATCCATTCTTTTATTTTTTATCTTAGATTATCTATATTCATTTCAATGTCTTATATACAATGTATTTAACTTATACCATTCTATTTTCCGTTTATTTTTATATATTACTTAATCTTTATCACTCTCATACATTCATATGTTAATACCATTCAATATTCATAAGTTTTTCTTTCCAAGTCATTATTCTCTTCATTTATTGTCTCTAGATTGTCAATCTTACCTTATATATCTTTTAACCAAAGTATTGAACGTATATTATAGTATAGTTCGATTATTCTAGATGTTTTAAATGACTCTTTCACACTCTTCTGTTTTCAAAAATTGTGTTTTATGTTGTTATTAAGGGGGTATTTCTTACTTTTTTTCATTCAGGTATTCTCCATATACTTATGCCTTTAATATTTTAACATTTTTCAAATCCATTTTAAAAGGAGTTATAAATAGTATATAACCTAATTTTCAAATCCATTTTCTTATTGATTTTTTTTATTTTTGTAACATTTTATTATGATATTCAATTTTTATTATTAAGTAATATCACACATAGTTTATAAGGTCTTTTTCTCTTGATCTCTCTTCTAAAATGAGATCCACTATTTGTAAACATCATATTTCTAATTTGAATAATATTTCAAAATAAATAACCACATTCTATTATTTTACTAATTTTCTAGAATGATTTTTTTTATACTATTATACTTTAATTTATCATAATTTATACATTTTGATGGTTTAAAATGGAAATTTTCATGGTTTCTCTCATGACTTAGTCTTTCCATACATATAAATGTTCTTTATTTTCTATATATGTAAATATATTTTAACTATTTCTATGAAAAAATCCATTATTTAGTTAAAAATCCCCTTTTTCATTTATTTTTCTTCCATTATTTTTATCTTTAATATTTTTTATACACTGTAAAAATATTAAATTGACTTCTTCAAAACATTAATACTATTCCTATTTTTTAACGGTTCTTTTTAAAAAATCTATTTCTATATTATTTTATAAATATGTTTAATAAATATTTCCAATATCTTTAAATCATTTTTTTAAAAAATAAACTATTCTTCATTATTTATAACTATATCAATATTATGTAAAATTAAGGAATAGTTTCTAATTTTTTTTAAATTTAGTATCTTATATTAAAATATGTTTCATCAATTTCATTACCCCTTTATATTACACTATTTTACTGTTACATATGTTCCCTTACCTATCATTATACCACTTCATATATTTTACTATGGTAATATGAATTGATTATTCCTTATCTAAAGTCGTATGTATCCGTAGTATTATAGAAATGAAATTCTTATTAGTGTATTGATCCATTTCTACCATTTACTTTCCTTACAACAAAATACATATGAAAATAAAATTTTTAACAATAACTTTCCATCTTCAATACTATATAATTCATTATTTGGATTGAAGGGTGTTCGCCTTGATATTCATGCCATTATATTAAAAATTAAAAATTCTTTAACTGAACATATAACATTTTATTCTCTGTGTTATGAATATTCGAGACTTCATTACTCAAATTTTAGGTTATTTTCCTATATATCTACTTTATTTCTTTGTAATCCCATTTTATTTCAATGAGTTAATCATTTTGTGCTTTTTATGTATTTATAATTGAGTTCATGATCATGTAACTCTAAAATATATGTATTTATCATTTATGATGGGTGGTATTGGACTTATATATCCCTATAATTCAATGGGAAAATATGTATATCTCTTTATATCACTATGTTTTACATTCACATGATACAATTATCTTTTTTAAAATAGTTATGCTTAGAAATTATACAATTAGGTTCATCTGTTAAAGTATTCATGTACAAATTAGAATTAGATTTTTGAACTATGTTATAATGGTCTTAGTGACTTATCCTTTATATATGATATGATTTTCTATGGTTATAAATTTTTCACATTCCATTTTTACATCACTATAGTTCATTATTATTGTCATTATGGAATGTTTATGGTTTGATTTAAATTTCATGAATTTATAGATTTTAAACCATTAAAAATCATTATGTTATCATACCACATGATAACTTTTTGTGATTTCATGATTCTATTCCATTAACAGTTCTTTTTATTTCATGCTAATATCTATCACCATTTATTAAAAACCTTTCTCCATCTCATTGATAATTTTGTACCCCTCACTGGTCATTTGAGTGTGCACATTTTCATAAATTCCCCATTTCCCAAGGTGATCATAGGTGTTAAAGAGTTTATGATTATATTATAAGGGTCATATGATAAAGGATTTAATTAATTATATGGTATTTTTATAGGTAATTGGTGTATCATGTTCCAAGTTCCCAAATGCATGGAATTTATAATTATGGGAGTCAGATGTATTACATGTTATATGAAATAAGTATATATGATTTTTACAAGATATGAAAGTGTGGGTCTGTAGGTGATTCAGTTCGTATTAGAGTGGAGTTGGTTCTTTTAGTAATTATGATTTGAATCATATGATTATAAATCCATTGATAGATAACCATTATCTCTATAGTACAATGTTTGGTATAGAATTTATAATCCTATAGGGCTAAAATTTATATTGCATTTATGATTTTTCATATTATATTTTTAACATAGTAAATTATTTTAGAAAACATTATATCATATAATCATTTTTCAAAAAAATGGTTGAAAATTTTAATAGCTGTTTATCAATGTTTAAAAATTTCAAGGATGTAATTTCTTTAAAGGGGTAAATTGTGACACCTCAGATTATCAATGATTAATTTTATAAAATTTATCCTTTTGGTTATATATATAGATACTAAATGAATTTACTTTCTTTAAATTTTAAATATATAAGACAATAATTTATATACAAAATTATTAAACAATTAGTAATGTAATTTTTAAAAATAATAATAAATTATTTATCTCTTATCCTAAAACATGATATTATTACTTTTATTTATCAAATTTATTTATTATTTTCATCAAATTAGTAATTTTTCTATTATTAATATTGTACTAAATAAAAAATAAACAAGTATTAATAATGCATGTATCTTAATAGAATTTTATGATAATAATTATTTATCAAATATATATTTATAAAATCTCTTTTAATGAATTCATTATTATTTTTATGGATATTTTTTTGACATCAATACTAATATTATTTACGGTTTAAATTACAAATGCTCATTTTAATTGTAATGAATTCACTAGAATATAAATTATTGTAAATGAATTTATAGTGATATAATTGTAACCTATAACCCTAGAAATTAATGTAATAATATTCAATGTTTTAGGAAATTTTAGTCTCATCAAAGGGTAAATATTAGATGATTAAATAATATATTTTACACTTAAATAATATTTTATTATAAATTTATAATTTATATAATAATTAATTTAATGCTTAAATTATTTTCATTATATAATATTTTTATTTTTTAATACTTTAATATTTCCCAGTAAAAGGTAAAGTAACATTATTTCACACTAAAACAATAATGTGAAGTATTTAATATTTTCATTGGAAAATTTTGAAAAGTGTTTTATTATCATGAGATGGACAATTAATTTGCATGAGGTAGGGAAAATAATAGAAACATGAGCATTTACATTGTATAATAATCATAATGTATAAAGTTCATCACACTAAAATAATTTTCCTAATTATTTATTTAAAAGATAGATTTACCTTAATAATATGATTAATTTTATAAATTTCATTTAAATTCTTTGAATCAAAACTTCAATAATATATTACGTTTACTTTTTTTTGTATTTTTATGAAAAAGATTAAATTTTTTAATAGTAAATAATATAGTTTTTTTACACATTATGTTTTGAAATATAATTATATTGTAAAAATTACTTATTAGTTCCCAGGTTTGGTGAGTTCATTGAGAGGGGGAAGGGTGAACTTGTGATGGATTTTCAATCTATGAATTCTTCTCTTTGAATCAGTATTTATGACTAGTTTTGATCTTTACCCACTCATTCTTGTTATATCTCCATTTTCATATGAAATAAGATGTGGAAACAAAAGTGAATGATGATTTTTTGGGTTCAACAATGAAATTTTAATCCTTTCTAGGTTGTGTCATGTTCTATGACCTACTTTATCTATTATAAATCACTATGAGTATAGGTACAAGCTATATCCAAAATATATTGATAGATAATCACCCTAAATTCTAAATTAGTTTTGATTTGAGTGGTAATCTCCTAATCAATTCATTATATTGTTTCCCACTAGTTGAATCTGTCTCATAAAAAGAATATGGTATTTCCCAAATGGGTCTTTATAATACCTATCAATTTCTCTTCAAAGGTTTCTCTCGAACACATTTCTTGAATAGGTCTTTTAATTCTATCCTTTATTATATTAGAAATTTATCATTGTTCTCTTGAAGTCTTTACTCTTAATGCTTATGTAAGACTTCGATCATCTGCCTTTCTCACTCCATCCAATTTGTTGTAGTGATGGTTATCGTCTGAAATTTATTCAATTCAGGTGACCTCCTTGATGCATACAGTCTCCTTTATTTTTTATGCATGTATAAGTCATGAATAATGTTTTCTATTCTAATTGGATACTATTCGATTCTCTCATGTAAGTAGTCTCAGTTTCTCTCAATTTATTATCTTTCTCCTTTTGTGTTCCCTATAATTTAATATTAATAAAATAATGAATACTATTTTAATAAATATGCCTACAAATTTTCATGATCTTTTCTAGTAGGATATATTGTCATTCCAACTAATATTAAAAGATTCATGGTCTCTATATTTAATCTCCTTAAGATTTGGGATTTGTTTCTGATTAATTTTATATTTAAAATATCATAGTACATTCTCTCCTAAATCCACAACTCTTCAAATAAATCTCATTTTGTCTATGTGTGCATGGAACTGTAGGCTAGAAATGTCTTCGTGGAATGGAATCAAGTCACCTAATATTGAATCAAAATTTTATTTATAGAATGTGATGTTTTAATTATCATTCATGGTATTACTGAACATCTTCTGATTTCTTTCTGGAAAATATTTTGAATAATCTTATCATTTAACCCAGTGCATGCACAATATTTTTCATGAGAGAGTCACATAAAAAATGTCACAACACAAACTCTATAGTAGTGATGTGAGATCACCTATCATGGAATATCACCCAATGATAAAGGTACAGATCTCAAGGTACTCATAGAGGCATTGGAAAAATATCCCCAGTGTGTGTTTCACCACACCATGCGAGGTTGAAGACGACTGTAGTTGTCATTGTAACGAGTGATGGAACCCATGTTTTTAAGTGATGAAGAAAATCTATTTTGAAAAAATACCATAGCATAAAATACTTTTTTATGGAACTTGTTAATTACCTAAAGTGATCCTTACTACATTTTCAAATCCCTTAAGGCTTACATGATCATAGGGTCACATTTTCACGCCACATGGTTCTCTATCCTAGAAATTACCAATGCTTTCCCTACTAGTGCCAACATGCACTAGCACGATAATTTATATTCACCCCATTCTACCTTTAATCTAGGTTATATATCTCTCATAAATGGATTATTGGTTGATGTATTATTGAGTATTAACCAATTTTATAGCGTCTATTTTATAATACTTAATATTATTACAAGAATCAAACTAATTTATTTCATAAGACATGGATTGGCCATTAAATAATACTTAAAACTAAGTCTTATGAACTAAAATAAATAAATATATTAAGTTAAAAAACACATATATTCATATTAAAAAATAATTTATGAAATTTATCTTCAGTCTACATATTATAGAATATACTTAGAGCCATTTAGAACCATATTTAATGAACTCATAGTTCCTTTAATCCAACTTCAAACCCTCTAAAAAAAATTAAATAAACTAAATACATCATCCACTACGGGAAAAATGGGTATTTGCGACGAGTTATTTGCGATGGGGATAAATCCCGTCGCAAATAGCCCCGTTAGAAACTTATTTGCGACGGGATAGCTTTCCCCGTCGCAAAAGGACTGGCGCGCTTTGCGCGCCAAATCGCGGGAAAGTTATTTGCGACGAGAATATACCCCCCGTCGCAAAAGGACCGGCGCGGGTTATTTGCGACCGGCGGTAACCGCCCGTCGCAAATAACCGGTAGTGGTAAAAGATATTTGCGATGGGAATATACCCCCCGTCGCAAATAGTATGTCGGCAGGTTGTTATTTGCAACGGGTCCCGTCGCAAATGACTATTTACCCGTTGACCGTAATAAATGTGGGCTAAGGTATTTGCGACGGGTACCGTCGCAAATAATCTAACCTATAAATACCCCCCCCCCCCCCCATCCGTTTTTTTTTCATTCATTCTCAAACTCCATCTTCTAGTTCTCTCAAAACTCTATTTTTAGAGTTCAGCATTTCTTAAGTTTCATTTTTTTTCCGGAGTTGATATTGAAGTTTTCAACAATGATCAGAGATCAACCTCAGATCCATTTTAAAGGTATTTATGTTCATTTTAATTTAATATTTATTTTAAAATTTCTGTTAGTTTCAATTATTCTTAATTAGTTTTAATTTAATTATGTTTAGATTGTTTTGTTACTTAATAAATTTAAATTATTAGTATTCATTGTTCATAGTTAATGGTAATTAGGAATAATTAGTAATAATTACCAATAATTAGTAATAATTAGTAATAATTACTAATAATTAGTGATAATTACCAATAATTACCAATAATTAGTAATAATTTCCCATAATTACCAATTATTAGTAATAATTTCCCATAATTACCAATTATTAGTAATAATTACTAATAATTACTAATAATTAGCAATAATTTGTAATAATTTGTAATAATTATCAATATTTAGTACTAAATAGTAATAATGAGTAATAATTACCAATAATTAGTAATAATAACAAATAATTAGCAATAATTAGTAATAATTACCAATAATTAGCAATAATTATTAATAATTACCAATAATTAGTAATAATTACAAATAATTACCAATAATTAGTAATAATTACCAATAATTATCCATAATTAGTAATAATTACCAATAATTATCCATAATTAGTAATAATTATCAATAATTATCCATAATTAGTAATAATTACCAATAATTAGTAATAATGAGTAATAATGAACAATAATTAGGAATAATTACTAATAATTAGCAATAATTACAAATAATTACCAATAATTAGTAATAATTACAAATAATTACCAATAATTAGTAATAATTACCAATAATTAACAATAATTAGTAATAATTACCAATAATTATCCATAATTTGTAATAATGACCAATAATTACCAATAATTACCACTAATTACCAATAATTAATAATAATTACCAATAATTAGTAATAATTAATAATAATTAGTAATAATTAGTAATAATTAGTAATAATTAGTAATAATTAGTAATAATTACCAATAATTAGTAATAAATAGTAATAATTACCAATAATTAGTAATAATTACCAATAATTAGTAATAATTACCAATAATTAGTAATAATTACCAATAATTAGTAATAATTACCAATAATTAGTAATAATTACCAATAATTAGTAATAATTACCAATAATTAGTAATAATTAGTAATAATTACTAATAATTAGTAATAATTAGTAATAATTAGTAATAATTACTAATAATTAGTAATAATTAGTAATAATTAGTAATAAATAGTAATAATTAGTAATAATTAGTAATAATTAGGAATAATTAGTAATAATTAGGAATAATTGGTAATAATTAGGATTAATTAGGGATAATTAGCAATAATTAGGAATAATTACTTATAATTAGTAATAATTAGTAATAATTAGTAATAATTAGTAATAATTAGTAATAATTAGTAATAATTAGTAATAATTAGTAATAATTAGTAATAATTAGTAATAATTAGTAACAATTACAAATAATTAGTAATAATTACCAATAATTATCAATGGAACATTTGATGTTACATTTGCCATATGAAGCCAAATGTGGAGGTCCAGTACAGTTTCGATGGATGTACCCATTTGAAAGATGCATGCAAAAATTGAAAAGAAAAGTACGTAACAAAGCATCTATTGAAGTATCTATTGCAGAAGCTTATTTTCCAGAGGAAATAACTTTTTTCTGCTCCCATTATTTTGAATCTGAGTATCCTTCAAAACAAAACCGAATGGGACGGAACGAGAGAAATAATGATGAAATTGACAATCAATTATATGTTTTCAACTATCCAGAGCTTGGTTTTGGTGGAGTTTAGGAATGTTGGCTTTCGGATGATGAACATCACAGAGCTCATACGTATGTTCTGCTTAACTATGAAGAGATGACATCAGTTGTACTGTAAGTGTTTATATCACTTATTCTATCATTTATGTTACAGTAAATAAATTTGATTTTTATAGGTTGTATGATAATCATATCAAGAAACAAATTCCACAAATTACAGCAGTTGCTCTCGAAGAACGCCGACAGAAAAATTTCTCTCAGTGGTTTCAAAAACTGGTAACATAATTTCTTTATCTTTTAGCAACTCATTCAATGTACAGTTTACTATATTGATAATTATTTCACAAATTTTCAGGTGTCTCGACATGCTGATAAAATTGACAAACGACTATGTATATTGAGTAACCCACCTTCCAAACTTGTTAAAACATATAATGCATATGTGGTGAATGTATTTCGATTTCACACACATGCATATGGGGAATCAAAAGAAAACAATGAACAACGGAGTTAGCTTGAGAGGATCTCATCATCGAGAAAATGAAGTTGACTTTTATGGCATACTTGATAAAATCATTGAAATTTGTTATCTTGATCAACATTACATAACCATGTTCAAATGTCGATGGTTGGATACAGAGAGAGGTGTGCGTGTTCATCCGACTCATGGAATCATCGATATTAAATGTAAAAGTGTTCTCGCAGTAAATGAACCATTATTATTGGCTCAACAGGCACATCAAGTTTATTACACAAAGTACTATGCTGCATCAAGAGAGTTGACTGATTGGTGGAGTATAATAAAAATCAAAATTCGAGAAAATCAGTTTAGTCAAAGTAAATGTGCTTTCACTGATGTGAAAAGAATTGAAGTTTTTCAAGAGTACTCAAAATCAATCTTTTTTACAAAGAGACATGAGTATTGATGACGATGATGTTAATGATGTCACATATGAATTTGAAATGTTAAGAGATGAAGCAACTGGAACTCGAATGGATATCGATGATGTTGAGGAGGAATTTGAAGATGACATTGATATATATGAAGATGATGATGAAGATGAACACTGATAGAATTTCATGGTAGTTATATACAATCACAACTAATATATATGTATATATAATAGTAATTATCAATTATTTGCTAACAACATTAAAATTTTATGTTTTAGATGGACGATGACACATTTCATGAGTTGGGGGATGTTGACCTTCCTTTAGATGCGGATGAGTTGCTGGCAGATGACCCTCAGCCTGCAGGCGCTCCAGGGAGTACGCAGAGGGGGCGCGGTCTTGCACGATTGATGATTCCTGACCCCGTCCCCGAGCGACGTCCACGTCTTGGGTTTGATCCACGCACACCAAGGTGTAATAAACTGTGTGATAAACTGTGGATTTGACTAAGATTTCATTAATCTATTCACATAATAAATGTTTATTATTTTTATAGTTTTCCGCATATAGCAGTCGGACAGGGCAGCGCTATTTTGCGCAACTGTTTCTCTCAGCCTTGGACCACATGGGAGAAGATTCCCATTGATGTGTAGCAGGCCATGTTCGGCCATTGGTTGGTACGTACGTAAATAAATAATTTTTATTTTGAAAATTATTTCATTTCTAACTTGATATGTTGATTTTTTGTGGGGTTTATGGTATCCGATTGAGGATACCATGCGTGACGCCATCCACGAGGCATGGGAGGTGTCCATGCGTGATTGCTTTCATCAGTTTTTGCACAATTTAAGAAAAGATGCCATGAGGAAAGCAGGAGTGTCAGTTTTTGACGAGTCATGTAGAGTACACCGACCAGAGTACATTTCATCGGTGGGGAGGCAGAATCGGGGGAGACAGGAGGTGACTCATCGAGCTGTGAGTCGTACTTTCAGTACTCATAGACAGCATCTGGTATGTACATTATTTATAAATATTTTATATAACTATAAATATTAACAGCTTATTTTTTATTCTTATAGGCTGTCGAGCACCCCGATATTACGGAGTATGACGTATATCGGAGGATGTATAGTGATCCTGCTAATGGAGAGCTCAGAGGTGATTGTCAGCGTCACATCGTGGTTAGTATTATTTGTTTTCAAGTTTAAAAATTAACTGCATATAATATATTCACATTTTTAATTTTAAAGTGAAACTACAGGAGTCATATGAGGCCACAGCATCACATACCCAGCCTGAGAGTCAGGTCGAGTCATCAGATCATACCACTGGCCATCAGTTTGATGAGGCGGTATGGATGCAGGCCACCCAGTATGCCTTCGAGAACGGCCGGGTAGTTGGTATCAGCTCTCGACTGACTCTCGGAGATTATTATGGCAGTGATGCGATGTCGGAGTCCAGCTCGAAAGGAGCTCGTGCATCTTCTTCTACTACACAGTATGAGGATCAGTTGCGATATCAGAATGCACTGATAGAGAGTCTCTGACAGGAGCAGGAGCAGATGCGTCAGCAGCAGCAGCAGCATGAGGAGGAGCGTCGACGCCAGCAGCAGCTGTACGAGGAGCAGATGAGTCGGTGGCAGCAGCAGCATCAGGATTAGATGGAGTACATGCGCCGACTCACTCATGCTTTAGGGATGGAGTTTCCTCCACCAGCATCTGCAGATCCCCCCCCCTCCCCCCCATCCTTCAGATTAGAGTTTGTTTTTATGTTATAAAATTTGTCAAATCAAAATATGAATTTTTTTTCTATTCGTAGTTTCTGTCTCATTATAAAATATTAATAATATTATATTTTGAAATAACAATATTAATATGAATAATAATATTATTTATATTTTATAATATTAAATTTTATATATATATAAAAATTTTATAATATTATAATTTAATTATATTTTTTTGTAATATTAGAATTATTTTAATATTTGAATGTAAAATAATTCTATTATTTTTATATTAATTAAAATAACTTATTAATATTTTTTATTTATAATTATAATTCTAATATTATTATATTAATTAAAATCATTTATTAATATTGTATTATTTTTTATTTTTGAATTATAATTCTATTATTATTGTATTAATTAAAATAATTTATTAATATTTTTTTATTTTTGAATTATATTTGGATTATTATTATATTAATTAAAATAATTTATTAATAATTAATTTTTTTTATTTTTTTTATTTTTTTTAGTATTTGCGACGGGATACTATGCCCGTCGCAAATAGTATTATTATAATATTGATTAAAATAATTTATTAATATTTTTTAATTTTTTTAAAAAAAACTAATTGTGACAGGCCCGTCGCAATTAGTAGTTGCGATGGGCCCGTCGTAAATAGTTTTTTTAAAAGTTTTTACAAATATACGGACTAATATTTGCGACGGGAAGAATCTATGTCGCAAATAATACCTTTAGCGATGGTCCAGTCGCAAATAATTGTTGTTGCGACGCCGTTTTCCGCGACGGGCTATTTGCGACGGGACCCCGTCGCAAAATCCTATTTGCAATGGGATCTCGACGCAAATAACCCGTTGCAAATGCCATTATTTCCAGTAGTGATCTAAAGGATCATCCTAAAATGTTTGGATATTATTCAAATCATCCAGCATCTCTATTTGATAATATATACCTTAATCACCCCCCCTAATAGTAAACTTCCATATTCATTCCAATATTATTGACAATAAATACTATCTTTTTATGAGAACATAAATATATGACTTCTTATATATTGAAATATCATTAAATTATTGTCAGTTTCTATTCACCTCCTTATTTAAAAAAATCATGGGTCTTGTAGGTTTTTAGTTTCACTCACTTGGTCCTTACTCTTTTTGAGAAAAAAAGGTTAAAATCAACTAAATAGTTTATCCTGCTTCAGATCTAAATTATTTTTTTTCATATTGTTGATAGAAGAATGGAACCACACTAAAATATTTATGGATTATTTAGTTAATTTATTCCATATATATGTATTAAAACCCAGGTGTAAAAAATAATATATATTTCACCATGATATCAAGATTGTCTATAAATGTGTCAAGCATGTGATTCCATTCTCAATTCCTCTAATTTAGGGTTTTATAAACAAATTCATAAAGAATTTCTCAACCGTCTCTATTATTAATCGTGAATATAAAAGAAAATAAACTGTAAGATTAATTTATCCCCTTTCTCTAATCTTACACATCAACCATCACTCCCCCTTTATAACAAAATTTTTTATTTGAAAAATGAAGTCTAGGAAAGTGTCAGTAGAATACCTTAATATTCAATTTTTACATATCTCTCTAGAAAGCCATATTTGATGAAGAATGAAATTTCCTATATCTAATCTTCATGTATACTCCCCCTAAATGGATTAACTCACTTCAACCTCTCATCATGGTTAGTTGTCCTCAAAGGGACTCTACGAAGGACTTTTATTCATGTTTCACAACATCTTTACCCTCAATTTTTTCCTGCTTTCCTTTTTACTCATTAAATTCTCTATATATTAACACAATCATAAAAATATATGTGAATAAGGAGGGGTTTCTCAATATTCATAAATAGATAAATAAATCTAAGAGTTACCTCTCAACTAGGATCTTTCATATCACTTAGTTATAGTGTTTTATGATTTATCTATACTTCCTTTACTGAATTTTTTTCTATAAGTTTTCATAGACTAAATTATTTCCTTATTCCTCTAAAATACTCCCTTATATGGGTATATATAAGTGTGAGAAGAAAACTTGATTTATTCTTAGATACATTCCTATTATTTTTTAATATTTCAACCAAAACTAGTTGTACTAATGAATCATTCCCTAAAGTCTTTTCAACTTTCTCACTCTTACCCCACAACACTTTTCCTTATGAGCCCTATTTTTATCCATCAGAATAAGTATTTTTTTATTCCTTTTTAATCTTTCTCTATTGAAATTATCTAACATAAAAAGAGTCACCATGTATCCTCTTTATTCATTGGCCTTTCTTTATTTTAGCATCCTATAAACACTATCATTCTTCTTTTGGAGATTCAAACTTCTATCTTCTAAAATTAATGCTTTTTTAAAATAGAGTTTTTTATCTTATTCTCAGTTATACTATTCAATTATTCATGTTAATTCCTTAGATATGAAATATTTTTATAGCAGTTATAGTTCTTGTGTCCATGTGTTCCACATCACAAATAACATCCTCAAAAATATTCTCCCAATATTTTTATCAAACTATTGAAAAATAATTTATTATTGTCCAAATGAACTCCATCCATTACTTTTCTATATATAAGGGATATTTTCCTTCCTAAACTCATCTACACCTCTCTTTATTGTAGGATATTTTTTTAAAACATTATTATGCTAAAAAAATCCAAATTGAGTTACAAAATCTTCATCAATTGATATAACATATTCATTAACACATAAGAAAATAAAAAAACTTGTACTGTTTATTGATATAATATTATTAAAATCTTGGGATTACTAATCTTGAACATACATAAATTATTTATAATTTTATCTCATTGTTTTCAAATTTTTTCATCTATAAGGAACTAATATAATCCCTTATTTAGTTTTTTTCCCTCTACATTCAGCATTTTATAAAAATCTTCTTGAATCTTCTCTTATACAAAAATTTTCAACATGGAAATTTTGACCTTCTCAATGATATATTTACTATTTACATATTCATTTATTTTATACTTTTAATATATCCTAACTCACTTATTGATCTTGGAATTTTTCTCAAGATGGGAAGAAAAGGTCTAATCTCATTCGTATATTTAGTGTAAGCATATACTTCTTCCTCATCTTCACTACCTAAATATGACTCATGTTTCTTGATATCATATCTAAATATTTTTTGGTTTTGAGAGTTATTATTAGACTCACACTAGGATTATGATCCTTTACTCTCTTATTTTCTCATTAATTTTTTCTTAAATTTCCTTGATGACTTTTTCTTTATTCTAGATTCAATTTTCTAAATTGTTGAGAACTTTTCATAGAAAAGTATTCTCTCCCATCATAACATTAAGTTAAATCATATTTAAACTTTGTGAAGTCAATTGAAAAATTAATAATGCATCAATAATTAAATCATTTAAGAGGATGAATACCTATTAATTTTCGTTTTTCTATTTGGTTATTTTTAAGGTAAATTTCATGGATGTCTTATACTACTCACACTTTTAATCATAAATTTAAAAATTTGAATCTGATTTAACCTTCATTCCCATGAGGATTTTTTATTTTTGTCCATGAATATCATATCATATTTTTCATTATCGTTAAAAATTCACACATTTTATATTTAATAAATTTGTTATGAAACCCATAAATGGATATATCTCTTATATCCTTTAGAGATGATATTTTTCGTTCAAATTAATTTGGGAAATTTCATATAATCTCTTTTACAATTATCAAATCTTCTAGATTATCTCCAAATCGCATAATGTGGATAACTATCTCAGTGAAATTTTTTAATTAATCATCCCTAATTTCATCATAAGACATTCAAATGCCTTCTCAAAATATATATTTTGGCCTCTTTGATCTTTATATCACCTTTATAGATGCTATCAAGATTCTCTTACATCTCCTTGTAATTTTAAAGTCTAATTATATTCATGTAAACTTTATTAGATCGAGATGATATGATTGAAATGATAGCCTCCATGTCTATTAGATCATAATATAGATCTATATTTATATTATAAGGCACAATACAGGGGAGGGGCGAATTGTAGGTTTAAAAACTATGTATTTAAACAGTCAATAAAGGACTTAGTTTAAGAGATATTATACTAATACAATTCTCAATTAATATAATAGACCACATAGGTCTTGGATCTGATGGAAATACTAAGATATAATAATACAATTAATGTAGAACAATTGTATTTGAATTGAATACAATGACCAGAGTAATACAAATTTTATTGATTCTACCATATAACATATAGAATCTCTTAATACAATATGAATCGTAATTGAAACCATTACAATTGAATTTAATATTAAAAGAAAGTGAAAAAAATACAATTCCCTTACTGATACATATATCAGTGGAATTATAATGTTATTAAAAATCTTTTATCCCAAAGAGTATGGTATTTTTTCACCTAGGATAAAGGTATTTCTTACCACCACCTTGGTAAGCCCTCAATACGATGATCGAAACAACTATCTTCCGATCAGAAGAAGACCTAAATTAAGAAGTTAATTGGAACCATTATCTTTCAAGAAATTGAAATCCCTTGATTTGATGATCATCAGCACGTATTCTAATCCTCAGAATCCCTAAATCATTATCACACTGATTGGTCACTCAAATCAGAAACAAAGAACTTATAGAATTACAAGAACATGGAGCAATTTTTTCACTTCTTGTATCTTCAATGGTTTCCTATAAAGAAAAAGTGAAGTCACAACATCACTCTCTTGAACTTTATTAAAGAAAAAGTTATTTATTATGGACTAAATGACCTACTATTAATAAGATTTAGGTTCCAATTGTCATATTTCCTCCAATGGTCATATTTCTCTGAAAAACATAGAGGGACTTGGCCACCTGTCATTACAACAGTAAAAAAGTAGAATACACGACATCATTTTAATTGGTAAATAACCAACTCAACAACATCATTTTAGTTAGAATGTAGTATGTACAAAAGTATGAAACAATGAGTGTGAGTAAGATGTAATCCATATTTAATTTATGATAAGAGTGTAATGTATTACAAAAGTACAATACATAACAAGGTTACTAGGCATATCAAGAAAACTAGGAAAATCGATATTATAATTTATAACCTATTTACAGTTCTTAACATGGTTACGATGCATGATATTTAATCTGATTAAGATCCTTGAATACAATACATTATAAGAGTATGATACATAACACGGTTCTGATACATAACATGGTTATAATTCATGGTTATGATTCATATTCTTAATCCAATTATGATATATGATTATGATGAAGTACTTAACTCGGTAAGAGTACATAAATACAATGTGGTACTAAACCTACTTACGATACATAATTATTATGTTGTACATAACCAAGCTAGGATGCATATGGTTATGATGCTTGTCAAAACAATGAAGTACATAGTCTGATTACGATTTCTGATTACAATGCAAGACATAATCTGGTTAGGATTCCTGATTATAATATAATACATAATCTAGTTATCATTTCAGATTAATAAGTAAGACATAATTAGGTTATGATTACTGACTATGATGTAAAACATAACTTGTTTACAATTGTGAAACAACATATAATACAATGTGAGTGAAAATAATAAATGACTATGATAAGAATGAAACATATAATAAAAACAATGTGAGCGATACGATCGTGAAACAACACACATAACAATCAATATATATGATTATGATATGTGTGGTTTGTGATTTACAAAACAAATGATTGATGGGAAAGTCTGAACACATTTTGACTCAAAAATATCCCCCTTTCTCGAAAGAAAAAAACAATACAATACAATACAAAAAATAAAGAACTTATATACCCTGGGGAGTAATAACTCTTCTAAAAGTAAAAGTTAATATGAGTAATTCCACCTTTAGTTTAAAATAACTTATAATGTATCATATTCTCATTAATTTTAATCAAAATTTCCCTTTGAATACGACATTCAAAAAAATATCTTTTCATAACCATTCTCCACCTTTGTGATTTTGAAAAAGAATAAGGGAAAGAATTAATTTCCTACAAAAGGTAATAGAAATAGAGTATGAAAAAAAATTGTTACCTGAAACAAAATTTTTATACAACAAGAGTTCAACCATCATTCTTTTCCCTTTTGTTTTTCCAAAATATTACACAATGAAAGTTTCATCTTCTTAAAATCATTTAAATCTTCCATGATCTTATCATGGTCTTCTTACTGAGACTACAGCTTCTCATCCTGTTTAGCAGTAATATTTTATTTCTTTTAGAGCCAATCTTCAAGAAGCCGATTAATATCTTCTTGAGCATTATGTCTTTCTTCCTTAATATTGAAATCATCTATCCTGAGTTTAGAGGATTTTTATAAGATATAAACTCTAATCAAGAGTAATACAAACTAATTACTATGGTTTTCCAAATTTTCTTTTAAACTCTCAATCTCTTTTGAGTCAACTTATTTTGAGGTACCGGGTCTTTCAAATTCTTCAAACTTTTCATTCAAATCATAAATAAACTTTAGATAGAGAGAGTTGAGTTTGTTTACTCAATGTAACAATTATTCCTCCTTGTCCAGATGATTCTTTAGGATTTCATCAATTTTATAAGACCACTATACAACTTTATTGCAATCATTACTCTACTTAGTAGGACGTTCCTTGAAAATCTTGAAATTAGCTTTAAGACATAAAAACGTATCCATTAAAACGTTAACAGAATCTATTCTATAATTATGTGTATTTGAAATAATTTCTAGTCTGGATTAAACTTTTGGAATAAATGGTAATAGCTTCTCCAATATATTCAAAAAATGTTCAATGTTTTGAACCCCTTTCACAATGATTTTCCTTTCATAATCTATGTCCTCAGTGAATTGTGGAAGATCACCAAAATGAGTCACAATGATGATCACTTGAGATGGTTGATTCTGATTCTTAAAAATTATTCCTCCTATTATTCTTCCTCTTTTTATCTGAAATATGGATGAATTTATTTTAGGAAATATATTTTGATACTCTCTTGGAGGGCTAAAGATCCGGAGATGGATAAACAAATATGGTACTTCTAATGACTCTGCGGTATGACTTCACTTGTTTGTATCTTATTTTTCCTCAACTTCTATTTCAGAATGTCCCTATTCTTATTTATCATGTCCCTCTTACAATTCTTCTTATTTTTCTTATTCCTCATCTTCATGTTAATTAGAAAGATATTGTGTAGCTACTTGATCAGAAACATGTTTCTCCTTACCTTTCCCTACTAGAACCGATTGTGTTTTACCAGATGGCTCCCTTATTTAGATTCCTGATTTCAATTTCTCTCCTGTTATGAAAAGAAAATCCATGTTAATTGCCTTGGTCTTTTTATTCTTCAATAAATTATTTCCCTCTTCTTCTTTCAATGTTTCTTCATACTTTACTTTCAAAGACAAAGCTTCAGCCGGATCCAATCCAAACAGAGGATCCCCTTCTTTTATTTCTTGCTTTTTCTTTCTCTATTCAGCATCAACTTCATTCAATACAATATTTTGTTTCTTTGAGGGATTTTTAGATTTAGTATTAACTACCTTTATTTTATTTTAAGTATACATTTATGTCTTGAATGTTTCTCACTACCTTCAACAACTTGCTTTTATTTCTCAGAATCCGAATCTTTTTCAAATAATTCCGATTTAGGATGGAATCATTACTTGAGTCTCCTTATAGTATCCTTACTGATTAAGGGCTCTTTAAAGTAAGTGGGGTATGAATTGACTTCAATATTACACAATCCCAAACATTATTTCATAAACATTCTAATAATGTTGTGAAACATTGTCAGCTATAATTTTATACCTCCATATTTTAGCTTCTTAATTTTTTGGAATATATGCCCCATAAGGTTAAACTTATTCATGTTAACAAAGTAGTCAAGCACATAAAAATCTAAAACATTAAATGTTTCATTATAACCCTTTATCATCACAAAAAACCCTTGCATCCAGAGGGCTATAAGTCTATTGTCTCCTGATAAATGGCTTAATTTTATTTTGTCGTCATGAATCTCAAAAAAAAATTCTTCGACTTTGGTCCAATAAGAATTTCCATCAGCTTTCGGTAACTTATGAGAAGTACATAATGAATATCCTTCGAATAGAACACCTAGAAACGTAGCTACCTATTTTGAGGAGGTTTTATACATCTTATCTTAATACATAAAAGAAATCAAGAGATCCTTGTCTATTTGTACTAATTTCTAAAAAATGTAACACCTCATCATGATAGACAAGATCTTGATCATAACCCTGTATTTCCACAAAAATTGACTACCAGCCTTGAAAACATATAATATTTATTAATGATGAATCAAAATATTTATAAAAGTCCCAATATACTAACCTTTCACCCCAAAATTTCATGGAAGAAAATTCTTTTGGAGCCATTTATTATGGAGAAGAAGCTATAGAATAAGCCTTGAAAGACTAACATGCACCCAAAAGACCATGTTCATTATGAAATCTAATTATATCTCTGATTATGAAAACAGAGGTAGAAACTGATTTCAAACCATGTTGACTACTTATAGAGCAACTAATCTTGAGAGAAAAATATATGATTCTGATGTGGGATAGGTTCTTTTAAAAATAAATTAATGGTCAATATTAAATCTAAGATATCCAATGGTCAAAATTATTTTTAATTCATGAGGTTTTTTATAAAAGAAAAACGTTTTTGGAATAGAAATTTTTATTAATTAAAAGAACAAAATGATAAAAACTATTTAAACAACCAAAATATGGCTTTAAAAATTGTACTTGATGGAGTAACGGGATAGATGTATTGGTTTTGATATATTGTTCTTATAGTAAAAAAATAATAAACATTTTAAACCAATATAAATTATAAATCCAATATAATCAAATAGGCTGGTACTGATTACTTGATACCGATAGAATGATCCAAAACCGATAGTCCAGTACCGATAAGGTAATCCAATACTGATTCCTTAGTACTGATAAAGTATTTTAATACCAATAGTATAATCTAGTACTAATAATCATGAAACTAATAAAAACATGAAACTGATAAAATCATGAATATAATGAAAAACTAAAGAGTAAAACCAATTTTAGTGAAACTAATAAAATGTGAAACAAAAATTGAAACTGGTTAACTGTAAAACAAAAAATAAAACTGATTAACTATAAAACAAAAAATGAAACTAATTCATGATAATTATAAAGAATAAAACCAATAAAATAAGAAACATAAAGAAGTGAAATATATACTCCCCCATTGAAAATAAGTAACGAAATGTAAGGATATAGTTTAAACAAGAAATAGATGTGAACGATTAATTTACAGTGATCATTCGTTGTTTCTATTTAATGTATTCAAATCTATCAGAAGATAATGGTTTTTTGAAAATGTCAGAAAGTTATTCTTGCGTTCCAATAAATTTTAAAACAATATCTCCTTTTTTTGTGATCCCTAATAAAGTGATGCCTAGTATCTATGTTTTTTTCACGTGAGTGATGCGTGGGGTTTTGAAAAAGAGAAATGAAACTAGTATTGTCACAAAGTATTTGATTTTTTGGAAAAACTCATGCCATAGTCAGTGAGTGTGTTTCATCTACAACCAGAGCATAGTAACTTCCAGCTAATACATATTCAGCTTCAGTAGTGGAATGTCCTACAGAGTTTTGTTTCATACATGACCATGAAATAAGATAATCTCTCATAAAATGAAATGTTCTGGATATACTCTTTCTATCCATTCTACATCCACCAATGTTAGTATCTCAAAAACTTTTTTAAAAAAAATCTTTTACAAAATAATTTATTAGTCCTAAATCCATACTTCTCTTTGAGTAGAAAAAAATTCATTTCAATGCATTTAATTGAGATTACTTTTGATTAGATCTGTATCTTGCACATAAGAATAAAGAAAACATTAAGTCAAGATTAATATCTCTCAAGTATAACAGTCTTACTATCATGCATCTATTTTTTTGATCTACAGTTTTCCCAGCTTCATCAAGATCAAGTGTATCTAAGGTACCAATTAGAGTTCCAATACATTTAGTGTTCTCATATCCATACATTTGGAGTAAGTCTTTGATATAATAAACTGATAGATATAGGTTCCTTATGGTTTTTGAGATATTTGAAAACCTAAAAAAAATTAACTCACCCATTATACTCATTCCAAACTAATATTTCATTAGATTTGAAAAGTAATATGTTAATTATTACTGAGTTGAACCTAATATATTTTCATAAACATAGATTTGGAAAATCAAATCATTTTTTTCATTTTTATTGAGAGAGTTGGGTCATTAGTACCTTTTGCATAATTTTTTTGTAAAATAAATCATTTGAATCTCTTAAACCATGCTCTGGGGGCTTGTTTAAGACCATATAAAGATTTGGTAAGTTCGAAAACTGGATCAAGATGTTTTGAATCTATAAAACTAGAAGGTTGATCTACAAAAACTTCTTCATGTAAAAAACCATTGAGAAAATCACATTTTATATCCATTTGAAAAAGATTGAATCTTAATTATGCTACAAAGGCTAATAGAATTTGAATAGATTCAATTATAGCTACGAGAGCATAGGTTTCTTTAGAGTCTATTTCCTATGGTTTATTATATCCCTTAGAAACAATTCTTGATTTATTTCTTATGATGACTCCATTTTCATCACACTTGTTTCTAAAAACCAATTTTACACCAATTAGAGTTGTTTCTTTAGGTCTTTCAACCATAGTCTATGCCTGATTCTTTCAAATTCATTTAGTTCATCTTGCATTGATTTAATTAAATCTTCTTCACATAAGGCCTCATTAGAAGTTTTAGGTTCAAATTGGGGTATACAAGAAAGATGTTCTATTTCCTTTCTTAAGTAATTTCTGGTCCATATAGGTTGATTTACATCACCAATTATATTTTCACTTGTATGAATCTTAATAAAAAATTGATTTGGTTTTTTTAAAACTTTTTCATCGATATAAGAAAGAAAATATTCTCGGGAAAATATTTTAGATACATTTTCTGGAGTATTCCCCTTATCAAAAGAGTTTTTAACCAATGTTGATAATCATTTTGTGAAAATACATCAGTTTATATAGGTAAGGATTGTTTAAAAACAAAGGGGTCAGTTTCATAAAACATAACATGTATTATTTCTTCAACAGTACTAGAGTTTTTATTAATAACTCCATAATCATTAGAAGTTGTGGAATAACCAAGAAATATTCCTTCATCGGATTTGGGTGCAAATTTATATAAATTCTCTTTTTTATTAAATATGAATACTTTTCAACCAAACACTCGGAAGTAAGAAACATTAGGTTTTCAGCCAATCCATAATTCATAAGGGATTTTATTAAGAAAAGGTCTAGTTAAAACATGATTTATAGTATAACATGATGTTCTAACAGCTTCATCCCCAAAATTCTTAGCAATTGAGTATTCACTCAATATGGTTCTTGTCATTTTCTGAATAATATGATTCCTTCTCTCAATAACACAATTTTTATTAGGGGTTCTTGGAGATGAAATGTTTTGAGTAATACCTTTATTACTATAAAATGTCTCAAAATTAGAATTTTAAAATTCCCCACCATAATCACTACGTATAAATATCAATGATATATTTTTCTCATTTTTAACTTGGGTATTAAATGTTTTGAAATAGAAAAAAGATTTATATATCATTACAAGAAAATAGACCCATGAATATATTTTGTATTCATCAACTAAAACAAATAAATAGTACTTGCCTCTGATGCTTCTAGTTTTTGTAGGACTAAATATATCCATGTGCACTAACTGTAATTAATTATAAGTTGAAACTTTATTGATTTATTTAAAGCTAGTTTTATGTTTCATTCCATATTTTCAAGGGTCACAAACTTTTGTAGAATCATACCTTAGATCTGGTAGATCCTTAAAAAGTCTTTTCTTTAAGATTTTACAATGGTTCCTTAGGTTATAGTGTCCTAAAATTCTATACCATAACCAATATTGGTCTTCCATTGCACTTTAGTAAAGTAAGTCTTTTCTCCTAAGGTGTTCTAAGATGATTTTGTATACAGTATCATGCCTATGGGAAGAAATAATAAACTCATCTTTGGAATTGTGAACTAAACATTTATCATTCCAAAAATTTAGAAGGTAACCTTCATCATATGATTGACTTATGTTGATAAGGTTGTTTTTAAGACCATTGACAACAAAACTTTTGAAATTCATACTTTTTCTAAAATAACAATATTACATATACTGATGATCTTTCCTTGAGCATTATCTCTGAAGTTCACTCTTCTGCCTTTGATTTCAATAATCTATTCAAAGAAATCATTGTTTCTAGTCTCGGGTCGAGAACAACCACTATCATAGTACCAAATTCTCTTGTTGTTTGTACACTTCTTGTTTTCCGGAAAAATAATCAATTTGTTTTTTAGAACCAAAACTTGTTTGGATTTGGAAATGTTAGATAATAGAATTTTATAAATCCGCATTTGTTTTTCAAAATGGAATTTATGAAATATTAAGGATTGAGTTTAATTAAGATAAAAATTCATTTTACAATGTACAACACATTGACATTTAGTACATAATGGGTCACTTTGAGGAATAAAATAATTATGACTAAAAATAAGTTTTGAGTGAGTGTAACCCATTCTAGAACTATTCCTTAAAGGAAAAATTGGACAATACAATTTATCAAATTCATTTCCTCTCAAGGTGAATTTTGATAAAAGTTTCTTAAGAGAAAAGATTTCATATTTTAGCCTATTTAATAAATTATCATTCTCATTAGAAATTTTTTTGGAATTGTTTTCAGTTTCAAAAATATTTCTCATTAAAATAATTTTTTCAACATCCTTTGAAAGTTTCTCCTTCTCAGAATTTACATTATTAAGGGTTTTTTATATATTTTAAAAATCAAGATTTTGTATATTAAGATATTTTGAAAGATCCGACACTTATTTTGTAATAATAGATATTATAGAATTTTCATTATCAAGATTTTTCATGAGTTTATAATTTTCATTCTCAAGTTACTTGGAAAATATGGAAAATAAATCAATGGAAGGTAAATTATCCACTACTAAGGAAGATTCTTCATCCGAAGAGTAGGAATGTTCCTCATCAGGTTAATTTTTCATTTAAATATATATTTGTAAGTGATTCGGCATTGTGTACCTTTTCCATGAAATAATGATATTCAATAGGTAGTCTTGTTATAAGTCCAATATTCTTTTGACCATAAGATTCATATTATGAGGATTATTCTAATGAATTTCCACCTCTTTCACTCCAAGTATCCTTTTCCTTCAATACATTCTTTGCCTTTGACTTATAATACATTTTCTTGTTTCTTTTACAATGTTTATCTTTTCTGTCTTTTTTTAGTATAGGACAATATTGTCTAATATAACCTACTCTTTTACATTCATTACATGTTGCATATAAGTCTTTAACTTTGGATTTAGTAGAAAAAAGCTACACTCATATTAGCATTCTTCTTCTTATTTAAATTAGTATCTCCTTTCATTATTGTCTCATATTGAAGAATTGTACCAAATAACTCATCAAGAGTAATTTGAGTAACTTTACTTTTCTCATCAATAGTAGTCCTTTTTTATTCCCTTTCATTGGGAATTATATTAATTATCTTGTCCAAAAGTGCTTCATCATCAAGACCCTTTTCACCCATTGATTTTTGAGTGTTGACGATTTTCATAAATCTTTTTTTCACCTTGCATAATGGTTCTCCATAAGGAAAAATAAACCCTGGATATTCTGCTCAAAGCATTCCTCTTCTTATTTCTATAACATTGGATGTACAAAAATGTGTGACTTCTAATTTCTTCCAGATACAATTGGAAACTTCATATGATGATATCTAACTATATATATTCTTGGTCATGGAACACAACAATGTATTTCATACCTTGTAGTTTAATTGATATACTTATTTCTCTTGATTAGTAAAGGTACTGACTTCCTTGTCTGGGATTTTATAACCTCCAGTAAGTATGATAATGTTGTCTACCCTAGTATTAATAAAAATAGTCTTAGTTTTGTCTCTCTAGTAATAATATTCATTTCCATCAAAAATAGGTGGTCTTGTTGGATACATATTGTCAACTAATCCAATATTCATTCCTGTCAGCTTGTAAAATAGTACTTTTCCACTACACATGTTAGTGTTGTAATTAGTTATTAACAAATGGTTTTTAAAATAAATACAATTATATTGCTAAAATAAATAATTAATGTAATTAGATATAGTGTAAAACTCCTATGATATGAATTTTTTGATCGTAAAATTGATGTATATGTATATTATATAGGAAAATACAAAAGGATGGGTGAATTGTAAGTTTAAAAACTACGTAATTAAATAGTAAAGAAATGACTAAGTTTAAGAGATATTAAACTAATACAACTCACATTCAATACAATAGTTAATATAGGAATTTGATCTGATGGAAATACTAAGATGTAATACTATAAGTAATGTAAAAAATGTACTTTCATTGAATACAATGATCTGGGTAATAAAATTTTGTTGATTCCACCATATAGCGTATAGAATCTCTTAATATATTATGAATAATAAATTAAACAATTAAAATATAATTTAATATCAAAATATGGTGGAAATAATACAATTCCCTTTCTAATACAGATATCAGCGGAAATGTAAAATTATTACAAATCTTTTTTCCCAAATAGTACGGTATCTTTCACCTAGGATAAAGGTTTATCTTACCACCACCTTGGTAAGCCCTCGATAAGATGATCAGTATGACTGTCTTCTTATCCTCAAAATCCCTCAATTTAGAAGGTAATCGACACCTATGTCTTTCAAGAAATTGAAATCCCTCGATAAAATGATGGTCACCACATCTTACTATCCCCAGAAGCCCTCGATTGTTATCACACTGATTTGTCACACAAATCAGAAACAAAGAGCTTATATCAATACCAGAACATAGAACAAGTTGTTCACTTCTTGTTTCTTCAAGGATCCCATATGAAGTAATGGAGATAAGTCACATAATATCTCTCTAGAAATTAATGGAAGAAAATGTTATGTATTCTAGTTCGAATAACCTACTATTTATAGGCTTCAAGTTCCAACGATCGTATTTCCTACAATGGTCATATTTCTCTGAAAAACATGGAGGGACATAGACACCTGTCATTACACTGGTCAAAACAAATAGAATACATAACATCAATTTAATTGGTAAATAACAAACTCAACAATATCCTTTTAGTTATAATTTAATAAGTAAAAACGTATGAATCATTGATTGTGAGGAAGATATAATCGGTATTTAAGTTATGATAAGAGTGTAATGTATTAAAATAATACAATACATAACTAGGATACTAGGAAGATCATGAAAACTATGCATATTGAGAATAAAATTTATAACTTGGATGCTCTTCTTATCATTGTTACGATGCATGATATTTAATCTGATTACGATGCTTGAATACAACACATAATAATAGTATGATACATAACCTGGTTACGATTCATGATTATGATATAGTTTTTTAATCTAGTTATGATGTATGATTACGATGCAGTACATAACATTGTTATGATACTTAATTATGATGTGGTACTTAACCTAGATAAGATACTTAATTAAGATGTGGTATAAAACCTGGTTACGATGCATATGGTTATGATGCATGTCAAAACAATGGAGTACATAATATGATTACGATTTCTGATTACGATGCAAGACATAATCTGGTTACGATTCCAGATTATAATGTAAAACATAATCTGGTTATGATTCTAGATTACGATATAAGACATAATCATGTTACGATTCTTTATTACGATGCAAAACATAATTTTGTTACGATTGTGAAAGAACATATAAAACAATGTGAGTGAACAACATATATCACTATGATAAGAATGAAACATATAATAAATACAATGTGAGAGATTACAATTTTGAAACAACACACATGACAAAAATATATATAATTATGATATGTTTGTTTTCTGATTTCCAAAACAAATGATTGATGGGAAAGTCGAAACACATTTTTACTCGATAATTTCCACATTAATATTCTTTATATCATCAAAATTAATGGGAGTATCTATTCCAAGTGGAGATAATTCCATTATAATTGCATTACTCACATTAATCCCTTGTTATATAATAAATGGAATCATTCACTTCTTTAATCTAGGAAAATTCATGCCATTAAATATTTGTAAACATGCACTATTTATAGGGTTGAGATTCATCATTATTCTTCTTCAATAAAATTTAGATCATTCAAAGGGGAAACTGGTTTACTCCTATACCAGTTGTAAAAAATTGATGTAATTTATAGAATTAGAAAATTAAAATTCTCTTAGGGTGAGTTTATTTATTTTTCAAAAAATTTATATTTTTTAGTTAATAGTTAAAAATATGGTTTTTTAATATGGTAAATTGTATAACATCATTATGATGTTAAAATTACTCGATATTTTGTGAATTATAGCATAAAAAATTATAAAAATTAATTTTTTTCTTATTTTATAAAAATTTACTCAAAATCATAATGAATTTTATAAAATTAATTTCATTTTAGGAATCATAATATCAAAATTATCTTAGAGTAATTTTTTAATTTTTTTGAAATTTTTTAATCATTACTGAGTAGAAAAAATACAATTTTTGTTGTATAATATGTTGTATGGAATCATTATGATGTTAAAACTGCTCAAAATTTAGTATATTATTTTTTAGAAAAAAAAATATTTATTAAGTAAAATAATTTATTTAAAAAATAAACATAATTTTAAATCCAATAAATGAATATTCATAGACAAAATTATATTTTATTCTAAAAAACTATTTTTATTCAATACATTGAATTAATTTTTTAATAATATAACATTCAGTTTTCTGGTTTGTTTAAATTTAAATAAAATATATTTTATTTAATTGATCATTATTCAATGTCATACGAATCAACACTATTCATAGTCTAATGCTAAAATAATATGTTATCCAATAATTTAATCAAAGATACCCTTAACACTTTCCTATAAACAACCATTCCCCAATAATATATAATCATTTAGAAAACTTCTTTCCATAATAAATATTTTCTAGAATACCTCTTAAAACCCTATTATCCATGTTGTTAAGGATTTATTCTAACCAAAAGACCCTCCTTTGAAGGATTAAGACTCACTCTAATGGAGAAAACTCAAAGAGTATAGTAGGTGGTTAACAACAATTATTTTATTATTTTATAATATCATCTTACCCTTTATATTACATATGTAATATTTAATTTAAATTTAATACATTTTTATAATTATACTCTAATTTTGTTTCAAAATAAAATATTCATTGGTTTTTTCTCTCTATTAAAATCTATTAAAAACATTATTCCCCAATGATAGGTTTATATTATCTATGATAATGATGATAAGTTATTTTCACTTATTTATTTTTAATATATTATTAAAATTTGATATCATATATAAATATAACATTAATAATAAATTAATTTCTAATATTTTATTCTCTAATGAAAAAATATGAATTATAATAATGATATCAAATAAAAAAATTATTATCCTCATAACCATCTAAAACAATATTCAGATGAAATGATTATTGAATTATTTTAAATAATTTTCATGGATATTGAATTACTTTTCTTCTTAAATGAACTAAACACAATAAAATCACACTTCTGGAGCTTATCAAATAATTAGACAAGGAACATTGATCATTACCATTATACCATTGTAGTTTTGGGTCTATGGGCCAAAACGTTTCCAAATTGCTGACATAAATGACATGAAACTATTAGTTAAATAATAAATAAATAAAAATGAATAATAATAATGAAATATACTTTAATAAGGTTCTAAACTATGTAATTAATAAATATAATTTGATTATTCAGTTGTTTATAAGATATTAAAAGTGAACTAGGACTTGAGATAAAGAGGTTCTATTTTAAATATACATTATTTAATATATTGTTCCTATAAGGTATATGTGATCATCTAGTTCTAATTTAAAAATTATTGAATATACACTTTACTATTTTATCAATATTTTTTAGGTATTTCTTTTTTCCAAACCACCCTCATATATTTATATGATCATACCTTACTCTATTCATATGGATTTATTTTCAAATATAAATTATCTTCTCATATTTTTTCTTTATTTCATATCATCCCTTAAATGAGTAATATCAAGAATTTTAAAACATATACCATCCTATTTTACAACTATTTTTTAGATATTACATTTTTCATTTCTACTCTTATTTATTCATAATTCATTTTTTTCATTCTTTATAAGGGGGTATCCCTTGATCCTTTTCAATGGGACTTTCTCTAGAACATCCTCTCATTGAATTTATAAAAATTATCTTAATACTTTTTTAATATATTTCTATATTGTTTCTTTCATAATTATCATTTTTATTTTCTAATTTAACAATTTTTAGGGATGTACATACCTTCTCATTGTGATCTCAAATTTTTATTCTTAATAAATACCATACAATTTTCATATGTGGTTTTCCTATTAACCACACTTTCAATATTGAATTATCTATTTTCAAACATATTATAATGAGTTTTAATGAAATTTATAATTAAATAATCATATTTTTTTTCTTATATTTTTTTAGAATTAAAAATTATTTATACTATTCTTCTCTAATTGACTCTTAAATCGATCATTTTTATATTTTAGGATGGGAAATTTATTAGTCTCTCTCCTAAGAATATCTTTTTATTCCATGTCCACATTCTTCACTTTCTATTTGTATAAATTTAATTATAATTTTTTTGTGAAAAAAAATATCATAATCTTTTAAAATTCCTCTTCTAATTTATTTATATTACATTAAATTTATTTTAATGTAATTTTATAAAATATAATAATACTAAATCTATTTTATCAAGATTTTCATACAATTATATAACATTATTTTCACAGTTGTATTTCATAGAAATTAAATATATTATATGATAAAAAACATAAAACTTATTTTCATTATATTTAGTTCATTTCTTATAAATTATGTGTAAAACAATATTTTCATTATTTATGACCATTTCAATAATATATAATAAATGCGTAATATTTTCTATTATATTTTATTATTTTTTATCTTTTAAAAATAATATTTTTCATCTATTTCAATACCCTTTTAAATTACACTCTTCGAAATTTACTTATACTATTTTATCTCTCATTATACCTCTTTATATTTTTTATTGTAGTATAATAAATCCATTATTTGTTATCTAAATTCCTATATGTCAGTGGTATTTTGGAAATAATAACCTTAGGAGTGGATCGACCCATCATAACATTAGTCTTTCCATATCATCAATTACACATAAAAATAACATTTACGTCAATTACATTCCATTGTAAATACCCTATAATTATTTACTATGATTGAAGGGTGTCCACCCTGATAGCCGTACTATTCAATTGACTCAGAATAATTATTGACTTAATTGTATTCAACTTTGTTATATACGATGTGAATATCCCATGCTTTATTTTTCAAATTTAGGGGTTTTTTCATAAATAGACTCTTTAATACTTATATTCCCATTTTATTTCCATAGTTTAATCATATAATTATTTAAGATAGATTTTTTATTGTTTTCAAATTAATGTGGCACACATATGTATGTATTTATCATATTTTTTTATGGATGGGTCTGGAGTTATATGAGCCTCTAATGTAATGGGTAAAGATATAAATATCCAGATACCTCAATTTTATGCGTGAACAAGATATAGATATATTTTTTCATAGTTTTATTCAATGACATGATGTAGTTTGATTTTTCTATTATACTATATGTGGACTTGATATGGTTAACTTTTCCCGCTATGTGATTATGGTATCAATGATTTGTTTCATTGTATATGATTAGATTTTATTTGATTATATATGTGAAACATTATTATTTTTTCAATGTAATCCATGATTATTATCCTTACACCATGCTATATTTTGTAGTTTTAAGATCATAATTTTATAGATTTTATGAAATTATATATGATTGTGTTATCATACCTCATGATCATTTATTATAATTTCATGTTTCTATTCCATTAAATATTTCCTTTAAGGTTCTAAGGTACTGTTTGATCATTCAATGAAATCTCATTTTTTATTTTTTTCATGAAAAGCAATAGAAGAAAAATTAATAATATGAAAAAATCTCCCCCGAATTTCATAAAGAGGGTCATGTATAATTGATTTGTAATTAATTTATATATAATTACATCAACCATAGTATCATTCTTACAAAATTAATAGTTTTTATCACTCAATTACATTTTCATTTTTCTAAAGAGATCAAGGACCCCTTTATAAATATCCATACATGATCCTCAAAAACATAAATGAAGTTATTGATCTCTTATGTTCTATCATGAGATAAAAACGTACTTTATATCCTTAATCATTTATCCCAATAAAGGATCTCTTATTTTCAATCCCCAAAATAATATAGAAGAGGTAATATTCAATCTAATTAACTCTTTGAAACTTGAGTGTAGAATATTCTAGAGAATTTAATATTTCATTACTAAGACACACATTAATTTTTTATATTTGGAAAACATTACAAGAATTGAAGTAAATAGTTTTCCTATAATTTAATCCTAATAAATATTCCACTTCAGCTTTCTCTTAAATAATTAAATAATAATTTTGTTTAATTGAAATGAAATATAAAACCCTTGTCACCAGTAATAAAATAACTCTTATTATTTCTAAGTGACATATGAAATTTTAATATCATTTATTAAATAAATAAATAAAATAATTGATATCAAAATATATTAAGCAGGCTTCCATACATAAATAATATTATTTATTATTTTATGCTACCAATAATGATCTAATATCATTATTTGAAATAAATGAATGATTATTTAAATGATATTAAATTATATTATAAAATTACTAACTTAATCTAAATCCAACCACAAATTTATCAAACCTTGAATAATTAAACATTTATTTAATAAAATAAGATATATATTCTATTCTATAAACCTTTTAATAAATATTTATTTATATATATTCACATGACATGAAGAAATATTTATTTTACAATATTCACTAAACTTTTGAATAAATGAATTTTATAATCATTAGAGTGTGAATTAAAAAATAAGTGATTAAATTCAACTCACATTTTATAAACTAGAATATCTTGTCATCAAATATTTTATAAACAACTTAACTTTAATAAATATTATTCCAAAATCTATGAATAAAATTATTTTTTGAAACTTAAATTCAATGGAATTTAATGAGTTTTATGATTCACTTAGTTTGTGACCTTCTAGGTAACATTCTCCCAAGAAATAGGTATAACTTACCTAAAGTCCAAGATTGGAATCTAGTAACACATCAAGCCATCCATAGAAAGAGAAGTTAGAATAGAAACTACAAAAATATTACTTTGAATGATATTGTATAATATAGTCTATTTTTCAACCAATATCTCATAAAGTAAGATACATACATGCATTATCATCCAATGTGCATGATATATCGTTCTTTAAAAGTTTGAAATGGTCTTCTATATAAACTACTAAGACCATAAATATTTTTTACATACTTTTATTTTAATCATATAGATGTGGATAAATTATTCTATTAACTATAATGTAGGCATTACATTCTTGTCTTTTTAATTAATTTAATGTCACCTATGATGCACCCAATGTAATATACCTCACTGTGGGAATATTTCATCATGTTTTTATTCCATTCATCAAAGTATGTGACTCATGATACACATTACTAATATTATAAATTTAAAATATCAATGCACGTGATCAAAGATAGGAATATTAAATGACATATATATAATGTAAAATTTATATTGGGGGTTTTTACTAATGAACTCTAGTAATGAACTGACTCAGGACAGTTCTCCATGTCACCCAAACCAGTTCTCCACAATGCTCAAAGTGCATAAATTTTGAAATGAACGTCATACAAAATTCATTAATGATGTATCTATATGTTTGAAAGTAATTCATATAAATAAATATTATTAAAATATTAACCAACCCAAAAAACCATAAGTTAATAAGAATAAAAAAACATCATAACCATTACATCATAAACTGAAATTAAAGTGATATACTATAGAATCCAACGTTTTTAATACATAAATTTTCATTACATTTTACAAACAAATGATATTTAAAGTCTAGTGTATAGGAAAAAAGGTACATAATACATGAAAACATGTAACATTATTTTAATAATATTGAAAGTATTATTTAAATTTTAATACAAAGTACAATTACCACATCTCATAACTGAGGGGCATACATCGAAGGAAAGGGTGAGGAAAAGTCCCAGTAAGGGAAAACATGGAAAACAGATTACACAAGAACTTGAGAGAATATAATAAGAACATGAGGAAATATAATTAAGACATGAGAAAGAGTAATATCAGGATAATAGGAACTTTATTAATATATTAATAATGTGTCTAAAATATTTAGTTCATTCATTCATAATCAAATCACCATGGTCAATACCAAACGTGTCATAAAAATTACCAAGGTTATTCACCAAGTTATTATAAAACTTATCGGCTCTAGAGATTAATTTCCTTTCCCCATGCATTGAAAAAATATCAAGGAACACCATTAATATGTCTTTATTTTCATGTTATCCACATAAATCTAATCAAACATTTCATAAATAAAAAAATGAATAAAAGTAACAGTTTCATATCAAAATCATGACATTTTTGAAAGTGATTAAAAACATGATCATTATGTCATTAATAACCCATAGAAATGGAATGAGGGTTTATGTATGTAAATTATAAAATAAAATATATCATTTTTAAGAGTTAATACCCCTTAGAAATTAAATATTTTAGGGTATTAACACAAATAAAATATAATAATTTCTTGAGAAAAATAGAGTAATTTTGAGACAACAATTATGCATCATAACAGCAGTGAAACATGGGATAAGAAACCATTAAAAATAGATGGTATAGGGGTCACCCATTCATAAAATTCTCATACTAGAGTATAGAGACAGAATAGAATTTAAATAACAACATGGTATGGAAATTTTAAATACATACCACATAAAAGAGAACTTGAAAAAAAAACAGAATTTGGGGATTCCATTACCTTGAAGAGTAACAACTAAAACTCTGGTATTGGGACATTGTGGGCTTGAGGACACTTTTAGAGGACTCTGTGAGAGGTACCACTCTTAGAGATTCAAGTATAATGAATTTTTTATGAAATAAAATGATGTAATTTCTTGGTATGTATAACAAAAGAGAGGGACTTTTTTATTAATTTTCAAGGACACATCATCCGTGATATTTGAAAAACCATGGTATTTACCTATGGTTTTGGCCACTTGGGACACATCATATAATATCGTAATCTAAATGATTAGAATGGAATTTTAAATTACATATTACATCATTAAGATGTCATAAAACAAAATTAAAATCCAAAAAATACATTTTTACTATTCACAAAAAAACATTTTATAAAAATATCATAAATTCACCCTAACCTAATATTGATGTTCTGAATTCAAAAATGAACTCCATTTTATGAAAATAATTCTATAAATATGATAAATTTTATTTTTTTGTAAAATCACTATTTACCTGAAAAAATACTAATACTTTACTAATAATTTCTAAAATAGTTATTTACTTATACTATTATTTCACATTACTATTCCAGATGCTTAAATTATAATTATACTTACTTTAGTGTTTTTATTATTCCATTGGTCATATTACTATTCATAAGGGTAATATTACTATTCATAATTTAATATTCACAAAAAATTAAGTTGATCTTATCAGACTCTAAATTTCTTACTGATCATAATCATATATGTTTTTTTAATGTCATTTCACATTATCAATTCATTAAAGTATAAAAATATTTTAAAATACTCTTTTTTTCAATACTCATAAATAATATGAAAAAAATAAAAATCTATCCTATATTAATTTTGACATTTGAAATTAAAAAAAATAATGTTATTTTACCATCATAATAAATAAAAATTTTATTTATACAAATTGATCACACAAAGTAATTAAGGTCTCATTACATATCACCTTATAAAACCTGCATAGGATATAAGAGTAAGGTGTGAAATGGTTATAGAAATTTGGGGTGACTCAGACAACATTTCTCTAGTAAGGATTTCAATCAATTTTAACTTATCTCATTGTCAATTTCATTTAATATTAAAATGTTGAAGCTCAACTTGGGCTTGGTCTAGAGAAAATCCCAGTGATGTTACCCCTTTTACAAGGTCTGAAAAATGGGCTTCGTTTTGCCTGAGTATAATGAATGAGGACATCGACCCTTATTTATGAATTAATTAATCATGATCATTTCTATTTATAAGAAATAATCATAACGTTAAGAGTATATTTTCCAATGGTAATATGGACCAATGGTCATAATTAACCAATGGTTATATAATTTTTGAAACCCAAAGTTCTCACTTCATTAACAAAAGGATATAATTTGGTTGAGTAAAAAATAAAAAAACACACAAATTCATTAAATTAAAATTATTCAATTGTTCAGGTCATTACATTCATCCCCCCTTGATAAATTTCATCCCCAAAAGACTTATCTGGTTTTTACGTAGATTCTTCATATTTATGGTACCTCCATAGCAATTTAATAAGGTGGGCAGTCTGGTTGGGTAGAACCGTGTCTCTATAATCCATGATCTTCATCGGATGCTCCTCATAAGAGAGTTCATGTTCTAGTTGTACCAAATCCATATTTTTTACATGTTAAGGGTTAGGTATGTACTTCCTCAAGAGGGATATATGTAATACATCATGAAATCGTGCTATATTTAGAGGAGGTTCAATCCGATGAGCCACTTCTCCTTTGCTATAAAATATTTCATAGAGACCAATGTACCTAGGGATGATATTACCTTTATTTAAAAACCTCATGACTCTCTTCCAATTTGAAATTTGAAGAAACACTTTGTCACCAACATAAAACTCCATGTCCCTTTGACGGTTTTTTATATAGATTTTTTCCAACTCTGATCATCCTTAAGGTGTTATTGGACATCATGAACCTTTTTTGTCATCTTTTTCACAAGATTAGGCCCAAGAAGCTTTATCATAGGATCCTCATCACAATAAGTAGGATTTTTTCATCGCTTCCCATATATGTATTCATCTGGTTCCATCTAAAATCACGAGTGGAAGCTATTATTGTAAGATAACTCAACTAATGGGATATATTGAACTCATCCACCTTTAAATCCCATTGTGCATATCCTCTTCATATCCTCGATTGAATGAATAATCTTTTCAGATTGGGCATCAGTTGGAGTGTGATATACCATACTGAGATTCAATTCGATACATAGATAATGTTGAAGAATTCTCCAAAATTTTGATGTGAACATTAGATCAAGATCAGACACAATAGAAACTGGAACTCTAGATAGCCTTACCACTTTCTTCATGTAAATCCTGGTATGTTAATCAAGAATGAAATCTTCTTTAGTAAAGATAAAATGGGAAGTCTTAGTGAGATGGTCCACTATAACTCATATCTCAATATTTTCTTTGGATTTTCTTGGGAGAACAGTGACAAATTCCATAGTTATATTTCCCCACTACCATGCTGGTATGGGTAGTGGTTGAAAATCCCCTTTAGGAAGTTGTCACTTTTCCTTCACTTGTGGGCTTACCAGACACCATGTAGTGTAGTCAGTAATCTCCCTTTTCATATTATCCCACCAATAATGATCATGAAGGTCCCTATACATAATTTTTCTTCCAGGATGTATAGAAAATATAGAGTTATGAGCTTCATCCATCAACTCCTACTTTATTTTTGTAATAGATGGAACACATAGTCTTTTATGAAATTCCAGTACACCTTCTTGATAAATATTGAACTCGGGAAACATACCATTATTCACATCCTTAAACTTCCTCGATAACAAAGGATCTTCTTTATAACCTTTCTTCATCTTCTCTAGCAATGACGGTTGAGAAATAATATGGGATAGGGTTTATGATGTCACATCCCTTATAATTCCCAATTCCATTTCATTAGGTCTTGGATCAAGGGATCTCTCTGAATTCTCATCATAGACCAAACAACAGGGTCATTACTACATAATGCATCAGTGAATTTGTTTTCTCTTCTAGGATGATAATGAATTGAAAAATAAAATCCATTAATAAGTTCAAATCATCTCCTATGTCTCATGTTTAATTCTTTTTGTGTAAAAATATACCTCAAACTTGGATGGTCTGGGTATATATCACATTTCTCCCCATAAAGATAGTGCCTCCATATCTTCATAGAAAAAAAATATCCATCTCAAGATAATGTGTAGGATAGTTCTGATCATGATTATTCAACTATCGAGATGCATAAGAAGTCACCTTGTCAATTTTCATGAGGATTCACTCAAGACCTTTCAGATATGCATCACTAAAAATAATGAATCCTTCTCCTCTTGATGGAAGAGTTAACACAGGTGTAGTAACCAATATCGTCTTCATCTCTTAGAAACTTTCCTCACTCACCTTTTCTAGATGAACTTGACCCCTTTTTTGGGTTTACTTTGTTAATAGATTATAAAGTAACAAAAGGTTTTTCACATACCTCCTATAATATCTAATTAATCCAAGGAAACTGTGAATCTTAGTTATTGTTTTAGGATGAGGCCACTCCTCTTCAAACTTTTTAATTTCATGGTCAATTATAATTCCTTCATTGGTTAAAATTTCCCCCATGAAAGAAACTTTTTATAACCAAAATTCACCTTTTAGAACTTTCCAAAAACCCTTTCCATCCATAGAGTTACAAAAATAACCCTTATATTATCCTCATTATCCTTGAAACATTTGGAATATATCAGAATAGTGTCAATAAAAACTACCATAATTTTATCAAGGTAGTCCTTGAAGAATAAATTCATCAAATTCAAAAAAATGGAAGGATCGTTAGTTAATATGAAGGGAATAACAACAAAATCATAATACCCATATCTTGATTGGATGATAGTTTTTGGAATATCATCTTTCTTCACCCTCAATTGATGAAAACCATATTGAAGATCAATCATATAGAAGAATTGAGCCCCACAAAGTGAGTCAAAAAAGTCATAAATTCTTGGAATAGGTTATTTTTCCTTCATTGTGATCTCATTCAGTTCTATATAATCAATGCATAGTCACATTTATCCATCATTCTTATTCATAAAGAGAAAAGGTTCTCCTCAAAGAGATACACTAATTTGGATAATCCCCTTCTCAAAAAGATCTTGGAGTTGCTTCTATAATTACCCCAGCTCTACATTTTCAAACCTATATAGGGTCTTTGATATCAGATGAGATCTAGGTACATGTTCAATGAAGAACTCTACCTCTCTTTCTAGGGGAGGTCTGGGAAACTCTTCATGAAATAAGTCAATGTATTCATGGATGAGGGGGACATTTTCAATCCTTATACTCTCATTTCCTTCTTCTTCTTCACCAATAAACTCCATAACTAAGTCTATATGAGGTTCTTCTAGAGAAATACCATGTTTAGATATCTCTCCTTGTAAGATAACTATAGGTTTCCCATTCAAGACTACTGATTTTTCCTTACATCTTCATTCGATCTTAGCATTATACTTTGAGAGCCAGTCCATCCCTTGTATAATGTTGAATTTCAATATGTGACTCACTTATAGATTTTAGAAAATATTGTTCTTACTAATGTAAATATTAGAGTTTCTAAACACTGATGATGCTTGGATAATCCCACCAGGAGTCTTAACAGATAACTCATATTATAGAAATTTAGTGGTTAATTCTAAATTTTTTACAAACCTTGAATAAATAATGGAATGTGTAGAACCAAAATCAAACAAATTACTTTCCACATTTGATAGAACAACAATATTACATTCCACCACATCATTTGGAGCTTTGACACCAGCTATCCTGATATCAGAAGCACAACCCTACTCCCTTGGCCTTCTCTGGGGATGATAGTGATTCCCCTATACTACCCTCAAATTTGGATAGTTATTGGAAAAGTTCCCAAGATTCCTACACATGATGCATTGAACTTTACGTATGTCATGCACCAACATACCTTTGTCTTTAGTGTTGGGAAGTTAAGGATTCCCCTCACTATATAAATTCTACACGATATGGCCTTCTCTTCTGCACTTGTAGCACTTCACGCTCCCGAGCAGGCAGTTTCCTGAATGATTCTTCACTCATTTATTAAACATAGTAATTTTCACTTTCTTTCCTCCTATTCGCTGATCAAATCTCCTCTTACTCTTAGATACACTGATCTCTTATTTTCACTATATTTATGAGACCATTGTGTCTCACCTAACTTCAGTTGGACATTCATAGTATTCTTCATGATCTCCTCATAGCTATCATAGTCTCAGTTGGCTATATTATTCCACATATGAGGTATCAGTCCACCATAGAATATGTCAACATTCCAATTAGGATCCAAGAAAAAGAATTAGGTGTAACAAGAATGTCTTGTGAATTTTATCTCGTATCTTCTAACAGATTTATTCTCCTACTACTTCAACTCGAGAAACTCATCTATTTTTTCACATCTCACAAGGGAAATACTTATTGAAGAATATCCCTCTAAACTATTCCCTCTCCATAGATTCAACATATACTCTTATCCTTATGTTTTTAATCAGTTCTCACTACAGATATGCTTCTCCCACTAAGAAGTAAATAGATAGGGTAATCTTCTCTTGTTCTGAACAGCGGAGCAAAGAAATAATCTTTTTGATAGAGCTGATCCACTGTTAAGAAATCAATGGGTTGGTAGATCCACTGAATTTTGGTGGTCGTTGACACAAAAATTAATCAACAAAAAGTTTTTCATTTTATGGTGAATTCATTATCTCATATTGATTAAAGTTATTTCCCTATAACTTGAGCCATTTGTTTCATCATTCTCATGAAAGTTTCCATTTCGACTTCCATCAGAGGACCATCAGCCCATGGTTGATTACGGTCACCATTTTCACAGTTCCTCCTATTTCCCATCATTTTCTAAAATAATAAAACCTTTGTGAGAAACATATTTCTTATATGAATATTTTATCTGTAAATTATTTTTATGTCACAAATCTTCATGATTAAACATATTATTCTTTAATATCTATTTTATTTTTCTTTAAATCCTTCATAATAATTAATAAAAAGCATTTGATTATCCAAACATATCCCCTGGGAGTGTCAAACTAGGAGTAAAAAAAGGCCCATTTTCATGCACCAGTTCCCGTTCGAGTCTAGCTCAAAGTGGTGATTTCATTTTTTACCACTAGATACATATGTTCTAGCGCCACATCAACTTTTTAATATCCAGACAGGAATCTCTTTTTTCGGAAACCACTTACTTGGTATTTTACCAAAATACTAGGAATTTTTTCAATATTAAATGTTTTATATTGGTTTAATCATAAATTTTTCATATCCTAATTTTAAAAAATAACTAATCTATCCTTTGATACCAACTATAGCATCCGATCTTTTTAATTCATAACTTTATATAACATTTTACAAATAGACGATCTTTAAAGTCTTATGTTAGGGAAGAAAGGCACAAAATACATGAAATCATATAACATTATTTTAGTCAATTTGTAAGTCTTCCTTAAATGTTAATCCTATGTAAAATTACTACTTCCCATAACCTGGTACACACACAAAGGAAATGATGAGCATAAGGACTAGTAATGGAAAACTGAGAAAAAAGTTTTCATGTGGACTTGAGGGAATAAAATAACAACATGAGGAAATATCATACATTCATGAAATAGAGAAATATAATGATAATGGTAACATTAAAATATATCGTGAAATTTTGTTTAAAATTTTTAATTTAGGCATTCATAAGAATATCACTATGGTCCATCCCCAAGGTGTCATAAAACTTACAAAGGTTATTCACGAAGGTATCGAAAAACTTGTTATCTCTAGAGATTAATTTATTTACCCAATGAATTTGAGTGTTATTAAGGCCCACTATTAATATGAATTTATTTTAATTTTATACAAATATATCATAATAAAAAATTTCATAAATAACCCAAATATAATAAAATTAATGGGTTTCATATCGAAATCAAGACATTTTAAAAAGTGCTTAAAAACCTAATCATTACGTCATTAATAACCCATTGAATTGGAATGAGGGTTTATGTATGACAGTTCCTGAATAAATTATATCATTTTTTATCTTTATAAATACCCCTATAAGTTAAATATGTTTGGGTATTCACAAAAATAAAATAAAATAATTTCTTGAGAAAAATGAAAGTGATTTTGAGACGAAAATTCTGGAGCATAATGGCTATGAAACATGGTTTCAGAAAACATTAAAAAGATAGGTGAAAGGGGTAAACAATTCATAAAATACCCATAATATAGTATATATATAGAATAAAATTTAAATAAGAACATGGCATGGAAATTTAAAATGCATACCACATAAAAGAGAACATGAAAAGAAAAGATAAGTTGGTGATTCCTTTACATTGAAGAGTAACTACTAAAACTCTAGGATCGGGACATTGATGGGTTGAGGAAACTTATAGGGGAATAATTTTGAGTAAACACTATCATGTAATTGACGATAATTAATTTGGAATTAAATAAAATGAAGGAATCTCTAGGTATTTATAGTAAAAGAGAGGTAGTTTTTTTATTAATTTTCAGGGACACCTCATCAGTGGTATTCATAAAACCTTGTTCTTTCCCATCCTATTTGCCCATTGTTTTGGAAACTATGGAAACCTCATAATATATTTTAATCCAAATTATTCTACCATAATTTTAATTTTTATATTACATCATTATGATGTCATAAAACACACCAAACACTCAAAAACTGTATTTTTACTATTCACTGAAAAACAAAACATTTTATAAAAATCTTATAAATTTAGCCTAAAATTATATCAGTGTTTTAAAGTAAAAAATGAACTCTATTTTTTGAAAATAACTTTCTAAATATGAGAAATTTAATTTTAAAGTAAAGTTATTATTTACCTGAAAAAATATTAATACTTAACTTATAATTTCTAAAACGGTTATATACTTATACTATTATATCACATTACCATTCAAGATGCTTAAACTATATTTATACTTAATTAAGTGAAATTATTATTTCATTGATCATATTACTATTCATAAAGGTAATATTATTATTCATAATTTAATATTCACCAAAAATTATGTTTATCTTATTATACTATAAATATCTTTCTGATCATAATTATATATGACTATTTTTTCAAAATTATTTCACATTATCAATTATTTAAAGTATAAAAAATATTTTAAAATACTTTTTTTCAATATTCAGTAATAATATGATAAAACTAAAAAATCAACCTATATTAATTTTCACATATGAAATTAAAAAAAAGATAGATATTTTACCATAATAAGAAATAAAAAATTTATTTATAAAAATGGATTACACAAAGTAACTAAGGCCTCATTACATAGCCCCTTATAAACCCTAAATATGACCTAATAGTAAGGTGTAAAACTGTGATAGAATATTGCGGTGTTTTAGACAACATTACCCGGGTTGTAGATTCTATGAACTTTAACTTCTCTCGTATGTGATTTCGTTCAAGATTAACATGCTGAAGCTCATATTTGGACTAGTCTACAGAAAACCTGAGTGACGCTACCTCCTTCCCAAGCTCTGAAAAATGGGCTTCATATGGCCCGACTCAACTAGATGATGTCATCTAATATTCTTTCTATATTAATTTTCCATGGTCATATCTATTTATAAGCAATAATCATAATGTTAAGAGTATAGTTTCTAATGGTCATATGTACCAATGGTCATATGTCCCAATAATCATAACTAACCAATGGTTATATAATGGTTAAAACCCAAAGGTCTAACATCATTAATAAAATGATATAGTTTTTTGGGTGAATACTAAAATAACATGTAAATTTGGGAAACAAAAATTATTCAAAAGTTCAATTCGTTACATTTTCCCCCCTAAAGAAATTTTGTCCCTAAAATTTTAACCCATACCCTCATAAGAGAAAAGGTATGGGTACTTCAATCTCAAAAACTACTCCGGTTCCCACATGGATTCTTCATATTTGTGTTTCCTCCATAGCACTTTAACAAGGTGGGTAGTATTGTTATGTACAACCTTGTTTCTATGATCCAATATCTCCTCCGGATGCTCTTCATAAGAGAGTTCGTGTTCTACTTGTACCACCTCTGGATTTAGTACATGTGAAGGGTCACGTATGTACTTCCTAAAGAGAGATATGTGGAATTCATCATTAACTTGTGCTAGATTTTGAGGAAGTGAAAGCTGATAGGACACAACTTCTACCCGATTAAGGATTTTATAGGTTCAAATGTACATAGGGATGAGATTACCATTCTTCACAAACCTCATGAATCTATTCCAATGTTAAATTATAAGAAATAATTTTTCACCAATAATAAACTCCATGTACCTTCAATGGTTGTCAGCATAGCTCTTTTACCGACTCTAAATAGCCATAATATTTTTATGGATGAGACAACCATTTTCTTTTATCTCTCTCACAAGATCTGGGCCAATAATCTTTCTCTCACCATCTTTATCCAAACAAGTATGAGTTCTACATTACTTCCCATATAGATCATCAATGGGTTCCATTTAAATTCTCTAGTGGAAGCTATTTTTGTAAGATAAATAAGCTAATGGGCGATGATGATCCCATATACCATTAAATTCGATTGAGCATGTTCTCAGAATGTCCTTATATTTAAAAATAGTCCTTTCATATTGTCCAATAGTTTAAGGTTGATATCTCATACTGAAATTAAATTCAGTACAAAAATAATGTTGAAGACATCGCCAGAATATTGATGTGAACCTTGGAAAATGATCAAACATGATAGAAAGTGTAACTCCATGAACCCTTACCACATCCTTCACATAAATCATGGCAAGTTGATCAAGAGAGAGATCTTCCTAAATAGAGATAAAATGGATACTCTTCGTGATATTGTCCACTATAGCCCATTTTGAATTGTTTCCTTTGGAAGTTCTCGGGATACTAGTGACAATTTCCATAGTGACATTATCCCACTTCCATGATTGAATGAATAGTGGTTTTCATACCCCTTTAGGAATTTTTCACTCTACCATCACAAGATGACATACCAGGCACCTTGTAGTGTAGTCGGCAAACTTTCTTTTCATATTACCCCACCAATAATGATCAGGAAGATCCCTATACATTTTTTTCTTCCGAGATGTATAGAGAATGTTGAGTTATAATCTTAATCCATAAAATCCTTCTTTATTTCAATAATAGATGGAAGACATAGTCCTGTATGAAATTAGAGTACACCTTCTTGATCAATATTGAACTTTGAAAATTCTCGTACTTCATAACCTCAAACTTCTTCTATAAAAATGGATCTTCATTATGATATTTCATGATATTCTCTAGTAATGGCGATTTAGAAATCATTTCGGATAGGTTATAGGATATACCTTCCCTTATAATTCACATGCCAAGTTTCACTATGTATTGGATCAATGTATCACTTTGAATACTAATGATAGACAAAATAGCAGGGTCTTTCCTACTTAATGCATCAGCGAATTTGATTGATCTTCTGGGATGATAATGAATTGAACAATAATTGTCTTTAAGAAGTTCCAACCATATCCTCTGTATCATATTCAATTTATTTTTTGTAAAAATATACTTTAAACCTTGATAGTCTACGTATGTATCGCATTTCTCCCCATAAAGATAGTACCTCCAAATCTTCAAAGAAAAAACAACTACCTCCAGCTCAAGATTTTGTGTATGATAGTTCTACTCATGATTCTTCAACTGTCGAGATGAATGAGAAGTCACATTTTCATTTTTAATTAGGATGTACCAAATCCTCTTCAGAGATACATCTCTAAAAATAACAAATCCTAATCTACTGGAGGGTAGAGTTAACATGGGTGCAGTAACCAATCTCTTATTTAGCTCTTAGAAACATCCCTCACACTCCTTTTTCTAGATAAACTTGACCCCTTTTCAAGTTAACTTAGTTAAAGTATTAAAAAGTCATTAATTTTTTTTCAGAAACATCCTATAATATCCTGCTAATCCAAGAAATCTAATAATATTAGTTATTTTTTTAGGTCGAGGCCACTCTTCTATAACCATTTCCTTTGGAGGGTCTACTATGATTCATTCATTGGTTACAATGTTCCACAAGAAAGAAAGTTTTTATAACCAAAATTCACATTTTTTTTACCCTTCCAAAAATCCATTTCTTCCATAGAGATTCAAAAATAACCCTTAGATGACCCTCATGCTCCTTGAAACATTAGGAATATATCATAATATAGTCGATCAAAACTACCAAAAATTTATCAAGGTAGTATTTTAAAGACTCTATTCATCAAATCAATAAAAATAGCATCGGAATTAGTCAAGTTTAAGGGTAAAACAACAAAATCGTAATGCACATATATAGATTGTGAGGTAGTATTTTGGAATATATTATTTATTCACCCTAAATTTATGATAACAAGATTGAATATCAATCTTAGAGAAGAACTATTCCCCTCAAAGTTGGTCAAGTAAGTCATCAATTCTTGGAAGAGGATATTTTTTCGTTACTGTGAACCCATTCAGTTCTAAATAATTAATCTAAAGCTGCATTGATCTACCTATCTTATTCAAAAGGAGAATAGGTGCTCCCCAAGGAGACATGATTAGTTAGATAAACCCCTTCCCAAAAATATCTTGGAGTTTCTTATTTAATTCCTCTATCTTCAAACTTTATTTCCTATATGGGGTATTTGATATTAAAATAGATCTAGGTACAAGTTCAATGGAAAACCCTACCTCTTTTTTTGGGGGTGGTATGGGTAACTGCTCAGGAAATATGTCAATTTATTCATAGATGATGGGGAAATTTTTTATCCTTATACTCTCATTTACTTTTCTTCTTCTTCACCGATAAACACTATAAAGAATTTTATGGAAGGTTCTTCTAGATAAAAAATCAGGTTGAGATATCTCTCGATGGAAGATAAGTATAGGTTTTCTATACAAGACTATAGATATTTCCTTGCTTCTGAATTTGATATTAGCATTATATATTGAGAGCCAATCCATCCCTACTATAATGTCTAATTCCAACATGATATTGACTACTAGATTTGTGATATGATTGTTCTCACTAAAGTAAATACTAGAGTTTCTAAAAATGGATGATTCTTGGATTATCCCACCTACAGTTTTTATTGACAAATTTACTTTTAGAAATTAATGATTTGAATCTTAATTAATTGCAAACTTGGAGGAAATTAATAAATGTGTTGAACCCGAATCAAAGTACTTGCTATCTTTGAGAGAAGAAAAAATTACCTTCCACCACATCATTTGGTTATTAAACAATAGATTTTTTGATCGAAAATCATTACCTTGCACCCTTGTCCTTTGTTGAGGCTGATGGTGATTCCCCTCCACTACACCCGTATTTTCGAAAGTGATTAGAATAGTGCACAAGTTGTCCACACATTAAGCATTGGACATAAGGTAGGCCTTGAACCATCTTCCCTTTGTATTTAATATTGGGAAGTTGAGGCTTCACCTCACAATGAAAATTTTACATGGTATGGACATCGCTTCCACACTTGTATCATGTTCCTCTCTCGATCATTTAGTTCACCGAATGCTTCTTCCCACATTTATTACTCATGGGAAGTTTCACTTTCTTACCACCTCTTCCCTAATCAAATATCATCATTAATCTTGGATCCATTGATATCTTCTTTTTATTGGATTTATGAGACCACTGCATCTCACCGAACTCCAGTTTGACTTTCATAGCACTCTGCACAATCTCCTCCTAGCTATCATAGTCTCGGTTGGCTAGATTCTTAAAAAGATGATTTCATAGTCCTAAAAATAATCTATCAATATTCCTATTATTCTCCATGAAAAAGAATGAGGTGTAACAGGAAATTCGTGTGATGTTCATCTCATATCTTCCAAGAGATTCATTCTTCATCTCCTTAAACTTGAGAAACTCCTTTTCCATTTTTTTCTCATCAATTAAGGGAAATACTTATTGAAAAAGATCCATATGGACTCTTCCCAATCCATAGCTTTAACCTCCACTCTTGGACTCATGTTCTTAATTAGTTCCCACCACTTATCAACTTCTCCCTCTAAGCGGTAAACATCTGGGGTGACCTTTCCTGGTTTTGAATAGCAGATCACAGAAAAGATCTTTTCAAAAGAGCTGGTCCACTGTTAAACAATTAATGGGTCAGTAGATCTACTGAATTTTGGGGATCATTTATGCATAAATAACTCAATATAAAGTTGTTCCTTTCATGGTGAAATCATTATCCCTGCATAATTCTTGTTATTTCCCATAACTTCAGTCAGTTTGTTCATCATTCTCATACATTTTTCAATTCTGGCATCCATCGAAGGGCTATCAGCGCATGGTCCATTGCGGTCACCATTTTCATGGTCCTCATATTTCCCTCCATTTTATAAATGAATAGAAACTTAGTAAGAAAATTATTTTATTTAATAATCTTTTATCTGTAAAGGATTTTTACGTCCTAAAACATCATTCTTAAAAATATTATTCTATAACAACAATTAATTTTTCTATAAATCCTTAATAATGATTCATAAAAAGCTTGTGATTGTCCAAATATATCTCCATGGAGTGTCAAACTAGGAGAACGGAAAATCCCATTGTCGTGCACCAGTTCCCCTTCGAGTATATCTCAAAGTAGTTTTTTTAGGGTTTTCCCCTAAATACATACATGCCAGAGCCACATCCACTTGTTTGTATCCAAATAGGAACTTATTTGTTTGGAAACCACTTACTTAATATTTCACCAAAATACCAGGAAAATTTCCTACATTTAAACATTTCTATAGGGTTCTTCCTAATGTTTTCGTATCCTAATTTCCATAAATAAATAAACTATCCTTTGAAACCAACTATCGTGTCCCACCTATTTAATACATAACTTTTAATTACATTTTAAAAACATATAATCATTAAAGTCTAGTGTCGTGAAAAAATGTACATAATACATGAAAACAGATAACATTATTTTAATACTATTAAAAGGCTTCATGAAATTTTAATCCCATGTAAAATTACTGCATCTTATAACCTGGAGACATACATCAAAGGAAAGTTGAGTATAAGGCCCGATAAGGGAAAATAGGGAAAACTGTTTTCACTTAAACTCGAGAGAATACAATAATACCATGATTAAATATCATAAAGAATTGAGAAAGAGTCATATCATGATAATAGGAACTTGAAAAATATCTTGAAAATGTTTCTACAACATTTAATTTATACATTCATATTCATATCACCAAGTTACATCACCAAGGTGTCATAAAAATTACCAAGGTTATTCACCAAGGTATTGTAATACATGTCATCTATAGTGATTAATTTCTATACCCAATTCATTATAATTATATCATGGAAAACCCTTAATATGTCTTTATTTTGATGTGATACACATAGATCATAATCAAACATTTCATAAATAACCCAAAGAGAATAAAATTAATGGCTTTCATATCAAAATCATAACTCTTTAAAAAGTGCTGAAAACATGATCATTAAATCATTAATAACCCGTAGAAAGAGAATGATGGTTTATGTATGTAAATTAAAAAATAAATTATATAATTTTTATGTATTTATGAATACCCTTTTTAAATGAAATAAATTTGGGTTTTCACATAATGAAAAAATAATATTTTTTTGAGAAAAATAGAGAGATTTTGAGACGCAAATTCTAAAGCATAACAGTTATGAAAAATTATTTTAGAAAACATTAAAAAGAGATGAGAAAGGGGTCACACATTCATAAAATACTCATACTACAGTGTAAGGATATAATAAAATTGAAATAATAACATGGTATGGAAATTTAAAATACATACCACATAAAAGAGAACATGAAAAGAAAATAGAAGTTGTGGATTCCCTTACCATGAAGAGTAACTACTAAAACACCTGGACCAGGACCTTGAGGGATGAGAACACATTGGGAGGACTCCTTGGGAGGTAACACAGTTTTGAAACATAGTTTCTGAAACTCTAGGATAAGTACCTTGAGGGTTATAATTTGATAATTTAAAAGATGTAAATTCACAATTTAAAATTTCAAACCACCACATAGTTTTGACACCGAGTTTGTGAAACCATGTTACAGCCATGTTATTATCACTCTAAAAGAACTCATCCCTTGTAAGAGTTATGCACATTGTTAATAGTAACCATGCACTAATTTTTCACTAACCATATTGTTGCACCACATATAGAGGAAAACCACACACACAATAGTAACCTACATGATTAGAAGTAACCATGCACTATCCATGCAATAACTATGCATCCTTAACATTCATAGTATGAATTTTACATGGTTTTAGGAACTATGAGATAACTATTCATATTGATTTTTATATATATTTTCCCTTACACATGGAATGGGTTCATGGTTTGTGATAACTATGCACTAATCATATTCTAAGTCACGGTTCTCCATTTTACATGTTCCCAAACCTTGAACTCTTGAAACACTAGAGAATAAAATAAATAATTTAAATAATCAAAATAAATACATAGAAATGAATAATTAATGACACAATTATACCCACCATGGAACATCCTTCCCTTATAATGTTCTCAATGATTTTTATAAGATAATAAATGAGTAAATTTATCTTTCCTTGAATCCTCACATTTCTATGTATCAAGGATATCTTTACCATGCTTCTATATCACAGAGACAAAAAGAATATATTTATCCCACAATATTATATCATGATGACCCATAATACATATAGGTTACTCAAACATAGGGTTTTAAGGTTTTTAATTTACATCCACCCATTAAACTATATGGGATGGGTCCATATGATATATCTTTAACTAGAATATGAGAAATAAATAATAAATTATAGTTAGTTGATATGGTAAGGAAAACAGATATTCCACTTTTTCAAGGTACAAAATGATCTTAATGGCCAAATTTATAATGGTACAAACATACCCTACTTACCTAATTTATGATATCTTGGTCATAGTGAAATTCTAAGAAACTCTTGATCACTAATCAAAAATTCCAATGGATGATGAAGAAGATCGGTATAATACTTCTAGTGAATTTGAGTTGATTCCAATATTTTCTGAATCAATTAAAAATTATTATTCATATTCTAAATAATGACAGTCTTCAATAAGAAACACACCCCAAATTCCATCTAGCAAAGAGGGGACTAACAAGGTAACCCAAAAAGTGATTCAAATGGATATATATTTATAAAATCTTAATACTTGTTATTGTTATAAAATTAAAACAATAATATATGGTTCTCCCATGATCCAATAATTTTGAGAAAGTATGCTGGGAGTATATCACCATGATCTTAAATAGACCACTCAGTCTAACAATCCATTTGAAGCTGATAAGTCATGCTTTACATTTAATGATAAATCATCACTTACTAAGGCCGCATCCAGAATTGGTAAGTAAATCATGGTTCTTAATCAGAAATAATAACACATTTCTCACTATAAATCTTCACTATCACTTAAGAATATAGTTTCTCAAGTTCTTTAACATTAATCAACTCCATTATAGGAAAAAAGTGAGTTTATTATTTGAATAATTTAATAATCACCCTAATAGAATTATTCCCAAAAGGTGTATGAGGTAATATAATAGAAGAATCCATAGATATTTCATCTAACTTCCATGTCATAATGGGAAGTGTTTACAATAATCCTATAGGATTTTAAGGGTTAAATTTTATCTTCTACCATTTAAGGTAATGAGACAAGAAATTAGTAGTTTCTCACTACCTCTTAGAACACAAATACCAATGTTTGAGGTTATAAAACATATTGGTTACATCAGGGTTAATTTCTCAACTCTAGTGGTGCCTATATGTCATCACCTCTTAACTCATGGTAAAATATACCACCAATATCTTCATGAAGAAAATGACACCATCAACTGATAAAGATAAATATGTGAAGATCTACCTTCCATTTGAATTATTATTATATTTTGATAATCAGGATATGAAACATACTCTAGATAAATCTTATCATTGAATGAAATTGTGACTTTAACATTAACCAAGAATAATTGATCATCATCATATTTAATCTCTAGATGAATATCAGAAAATTAGCTAAAAAATTTCATTCATAACCTTATTATTTCTCTAATTGACTCAGAAGTATCCTACTCAAGGAATCGTCCACCACATTTTATTTTTTCAAGGTATAGGATAAATAAAAATCAACAACCTGTGGATACTATACCTATAATCTATGTCAATGATTCAACTCCCTTTTAGAGAATATATACATTATACATTTATGGTTTTTATATATAGTCAAATTCTCATTAAATAGATATTTATTCTATGTTTTCAATGAGTTTATCTCCTCCACCAACTCTAGGTCATGGTTATGGTATTTATTATTATGAGGTAGTAGATGGTGAGACCCATATGCCACAACACGGTGACAATAAATCAAAATACACACTAATCCAATACCTGATGCACCAAAATAAATAAGAATAACCTTCACTAGGCTCATTAAGAATTAAAATGGTAGTTGATGCCAAATTTTCAATCAATTAATCAAAGGATCACTAAAATTTATCATACCATTCTAATTTTTCCCCATTTTGAGTAAAATTTTTCAATAGATAATCTAACATCGAGAAGTCCTTCATAAACCGCATATAATATCATGATAAATGAAGAAATATTGTGAACTTGAATGTATTTTTGGGTACTTTCAAATATATAACTTCTTAGATATTTTTAGGATCAATATAAATCCATTTCTTTAATACCACAGACCTAAAAAATCACTTATTTGATCCATATTTCTCACATAGAAAACTTGGTATACATCAGATGCTCCAATAAAGCTCCCCAAAAATGTTCATATAGTTCACACGATCTTCTTTTATCATAGATTAAACTTTGATATTATCCTCAAACACCATGAAAGATGTTTTCACATAATAATGAAAAATTATATTCATCAAATCCATGAAAATCATAAGATCATTGAAAATTACAAATGGAATAACAAGGTACTCATATTTCCCATACATTATCCAAAAAAATCATAGGAATATCTATCTACTTCACTCTCAAGTGTTGGTACCCCAATAAAAATTCAATCTTTAAAATCCATAATGTACCCATGAGTTGGTCATGGAGATCATTTATCTAATTTAATTAGTATTTCTTATTGACGATCACCTATTTCAATTTTTTGTAATAAAGGAAAATCCAAATTATTAAGTATTACTTCTTTGAAAAGACAATAGGTGATTTCCATTGTGAAATTATACAATGAATAAGACCCTTACTCTCTATATAATCCATCTAGACCTTAAATTAATTTATATTGATAGGATGTGCAATGTCTCGGACCTCTCTGGTCCATTACTTTGTGAAAATGTGGTGTTTGAGGTGTTCTGGGAGGTCAAGGTGACATATCCCCAACACGTTTCCAAATTTCCAATTCTGTGAATAGTTTCATCAGTGAACAGTTCTATCAGTAACCTCTAATGGTAACCTCTCTTTCATTTTCCAAATATTGTGTTTTGTGAACAGTCCCATTAGTGAACCATTCTACCAGTAACCTCTAACGGAAACCTCTATTTCCTTTTCCAAATTTCCAATTCTATGAACAGTTCTATCAATGAACAGTTCTATCAGTAACCTATAATGGTAACCCCTATTTCCTTTTCCAAATTTCCAATTATTTGAATACTTCCATTAGTGAATTGTTCTATTGGTAACCTCTAATGGTAACCCCTATTTCTTTTTCCAACTTTTAAATTCTATGAATAGTTCTATTAGTTAACATTTCTATCGGTAACCTGTAACAATAGGTGTACAGTGTTTCCAGAATGGTGAGTTCTATCGGTAACCTATAACGGTAGGTGTACAATGTTTCCAGAACGGTGAGGTCTATCGGTAACCTCTAACATTAGGTTTATAGTGTTTCTAGAATGGTGAGGTCTAACGGTAACCTCTATCAGTAACATCTAATGGTAGGTGTATTGTGTATCCAGAACGGTAGGTGTACAATGTTTCTAGAATGGTAGGTCTACAGTGTTTCCAGGTCGGTGAGGTCTATCGGTAACCTATATCGGTAAACTCTATCGATAACCTCTATCAGTAACCTCTATCAGTAACCTCTATTGGTAACCTATATTTCAATTAATAAATTCTCAATTCATGAATAATGTTTCCCTAATTCTGTGGTTCTAACGGTGAGGTTTATGAACAGTTTGTTTCCATTTCCAAATTATGAGTATGTGAATTGTGTTTCCATCTTCCTACAGTTTCGCCCCTTTGATGTTACCTTGGACGTAAAATACATTTAAAGCCTTATTTTAAAGACTCTAAGGCTGATTCAATGACCATAATAACTAAATTAATTATTTCTAAGGCTCGGGATGTTTTTACTTGGTCAAACCTCATGGTTTAATGAGATCAACTTTTGATGGGAAATATGGTATACCATAAACCATCACTCCGTTAAATATTCTAAAGGGATAGGATATCTTCCTCCATGATTCTTTCTCCTTGTTCTCAGTTGTGAGATGCTGGAACATCCCATTCCATCCCGTAGGAGTTACAAAATCAAACATTCCTTCTATGATTGTTTCTGCTCTATTTTGATGCAACCAAGTAGTATCCATCAATATTCAATATAAGGTATGTTTTATCATCATTCTTTTGGGTTTAATATTATCCTATTTCTCTTTTCTATATTATATAATGTAATCTCCATGCACCTAATAGAGTTTTCTAGTGTTTCGGTTGGTGCGGCCATACCGTGGCATCCTCGGGTGGATGTAATTTTCGTGAGAGGAGGATCGGGACCCGTTGTGTGGATAAAGAACGTCAAGAACTATCTGAGGTAGAGTATTTGTTACTTATCTCTTATTTTATGTGCAACTATATCATTATCATGTTTTATCCCATTGGATGAAAATGGAATTAACATAATAAATATTTGAACTGGATAAATAAATTGATATCGATCGTATATTATTGCATATTGTTTTGATAAATAGTGTGATATCTATGCTTTCTTTGACGAGTTGTTCATTCTTGATGGAAATCGGTGAAGAACTTAAACAGTGATTAAATGCTAATTGTTTGGATAAAGATAAAGAGGCATATAAACGAATCTAGTTCTTGTTGTAATTTGATGTTAATCAAATTGGCACAGTAATCGTGTTTAATTATTTGTGATAACATACTGATTAGGTTTCCCAAATTTGGAACCTACAAATAATAAATTTATTAATTCAAGATGTATTAAAGAACTTATTTTTTGATAATTCCTTAAAGAGTTCTAAGGTACCCTCTTGATTGTTAAAGGGCCAAGAGCCTAATTGATGTGATGTTTGTTTTACCTCTACTTGTGTTGTGATGTGATCCTGGATGGACATTGTGATATGTGGGGGAATGGAGGCTTTAGCTTGTGGCATCAGATGACTCCTAGGGTGGCGAGATGCATCAGTTTATGTATGTGGTTGTTTGGGAGGACACCAGAGATGATGGAATGGGATGGATGTGTTTGTCGGATGCATGTTATTTATTTTCGGGTGATTATCTGCTTTACTTTTCCCCACTGCTCAAGGAAGCTGGTCTTACTTACCCTTCGTCTGAAAGAGGTGAAGACACATGGGGTATGCCATGTGATTTCTATATTTAGCTTCTCAAGGAAGGATGGGTATATTCTCTTTATATAAGTGGAAAAGACTCGAAGGGTTGTACATCTACTCACCATGTTGAGCCCCCTTGTGTTTAGTAGCATAGAATATTTTTCTAAAATGCCTAGAAATGTGGGAAAGTAATTCAATAATGAATAAGTGAATAAATGGTGTTAACCCATGGGGTTGGATTTTGTTGGAACATAATGATGAGGTTGTAATTTTGAAGGAACTGTGGACTTCAGTGTGATGCTAATGAAATTTAATGTGGAATTGTTAATGGTTAATTAATGTTTAAAGAATTAATTAACATAAATTGAAACTGATAAAAAGGGAATGAAGTAATGTAATAAATATTTTTAAATGGATGTGTGCTTATAGGATACCTTTTCTTAGAAGTAATAGCCCGGAGTTTGAGAGACGTTAGTTGCAGTTGTGTATAATAATACGTTATGCCCATAGTGTGGTTGTGAGATATATTATATCATGTAATTTTTGTGTTTCTATATGCTACTCTGCCCTGTTAGTAAGGGAAACCGACACCCTGGGGATTCTGAGCTGTGGGGGGTGTTTTCCCCAATATTCTGGTGGGAGGATGAATGGATGAATACCCACTTTGGCCCTGCTCTCTTCTCTTGGTAGTTACTCGTGCTGGAAGGCACATTGGTTATTTTTCCTCATATATGTGTATAGAGGGTTGTAATGGCATGTGGTTATTCACACACATATATTCTGGATATAATTTCTTGTAGACTACTATAGGTGTAACATTTATAGGATGTGATGGATTGAGGATCCTTACTCGGTGTATGAGCTGTAATGGCTTGAGGTATAATATCCAACGTATGATACACATTATGCGAGCTTTGGTGGTTCCCAGAAACTACCTGGTTACTCTGGTGTGTGAACATGGTTGTTTTGTTGAATGAGGTTCATATTGTGGTGCTTCGCCCAGGTGTCTGCAGGAAAGAATTTTTGGAGAGAGATTTTTAGGACATACGACATTAGGGAAAAGAGGAAAACCATTGGGGAATTAGTAGTGGGGTACCCTTGATATTCTTTATTATATGATATATTCTTATATGCGTTACATGGTTAGGGTAGCACTGGTGAGGCTGGGAACATAGTATACCTGTTTAGGTTACGAGTTAGTTTCACTTGTTTTTCACTATTCTTCAGCATGATTTATTTACTTTTGCACAAGAGGATTTGGGGAGGATCCTACTGAGTATACTTTTATACTCACCCTATGTATATAAAAATTGTTTTTCAGGTAATTTAGAGTTGGCTGGAGATCAGGCTGGTTACTACTAGCTTGTGGTTGTAGGAGCTGTTCGGGCTTGTGGATTCTGTTGTTTTACATTATTTTTGGTACTTGCAGTTTTTTCCCTTCCAGTTGTAGTACTTTTGCACGACATTTCATATGTGCACCTGGTTTATCTTTTATATTCTAGTTCTGAGTTGGATTTGGTTGGTGTATATATTATCTCTCCCTTCCGCAAGTGTTCTCTTAGAGTGTAATGCCTCCCATTTTTGTCTTTACTATACTCTCAGTGCTAATAGCCAACCCAGAGCCTACTAGCGGCGGGACTCAGGGTTCATTATCTCCCTACTCATATTGTTGGACTAGGAGGGGTATACATTGTGGGAAGGGGGTTGTGACAGGATGTATTCGATAATATGGAAAACAATTGGACTATCCTTGGATATAATATCAAAATAGAATTTATACTTCTTCTCTATTGAGAGCCCAGTGAAACAACTAGAAAAAACCTCAAGATAACAATCCACCTCCAATAGATAATTAAAATCTAAACTCTCTTCAACCATTTCCAAGAACAATATGAATACCTAATAATACATAAATCAAATATCTATAATTATAGGACATTTCCAAATTAATCATGCATCCCACACACCATGAAATTTGTGAGTTTTTACATTAGTAGAAAGGAACTAAACTATCTTATTATAGTAATATATAAGATATTTAGTGATAAACATTAATTATATATCAAATATAATATAAAATATATCAATATTGAGAATTAGGAAATACTGTATGATTTTAATATTAGTAATAATCAAATGGTAAGAAGGATACATAAATATATACTCCTATTTATTTATTATAGTTGAACAAATATACTTTAAAAATGGTATTAGATTATAATATAGTCCCAATGTGTTAAAAAATTTAGAGGAGATAAAGGAATTGAATGAGCATGTATCAAATAAATCCAAAGTCATAAAATTAAAAATAAACATTATAACTCTAATATACACAAGTCAAACTTCCAATTCTATAGGTATCTGTTATTATATATATTGATGCCCATATTTGGGCCATATCTGAGACTTCATAGAAATAAAATAAGCTCTATTTATCTAAGGATTTGATCATTCTCCCTTATATACATCTAACTGCACCTAAGAGCCTATAATATTAGAAGACCCTGTATTTTTACTCAAAAGAGGCCACCTAAAAATCATTGTAGATGACCTAGATACACACACAGAATTAAATTCTTATGAGAATACTAATAAAATATATTACATTAACCTTAAATCACATATTGTAAGAAAATAATTTTATTATTCCCTATATATTTCAAAAGAGTAAAATCATAAATTCACTTCACACTGTCACTATTACCTTTTTAGGATTCCTCAAAATTATTATTCTAAATAGAAGAGGAACATGAATTCCTCATATATCAATGGAGGCATCACTCAAATTAGTTTATACTTTCATATCAATCTTAACCATCACTTCCTTATTGACCGCCTCTATATAGTTCAATTGGTAGAAAATAATGATTCTGGATTTAACCATTAGTTTTAAACCCATCTCAAATCATCAATATTTGAGATAATCATTCATGAGAGGATTAAGAAAAAAATGGACTATCTTAGAAAACCAAGTGACATAATCCATACCTGAATTATTACCTTCATCCAATTCTTGAAACACCCACCACTCAATATTAATTTGTATTACAATCCTAACCAAGATATTCAACATTTAGAATTTAGGATTAGATTAAAGTAGGGTCCACAAAATGGATAGTAACTAGAAAATTCTACATAACTCTATCTATAAGACTAACTAACATCTTTCTAGGAGGCATCATTGATAAAACAGGAAACTCAATATATACATAACCCAACTTCTAGTATCCTTGATAAAATAAAAACATTTACCCAATAACTCATAAATAAGTAACGACAATAAGAAAAAATGTTTAAAATTCCCATAGTGTCAAAATATAAAAATTTCAAATAAATTCCCACCATTCTTGGTTTAGTTACATGGTTTGGTGAATAGTTCACGAGCTATATTAGTGTTACTAAATATGTTTCTCAATCAATCCACTCAATTTTGTCAGGTTTTTCTACACTATGAACCTAAGATGTAATCCTCAAGATTAATTCTCATTTCCACACTAAAACATGAAATTTTATAGAAATTACTCATAATGTATCATAAAACTCATAAAAAAAGTAAATCATATAATATTATACCAATATACTGGTGAAGAAAGCTTAAATTTCATATATAATTCATAATAACCCATAAAAACTCAAGGTATAACACAAATAATAATTGATGAGATTGTCACTTGCACCCACCTCTTGAGTTCCCCAAATGTTATATCTATAATACCATTACTCCCCCAAAATAACAAGAGGTATCTATTACCATTTTGTAATGAACCTATCCATAAAAAAATATTGCATCACCATAACTGATTCCATAAAAAACTTAAGGTGTATGCCCAATTTTTAATAGAGAGAAAAAATAACCAAGGGTATCAAATTAAACTTTGAGAACTATTTCACACCTTAAATAACATTAACCACATAATATATGATGTCCAAAATTTATCATGATATATTTATAAGTTATACATTCATGTTTATAATTAAATAATTTCAAATATATGAACTAACCCTAATGAATCTTAAGGTAATAAGAATAACCAAAAACATTATCCATCACTTTATAAACTGAAATTAAAGTAATATACAAAGAATCATACACATGAGTATAAAAATAATTTCAAGGATATATTGGCATATACATCATCAACCCAAATAGTAATAAACACAATATGATCTAGAAAATTCTATAATTGATATAACTTCTTATGACCTACAGATACCATTAATCACCATACCATAAATATTAAAGAACGCATAAAGAATTATCTCTAAGAGATTTGGATACTTTACCTTTACCTACATTAGATAAACCCAATTTAAAAAAACAATGGGTGTGTATAGGGTATAATAAAAGGCCTAATACTATATCACCATGAATTTAAATAACACCTTCCATAATGTAAACCATATATAACTGTTCAAAAATAACAATTTTAGGAAAATTTTTTTGATTATATAAGAAGAGGTTGGTCATCCAAGTCATATCCCATTGGTCTTATAAAAAAATACAAGTAGAAATTAAAAACATGGAAATATGAAATTTAACCATGATCAATGTGACATTCACATCATGAGAAGACTAAATTAATGAAGACAATCATAATTGGAAACATGAACTTTAATAATGACTCGATAATAAAAAACATTGGATCTTAACTTTGGGTCATATAAATGAAATAAAGGGGGTAACCATTGATCGTGCTCAAGAAGCACTGGATCACTTATGGATATCCTGATAGAATCCTAACACTAAATTACAATATTTCTATTTCTAGGTGACATCCTCTAGGTAGTGAATAAATCTGACTTGGGGAACTAGTTGATGCAGTATTTTAAGCTAGTATAGAACTCGTCCAAATTAATCAACCACATTCTCATTATTTCCTAGGTCTAACTCATAAAAAACCAATTCTCATAACATAACCAACATCACATGTAAAAATCTCAATAATCATATCAAAATCCAATTTTCATGTTTTCAATAGTATAAACAATATCAAATTCAAGTAACCAAATAAACCAATAATCATTTTTATGAAACCGAGGATTAAAATTCCCATAATTATAATTCATATACCAATTCCTTTTCAAAATTTCATTTTAAAACCATATAAAATAAGTGTTATATTTAAAAAAAATTATCAAATGCCTTAAAGGCATCAAATTTGACTTAGAATGACCAACATGTTAAAAAATGTAAACCCCCACTTTTCCAGCACAAAGTTAGGAATAATAATGAAAAAAATATATAAATCAATCCTTAGTAATTTATTTCAATCATAATATGGTATAAAACCCACTATAAATCTCAGTAACTAAATCAAATTCAACTATATTATTATTATATAGTGACACCTACCTCAAATACATTGTATCCTTGGCACATTATTCAAATACTAAAATAATAGTGATAAAGAGATCTCTATTAAACCTAATATCCAAGTGATCCAACATTAAAACCATCCTTAATATTAGATTTGGACACCATGGAAAACTAGGGAATGAAGAAAAATTAAAAATGGATGGAAAAGAGAATAGATGAAGAGAGGAGAGAAAAATCAAGTGAAATCAAATGTTACCTTGAAGTTTTCAACTGTAACACAAGGAATATCCCCATAAGAGCTTGAAGGAAGAGAGTAATGGCTGGTAAAATTCATCTATGATGTTTTACTAGGAGAAAGGTATGTAAATAGAGTTATAATTCATCATGGTAATAAATGTAAATTCATTTTTTAAATCATGGTAAAGAAGTGTGATTCGGTATCACAAATTGTGAAATCATACACCAGCTATGTGGTTGCTACTAAAATGGAACTCACCATATATAGAATTGATCTGAATGTTTAGGAGTAATCATGCACTAAATGTGAAGTCCCTCCACACATAAGAGGAAATCATTCCCATAATAGTAATCCATATAGTTTCCATATGTGAATAGTTTTTCAAAATCCATGTGTCCTTACCTTATATATAATAAATTCCTATATGATATTAAAAATCTATACACTAACTATGCATATAGCACCAAAAAAATATTTCCCCATTCATACATCTTGAGTACATGGTTAGTGATGACTATGTTATCTAATGAGTTTTTCTAAAACCCACAATAAATAATTTCCCCTTTAAAAATATAGCATAATGGTGACCACTGGGACATCTCATGATGAGGTGGTAGGATATGTTTTCAAACTGTCACTTTGTTAAATTATTATTTTTAAATATTAAAACTAAATGTGTGGATTAGAAATGTGTTAAAAAAATAAAATATAGAAAATAATATTAATACTATAAATAAAATTTATAAATTAGAAATTATAATAATTGGGAGATAAAAAATAAAAGAAAAATGTAAGAGTAGTGTAAAATCGTTGATCCTAAAACAATCTATCATTATAAACTAATGTTTTTAAACTAAGTTTCCCAATGTATACATAAATTCATAAAATTATAAACAAAAAAATTTTGAAACTGTATCTAGACCTCAAGTGTGGTTTTTTATCCTCTTATGAAAGTTATTTTATCTCCCAAATACCTTCAAACAAAAAAACTAATTGAACTTGTTGTGCTCAATTGGGGTGACCTTTCGTAATGAATTTTAAACACCAAGAAAACTATTTTATAGTCATAAGTTGATAAATAAATTCTTACAAAATAGTATAAATTGAAAAAAAATACATACACATCCTTATATCAATGAAATAATTTCTAGAATATTTTAAAAGATAATATTTTTTATTTAAAATCCCAGACATAAAAGTGGAAATGAATTCAGATCTTAATTTCCACCACCAATTAGATTTCATCCCATAATGGCCCAATTAAATTGTGAAAAAATTATATTATCCTATAAATATTCTCAATTACATCCCACTCCCATGATCAAAACATCATTTTAATTGAATTGGGTTTGAGAATATATAGTGAAAATGGTGTGTTAATGGATTTTTACTTTTTCTATCCACCAAATATTGGATCAATTTAGGCCATGTTGAAGGGACAATTTCATTATATTCCCATATTTGTTTTTTTTAAATGATATTTATTTCTCCATTAAAAAATTAGGCTATTTGGATACATGAAGGGAAAGTTATAACCAAATTAATGAGGTGATCTTTTTCTAGATGAAGTGTATCTTCAACTTCCTCCACTTTCATGCACCCATTAAGAATCTTAATGATGGAATTAATTCTCAGTTTTAAATTTTGAGATGGATCCAAGATTCATATTTATTATCCCATTTTAATCACCTCAATTTTACACCCTTAGACAAAGATATTACTCATTTGATGAATATTTCTCATTTATATATAAAATAATATTTTAAAAATTGGGTGATTTTTGTGTGCCTCAAAATAGTTAATCTTGCACATGGTCCATTTAGATATAATTAAGAACACACAAAAATATTACCTATCATTTAATTTTAATAATTATATTAATATTGAAATTTTTATGCCCAAAATACCAAAGTGATAAAAAATTACAGTTCATAATTATAGAATTTTTAAACATTAGCTCAAAACTCCATAAAATTACAATAATGGTACAATTTCTCATAAAATGAAAAATTATTATGGATATATTCATTTAAATATAAATAGAATATAATTAAAATATAAAATTTATCAATTCCTATACACTTAACTCTAGGACACCTGGACAAGTGAACACTCAAAATAAATTTCCAAAGAAAATTAAAGAAAAATCAATTAAGTTGACAAGATCAAAATCAGGTCACCCATCAAACCTCTTCAATAGATTAAATTACTAATTCACTATATTGTTCATTAATTACATTACCATTTATTTCATTTCACCATGCACAAGGATAAATTTTTCAATTTTTTTCTCTCATCATATGACATTGATTTAAAAACAATTATCATCCAAATAAATGAATGTGTCTCTATATGTTAGGAACTTTTCTATATATCCACTTATTTTAGTCATATAATTGTGTCCATAATTAGGAATTAGAATGGTTTTTTCTACGTTTTAGATTATGGTGTGTTTCAAATGTCAAATATTATAAGGAATAAATAGGTGGATTGACTCTTTGTTGATGCAATATTACAGGATTATAGTTCCCACACAAGCATGTCTTTCTACCATTTTTGATTATCATAAAATAAGCTCCAAAATAACTTCAAAATTTATTTCCTATACAACCCATTAATTCTCCAAATTAGTATAAGTGGAAGAAAAATTTATTTTTAGAATGTTATATTTTTTTAAGCTCCAAAAAGGTATACATTTTTTTTCTTCGAAAGAACTAGAAAGGTAAAATGGTCTTTACCTTGAAATAACCAAAAAGGCACAAACACAATAACAATTCAAATATCAAATAAATCTATTCAGAATTTTATTTTACACCAAAAGTATAACCTGATTATATATCACGCCACAAGGAAACACCCTCACACATAAGATATATTAAAATCATGAAATATACTTTAAATGGGGTTGGATATGAAAACTATCTTATAATGAGTCTATATAACTAGAAGTTAATAGATACTAAGGATTCAAAAGGGAAAAATATAAAATATAGTCTAAAATAAAAAGGATTCAATTTTTGAAAAAGGGTCTTTAAATCACAAACAAATTTCCTCATTCATTTTGAACAAAAGTTCCATAAATATCTTAGGTTTTTGAAAGAAACATGCAATGTTTTAGTTAAAAAATATTCTTTAGTTCCCTCAAGAAGTTGTAATATTGTCAAGAAGGTGTAAAAATTGGTTAAAATTACTCATGGTTAAGTGGTTTTTAAATATTTGTAGTATTCATGACATTTAATTCACAAGTCAATGGACTTTTCATGAATTCCCATAATTTAAATCCATAAAAAACACATATAAATTTTCAATTAAGTTAAGTTCCATGAATAATGTTAGTTCCTTTCTTTAAAAAGAATTTTTTATTCACTAAGTAGATTATTTTGGAGCTATCAAATTTTTTAAAACAAAATTTGAAAGAAAAATTGAAACCAAGAATTTAAAAATAAAACAAAAAAATTAGTAAATTAACCAAGTATGTTCCTCCACTTACACTTATTTTGTAAAATCTTCTCATTGTTAATAGTTTATATAATAATTTAAAATAAAGAAAATATGACATGAAAGAAAAAATTCATAAGGAATGGAAAAATCTGGTTTTTATTGTGGAGTTGCAGTCTTGAGCTAGCCTCCTAAATGCTACATCTTGGAAACCTATATGAAAATAATGAAATAAATCATCATAATTTATTGAAATAAATAAATAATAATTATAGGAAAAATGGTACTAGGTTTAAAACCCCTAGTGGGTGGTAGGATTTCCCTGACCCTATTCAAGTAGTTTAAGTTGATTATCCCCAATCTGATGGTGCATGAGGAATCTTTCTCATGATCCACCAAAATGAAATTTCCCCAATTTTCGTCAGTTCAAAAATCTTAAGGAATCCCAAAAATATATATATTTCTTCATGTTCCCTTATATTAATTTGTTTCCTATGATTTAGTTTTATGTTGGGATAAAATATAAAATAAACTTACCAGAACATTATCATTACTGAAGTCCTTTAAAAGTTATTGAAATTTAATTCAAAGATGTGTCTTTAATGTTCTCTTCAAAAAAGATTTATTATATGAATAAAAACATTGTAACACCATTCTCACTAGTAAAAATGTACTATCTAATCTATCACTCCATTTTTCTTTAATTATAAACACTACTTCTTTTTCTAAAAATATTAGTCCACTTAGAAGTAGTGGAATAAAATATATAAATAGAGAAGCAGTTTACAATTTTTTTTCAAAATAATAAAAAATATATGGATAAAAATTTCATAACTCTCCCATTATTTTCTCATGATCCAATTTTCTTCTAGTGAAAAGTAGTTTTATTGAAATTAGGTACCATATCAAGTTTCTATAAATTCTCTTTAAAAATGAATGGGTCTATTATTGTTTTTCCACATTGGAAAAAGATTTATGAAGAGGCTCTGAATTTTTTATTTCAGATAAATGTGTTCCCTATGGAATATCATTTTCATCATAGTGAATCCAATAATTTTAAAAATACTGTTCTTTATGAAGAAACATTACTTTTAAAATCAATGACAATTTCTTTCCTTTTAATTTAAAAAGAAAATTCCTAATCAATTTTCAAATCCCCCATAAAATATTCTTCAGTATCAAAAGTTGTTGGGAAAATTTTTTCTTTTTCCTGATATTATTTTGAGATTTTAGTTCTTTAAATTCTATTGAACAAGTGGAAATAATATCAATTTTCTTTAATTATTTAATCATAGAAGCATCATGTTGATGCTTCAATGCATTATGTTTGATCTTAGATTTAGTTTCTTGGATCATGAAATAATTTTTTTGAAGCACCATAAAAAAATTTTCAACAATCTTTTTAAAAATATTTTCCTTATTAGACCCCTAAAATTGTTGATAAAATGGAAAATCATAGGAGTAGTAAATGTAAAAATTCATTTTTTTTTGTTTTTTTAAGACTCTAAATTAGTGATTAATGTCGTATATATTCAAAAAAAAATTAAAACACTTAGGAAACCTCCCCAAAATGGTACAATTTTATGTTGGTATTTTTATCATTATATAAAAATCAACTACTAATCCTTTAAAAATGTTGCACATTGGTGACCATGAGGTTGTCTCACATGGATGTTACATGCTAATTTATTAAATTATCAATTTATTAATTTGTCTTTTTATGTTAAAACTAAAATTTTAGATTTTAAATGATTTTAAAAAAGTTAAATGTTACAAAAATAGTTTTCAATAGAAATTAAAGTTATATATTAAAAATAATAAGAACATATGGTTGAAGAAGACAAGATAAAGGTATTAGCAGGGGACAATATTCGATTCTCAAGCACTCCCTTCATCATAGTAAAAAAAATTATAATTTAGTTATGCAAATTAAACCTCAATTCTACAAATTATAATCATAAGGGTTATAGAAACCAGAATAATACCCCAAATATGGGTTATGATCCTCTTATTAAAGTTATTTTATTTACCTAAAACATATTAATGATGGAAAATAATTGAATTTATTATTATCAATAGGAAGAGCTATCACAAATAAATTTAAACAAAAAGGAAACTATTTTGAAATCATAATTTGGCACAAAAATCATGAAAAAGTTTAAATAAATTTCATACAAGAAATAAGTATAGCCTATAAAATCAAATAAAATAATTCTAGAATAATTCAATGGATAAGAGTTTATAATGAAAACCCCATACTCAAAAGTGGAAATGATTTTTGATCTTTTCTACCACCAAAAATTGAAGGTCAACCCATTCTGTATTTATTAATTTATTAAAATACTCCTATTATAAATAAAATAATCCCAAGAACATCCCACTCCCTCACTATAACCACCCATTTAATTTAATTAGATTTTGTAATATTTAGATAAAAGTGTTTGGAAATGGTGCTCTCCCATTTATATCCATCAAATTCTGGATTGATTTAGACTGGTTGGGAGGCTAAATTTCACTCTAGGTCCCTCTTTAATTTTATTGAAACATTTTTTTCCACCAATAAACTTTCATACTATTTAGACTTGTGGATAAAAAAGTATACTTGAATTAATGAATTAAAATATTTCTAGATGAAGTATCACTTCAACTTCCTCCATTTTCACACACTCATTGATCTTCTTGATGAAAAAATTAGTTCTTGGTGTTACATTTCTAGATAACTACTCAAATCCTATTTCTTTTCCAATTTCAATCACCTTAATTGGACACCCATAGACTGATTTATATATCATTTAATTAATGTTTATGAATTCAATTCAAAAAATATTTTCTAACATGGGTGGTTTTTTAGGCCCCTAAATAGTTGATTCATAACATGGTTGAGTTGGATGAAATAATTAACAAAGACAATAGTTCCTAAAAATGATTTTGACAATTTGATCAATATTGGAAAAATTATTCTTAAAATACCAAAGTGATAATAAACTCTTAATATTCCTAAATTAGGGGATATTCAAAATTAAGCTCAAAACTTCTTAAAAATCCAAAAAAAAATGATGACATTTCCCATGAAATTACAAATTAGTGGTGATATATTCATTGAAATATACATAAAATATAATTAAAAAATCATCTCTATCATTATATGCTAACCTTGTTCTCAATCCTAGTTCCTAGTTTTTTATGTTTTCAAATATCTGACACCTCAAACTCATAAAATAATAAAATAATAAAATAATAAAATAATAAAAATTAATACATAACAATGACATAGGTGTCTCACATCTCCCTTCTTGGATATCACTATGTGATAAATTCATTATAATTCACATTATTGATGGGAACCCATCATCATATAATAATTCATAATTTATGTCCTATCAGATTGATATATCTGTACAACTAGATATATTATTTAGGAATATTTTCAGGGAATATCTAGGTTATCAGTACATTTGGGAACAATTATATCAATTTCATGTGATAAATATTATAATAACATTATCATATTGATCTTATATATAAGAATAATCAATATGTCGTCAGAATAAATATCATTTGGTAGTCAAATGTACAAAATCAATTTTCTCTAGGGAATTAAATCCAAAAACAAATCACTTACACTATATCAAACCTATCACTTATTAACTTATTAGTTCACATATGATAATCATGCTTCTATTAAGGTATTTATTTAGTCACTGGCACTATCATATTTATCCATGTCTGTATACTACTAATTGTGACTTCATCTCCATGAGGAAAAATCTCCAGAGATTATATTTCTAAAATATATTCATACTACTTATTTAGATACATCAAAAGAATTGATATATATTTATATAGATTTTATATAACTGGTAACAATTATTAACCCAAATATTCTCTTTCTTATTAGACTATCATTATTCTATCTTCGTTGTCAAATCAAACTAATCATTATAGAAACTAGTTATGCATCCCATCATAACTAGTTTATTATATTCTTAGTATTCTAAAAACATGTCCTCTATGAAAATCTATCAATTTAATTTAGTTTTTAATAATTATTAATGGATTTATACTATGATTAATTATATATTACATGGTATTAATGACATATCTAATCAACAATGTGAAAAAAATTCTAATCATTCCTTTTTTAATGTACCTAAGAAATAGCCCTTTACTGATTCCTCCAACATATATGTTTTAATACATTGTAAATCTATATCCTTTTACATTTTATATAACCACATGGATCTATATATATAGATATTGTTTCACTAAATTTAGGTTGTTTTATTTATTTCCCTTATAGGGAAACATTCATTTAACCATGTCTTAACTAACCTTGACATAGGTATGTTATCTCCCATTTTATAATATATCATCAACATATATCATTAAAAAATTTATGATAGCCATACTAACCTTCTTTTAGACACAAAAATCACATTCATTCCTTATTGAACAATATTTTCATATGTATTCAAAAAAATTCATATTCCATTTCCTTAATGGTTTCTTTAATTCAAAAATGTATCTCAATAATTTTTATACTATATAAGATTAATCATGTTCCACAAACCCTTTTGGTTTATTCATGTAGAAGTATTTAATAATTTTTCATTGAATAAAGTTATCCTAAAATCATTATTCAAAATTCTAGAATCATGATATGATACTATCGAAAGAAAAATTCTAATGGATTTTAGTATTACAACTAGGGAAAAAATTAGGAAACATTTCATGAAACCATTAGCTACAAATATTTATTTATAGTTACTAACTTTACCATCCATTTAAAATTACTTATTCAATATCCATTTACACCCAATAGGTTATACATCAATTAGGTTATCTACCAAACCCCAAAATAGTTTTTGGGATATGTAATCCTTTTTAAAATTCAAAAATTCATTTTGCTTAGTATGTTCTATGTTATTTACTACTTTCTTATAGAATTGGGATTAATTATTATCAATTAATAGTGTGTACACTTCCTTTGTGATCATAAAAAAATATATCTCTAATTATATAACTTTCTTAGTTTACCTATGTTGTATTTGTGTCTCTATAGAAACTCCTCTCATTAAGTCCCATTGAGTTCATGTTCCTATTATAACTCTTGTACATCTTGGTCATTGAATTTATGATATTTTATCTTTCTACCAATATCTAAAAAAGATATATAAACCATATTATATAAATATGTTTTTAATATGGATATTTGTAATATCCATTGTATGTATTTGGATAATTAGCTGAGATGAAATTCATTTCTTCCATGATACAAATGTTTTCCTTAACATAGCCTTAATAACCCATTACATATAAACACATATATTATGAAATGAAATTTTTTTCTAATAATACACTCACATGATTTCCGTTTATCTTGTTATATCTCATATGATATTCATACTTCTATTTAGATATAGATTTAGTCCTTGGGACTACCACATTTAACCACGTAGAAATACTTATAATTGAAACTTCATATCCTTATGAAAAACTTTTGAAGAGATCATATTTCCAAATTATGTTCATAATGATTCATTATCTATATCAGAAGTCATAATATATATGTATTTTATAAAATTTCAATCCATGAGTTACTCAGAATATCACTTTCTCATTATACTGTCATTATTTTAACTAGGAAATTAAATCGAACAAATTATTTTGGAAGTTATCTGTGTATAACATCCTAACCAATTTATTATCTACACCATGAAATAGTAACATATCCTCTATAAAACTCCATCATTATAGTATAGTTTTAACTTATACTCAACACATCTATCTTGGACATACTTATATATAACACAGCATTAATGATATATCCAATCAATAAGGTGAACAAAATTATAATAATTATATATGACATGGGACATTGGAAATAACCATATCTTTATTGATCCACAAATTATCATTCTATACCTTTTCAATGTATGTTCTTCAACATTGTTTAAACAACCACTTGTATATATATTTTTAGTTTTGATCCAAAGAATAAAGATTTCTTTATTTATTTCCTTCATGTATAAGTATTCATTTAACTAGGTATTAAATAACTATGAGACCAATATTTCACCTCCCATTAATAATATATCACCAATATATAACATTGAGAAAACAATGGAACAATAAAAACCCCTCTTCTATACACATATATCACTTTAATTCATTATAAAAATAATGTTTTTTATATATTAAAATGATATTATTATTCTATGAAATTGATTCTTGGTTTAATTCATAAATGGGTCTATAAAACTTACATATTATATTGGCTACATATAGTACCTAAAACCATTCCAATTGTGTCATATAAACATATTTCATATGTTTTTCATTTAATAAATTCATCACAAAAACCATTTCATAAATTTTATATTCATAGTATGATACCATGGTAAAAATGATTCTATAAGATTTTAGTATTTCAACTGGTGAACTATTTTTTAATAATCAATAACCTGATGTTTCTTAAAACATTTAGCTATCAATCATGTTTTATAAATACTATCTTTACCATCCATGTAATGTTTTTTTCTGGAATTCCCATATAAACCGAATAATTTTTACATAAACTAGTGGAATAACACAATCCAATATTGTATTTTGGTACATGAAATTGATTTTTTAATTCATTTTTTTGACACTTAGGAATTTATCATCTATTTAATTTTTATTATTGGAAAAGGATTCATTATAATCAATGATCACTATGACATATTACACAGTAATAAAAAAACTATATCTCTCTATTTATTTAACTTCCTTAGTTGACCTATATTTTTTGTGCTCCCATAACGATTATTATCACTAATTATCATGGTATTTTTGTTCATGTGTTGAATCTTGTACATATTGATCCTTTACTGTATCCAAGTACAATATTCCCCCATTATCTTAACTAAAGTTGTGTTCCATATTATAGATATATTTTTTCTTATGGATTTATTTAATATCCTTAGTAATCTTTGGAATAATTATCAAATAAGTACTTTATGAATTTCTTGATAGAAGTTTGTGTAGATCAATGTTCTGGTTAGATATCTTTGAGATAAGGTGAATCAATAGTACCATATCTTTACAAATTATTTTAATTTAACCTTTCAGATTGGTTATTTTCACAATCCTAGAAATCTTGAATTATCTTAGTCTCGCATGGAATACACCAGAGGATAGATAAAAACACATAGGGATTTATAAGGTTCATATGTAAAAAACTTACGCCCAATTTTGATTTGTTAGTCCCCTACCCATTGATGGATTCTCAACTATATACCCAAGTTGTTACACCAATAATTGTCTCAGTCCTATCAATATAGATTAAAACTATGTTTCTACTCTAAGTCCCACTGAATTTTATAATTTCCTACTCTTCCCTACAAATTCTATTCAAAATAATAAAAGTTTTTTTCAACTTTAGGTTGCTTAAGAATCACATAATATTGATATTCCTCTATGAAAAAATAGATCAACTAGAAATATCATGTACCCTTATATCATGAACATGAATAAACAATAGCCAAGGGAAGGTATTCTGATCTATATTACTCACTCTATATATTCTAGGATCTAGTTCTTCTATAGTCTCATAAATTCTTGAGCATCATGTTATTTTTCAATTTCATATGATCTCACAGCTTAATTCTACTTATTCTATCCTTAATACTACAAGGTATTATGTGTTTATCAGTAACTTAAAACTAATATATTATTCATGATCTCTGTATATTTATTTTTAATTTCTTGAATATATATATGTATATATTATCATATAATTAGAGAATTATTATTTTATCTCGAACGGAATTTTATAAACCCTGTTAATCTCAGCAATAATAATACTAATCAATAAATCAGTCAATGGATTCATTATTTTTCTTTTATTAAAACTCATTTTAATTATCGATCTAGAATTTCTATTTAATAACTAAAAGGCTTGGGTGTATTTATATCTTCAAAACTATAAAGAATCTATGGTATCAAACTCCTCTTAATTATCTATTTGTTCAAAGAACTGTGATCTTGAACTTATATCTTACAGCATATAACTCATCTACTTAAATATTATTTGGATTGATTCAATTTTCTTAACTTGGATTATAATTATCATTAGGTAATTTTGATGTTTATATCCATGAATATTTTGATAATAATAATCATAATTATTTTCTAAATTCTCATAGAAACATAATTATTTTACTCTCAATATTCATATAAGGATAAATGATCTTATTACTTGAATTCCCTTATTTTTATGACACTAAAATTAAACCCTTTACATCATTCACCCCATTATAAATCCCCATATGTGGATTTATTTATATAGACTCTCCTTTTGGAATCCCCTTGTATGGTTCTACATATGTTTAATCACGTTACATATATTTCATTATGTGGTTAACTGATCTATTGATCCACTCATACATGAGTACTCTTATGTGATTCAGTTCTCTTTTACAGTTATGTAATTCACTCTAATACACTACTATTTCTTTATTACTATTACAAAGAAAGGTAATTTACTATTATGTTTCTACTCTTTCAATATTACTATTTAATGAAAGGTATGTTTCTCTTCATAAACCTCTCGTATTCTTCTATAGTATGGAGTACTCTTTTGAAAACATACTTATCCATTTTTACTCGTTATCATATTTATATATTACTTGTGATAATCACATAACATCTAACATCACCTATAGGATATCTTCAAACATACTCTAAAACAATTTCCCTTTATCTATCCCAAAAATTCTTTCATTTTATGAAGAACATCATATCAATCATCGCATTTAACTGGTACTATATTAATGATTTCTAGAAAAGGACTTCAAGTATAAACACAATCTTTTAATTTTAATTTAAAAATGTATGAACCACATCATATATTCTCAGCCTCTCAATATATATTTATATCTTCATAAGATCAAGAAATAATTTCGTTCTGATAATAAATACAATTCATCCTATATTTATTTCAATCTACCCTTTTCTATTAGTTTTCAATAACACCAAAAACCTATTATGTAAATATATGAATTTTTGCATGCCCTGTATATCGAAATAAATTTAAAGGGTATATATGGGTCTTATCAACCCATATTTTTACTTCAATATAACTTATTCTCCCCTTCTAATTTAGAACCATAATTTCATCAACTTTTGAGAGAAGTGTGATGCCACACGTTTTTTTAGTATTGAGACTTTAGTAATTCATCTCTAAGTCAACAAGGGCTAACCGAGTGTATAAAACAAGACTTATATAACCAAGGTATTCAATGATGTCTATAATCAAACCACTATGTGATATAATTATCATGTTATCATTTTATGGGCTATAGAGATAGTTTTATTAAGAATGTGTAACATGTACATATCTTCAAAAAATACATTATATCATTTCTGGTGAAAGGCATATAACCCAAAAAGTTTCTTATATTTTTATCTACCAAAACTCCATATTAATAAATATGTTTTCTTCCATCTAATAAAAGTGATTTAATTGTTATTTTTTACTACATAATCTTGTTTTGTAATGTTGTCCTTAAATTATATTTTCAATTCTAATAGTAAATTTTGTTTCTATATCTCATATTGGGTCCCCCCAACCTGAAGGATGAACTCTCTTAATATACTTCATGCTTGTTATAATAATCCATGAAGGAAAGCTTATTTTTTATATAGTGTATACAACAGTCATATTTCAACTTTAATTATCTACATTTTCATGAAAAATAAAAAGAAATAAGGGAATAAGGAAAGACCTTCTAGTTCCTTAGTAAATATAATAATGATTAGAGTTTCCTCTCAACAAAGACTTCTCATTCCTTCTAATATCATCATGGGAGTGTTTATCCATGCCCATTTCTCTGTTATAAACCATAAAAATTTCCATTCTCATCTTGTTTCAATTAAAATTATTCCATGTGTAGAATATCCTTCTTTACTTTAGTCATTAAGGGAAATGCATTACCTGATGCTTTCACAAAAATTTTCATCATTACCTGATGCTTTCAGGTCATGGGGTTAAGTCCCTAGGCTTGGGAATTAATGTAATTCTCTTCCTTGCATCGTGTGTTGATTTCACGGTTGTAAATAATTTTTTTATAATGATGATTATATACTCCTTCATACCATGTTCAAATTTTCCACATATTTTACACAAGTTTTAATGAATTCTCAAGTAATCACTTATAGGTAACTTCTTATGTGCCACATTCTCCTCATGAACATGAACCTATTCATGAGAAATTAGTTTATTTTCAATATATATAACACTAATTTTTGAATTATCCATTTTTTTATTTATTTCCAACTAATCCAGAAATCATTTATGCACTCTTTTTTGACATTATCATCTTCTTTGTGTTTATCCCATGAAATATTACTACAATCATCCGAATATGATTTTTATCTTTTTACTCATTGACCTTCTTTTAATTTAACACTATATAGAACAAGTCTAGGTAATCCATTCATAAATTTCTGAACTCTATAACCCTTAAAAATCATCTTTTAATAACCTGTTATAAACATCAAAATATATTTTTGATGGTCATATTTTATATATTCTTGGTTACATGTTAATTCCTTTGAGAATAGGTCCTTGTCTGCTCTCCATAGCTTCACTTTGGGTCATGCCCCTCCCTAAGAAATGACAAGTTAAACCCGTAAGAGTATTAATTGTTTTCATTAAAACCACAACACCAGAAAATACCCTTGAACTTTGATATTCTCACTTGATAATAAGTATGTCTAGAAAATCTTTTTCATTTAACTTCTTTTGATCGAGAAAGATTTTGACTAAGGGGCACTAGTCTTTTGGAATACTTCTATATTCTTATAATGTAGAAGGCATTCATTCATGTGTATTAAGATTCAAAAAAGTTTCAAACATAATTTTTATCACATGCACATTTTTAAATAATATGTTTACATTAAGACATATTAGAATCATATTAAACCTTCTTGTCAAAACCTTTCTCTTATTATTCTTATGAATATTCCCCTTTAACTTATAAATCATTTGAGAAGATTTATATTATATTATTTAAATCATTTTGAGTTATAATATAAATATATTATTTCTTAGATATATCCTTTTCCTTAATAGATAGATCCTCCTCGGTTTCATTCGTCATGTTTTATTTCTCATTAGCTTTAGGCCTCTACTTATTGATCTCATCAACTTAAGATTCTTATTTTCTAGGAAACCCATAATTTTCTTCATCAATATTGTTTTTCTCAATTATTATATTTCATATATACTTCTTAAGCAGTTTTTTTTCTCAATATATATTTTTTACTCATCAATCAACAAGAATTATAGTTCTGTTATTTGTTTTCCATCATAACTTATGGTATCAAAATATCTCTCAAAATGAGACAAAAAATTACTTGATCATATAATTGACTAATTGAGTCATATTTTTATCATTTTAATATCAATGCTTTGTTTTTTTACTTGGTTCTTTATTATTATTTTTATATCATTTTAATTTTTTAGGATTATCATTTTTATCCTCTTATTTAGATTCTCCATCCTACTTCTTTGGATAATGATTTGAAAAATGTAAAATATCATTATAGTTATAACACCTTAGTGGTTTCTTTCCTTTTACTTTAGGTTTTTACTTTTTAATAATCTTTGATAAAATATAAAAAAACACTTTTTATATCTGCATCCTCATCCTCATTTTTATAATCATTTGATTCTAAAATTTCGATATCTTGGAATTTTTCTTTTCTCAATGCATAAAAAGTCATATCATATTATTCTTTCTTCTTATAATATTGGATATTTATTATTTAATAAGATATGAGTAGATTATATAGTTAATTCAGTGAATGAAATTTTATTTCTTATAATGATGTATGATTTTAATAAAATTGATCTAGAAGGTTTCTCATCAATTTTTATATAATGATAAATTCAATAAACACCCAACCGAAGACCCAAATTCTTCTTATAATCTCATTGAACCTTTAAATATATATTTCAGTATTCTCCCCATTGGACATTTTAATAAATTAAAATATCCTCCAATAAACATGAATTTTTTTCTTCCATGAACTTAGAATTCACCTCATAATTTTTCAACAATTTATTCCAAATTTATTTGGAACTTTCAATCCCCATGAATATTATATATTCTTTTTCTAAAAGGAAAATAACAATATAATTTTGAGTTTTTTCATCAACTTTTATATTTTTATTTATAGAAAATAACATAGGAGAACCCTAAAAATGGAGGGAAATCCCATTGTTTCTACATCAATCACATTTAGACTAAGTGACAGGAGGTAGGGAAAACTTTTATTCCTTTAATTGTGGTAGTTAGTTCTATAGAAGGTATTTATTCCACTACTATTCACAAAATTTAATCACTCAATTATTATCAATATATAGGATTATTTAATGGTTACCTAGATTTTATAAGATAGAAATTATAGATCCCAACAACAATTAGGTTCCACTAAGATGAGGTGAATCAATGGTATAAAATTTTATAAATTATTTTAATTAAATCCCTTAGACTGGATAAATTTTTAATAATCTCAATATTTAATTATCTCATCCACACTTAATATGCACCAAAATATAGAGAAAAAACAACACGTAATTATTTACATGCTTATTTCACAAAATAATATTCATTTTTTTTATTTGTTAGTCCCAACTATCACATATTCTCGACTATATAACCAAGTGTATACACCTAGGATAGTCTTAGTTCTATAAACATAGATTCCCATAATGTTCTTACCCTAAATCCCCATTGTATTTTATATCTTTCCATAGGCAACTAAAATTATGATCCAAAATAAAAAAGTATTCTTTTAGTTTGGATTTATTCAATGACACTTAATATTGATCTTCCTCTATGAACAAAATAAATAAACTATATTGATCATGTATTCTTCCATAAATATATTTGATAGAAACAATCATTATAAGATATTTCTATCTCCAACACTCACTCCAAATGTTAAAAGAAATATTCCATAGTTAAATCCTCATGTATGTAGGTCCTCTTCTTCTTCTTAAGATCTCTTGACTACAACTTTCTTCGTCTCTCATTGATATTTTAGGTATAGGAATTTTCTCATAAACTCAAAACTCATACAGTATTCGTGAGCTATATATATTTATTTCTTCTTTTATATACATATATTTATAGAATTATATCCTAAATATTAGTTTCTAAAATGGAATTTTATAAACTCCATTAATCTCTATATTAGTAACTCCTATCATTAAATCAGTCAATGTAATCATGATTTATCTTTCATTAAAACTTATTTGAATTCATATTCAATCATTACTTTTTAATCTTCAAAAGACTCATGATTATTTACATCATTAAGAATCCAGAGCATACATTGAATTAAACTCCTGTGTATTATAGACATGTGCATATAATGATGACTTGGAATTTGTAGCTTATGGAATAGAACTCATATCCTTGAATTAGATTCAACATGATTAATTATCCCTTATATAAATTTTAATCCTATTTAAGTGATTAGAGAGTTTAAATCTATAAATATCGATATTAGAAAATAATATATTATTTCCCAAATTATCTAAAAACATAATTCTAGAATTCTCAGTATCTATTTAAGGATAAATGATCTTATTACATGATTCTCAAAACACTAATGACTCTGACATAAATCCCATTAAATTGATCATGCTTCTATAGATTCCCATACATAGATCTCTTAACAAGGTGGCTTAGTTTGGAATCTCCTAATCTGGTTCTACATAATTCAAATCCCCTTCCATAGATTTCCTTGCATCATCTACTCATCCATGGATCCACTCATATGTGAGTAATCTTTCGTGATTCATTACTCTTTCATGGTAAGGAAATTCACTCATCTGTATTTACTCTTTCATGATTACTCATCTTAGGAATGTTTAATGACTCTTATGAAACCTAAATTACCCATCCACATTAGGGTATACTTTTCAGAAGCCTCACTTAGCTAATTCTATCTCATTCCCATTATTCAAAATTACTTTAGATAATCACAAAGCCATACCCTCACCACCATCCCATCTTCAAACACACTCTAAACTAATGTAAATAAAACATCTTCATCCATTAAAATAGGTATTTGATTCCATAAATAATTAAGAATCAATCATTACACTTTAGGGTTTGTTGAATTAAATTTCTTCAGACAAGTTCTTCAAGCAATACCATAATCTATCCTTTTCAATTTGAAATTATAGAACCAAAATATTCACTTCTTAGTCTCTCAATTCATAACAACATCTACATAACATCACGATAATCTTCCTTAATCACAACAAATATAATTCATTAAATGGGTACTTTTGTTTTTTTGACTTATCATTAAAAACCACATTGCATATAAACATATATAATGTGACATAGGGTATTTTTATTAAATTAAAAATTATATGATTTCCATTTTTTATTATAGTAGTAACATAATAGCTAGATTGGTATCCATCATTTATATTTCATGTATTTATTGTATTATTAGTCTCATTAATCATTTTTATATCTTTATCCTTGTCAAGTTATTGAAGATGAGATTATATATTGTATTCATCCATGTTCTTAAACTACATATTTATCTCACTACACATAGATGATAACATAATGTACTGAACATCTGATTTATCTTCTATGTGCCTTTTGTAGTCATCATTATCACCCTCACTCACTCCTTGAGGTAGCTGATAAATTATATGAAATTAAAACATATAAAACTTATTTTCTTAGGGTAGTACTTTCTGAATGTTCCTAAAACAATATTATAAAAACTTTATACCATGGATTACACCAACTAGTAATTCCAAAAAAGTCTATATTAAAGGTTCTAATGACCCATGAAATCTACCTTCAATAGTTTATGGGATTATAACTAGAACTGATGGGTATAATATCACACTTATTGAAGGAAGTACCCTCATAATAATAAGAATTTTTATGGAAAACCACCAATAAATTACATAATATAAAACAATCACAAATATCCCATTTTATATGTTATTGAAATAAAGAAAACATCTCTAAAAAATAAAATAACAAAAGGAAACTCTTATAGAAACAAATATAATAGTGGCTCTAAGAATCGAGAAAATAATATCCCTTTCATTTACCAAATCCCTCTAGTAAACCAAAAAATATATTTTTATATATAAGGGTGAGGATATAAGTATATTCATTAGGATAATGCCTAAGACCTATATTGAAAAAATGGAGGAAATATATTATTTCCTTTTAGATTAACATTATAACCAAATTAAAAATATACATCGGGTCATATATCACCCAACCTCACTAATCCTCATTTGCCTAAAATGACATCCAAGTATAATAACAAATTAATGGAATAATATAGCAAGAATTTACCCCCACAAACGTTTTCCCTCAAGTTTTTCACTCTCACATTCCAATTGAAAATATCATGGCACTTTCATCCCTTATACATCCCAATATCTATATAACCAGATATTATATCATTCCCATATCCATATATCAATATCAAAAACTATATATTCATATCCAAAATTCATATCACATTCCCATCATATAAGGGTGTCTATAATGTGAAGTATATCTACCTTATTCTCCCCTCCTACCTTCCATCATCCTTTCCATATTAATATATCACAACCACATAACTATGTAAGATATTATATTCCCACTCTAACAAATATCCATTACAACCTATATTTATATAACCACCTTAAACCATCATAGCATGTACTACATCTATAATAAAGTGTTGGGAAGGAGTAGTCATCTATCTGTTTCCATACTAACCTTTATTTTGTGGAAAACACCTGGACCCAAAACATTTGGGAATTAGTGAGGTAATATAACTCAGTTGGTTTTTGTATAATAAATACTAAGAAAATAAAACATATATAATTCCTACAAATAATCTAAACCAAATATTTTATACTAAAATAACTCTATTAATTCCCATAATAGTTACTACACCACTATAACTATCTGCTAACAACCACTACCATCAATATGTTTCAAACCAGCTCCACTAGTTGAGCCACATCTAGAGAATTAAACAAAATTTTCCCATTTAATTATTTATTTATGCATTTATATATTTCCCATTTTATCAACCACATTATATCCAGTGTGTAATTAATTTATCAATATTTATTAACAAACCATTTTTAATCCATAACCATATTTATTTCATCCTTTAACCTTCATTTCAAATATTATTATTATATTAATAGTCTTCTTCTTATTAAATTAATTATAACTTCTTATTAATGAGTTAATTATTTTTTACTACATTTTATGCCATTGAGAAATTATACCACAAATCCCCAAAAACTAAACTCATAACTGTATAAACGGTTGTGCAACTTATGCCAAAATCAACAATAATGCAAACAAAACCACTTCATTTTTTCAAAAATATCCACCCCATAACAACCATACCAACCAATAGATAAAAAATAATTACACTTCTCACACAATAATTAATGTATATATATATTCCAACCATGGAAACCTAGAAAAAACACCTATTGTATAACCCATGCCAACATCCCCAAAAACTAGCCACATTTACATCTAATTAAGGCTACTTTATCCATAATATGGGAAAAATATTCAACAAAAAATAATATCAAACAAGAATCATACCATAGGATAAAAACCCCCATTAATCATCCTATTCATATGAATTAATCATGTCTAGAAAATATATTTTACCAAGATTATATATTTCTAAGAAAATGTTTCACTTCCATATTTAAATGAATAAACATTATGAGGGGTGATTCAAGAACATCAATATAATCAAACAAGGTCAGTACATAGTGGCCACATCAATCTAAATTCATCAACATATTCCAATAACATGAATTAAAATAAGTCTGGTGTAGCTTACCTTTTCTCCATTAAATTTCATTAGTTATATTATTATCTTTATTAGGATAATCCTAACTAAAAACCAAAAGAAAATAGATCCATTATAGTTCCACCATTTCACATAAATAAAATAATTGTAGGTCTTGAATCCCCTACCTCAACCAGGGATTCAATAATAAATATGAAAGAATAGGGAGAGGAAAATTATTTCAAAGGAATGAAATTAAAACCTTTATACCCAAGGGCATAACAACCTCTATAAAAATTGTGACCCAAGTATAATGAAATAGAAGTCTAAATATAATTACGAACCTCTATATGAAATATTTTTGGGAATGAACTATGAATAAGGGAAGATAACCCTACCTTGAATCACAAAGTGGATGATATTTGAAATTTGAGGGCCAAAATTAATCCAATTAAACTCAAGGGTATATAAATATGTACCTCTAGACATTTAGGGTGTGGGAAAAAATGAAGGAATACTAAAAAAAATGATATTATAAATTTATAACAGAACTGGAAAATTTAAAAAATCATAGCATGACTAAACATAGTCAGACTACAATGAGGCGAAGTTGAATGCACCACTGAAAACCACACTATGATCCCCCTTAAATTTCACTATATCTAATTCTCATAACCACCTTACCACTTTTAATTCAATTATGACCATGACACAGTGAAGGTTCTCATTATATAATAAGATATTTAAAAACAAAATATAGTTCAATTTATTTGGATTCCATTCATAAATATTTTTTTGAGTACTATATTATCAAGAGAGTGTAGTGAAAAATGTATTACACTTTTGTATTCATGTTTTACACTTATGTATTATATTGAATACTCAAATGTATTGATAATTTGGAAAATAATTAATTTTTATGTATTATAGTGATGTCATAATTTACCATTATGTTTGCCTATAGAGACTCAAATATATAAGGGTCATTATAATATAAATGGGATAAATTTTTCCCATTAACATTTATGTATACCTATAGAGACTATAATAAATAATGTTTTCATGGAAATATATATATATATATAGGAAGGGGTATCTCTATGAACATTAAATATATAATATATTCCCTTTATATGTATTATAATTAACTTATAAATAAAATGTATATATAATATACTTATGATATGTAAGATTATTCATTTTAACAAAATATTGAATTTGGAAAATATTCCCTTTTATATATAAGATTTTCTTCATATGCAGTATATTCTCTTCGTACATAAGATAATTCCCTTATAAAAAATTGATATATTAGATGCTTCTAATACATATGATTCATACCTTTAACCAAATATCTAATATGAAATATATTTACTTTGATACGTAAGATATATCTTCATACATAATAAATCCCCTTTATGAAAATTCCAATATAAAAAAGTTAACTTCATTTATTACAGCTGGTTTACAAGTAATATTTTAAATTCTAAGGGTCATCCCTTTGAGAAATATCGAACAAGTAAATATTATTTATAATATACTTTTCATATGTAAGGGTTACTTGATAAATAATGGTAAACAAATACTTTTCCAAATTTTTGAGTGTCTCCAACCAACACATCAGGGATGACCCTTACATTCACATCTCCCTAAATTGATTGCATTGCTTTAGTGGTTCTACTTACAACTTAACTATTAAAAATATAGCATTATAGTATTTTATCTTGATTACTTAATATGGCATAATTAATTAATGATTTAATTATGTCTCTATCTATTTTTTCAGTTACCAATTAATCTCACCATTGGATTCAAAATATCTATCCAATATGGTATTATAATGGAAAGAATTCATTTTTCCATATCATAACTAAAAACGTGGCCATTATAAATTATTCAAATTTATTTTAGTAGGGTTTTACACTTATTTACTATATTAAGTCATAGGTACTTGATCTATTAGGTAGAATCCCTAATTCTAAAATTTTATACTCTAATTTCATCAACACATTGTTTCAAATTACACAAGTCATTCTATGGAAAAGTCTCATGATGATAATTTGGTTAAATCAGTCCAAAAAAGTATTAAAACTACCCCATAGATGAAAACACATTAAAAAGGGATAAAATAGTGAATTAAACTATAGTGGTATTCTAACTCAAGTGATACAATGAATTTAATAAAATAATATTTTACATTAATTTATTTTTATTAACTTTTGAGTAAATATACTTATTTTTATTTTGTACATTCTAGTAAAAAATTATATAAAAATTATATAAAAAATTAACCATGTATAATAAAATAATTTTTTCATTATTAAATTTAAAAAAATTATACTTGTATAAGATATCCTATTTTTATCTTTATATACCAGTTAATTACATTATGTGAGAACGTACCAAAATAATTAACTATAGCCAATAAAATAAGTCTTATGAAATTTATTCTAATTTATCAAAGAATGATTGTTAATTAATTTATTAAATGTAATCATGTTTAATTAATAAAATAAATAAACCATTTTTCTAGTAAATAAATAAGTAAATAACTATGCACTGGTGAAATAAAATAAACACATGAAATAATCATGAGATTAATCTATTTCTTGGTTTTTAGAGAAATGATATACTGGCCTAGGCCCAAGGGGAAACACTTTGAACCTTGACATGGTTAGAGTATAACATCCATTATTTTCTTTTTTGGTTTCAACTTATCTCTATTCCTTCACTATATCCTATAACTAATATCTCTATCCTTTAAAAATGTATACTCATAGGAAATTGAGAGGTATTAGTGGTTTAATGTTCAATTATAATCCTTGCACACAAAGGACTGTGCATAATATAAAAGGGATATGTGATTCATTGACCATTATATTTAATTTAATAGTAATTATCAAATAATAAATCATTTAATAAATAATTATATTAAATAAAAAAACCAACACATACACAGGTCGATCAAAACTCTTGATCATTTAAAAAAATCAATGATAATCAAATTTAATAAATTCTAGCATTTATTTCCAATCATTTTATTTTAAGGCAAATTGATGTATAAATTTTTCTTATTAAATTTTGTTTAATTAATAGTCTCTGATACATATTAAAAACACCATTAGTTTTCATTATATTAATTTCAATTAATTTTAAAAAATTAAGTACACTATGTGTACTTTTATGGTTTCACGTTTTGTATATAATGCATAATATTAAATACCTTCAATGGAGAATTAATGGACACAAGAAATGTATTGGGAGATGGAACTTCATGTAATACATATTGTATATCTTCCATGTCACTTATTGTATACTAAAATTAATGTAATTTCATAGCTCATGTCCTTATAAACATGGTGTATATTTCTATGTATTCAAATTGTATAAACTACACAATGTGTAAGACCACACAGTGTTCCATTTATGTATGTGGTAGGTACTTTTTAAAATATTTTTCATTTTAATGGCATGTGACTAGCCATTAAATGTTGTATGTCACATTGGTTTTTAATACACGGCGTTTCATGACTTGTCATATTATGCTTACATTCAATACAATAAAGGATCTATTCTTTCCTCTCTCTATAAAATAAGAAATAAAAGGTGAAATTCTCTCAAATTCAATCTCTAAAACATTAGAGGTGAATTTTATAGGGAATATTATATGTGATTTATATTAAATCTAGTGCCCTAAAAATAGCTTCATAGAAATTTATGATTATTAGTATTAATTATTTTAAATATTAATATAAATTTTTATCACTTTATAATTTTTATTTTGTGTGACTAAGTATTTGATAATGTCCTAAGATTACACATCACACCTAAAGGTCATATAATTTTTTCACTATGATGAGAACCTAGAAGTGTCGTTATATTATTCATAAATATATTTTTAAAATTGGATGATATCATTTGATAGAACACAAATGATATAGGCTATCATGGTTGGATTCTCATAGTACTTTGAGACACTTTCCTATAGTGTATACCCATGGTAATATTTATCATAGTAGAATATGAGAACACAAACCACTAATAGAAAAAAAATATGTGTAATGATCTATAAACTCTAATATTTTTATTAAAATGTGTCATAAGTTATATACTTTGATGTATTTTAAAAAACCCTGATGAAAAATACTCATGGTGAAGAATGATATCTTGGGTGAATCAGGAGTTATGTCGTATTAATGAATAATGTAAGAAAGTATTTATCTCTTATGATCTTTAATGGTAACTAATATCTAATCCCCTTTGATTATAATTGAATTACCCGATTAATCCTAAGTCCATGGGGGTGTTTTCAGTCAGTTCATTTCCCAAAATTCTAAGAAAGGGAATTGGGATCAAAGGTTGAAGACACTAGCATAAAAAATGTTTTATTAGAGATACCAAGATAAAGGTATTATATTACATAGTGTATGTTTTTATGATGTCACATATAATTGAAATATTAACTTCTTTCTCTATGGGATCTTTGGTGTGTTATTAGATGATAACCATGGATGGTGGGTGGTGTAAACTAATTCTAATGAGAAAGTGGCCTAGAGGATCACACTCTAGTGTTTTCATAACCTCAATTAAAATCTAGATGAATTTAAAATGGTGGTTAAATATTTTTCTCATACATGGTTTAGTAATTATTCATGTTATTTTGATCACTAATATTCAATCTCAAACTATTCAAAAAAAATATATGTGATTTAAATATTAAATAAATATTTATTCACAATGTATTTATTTATTTAATTATGGTAATATATAATATTTATTTATTCTAGTTTATTTACAAGGTAACAAAATATATATTTATTTATTTAGGTGAATATTTAATAAGTTCTTGTTCACTAATTTTGTGAATATAACATTTTTATAATCATTGTAGAACAATGCAGTGCCATTTATTTAATTAAATAAATAGAAATTATTAAATATCCGATAAATATTGAGGAGGATGTTTGGACCAAGTTTAATGGTTCAGTAATAAATGTTAAATAAATTTTATTTGAATAAATACTAGTTTATTTATTCAATAAAAATAATATTTATTTTTATCTATGAGCTTAGTTCATTTAAAATAAATAATAATAATTATATTATTATTTAAACATGGGGTCTTTTGTGGATTATGAAAAATAATACAGTACTTTATACAATTATTATTTTAAATCCGTGGAACTATATTAATCTAGTAATTATATTTTTCAAAAAGATAGAGGCACATTTTTTCATTGCACACAATATATTCTAAATAAGATTTTATCAAGCCCTATATATCCCTCTTCTATAAGACATTGAAAAACAAATATCTTTTCTCCTCCTCCACCAGAGAAAATATCAACTCTTTTAAAGGATTTTATTGAGTCAATATCAATCACTGCAAGGGTAAGAACCATCTATGCTAGCACCAAAAGGATCATATTGTGATGATTTGAGGTTCATAAAGCATGTGTGGATCATAGCTCAAGGGAATCTACTCTTGATTCATCCAACATAATGATAGTCTAACAATAGGTATTTCTATGATCATCAACAATAAATAAAAAATTCAATGAAAGTTAATTCTTAAATTAAAAAAATTACTTTAAAATTATATGTTAAAATATATTCCTTTATTTTTTTGGGTTCTCATCAATTAATATTCACATAAATATTGTGTATTATGAAAATTCATCATGTAAATCACGAATTATTTCTAGATTATGAAAACAAACCACGTTTTAAAGCCTCCACTAGGGTATCCAATGGTCCCAAACCCTTCAATTTCTATAAATAACAATGGGTTTTATAATTTTTGTTCACATTAAAGGAAAAAAAATAAATTATATTTTCTAATTTAGTCATCATAAATATTTCATTTAAACATTCTCTTAAATAATAAAACAATTCTAATTTTTATGTGATATGAAATATAAAACCCACATCACCAATAATAAAATAATTATTTTTATTTTCATGTAACATGTAATATTTAAATATAATTTCTTAAATAAATAAATTTTTATTTAAAAGATATTAAGATACATTACACTTGTCACCACACTTAAATCATAATATTTATTATTTTAGGTGACCATTAATGATCTAATATCATTTCATGAAAAAATAAATATTTATTTAAATGATATTTAATTTTTTTTATTATATAATTAACTCAATTTAAATCCCCCCATAAAATTATCAAACATTTAATAAATAAACTATTTATTCATTAAAATAAAATAAATATTATATTCACAAAAATTTTGATTAAATTTTTATTTATATATATTTATATAACTTGAATAAATATTTATTTTACAATATTCACCAAAATATGTAAATAAATTATCATTATATTCATTTAAATGTGAATAATTATATAAGAGATTGAATTTAACCCACATATTCTAAACTAGAATATACCATGATTGAATGTTTTACGATCAAAATAACTTGAATAAATATTATTCTACAAGTTGGGAATAAAATTATTCTTAAACTTAAATTTAAAAGAATTCAACGATTTTTTAGATACCCTTAGTGTGTGACTCTCTACACCCATTTCTCACCGCCAATAGGTAGAACTAACCTAAAGTCCATGATTGGTGTATAGGAACAAGGAAAGGAACTCATAGAGAAAAAAATTGAAATATAATAACTTTTTCAACTGATACCTTATAAAGCAGCATGCATAATTTTGTAAACACCCTATGTTATTGATATAAAACTCTTTAAATTTAAAAAACTTGCCTGTAAACCATATTGTACATGTAATTTTGTCCAGATATTTTATTTCCATCAAAGGAATACATATATATTCTTTAGTTAAATTGGAATGGAAAAACATATTGTTTGATCCTTTAATTAATTTCACATCACTTATGGCACACCAAACATATGATACCTATTTATGAGCATATGTCATCTTGGTTTTCCCCTTTACATTAAATTGAACAATTAATGATGTTCATTAATAATAATATTAATTAAAATGACTAATAAACATGATCACATATTATAATATCCAATAACATATAAAATATATGGAATTATTATTAGTAGTTGTTTTCTCATGACCTACCATATTAGATATCACCATGTTAAAACATCTTGAGAATAATTTTCAATGATTTCTATCCCCCGGTACCTGATATTCAAACATCATCTCTGACCCCTCATATTGATGTATCTAGATTATACGAAAAATTATATAAAAATATTTTAAAGACATCTCTAGGTTCTCATTATTTCAAGTAACAGCTATAACCATTTTATATGAATAATATTCTAATGATATTATCTCATTAATGACACATAAAATAATAATCACTACACGATAAGAGTAAATATGTTTTTGTAATAAAAATTAAAAAAATAAATTGTTTCTAATAAAAAAATTTAAGCAATGATTTTCCTTATGATCATGTTTCTCACTTTTTATTTATAACTCCTTGATGAGAGATAGAATATTCATAATTTTAATCATGGTTTCATTATAAATTAACTATGAAATTGGTTTAAAACCTAATCCATCATCATATTTTTATACTTTAGAGTATATGGAATTATTTTGATAAATTAATTTAATCTTAGTTTTTAGATATTGTATTTATTTATTGGAGTTAATTGAAAAATTAATTGATTAGTTTGTTTAATTCTTATTGAACTTTTAATAGAATGGTTCTAATTATTTTTAATTAATTTTATTATTCTATAACTAATTTATACTAATAAACCTTTTTAATTTTTATATTCATGTTTTTTAATAATTAAAGTTCACCTTATGAAAAGAGAGAGATGATGCATAGGGTAAATTCAATAGGTTGTATAAAGGTGTCTAGTGTTACTTTGTATGGGTAACTTGTGAAATATGTGTGAGGATAAAGGCCACACTATATGGGATATGTAAATGTCTTTTTTGATCTATATTATATATAAAATTCATCTTTATAGTATCTGTGTTGTGTAAAGGTCACAAAGATAGCTTTGTTAGAGTCTGTTCCATGAAGAAAATGGGTTATATCAAGCTCCTTCACACATTCCATGGGTTTTATAAAGTTCATAGCTAACTATGTGTAATGTAGCCTCAATGGGAGAGTAATATGTAAAGAATATAAATTCATGTTTTCCCAAAAATATCAGGACCAACTGAAATTCATATTAATATTATTTTATTCTTCCGGAATTAGAAAACATGATCTCTATTACTCCACTAGTGTGTATCCATAAAATAAATAAAATGGTGATGATTAGAAAAATTAATGGTAGGATAATTACTGAGATGAGATAACCAATATAATACCTACCCATCATCTTGTACACACATAGTCCATCCAATTAATAAAATAAACATGTTGAATGGTACTATATTTCAAGAGAATACAGGAAAGAGGTATAATAATTTCTATAAATAGTTTTTCCCTCCACAATTGTATAAGGATTAAGAAAATTGAATTCATTCATTGATTGATTTCTTATTATAATTTTTTATATTTTTAAATTAATACAATTTCAGGTTTTTCAATTATCAGGGCTTTCTGCCTTGCTACTTTATTTTGAATTCATAATTTTGATTATAAAGCTCTCATCCATGGTGAGAATATGTCCTAAGAATCTACTACCAGATAAAAATAGAGCATGGTATCATGAATCTCAATTTGTTTTATTACTTTATTCTAAGGATTTATCTGATTTATGGGAAGTGGTGATGAATATACCTTGTGTACACTTTACACTCTTCTGTTTTATATTTTTAAGATATTTTTATCTTGTGGTGATTGGATCACTTATGTACAATGTGATAGGTGTTTTAAAATAATTATGGTATCACAGTTGTGGTCTATTTTAGAGAGTGGTGGGAATATTTCTAGGTTATATTTTCTGTGTTTCGATACTATTCAAACAATTTATATAGTGAGGGTGTGTGTAACTATTTGATAACACATAGTGAGTGGGAATAAATGGGTTGAGATTGTAAAGGATCACTAAGATTTAATCTATGGGATTATTCAATCTTGAATTCCATATTTTCTACATGTTCATTTTACTTTTTCTATTTCCATATGTCATCTTAATTTATTTAAAGTATTTAAATTAATAAAAACAAACAATAACAGAAAGTTCTAGAATAGTTAATATCATGGATTACCTCCTTGAGAGACAATCTCATGTTCATATTTCTAATATATGGGGAATTATGAATTCTTATTTTGATATTCCTCTATAATGATTTTACTTCAAACATGGAACTATTTTTTGGTTTGTTGGACTATGTATTCACTTATTTATTTCTTAAACTAAAATTATTTTTCATTTATTTCATTTCATTTATTTTTTTATTTGTTTTCTATTTTCTATTTTCCTTTCTTTATTTCCCTCATTTTCTATTTATAGGGTTGAACAATAAAGGTGTAGTCCAATAAATTCATATTGTAAAATAATTATTTTTAATAATTAAAAAGGTATGATGAGATTATTTCCATGGTTATAAAATCAATTAATAATATCCCTACTAATGAAAAAAATCAGTAAGTCCATTACTAATATGATGAAGAAATAATTATTATAGATTAATTGAAGAACCTATTTAATCATGTACTATAAAATTTTAAAAATTGTATGTGAAAAATGTATATAAGGATTATGAGGTGTTAAAATAAGATAAACCTAAAGTAAAACCACTATAATATCAACTATAGAGATGGAATAATAACATAAAAGGAAAATATTTCAAATATTTACTCTTGGAATTATTTTCCCCATGGCCATACATTTTGACGAGGAATTAAAATATGAAATCATTGACATGGATTCATTCACTTTGAAATTTTCTTTAATAAGTTTTACTAAAACCAAATTTTATACTAATATACCTTATTTTGAAAAAGTAAGATGGTTAAAATAACTTGATTGTGAATATTAATATTCAAAGGATGGAATTTACTTTGATAGAAAACTTTAATGTCTATAGCAGTCAACATCCATAGTAGAAGACATCATAGAATAAATTTACTCAAACAACAGAAAATATGCTAAAAATAAATATGGATATGACCTTTAACAAAAATCATTTAATTTTCATGTTATTCATACTATATTAAAATCTGACCTTTTTTATATTATAATATCAGGTTCATCTCAAGTAATTTCTCTCTTGGATGATGATAAATATATAATGGATGCAATATTATTTTATGATGGACTTAAGGGCCCACATTTCATAAGCATTGTAATTCTTATCCCAAGGGTGGTTCATAAAAAATAATATCTAAAATTATAAATAAATGATGGGAAATTCTCTACTTTAAATATATTTCTTTGAGATTTCACTTATCAATAACTGATTTATAATTTCTCTTATTATAAATTTAATTATTCAAGTACAATTTTTAATTCAATTTTATAAGAAAAATAGGACTAGGAAGGGGTCAAAGAAGAGCTATTATGGATGCCTACTGCGATTAAAGTAAGATATAACATAAGAGAGTACTACCATAATTAATAATTGCTCTAAATAAAACCAAATAAAAATAAAAACCTTGGAGAAGTTTCCACACACTCAATATATTTAACAAGTTTGTCCAAATTTGAAGATAATATATATGAATATTACTTTGATAATCTATTTAGACTTTCTCTATAAGAGTTTTATGGATATTCTAAAAGAGATATGGATAAATTGGAAGAATTCATAGAATTGAAGGTACCCTTTATGATACATCATAAAGATACCCCTAAAGAGTCGAAAAAAGACTATATATAGAGATAAGTGAAAGAATAAGTTTAGGCCTTGTATATCATCCTTATAATCACATCTTAAAATCTATACCATAATCCTAAGGATTGGATTTTAAGAACCCTACCAAATGGGACCTCTGATTAAAGGATCATGTTGTAAAGAAAATTAGAGTAAGAAGAATGTTGTAATTTCAATTAAATAAACCCAATAAACCTTTATATTTGGGATAAGAACAAGGTTTTCCAACTATAGTCAGTGTAAATACAACCCCTCTTATGTGGGATAACCAAATACACTCTATCTTTTCTCTTTTTTGAGATTTATTTAATTTTTAATAAATCTATCTTGTTAAATTATATTTTTAAATAAGGTTTTCAAGTGATAATTATCTAAGGGTACTAGGTCAAGGATGTCCACAAATCAATAAGAGAATATCTTAACCCAATACTATTTGATAGAAATTACCATGTTTACTCTATAGTTTTTTATTTTTGTATCATAATGTAATTTTTACATTATTTTGAGCTAAATTGAGCATTGTTGAATATGTTTGGGGGAGGTTTTCCACCTATTTATTTTCTATTTATTGTTTCTTTAGAATATCTTTAGGATCTACTTTTAGATTTTATTTATAAAATATGAAATTTTTTCACTTTCTAGTTTTTAGTTTTTATAGTATTTTTAGGGAAGAAAAAATGAATTTCAAATATTTCCTTCCAATTATAAAATTCCATTCTAAATTAGAGGATTTTAATGATTTTGAAGTTATTTAATTTAGAGAATTTTTTAGTGACATATACCACTATTTTCATGGAAATTTTGGTTTTATAACTAAGTAAATTGTTTTTATAAAAAATATAAAGTTTAATAAAAATTAAAACATAGTGAAATATGAATTTTGAACTTAATCTTAGCTAACTTCTTCTTTTTTGAAAAATATAACATCATGGAGACAAATAAAATGACACTAAAACTAGTGTAAAATAGGTATTTGGGATCCAAAATGAAGTTATGAGGTAATTATGCATTAAATGTATGTAATAAAATTCACTATATTTTGAATAAGTTCATGAACAAATGTGTGGATTTAAAAAATTCAATAAGTGTGTAATTATAGAAAATGACTAAATTTAAGTGAGGGGAATATTGAGCAAAAATAGAGGGATACAATTGACTTATAATAATTCCATTAGAGTTATAAAAGTATAAATTGTACATTTGGTTTAAGGAACATACAAAAAATTAGATTTATGAAGGATACACATTCTAAAGACTTTGTAACACTAATTTAAATTATATTTTCAATCTTGGAACTTGAACTTTTTTTCAATTAAATTAGGGTAGTTAGATAGATTTGAAGAGGGGTGTGAGAGTTTTCAATAATAAATGAGTCTATTTTTCTTTCTTTTCTATCTTGCATGTTTAAAAATAGCTAGGACAATATTTCTCTTAGTTTAATGAATTGAGTTTCTTAGAAGTGTAATCTGCTACATGTGGAGGAGTGATAAGAAAAAATAATAATAATTTTAATCTATTTTTCTTTTGAAATTAACCCTGAAATTAGTTAAAACTTGGGAAATCATCAAATTCTTAATACTTTGGGCATTCTGAAATTAATTTGATAAATGGATTTAATCTTGGTTTTTAGATTTATTTATTTATTTATTGGAATTAATTGAAAAATCTAAAAACTTATTTATAAAATTATTTTTTAAATAATTAAAAGGATTCTTTTAAATATTTCTAATAAATTTTATTGTTCTATAATTCATTTGGAAAAATTCACTTTTAGAGTTTTGATTTTCATGTATTTTATAATTTTTAGTTACTCTTACGCAATGTGATACTAGTTGTGAAAGGGTAACTTCAATATGTTTTTTAATGGTGAAAAATGCTGCTCCATAATGGTAAATGGTATTTTCTGTTTAAGGTTAACTTATATATTGTACGAGATATGTTAATGTACTATTTTTGTGTAAATGTAATCCATGTTGTCTCTATGTTATGTAAATATCCCAAATCCAATTATTTAATAGTAATTTTTATTAAGAATAAGGGATGCATCAAGGTCATTCACATATTATACATATTGTGTAATGGTCATAGAAACATTTATCTAATGGTAACCTATATGGGTGAGAAATCCATAAATAATATTTAATCGAATTTTATAAAAAATCATTTGGTGCTTGATTGAAAATTAATTCACATTCTTCTAGTCTACGCAAAATCAAGTATGATCCTCTTCATTTATTCACAGATAATTCATCCAATAATTGGAGAATATGGAGTTTATGTGAATAATTAATGTAAGGATAATGTTTAATATGGGATCACATAGAGTTTCCTCACCCCCCAAAATATTCATGTGGAGCTTATATAAGGGATAAGAAACCATGTTTAATGGTGCTAAATATCATGAGAATGAATGAGGAAGGTACAAAATGTCTACAAATAGTTTTCCACAACCCATTTAAAATTGGATTCAAGTCCTTAGTTGTATTCATGGAATGATTTAATTCTATGATTTTATTTTTTTTAATTAGTTTAATTTTATTTCATTAAGATGTTCATGTTTTCTTCATTTCTCTTTATTTTTATTTATTATATGTAATTCTGAAGAACTAATCCATAGTGACAAGCTAAACCAAGGATTTACCAATGGATGAAAACTAATTAATCTTCAGAAAAATTACCTAGATTTGTTTTCTTTTTTTATTATAAGAATCTAGTTCATTAAGGTTCATAGGTGTTCCATGAGATTTAATTTACTCCATTTCCTTTCACATTGCTAAAATATTTTCCACTCCCACTAATCAGATCACAAATGTATAAAGGGATAAGTTTTATGAATGGAATATGGGATCATATTTGTGATCCATTTGAGATAGTGGTGGGTATCCTTATTTAGAATATTTATTGAGTGTGATGACCATTCAACAGAATTATACAGTGAGGGTATGGGTATTTGAATAGAAACACAAAGAGATTATGATTACTAAATCAAATCTATAAGATAATAAATGGCCAATATTGTTAAATTCTAGGGTGTCTCTTTTATTGATTTTCATTTTGTATCCATGTGAAATTTCATTTTCTTCTTTTTATCCATCAACCTCATTTTTTGTATTTATTTCAAAGTATGAAAAAAAAATGTATGAATGGTGATCCTATATTCCTAGATACATGAATGATAATCTTGGGATCATCTTTCTACTATATATAATAATATAAATTCTTATTTTATATCCCACCACAATGATATCCTGTCACTCCTATATTTCATGTGGATAATATTTTACCACTTACTAAGAATTTAATCATAGTGATTTCTAATGTTTTCCAATTTCTCTAGGTGATTGATAGTATTAAATACTTTACAAATGTGTTATAAGGGGTCTATGATATAGGATATTAATTTTTATATGGAATAAGTATAATTTGTTAATGAATTATGTGAATGGTTCGTAAAAACACTAAAATTTTGATTCTGGATATTGGTTGTGTTATATGTTATATAAAAAATATGTTTGTTTTATATAAAATCTAGAAGTACTGTTCAAGGGGTGATTCATTATCAATGGCGTGAAGGGGTTTTACAGCCATTACCCACATTAACATGGATATATGAGGCTATTTCCATTTATTTTAATATTGTGTTTCTAATATCACTAAAAACAAAATATTGTTTTGGTAGTTATTGATTAACTCATAAAATTATCTCATTTATTTCCAATATGAGAAGAATGATCAATTAATAACCTTTAAAATATTTCAATAAAAGATGTTTGTAGACATTAGCGGTTTCTATTTTTCCCATATAGTGATCCTCGATTTATATAAATATTATTTAATGGACTATAAAATGTTATTGGAATGTAGTTTTGGATTATTTAGAGTTACTATAATTATATAGTATGACAAAAATAATAAGTTATTAAAAACATTTAACCTATGATATGAGAATTTCTTATCAACTTTGGATATTCTAGTGAATACCATAGATCATTGGTAGTGTTTTAATATAATACTAATTCTCAATTAGTCCCCTATATAGCACCATTTGAAGAATTAAATGGTAGACTATATTAGTTTCCACTTTTTTGGACTGAGACTAGTAATAGGGATCCTATGGAATATATTTTAGTGAAAGATTCAATAAATTCAGTTAAATTTATTAATAAATGTATGGTATTATCTAGGTTTATATATAAGTATTATAAAATTCATCAACAATGAGTTTTTAGGTTTTATATAGGGGATAATTTACTTTTAAAAGTGCATCCTATTTCAGGAAAACATAGGTTGGGAATAAAAATGGATAAAATAATATGAAATTCCTTTTGATATTATATAATAAATTATTCAAGTGGATTATTATTTTTTTATATAATTTTATAAATAATTAGTAATTATTTTTATTTATCTCAAATTAAAAAAATTATACTGAATCTAACTCATATTCTAAATTGGGTTATAGTTAAGTTAAAACCTAATGTGTATAATGTGTAAATACTAGTTTGGATTGTTGATTGAATATAAAAGATTCTAAAGGGATGAGGTATTCCTTTAGTGATAGTGTTATGCTAGAATATGATGATTAAGAAATAAACTTGACAGGGAGAAATCTTATATCTAGAAAAATTGGTTTGAAATTTTTCAATGATGAAGATACCAAGTTATTTTTTAAGGATCAAAATACCTATGGTTAGGAGAACTGTAACACCCATAAATTTTAGTTTATTTAATTTATGTTTAAAATTACTTGATGTTAATTATTGAAGTGGGGTTTTCTTAATAAAATGTTATCATTCTTCATTAATTAATTATATAATTTTGTATTTAAATGTAAAATTAGATTTCAGTTATATTTACATTATAGAGAAATTAAATTGGTTAAGTAAAATATATGAAATTTAATTTGGTAACTTTAATATAATATTTAATATATTTAATTAAATCCAAAATTTTGGAATTAGAGGAAATAATATATAATTTTCTTCATGAATTTTATTAGTTCATGGAGGAATTATAATAGAGTACAAAATGGGAGTATATTTATCCTTTTAACAAGATATTTTAATGTATTAAATTTATGATGGTGATCGATGGAATACTTTTGGACTTAGGGGAGTTCCTCCCACCTATAATTGTTTTATTTACGCTAATTTGAGATCCCTTTATTGAATTTTTTATTGAATAACATTTCATAAAAGGTGAAAGAATGTCATATATTCACTCAAAATATCAATTTATATTAAATAAATATTGAAAATCATTTATATTATTTATTTATATTTTTTGGTGATGTGTTAATGTCTTTTAAAACATATTTTTTATTTTATCATTTTTGGACAATTATCTATTAAATTTATTACATTAGGCATGGATTTATGCCATATACTGTATTTTTATCCTTTAACATTTTTCTTCTAAAACTATAAATAGTGAGTTACTCATGGTCCATTAGGGTAATTCCCCTCTTTGGATCCCATGTGCTCAAATCCATACATTTAAATAATGTTCGTATCAAAATTTCATTGGTAATTCCAACATTTCATAGAATTATATTAAATGTGTAGATACCATGAAGAACTTATTTTAAAATTTTATATTCTTATTTAACTTTTAATTTGTGATTTATTAAATATTTTCATGATATGGAACCATGGTTCATCTTTTAAAGATCAATAGTCAAGAACTTGTAGAAATTTTAAGGAGGTGAAACTTAGTGGGTAGATTTGATTATTTTATATTGTATTAAAAAATCCACCTATGTATTATTGATATATTATGAACTAGAAGAAGTTTGAATTTCTATTATTTTTTATAAATAATATCTTAGATTAAAATATAGAATTTATATAAAACTATTTTCATGAAAATACCCTTGGGAAGATTTTCATATTTATAAATAGTTTTAATATAATTTATTAGAGATTATTTCATGGTGTGTGTATGTTTATGATAAATGAATTTATAGTCATAATTATTTTAAAAAAAATCTCTTTCCATTTGTAAAATATGGACTTTGTGTTTATGTGTGTGAGAGGAAAATAATTATTAGGTTAATCGGGATTATATGGCCATGTAACAGCCCAAACCAACTGCACCATGATATTTATCCCCTATTAAGCCTTTCCCTTATAGGTTTTATTTTTTTCTCAAGATTTGGGTCATTACTCCCATAGTAAAGGCATCATGATAGAAGATTTATCCACAAAACCTTATAATGTGTTGCTTATTTCTCCCCCTCCATTTATGTGTGATCACCATTTCCGCCCCACTTTGGGGGTAATACCCTCATTATTGTACTTAAAATATACTAGCATACCAATTTACAATAAATGGGATCATTCTCAAGGGTTCCTTTTGTGATTATAGGTACAAAATGAGAGATAATTCTAGGGTCTTGATTGATTCAGTATGTTCATAGTTGTTCTAAATTAACTATGAATTATATAATGATTATTTTCTCATACCTTTAAAAGTTATAGGTGATTGAGTGATTTTAAAGTTTCATTAAAGTTAAATTATTAACATCACTAGAAAATAAATTCTATACTTAAATATTTTAACTATTCAAGGTTGAAAAAATATTTATAATGCTTGTATATAAGAAAGTTCTACCTTCCAAATGATATGAAGCCTATAAAGTTTATATTTCCTAAATGAAAATATATCATTCTAGTCCCTTTTTTTCATATAATCTTAGAATCATGAAGTTTTAGTAACCAGTCTAAATTCTTAATATTTTAATATCATGTTGGAAAACATTTTTTTCTTCAAAATCATTTCTTGTAATAGTGTAATAAAGGTTATTTTCTGATTTATAGTAATTTCCTTAATAAGGAATATCCAATCCCATATCTTCTTTTTTTATGATCCTTACAGAGACATTTTATGGGTAAAATGTGATATGGTGGAGATAATTATTCTAACAATGATGTTTATTTTTAGTGAGTATTTTATTATTTGGTTTTTTATCTTATATTTTTAATTTGGGGTCAAAATTTGAAAATTTGGGGTATTTTCTAGGTACTCATACGGAGAAAAAACCATGTTGAAATGATCCCCTTATGGATATAAACCATGACTAAACCAAGTGTATATGGAGCTTCCATGGAAACAAAAAAATGTGTGATTGACACATAAAATGATATAAAACCATAACCAGGACCTATGGATATGGATATGGCTCCCTAAAGGGGTTTAGAGGTTTACTTACCTTAGTCTCAGAGGTAGTTCCCTATTATTCCTTGACACAAACATTGTTTTCAACTATTTTATTCAGGTATTTACTTATGTACATATTTATTTTATCTTTCAGAGATAACTAATTAATTTTAGTGGAATATATAATGTCTGTACCTCATGTTATTTTTTTTATTAAATAAATAAAATATTATATGATTATTTGTATTCCTAAGAACCATGCATTATTTTTAAAGAATGCTAATGTATATAATATTGGGGGAATCCTACTAGGTTTTTGTTAACACATTACATAAAAACGGTGGTTTGTGTGTGTGTGTGTGTGTTTTTATTAGTACCTCTTCTAGTGTGGGTAGAATCCTTTTAATTTTATAGCGATTATGCTATAGGATCAATTATAGAGTGATATAGGTAATGGAGTTATTAATGTACCTCATTTTATTTATGTTTAGTCTTGTATCTTCTTTATTAGAGGTGTACACATTGTGTCTATATTTTGATATGTATGATTTATGTTTTTAATTTATTATTGAAATTTGTTTTGGTTTATTATTTGTTCTCAATAAATTTTTAATGCATAAAATGGATAAATCATTCTTATATTTATATATCACACCCGTGGCACCTATTTTTATCCCATAGTGATTGAAAATACACCTTGGAATTTTAATTTATTATTATTTTTATTCATGTTTATTTAGTTTTGTTTTATATAGTAGGTTTATAATTTAGTTTAATGGATTCTATGATTTTTGGATTAAGAATTTGAAAAAAAATATTGGGTGTATTGTTATTGTGCATGGGTTTAAGTTCATGCATGTAAATGATTTATATCATTATATAGGATATTATAGTATGGATTTCATGGTTAGTGGGTAGTTTGAAAAACCATATATCCAAATCATATATTTTTAAAGACCTTCATGTTTTATGTTTATTTTCATCCTTATCATTCTAAATCCTTCCTATTATTGGTTTCTTCTTATTTAGGATGAATTTAAATGATTTTTATTATGTATATACATTATTTTTATAGGTCATTTTTTTATATTCTAGTGCTTTTGAATAATTTTGAAAATTAATTTAAAATTTATTATGAAATAATTAGATTCAAAAGTGAGTTTTATGTTTTGATTGATTGTAAAAAATAATTTCCTAGGTTTTTTTATGGTTATAAAGAACATTAAAAATAGTTATTATAGTTTTACAAAAATAACACCATTGTTATTTTATTAAATTATTTTTGTTTGAAAGAAGAAATAATTTTTATAAAACATCGATCTTGTTTTCCTAATTTATATTTCCAACCAAATTATATTTTTTTATTTTCTAGTAAACCACTTTATGTTTGAGTGGGAACCAAATAAGCCGAAAAAATATGGGGAACCAAATAATTTTAAAAGAAAAAACATAATGGACCACCTAAAATCTTGTTGGGCCACCTGAGTGGCGCTAATAAGACCCCTATTAATTTAAATTTGAATATTAGTGACGTTACCTAAGTTTAGAACTGTGTATTGACTATAGAAATTTTCTTCACAATTCAAGTATTTATTCATATAGGGAATATAACTAGGTAGAAAAAACAAAGGTAAATATCATGAATGGATGAAATAGGAAAACTAAAGAGTATATCTTCCATGGAAGGATATTATAAATCACTTCTCAGGATATGTTATTATTTTTTTCATGTTAATAAAGATTCACTCCTCCAAAAAATTCCATATGAATCCTCTAGTTCATTAAATTCTGTTTGACTCAGTCATTCATTCTATTCCAATTATCAAAAAAAACATTATAATGAAATATCTCAATATAGAGAATATATTTTGAAATTCTATAATTTTAATGCTAAATTTTATGAGTAGAAAAAGGTTCTCATAAAGTAGAAGTGTGGATGATGGAGATTGAAATAATTTTTTTAGATTTTCTTGAAGCCTTTATTCTTATGTTCACCACATTCATGATCGAGGGTCCATGATGGAGGTTTTGAAACACAATTATTCATATAAAATATGTAATAGTTCTAGTCATGTGGTGGTTTTATGAATTTTTTTATCCAATAATACTGTCCCAAAACCATAAAAGTAGTAAAGGTGGTTCCATTCTATTTCCTTTTATATACTTACCAAATAATAATGGATTATGCTATTTTTTTCTCATAAAGAATCATATTTACCTAAGTTAGTCTCAGATGATATTTTTAAAGATAGGTATTTTCAAAGATATCTCTATTTAAACCTTCTTTTAAATGTCTCTATTTTTCCTGACCTCAATTGTGGGTGTTATGAAATAGGTGATTATATTTAAGAAAATTATTTATATATTTAGTAATATATTTATTTTATTACTCTATACCTATAATAAGTAAAGGTAATTTCACAGAAAAAAGAGAAATAATGGTGATTTTTTTATGAATGTTAGTGGTTAAGTCAAAATACCCCCACATTTATCTTATTTAGGTTATTTTTAGAATAAATACTTGATATTCCATCAATGTGGTAAGTAAGGGTATGAAAAGGCAACATATCATGACACTCCAAAAACCTACTAAGGATTTGGATTGTTTGTTCACCTACAACAATTCATTGGGACATATTTTCAAATTAAATTTTTAGCTAGTTATCTTCTATCAAAGAAATCTTAGGCTCAACCAGAATCAGTATAGGTGATGGTGGTTGACACATTCTTACTAAGTCTATAAAACAAGAATCAGTAACCTGAGGTGTTATGTTTTTCTTTATGTGTTACTACATTATTCCATAAAATTTCCTTTATTTTTTAGTCTAGTTTGAGTTATTTCCCATGAAATGTTATTCCTTTATATTATAATGGGATTTTCTAATTTTGATGTATCATGAGATACTTAAATATTTATAATGACAAAAAACTTATGTCATATCATTTTGGTTGTGTTTCTTATTCTTATTTATATATTAGAGTAATTAAGTTTGAAGAACAGTAAAAAATTTTGATGTGAGGGATTTTATCTCTAATGATTTCTTGTTAACTGATGATTTCACTATAGTCTTTTCATATTCTTTCTAAATTAGGTGATGAAAGAACATAGTAAAAAGTGTAAAATAATGAATCCCATGTTATTCTATATCATTAAATTTATTCATTAAATTATTTTTGTCAGCATATTAGAGAGAATATAAATGGTGGGGAGCCCATCAAGGAGCAGTCTACTTCTTTCAATGGTGTTAGTTTGTCTCAAGGTTCATTGGTCTATTCACCCATGTTGTTCTAGATATACAATTTCATTAATATTTATATCCATGAACAATAAAAGATCCTTTACCATGACCACATAATTTCTCTTATTAGTGATTTTGGGTGTTTCTCACTATATATATCCCTACATAGAAGGTGGATGAGTTTTTTATTAATCCCAATAGAGGTTTTACGTGAACAAATCATGGAGGAATTTTTTTAGGTTATCATTGATAATCTAGACATGAATCTTCTAAAGTAATTCATGCATAAAAGTTATAAGTTTTTCACTTTTCCATTGACTTATACATCTGGGTATGTATGGATGACTTCTTACCTTGGAATTCAACGGTCTTATAGGGGTTATATATTGGATCATTTCATGATGTATTATCCCAAAATTAGTGAATTATTGAGAAGGGAAGGTTAATATTTTAAATATTTATCTGGTTTATATCCTGAATTATTGTGGCTTTAAGAATTAATCTCAAAAATAAATATGGAATGTTATACAAATCTATACTGAATTGTGGCATTCCAAAGATATACTTTTATGATTCAAAGTATAAGATAAGATATGATACCAGAAACTTGATTTATTTTTTTCTGTTCTTGATTGTTTTAATTCTCTATAAATTTTATATAGAGTGTTATCATTGACCCTTATAAGATATGGATGATTAAGTGATATAAATGTCTTTATCAAACTTGGAAATTAATGTTACTAAAAAATAACTAATTTTATTCCTAAATATATTAAGCCAATTGAGGCTAACTAAATTCAAAGAATGATTATATACTAATATATTTATCTTTAAAGATGACATGTAACTTGGAAAGTTTTTCTATTTCCTAGTTGAGAATATATCACATTGTTCCCTCTCATTCTTATGACTTCAAAATAAAAAATCTAAAGTAACTAGTCAAAAATTCAAAACCATTTGAATATCATGATATAAAATATTTCATTCTTCCAAATTCGAACTTATAATAGTATAATAAGGGTTCTCTTGTGAATTAAATTCATGTCTCTAAAGAGGGAGATCCAACTCCCATATCTTAAATGGTTGATGATACTAAAAGAGACACTATATGTATAGAAAGTGATATAGTGGGAAGAATTATGACACCTATCATGTCACATTTTAACAAATCATTTATTATTCATTTTTATTTTCTTTTATAAAAATTTTAAATATTGGTGAGTTTTTTCATGTCAAATAGATGGGGTTCATGCGTTCCCTAATCATGAATGTGAAAATTTTTGTTGAAAATTATTAGTTTGCGTTGTATTTGGGGGTTTTTAGTTTCATGACTGAGGTTAATGGTCCTCTAAGCTTTGTATACAACCCATGTGCTTTAAAAACAATATATATTTATTATTTTTTGATATATGATATTATATAATGCTCTACATATTTTTTCATTCATTAATACTATCCTCAAGGTACCATACCCCAATTCTCCACTTTTATACTTTATATATCCATGTTCATAATCCTTAAAATAGATTGATACATTCAATTAATTCAATAAAAAATCCTTAATATCTTTTTCTATCTTTTTTTATTATTTATTTCTTTGATTTAGTATTTCCCCTAGCAATAGTTCCAATGATTTCTTCATTTTATGTTTTTAATAAGATTGTTTTTTATTTTTAGGGTTCTTAATCATCATATGAGGTCTCTTATTCAAACTTCTCCATGTATTTACACCTATGATTATTGGTTTTATCATTTCAAGTAGATGTCTTTATATTTTTTTCTTTTATTAATGGAACTATGAGTGCTTGTGTATTTTTATCCATGTTTTCAGATAATAGATTTTTTATACTTATTAAATAAATTTTATCACATTATTTTCCATTATCTGCTCTCAATAATTTTACATTAAATATGGTTTTCCATATCTTATTTTTTAAGTCATGTTTTTATGAATAAAATGCACACAAATTGTTTAAACAATTCATCATTAGTTTTTCATGAAATAGTTGAAGTGATTAACATGGGTTGATTTATTATAATTTAAAATTAATTAGATTCATGTTTTTTATAATTTTTTCAATTTTTAAGGAGGCGTTTCTCAATTGAATGTTGAATAATTAAATATAAAAACCATTTTATTTTTATCTCTTTATAAGAATTATATATTTTTTAATTATATTGTAAATATTATTATTTTATGCTTATTATTATGTTTTTCTATGATTACACCTTATTTTTAATGTATTGAAAATTTTATTGATTTTTATATTTCTTATTCACTTAAGTACATACCCCTTAATGTTACTAATTTAGAAATAACTTATATTTTGATCTAGACTAATACTGGATGATGGATGTTTTTATTATGTCATTATCTCTCTCAAACATTATTTTTTATTAGTATATAAAAGGATAACATTCCAACATAAAAAGGGGTAAACACAACTATGTTAATGTGATGATGTCCTAATGTGTCACAAAGAATGAAGGATTTATAATCCATGGGATGGATATAAAAGAGATTAAAGTCTTGACCCATTTCCTCAACACCATCGATGGAAGCTAGTGAATCATCCTCCATGTTAACTTCATGCCACTTAAGTTGAAATTTGGTGTAACCTGTAATGATCTGATCATTTATGAATAAAATTCACTTTCATTTGATTTAATTATATGTCTTGTGGATATCAAAAACTTATTCACTCATTTTTATCCAATTAAATTTAAATGACTGTTCAGTATAATTATCATTGATAAAAATGATGTTTTAGAGTTATCACATGACTATTATAAATATAGGGTTCTAATAAATCCTTTTGACACATAAAATAGAAGTGATATCCTCAACCAGTAGGATCATACCCTATGAATCACATTTATCAGAGCTTCTGAGGGAGATAACATTTTTGTTATTTTCCCTAGACCAAGCCCATGTCTATATCTAAAAACTTAAGCATGAGTGAAGATGTTTAAGGGGGAAGTTCAAGCTCATCGAGATCACGGCTCAAACCATGTTCACTAAACAACCCCAAGAAATCCCCACTATCACATTCCTTACTCTTAAGACATCTTCTGGTAAAATAAATGGATATGTAAAAAATTCCCTATCATTATGATTATATACATTATTTTTGTATAGAATAATTAATAAACTTTCATTCTATTATTTTTAATTTGTAAATAATTTTTAAATCACAAATAGTATTTTTGGTTATTATTTAAATTTAGTTAATAAATATATTTTTTTTAATTAATTAATTTTTGAAATAAATAATATTCCAATAAAATATTATTATTAAATTAATTTTATGAAATATAAATTATCATATAATTTTTATGAAGTAAAATGTAATTTTTATTATGGTTTGAAAACTGTGTTTGTCAAAACCCATCAATTTTCAATAAATGACTATTTTTCTTTTAAAAGAAAAATTTTAAATATTTATAAAATTATTTACATAAAATGAATATTATTTTTGATATTAGGACATCTAAATTATCCAATGGTGAGTTTTTCATAATTTTCTGAGATGTGAAATTTTTTGGGGAAAATTAAATACCATATAAATATATAGTGTGTTTTATGACATCCTAATGACCCAATAGTGGTGTAATAAATGCTGTAAAAAGTATATTCAGTAAAATCTATTTTTTTTAATTTAAAATAATTTAATTTTGATTTATTTATAGAGCCTTAATGTATCCTCCAAAACATATAATATATTTTGATATTTTAGAATCATTTCCTTGAAAGTATGACTCACCTCTACATAATTAAGGGAAAATATTTTAATATCTTGTCCCCTTATCCTTATAAAATAATTTATACCACTCTAATTTTCTTGAAACCATGGGAAAAACAATGGGATAGTTTTTGGTTTTGAATATATTATTGTGTAGTGTCCAAAACCAAAATAATAATGAAATATCGCTCTATTCCTATATAAACCCACACATGATCCTATTTGTATTCACTCAAACTCATTGAAGCTCGATAAAACTTTTCCCATTACTCTGTATAGTCCTCACAAGGCACCCCCATGATTCCAAGAAACCTCTCCCAAGCCTTTGCAGTTAAACATCCATGTAAGGGATCTTTCACTTTTCTCTTTTATCAAGCACCCCTTTTGTGATATCCCTTCTAATTTTAATTTTTTTATATTGGGATATGTTCATACATACTACCCTTACTGTAAATTTTATTTATAAATAATTATATCTTCTTTACACTCTCATTAATCCATTCATGATACTTCATATACACCAGTTACCATGCCAAAATTTCATAAGTGATTTCTCTCCCCTCATTCCCACTTCATTTGTATTATGCATCATAAATTACATTTCATATGTTGGGATATTATGTTACATGATCCCATTACATTCCATTTCATGTATAAATTATGATATACCATTTTCTCTCTCATCAACCCATTTTATGAATTTCCATATCATGTCGTTATGCTACTGAAATTACACCGTTATTTTATATACCAAAATCATCATGTATTGAATACCATAACCATTCCTCTATCAAGGGTATTCACCTTTATGAACATATAATTTTTTATTTATGACTTAAATGTATGTATTCCACATTCCTTGATAGTGTAATAAATGATTATTTTGAATTAATCTATGTTATATGATCTATGTAGCACACATATGCCTGAGATTGAAATGAATTTTAAGGGTGCACCTTGATAGTGCTTCAATGCATTGGGTAATGTTTAGTATCATGACACATCACATTGGGATAGGGTATTATCTTATTCCATTTTAGGACTTTTTCCTTCCATGTTGGTATAGTAGTTTACATGAATCCTTTTTATTTATGATGCAGTGTTTTAAGTTGTTTCCACATTTTCATGTTAGGATTATAAAGCTATATCATTCCTTTATATTCATGTTCCTTCATGCCCCTTTGTATTCCTTTTCTAAAATGTATTATTATCGTATGTTATACCATGTTTATTCCCTTATTGGGATGTATATCTCACCCATTTCTTATGTATATCCTTAGGTTATCCCATACAGTTTTAAGTACAAAGGATTGTGGTGGTCATGTAAAAGAATTTTTCAATAAGTATGTTGTATTTATTGTTTTAAGTTGTTATATAATGTTTTTAACATCTCTATTAACTACACATATCATTCTTCTATGTTGTATTAAGTGAAAATCTTTGTAATAAATATTTTTTAAATGAGTAATAAATAGGAGGGTTATTATAGTTGGTATCAAAGTATTGGTTTAGTTATTTTGGGATTAGGATTAGAAAACCCCAGTGAAAAACTTTAGGGATAAGAATAAGGAGAAGAAAAACATCCCAATATTTTGGGTGTGTATATAGTAAGTGTTTTATCAAGAAAACATATCCATGTTTGGATATGAATGAGTGGATGTGGCTTAGGCACATAAGTATCTAGTGGTAAAACCTAAAAACACTGCTTTGAGCTAGACTCGAACGGGAACTCATGCAAGAAAATGGGCCTTTATGCACTCCTGGTGTTATACTCAAAGGGTATATTCTTTGGTAAATTCATAATCTCAATATGAACAATTATTAAGGGAAACAATTCCCATAATAATATATATTAATAAGTAGATCATGGATAACTTATACTAAATCCTAGAAACTCATAAGTTATGGAGATAAATATAATTTATATGTTTTCCCTTTAATGTCATTGGATTCCCTTTATGTGTGTAGATTTTTAAGATAATCATCCTTAATTTTCTTTTTATTCTAGCCAATTTTCAGTAATATGAGGAATCGTGTTAACAACCAATGTGGAGGGTAGTGTGCGGATTTCCCTAATGAGATTCCCTACCCGATGGGAGCGGGAATCCCAAAAAAATATGATACTCTATTAATAAACTCAATTACTGAATTAAAACCTGGATCAAGAGGATCACTGCCCCCCCCCCCCAGAGTGATCAACTCATAGTCAAGAGTAATAAGAGGCTAATGCCTCCACCATTCAATGGATCATTTCATCCCTTAATAATGGAGAAATGGATCAATTCCATCAAAAATATCTTCTTTATCCTTCAATGTTATAAACAAGAGAAGGATCATTTGGATTTTTATTATATAGAGGGTGAATCTGATAAGAGGTGGACATTGATCAAGAATATGAAGCCTGAGAAAGATATCAAATGGAGGGAGTGTAAGGAATTCCAAAAAAAATGTTTTTTTAAAAAATATTTTCTTCATACCCCACATTTTTAAGATGGAAATTCACTCAACAAAAATGATGATGAATATATTGTGGTTTATGATGAAAAATTCACAAGAATTTCATGATATGCCTTTAGTTTTATCATTAACCCACAATTCAAGGTTGACTACTTATTTTTCATGATAAATCCTAGCCTATGAAAAGCCATGGAAATCTATGAATTTGATAGCTACAAGGAAATTGTATGGTGTGACCTCAAAGTCGCAATGGATAATGGTTAATATCATGGCTATCATGTGGATAAGAAGAAGAAAGTCGACATTAATTATGGAAGTCTGATTGATAAATCCAACAGTGATAATAAATTCCTGCACCCCGCTTATTAAAGGTGTGGAAAGAAGCACCCTTGAAATTGCCTAAGGGGAATGAGGAAATGATTTAGGTGTAGAAGAGAAGTTCACCTATCTAATGATTGCAGAAAGGAGTAACCCTCCAATGTGAAAAAGGAAAGGAATGATCTATTCAATCCTCAATTCATTGTTAATTTCTACATCAATGAAAAAGTATGAAACTTTTCAAACAATTTCCCTAATACAAGGGTTTACATAGGCAACCAAAAACCTCTAAGGAAGCAAGTGGGAGATTTTTACATCACTAACAAAGTAAATAAGGACAACATAGTAGTGGAAATTATTCTAGCTAATCATTCAAGAATATAGAATGTTCTTTTTTAATCTAGTTCTATGCATTCTTTTATAAACTAAGAGTTTGGTAGAAAAATCCAAACACCACCACAATTAATGGAAGTAGAGATGTAACTAAAATTGGAAAATGGTGAAATTATTATATCCCATGAATATAACTCCTCCCCTGTCAAAATTTATGGATTGAACTTCCCAGTGAACCTTGTTATACATCCCTTGGTAAATTTTGATGCAATTCTGGGTATGGAGTTTCTTTCCCTGTATAAAGATCACATAAATTTATACAAGAGGTAAATCACTCTATATATGGAGAATAGACCCCCAATTATATATATGTGCAAGGATAAGGATAAATCTTCTTCATCACTATTATCCCAAGCATAGATATTACTAACCTATGAGCATGCATATCTATCTTATATAATTGATTCTAAGGAAGGAACCGTACTTAAAAAAATGATTATTGGGAGGGAATTCACTAATGTGTTTACCAAGGAATTGTTTTGTCTTTCTCCTAGTACATGTTGAATTATCGATTGATCTTATACCGGGGGAATTTTCAATATCCAAGACTCCATATATAATAGATATTTTGGAACTTGAGGAAGTGAAGAAACAACAATAGTAGATTCTGGAAAAGGGGTTTATAAACCCAAGTGTTTCACCATGGGGTGCACCGGTCACAAAAGAAGTTAGGTCACCATCTAACTTGGTATGTGGTAAGACCCGAGGGGCATTCTTGATCCCTATTGGATGAAAAAAGTGCACGGGAATCAAATGAACATTTCTAACTGATTTACCTATTAAACTAAGTATAATTAAAAAATAAATAAATAAATTTAAACTCAGAAAAACATGTCAATACAAGAATTGAAAAATAACACAAATATTTCCAGCTAAACATACCTACAAGTGACCACTTGGGTCACCACCAAACATGGAAACATGGTTGCTGCAAGAGTGATCCAAAACTAGAACCTTAAACAAAAAATATAATATAGGTTTGAGTCCAGAGATGCTTAATCAAAAATCCAAGGATAAATATTGCCTTATGCCCACACCTTTAATAAAAAACCGAAAATGTGCTAGTTTGAAAATAAGACATAATAAAATAACATTTTTCAGTATTTTCAAATTCAAATAACAAGTTTTCATTTTCAAGAAAATAATTTCTCTTCCACATTATTTTCAAAATCGGTTCCAAGCATGCATTAACATTTCAAAATTAATGGAGACCAATTTAGATTAAAAACATGGTATTCAAAAAATAGGGAAAAGCATGAGAAAACTAAATTGAAAATAATATCACAATAACCATGTGTAATCCCTAAGTAGCTAGTGTTATTTGGGGACTTAGGATCCTCATACCTCAGTGAAAATTGGTTTAGAAACCACAACCATCAGCATTATAATGCACGAGCCACTAGGAGGGGACACCCCAATGGCCTAGTGGTTTCTAGTCATCAACAATGTTTCATTAGTGTTCTAGAATCAATCCTCCTAGATGATATGGGTTGAACCACTTCTGAATCAACTAGCATACTAATCCTTGTCTTCCCACCTAGGTACCCAGTGTTTCCCATGTGATCTATTTCAACGGTAGCGAGGTTTTATCTAGAAAACACATATGAACATAACACTTTCTTTACCCAAAATCCATTAAAACTTTCACCACTGTTCTCCCTCCTTAAGATAATTCCCCTATTTTATGTCACACAACAATGCACAAGCCTAAATGCTAGTCACATATCACAAATCACATAATAACACCTACATCACATTTCTCAAACTAGGCAGAAAGCCTCAAGAGGGGTTTTCTAGTTTCTCAAACCATTCCGAAAGTTACAAACATGCTTAATTGCATACATGAAAAACTTTTCTTTTTAGAACACATAATCACCCACCAATTTTATATTTCCAAAACTATTTGAAAGTTTAAATAAACCACCAAGGTACTATATATTTAAAAACAAGCTTAGAACCATGCTTAAAATTAAGTAATCATTTTAAAGAATGTCAAATAACCCTTTGATCTCATGTTCACACCAAAATCCATTTTCGAAATCGCTTTGGAAGCCTTGGGAAGAAAATCAAGCATGTCATTACACTTTTTTAAAAAAATCGGCCGAAAAGACACACGTCTTTAGAAATACCCATTTCGCTTTCAAAACATCTTGAAGAAAAATTTACAACAACCACAACCATTTATGTATATACACACATATATATATATACTGATCATTTTATATAAAAGAAAACGACTCACATTAAAATAACACTACACAATAATGGAAATTCTAATTAAAGGTAAAGGCATAGGGAACCTACCACAGGGTTGAACCAAAATGAAATTTTAGATCTTTGTGCTTTATAACAAGAAGTTGTTTCTCCCCCACTAATCATATGCACATTCACATACATATAAGTACACCTATCCCATATTCACATACCTACATGGCCACGAACATATGTAAGGGGATCCTTAAATAAATGATTATATGCATAAACTACTCTCTACTCACCTACGTATGCATTTTAATATATAAAAATGGGAACAACTATCCCCATACATGTATATTCACTAGTTTGTATATCTATACATGTAACGGGACCTCCCCCCCTTCCCAGCGCATGCGCGCGCACACACACACAGATATGTGTGTTTGTGTGTGTGTGTGTGTGCTTACCTATGCACATGTTGGCGAGACACCTTAGACCCAGTGACTCAAAACCAAAAAGCATAGACCACACACTACACATATAATTTAATAAATCAATAAAATAATATATGAAACACTACAAAATTAGCACCAAAAAAAATTATACCAAAAACACTCTTTAATCCCAATGGCACACTAAAACTCTTTCCAAACATGATTACAATACAAACTTAATTTAATAAATCATTAACACAATTTTTAATACATTTCAAGAGAACACCATAAGGTCTTTCATCAATATTACACTAATTTTTTCCATGTAAAGTCTTTTTTTAAATTATTTTCATATCAAATCCCTTCAAAACTACTTTCTCACCATTAAAAGCATAATTCTCACCACTTTAAAAATAAAATAAACTATTTACATAGTTAAATAACTCATTTTTAACAATTAAATAAACCACAAAGAAACATTATTAAACAATTTTAAGAGTATCACCTGGCTTACAAAAAAACCCACTCAAATCTTCTTTTCTGATCAAACACACATAGACGCCACATCAAAACTTGATATACATCCCTTTCACAATTTAATAAACTAATTTCACAATTTATAAAACACTAACAGATGACTCGACATGGTTTTTTACTAAAAACTCACTCCATATATTAAAACATGCTACAAAAATAAATTAAATGCATATTAACATCCCCAAAAACTGATTTAGCAACAAAAAATTTAACTAAAGAGCATGCTAAATTAATTAAACAAGAAAAATGATTTATCAAACAATATTTATACATGGAACCACCTACCTTTGATTTTTAAAACCACAAATGTCAGGGATAAACTTCAATAACATGGAAAATACACCATAATCAAACCAAATTGGAAATTAATTTAAGATTTCGAACCAAAAACATAAAAATAAAACCCTAAATAACATTAAAATATAACATAAAAATCCTATGAAAAGTGGAAAGAATATCACTGGAGAAAATTCTAAAAAGGAGAGGCCACTAAAAGGGATATCCATGCTAAATGTTTTTTTCCATATCTTATTTTTTTAAGTCATGTTTTTAAGAAGAAAATGCACACAAATTTTTTAAAAAATTCATCATTAGTTTTTCATTAAATAGTTGAAGTGATTAACATGGGTTGATTTATTATAATTTAAAATTCATTAGATTCATTTTTTTATAATGTTTTCAATTTTTAAGGAGGTGTTTATCAATTTAATGTTGACTAATTAAATATAAAAAAACCATTTTATTTTTATCTCTTTAAAATAATTATATATGTTTTAATTATGTTGTAAATATTATTATTTTATTCTTATTATTATGTTTTTCTATGATTACACCTTATTTTTAATGTTTTGAAATTTTTATTGATTTTTATATTTCTTATTCACTTAAGTACATACCCATTAATGTTACTAATTTAGAAATAACTTATATTGTGATCTAGACTAATAATGTATGATGGATGTTTTTATTATGTCATTATCTCTCTCAAACATAATTTTTTATTAGTATATAAAAGGAGAACATTACAACATAAAAGGGGGTAAACACAACTATATTAATGTGATGATGTCCTAATGTGTCACAAAGAATGAAGGATTTATAATCCATGGGATGGATATAAAAGAGATAAAAGTCTTGACCCATTTCCTCAACACCATCGATGGAAGCTAGTGAATCATCCTCCATGTTAACTTCATGCCACTTATGTTTAAATTTGGTGTAACCTGTAATGATCTGATCATTTATGAATAAAATTCACTTTCTTTTGATTTAATTAAATGTCTTGTGGATATCAAAAACTTATTCACTCATTTTTATCCAATTAAATTTAAATGACTGTTCAGTATAATTGTCATTGATAATAAAGATGTTGTAGAGTGATCACATGACTATTATAAATATAGGGTTTTAATAAATCCTTTTGACACATACAATAGAGGTGATGTCCTCAACCAGTAGGATCATACCCTATTAATCCCATTTATTAGAGCTTCTGAGGGAGATAACATTTATGTTATTTTCTCTAGACCAAGCCCATGTCTATATCCAAAAAACTTAAGCATGAGAGAAGATGTTTAAGGGGGAAGTTCAGGCTCATCGAGATCACGGCTCAAACCATGTTCATTAAACAACCCCAAGAAAGCCCCACTATCACACTCCTTACTCGTATGGAATATTCTGGTAAAATAAATGGATATGTAAAAAATTCCCTATCATTATGATTATGTAAATTATTTTTGTATAGAATAATTAATATACTTTCATTCTATTATTTTTAATTTGTAAATAATTTTTAAATCACAAATAGTATTTTTGGTTATTATTCAAATTCAGTTAAGAAATATATTTTTTTGAATTAATAAATTTTTTAAATAAATAATATTCCAATAAAATATTATTATTAAATTAATTTTATGAAATATAAATTATCATATAATTTTTATGAATTAAAATGTAATTTTTATTAAGGTTTGAAAACTGTGTTTGTCAAAACCCATCAATTTTCAATAAATGTCTATTTTTCTTTTAAAAGTAAAAATTTTAAATATTTATAAAATTATTTACATAAAATGAATATTATTTTTGGAATTAGGACATCTAAATTATCCAATGATGAATTTTTCATAATTTTCTGAGCTGGTAAAATTTTTGGGGGAAAATTAAATACCATATAAATATATAGTGTGGTTTATGACATCCTAATGACCTAATAGTGGTGTAATAAATACTATAAAAAGTGTATTCAGTAAAATCTATTTTTATAATTTAAAATGATTTATTTTATAAAGCCTTAATGTATCCTCCAAAACATATAATATATTTTGATATTTTAGAATCATTTCCTTGAAAGTATGACTCACCTCCACATAATTAAGGGGAAATATTTTAATATCTTGTCCCCTTATCCTTATAAAATATTTTATACCACTCTAATTTTCTAGAAACCATGGGAAAAAAATGGGATAGTTTTTGGTTTTGAATATTTTATTGTGTAGTGTCCAAAACCAAAATAATAATGAAATCTCGGTCTATTCCTATATAAACACAGACATGATCCTATTTGTCTTCACTAAAACTCATTTAAGCTCGAAAAAACTTTTCCCATTACTCTATATAGTCCTCACAAGGCACCCCCAAGCTTCCAAGAAACCTCTCCCAAGCCTTTGGAGTTAAACATCCATGTAATGGATCTTTCACTTTTCTCTTTTATCAAGAACTCCTTTTGTGATATGCCTTCTAATTTAAAATTTTTTATATTGGGATATGTTCATACATACTACCCTTACTGTAAATTTTATTTATAAATAATTATATCTTCGTTACACTCTCATTAATCCATTCATGATACTTCATATAAACCTGTTACCATGCCAAAATTCCGTAAGTGAATTCTCTCCCCTCATTCCCACTTAAATTATATTATGCATCATAAATTACATTTCATATGTTGGGATATTATGTTACATGATACCATTAATTTATATTTCATGTATAAATTATGATATACCCCTTTCTCTCTCATCAACCCATTTTATGAATTTCCATATCATGTCGTTATGCTGCTGAAATTGCACCGTTATTTTCTATACCAAAATCATCATGTAGTGAATACCATAACCATTCCTCTATCAAGGGTATTCACCTTTATGAACATATAATTTTTTATTTATGACTTAAATGTATGTATTCTACATTCCTTGATATTGTAATAAATGATTATTTTGAATGAATCAGTGTTATATGATCTGTGTAGCACACATAAGCCTGAGATTGAAATGAATTTGAATGGTGCACCCTGATAGTGCATCAATGCATTGGGTAATGTTTAGTTTCATGAAACATCACATTGGGATAGGGGATTATCTTATTCTTTTTTAGGACTTTTTCCTACCATGTTTTTATAGTAGTTTACCTGAATCATTTTTGTTTATGATGCAGTGTTTTAAGTTGTTTCCACATTTTCATGTTTGGATTATAAAGCTATATAATGCCTTTAAAT